>CM064353.1:12552750-13802750 GCA_032595735.1 Pelochelys cantorii | reverse complement strand
TACATTAGAGGAACAGACCAGGAGACGTCCTAGTTACTTAACCCCCAAAGCCCAAAGGGCAAGGTTATGCAGCTCCCTTCACTTAGCAACCCTTCCAGCACCAGCGGCTCTCCGTGTGCCCCATTCTGCAACCATCTCCAGGCTGTCACCCCCGAAAGATTCTCTTCTGTTAGATTCACGTGCGAGAGCGTGGGGACCCTACCAGATGCAAGGGAGGGCCCAGATGGGCAAAGCACAAGGGCATTGGTCTCAGAGCTCAGCACGTGCACATAGTCACACACAGCAAAGAGGGACCAGATTTGAAACCCTGGACCCAAAACACCACTATGGAACCCAATCCTGGCTGAGCAGCCAAGTTTTGCAATGGACCAAAGAGCATGCTCAGGCCCTAAATGCCCCCTCTCTTAGGGGCACAAAACCAGCCGCAATTTTCCAGTTTGGGCTCCCCTCTACCTATGCTAGCAATTCATGCACTCGACGCCGAATGGTGCATGGTGACTATTAACAGGGATAGATTGTGGCTCATTTTCATCAGGTGACCTCTGGCTATGTCCAGTGTGGTCCATGACTGGGGCTCCTAGGTGCTAAGGGAATACAAATCAATAACAATAATACACTTCAGGTCTGATGCTTCTTTGCTTTGCACTTTATGCTTCGTTTACATTTAATCAAAGTGCGTGGTAGCTGTGACATAGTGTGGGTACCTTGCTGGTTGCTATGCTGGGCAGTGGGCTGTGAGTGACCTCCACTGGCTGCTGTCTGCAGCACGGCCCAGCAGGGCAGGGGATGAGTCATTATGCAAGGGGGTTCTGAACTTGTCCAACGAGTTATCCCCCATGGAGCGGAACAATGGGAAGGAGGGGAGTGGAGCCCTGGCTGGGGGCAGGGCTGGAAGGAAGAGTTAGTTTCTATCTGGAATCATGGAGGAAGCAGCCTGAGCAAAGGGGGGCTGGGATTTAGGGGCCCAGTCTCCCCCATCCCAAGAGGAGCTGAGGCTTCCTAGGCCTGGCCCTGTAACCAGATGACATCTGTGCTGTGCTGTATCCTGGAGAAGCAATAAACTCCCTCTATTCTACTGGCTGGTGGAGTCTGTTCATGCCACTACGGGGGTGCAGGAGTCGAGGGACCCCGACACGTCGTCACAGTGGTACCAGGAGTGGGGTGCACTGCACCCCGTGGATGGAGCTCCCAGCAGCAAGTGACAAGGCGCAATAGAAGCAAGAGCCGTGGAGCCAGGCGTGCTGGAGACAGAGCAAAGCGGTTCCTGAGAATCGTGGGGCGCAGCAGCACTAGACTGGTGAGTCTGCACCGAGGGGACCAGCAGGGAGATGGCCTACACCCAACTCCTGAAGGCAGAGCTGGTGAAGCTGTGCAGAGAGAGGGGCTTGCCTGTGTGGAACGCAACCAAGGCCCAGCTGATTGCCCGGCTGGAGGAGAATGACCAGTCACGGGGCCAGAATCTTGTCCCCATAGGGAGCAGCCAGACCCCCCCGGGAGTGTGTCAGGCTCTGAGAGGGGGCGGAGCACTGGAGCCCGCCGGAGAGATGGGACAGCTTCCCTGGGGAGCCCTGCAAGCCGTAGCCCATCAAGGGCAGGAGCCAGCCCAGCGGAGCTGCGGCGGCTGGAGATCCAGCTGCAGATGAAGGAATTGGAAGTCCAGGACCATAGAGAGCAGCGACAGCATGAGCTGGCCATGGCAGAGCGGAGAAGCGGCAGGGCCCCGGCTGCGCCGAGTGCGGATGGGCCCCAAGGGCCCAGGGCGGCCAGACGCTTGGAGAAGCTCGTGGTGGCCCAACTGAAGGACGTGGGTGACATAGACGGGTTCCTCAGCTCCTTTGAGAGGGCCTGTGGACTGCAACGGGTCCCCCCAGCTGACTGGCTACAGGAGCTCATCCCTGCACTGAACCAGGAGGCTGCCGGGGTGCTCAATCAGCTGGAGGACCTACAGCCAGGGGATTACAACCAAGTCAAGGAGGCCCTGCTGCACAAGTTTGGGCTGACCCCCGAGACGTACAGGAAGAAGTTCCGGGGGGTGCAGAAGGGGCCACGGGAGACCTATGTGGATCTGGCCTCCCGCCTGGTGCAATACTGCCGCAAGTGGGTGTCTGGAGTCGGAGCCCAGACCGCAGAGGACCTGCTCAAGCTGATCATGATGGAGCAGTTCTACGAAGCCTGCATACCCAGCCTGAGGCTGTGGCTCAAGGACCGAAGTCCGGAGAACCCCCAGGAAGCTGGGAGGCTGGTGGACGAGTTCACAGAGAGCCGGTCTGGGTGCGAACGGGAGTCCTGGAGAGAAAGGGAATCGCGCAGAGACCGGATCTCGGCTGAGCGACGGAGAGAGTCATCTACGAGGCGAGCCCAAGAGACAAGTCGTTTGCGCCCCAGAGAACCAGCCAGGGCCCAGACAGAGACAGCCCAAAGGGACCCGCAGGACCTAACTTGCCATCGCTGTGGGCAAAAAGGCCACAAGAGGGCTCAGTGCACCAGGCACCAAGACCTGGGATTTCCCAGGGTTAACTGGCTGGGGCTGGAGGAAGGGCAGGCTGCCCCAGAGGCAGGGGCTGGCAGGCAAACCTCAGCTCAGAGTGGGGGGAAGGATGCTCAGTGCACCTCCCCTGGGAGGTCTGACCCTCGGGAGGCGGATTTCTCCGTGTACCGGGTGGGGGCAGGACGGCCCCTGCGGAGCGAGTGCCTCGTACCCCTGCAGGTGGATGGTAGGAAGGTGACTGGTTTCTGGGACACGGGGGCGGAGGTGATGCTGGCCCGATCCGACATAGTGGCCCCAGACCGGGTACTACCCCACACTCAGCTGACCCTGAAGGGCATAGACGGGTCCCCATTTAAGGTGCCTGTAGCCAGGGTATATCTGAAATGGGGGGCCAAGGAAGGTCTCAAGGAAGTAGGGGTGCACCCGCACTTGCCCACGGAAGTGCTGA
The DNA here is from genome assembly GCA_032595735.1 of Pelochelys cantorii. Classification (NCBI taxonomy): domain Eukaryota; kingdom Metazoa; phylum Chordata; order Testudines; family Trionychidae; genus Pelochelys; species Pelochelys cantorii. Next base: position 13,799,814 of record CM064353.1, on the reverse strand, counting down.
TGAGGAATGACCTAGAGGAGTGGCCCCATGAATCCCAGCGGGCTCTAGTCACCGCCTGTAGTCAGAGCCACCGGGGGGGCTGACAACCTGGATCCAGGGAAGGGCTCCCGGCAGGGTCCTCAGGGTCCCATCCCAGTGGACACGGGGTCCAGCCAAGCCAGGACTCCTTACCTAGGCAAGGGCAGGGAACAGGTCCCGATCCCTGCCCCAGTGGCTGAATTCCAGGCTGCGGTGCAGGCAGACCCCTCCTTGCAGAGGCTGAGGGACCAGGCTGGCCTCCGTGCAGCTCAGCCCCTGGGGAGGGGTGGCCAGGAGAAATTCCTGTGGGAGCGAGGATTCCTGTTCTGGGAATGGCTTCCCCCCAGGAAGGTGAGGGCATGGGGGGGTCCAGCGGCAGCTGGTCGTCCCCCAAAAGTATCGCCGCAAGCTGCTGTATTTGCCCCATGACGTCCCCTTTGCGGGGCACCGGGGGATCCGGCGCACCCGGCTGAGCTGCTCCAACACTTCTACTGGCCAGGGATATTTGCAGCCGTGCAGCGGTACTGCCGGTCCTGCAACTCCTGCCAGAGGGGCGGGGAGGCCGAAGACGGGAGGAAAGCTGCTTGGGGCCCCCTACCCCCTATAGAGGACCCCCTGGGCTTGCTGAGAGAGTTATGGGAGGGGAAGACCTCCCTGGATGGAGCGTTGGGGGTGGAAGACGTCCTGGCTTTCCGGGAAAAGCTCGCTGGGCTCATGGGCCCAGCCAGAGAGACCCGGGCCAGAGATCAAGGGCAGTGGAAGGGCTGGTACAGCCACCGAAGACGGGCCCGTGCGGCCCCCCCGGAGCTGTGCAGCAACGAGACAGGGGAGAGCTGGCCCCTGCAGGGCATCGCCGCAGCCAACCCGAGACAAGGGGTGTGCCAATGTCACCGCGGCGGCTTTCCCAGGCAGAGGACCCGAATTTCCCGAGGTCACGAGCGGAGTGACCCTGCTCAGTTCGCTCTTGGAGGGGGGAGAACTGTGACATAGTGGGGGTACCTTGCTGGTTGCTATGCTGGGCAGTGGGTTGTCAGTGACCTCCACTGGCTGCTGTCTGCAGCACGGCCCAGCAGGGCAGGGGATGAGTCATTATGCAAGGGGGGCTCTGAACTTGTCCAACAAGTTATCCCCCAGGGAGCGGAACAATGGGAAGGAGGAGAGTGGAGCCCTGGCTGGGGGCAGGGCTGGAGGTGAGTTAGTTAGGTTTCTGTCTGGGATCATGGAGGAGACAGCCTAGGGAAAGGGGCTGGAATTTAGGGGCCCAGTCTCCCCCATCTCAAGGGGGGCTGAGGCATCCTAGGCCTGGTTCCTGTAGCCAGATGACATCTGTGCTGTGCTGTATCCTGGAGAAGCAATAAACTCCCTCTATTCTACTGGCTGGTGGAGTCTGTTCGTGCCACTACAGGGGTGCAGGAGTCAGGGGACCCCGACACGTCATCACAGTAGCATTTCCCACCCCCTCTGCACTGGTGTAAACTGCTGCACACTGGAGCAGCTATTACCTCATGCACTTTGTCTCTGTAGTATCCTGGGATCGACACGGCTACGATACCGTTCAGAGGCAATTAAACAGGCTGTTTTTATGAGCCTGCGCAATGCACGTTAATCAGTGCGCCTGGGGTGTGACAGAGCACCCCGGCTCCTTCTCTCCTTGGGCTTCTCTCCTTGCCCCTCAGCCAACAGCGGCAGCATCCAGGCCTGGGCCCCTAAACAGCGCTCCTGTTTGGAACCCCGCAAATCCGATTTGCGGCCCTCGCCCTCTTCCATCCCTTCATTCATTTGGCCAGACTGAAGCCACCTGTACTTGTGTGATAAAGTCTCAACTGTCCCGTAGAGATTCCGCTGAGACGACAAAACTCGTGTCACTTGTGAGCGACACCAGGATAAAATACCGACGTGACGGCGAGTGTATTAACCCCCGGAACCCGACAAAAACATGAAGAGAGCTGGGGGGAAGGGCAGGAGCAGACTCCATTTTTAATTCTCGAGCCTTAAACCATACCTGGGGTATCAGGCGGCCGATCGTAGATTCCATCGATATCGGTGAGGAAAACAACTTGCCTGCAAAATTAAAAAGCTGAGCCATAGAGACTCTATAGCAGCAGGTTCCCTTGAATCTCAGGGACAGCTCCCAGGTTGGTCTCTTGTGGGTGTTCTTCCCGCTGCTGCCTCTGCTGGATCTACACCGCCAGTTTCCCCGAACCATCCCAGTCTTCTACCATGTTTGCCTCTCTTGACGTCGATCGGGATAGTTTCTTTCTGTGCCTTCAATAAGGCTTCTTTAAAATACTGCCAGCTCTCCTGGACTCCTTTCCCCGGGTTTCATGGGATCCTTCCCAGGTTACATTCAAATTGCTTGTTTATACTGAGCCAGATATTCACAACTTGTCAGACGCTGGGCTCTTCAGACAAACTGGCCTATACAGCTCCCCCCATCTTGCATCAGCTCTCATGTGTATTACAGGCAGTGCCCAGGGGCTGAAGAAGGGAACTGGGAGCCAGGACTCCTGCCTTCTGTTCCCAATTCTGCCACCCTCTTGCTGTGAGGCCTTCCGCAAGCTGCTTATCATAGAATCATAGAACCATAGAGCTGGCAAGAATATTGTGGGAGACCGTATCAAAAGCCTTGCTAAAGTCAAGGTATATCACATCCACTGACTTTCCCATGTCCACAGAGCCAGTTACCTCATCATAGAAGCTAATCAGATTGGTCAGGCACGACTTGCCCTTTGTGAATCCACGCTGACTATTCCTGACCACTTTCCTCTCTTCCAAGTGCCTCAAAATGGATTCCTTAAGGATCCCTTCCATGATTTTTCCAGGAACCGAGGTAAGACTGACCGGCCTATAGTTCCCTGGATCGTCCTTCCCCTTTTTGAAGATGGGCACTACATTTGCCTTTTTCCAATCATCTGGGATCTCTCCTGATCTCTACGACTTTTCAAAAATAATGGCCAAAGGCTCCTCAATGACATTTGCCAACTCCCTCAGTACCCTCGGATGCATTAAGTCCGGACCCATGGATTTGTGTACGTTTAGCTTGTCTAAATAGTTCCTAACCTGTTCTTTACCCACCAAGGGCCGTCCATCTTCATCTCACCTTGCGTCACTTAGCACATTAGTCCGGGAGCCTACCTTGTCCGTGAATACAGAGGCAAAGAAAGCATTGAGTACTTCAGCTTTCCCCACATCATCTGCCACTAGGTTACCTCCTTCATCCAGTAGGGGCCACACACCCTCTCTGATCACCTTCTTCTTGTTAACATGCCTGTAGAAACCTTTCTTGTTATCCTTCACATCCTTTGCCAGTCGCAATTCCAATTGTGCTTTCGCCTTCCTGATAACCCCCCGGCATTCTCAAGCTATACAGTTATACCCCTCCCTGGTCATTTGTCCAAGTTTCCACTTTTTGTAAGCTTCCTTTTTGTACTTAAGTTCACCAAGGATTTCCCCAGTAAGCCAATCCAGTCTTCTACCATGTTTGCCTCTCTTGCTACGCATCGGGATAGTTTCTTTCTGTGCCTTCAATAAGGCTTCTTTAAAATACTGCCAGCTCTCCTGGACTCCTTTCCCCTTCATGTTAGCATCCCAGGAGATTCTGCCCATCAGGTCTCTGAGGGAGTCAAAATCTGCTTTTCTAAAGTCCAAGGTGTGTATTTTACTACTCTATTTTCTTCCTTTGGTCAGGATCCTGAATTCTACCATCTCATGATCAATGCTTCCCAGGTTGTCACCCACCTCTACTTCCCCTATTAGTTCCTCCCTGTTTGTGAGCAGAAGGTTGAGCTGCGCACGGCCCCTGGTTGGATCCTTCAGCACTTGTACCAAGAAGTTATCCTCAACATTCTCCAGAAACGTCCTGGATTTTCTGTGTACTGCTGTATTGGTCTCCCAACAGATGTCAGGGTGATTAAAGTCCCCTACGAGAACCAGGGCCTGCGATCCGGAAGCTTCTCTCAGTTGTCCAAAGAAAGCCTCATCTACCTCATCCACCTGATTCGGTGGCCTGTAGCAGACACCAGCCACAACATCACTGCTGTTGTTTGCACCTCTAAACTTAACCCATAGACTCTCAACAGGTTTTTCTCCCTCTATATACTGGAGTTCAGAGCAATCATAGTGCTCTCTTACATATAGTGCAACTCCTCCTCCTTTTCTCCCGTCTGTTCTTCCTGAACAGTCTATACCCTTCCATGACAGTGCTCCAGTCATGCAAGTCATCTCACCAAGTCTCTGTTATCCCAGTTAAATCATATTTCTTGGACTGGGCCAGGGCCTCCAGTTCTTCCTGTTTGTTGCCCAGGCTTCTCGCATTAGTGTACAAACACCTCAGATGAACAGTTGATCGCCCCATCTTCTCCATTCGAATCAGGGGTGCTCCTTTCTTGCTTGTTCCTCTTTGTATTCCTTCCCGGAATCTGACTTTCCCACTCCCCTCAGGGTTTTGGTCACCATCCCCCAACGAACCTAGTTTAAAGCTCTCCTTGCTAGGTTTGCAAGCCTGCCCGCGAAGATGTTCTTTCCTCTCTTGGTTAGGTGGATCCCATCTCTTCCTAACAATCCTTGTGCCCAGAACAGAGTCCCATGGTTGAAGAAACCAAAGCCCTCTCTCCGACACCACCTGCACAACCACGCATTTACTTCCTCAATTCGACGATCCCTGCCCACTCCTTTCCCTTCAACAGGGAGGCTGGATGAGAATACCACTTGCACTCCGAATTCTTTGAGCCTTCTTCCCAGCGCTACATAATCCGCAGTAACTCGCTCAAGGTCATTCTTGGCCGTATTGTTAGTTCCCACTTAACCCTGTGGTGCCTCAGTTTCCCTGGGGATAAAACGGGGATAATGCTACTGACCTACCTCACAAAGGAGGGGTGCAGCGGGGAGGCTGAACTAATGAATCTCTGTAAAGTGCCTTCAGTAGAAATTGGACCAAGAGAGAGAATTCCCCAAACTTCAGGAGTATGCGGATCTTGGAATTTTGGCTCAGGTGGCCCTATTACCCTTTCTGAAACAGAGTCAGGTTCAGGGCCCTTGGGGGGGGGGGGGAATCCATGCCCGACGGGAGGGCCATTAGCAAAGTGAAAAGTTTAATTTTCTGGGTCGAAACAACTTTTTGTTTCAGAGGGTTAGATAACTGACAGCAATTTGTTTTAAAGGAATGTCAAATGGGACCCAAACCATTTGGCCGGCCTCAGTCCAAATCACAGCTTGGTGAAAAGTTCTGAGATTTCAGCTTTTTGTCCCAGGTCAGGAGGCCTGGGGGAGGGATCTGAAATCTCATAAACCCGTGGGCGTGGGAAACACCCTTCCTGTCCACCGAAATGCCCACGGCCGGGACGCCGCACTGCACCAGCTGCTCCGTCACCAGGTGGTTCAGCTGTGGGGCCAACAAGCACCATCCCCATCAGACAACGCTGCTCTGGGCCCCCTCGCCGCCGGCCGCATTGGTGCAATACCCGGGGGAAGGGCACAAGCCAAAGCAGCCCCATGTTTATTAGCACGGACTAACCAGGGTGGCCACACGGCAGGAGTCTCAAACTCCCAGCCCGTGAGCCATCCCTGGCTGTAGCGATTGCGCAGTCCAGCCTGGGACTCTCAGTGGGTCCGGGGGGGCCTGTCTGTTACCGGCCCCAAGCTCTGCCCCTTCCCACCCTCGCCCTGCCCTCGCCCCTCCCCCGAGGAAGCAGCTTCAGCGCTCACCGTAGGAGGTGGGGGGGGACTGGTGTGACGTGGTGGCAGCAGTAGGGCCTCCCCGCGCTCCCCATCGCAGCAGGAGCCGTGGGGAAGCAGAGCACCTGCACAATCGAGTCCATCGGCCCTTTTCCTTTGTTCTTTTGTGGTTTGACACACAAACGGATTAGTGTGTAAAACGGCTGTGCACTTGGTCAGCTTTGCCCGGGTTTCATGGGATCCTTCCCAGGTTACATTCAAATTGCTTGTTTATACTGAGCCAGATATTCACAACTTGTCAGACGCTGGGCTCTTCAGACAAACTGGCCTATACAGCTCCCCCCATCTTGCATCAGCTCTCATGTGTATTACAGGCAGTGCCCAGGGGCTGAAGAAGGGAACTGGGAGCCAGGACTCCTGCCTTCTGTTCCCAATTCTGCCACCCTCTTGCTGTGAGGCCTTCCGCAAGCTGCTTATCATAGAACCATAGAGCTGGCAAGAATATTGTGGGAGACCGTATCAAAAGCCTTGCTAAAGTCAAGGTATATCACATCCACTGACTTTCCCATGTCCACAGAGCCAGTTACCTCATCATAGAAGCTAATCAGATTGGTCAGGCACGACTTGCCCTTTGTGAATCCACGCTGACTATTCCTGACCACTTTCCTCTCTTCCAAGTGCCTCAAAATGGATTCCTTAAGGATCCCTTCCATGATTTTTCCAGGAACCGAGGTAAGACTGACCGGCCTATAGTTCCCTGGATCGTCCTTCCCCTTTTTGAAGATGGGCACTACATTTGCCTTTTTCCAATCATCTGGGATCTCTCCTGATCTCTACGACTTTTCAAAAATAATGGCCAAAGGCTCCTCAATGACATTTGCCAACTCCCTCAGTACCCTCGGATGCATTAAGTCCGGACCCATGGATTTGTGTACGTTTAGCTTGTCTAAATAGTTCCTAACCTGTTCTTTACCCACCAAGGGCCGTCCATCTTCATCTCACCTTGCGTCACTTAGCACATTAGTCCGGGAGCCTACCTTGTCCGTGAATACAGAGGCAAAGAAAGCATTGAGTACTTCAGCTTTCCCCACATCATCTGCCACTAGGTTACCTCCTTCATCCAGTAGGGGCCACACACCCTCTCTGATCACCTTCTTCTTGTTAACATGCCTGTAGAAACCTTTCTTGTTATCCTTCACATCCTTTGCCAGTCGCAATTCCAATTGTGCTTTCGCCTTCCTGATAACCCCCCGGCATTCTCAAGCTATACAGTTATACCCCTCCCTGGTCATTTGTCCAAGTTTCCACTTTTTGTAAGCTTCCTTTTTGTACTTAAGTTCACCAAGGATTTCCCCAGTAAGCCAATCCAGTCTTCTACCATGTTTGCCTCTCTTGCTACGCATCGGGATAGTTTCTTTCTGTGCCTTCAATAAGGCTTCTTTAAAATACTGCCAGCTCTCCTGGACTCCTTTCCCCTTCATGTTAGCATCCCAGGAGATTCTGCCCATCAGGTCTCTGAGGGAGTCAAAATCTGCTTTTCTAAAGTCCAAGGTGTGTATTTTACTACTCTATTTTCTTCCTTTGGTCAGGATCCTGAATTCTACCATCTCATGATCAATGCTTCCCAGGTTGTCACCCACCTCTACTTCCCCTATTAGTTCCTCCCTGTTTGTGAGCAGAAGGTTGAGCTGCGCACGGCCCCTGGTTGGATCCTTCAGCACTTGTACCAAGAAGTTATCCTCAACATTCTCCAGAAACGTCCTGGATTTTCTGTGTACTGCTGTATTGGTCTCCCAACAGATGTCAGGGTGATTAAAGTCCCCTACGAGAACCAGGGCCTGCGATCCGGAAGCTTCTCTCAGTTGTCCAAAGAAAGCCTCATCTACCTCATCCACCTGATTCGGTGGCCTGTAGCAGACACCAGCCACAACATCACTGCTGTTGTTTGCACCTCTAAACTTAACCCATAGACTCTCAACAGGTTTTTCTCCCTCTATATACTGGAGTTCAGAGCAATCATAGTGCTCTCTTACATATAGTGCAACTCCTCCTCCTTTTCTCCCGTCTGTTCTTCCTGAACAGTCTATACCCTTCCATGACAGTGCTCCAGTCATGCAAGTCATCTCACCAAGTCTCTGTTATCCCAGTTAAATCATATTTCTTGGACTGGGCCAGGGCCTCCAGTTCTTCCTGTTTGTTGCCCAGGCTTCTCGCATTAGTGTACAAACGACCTTCAGAGGAGACAGCTGGAATCGCGAGCATCTTCAGGATGCCACTTACCGAAATGCCCACGGCCGGTGACGCCTTTCTTGCTTGTTCACTCAGGTGTATTCAGCTGTGGGGCCAACAAGCAGACAACGCTGCTACGTGCCCCCCTCGCCGCCGGCCGCATTGGTGCAATACCCAGGGGAAGGGCATGAGCCAAAGCAGCCCCCTGTTTATTAGCACGGTCTCACCAGGGTGGCCACATGGCAGGAGTCTCAAACTCCCAGCCCGTGAGCCATCCCTGGCTGTAGCGATTGCGCAATCCAGCCTGGGACTCACAGTGGGTCGGGGGGCCTGTCTGTTACCCGTCCCAAGCTCCGCCCCTTCCCACCATCGCCCCTCCCCCAAGGACGCGGCTTCAGGGATCACCGGGGGGGGGAGGGGGGCGGGACGGGACTGTTGTGACGTGGTGGCAGCAGTAGGGCCTCCCCGTGCTCCCCATCGCAGCAGGAGCCGTGGGGAAGCAGAGCACCTGCACAATCGAGTCCATCGGCCCCTTTTCCTTTGTTCTTTTGTGCTTTGATGCACAAACGGACTAGTGTGTAAAATGGCTGTGCACTTGGTCAGCTTTGCCCGGGTTTCATGGGATCCTTCCCAGGTTTTACATTTGAATTGCTTGTTTATACCGAGCCAGATTTTCACGACTTGTCAGACGCTGGGCTCTTCAGACAAACTGGCCTATACAGCCCCCCCATCTTGTATCAGCTTTCGTGTGTATTACAGGCAGTGCCCAGGGGCTGGAGAAGGGAGCTGGGAGCCAGGACTCCTGCCTTCTGTTCCCAATTCTGCCACCCTCTTGCTGTGAGGCCTTCCGCAAGCTGCTTAACCCTGTGGTGCCTCAGTTTCCCTGGGGATAAAACAGGGATAACGCTACTGACCTACCTCACAAAGGAGGGGTGCGGCGGGGAGGCTGAACTCTGTAAAGTGCCTTCAGTAGAAATTGGACCAAGAGAGAGAATTCCCCAAAGTTCAAGAGTATTTGGATCTTGGAATTTTGGCTCAGGTGGCCTTATTACCTCTACTGAAATAGAGTCAGGTACAGGGCCAGCTCCATGGGCTCTTGGGTGAGGGGGGGCCTGGCTCCGTGCCCGACAGGAGGGCCATTAGCAAAGTGAAAAGTTTAATTTTCTGGGTCGAAACAACTTTTTGTTTCAGAGGGTTAGATAATGGACAGCAAGCAGGGATATTGATTTGTTTTAAAGGAATGTCAAATGAGACCCAAACTATTTGGCTGGCCTCAATCCAAATCACAGCTTGGTGAAAAGTTCTGAGATTTCAGCTTTTTGTCCCAGGTCAGGAGGCCTGGGGGAGGGATCTGAAATCTCGTAAACCCGTTGGCGTGGGAAACGCCCTTCCCGTCCACCTCGACTCTGTGCCCCTCCCCAGGGGTAAGGGGTGGTGGTTACCCGCCGTTCAGGGAGGCACGGGGTGCTGCCTACCTTCGTAACGGAGAGCCTGGTCAGGCACAGCCCGTCGCAGGGCCTCGCTCCCGGGCGAGCCCGCGGGCCACCCCAAGGCCACGCCACTGGCCTGCGCCTGGAAATGCCCAAAGGAGCTGGAATCAGGAAGAAGAGGCTGGTTACTTGAAGCCAAGCCAGTTCAACCTGGGCTCCCCCATGTCTGTGGCTTCAGGGGGTCACAGGCTTTACCCAGGCCCGCCTCTGAGAGACGCTAAGCGGAGGGGAAGATGCCAAGTGAATTCAGTTTCCCCCACTGGCTCCCCTATTGCCTCCGCGGGAAGCCTGCCTCACTCCCAGCTCCTGCTCTCCTCCCAGAGCCCTCCCCGCATCCCTACATTCCTCTTTCCCCAGGTCTGGGTCCCTCCTCCAGCTAGCCCTGGTCTTTCCAATCCCTTCCTGCCTTCCCGCACATGCCACCTGCCCCCCTGCTGGCTCAAGAGCACGGCCAGGACACAGCAACGGCCGGGGGCAACGGAGCAGCAGCAAGACAGCCCCGCCCCAGGGCGCCAACGGGAGGTGGAACGGCCAAGACGCGCTGTCACGAAGAATCAGTCTCCATCTAACCAGCATGAAAACTGCCCCGAAAATCCCCAGCTCCCGCGGACTCTCTAGGCCGGGCGTTCTGTCTCCTGGGACGACCCCGGCGGCCAGGCCCAGTGCGCGGCGTGCGAGGCAGAGCACCCGGGGATGTTCCACCACCAACAGCCAGGAGGCAGAAAGACTGGCCATGCCCGTTACAACAACCCACGGGCTCAGGGGTGGTGGGGGGAGGGAGGGGGAGTTGCTCCAGGCCCTGCACCTGGGCCTGTGTGAGGGGGGTGGCCTAGGCCCCATGCCCCGCACGGGACAGCGCTTGTCTCAAGCTGAGCACCTTCCAGTCTGTGGCTGCTTTTGAGAACACAGCTGTGATCCCTGGAGACAAAGACCAAGCGCAGCTCCCCCATCCCCAGCCCCGCCCTTTAGCCAAAGCCTCCTGCCCTTTACGGCACCCTCTGAAGCATCCGGCACGCCAAGCGAGACTCGCTTGACTCTAAAGCCCAGCACGGCTCCCCCCCTCCTGCTCAGACACAGAGCTGACCTTAAAGTAAATAAACACAAGTGTCAAAGGGTCAGCTCTACACATTCATGGTTTTAAACTCCCAAGTGTATTTCCTTCACACCTGGCTTATTTCGTAGAGTTCGAGAGTCTGAAAAATCAAGCCAAGTCTGGAGATTACATGTGACATCTTAATCCTGATCTGCACCCACACTAGGGCCCTTTGCAACATTCTGGAACTAGTATGATTACAACCTCACAGACAGCAACAAAGCAAGCCCCGACAGCCGAACGGGGAATGAATTTATCTTTAAGCACTTTTGATTTGTTTTTTTCAGTGGCACCTATGTAACTCAAATGCCTGGGAAACAGTTGGGAGAAAAAAAATCTGAGTTAAAGCTCAACCACCTTGACTTGGTGCTTCAATAAGACAACACAGCACCAGCGAGGTCAGGACGACAGAGCCAAACCTGGCACTTGACACGAGAGCGGTTCCTGCCTGCAAACAAGTCTGATGAACGAGGAGACCTAGCTCTCTTCCGCCAATCCGCCCTGATATCCTTTAGTTAGAAATTGTAGAGACTGCCCTCTCCTATGGCCGACAGCCATTTGTGGGGCTGTAGTCACTCGCTTTCCCCTCTGCCAGCCGCAGGAAAGGTTCCTTTGCCAGGCAACAAACATCAATGAGCATTTTGTACCGTGCCACAGGGCCCAGTGTCTCTGAGGCTTTGTGTTAGGGCTCCGGACCTTGCAGAAGGGTCTGCTCCAAGAGACTGATGGGAATCCAGCCTCCCTCCCTCTGCGTGTGGAGGACTGCCAAGGTTAGGAGCGTTAAAGGGGTTGTGGCGTGGGTGGAGGGTGTAAATTACCCCTGGTGCGTTTTAACACCTCTTTATATAGCAACTTATCAACAGTGGCTTCTGCTTTCTAACAGGCTGGGCTGCCGGGGATGATGTGGCCAATAGAGACATAAACGGAAGCAGCAACGGTCCCTCGTGCTTAAGAAAGGCTGCGACATGGAGAGAATGCAAAGGGCCACCCTCCCCATGCTCCTTGCCACCCCCGCTCGGCTTGCCTCGGGGCCTTTGCTAAGCCCTGTTGCCATGGCTACTGAAATAGCTGCACAGACGTTTTCGTCGGAGAATCTCATTGGACTTTGCAGTCATTAGTGAATTATGCCTCAAAATACCCTCCAAGTGCAGTATCATTAGCCTCGTTTGTCTCAGTTTCCCACCTGCCAGAGACAACAATGTATCAAGGGCTAGAATCCAGGAGTTCTGATCCTAGGACCCTGCTCTGACCACTAGACAACATTTCCACCCAGGTCTGGGAATAGAAACTCCATTGCCCTACTCACTAGAACTCACTAGGTCCCTTCCAGAACCACAAACAGAGCCCAAAGATCCAGATGGCTGGGGCCCTGGTCTAACCAGGTCACACTCCTTTCTAAAAGTTACAAGTACCAGGGAACTTCATTGACCACTCAAATGATGCTCTGTCTGAAAAGCTGGGCTGGAAAAATAGTGAAGAGAAATTAAGTTCTCTTGCGGGACCCCCCTTGCCTGAGGCCTTGTCTACACTGGCAAATTTTGTCACCAAAAAAAACTTGTTTTGGTGCCAAACCCGGAGAGAGTTCACGTTGCAACACAAAAAAAGTCACGACAAGCGCCCAGTTGCGGTGACAAAAACCTTCCACTTCCATGCCCCTCCTTTTATTGTCGACAATCACGCAGGGTATCCTCCAGCAGGGTTTTGCTGAGTTTACTGGACACCAGGATGTTTCCCACAATGCCCCATGAGCCACTCCGGCCAACGTTTTGAACTCCTCTGCTCTGCAGCCACATAAACAGGTAAATAGATGTGTCCCTCCCATCTGCAAACCCCGGGGAACTTTAGAATCCATTTCCTGCTGCCTGGCTCATTGTGTGGCGCACCTCATGGCGTCTTCTCAGGGAAAGGGGGAGGAGGGGGGCTAGCATTCAAGACACCCACAACATTGTTTTTATAAAGAACTGCAAGCGATCCTGGGTGGAGACCCTAAGGAGGGGGGGATCAGGTCAAGGACGTGTTGCCGCAGTCAATGCTTCAAGCAAAGAGCTAGGGAGAGGCAAGTCAGAACAGAAGCCGCTGAGCGCATGCTATTGTTCGTGGAAGAGCAGCGAGATGAGGAATGCGGCTGAGCGCTACTGAACTCATTTCGCTCCAATTCACTGAGCAGCCACCCAATGGGAAGGAGACTGAACAAGCCCAGTGACAAAACTCTTCATCTCAAAACCCTGAGCCATCTACTCCCTTGTCCTCAGAGGCTTTTCGCCTTTAGTTGACGGAGTCCATCAGCCGGAGAGCGTGCCTGGCCACGAAGAGTGGAGTGTGGAGTGACTGTTCCTCCCTGCTTAGTATGTTCCCTGTCCCCCAGACCGTGGCTGATCCACAGGTAACCAAGCTCCAGGCAGTCCCAGCGGTAGGGCCAGCACCCCAGGATTCAGCCTTGGAGGGCAGAGGCAGCTCAATCCAGTTCTGAGGCATTATGGGGAAACATACCGGGTCAGACCAACAGTCCATCCAGCCCAGGATCCTGACTGCCAACAGTGGCCAATACCAGATACCCCAGAGGCAGGGAACACAACAGGTAATCCTCACGTGATCCCTCTCCTGTCATCCGTTTCCAGACAGAGGCTAGGGACACCATTCCTACCCAGCCTGGCCAGTAGCCACTGACGGACCTAACCTCCATGACTCTATCTAGCTCTTTTTTGAACCCTGTTAAAGTCCTAGCCTTCACCACATCCTCTGGCAAGGAGTTCCACAGGTTGACTGTGCGCTGAGTGAAGAAAAACTTCCTTTTGTTTGTTAAAAACCTGCTGCCTATTAAAGTGTAGCGGGCATATTCCTGGGTGCTCTGAGAAGTGTGAGAAGTTACCAGACTCTCAGAAAGTGCTTTATTTGCTCCTCACCCTCCCTAGAGCAGCTGGAGGATGCTAGAGCCAGGCTCTCAGCAGCACTGAGTGCACTCAGCCAGACCCATGAGTGGTCAGCAGCTCTGGAAAAATCACATCCTTGGGGCTTGATCCAAAGCCTATTGAAATGTGTGTCAAGGCTCCCCTAGATTTCTGTAAATTTTGGAGCAGGCCCTTGGTCCTCCAGAAGACCGTCCTGCAGGGCTGGGGGCTGCCTGCCCTACAACTTCACCGGACCCCACCCCGACAGCTAGGGGCTGCCTGCCTGCCCTGCAACCTCACCCGACCCCACCCCGACAGCTAGGGGCTGCCTGCCCTGCAACCTCACCCCACCACACCCCTACAGCTAGGGGCCGCCTGCCCTGCAACCTCACCCGACCCCACCCCTACAGCTAGGGGCCGCCTGCCCTGCAACCTCACCCCACCACACCCCGACAGCTAGGGGCCGCCTGCCCTGCAACCTCACCCCACCCCACCCCTACAGCTAAGGGCCGCCTGCCCTGCAACCTCACCCCACCCCACCCCTACAGCTAAGGGCCGCCTGCCCTGCAACCTCACCCCACCACACCCCTACAGCTAGGGGCCGCCTGCCCTGTAACCTCACCCCACCACACCCCTACAGCTAGGGGCCGCCTGCCCTGCAACCTCACCCCACCACACTCCTACAGCTAGGGGCCGCCTGCCCTACAACCTCACCCCACCCCACCCCGACAGCTAGGGGCCGCCTGCCCTGCAACCTCACCCCACCCCACCCCTACAGCTAGGGGCCGCCTGCCCTGCAACCTCACCCCACCCCACCCCTACAGCTAGGGGCCGCCTGCCCTGCAACCTCACCCCACCACACCCCTACAGCTAGGGGCCGCCTGCCCTGCAACCTCACCCCACCCCACCCCACCCCTACAGCTAGGGGCCGCCTGCCCTGCAACCTCACCCCACCCCACCCCACCCCTACAGCTAGGGGCCGCCTGCCCTGCAACCTCACCCCACCCCACCCCACCCCTACAGCTAGGGGCCGCCTGCCCTACAACCTCACCCGACCCCACCCCTACAGCTAGGGGCCGCCTGCCCTGCAACCTCACCCCACCACACCCCTACAGCTAGGGGCCGCCTGCCCTGCAACCTCACCCCACCACACCCCTACAGCTAGGGGCCGCCTGCCCTGCAACCTCACCCCACCACACTCCTACAGCTAGGGGCCGCCTGCCCTACAACCTCACCCCACCCCACCCCGACAGCTAGGGGCCGCCTGCCCTGCAACCTCACCCCACCCCACCCCTACAGCTAGGGGCCGCCTGCCCTGCAACCTCACCCCACCCCACCCCTACAGCTAGGGGCCGCCTGCCCTGCAACCTCACCCGACCCCACCCCTACAGCTAGGGGCCGCCTGCCCTACAACCTCACCCCACCCCACCCCTACAGCTAGGGGCCGCCTGCCCTGCAACCTCACCCCACCCCACCCCTACAGCTAGGGGCCGCCTGCCCTGCAACCTCACCCCACCCCACCCCTACAGCTAGGGGCCGCCTGCCCTACAACCTCACCCGACCCCACCCCTACAGCTAGGGGCCGCCTGCCCTGCAACCTCACCCCACCACACCCCTACAGCTAAGGGCCGCCTGCCCTGCAACCTCACCCCACCACACCCCTACAGCTAGGGGCCGCCTGCCCTGCAACCTCACCCCACCCCACCCCACCCCTACAGCTAGGGGCCGCCTGCCCTGCAACCTCACCCCACCACACCCCTACAGCTAAGGGCCGCCTGCCCTGCAACCTCACCCCACCACACCCCTACAGCTAGGGGCCGCCTGCCCTGCAACCTCACCCCACCACACTCCTACAGCTAGGGGCCGCCTGCCCTACAACCTCACCCCACCACACTCCTACAGCTAGGGGCCGCCTGCCCTGCAACCTCACCCCACCCCACCCCGACAGCTAGGGGCCGCCTGCCCTGCAACCTCACCCCACCCCACCCCTACAGCTAGGGGCCGCCTGCCCTGCAACCTCACCCCACCCCACCCCTACAGCTAGGGGCCGCCTGCCCTGCAACCTCACCCCACCCCACCCCTACAGCTAGGGGCCGCCTGCCCTGCAACCTCACCCCACCCCACCCCTACAGCTAGGGGCCGCCTGCCCTGCAACCTCACCCCACCCCACCCCTACAGCTAGGGGCCGCCTGCCCTGCAACCTCACCCCACCCCACCCCTACAGCTAGGGGCCGCCTGCCCTGCAACCTCACCCGACCCCACCCCTACAGCTAGGGGCCGCCTGCCCTGCAACCTCACCCCACCCCACCCCTACAGCTAGGGGCCGCCTGCCCTGCAACCTCACCCCACCCCACCCCTACAGCTAGGGGCCGCCTGCCCTGCAACCTCACCCCACCACACCCCTACAGCTAGGGGCCGCCTGCCCTGCAACCTCACCCGACCCCACCCCTACAGCTAGGGGCCGCCTGCCCTGCAACCTCACCCCACCACACCCCTACAGCTAGGGGCCGCCTGCCCTGCAACCTCACCCCACCCCACCCCGACAGCTAAGGGCCGCCTGCCCTGCAACCTCACCCCACCCCACCCCGACAGCTAGGGGCCGCCTGCCCTGCAACCTCACCCCACCACACCCCGACAGCTAGGGGCCGCCTGCCCTGCAACCTCACCCCACCACACCCCTACAGCTAGGGGCCGCCTGCCCTGCAACCTCACCCGACCCCACCCCTACAGCTAGGGGCCGCCTGCCCTGCAACCTCACCCCACCACACCCCGACAGCTAGGGGCCGCCTGCCCTGCAACCTCACCCCACCCCACCCCTACAGCTAGGGGCCGCCTGCCCTGCAACCTCACCCCACCACACCCCGACAGCTAGGGGCCGCCTGCCCTGCAACCTCACCCCACCCCACCCCTACAGCTAAGGGCCGCCTGCCCTGCAACCTCACCCCACCCCACCCCTACAGCTAAGGGCCGCCTGCCCTGCAACCTCACCCCACCCCACCCCTACAGCTAGGGGCCGCCTGCCCTGCAACCTCACCCCACCACACTCCTACAGCTAGGGGCCGCCTGCCCTACAACCTCACCCCACCCCACCCCGACAGCTAGGGGCCGCCTGCCCTGCAACCTCACCCCACCCCACCCCTACAGCTGGGGGCCGCCTGCCCTGCAACCTCACCCCACCCCACCCCTACAGCTAGGGGCCGCCTGCCCTGCAACCGCACCCCACCACACCCCTACAGCTAGGGGCCGCCTGCCCTGCAACCTCACCCCACCCCACCCCACCCCTACAGCTAGGGGCCGCCTGCCCTGCAACCTCACCCCACCCCACCCCACCCCTACAGCTAGGGGCCGCCTGCCCTACAACCTCACCCGACCCCACCCCTACAGCTAGGGGCCACCTGCCCTGCAACCTCACCCGACCCCACCCCGACAGCTAGGGGCCGCCTGCCCTGCAACCTCAGCCCACCCCACCCCTACAGCTAAGGGCCGCCTGCCCTGCAACCTCACCCCACCACACCCCTACAGCTAGGGGCCGCCTGCCCTGCAACCTCACCCCACCCCACCCCGACAGCTAGGGGCCGCCTGCCCTACAACCTCACCCCACCCCACCCCGACAGCTAGGGGCCGCCTGCCCTGCAACCTCACCCCACCCCACCCCTACAGCTAGGGGCCGCCTGCCCTGCAACCTCACCCCACCCCACCCCTACAGCTAGGGGCCGCCTGCCCTGCAACCTCACCCCACCCCACCCCTACAGCTAGGGGCCGCCTGCCCTGCAACCTCACCCGACCCCACCCCTACAGCTAGGGGCCGCCTGCCCTGCAACCTCACCCGACCCCACCCCTACAGCTAGGGGCCGCCTGCCCTACAACCTCACCCCACCCCACCCCTACAGCTAGGGGCCGCCTGCCCTGCAACCTCACCCCACCCCACCCCTACAGCTAGGGGCCGCCTGCCCTGCAACCTCACCCCACCCCACCCCTACAGCTAGGGGCCGCCTGCCCTACAACCACACCCCACCCCACCCCTACAGCTAGGGGCCGCCTGCCCTGCAACCTCACCCCACCCCACCCCTACAGCTAGGGGCCGCCTGCCCTGCAACCTCACCCCACCCCACCCCTACAGCCAGGGAGCCGCCTGCTCCTCTCCCATATCCTTCACCTCACCCACCCCCAAAGCTGCCTGCCCCCGGCCCCCCGCTGCCGCTCTCACCCCGCGGATGTCTCCGCAGCCCGCCCAGGGTGATTCCTGTACTGCCCCTTGCTGCCCCGCGCCCGCCGCGGGAGCCGGTTCTTCCAGTCCAGCCAACCCCAGGCCCGTCTCTGGGGCCGGGCTCACTCGGCTCGTTGCTGAGCTGCTCCCCCCCCCCTTGCGGCTGCGCCCCGCCCCTGGACAGCAGCTGGGCGAGGCGGAGGGGGAGCCCCAGGAGGCGGGGGAGTGCCGGGGGGGGGGAGGGGGGGCTCAGGGCTGCAGGGACAGGAGCGGGGGATGGGGGCAGGTCAGGGAGGCAGGAGGAGCTGCCGGGCCCGCCCGAGTCCTACCCGGCTCCGTGCACCACGATGCAGCGCCCCGCGCCCGCCCCGCGCATCCCGCGCACTAGGCTCGCTGCGCGCAGCAGGGCCGCGGGCCGCAGGCTCTCCAGCCGGTCCTTATGTGTCAGCGCGCTGCCCCCCAGCTTCACCAGGCAGTCCGCGGCCGCCATGTGCCGGCCCCCCCCCCCGCCAGTGACATCACTCGCCAGCTGGTTAACCCTTCCCGCGCCGCGCCGCAGCACCGCCCCCTCCCTGCGGGTGCCTGAAATCCGCCTGGTGCGGGGCCGGAAAGCTCCCCCTTGCCCCCGGGGCAGCAGGGTGCCCCGCTCGCTGCACACGCCGCCCCGTGGGAGTGCGTCAGGAGCCGCGCCCCCCTCCCCGTGCAGATGGGGGGAACTTAGGCTGGGGAGTGGCAGTGACTTGCCCAGGGATACACGCAGCGTCTGTAGCAGAGCTGGGAGAGGCGCAAACAGGAATCAATTCCCTGCAGGCGAGAGGATCAGACTGGCCAGGGTGACTGGAACTGCCCCCTCTGGCTGCTGGGGCAGCAGGAAACGCTCCCGAACCCGCGGAGCCGGGCAGCGGGCAGTGAACTGAGCGTCCCTGCAGTGTCCAGGACAGGCAGCACCCCGCCCCTGATGATTGACACCCCCCCCCGCCCCGCAATATGGCACTTGGCCCTCGGATTCAGCCCGCACTTTTGCACGAGCCCTTCCCATGGCGCAGCTCTCCCCTTTCTCGCCACCGCGGGGTTGAGAAACGCTCCGCGCTCCCTTCGCTCCGCCCTCGGCCGGGCTGCTGGCTGGCGGCGGGTGATGTCTGTCGCGGCACAGCCCGCAGGGGACCGGCGCCGGGAGCCCATCCGCGTTCAGGGAGCGTGCGGCGCATCGCTGCGGGGAGCTGGCCTGCGTGGAGATTCCCCCCAGGCGGATGTCCGCGGCCTCGCACCGGAGCAGCCTGGGTCTGTCTGCAGGGAGGGGCTCCGCTGCAAGTCGCTGTAGCCCCCCTTGCGTGGGGGAGGCTCGCCAGCGAGGTGCTGGAACGAGGGGGGCAGGGGGTGCCCCCCTGACTTGGAGCAGTTCCCACAGGCTTGGCAGTGCGGTCCAGTGGCTCCCAGCACCCGCTCATAGTGCTGCAAGCCCCCCCTCCCCGCCCCCGCAGCCATCCAGCTGCGGGTGGTGGGCTGCCTGCAGGGGGAGGGAGGGAGGGGAGATGGGATGCTCTCGGGGGCCCCACCTGGCCTGGGAAGCCAGGGCTCCAGGAATCGCTGCTTCCCCGGGCCGAGCAGGCCGGGGCAGCGCTCCCTTTGCAGAGTGGCAGGGGGCCGGGGCTGGTTTCGTGTCCGAGGAGTTATGACCCCATTGACACTCCCCCCTCCCCCGGCAAGTCTGGCAGTATTTCCTCAGGGGGCCGGGCGCCTGTTAATCCAAGGGGCCGGAGACTGAAGGGTTAATAGGCTAGCGATGCAGAGCCCTGCTCCAACATGGGTGGTTCCACCCATGGATGTAGCAGCGTTCCCTGGCATCTGCCTATGCCTAGCATGGACCGGCAGGACCACAGCCTGCCCTGCGTTCAGCTGTACTTACAGCAAAGCCTGGCACGCAACCTGGAGCAGTCCCCCCCCCCCAATCTGGCTGAGTCAGGAGCCCAGCCAATGCCTCCCTAGAGTCCCAGCCATCAGCTCTTCCCACTATGCTCTACAGCCTCCTGCGGGTGCAAGAATGTTTCTAACTTGGCCCTTTGGGGTCCCTGCTAGCAACCCCCTCCCCAGCAATACGCGAGCACTGTGCAGTCCAGCCGCTCTGCCCTGGGGGCTCCAGCTTCCCTACTAGATGCCCTGCCGTTGGCAGTCCTAGGAAATAGCAATGGATCTTGAGCCTGGAAGTGAACGGGGGAAGGGGAGTCAGTGGGTGATGGAGCAGGGCCAAATCTCCAATACAGCTCGGTGCTGCTGGGTCCCTGCTCCAAAGTCCAGCGATGCCCATGGAAAGGCTTCCGGGGGCTGGATCAGTAGGGAGGACAAGCCACCACTAGTCTGCCTCCAGCTCGGTGGGGGGTGGCTGGTCCAGTCTCACTTCCTGTCCTTCCTCTTGGCCATCGTTGATCCTTTATAGCCCCAGGAGCGGCCCCCCCTTACCTGGCCACACTGGGAGCACCTATCCCGGTAGGAGGCCCTGGGTCTGTTTCCTTAAAGGGGCCACCCCGCCGGTGACACAGGTGCTCAGGAGGCAGGTCCCCTTGCTCCCACTCCTCCCTGAGACTGGCTTCAATTTACGTTTTTACATTGTTCTCTTTCTGGAGTCGGAGACTCGAGGCGGGTCACGGGTTTGAGCTTTTCTCCACAAGCACGGGGGCTAGGGGCTAGGAAATTCCCTCGTCATCCCAGGACTCCAGGAGCTGGGACTATTTAAAAAAAAACCCTACCACATATTGCCAGGCTTGCCACAGAGCCACAAAGGTTGGAGACACTACTCTTCTGCACCCGGCGCCTCAGTTTCCCCTCCTGTCCTTAGCCCCTCTTGACTAACTGACATTATAAAAGCTCTTCATGGCAGCTCCTGGCTCTGTGTACGTACAGAACCTAGCACAATGGGCCCAGAGCTGGGTGTTACTGTAATTTAAATACTAATCTCCTGCTGTCCGGGGTGGGGGAGTTTGGGGAAGATGAAGGAGCCGAATCCTGCAGCTCGGCTGTCCCTTTCAGATGGGAATCCTTCCCCGACAGCCTCTTTTCTTCCCTTGTTTCAGGCTCCGGAGATGTTGGCACAGAGCAGCTGGGAAATTATGAAGATCCTGTGGCTGACAGCAATGGTGTGGTGTGTCCTAGCACCTCCAGCGCAGGCCAGCAAGGTGAGGGGCGGAGAGTGGGGAACACCTACTGATGCAGTCACCAGCCTCAGGTGCCATATGTGACTGAGACAGGGACAACGGGGAGTTTGTGCAGGAAAAGTAGCTGCTTGTTTATGAGAGTTTGCTGACGTGGTGGGTATTAGTAACAAAAAATTGGCTTGTGTGTGTTGGAGGGTGTATGGCATTGCCTTTTTCTAGGTGGAATTGGAACTGCTTACCTTTGTGTCATAGGCCCTCTACTACAAACAGCTGGTGGAGATTCTCCTTCAGCCTGTGCTTTTAGAGCTGGAGGATCTAAGTTCTAGCCCCGCTGCCACTGTGAAGCTCTGAACGGCCATGGTAGCGGGCAATTCAGTCCCTAGAACAATCTGTTTAGAAAGCATCTGACTGAAAGATGGCTAAGGGATTGTTGCTGTGAAAAAGGCAGAGCAGGAAGGAGAGACCTGAAGTCAAGTCGTCCCCCCTTTGGGGAACATCTTGTCCAAGCCATGGGTGGGAGGAGCTCCCCGAACAGCGGCTCACGTGCCAACTCCTCTCCCCCCACAGAGCTCGGAGGATATCCGCTGCAAATGCATCTGCCCCCCCTACAGGAACATCAGTGGGCACATTTACAACAAGAATGTGTCCCAGAAAGACTGGTGAGTTGCTCTCTTGTGGGGTTCCCCTGGCAAAGCATTGATGGGCTTGAACCTGGAAGCTGGGTCTGGAGCAGGTGCCCCTCAGGTTTCGGGGTTCCCTCATGGCTTGTGTTTTCTAGACCTTTAATCATTTGTGTTGCTCTTCTCTCGACCCTCTCCAATTTCCCCACATCTTTCCAGAAATGTGGTCCCCCAGAACAGGACACAAGACTCCAAGTGAGGCCTAATCAGCGCAGAGGAGAGCAGCAGCATGACTTCTCATGTCTTGCTCACAACTCCTGTTAAGTTGCAAGCTGGGTCGAACAAAGAGGCTGTGCCTTATCCAGTGACCTCCCTGTGCTCGTACTCAGGCTGGTTTACACAAGAGTGTATGTTCCAGCCTCCTCCAGCCCACAGGGTGAGTATCAGGGGCACCCAGAGCTTCAGGTTCCCACATGAGCTGATCTGAGCTCTCTCCCAGCTGCAATAAGCACAGAGGGGGCTCGATGCCGAGGCTGCCGAATGCAGACAGACCTGATGGTTCTCGCTGGTTCTCCCCCCAGCTATTGGCACTGCCTAGCATCACCACTAGGTTTCTCCACAACCGCTGACCATGCTTTGGGCCCCAGGACACAGGCGCCTGCCAGGAGCTCAGTCGCCTGCCCCATCCCACCGCTGACACCAGCTCTTTTGGGTTGCAGCAACTGCCTGCATGTGGTGGAGCCAATGCCCGTGCCAGGGAACGACGTGGAAGCCTACTGCCTGCTGTGTGAGTGCAAGTATGAGGAGCGCAGCATGACCACCATCAAGGTACAGACGGGCCACTCCCGCCCTGTGCCATGTGTCCCTGGGCAGAACCAGAGGGGCTGGGCATGGGACTAAGGAAAGCGTGTGAGGTCCCAATGCCTGTTCTCCATGCCACAGTGGAGGAAGGGATCCACGTGTGGATTCTTCCTTGTCGGCCTGCTTGGGGAGGGGCATAGAAAAGACTTTTATACCCCTCCCCTTTTACATACCTCTTCCCCTCATTGGCTGTGGTCTGGGGGTGAGGAGACTGACCCCACCCCTGCTATCACCAGCTCCCTTTATGCCACCCCCAGGCCCCAGCTCCCAGCCAGCCCCCGAGCAGCCGGGAGGCAGCCAGCCCCCAGGGAGCTGGTGGGAGCCAGGCTGGGATGGGAGCCTCAGATGGCAGCATGGCAGGGGCCCCTCCAGCCCAGGGTCCTGGCTGCGACAGTGCCCTGCCCTCCAGCGGGTGGATAGTTATGGACAGAGCTGCCCATTGGCCGGGGGGGCCCATCAGTCGGTTGGTTGCTCCAGGAGGAGGCGGGGGGGCGGGGCAATGCAGCCCTGCAGCCCCACTGACGGCTTGGAGCCCCCTTTGACAAGCTGCCGCCACCCCTGCAGATCATCATCTACCTGTCGGTGGTGGGGGCACTGCTGCTGTACATGGCCTTCCTCATGCTGGTCGACCCCTTGATCCGCAAGCCAGATGCCTACGCCCAGCCCCTGCACAACGAAGAGGACAGCGAGGTATGGTCCCTCTGCAGCCTGCGAGGCGACGGGGCTGCGGCCGGCCGGGCGGGGGGCACGCTGAGAGGAGGAGAGAGGGGGGCTGGTGGGGTCATTGTGGCTGGTGCGTCTGAGTGCCTGCTGTAGCTGGAAGCTCTGGCGGCAGCTTTGCTCTATCATTGTCCCCCTCCAGCCCTCTCCCCTGACCACCCGGTTCCTTCCCTCTCTGCATGGCAGGAAGCCCGCTCCCTGGGGGCAGCCACACCTCCCGCCGGCGCCCGAGCCAACACGGTGCTGGAGAGGGTGGAAGGAGCCCAGCAGCGGTGGAAGCGCCAGGTGCAGGAGCAGAGGAAGACGGTGTTCGACCGGCACAAGATGCTGAGCTAGAGCCGGCCAGGTCTGCAGCGATGGGCCGCGGGGGCAGGCAGCTGCTGCATCGATGGGCGAGGCTGATGTCTGTCTCCCCCAATGGGCCACCCCAGTGTTTGGTTTGCACTCCCCCCCTGCCCCTCGGTGTAGTGGCTTTCGCAGAGCAAACCAGGCCCAAGTGCCTGCCCCTGGGAGCCCCCTGCCCTCTTTGCAGCCTACGTGGTGCCCTGAGCTTTGCCCAGCTGGCGATCAGTCCTCGAGTGGCCCCAAACAAAGCCCTGGGCCCTTCCCAAGGAGATGCCCTGGGCAGAGCCCACGGCTCCTGGCAGGCACTGCTCCAGCTTGAGCTGCCGTCCTGACACCTGGCACTGCCTGCTGGGATCAGGGGTTCTGCTGCCTGCGCCTGGCAAACACGGGCCCCAGTTTTACAACTCCCTGGCCCGCATTTGGCTCTTTGCCCGCCCCTCTCCCGAAGCCTGTCCTTGAAACAGCTTTAAGCAAGGGCTTGTCTCCCTTTGTCTGAGCTACCGCACAGCACCCTGGAGCCTAGAGAACCGGGCGACGCTGTTTCAGCCCGTTCCTGGCTTACGCAGCCAGCCAGAGCTCTCAGCACACGGCTCCTGTGTGCTTGTCAGGGCCGTGACACCATGCCACAGAGCCCCCTGGCCTGGGTTCTGCGTCCCCAGCGAAAGCAGCGAGGGAGGAAAGCTGCTGTCCCAGAGCCTTTACTGCTGGCCCGGTTCTCCCTTCATGGGCATCCATGTCAGAATTTACACTGGGGCGAAGGAGAGGAGAATCCAGGCCTTCGGGTCAGCTCATTGCTCTGGTGGAAATGCGGTAACTGCAGCTCTCTCCAGCTACACCCCAGCATCCCCGTGATCGCAGGCCGGCAACTGAGCCTTCCATGTAATGGAGCAACAGGGCACTGACGAGTGTTGGGAGGAGACCTGAGCGGGGGTAGGGGGCCTGGTGCTCAGGTACACCAAGACCACTTCAGTCCACATTAGCCCCGCCAAGCCAGAGTCAGTTGTACCATTTTCAGGCCCGTTCACACTGGGCCTAGAGCAGGGCCCAGGGCCATTAGGGTTAAAGAGACTTTGCAACAAAGGCTTCACTGGGCCGAGTAGGTCTGGAAACTCAGCCCCTCCCGCTGTCCAGATCACCGAACCCTGAACAGTCCCCAGAGTATCTTTAACGGAGGTCTTTGCCTGCTGCCCATACCTTGCTGGGCATGAGAAAGCCAAGGGATTCACTAGCCTATTTATTGATGTTACTCCAGTTGGTTCCCCCCTGGAGAAAGTTTGCTAACCTGAGACCAGTGTGCAAGTTTTGTTGTCACGTCGCATCTCTTCTTCAAACAGTGTCACGCGAGTGGTTGTTTGCTGGACACATTTGCTGCAGAAAAAGTTAAACTCTTCTCGGCTAGGTTGCAGGTTCCTGGTTTTCCGAGCAAAATTAATTGTATGAGTGTGGGGGGAAAGGGGCAAGGGGGAGTGTGGGGGGCTGGGCAAATGGCACACAAATTTCTGTGTTCACCCAAGCTGGGTTACTGGGGCCAGCGTGCCTGGAGCTCACCAAAACCACAGCAAAAGGCTCACCAGTGCTTTTCTGGGGCCAAGCCGCCCTGGCTGAATGGCACACCAGGGATAAACATGGCCCCACCCATCTAACAGGCTTCTTCATCAAGCGGTGTCCTGGTGGGTGCTCCGCTCCCAGTGTTAGTGTCCCCGTGCCAGCAACTGGAGATTTTTGCACCTGTCGTTTACAAGCTGAATTTCTTTCCTGGACTTGCATCGGCATCCTCAGCCTGACATTCAGCACCGACGCCCTGTGCCTTCCCCCGGAGCGAGAGTGTTGCGTCGGCACAGTAAATCGATCATGGCTGGCCACAGGTAAATACCCCGCAGATGTGGTGGCATGGCTCCGTCTGACGCTGTGGATCCGGCTGGTGGCCGGACAGAGCCTTCTGCTGCTGCCCGCTGATGGACGGACCCCTTTGGGTCACGCGCAGAAGCATGTGCTCTGTGCTGAGGCTCCAGGCTTCCTCCACCAGGGCAGGTGTTGGGTGGTAAAACACGCAGCCATGCAGGAGCCCCTAAATCCTCCTGGCACGGCTTGTGGGGGAGGGAGCGATGCACCCCAGAGCCAGGCGTGGTGAGCTGCCCTCCAGCCTGCCACTTCCTGCAGCAGCGAGGCGACTCCCTGGGGAACGAGGCCTCTGAAATGAAACAGCGGCCCAGCCTGGTGAGAGCAGGCCGGGTGCTAGAACGGGCCCCTTTTCACGCAGCACAAGGGTGCGTTGACGGAGGCACCGCCCGGCTCCCAGGCCCCAGAGCCGAGAAACACCTCAGCAAAGGCAAAACCGTAGGAGCTCCCGTTCCCCCGGGGCCCTCTCAGCAGGACCTGTGAGGGGGCAGCTCCCAAAGCGGTCAGCAGCCTTGGTGCCATGCAGCTCTGACCTCCTCCTCCCGCTGGACGGCATCAGCGATGGGGAAGGCAGGGTGAGCAGTTCCTCTTTGCACTTAGCACCCACCGCCTCCTCTCCCCCGCCCCCACGGCCAGTCAGGGGGTCTGGCTGGAGGGACTGCGTTGCGACTGGTGATGCGTGCTCGGAGGAGTGGGGAGCGCGAACCCGAGTGTCTGGGAGTTCTGGGAGCTCCCAGTTCCTGCCAAAGGGCATTCTCTGGGAGAGAGACCCTCCCCCCCACCATCACCACCGCAGTGCCCCCCACAGCTGCACAGAGCTGCCTGGCTTATGTCACTTGAGCACCTGGCCCTGGGTAGACAGATGCTGGGACCTGGCAACAGAACCCCCCAGCCAGTGCCTGGGGGTTCTCCAGAGCAGGCGGGCGTGTTCCCAGCGAGGGCAGATTGACCAAGGAATGGGGAAAGTTCAGATCACCCCCAGCCCTAGTGCATGACACACACCCCACGCCCCCAAGGGTGGGTGCCCCAGACCATACCAGACCGGAGGGAATTCAATCCCCCGCCCCAGCCCCCTTAGGACTGCTTTAGCCAGGCACACAGGAAACACTTTGCTCCAGCCCCCAAAGCAAAGTTGGCTCCCAACTCGAGCACAGATGCTGGAAGTAGGGGTGCTGGGAGAGTGGCTTGAAGTGGCTTCCCTCATTCCCGGGGTTACAGTGTGAGTCAAGGGCTCTCAGCACCTCCACACTACAAATTGTGCCAGCACCCATGGGTGCCAAAGCTCCACAGGGAAGTCCAGCTCCCCTCCCTGGGCTCACACAGCCTTGCCCCCCCCCCCCACCGGAGAGTCTCTCGGACAGCTCTCTCTGGCTTTCTCCTAGCTGGTGTGAAGATCCCCCTCCCTCCAGACCTTCTCTGACCCCTGGTTTGAAAGCAGCAAACCCCTTCCCTAGAAGACTCCATTTCTAGCTGAGTTTAGCTCTGTGAGCCAGGCTAGCAGCATGTGTTTCTACTGGTGGTGCACATCCACACAGGCCTCAGTGCACAAAACAAAAGTTATTCTGCACATGGATGAAAACAACAGGAATGCTGTGTCTGAGATGTTTATTCAACCTATCCCCTTTCAAGGCAGACACTGGCAGAACCAACCCCACTGCCCTAACTTCAACAGCTGACTTACCCTTCCTGTCTTCCATCTGCCCCAGTCCAAGCTCTAGCCCTAGATGGCCTGGAATGGGGAGAACTCAAACCCACCACCCCAGGTTCTGGAGACTGATGTTTTACCCATCAGGCCACCCAACAAACAACAGCTTGATGTCAGGATGGCGGTCGTTTTCCAGTGGAGTGCCCAAAATTCCATTCTAGGACCGGTTTTGTTCAACATCTTTATTAATGACCTGGATGAGGGGATGGATTGCACCCTCAGCAAGTTTGCAGATGACACTAAGCTAGGGAGAGAGGTAGATACACTCGAGGGCAGAGATAGGGTCCAGAGTGACTTAGACAAATTGGAGGATTGGGCCACAAGAACCTCATCAGATTTGATGAGGTTCAACAAGGACAAGTGCAGAGTCCTACAAACCAGTAGACATGCTAATAATTGCACTTCATCTACAGTCTCCTTAACTACAATATTTGATGTATCTCATTCCTGAGTTTTTGTCACAAATGTAAAGCCCCTAAACCTTATATTTATCCGTCTAGCCTTCAATATCATGATGGCTCTCTAGAGAGAGAATCTAAGGCTACGTCTACACTGGCAGCTTCTTGCGCAAGAACAGCTGTTCTTGCGCAAAAACTTGCTGGGTGTCTACACTGCACGTGCGTTCTTGCGCAAGCAAATTTACAGTACAGTGTAAAACAGGGCTTCTTCCGGAAGCGTTATTCCTCTCCCCAGGAGGGATAAGCCCCCTTGCGCAAGAGCTCTTGAGCAAGAGGGCAGTGTAGACAGGCAACATGAATTTCTTGTGCAAGAAGCCCCTATGGCTAAAATGGCCATCAGAACTTTCTTGCGCAAGAGAGTGCCCACACTGCTATAGACGCTCTTGCGCAAAAGCACATCTCTTGTGCAAAAGCACATGCCAGTGTAGACACACTCTTGTGGAAGACTTTTTGCGCAAGAACTCTTCCACAAAACAGTTCTTGTGCAAGAAGCTGCCAGTATAGACGTAGTAAGTGTAGACTGCGGCACTATTTTGGGACACTGGAAGACTGCGGGCACGCTATTCTAGCATCCCTGTAACAGGGTTAAAAGATTTGTCGGAATTGTGCCTTATTTTGAAATATGGCACTGTGCAGACAGCGCCAAAT
Source organism: Pelochelys cantorii (assembly GCA_032595735.1). Classification (NCBI taxonomy): domain Eukaryota; kingdom Metazoa; phylum Chordata; order Testudines; family Trionychidae; genus Pelochelys; species Pelochelys cantorii. The sequence continues at coordinate 13,771,811 of CM064353.1, read as the reverse complement.
TTCAAAATAAGCTCTTTCGACCTAGCCTCGGAATAAGCTGTGCAATTTGCGAAGTGCAAATTGCATAGCTTATTCCAACAGAAGGGTGCTGTCTAGATGCACCCTAAGATTAGAGAGCTGTGTGAATCTTACTGGGGTCAGGCATTTAGCCTACAATTTTCAAATGTGGAGGCTTAAAGTTAGAGAAAATAGGAGCTATGAATGCTGGCCACCTTTGACAACCAGGCTACTGCTGTTTCGGTACCCACATATGGATCAAGGAACCTAATTGTAGGAACAGGATATGGAAAATGGGAGATTAGTATCCTATGCCTAGAGTGACGTTCCAATAAAATATGACACCTTATACACATAAGAAAGGGCATATTAGGTCAGACTATCTAGCCGCGGGCTCCCCTCCCCTGCACGAGGAGAGAGAGGAGCCAGCAGGCCAGGCCTCGCCTGCAGCTGCCCGGAGGGACTCTGCGGCCAGCGGCTCCCGGGGGTGCTGTGGATGTGCTGAGGGGCCGGCGCAGTAGCGCAGCTGGCTGGTTGCCCCAGGCAAACACCTGGGAGCAGGAGAGAGGCAGAGCGCTGGCTGCGCCAGGGTCCAAGCTCCACGCGGAGCAGGAGGAGGGTCTCTCGAGCTCTCCTGGCGCTGATTAGACAAGAGGCCGGAGGGAAGGGGGAAGGGAGAAGGGAGAGGCGCGGTGGCAGCCCGAGCGGGGACGGCGGCAGGCGGCTCGGACCATGGACCCTTGACACCGCCCCCCCCCCACACCTTTCCCCTCCCGACAGCTGGCAAAAACGAAGGCAACACGCAGCCGCTCTGTGCCGCTGCCACCCAAGTTCCCAGCAGCGGGCGCGCCCCGGCTCTGCCTTCCCGGCCCGACCCCCTGCGGAGCTGCTGCCTCACCCTTCGGCGCGGTGCCCAGTGGCCACAGGCTTTGCGTGCCCCGCTGGACACGCTGTCCCAGCCCCCGCCCTTCTCCGGGGCCGTGGGAGCGCGTCCCGCCGTGCGCCGCTGGCTGTCCCGAGCGGAAAGCCCCGGCGCGCCCCGTGGCCGCAGAGCGGCAAACCTGCACAGGGCGCTTTTCAGGAGCAGCCCCTCCCTCCCCCCAGTAATAGACCGGCCCCCCCGCAACCTCTGAGCTCTCTGCGGGCCGGGGGCGGCGGGTCACTCGCTGATGCCCAAAGTGCCGCTGCTTGGCTCGACATCTCAGCGGCCGCGTGTGCGCTGCGTGCGGCGAGGCGAGGCAGGAGAGGGGCCGAGCGGGCCGCCGGTCGGCGGGGCGCTGCGTTTGAGGGGAGAGAGCTGGAGCGGGGGGGGGGGGCCGGGGCTGCTTCTGCAGTCAGAGGGGGAAATAGGGCTCCCTCCACGCCCACCACTGAGGCGCTGACCCCGTCTTCCCAGGCGGCCGCGTGGGGCAGCAAGGGCGCACGCCGCCCCCCTATTGCCTTGGGCGGCCGCAGGCAGGCCCGCCTTGGGTGGTAAGGCCGGAATGCCGCCCCTGGCAATGTGCCGCCCCAAGCACCTGCTTGTTTTGCTGGTGCCTAGAGCCGGCCCTGATGAGCGGATCCCATTGTACTACCCGAGGGGACAACCTGGCAAGGCCTTTTAGGAGCTGCCCCACCATCGGGTTTCCAAACAGATGTAGCCCCTTCCCCTGAGTGGAAGGTGGAGATGGATGCAAGTTGGATCCTAATAGCTGCGCTAGCTCGGCCCTGGTACAGGAGGGAGTCAAGCACAACTGGAATCAGGGTTTGCTGCAGGAGGACCACATTGAAATCACTTTGCCAGGTATGTTGCCTGGGTAGGTTTACTCGAGATTACTTTATGGGCAGGGTCTGATCTCTGCCACTCTAGTTGGGTGAACCATGGAGCATCGCTGTCATGAGGAGGAGGGACTCTAGGTTGGGGTATGCAAAGTGGCCATACATAGTCCATGGAGATCAGGTCCGTGCGCAGAGGCCACCGCTGTGGCCTATCCACCAACAGGGTCAGGAGCATGGAAACCAGAGGCAATCAAGTCCCTAGTGGCCTCAAGCATATCGGGAGTGGAGGGAGAGTCCAACTCTTCCACCAAATCCTTCCGACCCAGGGAGACAAGGAGCGCTGGGCTCAGCGAGCCCCCAGTGTGCCTGGTGTTAAAGCCTTCAGGTACCTAGACTTATAGTGCACCCTGCTGGTGTCCTTATGGGAACACTTGCCTCGAGACCATCCACCTCTTCACTGGGGAGAGAGGGAATGGTGCTGTGAGCTCAAACTTGCCTGTGGTGAGGAGCAGTTCCTGTGATCCTTTGAGGCACCAAGAGGGTCTCACACTGAAACCAGTGCAGTGCTCATTCCCTGAGCCAGTGTCGACTCTGGAGTAGGTTGAGCACATAGAGCTACCTCCATGGGTGTCTGGTAGCCTAGATGGGGGAAGACTTTGCCTTCCCAAACTGCCAGCTTGGCCCTGCTGTAGGCATTCTGCGGGTGGAGTGTTGATGCCCCAGCGCCTGCCCTCCTTATGTTCTGGGGTGGCTGGAGCCATGAGGCCTCCTCCCTCCCCAGTGCTCCAGGACTGGGGAGGCTGGGGCAACGTGGCCTCCTCCTTCCCCGGTACTCTGGGATTGGGGAAGCCTGGGGTGCACACGCACCCCGTTTCCTCCCCATGGTGGACGTAGGGCCTCAGCAGAGGGGATGGGGCTGTAGGTAGGTCTGGGGGCCTGCCTCCTCCAGCCTTAGCTGCACCAATTGCCCTTGGCTACCTCCATGAGTAGGAGCTTCAGTCAATGATGTCTCCTTTTTAGTGCAAGGCCTAAAGTTCCTGCTCATAGGGCACTTCTCTGATGGCCCTCGCCAAGGCACTTATGGCAGGAAGAATGCAGATGGCCCTTGGGTATAAACTTCCCACCGTCCTCACACACCTGAAACATATTCTAGTCAGAGGAGCTGTAAGGTGAGGGAGGCACTCACCCCATGCTAACGAACTGAACTACTCTGACAACTACACTAACAACTGATATGGAAGTGCTTGCAATGCAAGAAGCTAAGATTCTCTAGTGTCCATCACTGCTGGTAAGAAGGAACTGAGAGGGTGGGAGGTCAGCAGTGTCCTATATACAGCACTTTGCAGGTGCCACACCTGAGGGTGTCCTAGGGGGTAGGAGCTGCTCTTGATGAGGGGATGGGCCCTCCCAGCAAAGCCCTAAACACTAGCCCACCCTCATTGCTCTTTACACAGCGCTAAGGCTGAGGGGGGACAGTCTTGGAATGCCCATTGTGTACTGACAGGTGCTTTGTCCTGGGGATACCACAAGGGAGCCCTGGGGCAGGCTTGCTGCTCCCACATATGAAAACAAGGGTGCCAGCCTACACTGCAGAGCAGGGCTGGAAGAAGTAGAGTGGCAAGCAGGACATGAGCTTCCCTCTCACAGCCCTGCCCTTGCCCCACACCCCCAACCTGCCCCATTCTCCCGGGATCCTCCCTGCCAAGCTCGGCAGGTGCCCCAGCTAGCCCAGCCCTGGACTCCCATCGCACAGTTTGACCACAGCCCCTCACTCCCAACTCACAGCCTCTGCTAGCCCAGCCCCAGGCTGCCCTCGCACACAGCTCTGCCGATGGGGTTTGTGTGAGGATGGGGTGATCTAGGTCATGACTGAACCCAGGCCTGCAAAGGAGAAAGGCTGGTCCATTCCCTGGCTTCGCCTTCCCGCACTTACTTACTAGGCTCTGATAGGTGATGCTTGGTAAGGGCCCCCCAATTTCACTTAGCGTCCAGGCCATAGAGTGCAACGAGGAGGAGTGTGCAGTGGTTCCCATCCGCTAATACTTCCCTGGTAGCATCAGCACCTCCTGCACTGGCTCTCACTCCCTGACCCATACTGAATGAAGCCCTACCTGAGCCTGCTGCCCAGCGGAGCACGAGGTGGATGGCTCCCTGCCTGGTGTGTGTGAGAGCTCCCCCCCACTTTATGAAATGGACTTATGGACACAAATATACATAACTCAAAGATGCTTGGGACAAATGGTCTCATGTAACCTATCAATCTTAATGTCTTAATCCGCTGGGTCTGTGTATCTTATTTTCGTGTGTGAATCATTCTTGTGTGTAAAGTTAGATATATGGAGTATGGTTTTAAATGTGCAAAGGAAACACCATCACGGATGTTCCTCTCAATGTCTAGATGACCAACTGTAAACAATCTCCTTTGTCCTTTAAATCTCAGCAGTGGTTGGTCACATAACCTCGCTAACTTGTAGGGACTGGCCAGGTAACTTCCTCATGTAAAAGGGAATCCATAAAACAAGAGGACGCTCAGACGTTTCTTTGTCTTTGGCTGGGGCACTCCCAAGAAAGGGATCCAAAGACCCCAGGGCGAGGAGCTTCCCTGGTTTGAAGGCTTAGCTGGAAAAGGAACAGTTTTAGGGTGAGCTTGTAATAAGTTTGTACTGAGGTTTTAGTGTTAGTGTTCCCTGTTATTTTAAGTTTGTAATCTACTTTGCTCTGTCTGTTCTCACTTATTACTTAAATACAAGCAGTAGGATTACTTAAATCCTACTGCTTGTACTTAATAAAATCACTTTTATTTACTGTCAAACCCAGTACAAATAATTGTTACCTGGGGGAGCAATCAGTGTGTACATCCTCCTTTCATTGTTAAAGGGGGCTTGCCTGAATGATTCATTTGGGGTTCTGATCCCATTTGGGGAATGGTATCCCAGGAAGCTGGGCCCAAAACTGCATTTTCCTTGGACCCAAAGAGGCTCAGTGTCTGTACTGCTTCTTGGGGCAGGACATTGATCTCAGCTCGGGGCCTTGCCTGGGGGAGACCAGGGAGCTAGGCAGTGAGAAGCCCCAGAGAGCAGGAAGGTGAGTGTCAGTGGCCATGTCAGCACTCCGGGACCCCTCCCCAAGGGGTGTTCTGTGACCCTAACCCGTCACAGCATGTTCCGCATGTAGAAAGCCCCCTCCCTTTCCAGCGAGTGGGGTCGCAAGTTCCGCAGTTTGGTACGCTCATGCCACAACTTCAGCTCCTCTGACACGGACAATTTGGAGAGGGCCCTGCCACTGCCTGGGGCATGGTCCTTGAGGGATGGGGTGCACATGATCTTGCTTTGGGCTGGGCCCCACCTCTGGCAGTACAGCTGCACCTTGTCCTGCTCGTAGGGGACTGGAGCTGAGCTGCCAGCCCACAGGGAGGGGTAGCCCTGACAGAACTCCCTCCCAGACATGTATTCCACAGCTGGGAAGCAACTGGGAGGCAGCAGCCCCTTCTGGGGGGTGTGGTAATAGTATGCTGCCTCAGGCCCTGCAGAGTGCTGGCCCCTGCAGCCTGGCAAGGGTTGCTTCAGGGACAGCAGTGGTACCGGCCTCGGGAAAGCAATGTCAGGGCTGCTGCTGCCATGCGGTGGAGCATTTGTGATGCTGGAGATGTCTGAGTTGCTGTCCTTGGAACTGGAATGGTAGATGGAGTTGGAGGCCAGGTTGGGCTTGGATGGAGGGAAGCTGTAGGTGGGGATGGAGACGCTGACTTTGTAGTAGGTGGGGCATCGTCTTGGAAGCACACTCCTTCCACGGGGCTCCACTTGGTCCCGGGACACATCCACCCTGGGGGCAGATGGAAGGCATTTAGTGATATTCTAGCGCCCGGAGCAAGCAAAGGAATCTCCTGGCACAGGCTGTGAGGAGTACTCTCAGAAACCCAAAGCACTGTGTACAAGCGGGGAATATACAGACACACCAGCACTCTTCACAGACCTCAGTGGGGAGTACATCCCAAACTCTTTCAGACACCCTTAACTCTGCCCACCCCTCAGCTCTGCCCACACTCTTAGCTCCACCCACCCTTCTAACTCTTCCGATCCCTTAAGCTGCCCTCTTAGCTGACCCCCCCCCTTCCACAATCCAAGTCCCAAACAATGTTCCCTCTAATTTTTTCCATCAGTGCGTAAAATAAATTTTGTTATGTGCACTGAGCCATGTGTGGCTATGCACCGCCAATAGAAACACATGCTACCAGCTGCTGCTGGCTGTGGGTGCTCTCCCAGTCAGCTGGGTGGCATTTAAATCTCTCTTTGGTGGTCACCCAAGCACTCAGTTTAGAGAGAATAGTGGTCCTAACACTATCCCCCCTTCCACCTTCATACCCCACCTAAGCAACAATAATAGGGATATTCATAACATCTAAACAAATCTATGCGCCAACAGAGTTTTGATCTTGAGAACGGAGCAGCATCCGAGGCTCCATGAAGCCCACAAGAGACTTGATTGTTGCCAGTGGGTTTGTGTGGCAGGTGCGCAGACTGTTCAGTGTCAGTGCTATGATAGGAGCTGGTTCTAGAATGACGGCAGCGCAGCGTGGACAAGCCCTTTAAGTTTCATATCCCTGCTTTGCACTCAAGGGAAGACAAGTCAGTAGCACCAAACGCAGAAGTTCCCCATAAGCAGAAAACTCTGAGGCCAGGCCCAGGGTCTCTCCCTTGCTGCTCTCCTATCTCCTCTCATTTGTCTTGCCTCTGGGGCCCAGTCTCTCCGTCTCCAGCCTTTCCCACTCACAGATTGTATTTCTCCCACACTCATTACCATTCCAATGCCTGGAGGGCTCAACCCCTCCCCATCACCCATGTTGCACAGAAAGAGCCCCTGCCCCAAAGAGAATGGGTGGAAGGGGAAACTGAGGCACAGGGCAAGGAAGTTACATGACTCAGGTCTGTCAGTAGGACAGTGATAGAGATAGGAACAGAGGCCAGTTTTCCCAGTTCAGCATCATATCTGACCCATATGAGCTAGTGCTACCAGCTTGTGCACCCCCAGGCAGCCTCTTGCTGGCCAGTACCTCATGGACTGGGACTGCCTTCTCCTCGCCTGCATCTCTGGGATCTGTGGCCCACTGGAGCCAGCCTGCCTCCACAAGGTCAAGGCCTTGATGGGGATGAAATGGTAGGGAGATGTCTCAGTTGTCCTCTGGGCACATGCTGGCATGGCTGTCCCAGCTGGGCTGCTGAGGAGAAGCACAGTAAACAGACCAATGTGTGACATCTGTAATTTCCCCCCTACCCCATGCACACACTGCAGCATCTGCATGGCTCCACCTGGACAGGAACTCTCTGTGCCCACTGCAAGGGACCCACAGAGCCCTAGTGCACACCCATCATCATGCTTCATCTTGCAGCTCCCGAAAGAGAAGCAGGGTCTCGGTTCGCCTTCAGCTGCTGGTGACATGGGGAGGAAAGGGATAGTGGGGCAGAGGGGAGAGGAAAAGTGGAGGGGGAAGACGGTCTCCTGCTAGGGTTGCCAGGTGTCCGGTATTGACCCAGACAGTCCGGTATTTTCACTTCCTGTCGGGTAAAAACAGTCAGAAAATACCAGGCACCTAAAATGTCCGGTATTTCCTGGTTTTTTTTTCCTGCCAGGAGGTGAAAATACTGGACACCTGGCAACCCTACAACACACTCAGCAACCAGGCCCAGCCCCCGGACCCCTGCTAGGCCCCCTGGACCCTCCCCCACCCCCCACCGCTTACCTGGTTCCGCAGGGGTTTGTCTTGTGGCTGCAGCAGAAAAACAAAGTGGCCACTGGCAAAAAAGCCTTTTCTTGAAGGGGCCGTGCTGATTTTTTATTTTTCTTTTCTTTTTTTTGCTTAATAACTGCTGTCGGGGTCCTTTTTTTTTTCTCAACAGAATTTTTTTCCCGGTGTTTTTTGTGGCGGGGGGGGAGGGGTTCGGTATTTTTGGTTAAGCCATCTGGCAACCCTGTCTCCTGTTCTGCACCCTCGGGAGCAATGGAAGCTGGGGAGGGCATCACTCTAGTGGACGGGGAGATAAGGCCACATGTTCAGAGCTGCAGAACCCAACTGCTTGGGCCAGGACGTGAAGAGCACAGCTGGCCAGGGTGCTGTAAGGCAAGAACCACAGATTTCCAGTGGCTACATGGCTCCACGCCAGGGGTGGGCAAAAGGGCCTCTGCAGGCCGGATCCAGCCTGCAGAGGCCCTGCTACTCCCTCGCCCCCAGGCCAGCTAGGGCCTTGGGGCAGGGGCGCTCGCAAAGCCTCCTCCGCTCTGCCCCTGCCCTGCGAGCAGCGTGTGGCACTTCAAAGTGCCACATGCTCCTCACAGGGCAGGAGGAGGCTTCGTGGGCTCCCCCGCCCCCACTCCCTAATTGGTAGGGGAGCGAGGGAAGTCTCCCACGCTAGGTGCGTGGGCACCTTGGGGGAACATGGGGTGGGGGCAAAGACACTCCCTCACCCCCAGACCAGTCATTGTCTGGAGGCGGGGAACCGGAAAATATCGTGGCCCCGCCCCTTCCGCTCGAGGCCCCGCCCCTTCTGCTCGAGGCCCCACCCCTTCCTGTGCGGCAGGGGCCACTTCAAAAGTTTCCGAAGTGGCCCCTGGCAAAAAATTATTGCCCACCCCTGTTCCACGCTCTGGCTCCCAGTCTCAGCTGCAGGGGCCTCCTGTCAGGTGGATCCAGAGGGAAGACCATCACCTACAGGCCTTTCCCCATGTGGTTCTCTCGCTCAGGCTCTTTCTACGCCTCTTATAACCACATTCCTTCTCTGAGGGGCCATTTCCCCAGCCCCTGATCAGCAGGTTGCAGAGCCGAGCTGACCCCTCTCCGTGCTCTGTACCTTGGCATGTGGCACCGCTCAGCCGAGTGCTTCTTGGGCGTCCCATTCGGCCTGACAAGGCTGGTTTCCATCCAGGGGCTGTTCTGCATGGGTGCATGCTCCTGCTCTGGGCCTCGGCACTGTGTGAGTGGCAGCCCTGTGTGCTGCAGGGGAGGGGCAGAGCAGGCAGGCAGGGCCAGGGAGCTGTGTGGCATGCCAGGCACCAGGAGCTGCTGGGCAGCAGGATGATTGGGAGCCTGGGTTTCTTCTGAAAGAGAACAAGGCAAGGGGTGAAAGTGGTACAGGAAATAGGTGTCCACCTGTCACCGTTTCTCCAGCTCTGAACTCTGACCACCCTGGCCTGGAGCCCATCCCCACGGTGGTCCTGCCTGGCTCAGCCCACGTGTTATGATGGCACTCCCATTGCTGCTTGGGGTTCCCACCTCTCTGGAAGGGAGATGTCAGTGCAAATGATGGTTAGGAGTGAGCCCTGCGGGGCAGGGCACACAGCACAGAACATAGAGCTCAGCCCCGGCCACAACGCAGCAGAGTGAGAGCTCCAATCCAGAACCTTTTGCACACACCAAGTCTGGTGGCCCTTCTCTGCTGCACCCTCCAGCCTGCATGCTGCTTCAGAATGCAGTCCCATGCCTGAGCACACATTCAGTCCCCCACAGAAGTGACTGCTCCTTAACTGCCTCTTTGCTCCATTTCCCTTGCCCTGCTTGTGCTGCCTCAGGGCCTGGTGGGACAAGGGCCCTGGTGCCCCTCTTTGCTGTGCATTACACATGCCTCTGATCTGCCTGCTGACCACTTGGTGGGGACTACAAGCACAGCAACTACTGAGCCAGGCAATGTTGGACAGTCCGCCCAACCCCTGAGCTTTCCACTGGACAGTCAGTCCTAACTGCCTGCTCACTGTTGCTGCCAACTGTTGGACAGACCCTGGCTCCATTGGAACTTCTCCCAGCCCTCTCAGCATCAGGCCTGCTGGGTTGCTTCAGTTAATGGCTGAAAAGAGCTTTCAGGGTCACAGCTGAAAATTCCCGTAAAAAAGAAAAATATTATTCAGAACTGTTCTGTTCTCCTTTGCACTGCTCACAGCTAGAACTGTGGGCAACATGGTTTCTTAGCCCTCAAACACTTTCAAGAGTTTGAAATTTTTCCCATTTCGAATTGGGACAAGAAGTCAAACTCTTGAAAACATTAGGCAACCAAAAACTACAAACAGTTTTGGTTTGGGTGACTTAATACATTTTGTTTTCATTTTTGAAGTGGTTTTCAATTATTATTTTGAAACATTTTCTTTCAGTTTCCACTTGTTTCTCTTTTTTCATTTTTGTTTTGTCTAATGAGCTTACATTTTGAAACCAAAAGTCTTTTGGAGTCAGAAAAACAGAATTTTTCATTTTGAAAATATAAAAATAAAACACTTCAACAATTTTGAAACTTTTCCCTATGTTTTTTCTGAACAGGAGATTCGCTGAATCTAAATTGGCTCCACAAATGGCTTCGCTGGGCTCAAATCAGCAATTCTGATTGATTTGTGCAGACCCTCCCTGCCCCACCCAGTACAGCCCTTGGGTGGGAGAGGGCACCAGGAGCTTGGGGCGGCGGCAGACAGGAGTGTGCAGTGGAGACAGCAGCTGTTTGCTTCACTTTCCTTCTCGGGTCAGTTTCTCAGAGCGGAGAGGGTAGGCCACTCAGGGTATGTCTAGACTGTGTTGCTATTTTGGGATACCGGAAGTATCCCAAAATAGCAACGCCATGTCTTTAAAAGCTTATTTTGAAATTTGGCACTGTATAAACAGCTCCAAATTTCAAAATAAGCTCTTTTGACTTAGACTCAGAATAAACAATGCAATTTGCGTTGTGCAAATTGCGTAGCTTATTCCGACAGAAGGGTGCTGTCTAGACACACCCTAAGGATGCTGCCAGGGATGACCACTCGGGCATGGTTTTTCTCTCACTCACACTGGCGTCACTCAGGAGTAACTGCACCTGGTGGACTCCCCTCCCTGGCACTGCAGAGGGGAACTGAAGCCCTGTGCTTTTAGCTGGAAGAACAGACTACAGGAGCCCCAGGAAAGTGGCATAACGACCTGCTGTTCTTTGGGGAGATAATGTAGCTTCCACTCCTGCTCAAGGGCTTAACTTAATCATCAGGGGAGTCAGGGAGAACACGCCTTCATGCTCAGACCTCCAAGGGGCAGCTGAGCCTAGTGCTGTCCTCCCCTTCCTCAGGAACAGCCGTTACTGAACAACTGCAGAGCTGGCCCATGTGATTGCCCCCACCCAACTGGAGATCTTGGGGGCTACATGAGATCCCACCTGGGCATGAAGCTGTAGCAACAGCCCACAGCACATCCCCCTTCTGGGGGATCAGGGCAGGCTTGCTGTTCCCTGTACAGCTCTACCAAGGAAATCAGTGTCTTAGCACCTACTCCCAGCCAACATGCATCAGGGCAGGACAAATCAGCATATGGGCCCAGCCACACCCAGCTCCAAGCAGGGCCCTTTGCTCCTGGGAGTCAGGCAAGCTGGAGAACAGTGGGGATGTGGCCGGGGGCTCCCCATGCATCATGGCCACTCTCACTAGCACTGAGCAGGCAGGGAGGGAGCAGCGGGCCAAGCGCTGGCTGCACACACAGCTCACCACTGGGGGCTGTGTTGCTTGGCCTGGGCTCCTGCACAGCCGCCCTGCGGCACTCATTGAGGGCACTCTCCAGCTCCTTCAGCTTCCTCTCCTCCTTCAGCACCAGGTTCTTTCGATGCTTCTTAATGTGCTTGCTGAGATTCTCTTCCCGGTAGAGGTGACGCGCAGCCGCGGCAATCTGCAGCTGCAGGGCCAGGTCTCTCTCCAGTATGCTCAGTGGGTCCTAGGTGGGAAGAGGATACAGGCCATGGAGTGACACAGGGAGCTCCCCCCCCCTCCAAATAGGAATGTTAAAAATTGTTTAATACGGTAACCATGTAATTGCTAATATTCTTAGCAGTTACACACGTGGGTTCTGCAGAATAAAGCTACAGCAAAGCCACCTCCCTGGGAGCCAGCTGAGTTTAACTGATACTGTTAATCAATAATTATCAGTTTAACGGTTAAACGGCTAGTCGGTTAAACTCTAAGAAATGTTTCTAAGGAATGATAGAAGGGACAAAACCAAGATAAAGACAATGGATTTCCGGAAGGTAGACTTTAGTAAACGAGAGCTGGTAGGTAAGGTCCCTACCCAAGACCAAGAGGAAAAACAATTGAAGACAGTTGGCAGTTTTTCAAAGGGACATTTATTAAGAGCCCAAGAGCAAACTATTCCACTGCATAGGAAAGATAGAAAGTATGGCAAGGTACCACCCTGGCTTAACCAGGAGATCTTACATGTTCTAAAAATAAAAAAGGAGTCATATAATCAAAAAGTGGAAATTAGGTCAAAGTCAAAAAGTGGAAACTACGTCAAAGTACAATGGATGAATATGAGCAAATTACATAAGTATGTAGGGGCAAAATTAGAAAGGTGAAGGCACAGAACGAGCTCGATCTAGCTAGAGACATAAAAGGTAACAAGAAAACATTCTAAAATATATTAGAAGGAAGAGGAAGGCCTAAGAAGGATAATAAGCCCATTGCTCAATGATGCGGGAGAAACAATAACAGAAAACTTGGAAATGGCAGAGGTGATTAATGTCTTCCTTTCATCAAGAAGGTTGATGCTGAAGGGATTCTTAAGATAGTGAATGATAATGGAAATGGCTTAGGTTGGTAAGTTAAAATAGGAAAAGAACAAGTTAAAAATTACTTAGAAAAGTTCAATGTCTTCAAGTCACCAGGGCCTGATGAAATGCATCCTAGAATACTCAAGGAACTGATAAAGGAGGTATCTGAGCCTTTAGCTAGCATCTTTGAAAAGTCATGGAAGTCAAGAAACATTCCAGAAGACTGGAAAAGGGCAAATACAGGGCCCATCTATAAAAAGGGAAATAAGAACAACCCAGAAAATTACAGAGCAGTCAGCTTAACTTCTGTGCCAGGAAAGATAATGGAACAAATAATTAAGGAATTCATCTGCAAACATCTGGAAGAAAAGAAGGTGATAGGTAACAGCCAGCATGGATTTGTAAAGAACAACTCATGTCAAACCAATCTGATAGCTTTCTTTGATAGGATAACAAGTCTTGTGGATAAGGGGGAAGTGGTGGATATGTTATACCTTGACTTTAGTAAGGCATTTGACACAGTTTCACATGATTTTCTTATCAATAAAGAAGGGAAATACAACCTAGATGGGGCTACGATAAGGTGGATGCATAACTAGCTGGATAACAGTTCTCAGAGAGTAGTTATTAATGGTTCACAGTCATGCTGGAAGGGCATAACAAGTAGGTTCTGCAGGGGTCTGTTTTGGGACCGGTTCTGTTCAATATCTTCATCAATAATTTAGATATTGGCATGGAGAGAATGCTAAGTTTGCAGATGATACCAAGCTGGGAGGGGTTGCAAGTGCTTTAGAAGATAGGATCAAAATTCAAAATGATCTGGACAAACTGGAGAAATGGTCTGAGGTCAATGGGATGAAGTTTAATAAGGACAAATGCAAAGTGCTCCACTTAGGAAGGAACAATCAGTTGCACACATGCAGAATGGGAAGTGACTGTCTAGGAAGGAGTACAGCAGAAAGAGATCTAGGGGTCATAGTGGACCACTAGCTAAATATGAGTCAATGGTATGACACTGTGGCAAAAAAAGCAAACACGATTCTGGGCTGTATGAACAGGAGTGTTGTGAGCAAGACACGAGAAGTCATTCTTGCGCTCTGCTCTACACTGATTAGGTCTCAACTGGAGGTAATGACCTGAGCACTGACCAGGGCAGCACTGCTCTCTTCTCTACCCAGGGCACTACGGCAAAGGGATCTCAGAGCCTAGCCCCCAGGCAATGAAAACTTTAAGAATCCAGGGCAGAGAAGCTGAGGGAGTCCAAGGCAGAGCAGGTATATGAACCATGTCCAAGGCTGGTGCTCTGACTACTGGGCAAGACTTCCTCTAAAAGGGACCCTTTTGCCATAGCAAGGAGTGCCAGAATGATTTAGGCTCAGGAGAGAGACCACAGCTGGGCCCCTGCATGGGCAGGGTGATTGCTGCATACTGATCTCTCCTGAGGCACTGATGCAGTTCCCAAAATGGGAGTCAGCTGAGAGCCTCCTGGCTCAGCAGGAAACATGCTCCTTGCCTCTCCTGCCCCTTAGCACCAATCTCAGGGGGTGGACTGGCTCAGGAGCCTGAGGTACCAGGAGGTGGAGAGTTGGGAATGTTAACTCTTGCACCAATCAACCATCAGTGGACTCTGTCCCTTTAATGGAGCCACAGCCTCTCCTCTCCCCTCCCCTACCAGTTCAAGCACCAAAGCACCTGCCCCTCTGAGTTTCCTCACAAAAATGGGGCCACCTCCAAGCCCCCAGAGCAGGTTGACCTCCCTTAGCCAGCTGGGCCAGGCAGCCTGCACCCAGAGCATTTTCAGGGCTCATGGGGTGGGGCAGCCTGCAGACGGATGGCCTCTATTGAGCTACAAGGTGGGTAGGGCATGGGAAGTGTCCTCCCCCTCAGTGCTGCCTCCCACTCACCCAGATGGGTCTCCTCACGCTTTGGCCTCTGCACTGAAAAAGCCAGCCAGGGGCAGTTTGTGTGCCATGCAGCAACTGGGCTGGAGCCCACCAGAGAGGGCCTATGGGGGAGCTGGGCCCTATGCAACTATTCTGAGTTCCTCCAAACTCATCTCGCATGAGTTAGCAGGCAGGGTGGCTATGACCCATATATGCCTCTGTAAGACCAGGCAGAGCACTCGGGCTCCTCACCAGGCCTTGCGAGACGATCGTCTTCTCATCCAGTCTGAATGCTGTGCCAATCCGCCGCCGCACCGGGGGCACCTTGTCCCCCTGCCTCAGAGGGTACTCCTGTGGCAGCCTGCCCGTGAACTCCTGCAAGGCAGGAAGAGACATCAGCCAGCCTGAAACCAGTAGGGAACACCTTCTCCACCAGGGATGGGTGAGGGGCTGCCAGAAACACTAGCAGCAGGCCCCCAAGCAGTAGGCGCTTCAGCCATTATGCATGTGGCACTAGGAGCAGGCCCTGGAGCAGTGGTCACTCCAATAAATATGCATATGGCACTGGGGACAGGTCCTGAAGCAGCAGGCTCTCCAGTAAATACGCACAGGGCACTGGGGGCAGGCCCTGGAGCAGTGGGCACTCCAGCCATTATGCACATCCTCCTGAGATAGTCCAGCCACCAGAGCAGCTATGAGCCCAAGCTAAGCCCTCTGTGTGCCCCAGGAGCCTCAACTTGCCATGGCAACTTGCAGTTGAGGCCCAGGGTAGAAGTCGTGGCTTTGGGCTGGCTGGTTAGCCCCCAGGACCACGTGCAGGAATTCCAGAGTTCCCGGAAAGCTGCCAGTTCTTCTCCAAATGAGAGGAGGCCGAACAATCTTCCCAAAGCCACCCCACCGCCAGCCCAGGCCACAAGACAGGCCCATGTCCCCAGACGAGCTCTGCCCCCTCACCGCCTCACGCAGGCAGAGCTTTCTCAGCTCCGCCAGACAGGCCTCCAGTTGTGCCTCCAGCTCTTGCTGCTGCTGGTATGCTGCCTGGCTCCGGTCCTTCAGTGGTGGCATGGGGCTGTCCGGGCCTGCAGGACACAAGACCAGGGGTCCCATTTCAAGCAGACAATGGGGAGATTCAGGGCTATCCCTGAACACAAACTAGGGCCACTTGGGGGCTTGGATTCTAAGATGCCTCAAGGTATGGTACTATATCTTGTGCCAGCTTTGCAGCTGGTTACTCCCCCTGCCATCTTGGTTGGGGGCACTAGCCCTTTGCAGGATGAGAGTGACAACCTCCATGTCATGCGCAGGGCTGGGCAACAAGAAATCCATGGCTCTATTCCAGTCACTGACAGGACCCTGCCCTCCGTGCCTTAGTTTCCCCCCACAGTAACAGCCATTGTGAACATTTAATTAAAAAAGTGGATTCACTAAGTGTTGTTCAGCTGCTCTCTACAACTTGCGCAGGGGTATCCCAGGGGGCTAGTCTCTGTGCCAACAAAGAGCCCGGAGGCAGCTCTGCCCCACGCAGCTCCCCATATTGGCCCAGTCCAGAGGGATCAAGTGTGATCAGGCATGAGCAGCTGGGAGGCATGGGTGCATACAGCTGCCAAGCCTACCAATGTCACAGATCTGGCTGCGAATTTACTTGGGGAATGGAATTTCTGGTTCTAACGGGTTTTTTCAATGCAAGGTTTTTCTGCAGGAAAAAACCCTGATTTTGCCAAAACGTGTTTTCTGTTGGGAAACTGTGTGACTCTGTTGCAAAAAAAGCAAACATGATTCTGGGATGCATTAACAGGAGTATGTCGAGCAAGACACGAGAAGTCTTTCTTCCACTCTACTCTGCTCTGATTAGGCCTCAGTTGGAGTACTGTGTCCAGTTCTGGGCACCACATTTCAAGAAAGATGTGGAGAAATTGGAAAGGGTCCACAGAAGAGCAACAAGAATGACTGACGGTCTATAGAACATGACCTATGGGTACGTCTACACTAGCCCCCTATTTCGATCTAGGGAGGCTAATGAGGGCAACCGAAATTGCAAATGAAGCGCAGGATTTAAATATCCCGCGCTTCATTAGCATGCTCCCAGCCGGTCGCCATTTTAGAAATTGACTAGCCCAAAGTAACTGCCCGCGTCTACACGCGGCAGTGAAACGGGATTCCGAATTAAAGCCCTAAATCGAATTAGCTGTTAAACCTCATTCCAGGAGGAATAACAGCTAATTCGATATAGGGCTTTAATTCGGAATCCCGTTTCACTGCTGCGTGTAGACACGGGCAGTTACTTCGGGCTAGTCAATTTCTAAAATGGAGACCAGCCGGGAACATGGTAATGAAGCGCGGGATATTTAAATCCCGTGCTTCATTTGCAATTTCGGTCACCCTCATTAGCCTCCCTAGATCAAACTAGGGGGCTAGTGTAGACATACCCTATGAGAGAAGTCTGAAAGAATTGGGCTTGTTTAGTTTGGAAAGGAGAAGACCGAGAGGGGACATGATAGTAGTTTGCAAGTATCAAAAAAGGGTGTCACAAGGAGGAGGGAGAAAAATTGTTCTCCTTGGCCTCTGATGATAGGACAAGAAGCAATAGGCTTAAACTGCAGCAAGGGAGGTTTAGGTTGGACATTAGGAAAAGCTTCCTAATTGGCAGGGTGGTTAAACACTGGAATAAATTGCCCAGGGAGGTTGTGGAATCTCCATCACTGGAGAGAGATTTAAGAGCAGGTTAGACAGATATCTATCAGGGATGGTTTAGACGGTGTTTGGTCTGCAGTGAGGGCGGGGGACTGGAC
Organism: Pelochelys cantorii; assembly: GCA_032595735.1. Taxonomy (NCBI): domain Eukaryota; kingdom Metazoa; phylum Chordata; order Testudines; family Trionychidae; genus Pelochelys; species Pelochelys cantorii. The sequence goes on along the minus strand of CM064353.1, from coordinate 13,754,852 downwards.
TCGATGACCTCTCAAGGTCCCTTCCAGTCCTAGTATTCTATGATTCTATGACAATCCAAATGGGATATGGGACACACTGGTTTGTCAAACCCAGGTTTTATTCTGAGTCAGTTTTACACAAATCTGTGTCTGCTAGCTGCTGCAGTGCCTTGTGGGAGTTGTAAATTGGGTATATTGTGCCCCCATCATCCTCTGGGCACTGGGCTTCTTGGCTTGGTTACATCTCCCATGATGCACTGCACCCTGGTCACCCAGTAGTTCACCGGGGCACTTCATCATGGAAGTCGTATGACCACAATCTTCTGACTTTTCAGCCCAATTCAGAATAACATCTAATTTCATACATTAATTTAATTAAAAAATATCAGAATTTTCCACAGGACAGAAATTCCAGTTTCCAGCCAGCTGGTATTTCCCACAATGCATCAGAGACAAGCTCTCTGCCCCAGCCTGTCAGCCCAGTGCCACTCCTCATCCTCTGTGGACTTAGGTGAGGGCTGCTGGAGGAGCAGCTTCTGGAACCAGAGGACCCTGAACTCTGATATTTCATGACCCAGACAGAGTTGCCTTTGGCTCCTCCTTGGAGCCAGGGTGGGGCTCGTACCAAAAATATGCTGTCCTTGGGGTATCCTAGAACTGGCATGGCCCATCTCAGGGTAGGTGGCACTTCAGACACAGGCTGGCCTACAGGCTCCCAGCCCAGCCGGAAGAGGAGGTTTGCACCTCACAGGCTGCAGCCAGCGTGGGGTGATTGCTGACCAGACAATACAGGCAGCCCTGACTGCAGGCTTCTGAGGCTATGTCTAGACTATGGAGTTTTTCCGGGATACCAGAGGTATTCAGGGAATGTATTTACTCTTCTGACATTTTTTGCGGAAGAACAGACGCGCTCTTTCAGAAGCCCTGTACTCCTCATTTTATGAGGGTTAAGGGCTCTTCCAAAAGAGGAGGTTTTTCCGAAATTTGGCCCAGTGTATCATAGAATCATAGAATACTAGGACTGGAAGGGACCTCGAGAGGTCATCAAGTCCAGTCCCCTGCCCTCATGGCAGGACCCAGTACTGTCTAGACCATCCCTGATAGACATTTATCTAACCTACTCTTAAATATCTCCGGAGATGGAGATTCCACAACCTCCCTGGGCAATTTATTCCAGTGTTTGACTACCCTGACAGTTAGGAACTTTTTCCTAATGTCCAACCTAAACCTCCCTTGCTGTAGTTTAAGCCCATTGCTTCTTGTTCTATCCTCAGAGGCCAAGATGAACAAGTTTTCTCCCTCCTCCTTATGACACCCTTTTAGATACCTGAAAACTGCTATCATGTCCCCCCTCAATCTTCTCTTTTCTAAACTAAACAAACCCAATTCTTTCAGCCGTCCTTCATGGGTCATGTTCTCTAGACCTTTAATCATTTTTGTTGCTCTTCTCTGGACCCTCTCCAGTTTCTCCACATCTTTCTTGAAATGCAGTGCCCAGAACTGGACACAATACTCCAACTGAGGCCTAACCAGTGCAGAGTAGAGAGGAAGAATGACTTCTCGTGTCTTGCTCACAGCACACCTGTTAATGCATCCCAGAATCATGTTTGCTTTTTTTGCAACAGCATCACACTGTTGACTTATATTCAGCTTGTGGTCCACTATGACCCCTAGATCCCTTTCTGCCGTACTCCTTCCTAGACAGTCGCTTCCCATTCTGTATGTGTGAAACTGATTGTTCCTTCCTAAGTGGAGCACTTTGCATTTGTCTTTATTAAACTTCATCCTGTAGACAGGCCAAATTTCGGAAAAGCCTCTTCTGAAAAAACAACTGGAAAAAGGTACGCAAATTGCAGAGCGCAATTTGCGTACCTTTCCCCCCAACAAAGCAGCAGTCTCGACATAGCCTCGTGAAACCACTGCTGCAACAGACAGCTGGGCAAATGATGTGATGGGGTTGAGCCGGCTCCTCGGGGCTGCTTGCAAATGGAATGCTCCTCTTCCCGAGAGGCAGCACAGACCGACGGCTCCCCTTTGCACCAGGATACTTTTCAGCCCAGAACTTCCTATGGCTCAGCACCCTGCCTGGGGCAGGACTTCGTGGCGAGCTCAGCACATCAGAACCAACAGCCTCCTGCCTTCTCCCTGCTGCAGACTTTCCTGAGCTGCCTGGGCTTCAGAAGCTTCTTCTGACATATCTGGCACCAGCCCCTGCCAGAACTAAGGTCCTGGACCAGGGCCTGATCCTGAAGCCTTCAAGGCTCACATCCCAGCACCAGGCGGATGCAGAGGGAGGGCGCACAGTCCAGTAGCTGCACTTCCCCTGGCATTCACCCACCTGATTGCATCATGATCCCACTGTCCCTGTGGCTGACATCCTCTTTACTCTCCATGAGTGGTGGCGGCCCAGGGAACAGGGACAGTGAGGGGCTCCTGGGAATGAGAGTTCTTGTGTGGGAACTGGTTAAACAAAAGACAAAAACTCAGAAGTGCTTCACACATGGTTGTGTAAGATCATCACAAAGACACACACATGCAGAGATGTGTTGCTCAGGGACGCACCATAGAACAGACTTGTCAGCCCAGTAACCAGAAGCAGTCAGTACAATCCATCTTGGGGAGAGGGGCTCAGACCTAAGGCTCCTGACTCCCTCCTGCACCCCAGCAACCCAAGATTAACCCATTGACCTGGCACATCTGGTTCAAATCCTCCAGCCATCCTAGCCTGCCCTTTGGTCTCCTTCCCAGGAAAAAGGTGTCAGCTGGCTGACCCCTTCTGGGCTAAGGTTACGAAAGCCTCAGCCATTGTGTATGCTCTGTGGGTGGGGTAGCTTCCTCAATCTAGGTACAGGTGCAATGCCTCAGGACACTGGTATGACCACACCGAATGGCACACACGTAAGCCACTGGAGATGAGGGGATAGTTTTCATCCCTATGTGGAAAAACTAGCTGCAAGCAGTCTGGGACAGCCCCCTCAAGGTCTTCAAGCAGCTGAATGCGGAGAATAATGTGGTGGAACTGTCCAACCGGGCTCACAGCCACGGGGTGTACCATGGAGCCATAGTGGGGCCGGGAGATATTTGGTGCTGGTTATATGGTAGGCATTGGGAGGAGCAGGGAGATGATCTGTTTCCTAGGACTGGAGCTGACTTCTTGCTGGAATCCATCTCCCTCTCTGACCAGCTAACATGTGCCCAGTAGACAGAGATCAGAGAGGTGCTGTGTTCACACCAGCAACTGCTCTCCAACAAGCCCGGTCTTAATAACCCAGCTGTCCACAGGATAGAGACGGGCAGCCACCCCACTGTGAAATGCTCCCCATTCAGAGCCCTGGGAAAAACAGCTGAGGACCTAGATAGAGAGTTTAATGGGGGGCAGTCACAGAAGACCCCTTGGGGGGTGTTTCCTCATGGTGCTGACAAAGCCACTGACACTCGCCTTCCTGCTCTCTGGGGCTTCTCACCACCCTGTCTTGCTGGGCCAGCTCCCTGCTGGTCTTCTACAGGCAAGACACCAAACTGAGATCAATGCCCTCCCAAGAAGTAGTGCAGACACCGAATCTCTTCAAGTCCAAGGAAAATGCAGTCTGGGGCCCAGCTTCCTGGGATACCATTCCCCAGATGGGATCAGACCCCCACAGGAATTATTTAGGTAAGCCCCTTTTGACAATGAAAGGGGGAATATGCACACCAATTCCCGCCCCCAGGTATTAATTATTTACACTGGGCTTGATAGAAAATAAAAGTGATTTTATTAAGTACAAGCAGTAGGATTTAAGTGGTAATAAGTGAGAACAGGAAGAGCAAAGGAGATTACAAACTGAAAATAACAAAAACGCTTAGCTAACTCTCATGCTGAAACCTCAGTACAAACTCATTAAAAACTCACCCTAAAACTGTTCCTTTTCCAGCTAAGCCTTTCAAATGGGGCTGTTCCTCACCCTGGGGTCTTTGGTTCCTTCCCTCAGGTGTGTCCAGCGAGCCCAAAGACAAAACCCTGCTAGTTTCCTAGGGTATGTCTAGACTACAGGCTTTTGTTGACAAAAGTTTTGTCGACAGATACTGTCGACAAAGCTTCTGTCAACAAAGAGCGTCTAGACTACATCCAGTTCTGTCGACAAAGAGCGTCTAGACTACATCCAGTTCTGTCGACAAAGCAAGCCGCTTTGTCGACATGACAGTGTAGACGCAAAGGACAGTGTAGATGCAATAACGCCTTCTGTCAACAGAACTCTGTTAACAAAAGGTGTTATTCCTCGTAGAATGAGGTTTACAGCTGTCGACAAAACTGCTGAGTTCTGTCGATGTTATGTCGACAGAACTCAGCGGCAGTATAGACACAGGTATAGTTTTGTCGACAAAAGTCCACTTTTGTCGACAAAACCCTGTAGTCTAGACACACCCCTATTGTTTTAAAGGTTCCCCCCCCCTTTTGTTTGGGAAGTTACCTGGCTAGATACTACCAGTTAGGGAGGTCATGTGACTTCCTAAGACCAACCATTGCTAAGACTTAAGGACAAAAGACTATTTCCATATGATTTGCCCAGAGACTGAGGCCTTGCAGCATTAGAAACACCCTTGATGATTGAAGGGCCAAAATCCTAACAATATGTATGTAAGATTCTGAACACAGTCTTTGTTAAGAATCTTTCACATATGCCCAAACTGGACAGGCCTGGTCTGAGGCCTGGGACCTAACAATGGACAATACTTGGCTAAAGAAAAGTTGAGATAGGCAGGAGACAACCTTGTTTGTTTAACTAGCCGTAAACAAGCTAAGACAGCACAACCCCAGGTGGAGAGCAGTAATTGGGAACTTATCAGGAGTTACAGGCACATAACTCACAGAGAGGGGCTCCGTGGCTCAGGAACAGATAACAAGTACGTGCTCCCTGAATGCCAACCAGAGTTCAGGGAGAGGGCTAGCATGTCAGCATAAGTTATGGCATCCATCCCCCACAGATGCCAACCCGAGCTCAAGAGGATGCATTGATAAACTATACACAATTGTCATTGCTATGTCCTGTTTACTGTTCTTTTTGCGTTGAGACTCTCTAGGAATGTATCTGTGGGCCAACTTGTCTGGGAAGTGCCACTGTCATTTCTATGGACCTGAAATCAGGATTTAACTTACACCTTGCAAGTTTGAGGGATGACATCTGTGTAATAGCAAACATGTTAACCTGAGCTATGGGTGGAGCAATGATGTAACCTTTTAGCTTATTGGCTTATTGTGCTCATTATGTCTTGCTGCTAGAGCCTATCCAGGGGCTCAGAAACTCCCACCCCATCGCTTCTCTCTGCCCATTGGCACCCTATATAATCTATTGCAATCCGTTGTTTGGCAGTATCTCACTGAGCCTAATAAGTTACACTGTGCCTGCGCTGTGCTTAATAAACCCTCGTGCTTGGATCTATACAGTGTCAAACTTCTGTTCCTTCAATGATGTTTCCTTAGCACATTTGAACCCACAAAGCATTCCACACTCTATATGTCTAATTGTACACACAAGAACGATACACATACCAGTATAAAATACACAGATCCAGTGGATTATGACATGAAGATTGATAGATTACATCTTTGAGTTAGGCATATTTGTGTCCATATGCCCATTTCATAAAGCATTTGGGGGGGGAGGGAGTCCATCACAGAGATGTCTTAGAGAGGTCCAGGACATGCTGGCCCCAGAAGTGATCCAACTGTCCACAAGCCCTTGGGTCTCTCCTGTAGTGTTGCTCCCCAAAGAGGAGGGATCAGCCTGATTTTGTGTGGATTGTCAGAAGCTCAATGCCTTCACTGTGCCTGATGCCTACCCCATGCCTAGACCTGATGAGTTTCTAGACAAGCTCGGAGGAGCATGCTATCTAACTACCACTAGGACCTCACTAAAGGCTATTGGCAAGTACCATTGGATCCAGACGCCAGGCTGAAAACTGCTTTTATTGCTACCCTAGCCACAGCATGTACATAATAGCTGAGACCTTTGTAACCTGAGCCTAGAGGAGAGTGCAGCCAGCTGACACCTTTTGCCCGGGGAGGGGAGCAAAGGGTAGGCTGGGATGGCTGGAGGATTTGAACCAGATGTGCTAGGTCAGTGGATTAATCTTGGGTGGCTGGGGTGAAGGAGGGGGTCAGGCGCCTTGGGTCTGAGTCCCTCTCCCCAAGGTGGATTATATTGACTGCTTCTGGTTACTGGGCGGACAAGTCTATTCTGCACTGTGTCTCTATCAACCAGGGGTGAAAGTAGCTTACATTTCTTACAGGTACTGTCATGTCGCACAACGGGATGGGGGGGGGTGCAATACAATACCTGTAAGAAATTTAAGGATAGGATGGGATGACTCAGGACAGGGGCAGATGAGGGGGCATAGCAGGAGTCAGGACAGGAGCTTGAGGGTGAGGAGGAGCTCAGGGTAGGAGGCTCGGGGGGTGAAGAGGGGGCGTAGGAGTCAAGGTTGGGGTATGAGGAGGGGCTCGGGGCAGGGGCTGGGGAGGTGGGGATGCAGGAGTCAGGGTTGGGGGCCAATGCAAAGCTGCTGAGGTGGCCCACCTTTTGTTCTCCTTCCCAAGGAAAAGGTGTCAGATGGCCACACCCCATCCTGGGCTCAGGTTATGAAGGCCTCAGTCATAGTGACCTAGACAGATTAGAGGATTGGGCCAAAAGAAATCTGATGAGGTTCAACAAGGACAAGTGCAGAGTCCTACACTTGGGACAGAAGAATCTCAAGCATGTTACAGGCTGGGGACCGACTGGCTAAGTAGCAGTTCTGCAGAAAAGGACCTGGGGATTGCAGTGGATAAGAAGCTGGATGTGAGTCAAGAGTGTGCCCTTGTAGCCAAGGGTGCATTAGGAGGAGCATTGCCAGCAGATCTAGAGAAGTGATTATTCCCCTTCCATCGCACGGACACAGTGAGGCCATCGCACAGACGCACCCACAGAGTGAGGTCGTCAGACAGACACAGTGAGGCCGTCGACAGACACAGTGAGGCCGTCGCACAGACGCACCCACACAGTGAGGCCGTCACACAGACACAGTGAGGCTGTCGCACAGACACAGTGAGACCATTGCACAGACACACCCACAGAGTGAGGCCCACCCACTTCTAAAAGCCTTGCGGGAGGGATGACTGGACCTAGGGATCAGCTGATTCCGGGGGACAAATAATGAAAAACACGGTCAGGGGGTGCAGATCAAAGGTTTAAAATGAGGGAACCGGATGGGGACACCGAGCGGAGAACCCCGGACAGCACCCACTGCCCCCCGAAACTGTCCAGGGAGCCAGTGGACGCCGCCCAGAGGAACTCTACCCGGATGCGTGACACTAGGGAGGAGCGGAAGTAGGGCCCACAGTTGCAGAGCATCCCCTCATCCAGCACCCTCCTCCTGGTGTTGTATATAGCGGCTTTGCAGGGTTGGCCGCTCACTGAGCCGGAGGAGGAAGAACCCCCCCACAAAGGCCTGGGGGAGGGGCAGGAAGTATAAAAGCTGAGCCCAGATGCTCAGTAGGGGGCCAGCTGTCGGAAGGAGCAGATGCCTACCCTGAGGAGCTGGCCGAGGCGGTTGACTGGCCCGGGCGCCCAGACCTTGAGGAGAAGACCCTTCTCTCCCTACGCCTAAACTTGGACTAGACAGACCCTGGGAGCTGCCTGGGAGCCAGGTACAGACTGAAGGGGAGTCCGGAAGTGGCCCGGGGGAGCGGAGGGTGGTCAGGCGGACCTGATCACCCTGTAAGGTGTGTCAGTGTGTTTCGGAGCCGAGTACCTGCTGACCCCAGTGGACGCCAAGGCTGCCACTGCTAGGTCCCTGGGCCAGGACACGGGGGAGTTGGGAGGCCCCGCGTCCTCCGCCACCTCCATATTGGGTGGCAGTCTCCCCCTGCCCACCTGTGCTGTGAAAACTGTTTGTTTGCTGGCCCCGCCCTGAACCACGGCCAACGCCACCATTTGACTTTGAGACTGTTGGTTTTCTGGCCTAGGACATACAGGGCCGAGCACTGGGCCGGGGCTCAGGACTGAGTGAGAACTCTTAAACCACCACGCACGCCCACCCACGGAGTGAGGCCGCTGCGCAGGCATGCTGGAGCAGTCGTTAAGTTCACCTGTCTCAGGTGCCCTGCAAGGAGAGACCAGATTTGTCCCAAGGCAAAACTCAGGCTCAGCTCTTTGAAGCTCCTGGTTCATTAGACTGCTGGCTGCCTAGGGGGCTATGGCCAGCGCTCCCTAATGCTGCCTCAATGTCTGGGGGCCCTGGGACTGGGAGTTGCTGAGGCAGACAGTCCCATTCCCCATGCCCGGAGCTCGGGGGGCGGGACGACACAGGTGAGCCCCACCCCAGGACTGGCAGAGCCGGGCATCCAGTCACACAGAACAATTCCCTACATGAGCCAGGGTGCCAGTTATCTGTCTGCTCCCTGCTGCTTGCCCTGCAGCTGTTCTGCTGGGGGTGGTTCCTTCCGGGATTTGTACCTGGCTCTCCACCCCCATCCGCTGAGTCAATCTGTTACACAAGAACCTGAAAGTCACCCAGACAGAGCTCCTGTCTGGAGCTTATCCTGGAACTGGGGGTGGGGGGAGGCAGTGGGAGCCCACACAGAGAGGGAGCAAATCCCGCCCCCCACTGTATCTATATCACTGTGGATGCCTGGGGCACTCAGCCTGCACTGGGGTGACTAACGCAAGCTGGCAAAGCGTCAGAGGTTTACAGCCATTTAATTACACCCAGTTCCCTTTGTGTAGAGGGAGCTCAAGTGCTGCCACTCTGTGTGGCCCCAGGCCAGCTTCCTGCTGTGGTAGCACTCCGTAAGGGCTGCCACCCAGCCAATCCCAGTGGGGTAATGGCTAGGGAGTCTGCCAGTGGAGCGCTGTCTACAATCACAGCCCCCCTCCTAGTTTCAGATAGTGTTGGAATCTCAGCCACTGAGTTTCACTCACAATTCTGGGGGCAGAGCCACTCATTGTCTCATTTCAAGTGGAAACCATGAGCCACCAAACGCGCTGGCTCCGCATGCACCTGCAGACCTGTCTGGATTGATTCAATCTGTTCTCATTAATGGAGCATGGGCAGCTTGCAATCGAGTCAGTTTCCCAAGGGAAGTTACAAGCAGGGCCAGGCCACAACTTGTGTGGTTTGACAACCACCTTCTTCCCAGCCTTTACAAGGCTTTGTCTCTCTGGCTGACCAGGTTGCGAGGGCCTGGAGGGCTGGCTACGTTGACACAGCGCAGCACTCTGTGGCAAGACTGCCTTTGTGCTGTGTGTGTACAGTGCCCAGTGTGGGGCTGAGCCAGGCCTGGGGCACTGCTGCATCACCACAGCACATATCCCTGTTAGCTTTGGGCTGCTCTGCCTGCCCCATGCAAAGCAGACTTCAAGCTGACATAAATGGTGCATGGGGCTTCCCAGGACCGCAGCCAGGAAGTTCATCTTCTGCTAAGGTACATGTCAGGATGTAACTGGGGGTGAAGGATGTGGCCACAGCACCTGCCCTCTCTGTGCCTCAGTTCCCACATCTGTAACTTGGCGGTGATGACCTCAGTCTGCCTCACATGACAGGTTCTGGTAACTGGCTGGTGAAGTTCTTTAAAGATGACAAAGCAGGTGCCAAACCTGCGTGCTGGGCTAAATGAATCACCTGGGAGGGGAGCAAAGTCACCCCATTCAGTCACCTGCCATAGCAAGGCTCCTTTGGCAATGGCTGATCAGGGGTTACCAGGTGATTAACTGAAGCTTGAATCAAAGTTTTCTCAGTTCTAAATTTTCTATAAGGGGCTTATGAGAACAGTCTGCTGGGGTTTTAACCACCCATCGAACACATTACTCATGTCTGCCCTAAACATCTAGTCACCCTTTAGTAATCCTTTAGCAACCATTTATACACAGAATCTCCTGGCCAAGCAGCTTCATTTGAAAATTGGCCTTTGAGGCTTTACAGTTTTGGGGAGAGTGGAGAGATAACCAGTCACTCTGGGTTTTTTTGGGGGGAGGGGGTATTTGCATTTTTTGCAAACCTTACTTCTTGTAGGTCCTATTCATAAACAAAATCATACATGCACCATGTGCCACCAGAGCACGTGGGCTTTGGCTTGTTTGTCCCACTGCCTAGGTGCAGAGTGGGAAAGAGGGTCACTGTGCCCCATTGCTGTGTATGTAGCACCGAAGAATATCTCAGATAAGGGCAAGGGAAAGAGGGAGTTGATGGGGAAGACAGCCCCCAGGTATCAGAGTAGGGGATACAGGTATAGGGCAGGGGCTGTTAACAGGGAGTTTGGAGAGGAAGTTCTCCAGATAAAGGAGGAAGCTAATACAGGACCCTTGCGGGAAGTGGCTGTCTGTAGTGTGTGTGTGTGTGTGTGTGTGTGTGTGTGTGTGTGTGTGTGTTTGGGGTTTTCTTGCTGTGTGCTGAGCTTGCGTTTGGCTGTTTGTGTTTTTTTTTCTTTCTTCTCCCCTGAGTGAGTGCTGTGGCTGGCAGGTGGAAGCTGTGAGCTTCTAATTAGGGTGTGAAATCTAGAAGCCTCTGCTCATTGGTTGAGCCTTAATCAGGGGGAGGGGCTAGCAGGCAGTCTAGGGCTTTATAAAGGAGTGAGTCAGCAACCAGGGAGCTTGTGAAGAGGGGCTGTTAACGGAGTTGGGAAGAGGGCGAGATACACTTCCTTAACATCTTTTCACTACATTCCTTCCTTTCAAGGAGGCATTTGATTACAACTGAGGAATCTCTTGGAAGGCAGGTATGGATGGTGATAGCTCTGCTGTTGTTACCTGCACATGCTGTGCCATGTTTGTCTTCCTCCCAGAAGACAGAAGGGATTTCATCTGCACTAAGTGCAAGCTGGTCACCATTTTGGAAGAAAAAATTAGAGGACTGGAGGCCCAAATGTTGACCCTACGCTCGATCAGAGAGGATGAAGACTTCCTTGCTAGAAGGCAGCGTTTAATCCTGCAGGCACAGCAGGCTGAAGAGCCAGTCAGAGCTGTACAGGACAAGGAAGAAAACTGGCAGCATGTAAACTCTAGAAGGAGAAGAAGGCCAGCTCAGGTATCCCCCACTCCTGTAGAGGTAAGTAACACCTTTCAGGCTCTCTCCACAGGCACTGCGGTGGAGAATGCTTTGGCAGGGACCTCTCAGGGAAGAAATCAGAAGGGAACACCATCTACCGGAAGGCATGGCAGTGGTGGTCGGGGACTCTTTCCTAAGAGGGACTGAGTCATTCATCTGCCATCCACACCTGCAATCTCGAGAAGTGTGCTGCTTACTGGGAGCTCACATTCAGGATGTGATCGAGAGTCTTCCTAAAGTGATTAAACCTTCGGATCAATACCCTTTCCTGCTTCTCCATGTAGGAATTAACGATGCAGCCAAGAATGACCTTGAGCAGGTCACAGCAGATTATGTAGCTCTGGGAAGAAGGATCAAGAAATTCGAGGCGCAAGTGGTGTTCTCATCCATCCTTCCATTTGAAGAAAAAGGTCCGGGTAGGGATCGTCGAATTGAGGAAGTAAACGCGTGGTTGTGCAGGTGGTGTCGCAGAGAGGGCTTTGGTTTTTTCGACCATGGGACTCTGTTCCAGGCACAAGGATTGTTAGGAAGAGATGGGATCCACCCAACCAAGAGAGGAAAGAGCATCTTCGCAGGGCAGGCTTGCAAACCTAGTGAGGAGGGCTTTAAACTAGGTTCGTTGGGGGACGGTGACCAAAGCCCTGAGGTAAGTGAAGAAGTTGGACACTGGGAAGAATCACAAGGAGGAACGAGCAACAAAGGAGGACCCCTGATTCGGATGGAGAAGGCAGGGCGATCAACTGGTTATCTAAGGTGTTTGTACACCAATGTGAGACGCCTGGGAAACAAACAGGAAGAATTAGAAGCCCTGGCCCAGTAGAAGAACTATGATTTGATTGGAATAATGGAGATGTGGTGGGATGACTCGCATGACTGGAGCACTGTCGGTGTGTCTAGACTACATGGCTCCATCGACGGAGCCATGTAGATGAGTTTACTCGGCAAAGGGAAATGAAGCAGTGATTTAAATAATCTCTGCTTCATTTACATCAAAATGGCCTCCACACTGTGCCTATCAGCTGTTTGTCGGCACAGCGCGGCAGTCTAGACGGGGATCTGCTGACCCCAGAACCCTGTGTCGGCAGATCCTTTATGCCTCGTGAAACGAAGTCCCCATGCTGCCCTGGGTTCCCATGCTGCCCGGGCCGGGCGGCACTACAGGGCATGGCAGGCTGGGCAGAGTGAGCCTGGGGGCGCGGGCGGGCCAGCCCCGAGGCAACCCCCCCCCAACCAGCTCCCAGCTCTGGGGAGAGGCAAGGGCCCTGGATTGCACCCTCAGAAAGTTTGCAGATGACACAAAGCTAGAGGGAGAGGTAGATACGCTGGAGGGCATGGATAGGGTCCAGAGTGACTTAGACCAATTAGAGAATTGGGCCAAAAGAAAGCTGATGAGGTTCAACAAGGATAAGTGTCGAGTCCTGCACTTGGGACGGAAGAATCCCAAGCATTGTCACAGGCTGGGGACCGACTGGCTAAGCAGCAGTTCTGCAGAAAAGGACCTGGGGATTACAGTGGATGAGAAGCTGGATATGACCCTACAGTATGCTAGGCTGAGGGTGATGGTGCTGGCTGTCTCTTCCTCCTCCTCCTCTGGGACCCTCAGGTGGGTGATGACAGGCATCTCCAGCCCCAAGTCCACAATCAGGGGTGGGGAAGGGACTACTCTGGCCCCCCAGAATGTGGTGCAGCTTATTGAAGTAGGGGCGGGAGTGTCATTCTGCTCGGGAGTGAAAGCTGCGCTCCCTAGCCTTGGCATAGCCCTGCCACAGCTCCTTGACCCTGCTGCGCACCTGCTCAAGGCTCCTGGGGTGGTGGCCCCTTGTGGCCAGGGCCTCGGCCATCCAGCTGTAGATGTCGGCGTTGCGCTGTCTGGAGCGGAGATCCTGGAGGGTCTCCTCCTCACCCCATACCTCCAGGAGGGCCAGGATCTCCGCCCCAGACCATCACAGTACATGCCTTTTGGAGCCCCTGGCAGGCTCCTGGGAGCCCTGAGCATGCTCCCTGGGAGGGTCAGTGGGCTCTCAGGGGCTTGAGGTTGGACTATGGGTGTCCAGAAGTGTGGCAGTAGCAGCTGCACGGGCCGACTTCCTGTCACACCTTGTCCCGGGTGCCTGCAGCTTTAAGAGCTGCCGGGAGACAGGAACTAGTGTTGTGATGAGTGTGGACCAAGTGGCTAGCAGGGCACTTGTGTTATTTCCTGGGGGCCTCTTTTTTTTTTTTCAACAGAACTCCCTTTTCCATGTCCACATGTGCCCTTTTCTGAAAAAGCTTTTTTGGAAAAGGCATTCTTCCTCATAGAAAAAGGTTTACCACCATAGGAAAAACCCCTCTGTTCTTTTGACTTTTTTCTCAAAAGAACGCAATTGCAGTGTAGACACAAGTATTGTTTTTCCTGAATAACGCCCGTTTGTAGGGGCCTGCACTGTCTGACCTTCACAATAAAAGGTGATGTCTGTCTTGTCCAAGTGTGGATTTCTGGCCTGTCTCAAGTCTGGTATGCCAAAGTACACAGGCAGGGCCGGAGAGTCAGGAAATGTTTTGAATAACAATGCAAATTAAGCATGGTACGCAAGACCACGTCAAGAACACAGGACAAGCAACTTTGTACTGGTAGTTGTTTCTGATAAGCAAAAAGTACAGATGCAGCCATGAAACTGTCAACTATGCACATAGTTTAGGTAACATCCTGAGTAGCAGGATGTACCCCAAATAGGGGCATTGGGCTTTTTACGTATCCTACACAATACATAATCAATTGGTAAATATTATTAGAATGACCAAGTCTCATTTTGCTATAAATTGGGCTTAGTAAGAACAATTGATGGGAGGGAATGGGCAGGATTCACACAAACATCCTGCTCAACATAACTATAAGTAATTAGGCCCTTCACACTGGCGGCCCAGTGCATGGTGTTCCAATGCGTGGGAAGAAACGGAACCGCGACCTCCTGCCTGGCACTGTGGGTAGCGTATGGGTGAAGTGTAAGTGAATTAGGCTTTATTAGTGTATATAGTAGATCTTTTAGTAATTGCTTTTGCATTGCTTTGTGCTGTATGAATTGCTTTAGATTGTATATAATTTAAGGTTTAAATTGTATAGTCATTGTTCTTAAGGCTTGTAGAACTTAAACTGTATTAACTGCTTCAAGCTTGCAATAAATAAAAAAGTAGTTAAGTAGCCCTGGCATGTCCTGGTTTCCCTTGGATCTAAAATAAATCAAACCACACGACACCGTTATTCCGGAAAAACACTGCAGTGTAGACATACCCATAGTCATCTCTTTTCCAAGGTGAAAAGTCACAGTCTCTTTAATCTCTCCTCATATGGCAACTAGTCTACTCCCAACCAGTTTGTTGTCCATCTCTGTACCTTTTCCAATTCTAATACATATGTTGTCATAGATGATTAGGATTATAAGAGACTCAAGAGGTCATCTAGTCTAACCTCCTGCTTACAGCTGGACCAACCCCAACTAAATCATCCCAGACAGGACTTTGTGGAGACTGTCTTTAAAAACATCTAAGAATGGAGATTCCAGTGCTTCGCCACCCTCCCAGTGAAATAGTTTTTCCTAATATCCAACTGAGGCCTCCCCCCACTGTAACTTGAGACCATTGCTCCTTGTTCAGCCATCTGTCACCACTGAGAACAGCCTTTCTCCATCCTCTTTGGAACCCCCCTTCAGGTAGCTGAAGGCTGCTATCAAAACCTCCCTCACTCTTCTCTTCTGCAGACTGAACAAGCCCAAATCCCTCAGCGTCTCCTCAAAGTCATGTACTCCAGCCCCCTAATCATTTTTGTTGCCCTCTGCTGGACTCTTTCCAATGCGTCCACATCCCTTCTGTAATGGGAGCCCCAAAACTGGATGCAGTACTCCAGATATAGCCTCACCAGTGCAGAATAGAGGGGAATGATCACTTCCCTAAATTTGCTGGCAATGCTCCTCCTACTGCACCCTAATATGCTGTTAGCCTTCTTGGCAACAAGGGTGCACTATTGACTCATATCCAGCTTCTCATCCCCTGGAATCTCCAGGCTGTTTTTTGCACAACTGCTGCCTGTCTCCATCCTGTAGCAGTGCATGGGATTCTTTTGTCCTAAGTGTGGGGCTTTACACTTGTCCTTGTTGAACCTCATCAGATTTGTTTTGGCCCAATTCTCCAACTTGTCTAGGTCACTCTGGACCCTATCCTTACCCTCCGTCATATCTACCTCTCCCCACAGCTTAGAATCAGCTATGATCTTGCTAAGGGTGCAAACCCATCCATCATCCTGATAATTAATGAAGATGTTGAACAAAACTAACCCCTGGGGCACTCCATTTGATGCCAGCTGTCATTAAGCCATTGATAACTACTCATTGAGCACAATGATCTAGCCAGCTTTCTGTCCATATTATAGTCCATTCGTCCAGGCCATACTTCTTTAACTTGCTGGCAAGAATACTGTGGGAGACCAGATCAAAAGCTTTGCTAAAGTCAAGGTATATTATGTCCTCAGCTTGACAAACCGCGGCGAAATCCACTCACCAACCCTGCACCGCACATGTGCCAGACCCGCACTGTCCTCACCGATGGAGAAGACGACCCTGACCAGACGACGCTGACACTGACAGCTCAGACCACCGAAGGTACCGTGGTACAGAACACCAAGGTACGACAGGTGGTTGCGGCCCATTGCTGTCTCCCAGATAGAGAACATTGAAAATACAAGTACACAGCCCATATTCCTAACTTTAGATATAAAAATCATACAAGTATATGAGTATCATACACTGAGTCAGCAGAGCAGAAGGTTTCATTTGACACCACTCAGCACAAAATTGGGGCAAACACACACCAGTGTGTGCAACAGTGGTCTGCCTGCTCACACTAAAATCCAACAACATATTGTAAATCTCAGCATTTACACAGTTACATGATGTGGGCTCTGCAATATAAAGCTTAAATAAACTGTATTCTGCAGAGCCTGCAGCAAACACTCCCCAGGAGCAGGGCCACCAGCCCCTGCCAGCCTGGCTCCTGGTGAGGTGGGCAGAGAAGTCCCTGCCCTCGGAGCTAGGCAGCCAGCCCCCGCCAGCTCTGATCCTGGAGAGGTGGCTTCACTGCTCCAGCAAAGCCTCGTCCCCAGGGGCAGAGCTGGCAGCCCTTGCCTGGCCCTGGAAAGTGTAACGGTTGGTAGGTTTCTGGTATAAAGTGATGGAAATGTGTCTGCCGTAATTGTACTGTAGTGTCAAGGAACAAACACCTGCAGGATCTATGTAGAAAAGAGATCTGTTTTTTCACTTCTTTGGGTGGGTAATTCAGTTTTAAGAAAAAACAGACTGACAGATGCAGAAGAGTACCCAGGCAGGAACTACTTCAAGACAGGCCAAGAAAAGAAAACAATAGAACATCACTAGTCATCATCTACAGCCCACAACTTAAGCCCCTCCAAAGCATTATAAACAATTTACAACCTATCCTGGAAAATGACCCTTCACTCTCACAGGCCTCAGGGGACAGGCCAATACTTGCCTACAGACAACCCTAAGAACATAAGAACAGCCATACTGGGTCAGATCAAAGGTCCATCTTGCCCAGTAGCCTGTCTGCTGACAGTGGCCAGCACCAGGTGCCCTAGAGAGGGTGGACCGAAGACAATGATCAAGCAATTTGTCTCCTGCCATCATTCTCCAGCCTCTGACAAACAGAAGCCAGGGACACCATTTCTATCCCCTGTCTAATAGCCTTTTATGGACCTAACCTCCATGAATTTATCTAGCTTCTCTTTAAACTCTGTTATAGTCCTAGCCTTCACAGCCTCCTCTGGCAAGGAGTTCCACAGGTTGACTACATCGCTGTGTGAAGAAAAACTTTCTTTTATTAGTTTAAACCTGCTACCCATTAACTTCATTTGGTGTCCTCTAGTTCTTCTATTATGGGAACTAATAAATAACTTTTCTTTATTCGCCCTCTCCACACCACTCATGTTTTTATAGACCTCTATCATATCCCCCCTCAGTCTCCTCTTTTCTAAACTGAAAAGTCCCAGTCGTTTTAACCTCTCTTCATATGGAACCCGTTCCAAACCCCTAATCATTTTAGTTGCCCTTTTCTGAACCCTTTCCAAGGCCAAAATATCTTTTTTGAGGTGAGGAGACCACATCTGTACACAGTATTCAAGATGTGGGTGTACCATAGTTTTATACAGGGGCAGTAAGATATTCTGGGTCTTATTTTCTATCCCTTTCTTAATAATTCCTAGCATCCTATTTGCCTTTTTGACCGCTGCTGCACACTGTGTGGAAGTTTTCACAGAACTATCCACGATAACTCCAAGAACTCTTTCCTGATTTGTCGTAGCCAAATTAGCCCCCATCTTACTGTACGTATAGTTGGGGTTATTTTTCCCGATGTGCATTACTTTACACTTATCCACATTAAATTTCACTTGCCATTTTGTTGCCCAATCACTCAGTTTGGCGAGATCTTTTTGGAGTCCCTCACAGTCTGCTTCTGTCTTGACTATCCTAAACAGTTTGGTATCATCTGCAAACTTTACCACCTCACTGCTTACCCCTTTCTCCAGATCATTTATGAATAAGTTGAACAGGATTGGTCCCAGGACTGAATCTTGGGGGACACCACTAGTTACCCCTCTCCATTCTGAAAATTTACCATTTATTCCTGCCCTTTGTTTACTGTCTTTCAACCAGTTCTCAATTCATGAAAGGACCTTCCCTCTTATCCCATGACAATGTAATTTACACAAGAGCCTTTGGTGAGGGACCTTGTCAAAGGCTTTCTGAAAATCTAAGTATACTATATCTACTGGATCCCCCTTGTCTGCATGTTTGTTAACCCCTTCAAAGAACTGTAATAGATTAATAAGACATGATTTCCATTTACAGAAACCATGTTGACTTTTGTCCAACAAATTATGTTCTTCTGCGTGCCTCACAATTTTATTTTTTACTACTGTTTTGACTAATTTACCCCTGAACCTGAAACTAATTCTTTCCAGTAAGCATGCAGCACGCCTCCATCATACTCACCCAAGAACCCACCCCTGCAATCAACCCCATGCCAACTCTGTCCACACATCTACACAAGTGACATCATCACAGGACCTAACCACATAAACCACATCAGAGGCTCATTTAACTGCACATCCACTAATGTGATCTTTGCCATCAAGTGCCAGCAATGCCCCTCTGCCATGTATATTGGCCAAACTGGACAATCTCTAGGGGAAAGAATTAATGGATATCTGAAAAGGCAACACACAGAAACCTGTTGGGGAACATATTGACTTGCCCGGGCACTCCTTAATGGATCTCAAAGTCACCGCATTGTTTCAGGCCAATTCCACAAGCCAACTCCACAGGGAAATCTTAGAACAAGGGTGGCCAACCAGTTAGAGACGAAAAGCAAAAATAGCAGTGGATAGAGCGCGACGAGCCCCATATTATATATTTATTGTTATATATCTATATATAGAAAGATAGATAGATATAGTACACAAAATGTAGTGATAAAAATAACATTACAGGACATTTCGGACAAAAACCAATAAAAAAGTCTTTAGCCACTTAAAAAATTCACAGACAGTTCATAGATCTTCAGAGAACTCGACAAGGAACAAAACATCAAATTAAAAAAAAACCCTCTTTGAAAATACAGTAATATTCTCACACTAAAAATAAGCATCCCCACCACGTATTTTACATTTAACACTACTGCTCTATGATGTCCTGTGAGTTTTTTAAAATGAAACTGAACTGAGAAGCAAAATTTGAAATGCCTGTTTCACTTCAGCTTGTTGATCGCTGGTATGGTGTCCTCATTTTTTTAACTCATGAAGATTATGGCTTTTTATAGCTCTAAAAATTCAGGCCTGTCCCAGACTGCAAATATGAGAGGTTCAAAAACAATAAGGGAGAGACTCGTATCTGAGAATAATTGCTTCAGCCTGGCAAACAATAGCCTTTGAATTTTCTTTAAAGAAACACAGTGTAAAACAGGTAGATGCTGATTCTTTTTTTTGCCCTGGAATTTAACATGACATATGTGTTGGCTGCCTTATTCCTCATCCATGAACACTTCGATTTTAAGGTGCTTCAGCCCCCCCTGCTCAAACCCAATGCCCTCCCCCTCCTCTTCCCCAGAGCCAGGCACCCCCCAGCCCCTCCCCTGCTCTAACCCAATGCCCTCCCCTCCTCTTCCCCAGAGCCAGGCACCCCCAGCCCCTCCCCTGCACTAACCCAATGCCCTCCCCCTCCTCTTCCCCAGAGCCAGGCACCCCCAGCCCCTCCCCTGCACTAACCCAATGCCCTCCCCCTCCTCTTCCCCAGAGCCAGGCACCCCCAGCCCCTCCCCTGCACTAACCCAATGCCCTCCCCCTCCTCTTCCCCAGAGCCAGGCACCCCCAGCCCCTCCCCTGCTCTAACCCAATGCCCCCCCCCCCTCTTCCCCAGAGCCAGGCACCCCCAGCCCCTCCCCTACTCTAACCCAATGCCCTCCCCCTCCCCAGAGCCAGGCACCTCCAGCCCCTCCCCTGCTCTAACCCAATGCCCTCCCCCTCCTCTTCCCCAGAGCCAGGCACCTCCAGCCCCTCCCCTGCTCTAACCCAATGCCCCCCCCCTCCTCTTCCCCAGAGCCAGGCACCCCCAGCCCCTCCCCTGCTCTAACCCAATGCCCTCCCCCTCCTCTTCCCCAGAGCCAGGCACCCCCAGCCCCTCCCCTGCTCTAACCCAATGCCCTCCCCCTCCCCAGAGCCAGGCACCTCCAGCCCCTCCCCTGCTCTAACCCAATGCCCTCCCCCTCCTCTTCCCCAGAGCCAGGCACCCCCAGCCCCTCCCCTGCTCTAACCCAATGCCCTCCCCCTCCCCAGAGCCAGGCACCTCCAGCCCCTCCCCTGCTCTAACCCAATGCCCTCCCCCTCCTCTTCCCCAGAGCCAGGCACCTCCAGCCCCTCCCCTGCTCTAACCCAATGCCCCCCCCCTCCTCTTCCCCAGAGCCAGGCACCCCCAGCCCCTCCCCTGCTCTAACCCAATGCCCCCCCCTCCTCTTCCCCAGAGCCAGGCACCCCCAGCCCCTCCCCTGCTCTAACCCAATGCCCCCCCCTCCTCTTCCCCAGAGCCAGGCACCTCCAGCCCCTCCCCTGCTCTAACCCAATGCCCCCCCCCTCCTCTTCCCCAGAGCCAGGCACCTCCAGCCCCTCCCCTGCTCTAACCCAATGCCCCCCCCCTCCTCTTCCCCAGAGCCAGGCACCTCCAGCCCCTCCCCTGCTCTAACCCAATGCCCTCCCCCTCCTCTTCCCCAGAGCCAGGCACCCCCAGCCCCTCCCCTGCTCTAACCCAATGCCCTCCTCCTCCTCTTCCCCAGAGCCAGGCACCCCCAGCCCCTCCCCTGCTCTAACCCAATGCCCTCCCCCTCCTCTTCCCCAGAGCCAGGCACCTCCAGCCCCTCCCCTGCTCTAACCCAATGCCCTCCCCCTCCTCTTCCCCAGAGCCAGGCACCCCCAGCCCCTCCCCTGCTCTAACCCAATGCCCTCCCCCTCCTCTTCCCCAGAGCCAGGCACCTCCAGCCCCTCCCCTGCTCTAACCCAATGCCCTCCCCCTCCTCTTCCCCAGAGCCAGGCACCCCCAGCCCCTCCCCTGCTCTAACCCAATGCCCCCCCCTCCTCTTCCCCAGAGCCAGGCACCTCCAGCCCCTCCCCTGCTCTAACCCAATGCCCCCCCCCTCCTCTTCCCCAGAGCCAGGCACCCCCAGCCCCTCCCCTGCTCTAACCCAATGCCCCCCCCCTCCTCTTCCCCAGAACCAGGCACCTCCAGCCCCTCCCCTGCTCTAACCCAATGCCCCCCCCCTCCTCTTCCCCAGAACCAGGCACCTCCAGCCCCTCCCCTGCTCTAACCCAATGCCTGGGTCTCACCAGAGCCGCCGCCGCCACTGCAGCCACTGCGCTTCTCCCTCCAGGTGCTAGGGTGCGTGCACAGAGTGGCTGTGAGCAGTCCGGGCGTGCAGCTCAGAACCAGCAAGAGACGCATTTCTTTGAGCAAAGAGCCACATGCGGCTCGAGAGCTGCGAGATGGCCCCCTGCCTTAGCACTTAACTTCTTTTACAGGTTTGATTCCTATCACAAAGGTGGGAATAAAGACATTGGCCGGATGGCTCACTACACTGCACATCCTAATGACATAAAAACCAAACAATGGGTAAGTAAGAACGATTTGCACCTTCTCTATCAGCTTCATGTAGCATGGACACTCTAATTGACTATTTTGCCCCCCTTTTTTTCCTTCTTTCCCCCCATCCCCTATTTATTTAGGAACTGGACCTTTAATAACTCCATTCATCTGAAGAAGTGGGTTGTTCCCACAAAAGCTACATTCTTTGTTAGTCTTTAGGTGCTGCAAAACTATTCATTGTTTTTAAAGTTTTTCCAGTTACAGACTAACTTGGCTACCTCTCTGAAGCTAGTGTTCTGTCTCAGCAGATCTCAAAGTGCTTTACAAAGCAGGTCAGGGTCATCAACCCTGTTGTACGATGTGGAAACTGAGGCACAGAGAGTAACGGTGACTTGCCTGGGGATCACAGCAGGCCTCTGGAGCCAGGGAAAGAAGACAGATCTCCTGAGTCTCCGTGCAGTGCTCTAGCCTCTCGGCCACATGGCCAGTGAGGTATCTCTGGAGCTTCCCACACTGCATCTCTGGAGCTTCCCACACTGCATCAGGAGCAGCTTCATTAGGGTTTGGCACTGGGACATATAGGAGGCCAGTTCTGCTCACGCTTGTAGTCTTTGAACCTCTCCTGGGCCCTGGAATTTCCCTGTTGATAGCACAGGTCTCCTGGCACTGCCTCACTGGGGGTGGAGTGAGAATCTTCCAGACGGTCCATCCAACACAGCCACATCCCCTGGCAGCTCTGCCAGCCGAACACAGCACAACCCTCCCCCTCCACCAGCACAGACATCAGCACCAGACAGCCAGGCAGGGCTGGAGCTGGCAAATTTGGAGCCATAAGGATTAAGCAGAATAACCCCACCCCAAGAGATTTCGTTCCCCACCCCAGAGACCATAATCCTGTAGTGAGTGCAGGGGCTGGGCTGAAATCCCAGGCTCGCTCTCTCCCAGTCCCATGGTCCGGAGGTGGAACCAGATGGGTACTGCCTGTGCTCAGCAAAGAGCCACAGAAGCTGAAGCTGCATTCTCCAGCAAGGGAAGGGCCTGGAATGCCAATGGCTTGTGGCAAACAGTGCGAGAAGGCTAATTTCCCCCTTTCCTTCCCAGCTTCCTGCACCGCAGTGGGGATAGGAAGGAGGCACCATGTGCTCCGGTGCCACCAGCCGGGCCAGCAAATTTCTCTGCCTGAGGCCCCAGTGTTTCCCATCCATTCATTCCCCTGCAGCCCGATGAGTGCAGGAATTACCCTCACCTGCAGAGCAGACTTACCTGGTGGCTTCTCTGCCCTGCATGGCCTCAGGATCCCAGAAGGAAATGGCTTGGCACTGCCTTTGGCTTTGAAATCCAGCGGTCGGTGGGTTTCTCCCAGCGCCCTACGCTCACTCAGCTAGTCCCCACTGCCAGCTCAGCCTCTCCCTTCACCCTAGCTCAGGCCTGCCAGTGACTCAGAGAGGAGGGGCAGAGGCGCAGCACCTACCCGCCCTACCAAGAGCGGCGGGGCCAGGCAGAGGCCGAGTGCAGGCAGCCCGCAGGCAGGAGGAGCAGAATGGGAAACCTGCCTGCGTGAGATGCGTAGCAAGGGCCCAGTGGCCTGTCTGACCCAGCCAGGATACTGATCTGGGCTTTAGCCCAGTATATTGCCTGTCCCGCACAGTGTGCCTGCTCTGCCTGCAGCACTGACAGCCCCGCACACAGCACTGGGGTTGTGCAAGCTCAGCTCGCGATAATTCGAGCTCACCCGCCCAGAGCTGCAGGGCAGGGGGAGGCAGAAGGGAACTCCTGCCTGCTCTCTCTCAAACACAGGCCTTTCCTGGCTGCACAGGCATTTTGCAGGAGGGAGAGTGCTGCCTTCCCCAGAATTCTTGGAAGCAGTGGCTGACACAGAGGGAAACAGACCCAGCCTAGATAAACTACCTGTCTGATTCCCCTCTGCCCTCTCCCAGTGTGTCAGGAGTAACCCACTGGGGCCAAATCCCCCTTGCTCCCCTGGGTGTAAATCAGGAATAACCCACTGGGGCTTCATTCCTTCTAACTTGCCTGGTGTAAATTAGGAGTAACCTACTGTGCCTGATTCTCTCTCAGTGTAAATCGGGAGTAATCCCACTTAAGGAAGTGAGGTTACATCGGGGTGGGCAATCATTTTTGAAAGGGGGCACTCCAAAATTTTGGAAAGTGGTCGAGGGCCGCACTCTTCCATGAGATTAATGGAGGAGGTGCGGGGTTTGGGATGGAGGTTGGGTGCAGATGGGAGCTTGGGGTAAGGGATTGGGGTGCAGGAGGGCCTGTGAGGTAAGGGAGAGAGTTTGGATGAAGGAGGAACTTGTGACCTGGGGCACAAGACTGAGGTGTAGGGGCTTGGGTTGTGACCTAGGGCAGAGGATTGGGGGTGCAGGAGTTTGGCTTGTGACCTAGGATAGGAGGCGATTGTGATCTGGGGCAGGGGATTGTGGTGCAGGGTCTGGAAGGGGGTATGGGCTCAGGAGGGGAACAGAGGTTTGGGTCACATGGGGTAGGAGGGTAGAAGTGGGGGGAGGGCACATGGTAAGGGGGAGGGAGGCAGGCTCTGGCTGGGAGACTTACCAGTGAGACTCCCGGCCAGCAGCCCAGCACATTTCTCAGGCAGGAGCCTGCCCCGCCCCCCCGCACAGGCTGCATGGCCATGTGCTCTGTGAATGAGAGCAACTGACCAATGGGATTGCGCCGGGGGCGGGAGCAGCCATGAAGCACCACTCCCTCCTCCAGCCTGCTCACAGTTTGTGAAGCACAAACGGCCCAGCAGCCACTTTTCTGAGTGGTGTGCGGGGGCAGGGCAAGCAGGGGAGTCTGCCTGAGGCCCCCTGCTGCATCCGCGGGCCAGATCCGGTGGCTTGACGGGCCAGATCCAGCCCACGGAAGGTGTTTTGTCCAGGCCTGATTTAGCAGGAGGGAGTGGTTGCTTTCCCCAGTCATGCCCCCTCCCCCCACGTCCCTGCCCCTCTCCCTAGCACCCTCCTCCTCTGCCTCCAGCCTAGCAGGGAGGAGTGGTCACTGCACCCCTTTCCCTCAGTTGCCCCCCCACTTGGTGCCCTCCTCCCCTAACTCTGTTCTAGTGGGGAGGAGTGGTTAGCCCGCTCCCTCTGACCCTCCCTTCCCTTCCATTGACACACCCCTCCCCTGCCTGCTGCTTGGTAGGGAAGGAATGGCCGACCCTGCTATCCGTGCCGCCTCCAATCCCTCTCCCTGTGATGGAGGAAG
Source organism: Pelochelys cantorii (assembly GCA_032595735.1). Classification (NCBI taxonomy): domain Eukaryota; kingdom Metazoa; phylum Chordata; order Testudines; family Trionychidae; genus Pelochelys; species Pelochelys cantorii. The sequence goes on along the minus strand of CM064353.1, from coordinate 13,730,415 downwards.
TCCCTGCCCTCCCCCTGCCCCACTGACCCCAGGGTCTCCCCATGGCCAACCTTCCGACCCCTGGTTTGGACTCTGCCACTGTCATGGCCAACACTCCCCCTGACTTGTGGGGAGCACTGCCCTCGGCTGGTAAAAAGGGCCAGGGGAAGAAGAAGGGCAAAGGCCCGGCCTGGAAGGCCAAACCTCACATAGCTGAGGCTACCCTGCCCACCGCGGCCCCGACACCTGCCATGGTCTCCCCCTTTCCCTGCCATTCCCTTCACCAGCTCTGGGATCACCCCTCCTGCAGCCCTGAGAGCACACACCCAGGTCACCTCTGCCCCCCCCACCCCATGCGCCATCACATCCTCTACCCCAGGGGTCTCCAACCTTTTTAAACATGAGATCACTTTTTGAATTTAAGTGCAACCCAAGATCTACCTCAAACCCAAATATCCTTGCCCCGCCTCCTTTGTGCCACTTTTTCAAGGCTTCACTCCTGCTCGCTCCATCCTCCCTCCCTCCTCCATCTTCCCTCACTTTCACCAGGGTGGGGCAGAGGGTAGGGGTGCAGGCTCTGGTCTTGGGTTAAGGGATGTGGAGTGCAAGGGGGGCTCTGAGCTGAGCTTGGGGCAGGCAGTTGGGGTGCCGGAGGGAGTTCTAGGTGCAGGCTCTGGGAGTGTGTTTGGATGCAGGGGAGCCCGGGGCAAGGGCAGGTGCTTGTAGTGCAGGAGGGGGTTCATGACTGGGGTAGGAGTTCAGGATGTGGGCTCCAGCTGGGCACTGCTTACCTCAGGTGACTCCTGGGTGGTGGTGCAGTGGGGCTAAGGCAGGATCACCCCTGCCCTGGCCCTGCACCACTCCCAAAAGCAGCCAGCAATCTCCATCCCAAGTCCTGTTGTGCTCCTTCTTTGCTCTGTGGAGACAGGATACAGGGTGGGAAGGGGGGCACTTTCTCCCGCCCCTGCCCTGCACGGCAAGCAGGAGGCTCCCAGGGGTGGGTGGAAGCAGCTCCAAGGCAAAGGGCAGGAGAGGAGCAGCAGTAGGGGGAGGGGCAGCTGAAGTGCCTGCACTTGGTAGCCTCTTGGCCAAACCGGTCAGGGTCACCTGTCAGAGGTGCCAGGATCTACCAGTAGATCCCGATCTACTGGTTGCTGACCCCTGCTCTACCCCAACTGCTGCCTCCAGTTCCATTCTTGGTGGCCGGGGCCCTTTCCCCACCTTGACCAGGAAGCACGGCATCCACTGCCTCGTGGTCCCCACCTCACCCCACATGAAGACATACATGCAGGTATTGGCGAGGGTGGTGGGGTCCTAGGCCATGGTCTTCTTCTTCTTCAACCCTTGTACTCCGAGTGGAACATAGGTCATCTCCAAGTCTCCTCCACTTCACTCTGTCTTGAGACAAAACTTCTAGCTGATTCCAGGAGTACCCCAGTTGTTGTCCTTCAATTTCTGTCAATCTTTTCTTTCTTTTATTAATACACCTTGGGTACAGCTACACTAGCTGATTCCATGGAATGGAATGAGGAGTAACGGTAGTTCGAATTAGGATCTTTAATTCGAACTACCTAGTCCGTGCCGCGTGTAGCCGCGGGCACGGAGTTCGGACTAAGGGGGATTTAAAAATGGCGGCGCCCGGGAACATGCAAATGAAGCCCGGGATATTTAAATCCCGGGCTTCATTTGCAACTCCGCTTGCCCTCATTACCCTACCTAGCTCGAAGTAACGAGCTAGTGTAGCCGTACCCCTTTAGATTTTAGATTCTAAAGGGTTAGCCCAATGTGCTCTTATGGGTAAGACCTAAAGTGTAAATTGGCCTGACTCTGTGGCTGGCCCTTCCGGACCAAGAGGGTCTGTTCAGAGTTGGTGAGTGTGGGTTTTATAACCTTTCACCTGTGTGTAAGGTCTGATTGTGGCACAGGGAAGCTGGGGTGTCCAAGGGGTTTTGCTAGTGAGGCTAGAAAAAAAAACAACAACCTGTTTGGGTTGGACGGACTAACTTTAGGTTAATCTTCTGTGTGCCTCTCCCCAAGGCAGCAACAGAAAAGAAAATAGCACTGGCAAACCTCAGCCATAGCTCAGGCCTTCCCAGACCCTGCATCCCTCCTCTAAGGCTAGGTCTACGCTATTGGGTTTTATCGGAAAAAACTACACAAATTGCCCAGGCCACAACACCCTCCTTCACTGAAATTCCCTCCCAGATCCCATACCCCCTCCTGTACCCAAGGCCGGATTAAGGGGGTGGGTCGGGGCGCCAACCTATGGGAGGGCGCCTGATTGAAGTGGTAAGGGGCACCGCGCGCCTGGGGGCAGGGCTGCGCATACGCCGTGCGTTCCTTACCACTTCAGTCAGGCACCCCCCGTAGGTTGGCGCCCGGGGGTGCGGCCGCGCATGTGCTGATCTCCCAGGGGCGCGGCACCCCTTACCATGTCAATCAGGCGCCGCGTGCCCAGGGGCGGGGCCGCACATGCGCTGCGCGCCCGCTGCTCGGGGCGCAAATATGGCTCGGTCCGGCATTGCCTGTACCCCAATCCCTTACCACAAGCTTCCTTCTGTCCCCGACCTCCATCTCAGACCCTGCATCTCCTCCATTAATCTCATGGAAGAGTGCGGCCCTTGACCACTTACCAAATTTCTGGAGTGACCCCCATTAAAAATTATTGCCCACCCCTGTGCTACACAATCTGGGGTAATAATTCTTTTCTTTCTGGAAAAACAGAAGCAATGAAACATACCTTTCTAAAGGGAAAAATGTAGCCAATTTGAAAAAAAAAATCTCCCTGCCCTGCTATGAGCACCATTATGATTTCTGATTGTATTGCAATAGCACTGGCAAACCTCAGCCATAGCTCAGGCCCCATTGTGCCTGGTGCCGTACAGACCCAGAACAAACAGTGGTCCCATCTAGGTATGAGAGCGGAGACAACAGATAACTACAGCCCAGGCCTGGGAAAAACACCTTCCGTGGGCCGGATCTGTCCCGCCAAGCCTCCGGATCTGGCCCCGTGCCGCAGTAGGGAGCCTCAGGGAGATTTACCTGCTTGCCCTGCGCCCCCGCACACCACTCAGAAAAGCAGCCATTTGTGCTCCACAAACTGTGAGCAGGGGGGACCGGAGAGTGGTGCTTCATGGCTGCTCCCGTCCCCAGCACAATCCCATTGGCTGGTTTCTGGCCAACGGGGATCTGCCTGTTTCAAGAACAAGCAGTGCGCAAAGCACCCCTTCCCCTCAGACTCTATAGCCTGTGTCGGGGCGAGGCAGGCTCCAGCCTGAGAAACATGCTGGGCTACTGGCCGAGAGTCTAAGTCTCCTGGCCAGAGCCCGCCTCTGACACCCCAGCCCCTCCATTCCACCCAGCCCTCTGCCCCCCCCCCACTCCTGTCCCCCTACCCCACATAACCCCAAACCTCTGCCCCCTCCCAAGTCCATATCCTCTCCCAGACCCTGCACTCCAGTCCCCTGCCCAGGTCACAACCCAAACCCCTGCACCTCAATCGCACTGCCTCCTTCATGCAAACTCCCTCCCTGACCTCACAGGACCTCCTGCACCCCAATCTCTTACCCCAAGCTCCCTTCTGCACCCAACCGCCATCCCAGACCCCGCACCTCCTCCATTAATATCCTGGAAGAGTGCAGCCCTCGACCTCTTTCCAAAATCAAGTGGTCCCCTGCAGGGGCGGCCCATGGCTACATGCACACTCGGCCGCTGCCTAGGGCGCCGCCGCCCGGTGCGCCCGCTGATGATGTCAGTCCATTGACGGTCCTGCAGACAGGGGCGCCAATCACGTGTTCCGCCTGGGGCGCCAGCTGCCGCAGCCAGCCTCAGGCCACTCCTGGTCCCCTGTCAAAAGTTATTGCCCACCCCTGCTATAGCCAGACGCGGGCCTACAAGAAAACAGTGAGACAATACAGGCCAGCCTGGAGGGCTCTGGTCTCCGCACATCGTAAGCACCCTGGCAAAGAAGAGTGTCCAGGAGGGATTTTGAGGGTAATGAGGTAGGTGTGCAGATGTTTATGGGGAGCTCTTCCCAGGCGTGAGCGGCACACACCCCAGGAACGTGCATACACACACACTGAGGAGTGCACACACTGAGGGGCACATACACCGGACATACACACTAAGGGGCACACACCAGACATACACACACACACACACACACACGCTGAGGGGTGCGCACACACGAGACACACACATACATACACTGAGGCACGCACACACATGCATACTGAGGGGCATGCACACACTGGACACACACACACACATGATGAGGGACGCACAAACACCGGACACACACATACACTGATGGGCACACACACACCAGACACACACATATGCTGAGGGGCACACACACACACCAGACACACATGCACATGTTGAGGGGCACACACACACGCTAAAGGGTGTACACACACCGGACACACATACATGCTGAGGGTCACACATACACCTGACAAACACACATGCTAAGGGGCACATACACACTGGGCACACACACACTGAGGGGCGCACACACACAGGACACATGCACACACACTGGACACACACATACACACTGAGGGGCACACATATACCGGACACGTGCTAGGGGCGCACACACACCAGACACACACATATGCTGAGGGGCACACCCACACACACACAGAGGACATGTGCATACAAACACAGACCGTACATGCGCACGCACACATCGGACACATGTGCACACGCAGAGGGGCACGTGCACACACACATGCTGAGGTGCGCACATACGCTGTACAAACACACACACAAAGATGCGCACACACACCAGGCACACACACACATGTTGAGGGGCGCACACACACCAGATACATTCACACACACTGGACACACACACACACACACACACAGAGGGGCATGCGCATTCACATGCTGAGGGGCACACACACACACTAGACACACACACAACCTCTGAGGGGCACACCCCAGATACACACGCACACATACAGACCAGACAAGCGCAAGTGGAAACATATGCATACACACACGCGCACACACACACTCTGGACACATGCACGCACACTGGACATGCGCACACACTTCCTGGACATGTGCGCACGCGCACCCCCCCCACACACACATGCGCGCGCACACATGCACACGCACACAGAGAACGCACATATGAAAACACAGTGGACACGCGCACCCTGGACACGCGTGCAAACATACGCACGCACCAGATGCATGCACGCACGCACGCACACACCGTACACGTGCACACACACACACACACACACACACTGGACACACATGCACACGCGCACACACACACACACTGGACACGCGCACACGCGCGCGCAGACACACCGGACACGCGCACAGACACACACACACACACACACCGTACACGTGCGCACACACACACACACACACACACACACACTGGACACACATGCACACGCGCACACACACACACACACACTGGACACGCGGACACGCGCGCGCAGACACACCGGACACGCGCACAGACACACACACACACACACACACTGGCCACACATGCACACGCGCACACACACACACACCGTACACGTGCACACACACACACACACACACACTGGCCACACATGCACACGCGCACACACACACACACACACCGTACACGTGCGCGCACACACACACACACACACACACACTGGCCACACATGCACACGCGCACACACACACACACTGGACACGCGCACACGCGCGCGCAGACACACCGGACACGCGCGCAACACCGGACACGCGCGCAGACACACACACACGCACACCGGACACGCGCACACACGCACACACCGGACAAGCGCGCGCACCCCCCCCCCCCCCACACACACACCCCGGAGACGCGCGCGCGCAGCTCTTGGTTTGCGGTCTGACTCCGGACTGGCCTGGGGCAGCGCGGCGCTGGCTGGGCTAAGGCGGCCGGCCCGACGGGAGGGGCGCTGGGGCTGGAGCTGGAGCTGCTGCCGCAGCTCGCGGTCCTGCGGATCGCTCGGCTTGCCCGCCTCGGGGCGCGGCTCTAGCTGCCCCCCTGGTGATTGCGGGGAGCAGGAGGAGGATGGGGGACGGGGCTCCCCGCAGCGCCTGGCCCCTGCTGGGCATAGTGCTCTTCGGCCTGACCGCCTCTCTGGGTAAGAGCCCAGCTGGGCGTGGGCCGGGGGCCGAGCGAGCTGGGCTGCGGGGCTGAGTTCAAACCTGGCGTGGGGCCCTGGCCGTGCGGAGCAGGGGCTGGGGTGAGCTCGCCGTTGCGGGTGGGGTGAGGGCATGGGGAAGGCTCTGGGCTGGGTGAAGCAGTGGGGGGCCTGTGTAGGAGAAAAACTGCAGGGCAGTGGGGTGGGCAGTGAGAGATGGGGGTAGGGTGAGGTGGGGTGAGCAGGCCGGGCTTGCGTGAGGGGCATGGTGAAAGGAGGGGTAGCATGTGGGATGCTGAGGCAGTGGGGGAAGGAGGGACAGGGTGTGGGGGAGAGCGTGTGTAGATTTTGAGATAACGGGATGGAAAAACGGTGCAGGGGGGGATATATGTGGGTGCTGAGGTAACAGGATGCAGGGCCTGGGTGTGTGTGGGGGGGTGTCATCAAAGTGTGGGGAGCCACAAAGTGTACCCCCCACCCACAGCCAGATGTGACTCTCAGCCAGCAGGTAGAACAGAAGGTTTATTGGTTCACAGGGATACAGTGTAGCACAGACTTGTTACCATAGGAACCAAGAGCAGTCAGCACAATCCATCTTAGGGAGAAGGGGCCCCGGGCCCCCATCTAGCTCTAAGCCCCCTCAGAAAAAAACCCACACCTTCAGCAACCGGTCCCAGATTGCAGTCAGCCCTGCCTCCCCTTTACTCTAGCTTCCCCGGCAAAGGTGTCACGAGGGCACCCCCCACCCAGGCTCAGTTTACAGTGACCATTGCCTGTATGATGGGCTGCATACTGCCTCAGTGAATCACACTTGCATTTCCCATCCCCATCTAGATCGTAGAGCGGTGCCAAGGGAAACTGAGGAACACAGAGGGAGTTACTACAGGACAGTAGAAATCACATGCAGTATAGTAAAGCAAACAGTGAATATGATCCCCACTTTGTCACTGGGGTGTGTGTGGGTGCTGAGGTAACAGAGGCTAGAGGGGCTTGGTGCAGGGGCTGTGTTGGAGGTTCTGAGGTAATTGGGCGTGTGGGACTGTGTGCCAAACTTCCGCACCAGGCTGTGTGTTCATCTGCGTGATGGGTCTCAAACCATCCCCCCATGCTTTGTGAAATTTACTTAATATGCCTAACTTGAAGATGCTTTGGACAAAATATATAAATTTTAATGTCACAATCTGTTGGATCTGCATATCTTATTTTGGTGTATATGGTGACCATGTTTTCTGAACCAAAAATAGGGAAACATTAGCCCTGACCCCTTAGGCCCTGCCCACTTGCCACAGGAAATCCCACCTCTGGGGGTAGTACTTCCAGCGTCAAGACGGGCACATGACTGGAAGTAAAGGGTGTCATGTGACCGCTCTAAGCCTCTTCCCACCATTCTCTATCAATAGGGATGGGTTTGGGCACTATAGAAGCCCCCCTCCCCGTGCAACTATCCTGCAATTGCATTAACCCAGGCCCCAGACCTAGGGTCCCATGACACTGTAGCACTAGGGTTCCAACCTCAATTCAAGATGAGATTCCGGATCTGAGAGCTATTACTTTGCAGTGTAGATGCAGCCCCATTTGACTCAGAGCCTGGGAATCATCCAGAACTATTCCACAGTTTCGTGGGACAGCTTTCTTAGTCCTCTTAACCAATAAGGCTTACAGGTTCCTATTAACTGGTTATCAGATAGGGCTGGAGCAGCTCCCCACCTGCTCTGGGCAGGGGGCTGCTCCAGCCCCACAGAGGGACCACTGCAGACAGGGGTTGCTCTTTACTAGAGCAGCCCCTGTCTCTGGGGAACCTGGAGCCCCACAGGCAGGGACTGCGCCAGTGTCCAGAGCAGCCTCTCTCTGTGCGGAGTCCAGCTTGCTGTGGAGGGGCTGATCCGGAAGGGCTGGAAGCCAGTGGCAGCCCCAGTGTGACCTAACATTAACCGGTTAACTGATTAATGGGAATTTACATCTCTAATGACATGTACTGCAACTGCATTTTTTTAAATTACTGCAAAACTGTCAAGTGTCCTCCATTTCCACAAGCCAGAATGACAATACTGAACTAACCATGACAAGTACAGGGTGGAGAAGACCATGTCACTAACCCTCATCACCACTGCTTGAAAAGTACATTTCCCATGGAGGTCAGTGGGGCTGGGCTATTTTATATGTAAAGCTACTGAGAAATGTATATGTCAATACCATGATGGCAATGCCTATATTAAGTAAATAATACCTAATAATAATTGCCAAATGAGACCACTTCCCAACCTCCTTACAAAGGGCCTGACCCAATTTAAATTTTAAGTTGGGATTGGGCCCAAAACAATCTGTTGATATTACCTAAGAAGATCCAGTTAACATTTAGTCACCCTTCAAAAATATAAGGGACCTATCAGTCAAAGCCCCACTGCCTGGTAGAGGCGATCTTTGAAGAAAATTGGAGAGACTTTGAATTGACTTCTGACAGCAGCACTTTCTCTCACTGGATATGGGGTGTTTAAGCACAGGTTTCACTGTGTGTGTCAGAATAACTCAGAAATGTGTTGTCACAGCTAACTCCATTCAGGTGTAGACAACGTGAAACCCAAAGAAAGAAGAACAAATCCCTTGAAACTGGAAGCATCTCACCTCTTCGCAGAGTTCACAAAGGGCTTGTTCACTCAGAGACACAAGTCATGACAACCCTCTGGGTGTGTCTAGACTACAGGGTTTTGTCGACAAAAGTTGGCTTTTGTTGACAAAACTACACCTGCATCTACACTACCGCCACGTTCTGTCTACAGTAAGTTGACAGAACGCGGCAGTTTTGTCGACAGCGGTAAACCTCATTTTACGAGGAATAACGCCTTTTTTTGAAAGTACTCTTTCGAAAAAAGGCGCTATTGCATGGAAACTGCTTTTTTGAAAGAGAGCGTCTAGACTCTCTTTCGAAAAAGTGGCTTGCTTTTTCAACAATACTGATTGTAGTCTAGACGCTCTTTTTCGACAGAGGCTTTGTCGACAGTATCTGTCGACAAAGCCTCTGTCGAAAAAGGCATGCAGTCTAGACGTAGCCTCTCTGTAGGTACATTCTGCCTCTCTGTGGTTGCGCCAGGTGTTTTCACGTGATATCTTAACACGCTGTTTAAATCATCAACTGCTTGGTTGAGGAAGACTCACAAAGAGTCTGTCCATCATCCACACCAGAGTGACACCGTGATTTCACAGCCGTGATAACAGACCTGATCTCTTTGTGGGCTTTTGTGGAACAACAAGGAGTCCGAGTGTGGGCTTTTGTGGGGAGAGGCCCAGGTGCCTCTGTTTCAGTGGTTCTCAAACTTTTTGGCCATGGGCCACCTGGCTCAATATAAACCTTTTTGTGGACCACCAGTTGCTAATGGAAACTCACCATTAATTACATAATTACACCTGAGCCATTTTGCTAGTGCTGCAGTGAGGGAGAACAGTTTAATTTAAATTATTAAACATATTAAACATTTTAACTTTCTCGTGTTAGTTTATCAAACTTCATTTTAAATAAAGTAAACTATTAATTTATGTCCAACACAAAAGGTTTCAATGTTTTCTTTATTTATGGCAGGGGTAGGCAACCTTTTTTGGGTCAGGGATCCCTGAACCACAGAAAAATCAGTTGGGGATCACACAAGTAAGAAGCAAAAAAAGCCTCTCAAAACCCCCAACCCATACTGAGGTGGCCCTCAACTCAGACACCTCACTCCTCTGGCACTCCATGGGGCAAGGGGAAGGGGACAGGCAGGACAGAGGTTCAGGACTTCCCATAGCCCACGTTTGTTTTTTTGATGAATTTTATGGACCCCGTTAGGTTCTGAGTGGGGATAAAAATGAGGGGTTCAGTGTGAGAGACAGGGCTGCCAATGAGCGGATAGGATTAGGGTGCAGGGTCTGGGAGGGAGGTGAGGAGCAGAAGGGGGAGAGGTTCCAAGGTCTGGGTGGGAGGAAGGGTGCAAAAGCAGGCTGCGAGTAGAGCAGTGGTGGCCAACCCGCTGCTCACGAACCACATGCGGCTCTTTGATGAAAAAATTGCGGCTTGCAATTAATTTTTTTATTAAAAAATTATCGTCAGGCTGGCTGCTCCACACAAGATTGCTCATGGCCAGGCCACTCTGAGCCGCATTCCAGTGCATGCTCGTGTCTGACGCTCTGCTCATGCTCACGTCCTCCCTCCCCCTGCCCCTTACGCTTGGTGTCCCAGCCAGAGCATGCTCACGGTCGGCCCTCTGCGCTTGGTGTCCAAGCCAGCGCGTGCTAAAGGCTGGCCACTCAGTGCACGTGCCCCGCACCCTCAGGGAGAGGCGCGTGGTGGTAGTGATGGCAGCAGCAGCAGCAGCGACTCCACCTCCAGGTCCGGGACCCAGGTTAGAGCTGGGGGGTGCCTGGCTCTGGGGAGGGAGATTGGAATAGAGCGGTGGGTGCCTGGCTCGGAGGGGGGAGGGGGATTGGGTTGGGAGGGAGTGCACATGGCGTCCCAGCCAGTACCTGCTCCTCAAAGCTGGCCGCTCAGCATACATGCCCCAGAGCCTGGAGGGAGATGCTCATGGCGGTAGCAGCAGCGGCTCTGGGATCTGGGCATTAGACTGGAGGAGGAGGAGGGGGTTGGGTTAGAGCAGAGGGGTGCCTGGCTCTGGGGAAGGGGAGAGAAAGGGGATTGGGTTAGAGCAGAGTGGGGGCTGGCTCTGGGGGAGAGGATGGGGATTGGGTTGGAGAGGGGAGAGAGAGTAGGAATCCTGGTACTGCATGCCAGCTCCAACTTCTCAGGAAGCACACAACTATCGTGGGGAGCACAGGAAGAGCACGCGCTTCCTGAGAAGTTGGTGCTGGCATGCAGTCCTGGGACTCCTTCACACACACACCCTTCACAGGCAGGCAGCATGGGGGAGGACGTCCCCAGCCCAGTGACAGACCCAGTGTTTCAGGAAGCATGCCAGCTGTTTATGGGAGGGGAAGGGAGGAGAGGGGAGGGGAAGATCAGCCCACGGACTTCCTTAGGCCCGGGATCCCCAGATACCTGCTGAGCTGTCCCTGTCCCCTCCCCCTGGCCAAGGCCCCACCACCACCACCAGCACCCTGTCCCTTGCCACCTGCTCCAGCACCTTGCCCCAGCACTCTGTCCTCCGCCCCCACCAGCACAGTTGGGGCCACATTAGTGAGTCTTGCGATGTTTTTTGCATCTCACTTGTGTGGCCCCGACTGACTTTTCTGTGGGTCAGTGACCCCTGACTCAAAACAGTTTCCCCGCCCCTCTCATAAATAAAGACAATGCTGAAATATTTTGTGTTTGACATATTTTATTTAAAAATGAAACCTGGCCAGCAAGCCCCCAGTTAGGGCCAAGCCCCCATCTGGCCTCAGCATCATAACACTCCTGCACTCCCCCTTCCCCCAGACCCTATCATACACTGGAACCCCCTGTCCTGAGCCTCTCACATCCCCAAACTCCTTCACCCCCACATCCCCAGTCTTCTGCCACAACACTCCTGCACCATCCACACACTACAAATCTGTGTCCTGAGCCCATCATACTCCCAGCCTCCCTACCCTGAGCCCCTCATGCACCCCAGCCCAAATTCCTGCACCCTCACAGCCACAAGCCTGCGGCTTGCTCAGCACCCCAACCCTCCATCTGACCCCAGCCCTCTCCAGCCTGGAGCCCCCTTTCTGAGCCAGCATCCTCTTCTCTACTTCCTCCTGCACCCAAATTTCCTCCCAGAGCTTGCCCCTCACCCTTTCTCCTTTTTTTGTGACGGCATGCCCTGGGACGGTGTACCAGCACTTGTTTTCCTCCGGTGCAGCATTTTTTTTTTTGCTCAACAGCTCCTCTCCCCCCCCCCCCCGCCCTCCCGGTATGTGGCTCTTCGCACTCTATCCACCACTATTTTGGCTCTTTGTCTCCAACGGGTTGGCCACCTCTGGAGTAGAGTGTCTGGCCGGGGGAGGGAGCAGAAGCAAAGGGGGTTGCAGTATGTGGCCAGGAGGAAAGGTGCAATGGTGGATGCAGGAGCAGGATGGGGTAGGGTGTCTGGCCAAGGGGGAGGGTGCAGGAGCAGGATGGGGAAGGGTGTCTGGCCAGGAGGGAGGGTGCAGGAGGGGACGTGGGGTAGGGGTTGTACCTTCCTGGTTCGGCACCCTCAGGACCTGACTGGTCCTAAATGAGGGATTTTTCTAGGGAGGTCATTTCAGGCCCCCTGCTTCTGCCCCTCCCCATTGGGCTTCCTGGCATTCCCCTCCTCTGCAGCCTAGCTCAGCCCTGCACCAGTTCCTTGTGCCTTCCCCCACAGCCCACCTGAGCCCCGCGTTGGTTCCCTGCACCCTGTCACAGCCCAGCTGAGCCACAACCTGGGTTTTCAACCCCTCCCTTGCAGCCCAGCTGAGCCCTGCGCCCAGGTTCCCAGCGCCTACCCCCTTGCAAACTGCCTTTGGCTGCTCTTATTGAGCAGGAAGTGTCCGTAACTCCTATTCCCCCAGTGAAGGGGGGTGGGGAGCAGCCACAAGCAGCTGCATTTGGAGCCTCTGGACTTTTTGGAATAGTAATAGAGATGTAGCCGTGTTAGTCTGGTCTTGCTGAAACAAAAATATATGGTCATGCCAATTTTCTTCCACAGTTTGATCTGAGGAAGTGGGTCTGGCCCATGAAAGCTCATCACCTAATAAACCATCTTGTTAGTCTTTAAAATGCTGCATAGTCCTGTCTGGACTTTTTGGGACATTTTAATGCTTCATGGGGACACCAGGACAGGAGATTAAAAATTGGGACTGTCCTCAATTTTCTGGGACAGCTGGTCAGCGTATGTATGTATCACTCTTGTGTGCCAAGTTGGATACATGGAGTATGGAATGGTTTATGGTTTTAAATGTGCAAGTGAAAGCCATCAAGGGTGTTTCCCTCATTGTCTGGGTGATCATCTGGAAACAGCTGCTTTTGTCCTTTAAGACTAAGCAGCGATTGGTTTTAGGAATACATGTGACCATTCCAACTTGTAGGGTCTAAACATGTAATTTTCCATAGAAGGTGGGGGAGAGAATTCCTGCCCAAAGTGAAATCTATAACACTACGGGAAACTAGCAGTCTCTTGGTCTTTGGCTGGCATGTCACTTCCAGCAGAATGAACCAGAGACCCCAGGGAAAAAGGCTAAGCTGGAATAAGAACAGCTTTAGGGTACATTTCTGATAAGTGTTAGAGCTAGCTAATCATTTTGATAAATAAAACAACAAATAGTCTAGTAGCACCTTAAAGACTAAATAGTTACAAGAGGCTGATAAGAACCATTAGCACCTCCATTGTTTGGTTGGTAGGGTAAGTCATAGGATATGGAAGGTAGTGTGCGAGCCAGCCCATGGCTTTGTTCTTTTTTCTTCCTCCCCTCCTTTTTTTCTCCTTTTCTTTCTTTTTTCCCTATTCTCCCCACCCTCCACCGCCTTCTTCCCTTACTTATTCTTGGATCTGGACTTCTAACACTCCTGTCATCTGACAAAGTGGGCTGTGCCCACGAAAGCTCATGATGCCATCTGCATGTTTTGTTAGTCTATAAAGTGCTACCAGACCATTTGTTGTCTTTTAAGTTTATCCTGTACAGACTAACTCGGCTACCCCCTGAAGCTTCTAATCATTTTCTGTTATTTGACATTTCTAATCTACTTTGCTCTGCTTGTTCTCACCTGCAGCCCCTTAAATACTACTGCTTGTACTTAATAAAATCTCTTTTACTTACTATCAAGTCCAATGCAAATAATTGTTACCTGGGAGAGCAATCAGTTTGTACATTCTCCTTCCATTGATAAAGGGGGCTTGCCTGAATGATTCACTTGGGGTTCTGATCCCATCTGAGGAGTGATTTCCCAGGAAACTGGGCCCAAAACTGCATTTTCCTTGGAGCTGAAGAGTTTCAGCATCTATATTGCTCCTCAGGGTGGCGGTGGTCTCAGCTCTGTGCCTTGGCTGGGGGAGACCAGGTGAGCTGGCCCAGCAGGACCGGGTGGTGAGAAGCCCCAGAGACCAAGGAGGCGAGTGTCAGTGGCTTTGTTAGCACTCCGGGAAGCAGCCACAAGGGGTCTTCTGTGACTGCGCCCATCGCAGTCTGGACCCTGTGGATTCAGTGACTCTGGGGTGACTGGTGTCCACCATCTGGGTGCTGTGGACCCAGCTCAGTCATGCTGCCCACTGAGGCACAGCAGGGGAACAGAGGGTGTGTCTAGACTACTGGGTTTTTTCAAAAAATCTTCACCTGCGTCTAGACTGCAGCCGTGTTTTTTCGATCGCGGTAAACCTCATTTTACGAGGAATGACGCCTTTTTTTTAAAGTGCTCTTTTGAAAAAAGGCGCCATTGAATGCAAACTGTGCTTTTTCGAAAAATCTGCTTGTAGTCTAGACGCTCTTTTTCAAAAGAGGCTTGTAGTCTAGACGTAGCCAGACTGTCCCATTCATTACAGGAGGAGAGGGAAGGCAGTGACTAATCCCCTAGTACAGGGATTGTATCCCAATTTCAATAGAAAATAAATATTTAGCGCTCGATCCTGCCTTGAGTTCCTTAAACTGCCAATATGACCTTACAGGGAGAGTAAACTCTTGACTCTTACAGGAATAAAAAATTGGCTGCTTTTGGAGGAGGACTTTCTGTGCCCCCAGGAGCCAGAGAAGCTGGCTCTCCACCCCCCCCCCACCTCAGATCTGGAGGAGCTGGCTCTTTAGCCTTCTCCTGGCAGTTGGTAGAGCTCACCCTCCCCTCCTACCCCCGACGGCCAGTGAGCTCTATGGGCCAATGGTGCCTGGGCACCAGGAATATTCTTGACTCCGGGCCTGGCTCCAGCAAAGTTCAGGGCCGGTCTCTCCTCTGCCCCCACTTGCTGCCCCCCATGTCTCCCCCTGCCGCTCGCCTGTCGCTCCTGGGCTATTTAGAATGGCCCAGGAGCCCTCGCCCCCACTCCCCCAGAAGCGCAGCAGGGCTAGAGTGGCTTCTAGCCACTTGCTCTGTGTAGCTGCTGGCTTGTGCGTTCCTGTGGTGCCTGGGGGATGGTGTCTGCTAACCCTGCTCCCAGCCCGAGAGCCCCTGCAGCCAAAGGACAGCTGCGGAGGTATATCTATGGGCAGCAGTGCTTGAAGACTTCCCGGCCTCCTCCCTATCTAGGAGCCACTGCCAGATGGGGGTGCCTGAGGTAAGTGCCGCACCCCCTGCATACCCTCGTGCACCTCTTCTCAGAGCCTGTACCTCCACCTGATCCTCCCTCATGCCTCCAGACCCCCCCAAGTTCCCTCCCCTGAGCGATGCAGCATGGGAGGACTTTCTGGGTCCTGGTGCCAGCTGCAGAGGTTGGGGACCCTCCATACTCACTGGTGCTGGTGAGGGGAAGCAGAGCAACCCGGCTTCCCAGGCACCCAGCCATATTGCTCTAGAGTGTTGGGGGTGATTTTACCATTTCCTCCAGCCCCCTTTCCAAGCAACGTGTCTGAGAGCAGGGGAGGGTGCATTAGACTGGAGCTGGGTCACTCTGGTTCCCACCACTGCCGGTGTGTGCAGGAGGGTGGCTGATGTGTGCAGGCTGTGCTTGACCCCTGCTATTACCCCAGGGGAGGGAGCTCAGGGGAAGGAGTAGCAGGAAGCAGAGCTGGGAGCTGGGTCACTCTGCTTCCTGCTGCCACCAGTGAGTACTGCTGCTGGTGCCAGGCTCCCCACTAGTCCCCTGGATCCTACGGGGTGCCCCCATAGTACGGGGCCTGGGGCAGTTGACATCTCTGCCCACAGGCTGCTGGTGCTGTGCCCCTCCCCCACAGTGTTTGAGGGGCATGTAACCTCTTGTGCCCCACCCCACATCATCCCTGGGGCAGTCTGAGCCCCTGCTTGCCTCCCTTCGCACATGCCTCTAGTTATATGGTTGAGTCAAGAGCATTGCATATTCCATTTCCAGAAACTTAGAATAATCTGATTCCCTCCATATTCTTGGTAGCTGTATGTGCTAATGCAAGCCTGGAACTGCCCTCAGTGAGCCTGTCATTCTTGCTACTTATTCCCTCCACCAGAGAGAGAGTAAACCGTAGCATGGTACAAGCTCTAGTCCATGGGTGGGCAAAGTACAGCCCGTGGGCCAGATCTGGCCTGCCAAATATTTTCCTCTGGCCTGCTGTGACCCTTCAGTGGAAAATGTCCCATGGCCCAGTGGGGTGCTCAGACAGTCTGCCTGCCTGCCCTGGCCATGCAACTCCTGCAAGTGGCTGGATGCCACTAGAAAGCACATCTTTGCACACCTCTGGGTGAGAGAGGGACAGTGGGATCTCCGTGCACTGCCCTTGACCCCAGCACCATCCGCACAGCTCTCATTGGCCGGAACCAGTGGTGCAGCAGCTTTGAGCGGCATGGGACCATCATGGAATGCAGACAGCCTGCCTGCTTGAGCGTGCCACCGGCTGGGAGCCACTTATTAGTTAGCACCTCCCGGCCAGAGCCTAAACCTGGCACCCCAACCCACTGCGCCAGGTCAGACCCCCTCCTGAATCCAAGCTCCCTCCCAGAGCCTGTGCCCCTTCTTACACCCCTGCCCTAGGTCAGAACTCCTGCACCCACTCTCTCCCAGACTCTGCATTCCCTCCTGCACTCCAGTCCTTGCCCAGTCTTCATGCTGTATCCCAATTCTGTTCCAGACCCCACAATTCCTCTGTTCATTTAATAGAAAAGTGTGGTCCCTGACCACTTACCAAAAATCTTGGAATGGTCCCCTTCCAAAAATTATTGCCTACACTACAGGGTTACAGAGCACCACACTCAGGAGGTATGTGGGTTACACTAGCAGTGTCATGCTGCTTACTCTTCGTGTCCCGTATGTTATGCTTATAAGAAGGACACAGGATCTTTTTCAGGGAAGAAGGCAATATGCTGTATTTATTGAAAATACAACATGAAAAGCAGCATGTGCATTCACACACACAAGTTCTGCAGATGTTCATATCGTTACCAGTCTGTCATGACTCAAGTCAGGCTGGTGGCCAGTTAGATTGAACATGAGTGAGGAGCTGGGTTCTGTCGGTCATGATCCAATGTCCTGAGGTAGCAGGACCAAACAGAGTTCCATGGCAAGAACATACCATTTTTATATTTGTAAATTCCCATTTGAGCCTATGGGTTTTGCAATGTCATGATGCAATCCTTGATGCGTTAATCTCGGGGGTTTCCTGTAGTTATCCTTTGATGTTTATGGTCAAGCTTCCCATCATTATCTCTTGTGATCTCACCTTTGGGAGTATCTATCTGTCTCCAATGTTCTGTCTATTCTGCTAATTCATTCAGCCTCAGTCACAACAGATGATGTGAGAGCAGATATATTTCTTGAGCAAATAGTCACTGAATCAACTTGAGTGGATACTGTTTTAGATTTGGTTTTGGTGTAAATAGCAAGGACTATATAGAAGAGTAAGTTGTACAAAATAGCACTGGATTGAGTCAAATGATCAGTTGATTCCATTTAAATCAAATGAAAGGATAATCCAGTCATAATTAAGATTTTAAATTGCAAAAAGGTAGAATTTGAGAAATTAAGGGCCTTAGTTAGTGAAATCAACTGGACTGAAGAGCTCAAAAACTTCAACATGGAGGAAGTAGGAAAACTATCTGGAATTTGCATCACGAGTGAGGGTGTAAAATTTGTAGGGAACAGCTCCAGATCTAACAGAAAAATAGATATTTAAAAAAGAAAATCAGGAGTAAGTGGAGGGGCAGAAGGAGGGTGATGCTCCCCCATGCCTTATGAGAATTGGCTTGTGATAACTCAAAGATGCGTTATAAAAACCAGGTAATATAACATATTAATTTTACAGTTACAATCTGCCAGTTCTCAATATGCTGTTTTTGTGTGTGAAGTTGGAAATATGAAGCATGAATCTGTTTATAGTTCTAAATGTGCTAATGAGCAGCAGTTGGGGAGGGAGTTGCTGGCTCCCAGCCTACCTGGGCTTGTGGGCTGTGAGTTGGTAGCTTGTGTGGGGCGGAAGCAGTGGGGGAGAGGGTGCTGGCCGGCAGTCCTCCTTCCCTTGCAGTAGCACACCATGGGGTCAGAAGTAGCTGGCCTTGAGCATTCCCTTTCAGTCCCCTGCTCACCTGCCCACATTTAATCAGTTAACTGGTTAAACCTAACATTAATTAAACAGGATTTTACATCCCTAGTTATCTGAGCCTCCTGCCCAGGACTGCAGCCTTTGGGCTTCAGTTTTGGCTCTGGATAGTGGGGTTCAAGCTTTAGCTGGATGTTGGTGGGGAGGAAATAAGGCAGAGAAACAGGAACTATTCCTGGGGAAATTTGATGTGTGTCTGTATTGTTACAGGAAAAACTTAAAAAACAACAAATAGTCTAGTAGCACTGTAAGGACTAACACAACATGTACATGGTATCATATAGAAGTGGGCACAACCCACTTCTTCAGATGACAGGAGTGTTTGAAGTCCAGATCCAAGAATAAATAAAGGAAGGAGGGAGAGGGAGAGAAGGAAAAAAAGAGGAAAAAAAAGGAGGGGAGGAAGAAAAAAAAAGAGACGGTGAGTAGATAAGCTTCCTTAGGGTAGCCAGGTATACCATCTACATGTTTTGTTAGTCTTTAAGGTGCTACTAGACTACTTTTTGTTTTTTAATTTTTTCGTATTACGGACAGACTACTCGGCTACTCCGCTGAAGTGTATCTACTCACTGTCTCTCTTTTTTTTTTCTTCCTCCCCTCCTTTTTTTACTCCTTTTTTCTCTCTTTTTTTCCTCCTCCTCCCCCCTTCTCCCCCCCTGCCCTTCCCTTATTTATTCTTGGATCTGGACTTCTAATACTCCTGTCATCTGAAGAAGCGGGTTGTGCCCACAAAAGCTCATGATAGCCTGAGGAGGTTGTGAAGGCTAGGACTATAACAGGGTTTAAAAGAGAACTAGATAAATTCATGGAGGTTAAGTCCATTAATGGCTATTAGCCAGTATGGGTAAGGAATGGTGTCTCTAGCTTCTGTCAGAGGTTGGAGATGGATGGCAGGAGAGAGATCGCTTGATCAGTATCTGTTCAGTTCACTCCCTCTGGGACACCTGGCATTGGCCACTGTTGGCAGACAGGGTACTGGGCTGGATGGATCTTTGGTCTGACTCAGTATGGCCATTCTTATGTTCTTATACCATCTACATGTTTTGTTAGTCTTTAAAGTGCTACTAGACTATCTGTTGTTTTTTAAGTATTTCCTGTTACAGACTAACTCATCTACCCCTCTGAAGTTTTTGTATTGTTACAGATATACTTGCTGACAGGCATTTTGAAATAAATTACCAAAATAATTGAAATGGATGTGACTGTGTAATTTGTAGAATGTTTAATGGTTAGCGTAGAATGCCCCCAGGAGTATAAATTGACAATTTGCTCTGTCTGTGCACTGGGATTGAGAATGTGTTAGCTGTCGTGTTCTCCAACAAGCACCTTTGTCAAGTGTGGCAAGCCCTCAGTGCAGAGCAAGGTGGGGATGTAGGAGCTGGAACTGAGGGACCCTCACTGGATTCGTGCTAGTGACTTTTTGGCCAAGGCTCTGTAGTTCTCTGGGACATCTCAGTGCTAGTGTGACACCTTCAGGAATGAGGCTTGTTTTGGGGAAAGGGTGACTTGCCCTATGTTGGTGTTGTACAAGGCCTTAGCTTAGTCAATAAAAAGGATTGTGAAATGCCCAAGAATGTTACATGAGCTAGTAGAAGAGATAGGGTTAGTGTTCCTGGTCTGCCTGCTTGCAATTCTGTGCACGTTTCTGTACAGTACAGGCACCTCTGAAACATCACTGGTCTGGCGAGAGTGCTCAAAAGTAGGCTTGGCAGAATTTGATTTTTTTAAATAATTTGATGGATAATATCTGTGTTTAAGCATTTTTTATCTGTATTGATTTAAATTTTCACAGTTGGGGGAAATTATAATTCAGATAATTAATGACAGCAGATGTTTAATGATAGATGTTGATATTCAAAAAAATTCAAGTTTTATTAAAATTATTAAAACATAAATTGTCAACATTACATGTCAAAATATAGACAGTAAATATCCATAATCAACAAATTATACCTGTTTTTACAATTCATTCATTAGTCCATTTATAACAATCCTAATTCAAAATCTCAATCACTGTATTTTGACTACTAAAATCTCAGGTGGCATTTTCTTACTTTGCTTTTCTGTAAATTTATTTTAGCGTTGTGGAAATATTTTTTCATAGGTTTGTGTGTGTGGTGAAATTGACATTTACCAATAAACATCTAAACCTTCCAAGTCCATTCACAAGGATCTGTGTGGGCAAGTGTGGTAGCTCTGCCAAATTCATTTGGCTTGGCAGGTCTGAAAGGGAAGCCCACCTCCTCTCAGAGGTTTGTGTGTGTGGTGAAATTGACATTTACCAATAAACATCTAAACCTTCCAAGTCCATTCACAAGGATCTGTGTGGGCAAGTGTGGTAGCTCTACCAAATTCATTTGGCTTGGCAGGTCTGAAAGGGAAGCCCACCTCCTCTCAGAGGCTAGGAGTCTTACCAGTTTCAGCCTGTTGCTGCTGCTTGGGATTCCAATGTCCATATCTGCCTCTAGTGCCACATTGTTTAATGAACTATATATAACTTCCCTGAGCCCTGGAAGGGAGCAGAAGCCTTACCTGCATCCCAGAGCCTTTGGACTGGTGGTGAGAGGGGCCAACAGGGATTGACAGCTGGAGGAGTCCAGCGTAGGTGAGTGGAATTTGTTACTGCAGCAATCTCTGCATATAGGCTGTAACAGTATCTGCTGTATTCACAGAAGTAACCTGATGCAGAGTCAGGAATATCAGTCTCTTATCAACATTCAGCTCTGCACAGGGGAAAAATTAGGCCTCAGACTCTTGTTTGTGTCTTTAAAAATCTGAAAAAAGCCTGGAAGGATTCTTCGCCAAAGCATGTATGTATATTGTTTTTTATTACAGCTGAAATTCTGGTTTGGTCTCCGGGCAGCCTCCTGTGTGATGAGAGAGGCAGTCAGAGCATCACCTCCCTGAGAGAGTGAGATTTTTGTGATGAGCCTGTTTCAAACTCCTGTTTATGCCAATGGCCAAACCAGACTGAAAAATAGCTGTTAAGATTCAGCCTTTCTGAGAACTCACAGCCCATGATTCTGAGACCATCCATAAATCCTTCAGCATAACCTAAGAAGGGCAGCCTTAATATTGCTGATATTTGTAACCCAAAACTACTAATAAAGACCCAATAAGGAAAAAAGTGAAAACATAAATGCCTTCTAGGTCATCATCTTTCCATTAAAGGGTCATCAGAAGACAGGAAAATCAGACTCTCCTTCAGCTGCCTGGGCAGCCCCTACTACTTTTCAGATGTAGCTGTTTTAGATACTCTGGTTCAGTGACTTGCTGCACTGAGTTGTGTACATAATTACACATGTGCTCGTGTGCAGCCCTTCGGGCTTTGCAGATATTTATTGTTTGCTTCCTAGAGTGCAGTTATTCTTGTCATCATGGCTGACCAGATATTTCCCTTCCAATGCCCTGTATGCAATCGTTAGTTTATAGTTTAAACTAGTATAATTTATAGTTTCCCACGCTGTGCTGTCTTGGCTAGCTCTCTTCTTCACGATGTGGGTGAGGCATATGTGAGGTTAGCTGTTCAGAAAGTTCTGAAAAAAACCGAACCCCAAACAAAGATCACTGCTGTGATGGAGATGCTTTTTCCTTGTGAATAAGTATTAGCTATCTTGGGCTTAGTTTGCAAAGGCTGGAAAATTCTCATCTAAGGAGCCCACACAGGAAAAAGTTTTCTGCGGGGGGATGACATCATGCTAAAATACAGCAGGCATTTGTGTGTACTGCAACACAGTCCTTGTGAGGATTCTGCTGTAGTCATCACACTGTTCTGCAGCCTCCTCTTGCAGTGCTCCAGAAAGCTAGCAGGCCCTCCCCGACTGTCCACAACGGGGGAAGGAGAGACACCCTGACATCAGCCCCTCCTCTTCTCCCTCCCACACTCTGCACAGCGAGCAGGAGGCTCCCAGGGTCAGCTCCAAGGCAGAGGGCAGGAGCAGCATGACACTGGGTGAAGAGGCAACTGAAGTGCCAGCACTTGATAACTTCCTGGCCAAACCAGTCAGGATCACCTGTCAGAGGCTCCAAGGCCTACTGGTAGATCCCCATCTACTGGTTGGTGACCAGTGCTCTAGTGTGCCCTATGCCCATCTAGCATAGCAACAAAATTCCTGGCTCCACTTTCCTGGGAGAACTATTTACAACCTCCCAGATGCCTTCAAACAGAACCTGTCAGCTGTGCCAACTGCAGACCATACTTAGGCCAGCAGCAGAGGAGAGTTCCTGAAAGAGGAGCTGGTGCTTACTCGGTGGGTGTCGCTGGGCATGCTGCAGCCTCGTCATGCTGCAGGCTAAAGGGCACCTCCGGGAGCTCTGGGGAGGCAGGGGCCCAAGTGTTCAGTTGTCAGCAGGCAGGCTGGGTCAGATTTCAGAGCAGCCTTTGCCTTTCAGTTCCTGAACATTTAGGGCAGCCACGGCAGTAGTTTCCTCCACAGCTAGGCAGTCAGCACACACTTGGGAGATGGTAAGTCTTTAGGGCTGTGATAAGACCTTCGGGGTTGGATGTGGCTGTGGGGGCGAGGGAGAGAGGGGGTTAATGGGAGCTGTTCTGACGCTCTTGCTGCCTCTGGCCAGAAGAGAGCTCATACTGTAGTAGCTCATTCAGGGGCTTGAAGCGTAGAGCCGGTGCCATCCTGTCCATAGGATGGTTTGGGATGGCTGCCCAAGCCTCCCATTTTGGGGGGAACTGTGGGACCCACGATGGCCTGGGGGATCCTAGGGCCTTGTGCTGCCGGCAGGAATTGGGCCCTCTCCGCACTCACCAATGGCAGCAGGAGCCATAGGAAGCAGAGCAACCTAGCCCCAGGCTGCTCTGTTCCACCATCTCCCAGCCAGGTCGCTCCACTTCACTGCAACAGTGGGAAGCAGAGCGCCTCGGCCCCAGCCCACTCTGGTCCCCGGAGCAACATGGCTCAAAGCCACACTCAGAGGAGTGCAGTGGGCTGGGGCCAGGTTGCTGTATTTTCCATTGTCACGGTGAGTGCAGGGGGTCCCAACTCCTGCTTCCAGCACCAGGCCCCCCCCCCAGTAATCCCCTGAGCAAGGAGGTTCCGGGGGGAGCAGAGGCAGGAGCGGGGTCTGGAGTGGACGGGGGTTATCTGGGGCCCTGAACCCCACAAGGGGTGACGCTGGTAAGATTCCCACCCCTGCTTTCCACCTGGTATGTGTGGCAACCAGAGCCATAGTGCCCAGCCCCCATAGAGTCATAGAACTGTTAGGGACATTGGACTTGATGACATTAAGTCCAGTCTCCTGTGCTGAGGCAAGACCAAGTAACCCTAGACCTCTTTTGACATGTGTTTGCCTAACTAGTTCTTAAAAATCTCCCGTGAGGGGATGCCATGACTGCCCTTGGGAGCTTGTTCCAGTGTTTAGCTATCTATGTAATTGGAACACTGTTCTTCATACCCAACTTAAATCTTCCTGGATGCAGGTTATAGAGTCAAAGAACACTAGAACTGGAAGGGACCTCGAGAGGTCATCAAGTCCAGTCCTCTGCCCTCATGTCTAGACCATCTCTGATAGATGTAGAATCACAGGTTAAGCCCATTACTTCCTGTCCCACCTCCAGTGGACATGGAAAACAATTGATCGTCATTCTGTCTATAGCAGCCCTTAACATTTTAGGACTGTGGGTCCGTCCCCCCGATTAATCTTCTTTTTTCAGGCGTTCAATATCTAGGGATTTTCATAACATTACAAAACAGAACCAGCTCCAGTCCTTACCCAGGAATCTGGGAAAACTAAACATCACCCTGGGTACCTCTCAGAAGCAGTCCTTTCCCTCTTGCAAGCAGCAAGTCTGTGTATAACAGAAGAAAACTTTTATTAAAAGGGAAAGGAAAACACCATAATAATGATTCTTCTTTGAGTGCTTGCTCATGTGATTCCAATAAGGTGTGCATGTATCATGTGCATGAGTGTTGAAAATATTTTCTTCTAGCAGCTCCCATCAAGGTCGACCGTGGAGCCCTCTGAAGTGGGACTTCTGTGTCAGCCTTTATATACCACTGCTGCCCTGACAGCCATGAGGAACGTCTCGTGACCACCCCCAAGGACAGGGTCCTTGCAGCTGAGTCAAGCGAGGCCTGAAGAGATGTCCTTGCTACTGTCTTGCCCTCCTCAGTGAGGGCTGAAAATTCCTGTTTGGAGTCAGATAGGAGGAACTCTGTGAACATAGCATCCCATGAGCTGAATGCATATGTACTGAGGGCAGGGCCGGACTAAGGGGTGGGCGAACCAGGCAGCTGCCCGGGGCGCCAACCAATGGGGGGCGCCTGATGGCAGCTGTAAGGGGCGTATGGCACCCAGGGCGGGGGCCGCGTTAACCCCCGCAGTGCCCGTGGCCGTGGGGCCCTGCACGGCCAGGTGCGGCCTGCCCGGGTGGCCCCAGGCTGCGCGCCAGTGGCGGTGGCTGGGCAGCACATGCACTGTGCGCCCGCCCACGCGCCCCGAGAGCGGGCTTACGCATGCGCCGTGCACCCAGAGGTGGGCCCACGTGCCCCGGGGGGCAGGCTCGCGCATGTGTCGTGTGCCCGGGGCGGCACCGCCCGCCTGGGTCACCAAAATGGCTTGGGCCGGCCCTGACTGAGGGTAGCCTGCTCATTAGCTCTCCTCCGCTGCAGTCCCCCCCACTACATAGACCTTTCTGCCAAAGTGTGCAAACTCTGCTCTCAGTCCCTTTCTCCATCCCCTTTTGTGATGCTACAACTGTCTTTTGTCTTCCTCTGCACCACACTTGCCGCTGGCTGTCTGAGGTTAGTAAAGTCCCAGTATTCAGCATTGTACACTCGCCACCGCCTCTGACTCTAGCTGCAGTCCCGTCTTCTGAGATTTCACCACTTTGCCCAGTGAGCTCTTAGGGTTTGCCCTGAGTCCAAAGTGGGAAACCTTACTGATGTTACAGCCTTTCATTGGGGCTTCCACTGCAACAGAGACCCCATGCTGGAGAATCGGTCCCTTCTCTGTGTTGTCGGGGATTGCAGCTCTAGTGATCTCTAAGCAGAAACAGGCTCTTACATGACTAGATAGGTGGCACGTAATGGAGGCCAGGGACAAAGGCTCCCAAACCTCGCGCCTCCGTGGGGGAGACAGTGACGGATTTGGGGTCTCCCAAAAAAATCTCTCGCACCCCACTATGGCTCCAGAGCCATGGCAGGGGCACAGAGCTTATCAGGTCTCTGGGCCAAGGATGGGAGAAGAGTAGTGAGCAAGGAGCTGGGCCTTGCGGGGGCAGGCTGTGGTTGGACAGAGTGGGGGCAGGCTTTGGGTGGAACAGGGTGGAACAGGGGAGAGGCTCCAGACTCTGTGCTCCAGCCAGGCCAGAGAGCTCCATTGCAGCCCCTGCAGAGGCTGAGAGCTCAGCCCCAGGCTGGGAACATGGGGGGTGGGAGGGAGGGGCTGAGAGTGGCAAGTGGGGGGCAGGGCTCCACTGGAAGAGGCAAGCTGGGACTAGCGTCCTCAAGGGACGCTTCACCTGCAGCCCATGCATGAGTGTGATCAGCTTTATCATTACATAGCGGGGAAAGGAAAGTCAAACAGCTCCAAGGGCTCCCCAGCACCAGAGAAGGCTTTTGTTAGCTGACCTCAGCTGTGCTTTGGGGAGGGAGGTGTGTGTAGTGGAGCATCAGAACACAGCTCACTGGAAGAACAAGTTGGTGGGGCAGCTGTCTTGGGGGAGGAAGCAAAGAGCCTGGGCTGGTGGATATTAGAGGTGGGTAATTCAGGACCATCAAAATTATTTGCAAACGTGGGTCAAATTCAGCAAATGGTTTCAGCTGAATGAATGGGCTGTTGATTCAAATGACCCTTTGGACTCGTTGTGTTTGGCCATGGTGTGTGGAACAGGCATTCAAAACATTTCTCTGGACCCAAACAAAATGTTTACGTTTTTCCGTCTCAGTGAAAACCCCCAAATGGATCAGTTTGTTTGACATGAACCTCCCCCCCGCCCCGTTCAGCCACCCGAACTGCAAAGCCAGGTGTGGGGTGAGCTGGAGTGGCTTTCTGGGAGGGGCACTTCCTGCCTAATGGATCTGTGCCTGCGAGGGGTCCAGTCTGCTTGCCCAGTGAGCATGAGCCTCTCTTTGGAAGGTGGAACCAGGCAGGCCTCTCCTTTTCTTTCCTGCCTGCTGTCCTGAGGTGTTTTTACCTTTAGCTCTTCTCTGGATGACTGGGGTGGAGGCAGGAGCTTGCATGGAGTCCCTATCCCAACCTGTATTCTATGCACAAGGTACCTGCTGTCATGTGAGTCTGTGTTTCACCTCAGGAACCCGTCCATCATGGATGCCCTAGCCTGATACAAGGCAGTCAGAAAGGGACTGGTCCTGAGGCTCTAGCCTAGAGAGGGCAATTCATCCATTCATCTCCTGCTGGGCCTCTGAGCTGTGCCCCAGTAACCATGGCATTAGCTGCAAATGTCCTGCTCCTGCCAGTTGGGGACTAATCCGTGGAAAGCACGGATGAAAGCTTCCCCAGTTGGTAACGCTGAGCAGAGGCCATGGCAGTCTGCTGCAACAAGAACCAGTGTTGTCCTGGACACCTGCTCTTTGCAACCAGCACTGTACTAGCAAAGGGGCAGCAGGAATGCTGGACTAGCGCTTCCCAGACCCTGCCTGCATTTGGGCTGGTGGGTTGGAGAGTGGCTGCGGGCTCTTTGTGGAAACTGGCTTCTCTCTCCACAGGCTTGGCAGATGAAGACTGCCTGTGGTACTTGGACAAGAATGGCTCATGGCACCCTGGCTTTGACTGCAATTTCTTCACCTTTTGCTGTGGTAACTGTTACCAGCGCTATTGCTGCATGGACCCCCTGAAGCTTATCACGGAGCGACAGCAGAAGCACTGCCTTGCTTTCAGGTGAGGGGGCATGGAGCCTGGCCAGAGCTCCTGGCTGGGCACACCACTTTCCCTTGGAAGGACTAGCTTCTTGCAGGGAGGGAGTGTCAGTAGGGTTATAGGTAGGAGCCTCCTGCCTCCAGTTCCAGGAGTTGAAGACCCATGGGGGATTTCAGTTATCCCCATATTGACTGGGTACACATCACCTCAGGACGGGATGCAGAGATAAAATTTCTTGATACCTTAAATGACTGCTTCTTGGAGCAGCTGGTTTTGGAACCCACAAGGGGAAAGGCAATTCTTGATTTAGCCCTAAGTGGGGACAGAATCTGGTCCAAGGGGTGAATATAACTGGACCACTTGGAAGTAGTGACCATAATGTAATAAAATTTAACATCCTTGTGGTGAAAAAAACACCTCATCAGCCCAACACTGTGGCATTTAATTTCAGAAAGGGGAACTATACAAAAATGAGGAGGTTAGTTAAACAGAAATTAAAAGGTACAGTGACAAAAGTAAAATCTCTGCAAGCTGCATGGAAACTTTTCAAAGACACCATAATAGAGACCCAACTTAAATGTATACCCCAAATTAAAAAACATGGTAAGAGAACCAAAGAAGTACCACCGTGCCTTAACAACCAAGTAAAAGAAGCAGTGAGAGATAAAAAGGCATCATTTAAAAAGTGGAAGTTAAATCCCAGTAAGGAAAATAGAAAGGAACATAATAAACTCTGTCAGATTAAGTGTAAAAATATAATAAGGATAGCCAAAAAGGAGTTTGAAGAACAGCTAGCCAAAACCTCAAAAAGTAATAGCAAAATGTTTAAAGTACATCAGAAGCAGGAAGCCTGCTAAACAAAGAGTGGGGCCTCTGGACAATCGAGATGCCAAAGGAGCACTCAATGACGATAAGGTCATTGAGGAGAAACTAAATTATTTCTTTGCTTTGGTCTGCAGCTGAGGATGTTGAGGAGATTCCCAAACCTGAGCCATTCTTTTGAGGTGACAAATCTGAGGAATTGTCCCAGATTGAGGTGTCATTAGAGGAGGTTAAGAACAAATTGATAAATTTAACTGTAACAAGTCACTGGGATCAGATAACATTCACCCAACAGTTCTGAAAGAACTCAAATATGAAATTGCAGAGCTATTAACTGTGGTTTGTCACCTATCTTTTAAATCAGCTTCCGTACCTGATGACTGAAAGATAGCTAATATGCTGCCAATATTTAGAAAGGGCTCTAGAGATGATCCTGGCAATTACAGATTGGTAAATCTAATGTCAATACCAAGCAAATTAATTGTCAGGCACATGTAGTAGTTCAGGACAGTGATACTGTAAATTTAGGATTTACTGGTGTGGCGTCCTGACAGGTCAAAGATTGTTTTAGCTTCCTGAGATATTGGGTATTGTTTGATATACAGAGGCACATTACCTTTTAGTGTTACTGAGGTTTGTACCTTTCCTGTATTAAGAGAATTTTCTGCCCTGACCTTTTGTGGTTTTGTTTACCAATTTTTCCAGCCCTTTGGCACTGGGGGTGGCTGTTTTGATTGTATTGCTTTTACTGTTTGAGTGAGTAGCATGCCCCATTGGAATGCTACTTATTTACAGTAAAGACTTATTTGATACACATGTTTTGGAAAGTTTAAAAGTATTCCCAATTGTTTTATAGTTTCTGCCCCAATCAGGTTTTCTTTTCCTAGTGTAACCCACACACAGTGGTTCACTGTCCCATGCAGTGGCACCACACTGAAAAGGCAACCTTTTTAAATTATATGTCTGTTGGTGTCCTGATACTCCTTGTATTTGTACAGAGTTTACAACTGGATATGCCTTAAATGTATTTTGTACTATGGGGATTTTAGCCCCCGTGTTTAATAGAAAATTTGTAAGCCCATTCCTGACTCGGATACTTAAGTGGGGGCACCCCACACATTTATTGTCATGGGTTTCTGAAAAATGCATTCCGATTTACGGGGAGAGCTGTTTTATGCTGTTTGATTTTTTACAGCAGGATTATTTAGCCCAGAGATTAACACAGTTGCTTCAAAAGTTTCAGAGGTGTAGCCGAGTCAGTATGCAACAGGAAAAACTTAAAAAACAACAAATAGTCTGGTAGCAACTTAAAGATTAACAAAACATGTAGATGGTATCATGAGCTTTCGTGGGCACAGCCCACTTCTTCAGATGTCCGGAGTGTTGGAAGTCCAGTACCAAGAATAAATAAGGGAAGAAGGAGAGGGGAGGGAAAAAATGGGATGGCAGAGTGGGGCGGGGAGGACATTGGATAGATAAGTTTCAAAGGGATAGCCAAGCCAGTCTGTAAAAGGAAAAACTTAAAAAACAACAAATAATCTATTAGCACCTTAAAGACTAAATAGTTAAAAGAGGCTGATAAGAACCATTAGTTTGCACTCAGCAACTTTTGTTACAGGCTTTTCCCCCCTTCTGAGACTTCTGCTTAGCATTCATGCCTGCAGCTGTGCCTGCAGCTTTTTAATTTTTTCTTTTAAATTCAAATGTTTCTGTTTTAGCACTTCAGGCACTTCAGGCGAGACCCATTTATTCTCTCTACTCATTCCTTTACCTTTGTTTATTTGAGGGCCTCTCCAACCTCAGCCACGGCTGCTGGGAGCAGTTGGAGCTGGCGCGGTCCCGGGACTCTTACACCCGCCCCCCACAGGAAGGCAGCAGAGGGAAGGAAGTCGCCAGCGCATGACAGACCCAGCTGTTCAGGAAACAGCTGTCCACGAGGAGTAACGGTAGTTCGAATTAGAGATCCTAATTCGAACTACCTACTCCGTGCCGCGTGTAGCCGCGGGCACGGAGTTCGACCTAAGGGGATTTAAAAATGGCGCCCGCCCGGCAAGATGCAAATGAAGCCCGGGATATTTAAATCCCGGGCTTCATTTGCAACTTCGAATGCCTACATTAACCACCCTAGTTCGAACTAGGGTGGTAGTGTAGACATACCCCCACTGTTCCATTGTATTTTCTCATTTATTCTGCTTCCTATTTTAACAGGAATCGATCTAGGTTTTGATGGAGTGTTTTCCAAAATGTGGCTCATATCGTAAGGTGGAGATTTTGGCGTGGTAGCCCTTGCCCAGGGGTCAATAGAGGATGGCCCATTAGGGTCATTCCATATGTCCCTAGTACAGCATTTGTTTCAATTGTTTCATGTTTCATCTTTTAGTTTAGCTAGGGCCACCTGTTTCCATTTCTGTCCCCATGTTCCAGGCACTGTCAAAGTGCTTGCAGTTTGTTGTTTAGTGACAGAGGATGGGATGCTGCTTCTTTCTTTTGCAGGTTTTCAACGGCTTTTCCCAGTTTCTTATTTTCCTACTTTACTGGTTTGAGCAAATTATATGTCTGGACTGCCTGTTGCTCTGCCAGCGGAGCCTGAGTTTTCCAGTGCTTAATAGCCTCTAGTTCTTTATTTTTTGCATTTACTTGGGAAGCTAGTATGGTAGAATGCTGTTTAAGCCATCTTACTGCTATAGACATTAATTACACAGTTCTAGCTCTTTCACTTGTATTACTATTTTTAGAGCTTCAGTTATAACCATTGCTTTACAAATGTCAGTTCATGCTTCCCCACTTTCTTTTTAAAATTTAAATGGAGCCCCTTTACCAGCAATCCAGCAGCTCCGTGCTTCATCAACCTCTGTGGGGATGAGGGGGTTCCCTAACTCGTGGTTTTCTGCCATGTTAGATCATGATTCCTGCAGCTTAATTACCAGATCAGTGCTTGGGGTCACCAGTGTAGTAGTTCAGGACAGAGATACCATAAATTTAGGATTTACTGGTGTGGTGTCCTGACAGGTCTCCTGCTCCATTAGTGATGATAAACGTTTGGCTACATGTGTTTTCCATGTGCTCCCTCAGTATAATATGATGCCAGCTCTGCGCAGGTAGCTAGCATAATAGGCTTTATGAAAACCCCTAAAGACAGCAGACTCAGATAAGATATGAAGGCACCAGAGTCAGGTTTATTGTCAAACGAAGTACATGAATAGTTGTTGGTAGCCAGATGGCCTCCAAACCCCTACATATTTGAACCCAGGACAATGGACACAGCTTAATCAATAGTATGGATTTTACTATCGCTCCCTAGGCTGGCCAAAGTGTTAAGTGAGGTACCCCAATATTTATAAACAGAAATGAACAATTTATGATACACCCTGTATGTATTATCTTACGCACTAATGACGTGTTTGGTTCCTCCCCTTGTACTTTCCTCCAAAGCATTCACTACCGTTGTTATGCTTTCACTTCTGTTGTTTGAAACTATTTTATCATGTACTCAGCTGGGTGTCCCTGTATTGTCCTGGTGGAATGTATTTACATACTTCATGTGCTTTTAGCAGTGCTAGCAGTTCTAGTGCCAAGAGACGCTGATTTGCAGGCAAACATCTGCTTTTGACATGGCCTATGTATTACTCATAGCATAATTTTTGCTTACTTTGGTTCAAGCACCAAGCCCATGCTTCAAGCTCTTTCTTTCTCCTACAACACGTAGATGAACATAATTTGTTGGGGAAAAGTCAACATGGTTTCTGTAAAGGGAAATCATGCCTTACTAATCTGCTAGAATTCTTTGAGGGGGGTCAACAAACGCATGGGCAAGGGGGAACCTGTGGATATAGTGTACTTAGATTTCTAGAAAGCCTTTGACAAGGTCCCTCACCAAAGGCTCTTAAGTAAAGTTAGTTGTCATGGGATAAGAGGGAGCGTCCTCTCATGGATTGATAAATGGTTAAAAGACATGAAACAAAGGGTAGGAATAAATGGTAAGTTTTCAGAATGGAGAGAGGTAACTAGTGGGGTCCCCCAAGGATCCATACTGGGACCCATCCTATTCAACCTATTTATAAATGATCTGGAGAAAGCAGTATACAGTGAGGTGGCAAAATTTGCAGATGATACTAAACTGCTCAAGATAGGTAAGACCAAAGCAGCCTGTGAAGAGCTTCAAAAAGATCTCCCCAAACTAAGTGATTGGGCAACAAAATAGCAAATGAAATTTAATGTTGATAAATGTAAAGTAATGCACATTGGAAACAATAATCCCAGCTATACATACAATATTATGGGGACTGATTTAGCTATAACTATTCAAGGGAGAGACCTTGGAGTTATTGTGGATAGTTCTCTGAAGATGTCCACTCAATGTGCAGCAGTAGTCAAAAAAGCAAATAGAATGTTAGGAATCATTAAAAAGGGGATAGAAAATATCTTATTGCCTCTATAAACTTGTTCATCTTGGCCTCTGAGGATAGAACAAGAAGCAATGGGCTTAAACTGCAGCAAGGGAGGTTTAGGTTGGACATTAGGAAAAAGTTCCTAACTGTCAGGGTAGTCAAACACTGGAATTAATTGCCCAGGGAGGTTGTGGAATCTCCATCTGTGGAGATATTTAAGAGTAGGTTAGATAAATGTCTATCAGGGATGGTCTAGACAGTATTTGTCCTGCCATGAGGGCAGGGGGCCGGACTCGATGACCTCTCGAGGTCCCTTCCAGTCCTAGTATTCTATGATTCTATATAAAACCATGGTACGCCCACATCCTGAATATTGCGTATATTGGCTTTGGAAAAGGGCAACAAAAATGATTAGGGGTTTGGAACGGGTCACAAATGAAAAGAAATTAAAAAGACTGGAACTTTTCAGCTTAGAAAGGAGGAGACTGGGGGGAGGAGGAGGAGGAATAGGATAGAGGTCTATAAAATCATGACTGGTATGGAAAAAGTGAATAAGGAAAAGTTATTTACTTGTTCCCATAACATAAGAACTGGGGGTCACCAAATGAAATTAATAGGTGGGAGGTTTAAAACAAACAAAAGGAAGTTTTTCTTCACACAGTGCACAGTCAACCTGTGGAACTCCTTGCCAGAGGATGTTGTGAAGATCAGGACTTTGGCAGAGTTCAAGAAAGAACTGGATAAATTCATGAAGGTTAGGTTCATCAGTGGCTATTAGCCAGAATGGGTAGGAATGGTGTTCCTAGCCTCTGTCATACTGGGAGTGGGTGACGGGAGAGGGATTGCTTGAAGATTCACTGATGTGTTCATACCTGCATGAAGAAGACAGGATACTGGGCTAGATGGACCTTTGGTCTGACCCATTATGGCCATTCTTATGTTATGTTCCTATGCCCATGCCCCCCTTGAGTTATGTATGCATTGTGGCCTTTGACATCTCTCCGCTGTCACTGTGACCAACTCTAACTCAGGGGTCTCAAACTCCTGGCCCGTGGGCCATCCCCAGTCAGAGTGACTCCAACTGGGCAACGGGGGGGACCTATCCATCACCAGCCCACATAGCCCCACCCCTTCCCACCATCGCCACACCCTCTCCCCCTATGACATGGCTTTGGGGATCACTGGGAGGGGCTGGCACTATCTGGTTTCAGTGGTCATGACCCCCACCTCTTGCACTCCCTGCAGTGGCCGAAGCTGCAGGGGAAGTGGAGTGCAGCAGAGCAAGCTAAGAGTTTGAGATCCCTGGTCTAGCTGCTTGGCTGCTGGCCCCCCAGCCCAGAATCTGGATACCTCCATCCCACCAGTTAAAAATAGCAAAGAGCAGCAGTGTCTCTTCCTCTCCCTTCCCGCCTGACTGGGTGTTGGTGCGTGTGTGTGGGGAGCTCCACGTGCGGCAGGCGGTGCTGGGTGTGTCATGCCAGGAGGGAGCTGCACAGTCTGAGTTGGGCTGCAGTGGTAGTTCTGTCTCCCGTGCTGGAGAGGTGCGGCTTGCACTGAGGAAGTGTCTCTCAAGTCGGGAGGGCTGGTACTATGGGGCTTTGACTGGACAGAGACCTTGCCTGAGCTTTGTGTTGTGTGAGGAGGCAGCACTGAGTGTGGAACCAGGGCACTGGGTTTATGATGCTCTGTGCAGCTGTGTTCTGGCACTTTTCCAGGCCCCGTGCTTTCATTCCCCAGTGCAGCAAGTTGGGATAATCAAGCTTGGGCCTATGTTGGCCAGCTCTGCTGTGGGAAGTAGGGCACCCGCAATTGCATTTGCTGCTGGCATTCCTGGAGCACCCAGTGGCTTTAAAGAGCCCGAAAGGACCCCCAAGCTGCTGACTGATGTCCTGCAGGCCGAGCCTTCAATAGCAGGGGTCAGAGGGCCTGAGTTTTCCCAACCACTTCCCACCAGCATCAGCCCTGCATGGACTGGCATCTGCTTCTCAGGCAGGCTCTGAGTTCAGCATGAGGAGAGCTGGCACTGGCTGGCTCTGAGGTGGACAGCTGGGGCCCTTCACACCATCCTGTCTCCCCAGCTCTTTTTGTGGCTCCGTTCAGATGCTGAGTAATGGGGGGACTGATCCCTGGGGCACTGCCAGGTGAGGGCCTGGGGATGGAAGAACTGTTGCCCATACTGACCCTGTTACATTACAGTTCGCCCCATTTCCTTATGGAAGCTTGCTGATCGGGGGTGGGGGGGAGGGAGTACTGCAAAGGTGCTGTTCCTCCCTCCGGTGCCGGTGGGGGGCCCGTTCCTGTCAGAGGGCTGGGCTGTCTCTGTCCCTGCCCTGGCACCTGACAGAGGGAAGCAGAGCAGAGCAATGCTCTGGCCATGCTCCCTTTGTCCTCAGCACATCCCTGGGCCAGAGCAATGCAGAGCCATTACAAAGGCTTTGTCTTCTGCAGGGCTTCCCCCAAGCCAGAGGAATTCCCCTGCCCTGCGGTGGTTCACTGTGCCACTGGAGCTGGGATAAATGGGACAGAGTGCAGTGCTGAATCGGGGCCTCTTTGTGGAGTGCCATTGCCCTGACTTCCTCTCCATGCCCAACAGATGAGTATCAGTGGCGAGTTTGTCAAGTAAGCCGCTATCGCAGGAGGTGTCATTACTGAACGTGTGTGGCTAGTGATGAGGGTGCAACCAGAGCGTCACCTGCCCACCCTTGATGCAGAGTAAGATGGTGCAGGGGGTCTAAGTCCCCGCAGGGTCCCCTGCTGTGCCAGGCACCTGGGCTTTGAAGTGGGAAGACACTGACATTGGTGCTTGCTCTGATCTCTCTAACCAGCCCCTTGCTCTTGTGAGCTTGGCATTCCATGTGCCTGTGGTGGGAGGGTGGGACTTGGCAGTGGGAGGGTCTCTGGGGCCAGGGCAGTGCAAGGCTTTGAAGCTAAGGAGTGAGCATTGCGTTTGGCCCCACTGCTCAGCTGGGAACCTGCGCAGAACAGAGCGAGGGTGGGTTGTCTGCGCACAGCCTGAGCCGCCCGCTGTATCTTCGCCATGCTGTCCTACTGGGGCATTGCCCTGTGGCCTGACGGTGGGAGTGCAGGGTAGCCCCAGGCAGGCTGGGGCTCAGCTTGCTCACCAACCATGGCTGGAAGTGCCAGCACAACTCAGCGGTGGTGGCAGGCCTGAGGCCCCTGAGTAGCCTCAGTGGCCAGGCTTGGAGAGGGAAGCAAAAGCAGAGGGAGCTGGTAGGTGGGAGACGCAAGGGAGGATTTGTATGAGGGGTGAGGGCCCTTGATAAAGGCAGAACAAAGGGGGTAGGGTGACTGATGGATTCAGGTTGGAGATGGGGGGTTGGGAAGGGCTGAGGGAGGAGGACAGGGTGTGGGGCATGGCCATATATGTGGGGTAATGGTGGTGTGTGGCTGTGCACTAGGCATGCATGGCCCTGTAGGTGTGAGGAGTGGCGGCGCATGGCGGGGGCAGTGCTACGTGGCATGCACTGTGCTCCAGTGCACCCCCATTCCCATGTGGGTCCCAGACGCCGGGAGCAGCAGGTCTCTCATCTCTGCAGCGGAAGGAAGCCCACAGAGCTTTGGCTGAGGTGTAGGGCAAAGACATCAGGGAAGCTCTGCACAGCCTGCCTTTCTCTTCTCCATTGCATTCTCTGCTGCTATGATCTGGGTCTTCAGCGACTCCTGGCACACAGGCAGCCTCTACTCCATCAAAGCACCGCCCAGAGTGTCAGGTGGGGGCATTCTCAGGGTTGAGGATGGGGTCCCAAGTCCTAGCCATGCACACACCCCAAACTTACCCATTAACCCTTTCATCTCCACAGCCTTGGAGGGGCTGGGTCCCAGGGAGGGGGCCCGTGAACTGCATGTGGGAAGAATCTACCTGGCCCTGGGCAGGGCAGTGTTGGGCACTCGGGCCATTACCTGAGACTGCCCTGTAATTGTGTCTACTTGTGCCCCACAGCCCAAAGACCATCGCTGGCATCGCCTCAGCTGTGGTCCTCTTTGTGGCCATCGTTGCCACCATCATCTGCTGTTTCATGTGCTCCTGCTGCTACCTGTACCAGAGACGGCAGCACACGCGGACACCCTTCCACGGTAGGGGCTGCAACACAATTACTATCTGCTGCTACAGCCTGGGAAGAGCAGGGTGGGCCCACGAGAAAGAGCAGAGGGGGCATCCAAAGGGCTCCGGCACAAGAAGTACTTGGAAAATGTTGGTGATTTAGTTCTCTTTGGCTCTAGGCGGGGGAGAGAGAAGAGGGATGTGGTTAGGATGCCTGTAGTATGTGTGTCCAGGAGGGAAGAAAATATTGACTAGCTGCCCATTAACTGAACACTGTCCATCCTGAGTTTTGAATGTGGCATGGATCCTGGGGAAAAATGCAACATGCTCATGTACCATCATGCATACATGCAAGGGGGGCTGCATTAAGGTTGCATACACAACCTTATTTCTGGAATTTCCTAACTTCTGAGTTTTTAACTTTGCAACTTTACCATTTTTTTTTACCATAGGTGATTATGTGTAATTTTCTAGGTTTTTAAAATGGCAAACTGAAAAATTAGAAATTACATAACGTGACTTATATTGGCACCCACAGGATTAGAACCTTTTGATCCACTGCACAAATTATATATCGGGTAGGAAACCTTTTTTAGATTGGGGGCAACCGACTCACAGAAAAATCAGTCTGGGGCCACACACAAGTGAGAAGGAAAAAAAAGACACTCACCTCACTCATGCAACTTGGGGTACCAGGTTTCTTCTCATGCTCCAGTCTGGGAGGGGGGCACCAAGGCTTCCCCCAGGGCCAGATTAACTCTTCTGGCAGCTTGGGACAAGTAGATTTTGTGGGGACCCCCTTAAGCTTTGGGTTGGGGTAAAAAATGAAGGGTTCAGTGTGCAAGATTGGGCTTCTGGGGAGCAGGGGGGAGCACGGGATCTGGGAGGGGTCAGGGGATTGGGGCGCTTATCTGGTGCAATACCTGCATGGCAGACCCCGCCCCACACTGTTCCCATTGACTGTTATTCCCAGCCTCTAGGCCCCTATGCTAACTTTCCTGTGCTGATGTTCCCCCAACTGAGAGGGGGAGGAAAGGCAGCATGCAAAGCCACTTTCTCATTAACGATGGCTCCCTGCTGTGTGGAGAAGGGGAGGAGCCCCAAGCTTTGCTGGCTGGATCAAGGGAAGCTGGGGGATCTGGAGCAGCACTAAACATTTGCAAGTGGTCAGACACTTCTACCTTGAACCCCTTCTGGCCTGTCTCTTCCAACCTGTATCTAACCCACCCTGTCTCTTCCTGCTCCTGGCCCTTGTCAAGCTGCCTGCAGCGGCTCAGGAGCGTGAGTTCCCACCTCAAGGCAGACTGTCAGGAAACAGGACACACGCCCCAATTGGTTGTGAGTTCTATGGTCAGGGAAACACAACTAACCAAGTGTGAACTCCTCAGATACTACAAAAACCTCAGCAGGAAACCACAGGCTATCCCTGTGATTAAAATAGATGACCCATGTGGTAAAGTAAGTTGTCATGGGATAAGAGGAAAGGTCCTCTCATGGATTGATAACTGGTTAAAACATAGGAAACAAAGGGTAGCAATAAATGGTCAGTTTTCAGAATGGAGAGAGGTAACTAGTGGTGGCCCCGAAGGTCTGTCCTGGGACCAGTCCTATTCAACTTATTTATAAATGATCTGGAGAAAGGGGTAAACAGGGAAGTGGCAAAAATTGCAGATGATTCTAACCTGCTCAAGCTAGTTAAGACCGAAGCAGCCTGTGAAGAGCTTCAAAAAGATCTCCCCAAACTAAGTGAACAAAATGGCAAAATGAAATTGAATGTTGATAAATGTAAAGTGATGTACAATGGAAAAAATAATCCCAACAACACATACAAAATGATGAGGACTAATTTAGCTATAACTACTCGAGAGAGATCTTGGAGTCATTGTGGATAGTTCTCTGAAAACATCCATTCAGTGTGCAGAGGCAGTCAAAAAAGCAAACAGAATGTTAGGAATCATTAAAAAAGGAATTGAAAATAAGACAGAGAATATCTTATTGCCTTTATATAAACCATGCTATGCCCACATCTTGAATACTGCGTACAAATGTGGTCTCCTCATCTCAAAAAAGATATATTGGCATTGGAAAAGGACAACAAAAATGATGAGGGGTTTGGAGCGGGTCCCATATGAAGAAAGATTAAAAAGACTGGGACTTTTCAGCTTCAAAAGGAGGAGACTGGGGGGGTGGGGAGGATAGGATAGAGGTCTATAAAATCATGACCAGTGTGGAAAAAGTGAATAAAGAAAAGTTATTTACTTGTTCCCATAACCTAGGAACTAGGGGTCACCAAATGAAATTAATAGGTAGCGGTTTAAAACAAACAGAAGGAAGTTTTTCTTCATGCAGTGCACAGTCAACCTTTGTAACTCCTTGCCAGAGGATGTTGTGAAGACCAGGACTTGAAAAGGGTTCAAAAAAGAGCTGGAGAAATTCATGGAGGCTATTAGCCAGGATAAGTAGGAATGGTGTCCCTAGCCTCTGCTTGTCAGAGGCTGGAAATGGATGACAGGAGAGGAATCACGTGAAGATTCCCTGTTCTGTTCACTCCCTCTGGGGCATCTGGCATTGCCATATTGGTCTCCCAACAGATGTCAGGGTGATTAAAGTCCCCCACAAGAACCAGGGCCTGCGATCTGGAAGCTTCTCTCAGTTGTCCGAAGAAAGCCTCATCTACCTCATCCACCTGATTTGGTGGCCTGTAGCAGACAGCAACCACAACATCACTGCTGTTGTTTGCACCTCTAAACTTAACCCATAGACTACATCCAGTTCTGTCGACAAAGCAAGCCGCTTTGTCGACATGACAGTGTAGACGCAAAGGACGATGTAGATGCAATAACGCCTTCTGTCAACAGAACTCTGTCAACAAAAGGCGTTATTCCTCACAGAATGAGGTTTGCAGCCGTCGACAAAACTGCTGAGGTCTGTTGACGTTATGTCGACAGAACTCAGCAGCAGTGTAGATGCAGGTATAGTTTTGTCGACAAAAGTCCACTTTTGTTGACAAAACCCTGTAGTCTAGACACACCCTTAGTAATGCTTCTCTGCTGTCTGGTGCCTTTCCAGGTTCAGAGCAATCATGGAACTATTACCTTGAAACATGGATAAGAAGATGATGTTGTCACAGAGGTTGTGAGAGCAGCAGCCAGCACTGTCAGTCCTGGGGTCACCCCAGGGGGGCTGCTAAACAGCTGACTGGAGGCCAGCCCCGGGGCTGCCGGAACAACCGCTGCTGGCAAACTGACCAGCAGTCAGACCCATGGGCATGGAGCAGCTGTTGGCAAAATGTGGCCCCAGGCAGTCCTGGGACTGCTGGAGCAGCTGGCCACTGACTGGCTCTGGGGCTGCCAGAGTATAACAGCTGGGAGTGCTGACAGGACAGCTGACCAGCAGCCATCCTCCAACCTCCTGGAGCAGCAGTTGGGGCTGGGTCTGCCCCCGCGAGGATGGAGCAGCAATGGTCAGTCCCTGCCACAGGAGCAGTGGCGCAGCTGGAGCAGCTGCAGGCCCCAAGAGCACTCTGTTTGCCCCCCGCCCAGGGTATTGTCAATAAAAGTCAGTGAATAAACCTGAATTTTGATTGCCTGCGACCTGTCCCTTATTTACTAAAAATGTCGGTCAGAGAATCTTATCCAGAAACATGGGTGAGATTACAAGTGAGCTTAATGCAGGCAGCAACTTACTGCACCACCTGCATTTTCATAACCCTCGCTCCTATTTGCAAATAGTAACAGTCGGACTGGTTTCCTGAAGAGCGTTTGTCACTGCCTTGGACGAGCTGTCGTCTGGCTGGCTGTTCTCCCCTCAGCTGTGTAATCAGTCTCGGAATTGAGCCTGCCTGTTGAATCCACGTGGAACAGGGCAAACGGCTCCAGACCTGGCTGAGGCCTCTTTTGGTGAGACTATCGCCAGGTTTCAATCTGTGCTCCGCCCGCCTCTGCACACGAATTTGTGAATTACATCTCAGCAGAGACCAAGGGCTGAATGTGCCCCTAGACACCGAGTGCCCTTCTGGGACTCAGTGGAGGGACATTTGCAGGGACTGAAGGGGACTGCTGTGTGGTTTTGTGACTCACTCTCTGGGGCTGCCAGCCAGCACTACTCCCAGCATTGCAGCCCCCAACAGTGATGGGGAGGGAGACTGAGTTTTGATTCATGTAGTGTCTGAAGCCAGTTCTGGGGCTCCAGCAGATGGCGTTGCTCAGGAGGCGGATGTCCAGCCCAGCAGAGTTCGGGATATCATGCAGAGGCCCCACTGCTCAGGGGACAGTCCCATGAGAGGTTTGATGCAGTCTCCTGTGCATGAGGCCTGGCCTATGTAGCTTCACTGTCCCATCTGCTGGTAGAGTCTGGAGTCTGTGGCGCTTACAAGGAAGGGTCCAGTCCATGCAGGGGGCAGGAGCCTGGGGCTTAGGGTTGGCTCAGGGCCTGGCCGGTGGCAATTTCTAGCCCCAGTGCGCTCTACTGTTTTAGTGGAATAGTCCTGAGGAGTGTGGGGTGCTCAGGGAGCTGTTTGGAGCACTCTCTTGCAGTGAGGTCTCTGGGGTGGCCTAGGATGGGGGTCTGCTGGAGGCTTGTCAGAGAGCCGGGGTGCTTTGGGGTCTGGCTCGGAGAAAGAGGCACCTCAAGAGATGAGGGGGGTATTTGCTGCAGAGTGCCCCTGCTTTGCAGCAGGAGAGCAGCACTGGTGGCTCACTTGGGGGCTTCAAGAAATCTTGTCTTTGTCGTACAGGCCAGGAGATCCCATTGTACAGCTACCCAGCTCAGCCTCCATGCACCTACCCTGTGGATCCCAAATCAGGACTTGCACCTCCCCAGCCAGGCTATGCCCCCATGGCCGCGTATGCCCCCACGGCCCCTGCAGTACAGTATCCGATGTACCCAGCAGGCCACCCGCTTTACAACCCAACAGGTAAGAGCAGTAGGAACCACAAAACTGCTTGAAGCTCTTCTTTACCAAGGTGTGTCCCTTCAAAGTACAGGCCCTGGGGTCTCCCACCCACCTGCTCTCTTCTAACACAAGAAAGCTTGAATAAAAAGTGAAAACAATCTCTGATAGCTAACCTCTCAGTCTAAGCGTGCACACACAGAGTTCCTGTTGCCTTCCAGGACACAAGAAACAAATCATCACCTTAAAAAAGGTGATTTTATTAAACAAAACAAAAAGATATACTTGATAAAGCATACTTGGTTGCTAGGTGTTTTAAAGCAACTGAACCCCCCGTCCCCCCCAATTTAAAAACACAGAGAAAATTCCATCCTTGGGATTCAGTTTAAAGTACAGTGTATGGGGTGGCACATGGACTTAGCACAGAGAAGTATAACCAGACAGCAAAACAATGAAAATAACCTGGTCATATCTAAGTAGACATTTCCCTATCCACTCATGATCTGTGCTTCAAGATCCAGTCCATTTCCATGCCCAGTGTTCATGGCATGGTAGTTCTGCCTGATTCAATTCATCTTGTTCCCCCAACTTCTGGCTCTAAACTCACACAAAGAACAACAACAGGCAGGTATATCTTCCAATTAAAATCTCAACACCTCCTCCCATTGGCTTTCCTAGCTCCCTGCCAATACCCCCTAGCTGCCTGAGTTTAACCATTTAGTCACTGAATGCTGGGGTGTTCAGAAAAGGCCAGCACTCCTCCCATCCATCACAGGGGGTCTCCATTGTTCCCCATCTGGGAGGGTGGGCGAGGGGGTGTCTGCATTGTTCCCCATGCCACTTGAGCACTTTGCCATGTGCCTGTGCTGTCGCCAAGTGCCTCTGGCAGTGCTGTCATGCCTCCTTGACCCACTTATGCTCCCCAGGGTCTGAATTCACCCCTCAGCCTATGAACTCCACTTGCCCAGGGCTGTGCTGGATTCCCACTCTTCAGCGCTTGTCTCCTTGTCCTTGCTGGG
Organism: Pelochelys cantorii; assembly: GCA_032595735.1. Classification (NCBI taxonomy): domain Eukaryota; kingdom Metazoa; phylum Chordata; order Testudines; family Trionychidae; genus Pelochelys; species Pelochelys cantorii. The sequence goes on along the minus strand of CM064353.1, from coordinate 13,688,173 downwards.
AGGCAGCAGCCCCAGGAAGCTTGTCTGTAGGTAGCACAGCACCAGACCACTCCCTGGCATGCATTCCCTGGCGAGGTCACTGTGGTGTGGGCGCTCAAGCCGAGCACATTCTGGACTAGTAGAGACAGGCCCTTGGTGACAGCATGAAGCTTCTAAAATGACGCCGTGGCTGGGAAGAGGTGGGATTCTGGGTCTAGGGCAGGAGAATGGTCTGACCCTGGATGACTCAGGAGGCAGGTTCCCTGCTCAGTGCTGGAGTGGGAGTGCTGTAGGGGCTGGGTTGTAGCACAGTGGACCCGGGCATAGGATGGCAATTGCTAATGAATCTTTGCAGCAGACTCAGAATTGATGGCCCTTGTGTACCAAGGGGAGCTGGGCTGGAATCCCTACCTGAACCCAGGGCCGCTGACGGGGTTCCAAAGTGGGCAGTTGCCCTGAGGCCCTTTATATCACCACCAGAGCCCTGGGCAGCATGATGTGGGAGGCACAAAGTGCTGGCTGGGAGGGATGTAGTGCTGAGGGTTGGCTGCCCTTGGCCCTGCCCCTCCGGGAGCACAGAGTGGTGCCCACCCCACCTTGCCCAGGGGCCCGGCAGTTCTGTCAGCCCTCCAGCTTAAGCCCTAGAGTGGTGAAGCCGGTTGGGTGTGCTGAAGCCGGCTGGGTGTGCTGAAGCCGGTTGGGTGTGCTGCAGCCTCATCTACTCACCTTATCCCAAAACCCCTGAGGCCAGGACATGTGGGAGCCGCTCACCCCCAGCACTCGCTGCATTCGATTCTGCCGAATGACCGTCCATCTCTTTCCTCCACAGCGCCCCCACCCTATCTCCCACCACAGCCCACCTACCCTGGAGCCTGAGGGGACCCTCCAGAGACTGCGGAGTCAGCGCCTTGGGCCCTGGACTGTGAGCTTCTGAGCCCCTGCCGTGGGCTTCTCTGCTGCATTGTGGCTCCTGTGAACCTCAGCCATCCTGTGCCTGGCTCCAGACTAGCCATTGCCACCTCCACCCCTCAGCAAAGCAGCGCAACACCCCCCGTCCTCTCCTGTCTGCTGCACTGAGAGCATGCCAATTGACCTCACAAACGGGCCCACCTAGGGCTGCTGAATGAGTCCTCCTGTGGTCTCTGGGCATGACAAGTGGGTCTCTCTGTGGCATGCTGAATGGGGTACTCCCATAGTCACTAGGGCATGCCAAGGGGTCCCCCTGTGGTCCCATGAGCATAGTGGTCCCTCCAGGGCATGCTGAATGGGGTACCCCCCACAATTCTCAGGGCATGCCAGTTGGGACTCCCGGTGGCCCCCCAGGGTATGCCAAGCAGGATCCCCCCGCAGTCTCTAGGTCATTTCCAAGGGGGTCACAGTCAATGTTCTCTCTAATCTTTTCCATCCATTTGCAGAATAAATTTTATGCACACCATGGCATGTGTAAATGTGCACCACCAGCAAGAAAATAAATATCTAGCTGTGGGCGCTCTGCTGATCAGCTGGGCGACATCTGAATTTCTCCTGGGTGGCCACCCAAGCACACAGTGTACTGGGAACACTGGGCACAGCTCTGTCTGGCCTTAGTGAGAGAGGCTGAGTTAGAAGGGACCCAAATACACAACATGGGCTCTTGTGCAGCCAGACACTGGCTCCTTTGTTCCCTTCACTACAACTGCCTCTGCTAAGGCTCCCCCTGAGCTCAGGATCTCAATAGGCCAGTTGTGAGGGGGAACCATGCCCCGTTGGTGTGACCCTCGGCCCCTTGTGCTCCCGGCAGAGGCCAGCCCTTCCCAAGGCTGTGAACGATTGTCTGGGGTGGCACGAGGGCCCTGTCCAGCTGCAGCAGAGCAGGGGGCCACTTGGCAGCACTGGAGCAGTTGCCCAGTGGGGCCTGCTGCTCCCAGTGGACCCCCTCCCCAAGGAAAAGCCCCACGGCAGGAGCTGCCACTGCAGCCTGCCCAGGACAGGCACCACATGCTAACAGGAGATGGTCCCGGACTCGCTTGCGTGTCCAGGGTCACTTGCCAGGGCCAGCGAGGCTCCTTTCATGTTCCCTGCATGACAGGAGGCTCCTGCTTCCATCCAGCCTCTGGCCAGCATCATGCAGCTCACCCCACAAGGCCAAGCAGAGAGTGCTCCTACCTTGCCTCTCTGTGCATCCCAGCAAAGTGTATCACCCCAGCCAAGCTAGGCACAGCACACCAAGGAGCCACCTCTCCTGTCGTGGGGGTGGGGAGGCTCTGGCAAAGTCAACCAAGCCCCTGTCCTGCTGTCCCTGGGCCTCTGTGCGGAGCAGGAAAGCCTCCCTCCTCCTCCCATAGCAATGGGGCTGAGTCAAACACTGAAAGGTAGTAGGCTCAGGGAGCCCATGGTCTTCGTAACGTGTGGTGGCGCAGCAGGACCCCACTGAGGGTGACAGCGCGGTGCAGTGGACAGGACACCGCTGCCCACTGGACACCTGTGCTCTGTTTCCAGCTCTACCGCTGTCCTCTAGTAGGACCGTGAGCAAATTTTGAGGCCACTTTTCCCATCCTCCCTTGTCTTGTCTGTTAAACTCTTTGGGGAAGGCCCTGTCTCTTACCCTGTGGGGCTCTGGGAGCTATTGACATATAGACTGTAATGCTAGTAGCCACTGATGGGAAAGCAACACAACTGCTTCATGCTGAATTAGGCAGATGTGCATGGGGCTGCTACCTGTCTGCCGTGTGCCCTCACGCAGGCGTATATCACACTCTCCCAGACACCGGCTCTGTGTGGTTGCACAACCTCCTGCTGGCGGATGGGCTGGCAGTTGCACCACTGCCCCCTGCTGGACAGGACCAACTTGTTCAACATGCAGTCCTGCAAGCCGACCCTCCCCTCTGGATGAAACGTAAGCCAGCAATGGCATGTCGTCTGACCTGCGTAGGTCAGCCCACTGAATTCCACCTGTGAGACTCTCTTGTGGAAGAGCTGGCAGCGGTTCCCCACCACGCTGGTTCTTAGCGCTTGTTGTGAAGTGGCTGGGTGACACATGGAGCTCACTGCTCAGTTACGGAGCCATAGGGCTAGAGCAGGTCTGTTTGAAAGACACACAGTTGGTTTAAAAACACTAAGGCTATGTCTACACTCGCGGCTTCTTGCGCAAGTACGGCCGTTCTTGCACAAGAATCCGCAGAGCGTCCACACTGCCCTCCTGCTCTTGCGTAAGGAAATGTACAGTACGGCGTGATAAGAGAGGGCTCCTTGCGCAAGAGCTATGCTCTTTTCTAACAGGTGCAAGCCCTCTGGCACAGGAGCTCTTGCGCAAGAGGGCAGTGTGGACGCGCGGCAGGGATTTCTTGCGCAAGAAAGCCCTATGGCTAAAATGGCCATCAGAGCTTTCTTGCGCAAGAAAACATCCACACTGCCATGGGCGCTCTTGCGCAAAAGCACAGCTCACACATGGCAGTGTGGACGTTTTCTTGTGCAAGACTTCTTGCGCAAGAACCCTTGCGCAAGATGTTCTTGCGCAAGAAGCCGCCAGTGTAGACCTAGCCTAAGTGAGGCAACTCCACCACACAGCTCTAGGTGCATTGTCCCAAAGGTTTAGTGCCTTCACTGTTATAACTGCCTCAGACGCAGTTTCATCTCTCCGCTACTGGTTCTTAGACCTTTGTGTTCTGAGTTGACCAGACCGCTGGTGTCAGAAAACTCCTCATGCAGGCTCTTACAGAATGCAGTCATGTTACCTCCAAAGCCATCTACATGTTTTGTTAATCTTTAAGGTGCTACTATTTTTTGTTTTTAAAGTTTTTCCTGTTACAGACTAACTCAGCTACCCCTCTGATGCTTTTAAATAGGTTGAGTTCCTTTCATCTCTGACTGAGGCAGGTTTTCCAGCCCTGGAATCATTCTTGGCACTCTTTGCTGATCCCATTCCAATTTGTCAGCATCCTTTGTGAAAGGTGAACACAGCATTGTACTGAGACACCTTCCCACTGCTGCCCAGGGCCTGTGATTGCTCTGGCTGGTCTGGGTGCACATGGAAAACTGGTTTCCACCATGACCCTTAATCCCTTTGCATTTGTCTAACATTAGCTTCCTGCCACTTAACCTTGTACTTCTGTTGCTTGCTAGATTTAAGAGCCCTCTGTCATCAGACATTTATGGCCATTTTGGTTTTTATGGCCTGGGATGAACAAAGCCATAGGTCAGGGGTGGGCAGTGATTTTTGGTGGGGAGCCACTCCAAGATTTTGGTAAGTGATCAAGGGCCGCACTTTTCTGTGGAGGAGATGTGGGGTCTAGGGTGGAGGTTGGGTGCATGGGGTAAGGGATGGAGTGCAGGAGACAGTGTGAGCTCTGAGAGAGAATTAGGGTCAAGGAGGGGGTTGTGACCTGGGGCAGGGCATAGGGTGTAGGGTCAGGTGGGTGCGGGAGAGGATTCTGGCCTGGAGGGGGCACGAAGTGGGTACAGGGTCTAGGAGGGAGTTGTGACCTGGGGGTGGGGGTGCAGAGGGTTTGGATGGTGATCTGGGGAAGGGAGTTGGAGGAGCTGGAGTGTCAGGCAGGCTGTGGCTGAGAGGCAGTTACCTAAGTGTCTCCTGGCCAGCAGCCCTGTAGCACCCCCAAGTCAGGCTAGGATCCCTCCATGTAGCTCTCAGCTCCAGGAGCAGTGAGAGGCTTGTGCTGCCCCCTACCCTGGCCAATCTCTCAGCTCCTACTGGCTGGTTGTTTTTGGCCAATAGGAGCTAAGAGATTGGCTGGAGTCAGTTCCTATTGGCCGGTTGTTTCTGGCCAATAGGAGCTGAGGGTTGGGCTGGGGATGGAGAGATCACAGAAAGCCTCCACCTCCTTCCAGAGCAGAGACACACAGAGTAGCCCTGCACTTAAAACAGCAGCTGATGCGTGCCTGGGGGTCCTGGCAAGGGAGTCCGCAGGCCAGATCCGGTGGCTTGGTGGGCTGGATGTGACCCACGAGACATACTGTGCCCACCCCTGCCATAGGTAGATATCTAGTCTCCCTGTGCAATAAATAGGGAAGACTAGGTGCCTTAAAATCGGTCTACATGACAGTTAGGTACCTGTGGCTGGCCTGTCAGCTACTGCAGGCTTGCGGGTCAGCTAAGGGGCTCTGTAATTGCTATGTAGATGTTCAGGGCTCCCATCTTGCAAGGCCCTAGAGCCCAGGCTCCAGCCCAAGAACAAATGCCTACGGGGCACTGAAACAGCCCCTAGCTTGAGGCAGCTGGCAGGGCCAGTGGCAGGTGTCTAACTGTAGTGTAGACATACCCTCTAGCATACTGGCTGCCTACACTAACCTCTGGACACTGAGGAGAAGAGGTGTCCAGGTTGCAAGGAACCAAGGGTGCCAGAAGGGGGGACCATGGTGAGCAACTGAGAGCAGAGGGCAAAGAGTGAGTGGTAGGCAGGGCCTTTGGAAAAGAGGTGGAACCAGGGAAGATAGAGGCAGTGTGGGTGTGAGGTCTTGTGGGGAGGAGGGGAGCAGCTAAAGCAGGGACAGGAAGAGGCAGGGGTGCAGCCCTAGGGAAAAAGGCCAAGTGGGAGTAGGGCCTCAGGGGGGAAACACGTGGGCAACTGGGTAGAGCTATGGTCCAGCTACTGGTGGCCCCTCCACTTCTAGGAGCTTCCAGTGCTCCTGCCATGAAGCTTGTGCTGGAGTAGGCATCTCGCGTGGGAATGCCCCTGTTCAACGCCTTTCCCCCGTAGGTGGAGGGACAGAGGTAGGTAACTAACCTTGGGTCACCCACATCCCAGGTGAGTGCGCTGGTCGCTGGCACCACCTGCTGCTGCCAGCTTTGGAATGAGATGGCTGCTGAGCACACTCCCTGCTCAGGCCACACCTGTCTCCCCGTGGGTCATGGCTAGCACTGGCCTTTGCCAGAAGACGGGCACCCGCTGCTTAGTCTTGGGCAGCTGTTTGTGGCTCTCAGCATGGGAGTGTGCACACCACAGCCGTTCTCCTGCCGACATGCATGCCGTGAGCACCTTCTGCATTGGCCAGAGCACACTGGCATCCCAGTGAATGTGCTCAACCTCGCTGCGATAACAGCACCTCCTCCAGGAGAGGCGTGGGGCAGCAGAGTCCATGCAAACACTGCCTTCCATCAGCTGTGGGCTGGCACTGCCAAAGACAGGCTTGATGTTCGAGCGGTGACATTAATAAGAAAGCCCAGGCCAGTGGTGGGCTCTAGCCACAGCCCAGCTACCCCACCCCCCCCATCTCAACTCAGCCTCTCCCAGCTGCCCATGATCCCTGCTGCTGGCTCTGCTCCTGGTCGACTCCTGGTGGGGAGCTGTGGCTCTCAGCTCCCACTGCAGTAATTCCATAGACTGACTTCAGTTTGTAGTGTAGACATGCCTGGAGGCCGCCGTGCACATGCCCACAGGCAGAAACACAGGTGCCCAGGGCACATTTCCCCTGCAAATGAAGGGGCTGAGTTAGTTTAGGCCTGAAGGGAGAGGTGGCAGCTGAGTGGGGTGTTTGCAAATCACAGTGGCAGCTAAACCTGGGGTTTAGGGCCCAAATACACAAAGGTATTTAGGCTCCAAACTTCCATGTAACTCAAAGATCTTTGTGCACCAGGGCCCTCTGGAGGTGGGAGACAGGGGAGGGATCACTTCCAGATTCCATTGCGATCCCTCTCTCTGGGGCATCTGGTATTGGCCAATGTCGGCAACAAGACACTGGGCTAGATGGCCCTTTGGTCTGACCAGTCTGGCCGTTCTTATGTTCTCTTCACTTCTCGTGGCGAAGCTGAGCAGGGTGAACGCCTCGAGTTTCACTGTGTGCTAAGGTTTCCAGTTCTTAACTAGATGAGCAAAATGACCTGTGTGATTAGAAGCCTATTAGCCTGAGATTGCTCCTGGGTAAATTAATTGAGCAGTTGATCTGGGACTCCGTCAATACAGAGATGAAGGTTAGAAATATTGGAGCCCTGCAATGCCATGGAAACTAGGGCCTGCCAGTGAATTGATACCATTGACAAGTTAGTCTGGTTGCTAAGGTTACTGGATAGCCTTTGCTTTGATTTCTGCAAGGAGCATGTTGTAGTACCACACAGCAATCAAGAGTATTCAAAATCAGTATAGTCCATACTTGATAGCTACAGAAAGTAGCTACAAAACAGTGATTGTTAATGGGGAATCAGCTATTAGTGGGGTTCCATAGGGTTTGGGTCTCAAACCAATGCTCGTCAATATTTTTGTCTCGCATCTGAAATATTTTTGTAGATGACACAAATTAATGGCAAAGTACATAGCAGGTCTACAGAGCAAGGTGGTTCACATGGGCTCATTTGAACATGTGATTTCATACAGCCAAGTGCAAGGCCTATATCTAGAAACAGGATGGGAAATGGTTCCCTGGAAAGTGATTCTGGAAAGGTCTTGGGACCCTTGGCCCAACAGTCCATGAGCTCCCAGGCCCATGTGGTGGCTAAAGGGGCTCACATGATGCTTGGCTGGATCAGCAGAGGACTGTAGAGTAGGAGCAGACAGTGGAATTTGGCATGGGGGATATCGGCACTGGTGGGAGCAGGATGCATACATTCTTAAAGCGATCTTGGCAAATGGGGAAAGTTCAGAGTAGAGCTGCAAGTGATATTTAAGGTCAGAAAACCCACCTTATTGTGAGAGAAAAGGGCACAGTCTCTTTCCTGGATTGGAGGGAAGCTTAGGTGTTAACTTGACAGACTGTGGAAGTGCTCCCATGGCTTCACTCCTGCTGTGCCCAGGTGTTCCCTGGACTGAGACTTGTGTGCAGCCATCTACAGGGAACAGCTGGCCACCACAAAAAGCTACTGGAGAGCACACAGGTCTGGTCAGTCCCGGCTGGCACCGGCCCATTGTTAGCATGTTCAGCAGGCTGTGCAGAATGACCCCCAGCTGCAGAGCAGGAAGTTTAGCATGCCTTGCACAGTGCAGATTTGGGGATTTCTAGAGTCTTGCCACTGTGCCATCCAAGCTGTACGGTCCTCAAGAGCAGAGAGTCTAAACCCAGCAGGGACCACTGTGATCATCTATCTGACTGTCCCTGTAACAGGACAGAGAAGGTCCCCAAGGAATTCCTAGAGCAGAGTTGTTAGAAAAACATCCCTTCTTGTTTTAAAAATGGTCAGAGATGGAGAAGCCACCATGCCGCTGCTGGAAATCGTTCCATTGGTTAATTACATTCACTATTTCAAATGTACACCTATTCCCACTCTGAATGAGTTTAGCCTAAACTAAGTTCCAGACACTGGACTGTGTTTGACCTTCCTGTACAAGCTCAGAGCCCATTTGTAAGCAGAGGTGAAAGGGGGCTGGTATGGGCTGGTACAGCATAGAGATAAGAAGTAGCTGCCAGTGATGACCCATACACGGCTGAAGCTAAGGGGCTACACTGCAGCAGCAGCCAGAACCCCAGATGGTGCACGCCATGTAGTGTTCAAGGGCTGGCTGGCCCCAGCCTCACCCCTTCTGCCCCATACCAGTCGGGCTCCCGTTCCAGGAAAATTGTTAAATGACTTTAACCACTGTACATGAGTAAGACTATGATCACTAAGTACGTACTCACATTCTGGGGTGAAAGTAATTGCCAGCCTGTGCTACATGGCAATTAGGTCAGTCTAAGTGATCACAATGGTCCCATTTTGGCCTTGGAATCTATGACTGAGTTAGTGGGAGCTTCTGGGCTTCTCAGGGCTTGTGCGGCAGGCACCCTCGCTGGAAGCCCCTAGCAGGCACCAGGGAAGGGGAGAACAGGAGCAAGAGTGACACCAGGCCCTGGCTTGGCACAGGCGCACGGATTGAGTCAGGAAGGCCATGTATCTTAAGCTTTGGGGAGTAGCCGAGTTAGTCGGCAGAGGATAAACTTAAAAAAACCACCAATGGTCTGGTAGCACTTTACAGACTAACAAAACATGTAGATGGGATCATGAGCTTTCGTGGGCACAGCCCACTTGCCTGCGGGGTCCAGGCCAGGATTTCAAGAGAACCTGCCCAGCAATAGTAGGCAGCTGGGGCTGTAGCGTCAGGCTGAGAGCCAGGGTGAGTCCTGGGGCCTGTCTGACCTTGCACCAGAAGCCCCTTTATGTACATTACTGCCCAGCCCACTGTGATGGGCAGCCCAGGCCTTGAGTCTCCCAGGGGCAGATGCAGGGGAGGCTGGGACCTTTGTTCTCCATTGCCCCCAAAGACACTGCAGAGGCAGCGGAGCAGGATTTTTGTCCCAGAGCACCAGCCCAGGGTGGTGGCCACATTGCAGGGCTTTGTGCTCTCTCCATTGCTTGCTTCTCCAGGTGGGCACTAGATGGCAGCACAGGCACACCTTACAGCAGTGGTCACCAACCAGTAGATCGGGATCTACCGTAGATCTTGGAGCCTCTGACGGGTGATCCTGACTGGTTTGGCTGGGAGGCTATCAAGTGCCAGCACTTGAGCTGCCCCTCCCCACACTGCCCTACTGCTCCTGCCCAGAGCCTCAGAGCTGCCCTCTGGGAGCCTCCTGCTTGTTGTGCAGGGTGGGGGAGGCAGAGGCCAGGGGCGTTGATGTCACTCTGACTCCCTCCCCTGTACCCCACTTCTCAGAATGAGGAGGGCGGGGCTTTGGCGAAGGGGTGGGGCAGGGGTAATTGGGGTTGAGGTAGGTCCTGAACTGACTTAAGTACAAGATCCCTTTTTGAATTTAAAAAGGTTGGAGACGGCTGCTTTACAGCAATGGTTCCCAACCACTGGACTGCTGAGTGCCAGCCATGCCCATGGCGGCTGCTCCAGGGCTAGTGGCTCAGAGCTGCATAAGCTGAAGCTGGCTGTTCGCAGGGGTTCTGGGGGCCAGGGCACATATTTTGGCAGACCAGTAACATTTGATTTGCATATATATTATTTGCCTGTTGTGCTAGATCCCCTGGTGTCCTGAGAATCATGGGCCAGATACAGCAGCCTGTGGCAGTACTTTTGGGGAACCCACAACTCCACTTCCCCTGGAGGGACCCATTCCCGATACAAGAATCCTGCTTCCCCAAGGGTTGAGCTGTACAGAAGCCAGCCTGGTCCCTCACGTTAGAATCCTAAGGGATGGAAGAGACCTCAGGAGGCCATCGAGTTCAGCCCCCTGCCCAAAGCAGGACGAACCCCAACTAAATCAACCCAGCCAGGGCTTTGTGAAGCCAGGACTTAAACACCTCGGCTATGTCTACACTCGCGGCTTCTTGCGCGAGTAATATGCAAATGAGGCTAAGTGTGGAATATCACCGTGCCTCATTTGCATATCTAATGAACCGCCATTTTTTTCAGAAGAGGCTCTTGCACAAGAAGGCGCATCTACACTGCCCCTCTTGCGCAATGCTGTTCTTCCGGAAAAGCAATAGGTGTAACGGTATTGCGCAAGAGGGTTTTTCTTGCGCAAGAAGGGGCAGTGTAGATGTGCCTTCTTGTGCAAGAGCCTCTTCTGAAAAAAAATGGTGGCTCATTAGGTATGCAAATGAGGCTCAGCAATATTCCACGCTTAGCCTCATTTGCATATTACTCGCACAAGAAGCTGCAAGTGTAGACATAGCCCTCAGGTGTGTCTAGACTGGCAAGATTTTGCACAAAAGCAGCTGCTTTTGCGCAAAAACTTGCTGCCTGTCTACACTGGCCGCGAGAATTTGCGCAAGAACACTGACTTTGTAATGTACAAAATCAGTGCTTCTTGCGCAAATACTTTGATGCTCCTGCTCAGGCATAAGCCCTCTTGCGCAAGAATAATTGTGCAAGAGGGCCAGTGTAGAGAGGAACGTTAATTTCTTGCGCAAGAAAGCCCGATGGCTAAAATGGCCATCGGAGCTTTCTTGTGCAAGAGAGCGTCTACACTGGGCATGGATGCTTTTGCGCAAAAGCAAATCTTTTGTGCAAAGGCACATGCCAGTATAGACGCTCTCTTGTGCAAATACTTTTAACGGAAAAACTTTTCCGTTAAAAGTATTTGCGCAAAATCATGCCAGTCTAGACACAGCCCTCTAGGGAGGGAGATTCCACCACCTCCCTAGGTAACCTATTCCAGTGCTTTACCACTCTCCTAGGGAAATAGTTTTTCCTAATATCCAACCTAGACCTCTCCCCACTGCAACTAGAGACCATAGCTCCTTGTTCTGCCATCTGTCACCACTGAGAACAGCCTCTCTCCATCCTCTTTAGAAACCTCCTCCAGGAAGTTGAAGGCTGCTATCAAATCCCCCCTCACTCTTCTCTTCTGTAGACTAAACAAGCCCAAATCCCTCAGCCTCTCCTCGTAAGTCATGTGCCCCAACACCCTAATCATTTCTGTTGCCTTTCACTGGACCCTCTCTAATGTGTCCACATCTTTTCTGTAGTGGGGGACCCAGAATTGGAGGCAATTCTCCAGATGTAGCCTCACTAGCACCAAATAAAGGGGAATAATCACCTTCCTAGATCTGCTGGCAATGCCCCTACTAATGTATCCCAATATGCCATTAGCTCTTCTTGCCTACCAGGGCACAGTATTGACTCATATCCAGCTTCTCATCCACTGTAATCCTCAGGTCCTTTTCTGGTGAACTGCTACTTAGCCAGTCAGTCCCCAGCCTGTAACAATGCTTGGGATTCTTCTGTCCCAAGTGCAGGACCCTGAACTTGTTCTTGTTGAACCTCATCAGATTTGTTTTGGCCCAACCCTCCAATTTGTGTAGGCCACTCTGGACCCTGTCCCCACCCTCCAACGTATCTACTTCTTTCCCTTAGTGTCATCTTCAAACTTGCTGAGAGTGCAATCCATCCCCGCATCCAGGTCATTAATAAAGATGTTGAACAAAACTGGGCCCCGAACAGACCCTTGGGGCACTACACTTGATACCGACTGCCAACCAGACATTGAGCCGTTGATCACTACCCTTTGAGCCTGACAATCTAACCAGTTTTCTAACTACCTTGCAGTCCATTTATCCAATCCATACTTCCTTAACTTGCTGGCAAGAATGTTGCGGGAGACCGTATCAAAAGCTTTGCTAAAGTCAAGGTATATCACATCCACTGACTTCCCTAAGTCGACAGAGCCAGTTACCACGTCATAGAAGGCAATCAGGTTGTCAAGCATGATTTGCCCTTGGTGAATAATCCATGTTGACTCTTCCCGGTCACTTTCCTCTCTTCCAAGTGCTTCAGAATGGATTCCTTGAGGATCCCCTGCATGATTTTTTGGGGGACTGAGGTGAGGCTGACCACTTGGTAGTTCCCTGGATTGTCCTTTTATTTTTTCCTGAAGATGGGCACCACATTTGCCTTCCACCCCCCCCCCAACCATCTGGGGCCTCCCCCAATTGCCACGAGTTTTCAAATATGTTGGCTGTGCAATCATATCAGCCAACTCCCTCAGCACAGTCAGATGCATTAGATCCAGCCCCAGGGTTTTATATACATCCAACTTTTTTAAAAATAGTTTTCAACCTGTTCTGTCTCCACCAAGGGCTGCCCACCTCCTTCCCATGCTGTGCTGCCCAGTGCAGCAGTCTAGGACCAGACCTTGTCTGTGAAGACAGAGGCAGAAAAAGCATTGAATATTTCAGCTTTTCCAACATAATGTCACTAGGTTACCTCCCTCATCCAGTAAGGATCCCACAACCTCCCTGACATGCCTTATTGCTAATGTGCCCGTAGAAACCTTTATCCTTCCTAGCTGGAACTGCACTTTGGCCTTCCTGACTACATCCCTGCATGCTCCAGCAAAGTATATATTCTCTTCCCTGGTCATCTTTCCAAGTTTCCCCTTCTTGTGAACTTCCTTTGTGTGTTTAAGCTCACCAAGGCTTTCACTACTAAGCCAAGCTGGTCACCTACCACATTTGCTTTTCTTATTGAGCATCAGGATGGTTTGTTCCTGCGCCTTCAATAAGGCTTCTTTAAAATACTGTCAGCTCTCCTAGACTCCTTTCCCACTCATGTTACATCCCAGGGGATCCTGCCCATCAGTTCCCTGAGGGAGTCAGGGTCTGATTTTCTGAAGTCCAGGGTGTGTATTTTGCTGCTCTCCTTTCTTCCTTTGGTCAGGACCCTTAAATCAACCATCTCATGATCACTGCTTCCTAGGCTGCCACCCACATCTACTTCCCCTACTAATTCCTCCCTATTTGTGAGCAGCAAGTTAAGCTGCGCGTGGCCCCTGGTTGGTTCCTTCAGCGCTTGTACCAGGAACTTATCCCCAACATTCTCCAAAAACTTCCTGGATTGTTGTTGCACTGCTGTATTGGACTCCCAGCAAGTATCAAGGGGATGGAAGTCCCCCATGAGAACCAGAAGCTTACAGATCACAGGCCCTATTAGTTGTTTGAGGAAAGCCTCACGTACCTCATCCACTTGATGCTGTGGTAGGTGTCTGCTATACACAAGATCACCCTTGCTGCTCCTGCCTCTAAACCAGGAGTGGGGATCCTTTTTTGGGTTGGGGGCCATTGACCCACAGAAAAAAATCAGTGGGGGCCACACACAAGTGAGAAGTGAAAAAAAAAACCCCTCACTGTGGCCCCCAACTGAGGAAAAAGACACTCCCCACGTTCCCTTGCATACCAGAGCCTGGAGCCGGGAGGAGGGGGGGGCAATCTAGTAGATTTTGTGTGCTCCAGCCCCCAGAGGGGCAGCAGGGGGCCTAGATCACCAGCATGTGCTCCCCAATGCTGGGGGGGCCCTGAGCCTTGGGGGCTGGATCCAGGCAAGCTGAGGGCCACATCTGGCCCCCAGGCCTGAGACTCCCCAGCCCTGCTCTTAACTTAACCCAAAGACTCTCTACAGGCTTTTCTCTTGCTTTATATTGGGCGCGGCGCAATACTGCTCTCTTACATACAGTGCAACTCCCCCACCTGTCCTTCCTGAACAGTTTATACCCTTCCATGTCTGTCAGGGGTGAACGGAGCTTAAATGTCTTACAGGTACTGTCCTATCACAACCTGCCCCCCACCCCTTTGGATACAATAGTACTATAAGAAATGTAAGTGTGGGGTGGAATGCAGGGGGGGAGCTCAGGGCAGAGGGTTTGGGTGTAGGGTGTGCGTGTGCAGGACTTAGGGCTGGGGACGAGGATGCAGGAGTTAAGGTTGGAGGTGTGTGAGGGCCTCAGGGCAGAGGGCTGGGTGAGTGCGGGGGCCAGCAAGGGCAACATTTCGGGGAGGGAGGAGGGACTGCAGCCACTTACCCCACTTGTTGAGTGTGTTTTTCCTTTTTGCGGACTAGGGAGTGAGCCAAAGTGAGCCTTCCTCCTCTGCCCTCCCCTGAGCAGCCAGGAATGAGAACAGGCTGTGAACTTTGCCCTTGCTCCTTAGTCAGCAAAAAGAAAAAAACCCACTCAGTGACTGGGGTAAGCGTGGTTGTAGCCACCCTCCACCCCTTGAAATGGCAGCAGGAGGCAGGGGCCTCCTGGCTGGAGCAGTCTGAGATGCCCCACCTCCCCACCCAGCCCCTCTAACTTGCCAGGCTGCCTGGTTCTAGCAGGGTAGCCTGCAGGAAACCAGGCTGGGAGCGCCCCACTCCTGCCTCTGCAGCTAAGTGCCCCAGCCAGCCAGGGGGTAGCCGGAGCGCCGCACCAGGGCGCACTGACTTACTTTCACTTGCTCCACTCGTCGGAGTCGTCCCACCAAGACTCCGTTTGCTCGGTCACATAATAGCTCTTTGACTGTGGCAGGACTGCTAGTTCTTCCTTGGTTCCCAGGCTTCTTGTGTTCATGTAGACACACCTTAGATAACTCCCAGATTGGCGTACATTCTCCATACGGATCGGGGTCCTCCTCTGTCGCTCCTTCCTCCTTGTGTTTCTTCCTGGTGTCCCACTTCCCCACTTACCTCAGGGCTTAGTCACCATCCCCCAGCGAACCTAGTTTAAAGCCTCCTCACAAGGCTTGCAAGCTTGCCCGCGAAGATGCTTTTCTCTCTCTTCATGAGTTGGATCCCATCTCTTCCTAGTGAACCTGGTGCCGAACAGCATCCCATGTGCAAAGACTCCAAAGCCACTTCCAAAATTTGATGACCCCTACTTGGGCCTTTTCCTCCAAAAGGGAGGACAGACAACAACACGACTTGCGCCTCCATCTCCTTGACTCTTCTTCCCAGCGTAGCATGCAGTGACCTGTTCAAGGTCCTTCTCGGCAGTACCGCTGGCTCCCAAGCGGAGAAGTAGAAAGGGCTCCGCCTTGGAAGACGCTCAGTCGCATCCTGAATTCTAGCTCCAGGCAAGCACCACACTTCGAGTTTCCCGGGCTGGATGGCAGACGGATGACTTCCTCCCCCTGAGGAGGCAGTCCCTGACCTCTTAGGACTCACTGCGGCCAATGGGAATGGTTGGTGACACCACTGGCACAGGCTGCCCTAGTGCACGTGCGAGGGGACTGCTCCATAGGCACAGATGTGGGTGGAGAGCTGCGCTGCCCCCAGGAGCCCTGAGTGCTCCCTGGCCACCCACCGCATGGGGTTTGCTCCCACAGCTCCAGCATTGCAAATGCAGGAATTGCAGAATTTGGGTGCCTCCCCAACCTCCAACACAGACACGTCAGGGGCCACAGGCATTGCCAGCACCCTGAGAGCTGGCAGGCAACCGGTCCTCCATCCAGCAGCCTCCATGGGCTTGCTGTGCACTTAGGGCTGCTCCAGAGAGTTTGCCCATTACTGCCTTGCCCAAGTTACCAGTATCCTGCAGTGCAAGAGCAGAGGGTCTAGCCCAGGACTGTGTGGTGTGGCCGGATGGCAGCCCCGCAGGAGACCCAGCGCCTCAGTCACCAGTGCTCCTCAAAGCCCGGCTCGGCAGCTTCGCCTTCTCTGGTTCCTGCTGGGGGCAGGAGGCCTAGGCTATGCTGTGGCCCCCAGTGTGAATTCCTGCTACCACCACAGCAGAGATAGCCAGGGACCCTCCCTGCTTCTGGCTGCCCCATGCCTCTGGAGGGGCTGAAATGGGCACAGCTGCCATCTACAGGCAGCCCAGGGGAGAACAGGGGCCTGAGTCTTACTGCCCAGGGACTGGAGGTGGCTCCATGCTCTCCCAGCCCTCTGGGGGAGGCACTGCTCCCCTACCCCACTGCAGCTCCCAACAGGAGCAGAGTTGCACGAGTTGCCACCAGTCCCTTATTAGAAGGGATGCCCCTGATGTGTTCATCTCTGTACTGGGAGTTGAGTGCTGCCCAAAGCAGCAACAAATGCCCTGGCAAACGTGAGAGTCCTGCTCAGTATCATTACTATGGGGAAGCAGGGGGCCAAAAAACCAATCCCTTACTTTTGCAATTTTGACATCCTGAGCTGGAGCATAGCAGGCAGAGAGGTGAGGCCAGCAGGGTCTCTCTTCCCCTCCCAAATGCTCAATTTTGTCAAAAGAGAGAAACATTCAAAACATTTTGGCCCAAAATGAAGAGATTTCAGTGTCTGGCTGACAATGTTTGGCTTGCCACTCAAAATCAACATTTTCCACTGGGGGAAAAGCCTATTTTCCAACCACCTGCCTTTCAAGGAGCAAATAATAGCCCACTCTGCAACAGGAAACTGAGGTATGCAGCAATTAAGCAACTTGGATAAGGCAACTCAACAATTCTCTGCCAGTGCAGAAGTCTCTCCCTGGTTCCCTGCCTTAACCAGAAGCCTGGGGAGGGGGAGGGGGTGTAGAAGCATTGACTGCAGAAGAGGAGCCAGTTTTAACAGTATTTAGGGAGCTAACACCCTGATGTGTCCAGCCCGCAGCTCAGCCTCATTGGCCCAAATGCTCACAGGTATTTTAGGCTCCTAACTTGCACGGATGTTCGTTGCAGCAGGAACCTTTGTGGATCTGGGCCTGAGCCCCACCTCCAGATGTGCCAGGAACCCAGGCACCTCTGAAAACCCAGGGAATGGAGCCTCACGCAGCCAATCGACACTTCTAGCTTCGTGCCTCCCGCCCAAGGGCCCTCTCAGCCACCTTCCCTCCTGCCCAGCCCGAGAGAAGCGGCCATGGGCCAGGGCCACACAGCATTGTGGGGCATGCCAGTGGGACAGGGCAGGCCTGTAGCAGAGGGGATGCAGTTAAGGGGTTAGAAGGAAATGCCAGGGTCATGCCCCAACTACTCGTATGGGCGTGCAGCTCCTTGCATGGGCCCTGCCTGGGACAGACACTGCCGGGGAGCACATGGCCAGTTCAGAGTTTTATTGAAGGGGGGAAGTGTGGGAGAACCACGTCCCCAACCCACGCTATCTCCCCCGCTGGCTGAGGAGTCGCTCATGTCACTGCTCCATGCAGCCCCGCTCCGCACTTCCCTCCCTGGGAGTGGGACGTCCTGCCCGCCCCACGCTTGCAGCGGTGTGACGACCAGGCCGAGTAGCCCTCACGGCTTGGGGGTCACTTGCTGTCGGAGGTAGAGATCCCGGATCTCACAGAGGCTGCTGCTCACGCTACTGAGGGCCTTGGCGATGATGCGCAGGATGGAGGCCGTTTCCCGGCGGCTCTCCGCGTACTCCCTGCGGAAGGCTCGCACCTCCTGCACCAGCTGCTCGTTGGACTGGAGAATCCGCTTCTCCACTGGGCTGAGATGCCCGCTTTCCAGCCCCCCCTCCTGCAGCGCCACAGTTACAGGGGTCGTGCTCTCACTCACGCTACAATCATTCAGGTGCTCTGCCTCTTGGTCAAAGATAATACTTGTGAAATCCGTGCCCAGGGGCTCCGGCTGGCCCCCCAGCTCACTGATGGAGAGTTCGGTTTGCGAGGGATTCCGCGGGCTCCGGCTCCAGCCTTCACACGGATCGTCCGGCAGGTGGCCAGCACTCCTGAGAAGCCGTCTCTCCCCTCCCTGCGTCACTTGCTGATGGATGGCCTCAGCAGAAGGCGGATGGAATGGCTCTGGCTTCACGTCCACCGGCTCCTCTTTCACTGGCTCCTCCTTCACACCTGCCCCTGGCAAACAGGACAGATGGGATCAGAGTGGAAGGAGAAAGCAGGCTGCAGGCCAGAACCAGGGTCAACAACAGCGGGTGGTTTCCTGGTTGGACATGGACCCTGGAGACACTGGATAGATAGGTTTACCTTTAAACCCCACTCCCACCAAAGCAAGACAAAGAAACCTTGCTTCCCACACTTCACCAAGAGGGGCTGGGTGTTGGCCACAGCAGTCTTTCAGGCTCAGCAGCCATTAAATAAATGTTTCCAGCCGTACTGGTCACAGGGAGAGCCCAGTCCCAAGCCTGCCACCCTCTGCCAGTCTCACCTCATGCCAGGCTGTCTGTTTTTGAATTAACTATCGGACTGATTAGCAGTTCAGGGCTCCGTGCCCACCACCCTGCTGAGGAGCTGCCAGGAGGCGGGGGCAAAGAAGATGGGGAGCAGAAAATAATCTCAAACAAGGAGCAAAGCAAGCCAAAGGGCAGAAGTAACAGTGACCTAAAGGGGGGCAGATTTACATCACTCGGGGTCACTCCCCTCTCCAGTTTGGTTGAACAGTGGGACTCCCAGGCACTACTGCGAGGTGGCAGGATGGGCGGGAGCCTGAACCAGCTATGCACACATAGGCTGGGGGGTGGGTGGGAGCGGGAATCAGTCACATGCACGCAGGGGGGGGGAGGGGAGCAAGAACCAGCCACACACACACACACAGATGGCGGCAGGAAGGGGGGAGGAGTAGGCGGCAGCAGAAATCAGCCACATGCACATAGGCCGGGGTAGGCGGTAGCAGGAGCTGACTGTGTGCACACGGGAGGGAGGGGGAGGCAAGAGCAGGAGCAGGCCATGTGCGTGCAGGCTCGGGGGAGGAGGCAGGAGTAGGAGCCGGTCATGTGCACACAAGTGTGGAAAAAGTGGGTAAGGAAAAGTCTGGTGTGGAAAAAGTGAATAAGGAAGTTATTTACTTGTTCCCATAACCTAAGAACTAGGGGTCACCAAATGACATTAATAGGCAGCAGGTTTAAAACAAACAAAAGGAAGTTTTTCTTCTCGCAGCATACAGTCAACCTGTGGAACTCCTTGCCAGAGGATGTCGTGAAGACTAAGGCCTTGAACAGGGTTCAAAAAAGAGCTGGATAAATTCATGGAGGTTAGGCCCATCGATAGCTATTAGCCAAGATGGGTATGAATGGTGTCCTTAGCTTCTGTTTGTCTGGAGATAGATGACAGGAGAGGGATCACGTGAGGATTACCTGATGTGATCCCTCCCTCTGGGGCATTTGACATTGGCCACTGTCGACAGACAGGACCCTGAGCTAGATGGACCTTTGGTCTGACCCAGTATGGCCATTCTTATGGTCACAGGTGGGGGCCGGGTGGCGGGAGCAAGAGCCGGCTGTGCATACACAGGCTGGGGGGGAAGTGAGAGCAGAATGTGTCCATGTGCATGCAGGGTGTGGGGGCAGGGAGGCAGGAGCCGGCCACATGCGCATAGACGGGGGGAGGCAAGAGCGCTGAACATGGAATGGGGGGAAGAGTCAGAATTGAGGTCTTGGTTGGATACTAGGAAAAACTATTTCCCTGGGTGGGCGGGGAAGCACTGGGACGGGTTCCCTAGGCAGGTGGTGGAATCTCCATCCCTAGAGGTGTTTAGGTCCCAGCTTGACAAAGCCCTGGCTGGGTTGATTTAGTTGGGGTTGGTCCTGCTTTGGGCAGAGGGTTGGACTCAGTGACCTCCTGAGATCTCCTCCAGCTTTAGGACTCTAGGGATGCAAATGCAGTCATTGGAAATAGTCAGTGAAGCAGGGATTTAAATATCCTGCGCTTCATTAGCATGATCTCGCCGGCGCGTTACTCCGATCAACAGCTGTTTCGAAAGTGAAAAAGTGCCGGGACGCATTAGTTCAAACCAAACCCTTTGGAGAAGTAACGGTAGTTCAAACCAAGGGGTTTGGTTCAAACTAATGCGTCCCAGCGCGCACTTTCACTTTCGAAACAGCTGGCATTCGGAGTAACGCGCCGGCAAGATCATGCTAATGAAGCGCGGGATATTTAAATCCCCGCTTCACTGACTATTTCCAATGCCTGCATTTGCATCCCTAGTTCAAACTAGCGTGCAAGTGTAGACATACCCTATGAGGGCTCATGGGCACCTGAACCCAGTCATATCTGGGTCACTACACACAAGCTTTCAGTTATTAACATGAACAAACAGCTCAAATGGTCTCTCCCCCACACCTGGAGACGCTCCCCCCCCCTCCGCTGTTACATGCTGGCTCTCTCTATACTTTGTGCCGCACCTGCTCTACCCACAACCACCTCTCTACATTCTGTGGAGCCAGAAAACTGTTACCAAAGAGACGGCATCAACAATACCAAGGAAAAGTTTCAGCCAAAGACCAAATAAAAAAATTCCCAATAAAATAGAGAGCTCTACAAAGAAAGTTCTGATGGCCTGAACATGACCCTCGGTGACCTGTCACACCAATGAGTCGCCTGCTTTTCCAGGAAAGGGGGGGGGAGCCCTCATAAGCCTACAGACCAGTGGTTTTCAAACTTTTTGGCCCATGCCTCATACGGCTCAATGCAGACATTTCCATGCACCCCCAATTGCTTATGGGACACTCACCATTAATTACATAATTATCCCTGAGCCAGTTTGCTAGTGCTGCAGTCAGGGGGAATGGTTTAATTTAACTAGTAAGAAAAAGCTGGGAGGAACTGAGGAATTATCAGATGTCAGAAAGTTTTCCAGACAGGAAAGGAGCATAGCCCAGCCAATCGCAGTTCAGCCAGTCTAGCCTCCTTCCCTAAGAAGCAATGAAGGGGTTGCCAGACAGACTCAGGACCAATCTTCTCCCTCTCCTACTACCAGCACTCTGGTGACTTCCCTGCCAACCTCACCCACTGATGCCAGAGACCGAGCCCTGCCTCCTGCCCTTGCCCCCCTCTCTCCCTTCAACGTAACAGCTATGCACAGCTTCTCATATCACCAAAAAGCCATCCGGCCCCAGCTCCTCACCAGGTACTGCCCATCCCCTCATTGAAAACATGCTAAAGCCACTGTCTGAAACACCTCCCTGACTCCCTTCAGTGCCCTTCTCAGCCAGCACCTGCCCCTGCATTTTCCCAAAATGGCTCTTGCGTGGTCTCTAACAGTCATTTCCTCACCTGATTTCAGAGCTGGTGCCCTTCACTGACCCTTCTTTTCTAAAGAAAATCCTGTCAGCCCAAGGCTCTCGTGAGCTAGTCCTTTTCTGGTTTTCCTGGCACCTCGCAAGATTGCTCAGGCAGCATCCCCCCTTCTTCCTCTGTCTGGTCTTAAGCTCACCCCCAGAGAATCCATCTTGGCCAAGCTCTGACATTCTGAGCGGAAAATGTGGCTTTGGTAACTAGCACTAGGCCGATGACTATATCCAGGGCTTGACAATTAATGTAATCTACTTGCCCGTGGTCTGCGCATGCGCAGCATGCCGAACCGTGTGGCTGGTGAGCAGGGCTCACCGCCGCTTGGCGAGCCCTGACTATATCTACACTGGGAAGCTTTGGCAGTCCACATGCAAAAGTCACCCAAAGTGAAAACTGGGTCAAACCACTTTTTCTGCCTTCCATTGTCAACATTTCATGGCCACATTGCTAGCACCCTATCGACAGATAGAGCAAAGCAATGTGGGTAAGGATCCCATAGTGCAGTGTTGTGCGAAGGCAGAGCTGATCTCTGTGCTTCTTGGGATTCCCTCATGCCTCTGTGAGCTCTCCCAATTAAGAAATGTCAAAGAAGCATAGCAGTCTCTCCAGCCCTCCCCCTGCAGCAGAACAGAAGCATTCCAATGATTTGTTTTTTGTTTGTTCCCCAAAGGGAGCTGCTCACTCAGTTGTCAGATACTTCCCAGAGCTCAGAAAGAGATGGGACACATGCATGCAGGGCAGCAGAGATCACAAAACACTGAGCAGAGCCAGTGGGATATTGGCAGAAGCCAGTTCTCTAGATAAGTGTTTCTCAAACTTTTTTTAATAAAGTACCCCTTTTTCAAAAAAAAAAAAATTTTAAGTACCCCCAGTACCTACAGTTTTCAGACACACAACATTTTTTCTACCATTGCGCCACATTTGTTTAAACAACTTAATCGTAGCTGGGAGGGCGATGAAATTTTTGGGTGTAAAAGTACAAAAATAAAGCGAAGTAAAACTTAAAACAAAAATTCAATTTTCTTCAAGTTTCAATTGTATTGACGTACCCCCCCAGAATTCTCTTGAGTACCCCAAGGGTACTTGTACCACAGGTTGACAAACACTGCTCTAGATAAAACAAACAGCAGAATCCACCCCGACTCTTTGTGGACAATGGGAAGGGAAAGACAAAAGTCTGGCAGGGGTGGAAGTTTTTTGTAGCCAAAACTGGGTTTTCCCCTCCAACAAAAGTTGCATTATAATGTAAACTCTCTTACTGATTTGTCACCAAAAGGCAGCTTTTGGCAACAAAACATGCCAGTGTAGACAAGGCCTATAATAGGCTTTGTTCCACAAGTGTGTGAGGGAATATCCTTTACCGGACCAAATACTGTTCGCAAGAAAACCAAGAATTCAGGCTACACAGAGCTCTTTTTCAGGCCTGGGAAATGCAAGACCAGATTGTTTAGCCTCAATCTTTAACACACATAGTAAGGGACCACTGAAGGTGAAGGGGCCTATTAGCAACCCTGCAGTCAAAAGACAAAATAAAGGGAGGGGAACTAGTCAGTTACAGACCGTTGTAATAAGCCATGCATCCAGTGTCTGTGTTAAGGTCATGTCCGCACTATCACTTATGCAAAATTTATGTCATTCAGGGGTGGGAACATTCGACCCACAAGCAACATAAATTACACTGGCATAAGTGCTAGAGTACACAGTGCTAGAGTTAGAAGCTCTCCTGCCAACATAGCTACTGCTACTCATTGGGAGCACATTATGTCAATAGGAGAGCTCATTCCAGTCAGCGCAGAGCAGCTACACGAGACACCTTACCAGCTACACCACTATAAGCACTCTAGTATAGACAAAGCCCGAGTCCATGAATAGAGCCCTGTGTGGATATAAGATTGTATCTGGATCTGTAGTCACAAAAATGAGCTGTGGATAGCTGCATCCACATATCTGGGCACCTACAGATTTGCAGGGCTTTATCCATGAGCAGAGTTATGGACAGAGGCTTCCAGACTTGTTTTTTTATGGTGTTGTGCAGGTTTTCTTTGAGGATGAGGATTGAGAAGTCAGCTACAGAGATGTGCTTTGTGAAAAGTGTTCAGCCACAGCTGTTATGAGGTTTTTGATCTTTTTCCATGTGCACACATTCCAGCATGTAGCATGGTCTCATTTCTCCTATAATAGAGTGGTTACTGGAGCATGTAGTGTGCTGGATGAAGTGCGCCAGACTGACAAGATATGTAGGATGCATGGATCCTGAAAGGTGTGTTGTGGGGAGTATTGATCACAGTAGCTGTGGAGCTATGGCAGCAAGATTTGCATTTGTTTTTCTGGCAGGGTCAGATGACACTTTGAGTAGGTGTGTCCTGGAGTGCAGGAACCTGCTTCTGCAAACCTCTCCCTCTGATTCACAGACTCCAAGACCAGAAGGGACCATGAGATCATCGGTCTTTGGATACAGGAAGTCAGAACTTCCCCTAAACAATCCCTAGGGCAAGTCTTTTAGAACAGGGGTGAGGAACCTCAGGCCCAGGGCCCAGATGTAACCCCTGGCTTGCCTGGATCCAGCCCCCCAGCCACCCACCCACAGGGCTGGAGCACACAAAGTCTGCTAGCCTGCTCCCCTCCCCCGCTAGGCTCTGGTGTGCAAGGGGAATGTGGGGAGTGTCTTTCTCCTTCTCAGTTAGGGGCTTCTCACTTGCGTGGTCCCTGACTGATTTTTCTGTGGGTCAGTAGCCCCCAACCCCAAAAAAGTTTCCCCATCCCCATGGTCATTCAAACACTCTCAGTGATGGAGAATTCACCACACCTTTGTTCCCAGGGTTAATTACCAATTACCTTCACTGTTACATTTACATCTGTCTATTTCCTGTCTGAATTTGTCTAGCCACACCTTCCAGTCACTGGATCATGTTATACCATCCTCTGCTAGACTGAACAGTTTATGGTCTGAATATTTTCCCGTGTAAGTACTCGCCGTGATCAAGTTACCCTTATTCTCTTTAAGATAAATGGATTGGGTTTCTTCAGTTTACTACTATATGCCTTGTATATATGAATCCTTAAATCATTCTCCCAGCTCTTCTCTGAACCTTCTCCAATCAACAACCTTGTTGATTTAATAGCAGGAGAAGTGGACACAAAATTCCAGCAGCAGTCATACTAGTGGCCAAATACAGAAGGGAAATGCCCTCTCTACTCTGACTTGAGAGTCCTGTTTGGGAATCCCAGTATCACATTATTGCTTGTGGTCATAGCATCATGTTGCAAGCTCATGTTCAGCTGAGTATACACCACAAATGCAAAATCTTTTTCAGGTTACTGCTTCCAGGACAGAGTCCGCCCTGCCAGGAAGCAATGGACTACACTCCTTTTACATTTTGCTTGCACCCACTTACCAAGCAATCCAGATTACTCAGGGCCAGTGACCTTTGTTTTTTACCACTTCCCCTGTCCAAACTAACATCCCAGCCTGTATTTCTAACATCTCATAGCTGTGTTATGTTTCATTTGGCAGCTAAATGTCCATGTTGGAGCTCCTGCTCTTTCGCTATCTTTAGCACAATTGACAGCATCTCTCAAGCCCTTAATCTTGCTTTGTATTTTAGCTGGCCTCCTCCTTTGACTAGACTGTACCTAAGTTCTGTCAGCTCTTCCCACGCAAGACTGCCAAGACCCAGTTTTCCAGCCCCCAGTTCCCAAAAGACTCATATGAGCCAGGATCATCTGGTACTTCTGCACCTTCTCCCATGTTCACCCTTCATCCCAGCCAGAAAGCCCTAAAGCCATGTCTCCACATCCCCTTTGGAGTGACTCCTCAAAGCCCTGGACCACAATGCAGACACAGGACAGCCTTGTAGACACCCACTTACAGCTACTAATTAGCTAAGAACCGAGCACACAACTAATCCATCCCACGATACCCAGTTATTTCTGGTCCTCCTCCATCCCTGCTTCATGCGCCTGTTATGTCTGGCCTCTGAGAATGTAAGATCCATGGGGAAGGCACTGCCATTTACCGTGGGTTTGTATACAGCATGGGGTCCTGGCTTGGTTCAGGCCTCTAAGCATTACAGCAATATAAATGTTAGACAACAACCTCACCGGCAGACTGTACACAAAGCTGATGGGGGGGGCGGCATATTACATACCTGGACTAAGAACCTCCACCTGTGTTTCACTGAACCTGCCTCAACTGGGCCACGCTCTTTGGTCAGGAGCACTGTCATTTGCAACAGAAAACATCTGACAGGCTGCAAACAAAAGGCAACACTGGGCAGGGGAAGGTGCCTGGTGTGGCATTGGAGGAAGCAGCATTAGCTGTCCTTTTCACATCTTCATGACTGGCTGGGAAGGAGGGGGAAATGAGGCATCTGACTATTAGGGATGTTTAAAAGAGGGTAATTGAGTAACCGTGTAATCGCTGAAAATCTCAGAGATTACACACCCCCACAGTGTGGGGTGGCAGCTGGCTCCTCAGGAGCAGGGCGGGAGCCCGCGTGTAACTGTGAACAGTAACCAATACGCCATTTAAACGGTTATACTTTTACATCCTTACTGACTATACCAGGCTGGGGAGAGCTGCAGACACCAGGGGGACACAGGAGTGATCCAGAGGGTCTTGCTGAATCCAAAAATAAAACAGCTTAACGGTGATAGCTAAAAACAAAAACCGGGAGTACCATGGAGAGACAGAGCGAGAAAGAAAGTACTCTGGAGGATGGAGCAACACGACATGCAGCAGTGCTGCAAGAGACAGAGGCAGGAGTTGGAATAGCAAGAGATGGGAGTTTGCAGAGCGATATGGCAACAAAGCCAGGGTGGCACTGGGCAGCAGCTGCCGAGGTATCAGGTTCCCAAGCCGGAAGACGATGCCCTCTCCGCACAGCTGTGAGCCAGTCCCCCCTTCCCCCCATCAGTGCTCTGGCAGCCCCTTGGGAGCAAAGCGGTGATGGTTCAAGGCACAGCACGGCTAATCAGGAGACTTGCTTCCACTCCCGGCACGTCCAGGCTTTGTGCGAGCTGGGACAAGTCCAGTCACCCCCAGGTGCTTGAGGTCGCCCCCTCTAAAGGGCGGGATGCTGTTGCTGGAGCGCAACCCACGGGATGTTGGAGCGGCTCGGATACGGATCCGCGCCTGAACCAGCCTGCCCTGACCAAGCGCTACGGCTGCTGCCCCCCAAGCAGCGCCTGCGTCCGCCTGTCAGGCTGGGGCGCTGCCACGGGCCCCCCCCCCCGCAGCCGCCTGCGTCCAGAGGCCGCCACGGGGGGCCCCCCCGCAGCCGCCTGCGTCCAGAGGCCGCCACGGGGGCCCCCCCCCGCAGCCGCCTGCGTCCAGAGGCCGCCACGGGGGCCCCCCCCCGCAGCCGCCTGCGTCCAGAGGCCGCCACGGGGGGCCCCCCCCCGCAGCCGCCTGCGTCCAGAGGCCGCCACGGGGGCCCCCCCCGCAGCCGCCTGCGTCCAGAGGCCGCCACGGGGGCCCCCCCCCGCAGCCGCCTGCGTCCAGAGGCCGCCACGGGGGCCCCCCCCCGCAGCCGCCTGCGTCCAGAGGCCGCCACGGGGGCCCCCCCCCGCAGCCGCCTGCGTCCAGAGGCCGCCACGGGGGCCCCCCCCCGCAGCCGCCTGCGTCCAGAGGCCGCCACGGGGGCCCCCCCCCGCAGCCGCCTGCGTCCAGAGGCCGCCACGGGGGCCCCCCCCCGCAGCCGCCTGCGTCCAGAGGCCGCCACGGGGGCCCCCCCCGCAGCCGCCTGCGTCCAGAGGCCGCCACGGGGACCCCCCCCGCAGCCGCCTGCGTCCAGAGGCCCGTGCGGGCAGCGAGCGGCTCTCCTCGCAGCGGGCAGCCCAGGGCCCCGCCGCTGGCCGGGCCGCACCCCGCAGCTGCGCGCCCGAGCTCTGCCCCGCCCCGGCCAACAGCGGCGGGTGTGTCCCCCCCTCCGCCCCCGACTCACCCAGCTCGCCGGGCCCGGCCGGCGCGTCCAGCGGGCGCGCGCCGTGCGGGCCCCACTGCGGGCCGCGCTCGGGCTGGCGGGGGGCGGGCGGCGCCTGGCGCTGCTGCCGGTGCCGGGTGATCTTGTCGTTGGCCCGGCGGCGCAGGCCGCGCCAGCGGTTCTTCACCTCGCCGATGTCGCGCTGGTTGCGCCCCGCCGCGTTGATCTTGTTGGTGATGCGCCACCAGATCTTCTGCTTCTCGTAGGCGTTCACGTTGGTGGAGCTGGCGCCGAAGAGCAGCTGCTCGTAGCGCAGCACCTCGCTCATCAGGATGTCGATCTCCTGCAGCGTGAAGTTGGGCTTGCGCTTGGGGATGCCGCGCCGGCCGGCCCTGGCCCCGGCCCCGGCCATGCTGCTCGCCGCTGCGCCCGCAGCCCGCGCCTCATGGCTGCGCGGGGGCCCCGGAGCCGCCCATCGCGCGCGGGCCCGGCGCGGAGCTGCTGCCGGCGGCACCGGCGGGCGGAAGGCCGGCCTTTGTCTGCGGCCGGGCGGGGAGCGGCTCCCGCGCAGCGCCGCCCCCTGCTGGAGGCTGCGGCCCGGCCGCGGGGGACAAAGCCCACGGGCTGCGGGGCAGCGCTTTCCGCCCGGCTGCTGCGCTCCCGCAGGGGTTCGGCCTTGCTCGGAGGGTGGGGGGGGGCTCCCCGCGGGACCCAGCAGCTGGGCCCCGCGCCAGAGGAACTAGCGGCGGAAGCTTGGGCCAGCTCGTGGCCGTCAGGCGGGCCGCCGCCTGTGTCCTGTGCTGCCCTGGCCCTGGGTGAGCCGGAGTGGAGGGCAGCTCCTCCGTGCCAGCCCCAAGGCTGTGCACTTGCCAAAGGGGGGGGGGCACTCATGGCACCACTTTGCAGCTAGGGACCCTGAGCCCAAAGTGTCCAGGCCAGACTTGTAAAAAGGGGTGGCGGGTGCCTTTTTCTCAGGCAGGATTTCTCGGTTGGGCTGAGGGTCTCCAGTGCGGTGCAGTCAGCCACTCCCCAAACCAGGCTCAGGGGGTCTCACGTTGGCCACCTAAAATCTGAGGTACCCAACATCAGCTGTCATGTTTGAAAACATGGACCTTTGTGAGATGCTCCTGTGTATCAGTGTCCATCCAGTTAGGATGCAGTTAGCTCCAGGCTGCCAGGCCATACTTAACCGAGAACTTCCTGTGGGGAAGTCACTTAGCCTCTTGGGTCCGCTACCTCTCCATCTGGGAAATGAGGCTCATGCTCCTTGCTCAGCCCACATAGCAGGTAATAGACATGTAAGCCACTTGTCACAACCTCAGTTGCCAAGTAGACCCTAGGAGTGATTATGGGCAGGTCTCTGGCCTGTGCTACCCAAAAAGTCAGATGAAATGATCACTAGTATGTCTCCCATGCTTAATGAAAATTGGTTTATGCATAACTCAAAGATGTCAAAATGCATCATGTAACATGTCAATTTTAAAGCTGCAGTCTGCTGAATATGTATATCCTATTTTTGTGCATGTATCATTATTGTATGTGAAGTTAGAAATATGAAGTATGAAACTGATTTTAATTCTAAATGTGCTAACAAGGGCAATTAGTGATACTTTGGGAACTTGTCATTTCTGCTCGTTGTCTCATGATGTGAGTTTTACTCACAAAAGCTCGTGATACTATATATTTTTGTTAGTCTCTGAGGGTATATCTACACTTGCCCCCTAGTTCGAACGAGGGAGGCAAATGAAGCATACCGAAGTTGCTAATGAAGCGCGGGATTTAAGTATCCCATGCTTGATTAGCATATTTGCAGCCGGTCGCCATTTTAAAATGCTGGTAGCCCAAATTAACTCGCCATGCGTAGACGCGGTAGTCCAATCCAAAACCCTTCCCTCGAATTAACTGTTATTCCTTGTGCAATGAGGAGTCTTTGGGTCTGAGGGCAGGGGGAAGCACACAAAGTTTCCTCCATCCTGCCAGGAGCATTCAGTGCTTAGAAGGGCCGCATGCTCCTGGCAAGGTGGAAGGAGGCTTTGCGCGCTCCCCTGCCCCCAAGTCCTGATTGGTCTGGGGGCAGAAGAGGGAGTGCACAAAATCTCCTCACACCGCCAGGGGCATGGGCGCCTACGGGGAACCTCTAGGAGGGGCAAAGGCACTTCCCCACCCGCAGACCAATCCTGGTCTGTGGGTGGGGAAGCAGGGAATTATCCTGGCCCTGCCCCTTTTGGAGTGGCCTGGGGCTACTTCAAAAATTTCTGAAGTGGCCTCCGGCAAAAAATGATTGGCCACCCCTAGTGTAGAGGGAGGGTTGCTGAATAAAGAACTTTGCACGTGAGGACGTGGAGGCTGATGCATGGGTGTAGTGGATGGGGTTGTTGTGAAAAGAGTTCTGCATGTGCTGACATGGTTCTGTTCACTTTGCATCTTAATAAGACATTTCAGCATCTCATTTTGGTCTTCGATGAGCTTTAGCATGTGCTCAGTGGCTTCTATTCTGACTTTCATCTCCCCAGCCCTTCTTTGCTCCCTCTTCTTTGTTTGAAGTGTTAAATGCTGCAACGCATCCTTGACCATTGCCCGAGCAGCTGGAGCCGGCGCGCTGGGCACTTTATTCCCCTGCTGTCTGCCTGCGGGGGAGGGGGAAGTTCCAGCCCACGCCAACCGCAACCGCTCGGGATGCTTACGCCTTACCCCTCCCCTCCCCGTGCCAGCACGCGCGGCCTGAGCAGCCAGAGCCGGCGCAGTCCCGGACACCCAACCCCTTCCCCGCGCACAGAAAGGCAGCAGAGGAACAAAGTCCCCAGCGCACGACGGACCGGCATTTTAGGTTGGGGCTGGCGCAGTCTGGGACTCTCTCCCCGCCCCCCCCCCACACAGAAGGCAGAGGGGAAGAAAGTCTCCAGCGCGCCAGCTGGAGCCGGCGTGGTCCAGGACTCCCCCTCCCCCCATTCCCGGCCCGCACAGGAAGGCATCAGGCACACGACGAACCAGGGTTTCACGTACTGTGCTACTGTTTAGGGCTCGGGGGAGCCGCCCATGCACTTCCTGGGCCTTGGCCTGCAGCTGCAGGATCCCTAGGTACTGGTCCCTGTCCCCTGTCCCTTCCCAGACCCCCCACAAGTACCCTGCCCCACCACCCACCGGCACCCTGTCCTCTGCCCCAGGCCCTTGCCCTGGCATCCACTGGCCCCCTGTCCCCTGCCCCAGCACCCTGTCCCCCCTGGAACCCTTCCCCTATTCCATGTCCTCTGCTCCCACCAGCACAGTTGAGGCCACATTAGTGAGGCTTGGGAGGATTTTGAAGGAGTTTTTATTTTGCATCTCACTTGTGTGGCCCCAACTGACTTTTCTGTGGGTCAGTGACCCCTGACTCAAAACAGGTTCCCTGCCCTTCTCAGAAATAAAGACAATGCAGAAACTTTTTGTGTTTGACACAATATTTTATTTAAAAATGAAGCCTGGCCAACAAACCCCCAACTGGGGCCAAGCCCCCATCTGGTCATAGCATCATAACACTCCTGCACACCCCTTTCCTCCAGACCCTACATCTGAGCCTATCATACACTGGAACCCCCTGCCCTGAGCCCCTCACATACCCCAACCCAAATTCCTGCACCCTCATATCCACAAGCTTGTGGCTTGCTTAGTACCCCGACCCTACATCTGACCCCAACACTGCCTGGCCTGAAGCCCCCTCCCCGACCCAGCGTCCCCTTCTCCACCTCCTCCTGCATCCAGATTTCCTCCCAGAGCTTGCACCTCTCACCCCTTCCCACACCCAGATCCCTCATTCCCACCCCAGAGCCTACACATCCTGCCTCAACCCAGTGAGGGTATGGCTAGACTGCAGGGGCTGTGTCTACACTGGCGCAATCTTGCGCAAAAGCGGCTGCTCTTGCGTAAAAACTTGCTGCCTGTCTACACTGGCCGCGTGTTCTTGCGCAAGTGAACTGACATTCTAATGTATAAAATCAGGGCTTCTTGTGCCAGAACTCTGATGCTCCCGCTCAGGAATAAGCCCTCTTGTGCAACTGTTCTTGCGCAAGAGGCCAGTGTAGACAGGCAACATGAATTTCTTGCGCAAGGAAGCCCTGTGGTTAAAATGGCCATCAGAGCTTTCTCGCACAAGAGAGCGTCTACACTGGCATGGATGCTCTTGCGCAAAAGCACATGCCAGTGCAGACGCTCTCTTGCGCAACTACTTTAATGCAAGAACTCTTGTGCTAAAGAGTTTTTGCGCAAGATCACGCTAGTGTAGACATAGCCCAGGAGTTTTTCAGATTCTGGAGATATCCCAGAAAAACTCTTCTGCATCCAGGGATGTGTTTGTTCTTCGGTTTTTTTTAGTGTAAGAGCAAATGTGCTCTTTCGGTCACCCCTATATTCCTCCTTCCACGAGGCATAAGGGGGCTTCCAAAAGAAGGGGTTATTTGGTCCAGTCTAGACAGGCCAGATGTTGGAAAAACCTCTTCCTACAGAAGAATTGGGAAAAAAGCAGCAGTATAAGGGTTGGGGATAGCAAGTGATGGAGAGGAGGAGAATAGAGAGGAAGGGGTGGGGCTTTGAGGAAGGGGTGGAGCTTCAAGGAAGGGGCGGGGCAGTAGATCTTGGCTTGTTCTGTCATTTAAAAAGTGATCTTGGGTGTAAAAAGGTTGGAGACCACTGATCTAGAGGCAAACACAGACACTCTGATCACGGTGAGTTTTAAAGGTGGGAGGAAGGAGGGTTGAGCATCCCAAGAAAGTACAGTCTGTGCTTGTGCAGCAGGTGTACATGGAAACAATTTGTAATAATCCTACTCTTGTCCACAGGCTGCCATTGCTCTGGCTGACACATCCCTGATGAAGGTGAACAGGCAAAGCCCAACTCTGCTTCTGGAGGCGGCTGTGGGGGTGCCTGATCCTTAAGCAGCCAAACTCTGTGTCACCTTAGTTCCAGTAACACTAAGGCAACTTCCGCCAGCTGCACTAGAGCAACTTGCTGCCCCGCTTGGCTGCTTTCCACCTGCCCTCCCCCGGCCTCTGTCTCTTCCCTTGCTTCAGAAGCTTGCATCTCTTCCCTTGCTCCATGTCCAGCTGCTGAAAGTCCTCATAAACATCAGGACTTGAGACAAATTCCTTGCTGCACAACTTGTCACTGGATTGAACTCCTCCTCCTCGTCTGCTTCCACCTCTTTCATCAATACGTGCTATGCCTTTTCTTTAGGGTCCGCAGCCAGGACTGCATCCGGTCCTTTATAAAACCAGCATATTTTGGGTGCAGCACCAAACCAGCTGTTTGCCTCCTTTGCCTTGTGGTACACTTGCCGGAGCTCCTTTATTTACGACTGTTAAAGGTTTTTTTGCAGGGAATAAGGATTTTGGAAGTAAAAAGGATGCAGGATAACGACACATCAAACAGAGCAGGGAGTTATAAAGAGGAAGGCTCTGCATTGTAGGGTGTGTCGATAATACTCCTTTGCACAAAAGGCTTGAGAAATGTGACCACATGTCCCAATTCCTACAGGTCACTCACACCTGTGATTGCACTGATTCATCACCTGACACACTGATAAAATCCAAAAGCTCTGGGGTGCTCCAAGCAGGAGAGTGCCTTAAGTGATAGCCATCCTTGTCTCCCTGAGAAGAGGCCATGAAAACCACTCACTACACAATGAACCAGACAACAAGAAATGGATTTTTAAGTTCCTGGAGTTTGCAGGTGGGAGGAGCACATCTGTTTACCTTTTTATGTGGCTGCAGAGCAGTGGAGTTCAAAGTGCTGGCCAGAGTGGCTAATTGGGCATTGAGGAAAACATGCTGGTGTTCAATAAACTCAACAAAAAACCTACTGTAGTACACACTACATGATTGTTGGCAGTAAAGGAAGGGGGAGACACAAAAGTCCCTCATGGAGACAGAAGTTTTTGGTCACCAAAACTGAGCATTTGTTGTGACTTTTGTCATGTTGCAATGTGCACGATCTCTGGGTTTCGTCACTAAAAAGAGTTTTTTGGCAACAAAACTTGCCAGTGGAGACAAGCCCAAAGTAACTTATTTTGATCTATTTGTTTTCATTTGCAGTCACTTAAATTCTGCTTTTTATTATCAAGCCCCAGTGGGGAACAACCACTGTGCATATCTCTCTTTCATTGTTAAAGGGGGTAAACATCTTACATCTCTGTGTAAGGGTAAGACGGATTTGTTTGGGGGGGGGGTTGATTTCCTGGGTGCTATGAGCAGCCTTATAGCTGAGTCATCCCAGAGCTGAATTGGTTCAGTGTCTGTGTTGCTCTGCAAGGGGGCTGGTAACCAGAACTCTATGCCTTGGCTGAGGGGAGACCAGAGCTTCTAGCCCAGGACAGGATGGTGGGGAGCCCCAGAGGGCAGGAAGGTGGGCATCAGTGATTTTCATCAGCACACCAGGGGACAACCCCAAGGGGACTTCTGTGATCTAACCTGTCACAATCACAGTGGTCCCTTCTGACCTTGGAACCTAGGAATCGGCAAGTACCCCAGTATGTCAGTTAGGGGAGGGAGGGAAATCAGTGCTACAGCAGCATACAGCAGGAAGCCAGGCTGTACACAGGCAGCTTCTAGAACAATCTGTAGCCAAAGAATGTCTTCGCAGAGCTGCTCTTGTCCCATGGGGTTTCCTGCTTAAGTTCAAGCAATGGGATGGTGCCCACAAGGACGGGTTGCTTTTGCATCGATTTAACAAATCTGTCCATTTGATTCTGACCAGCTAATCAACTTTGTTTTGTTCTTTGATAGAAATAGGTTTAGGATGCATAAGAATTTGGCAGAGGCCTTTTGATGTCAACAGAAAATCTATGCATACTAGCCAATTAGCCCGTCATAAGACGGGATTTTCAGGTCTCTTCTCCACGTCGGTCTTCTCTCCTGAGCCTCTGGTCTCTTGCTCCGGCTCTCTCTCTCTCTCCTCCGCCTACTGCCTCCCCCGCCCCTCTTTCTCAGCTCTCATCTGCCTCCTGCCTCTCTCTCTGTCTCTCTCTCTTCTCCTCCCCCTCCTGCCTCTCACTCTCTCTTTCTCTTCTCCTCCCCCTCCTGCTTCTCACTCTCTCTTTCTCTTCTCCTCCCCCTCCTGCCTCTCACTCGGGGGACCACGGAGCCCAAACGGTCGCTTGCGCCACTTGCTCCCACTTGCTCCCATGGCTGAGCAGCGCAGAAGTCAGCCGAGCACCACGGCGGGAGGTGAAGAACGTGACTCAGGCAACAGCGCCACCCAGAGGGAACAGCCAGGGAGGCAACAGTGTCACCCAGAGGGAACAGCCAGGGAGGCAACAGCGTCGCCCAGAGGGAACAGCCAGCATTTCAGCGTTACAGAGTCACAGACATTGGGCCACTATATATATGATTAGTCAAACGCTAAATGTCGACCATAGATTGCAAAAAGAATGCAGTTCCACAGTATATCATGTTCTGTGCTTGCTCCATTGTGGAGTGTGTTGTTGCAGTAGATTATCTGGGTGACTAGAACTGGAATAGTTGATCTGCCTGATGTTATGAAGTGTGTAGCTAATGCCCGATGCCTGCTGCAGTCCACAATTGCCTGTAGCAATAGCTCTTAGGTTATGTCTACACTTGCGGCTTCTTGCGCAAGTACGGCCGTTCTTGTGCAAGAATCCGCAGAGCGTCCACACTGCCCGCCCGCTCTTGCGCAAGGACATTTACAATACGGCGTAGTAAGAGAGGGTTTCTTGCGCAAAAGCTCTGTTCTTTTTTAACAGGTGTAAGCCCTCTTGTGCAGGAGCTCTTGCGCAAGAGGGCAGTGTGGACGTGCGGCAGGGATTTCTTGCGCAAGGAATCCCTATGGCTAAAATGGCCATCAGAGCTTTCTTG
Source organism: Pelochelys cantorii (assembly GCA_032595735.1). Lineage (NCBI taxonomy): Eukaryota > Metazoa > Chordata > Testudines > Trionychidae > Pelochelys > Pelochelys cantorii. Next base: position 13,653,408 of record CM064353.1, on the reverse strand, counting down.
TGCAAGATAGTGTCCACACTGCCATGGATGCTCTTATGCAAAAGCACAGCTCACACATGGCAGCGGGGACGTGTTCTTGCGCAAGAGTTCTTGCACAAGACGCCGCCAATGTAGACATAGCTTTAGGGGGTGAATTGCCCTGCATGTGTCAGCTCGCTCTTAGCTCAAAGACCCAGTTTCAGGAGCTCTGCCCATCCCAGCCCACAGAGGACTGTGTGGTAGGAAGGGTAGAGAGCCAAATGTGGAGCCCACCCACCTCAATTCCTGGGACACCTGCTGCCATTTCTCCTGCTCCTGAGGAGATGGGGCTCAGCTGCATGCCTGGGAAGAAGAACAGGGTCCCACACTGTTGTAACTTCCTCTTTGGAAGGGGCCCCCTGCTACCAGAACTTCTGTCTTTGGCTGAGGGCCTGGATGCAGGGCTGAGCTGCAGGGGCTCTGTGTCTTGGGGTGCCTGAGGCCCTGGATTGCTGCAGGTCAGTCCAGAGGGGGCAGCGGAGGAGGACTGGTGGAGTAGGGTGATTCTTCCAGCTTTTGTTTGTGTGGTCAAACGGTGTGTTGGACTCAGCTTAACACATTTCCTCAGGCTCTTTTTCATGTGTTTCTTTTGTGGATTAAATAAGCAAAAGCCCAGCTTCTCTCCTGCTAAACCAGGCCTGGGCAAAGTACCCTCTGGGGGCTAAAAGCGGCCCACCAAGCTGCCAAATCCGGCCCATGGACTCCTTGTCTGTCCCCTGCACTGCTGAGAAAAGCAGCTATTGCAGAGCCGTTTGAACAGCTGTGAGCCCAGGGGAGGGAGGAAAGGGTTTGCATGCTGGTCCCGCCCCCCGCACAATCCCTTTGGCCGGTTTCTGGCCAATGGCAGCGACCTGTTGTCAACAGGCAGCTTGGGAAGAACCTTGCCTCCTCGCCTCAGGCTTATAGCAGATCAGAAACCATGTGGCTCTGCAGCCAGTGCAGAGTCGGGCAGGCAGAGAGTCTGCTTGAGAAGGCTGCTGGCTGGGAGTCAAGCAGATAAGTCTCCAACCCTTTGCCCCCCTACAACACATAATCTGCCCTCTCCTGCCCCCAACCCTCTCCCAGATCCTGCACCCCAACCCCCTGCCCCAGGTCTTAACCCTCCTAGCCTAGGTCCAGGAGCAGCCTGAGGCCGGCTGCGGCAGCTGGAGCCCCAGGCGGAACGCACGATCGGCACCCCCGCCTGCATGCCCGTCAATGGACTGACGTCATCGGCGGGCACCCCGGGCGCCCCCGTGACACCATCATTGGGCGCCCCGGGCAGCAGCACCCTAGTTGGTGGCTGAGTCCGCCTATAGCCACAGCCCGCCCCTGCCTAGGTCACAACCCAAACCCTCTACCCCCTCCTGCCCCTATACTGAGGGAGTTGGCAAATGTCATTGCAGAGCCTTTGGCCATTATCTCTGAAAATTCGTGGAGATGGGGAGAGATCCCGGATGACTGGAAAAAGACAAGTGAGGTGCCCATCTTTAAAAAAGGGAAGAAGGATAATTCAGGGAACTACAGACCAGTCAGCCTTACGTCAGTCCCTGGAAAAATCATGGAGGGGATCCTCAAGGAATCCATTCTGAAGCACCTGGAAGAGGGGAAAGTGATCAGGAATATTCAACATGGACTCACAAAGGGCAAGTCGTGCCTGACCAATCTGATTAACTTCAATGATGAGGTAACTGGCTCTGTGGACATGGGGAAGTCTGGCTGTGATATATCTTGACTTTAGCAAACCTTTTGATACGGTCTCCCACAATATTCTTGCCAGCAAGATAAGGAAGTGTGGATTGGATAAATGGACTTTAAGGTGGATAGAAAACTGGCTAGATTGTCGGGCTGAATAGGTAGTGATCAACGGTTCAATGTCTGGTTGGTGGTCAGTTTCAAGTGGAGTGCCCCAAGCATCGGTTCTAGGACCAGTTTTGTTCAACAACTTTATTAATGACCTGGATGAGGGGATGGATTGCACCCTCAGCAAGTTTGCGGATGACACTAAGCTAGGGGGAGAGGTAGATATGCTGGAGGGCAGGGATAGGGTCCAGAGTGACCTAGACAAATTGGAGGATTGGGCCAAAACTAATATGATGAGGTTCAACAAAGACAAGTGCAGAGTCCTACACTTGGGAAGAAAGATTCCCAAGTATTGTTACAGGCTGGGGACAATGTCTAAGCAGCAGTTTGGCAAAAAAAGGACTGGGGGTTACAGTGGATGAGAAGCTGGATATGAGTCAACAGTGTGCCCTTGTAGCCAAGAAGGCTAATGACATATTAGGGTGCATTAGGAGGAGCATTGCCAGCAGATCTAGAAAAGTGATTATTCCTCTTTATTCTGCACTGGTGAGACGACATCTGGAGTATTGCATCCAATTCTGGGCCCCCCACTATAGAAAGGATGTGGGTGCATTGGAGAGGGTTTAGCGGAGGGCAACCATAGTGATTAGGGGGCCAGAGCGCATGACCTACGAGGAGAGGCTGAGGGATTTGGGCTTGTTTAGTCTGCAGAAGAGCAGAGTGAGGGGGGATTTGAGAGCAGCCTTCAACTTCCTGAATAAAGGTTCCAAAGAGGCTGGAGAGGCTGTTCTCAGTAGTGACAGATGACAGAACAAGGAGCAATGGTCTCAAGTTGCAGTGGGGGAGGTCTCGGTTGGATATTAGGAAAAACTATTTCCCTAGGAGGGTGGGGAAGCACTGGGATGGGTTCCCTAGGGAGGTGGTGGAATCTCCATCCCTAGAGGTTTTTAAGTCCTGGCTTGACAAAGCCCTGGCTGGGTTGATTTAGTTGGGGTTGGTCCTGCCTTGGGCAGGGGGCTGGACTCAATGACTCCTGAGGTCTCTTCCTGCTCTGGGATTCTATGATTCTATATTCCCTCCCAGATCCTGCACCCCAATACCCGACCTCAGGTCACAACCCAAACCTCTGCCCCTCAGTGCCCTGCACCAAGTCACACCCCCTTCTGTCTTAGATCACAACCTCTCCACACACACCCTGCACCCTAGTCCTGTGCCCCAGGTCACAACTGCCTCCTTCACCCAAACTCCCTCCCAGACCCCACACGCCCTCCTGCACCCAATCCCTTACTTCAAGCTCCCTTCTGCACCCAACCTCCATCCCAGACCCTGTACCTCCTCCATTAATATGGAAGAGAGTGGCCCTTGACCCCTTTCCAAATTCTTGGAGTGGACTCCCATCAAAAATGATCGCCTACCCCTGCACTAGCCCTCTTTTACAGCTGCCTGGACTTGGCAGACAGGGGCATGGCTTCTGGCCAGGCTGGCTGTGTTTCAGGAACACCTTGCCCCCAACTCTCAGCATTCCTGCAGGGGATGGCAGCGGATCAGTGCATCTCCCCTTCCCTTTCAGGGGGAGTCTCCAGTCCATGGTTTGTTGCCATGAGCTCAGATCTGGGCATGCTCCTGGATCAGCCAGAAGAACATAAGAATGGCCTTACTGGGCCAGATCAAAGATCCATCTAGCCCCGTATCCTGTCTTCCCAGTGGCCAATGCCAGATGCCTCAGAAGGAATAAACAGAACAAGTAATCATCAAGTGATCCATTCTCTGACGTTTACTCCCAGCTTCTGGCAAACATGGTGTCGAGGGACACCATCCCTGCCCATCCTGGCTAATAGCCATTGATGGACCTGTCCTCCATGACTCTATCTAGCTCTTTTTTGAACCCTGTTAAAGTTCTAGTCTTCACCACATCCTCTGGCAAGGAGTTCCACAGGTTGACTGTGCACTGTGTGAAGAAATAATTCCTCATGTTTGTTTTACACCCACTGCCTATTAATTTCATTTGGTGACCCCTAGTTTGTTTGTTATGAGGAGCAAATAACATGTCCCTATTCACTTTTGTTATCACATTTGCCCATTACTTTGGGGCATGTTCATTTATTAGGGTTACTCTTGTGGGGGCAGGGGAATTGATAATTCTATCACTGTGTTGCTTGTTTTACTTGTTTTCTCATATGCAGTTCTACATCTTCCTAGGGATGTGAATGTATATCTGTTAACTCTCATGGTGGCACCCAGTCCCCCCCTCCCGCTGCTGCCTCTGAGACAGCAGTCATAGGCAGCAGCATGGGGCGCAGGGAAGGCTGGCTACCCACGTGTGCTGGCTTTATGGAGCCGCCTGCCCCCCTGTACTGTTGCCTCTGATACAGAGGCAGCAGTGGCGGGGAAGGGGCAGACAGGAGATCATAGAATCATAGAATCGTAGGGCTGGAATAGACCTCAGGAGGTCATCAAGTCCAGCGCCCTGCCCAACGCAGGACCAACCCCAACTAAATCACACCCCCAAACACCATCTCCCGCCTGCCCCCCATATAAATGTGTAACCACCGAACATATCAGCAGTTACACGTTTACAAAAATAAATGCATGTTAATACCCCTACTTCTCCTTTCTGCCAATTCCCTCCCAATGTAGCTGTCCTACAGGATTTAAGTTCCTCCAGACTGGCTTGCCAAGAGGGATGCAGAACAGGTAGGAAAGAGTTAACTCAAACAGTGGTTTGATAGAGGAAGCAACAGCAGCAGCTCGATTCCTGGCAGATGAAAAGAAGGCAGCAGCAGGCCATCAGATGTGTGAGGCAGAGATTAGTAAATTGCATGCCAAATGCCCATGAGGGGGTGGTAGTGGCTGTAAAGAAAATTGCAACTGGGAGGCCCCTGAAAAATAGAGATACTCCATTATGCTAGCCCCAAAACTCCAATCCCAATTGGCCACACAGGCGTAATGTTGCCCCTGTTTCCACAAGGGAGTGGTGACATAGCTGAAGGATCCAATCTTCCCACAGCAGAGCTGGTCATAGATGTAATAAGATGGTCTCCTAATCAGGCCAAGGTTCCTGCTGAGAGACTGGGACCACTGAACCGTGACAGCCTAACCCGAACCCTAACCCGAGTCTGGCTCACATTTGGCAAATGCACCTCTCTTGCTGATGGCATAGACCTAACCCAATTGGCTCAGTTATGCGCCCTTCCTTATGATGCAACTGCTCTGGACAAAGGCATAGGTTCTTGGGAGTGGCCTGCACCTAAGCCCCAGGAATGGATGATAAGTGCTCTCACAATATTACTGCCTGCCTCTTCCCTCTAGACACTATAAATCATGGAAGAGCAGAAGCCAGTGGAAACCCCAAAGTCCCCCCCAAAAGATGCTAGCAGCTCTCTCTGATTCCTTACCCCAGCCAGCAGAGAATGAGACGATCACTTGCTGGTATCAGGGACCGAATGAGCTGGTCCATTTGGATGGAGCTAGTGAAGTTAGAGGAAGATATGAGAAAATATGAGCACTTATGCAGGACTAAATTCTCAGACCAAAAATGACCATGGGGGCTGGGGATATGGAGCACCTCACCTGGAATGAGCTAGTGGCAAAAAACAAACAAGCTGGGGGTTTGTTGAGAGAGACTGATGTCTTTACAAGACAAATCAGCAAAAAGGCAACTTCAGGACTGGCTATTACATTTGCAAATGATGGTTCTCCCTCTGCCAGTGGCCCTCCTAATTATAGTCCCCCTACCTCCCACAATCCTGGGCAGCGCAGACCCAAGGAAGCTCTCAGGAACATGATTTGGATGGAGCTGGTGAAGTTAGGGGAAGATATGAGAAAATACGATCATCGCCCCTCAGCATTATGATTAGTCTCAGGTCATGCAGGGAGCCCCATCTTGGCCCACTGCCCCAATATGGAATGAGTCGTCCACCCCCGCTCCATGTCAAAACCAGATCCTTGTCCCCTTCTCTGAGTGCAGGCTCTCAAGGGAGTTGGCTGATCAGCATAGAATCATAGAACCATAGAGCTGGAAGAGACCTCAGAAGGTCATCAAGTCCAGCGTCCTGCTCTAGGCAGGACCAATCCCTGTTCCCATTTGGGCCTCCCCAGCTGATCACGAGACTTCACTGCGACATGTTGGGGAGATCCATTGTAAGGGCTACAATGGGGAACCCAGGGATATTAGTCCAATTGTTAGTGGATGCCTGAGTATCAGGTGCATCTAAAGTGCACCCTTAGCTCGAAATAAGCTACGCAATTCAAGTTAAGCAAATTGTGTAGCTTATTTTGAGTTAATTTTGAAATCGCGTATTTCAGAATTTGGCATTGTAAACCACGATGCTAAAACATCCCTTAATCCTCATGGAACGTGGTTTACAGGGACATCGGAATAGAGCTCGCGTTACATTTCAAAATAATGGGCTTGTTTCAAAGATGCGGAATAGCTATTTCAGGATACTGGAAGTATCCCGAAATATCGCCACAGTGTACATGTACCCAAAAGTCCTCAGTGGATCTCCAGAGGGACTAAACAAGGGGAATGACACTAAGCTGGGGGGGGGGAAGTAGATACGCTGGAGGGTAGGGACAGGGACCAGAGTGACCTAGACAGATTAGAGGATTGGACCAAAACAAATCTGATGAGATTCAACAAGAATAAGTGCAGAGTCCTGCGCTTGGGACAGAAGAATCTCAAGCATGTTACAGGCTGGGGACCGACTGGCTAAGCAGCAGTTCAGCAGAAAAGGACCTGGGGATTACAGTGGATGAGAAGCTGGATATGAGTCAACAGTGTGCCCTTGTAGCCAAGAAGGCTAATGGAATATTAGGTTTCATTAGAAGGAGCATTGCCATCAGATCTAGAGAAGTGATTATTCCCCTTTATTAGGCTTTGGTGAGGCCACATCTGGAGTACAGCATCCAGTTCTGTGCCCCCCACTACAGAAAGGATGTGGACGCATTGGAGAGAGTCCAGCGGAGAGCAACCAAAATGATTAGAGGGCTGGATCACATGACCTACGAGGAGAGGCTGAGGGATTTGGGCTTATTTAGTCTGCAAAAGAGAAGAGTGAGGGGGTTTTGATAGCAGCCTTTAACTTTCTGAAGGGAGGTTCCAAAGAGGATGGAGAGAGGCTGTTCTCAGTAGTGACGGATGGCAGAATAAGGAGCGATGGTCTCAAGTTACAGTGGGGGAGGTCTAGGTTGGATATTAGGAAAAACTATTTCACCAGGAGGGTGGTGAAGTACTGCAGTGGGTTTCCTCGGGAGGGGGTGGAATCTCCATTGTTAGAGGTTTTTAAGTCTTGGCTTGACAAAGCCCTGGCTGGGTTGATTTAGTTGGGATTGGCCCTGCCTAGGGCAGGGGGCTGGACTTGATGACTCCTGAGGTCTCTTCCAGCTCTATGGTTCTATGATCCTATAAGGCAAAATTCTTCCAGGAATTCTGGCCCAGTTCCAGGGAACAGCACTCACCTTGGCGGGCTGGCACGAGGAGATGTTTAAGGAGTGGTGGGAGAGCAGAGGGCTCCAGATGAGCGCAGGGCAGTTAGTGGAAATGCAGCCTGCACTGCTGGAGAACACATGGGACATAGGAACCAGAGGTCGGGAGGTACTGCCACCCAGTGCCCAGGGTCCCACCTGCTGCCACATACCTGGGGTCCCAGCTGCACTCAATGCCCAAGGTCCCTGCTTCTGCCCTGTGCCCCCTCATCCCCACTGCAAGGAAGCTAGGCTGGACACCCCATGATGGCCCTTGTGCAGCTCAGGGAAAAGTCTTTGCAGCAGAGCCAACCACTCAGAGCATCGGCTAGCCTGCCCCACCCCACGCAGTGTTACGGTCTATAAATCTACCCTGTGTGCTCTGAGGTGGCAGTGCCTGCGAGCCACTGCCCTTCCTACTGCTGCATTCAGAGCCTTGGTGAGACTGGCACAAGATGGGTCTTATTAGCTGCCAGAGTCAGGGAACTCTCCCTGCCTGAACTCATGGGCCAACTCACTGTCAGCCTGTGTAGTAGGCCAGGACAGGCTCCCTGGCAGGCCGCCATTGGCCCACAGATCAGTAGCAAGCTAGGCTGGTGGGTTCCGTATTGCGATATCGGTTCACGCTGGTGGCAACTCTTATCCTAGTGCTGCAGGTAAGGTCTAACTGCACAAAACCCTCTTGCTGATGCCCTGCCCCTTCCCTGGCCTGGCCCACTCCACCCCTCCCTCTGTTGCTCACTGTCTCCCTACTTTCACTGGGCTGGGCAGGGGGCGGGTTGCAGGCTTGGGGAGGGAGGTTGGGTGCAGGAGGGGGCTCAGGGCTGGGTCAGGGGTTGGGCTGTGGGAAGGGGTGAGTCTGAAGGGCTCAGAGTTGGGTGGGGGCTCTGGGCTATTCAGCATCACAGTGCTGAAGACTGAGTGGAGTCTACTGGTGCAAGCTATTTACAATGCCATGTATGTGTTTGAATCAGAATAATTATCCTGCAGACACAGCAGAGCAATCTTCTAAATCTTTTCAGTGGCGTAAGAGGAACAAATGGATGCTTTCAGTATCTAGCAAGAAGAGGTGACCATTTCATCATGAAAAGCAATAATAGTTAGCATGAAAATGGGTCTGGCGTTTCATCAACTGGATTACACAGCTCCTAGAAATGAATGAGCACGGACAGTTTATGTCAGTGATGGGCAACCTCGGCTAGTGAGCGGGCCACACGAGCGGCCTCCTTCATCACAGTGAGCAGCAAGATTGTCCTAACCAAGACACTCTCCCAGGATAGGGCAGCTTTTCTAACGGCACTGGTGTACCTAGAATTTGCGGGCTGTGCAGACTGAACCATGGCAGTGTTTTGACTGGGTGCAGAGGGAGCACACGGCTCTCACAGTCAGTGTTGTGCAGTCAGCACACACCTCACTTCCCATGCCCTGGCTTTATGTGCATGTCACTTTAGTAATACCTGTAGGAAAAAAAACTATGTGGACGAGAAGCAGCAGAATCAGGAAATCCTGAACATGGTCAACACTAATCAAAATGTCGTGGACCATGCATAGAACCCACAAGTTGCTCACCACTGGTTTCTATTCTTCTTTCTTCCAGGTTCCAGTCCTGACTTGTGCTGGACAGCAGGGTGGAGAATCAGGATAATGTAGGTGTCCAGGAGCAGGTTCTTAGTTGGTGTAAAATGGTCTAGCTCAGTTGAGGTGAAGAATGAAACTACCCCAGTTTATACCAGGCTGAGAATGTGGCCCTTAGTAAACTAAGTGGTAAGCCCTTGTGTTTGTTTCAAAGAACAGAAATCATCAAGGGGTCAAGCGGCCAAAGGCTCTGTTCACATGTCTTGATGTGGCCTACGTTCTTCTCTGTAGATACACCATCTCCAGGCACCCTGAGTCTCATTTTTAAGTCCAGAATACAGAGATATTATACCTTTAATTTTAGTGACAGTGGATTTAATAATGTCATTTCACACCAATGGCTACAGTCTCAATTTCAGCAGAGTGAAAGTTACCTCTGCCACTTGGTTCAGATCTACAGCCTGAAAGCAACACAGACATTCATAAGAAGAATGTCTAATATCCTTTGTCAATTTTATGAACTTTACCAGCAAAGGTATGAATATCCAAGCATAGATAAATCCTGCATCTCTGCACGCATAAATGATAGATACAATCATATTCACATCCTCCCACATAGCCTTATGGTCATATGGATCTCTTGTTAATCAATCATCAGTAAAGGGATGGTTCCTCCTGAATTTTTCCACAGGGAATTTAATTTTCCCAGGCTGGGCGCAGGCACCCTCTTTTGAATATGATTGTGACTATGCCTGTGCATGCGTGTGAAAGGGTCAACCCTCTTTTTCTTCATTTGTATTGTGTCCCCCAAGAACACTGGGGCACTGCATTTTTCATAGGTTGGGATAGTTCCTTTTATTTTTGTTAGTATTGATGCAAAACCTGTATCCTCTGGTGATGGCAAGTAAGAAAAAAATGTTCCTCTAGGACATTTTGTGATTTAAAATTAATCTTACAGCCCATTTTTCTTACTAATCTTACAGCCGCATCACCCATTGCTAAATTTTTTCCTGTAATCTTATGGCATCAGGTTATTCTGTGGTCATGTATTTATGTCACACATTTCTTAACTCTAAGGCAAGGCTACTCAACACGTGGTCCGTGGGCTGCATGCAGCCTGCGGCCCATTTGTTTGTGGCCCAAGGTGCAGTTTGGGTTTATGCGGGTTTAGTAGTTAAATTTCTGGACTGTCATTGCTCATTAAAATTGCTGTCATATGGGTGGAAATCGGGTAAATATTGCATTTTATTAATATCAGCAGAACTGACTTAAATGGGGGACTGCATGTTGTGTAGTCTTGCCTTAATCTTTGTATTCATGCCTGTCAGTGTTAAAGAAGCTATTTGCATATGTATTTGCATTTAAGTTGCGGCCCTCAACATGTGCTGTGAGTATCATTGTGGCCCCCGGGGCTTCCAAAGTTGAGTAGCCCTGCTTTAAGGCCTAGTACGGCTAAAGAAGTAGTGCTGGGGGCACAAGGAGCTTCAAAAAGATCTTACCAAACTAAGTGATTGGACAACAAAATGGCAAATGAAATTTAATGTTGATAAATGTAAATTAATGCACATTGGAAGAAATAATCCCAATTATACATTAGGGATGTTAACTAACGATTAATTTACTAGTAGAGTAGTTGATGGAATTTCTGTCAGTTGCGGAATGCGGAACTCTGTGTGCAGCCCAGGGTGCCAGCTTTGAAGTGTACAAGAGTCCCCAGCCAGTGCTGCATGGAGCTGACCCGGGGCTCCATGCAGTGCTGCCCCTTTGAAATGCCGCTACATTTCAGCTGTGCGGCGCTGCCCCTTTGAACGCCACCTAGGCATTTCAAAGCTGCAGCGCTGCATGGAGCCCATACTCGCTTTGAAATATTCCCTCTTCCCCCCACCCTTTGCTGCCTCTACCTGACAGAGGCAGCAAGGGGGGGGGGCGAGAAATTGTCTAGTCCTTACATCCTTACTATACATACAATATGATGGGGACTAATTTAGCTAATTTAGAGAGATCTTGGAGTCACTGTGGATAGTTCTCTAAAAACATCCATGCAGTGTGAAGCGGCAGTCAAAAAAGCAAATAGAATGTTAGGAATCATTAAAAAAATGATAGAGAATAAGGCAGAAAATATTTTATTGCCTCTATATAAAACCATGGTACGCCCACATCTTTAATACTGTGTACAGATGTGGTCACCTTATCTCAAAAAAGATATTTTGGCATTGGAAAAAGTTAAGAAAAGAACAAAAATGCTTAGGGATATGAAATTGCTGCCATATGAGGAGAGATTAGTAAGACTGGGACTTTTCATCTTGGAAAAGAGACAACCAAGGGGGGATATGATAGAGGTCTATAAAATCATGACTGGTTTGAAAAAAGTGAATAAAGAAGAGTTATTTACTCCTTCCCATAATACAAGAACTAGGGGTCACCAAATGAAATGAATAGGTAGCAGATTTAAATCAAACAAAAGGAAGTTTTTCTTCACACAGCGCACAGTCAACTTGTGGAACTCCTTGCCAGAGGATGTGGTGAAGGCTAGGACTTTAATAGGGCTAAAAAAAAAAGCTAGATAGATTCATGGAGGTTAGGTCCATCAATGGCTATTAGCCAGGATGGGTAGGAATGGTGTCCCTAACCTCTGTTTCTCTGGAGGTGGGTGACAGGGGAGGGATCACGTGAGGATTACATTGTGTTCCCTCCCTCTGGGGCATCTGGTATTGACCACTGTCGGCAGACAGGACAGTCGGCTGGATGGACTGTTGGTCTGACCTGGTATGGCCGTTCTTATGTTCTTATGAGCCACGTGCCTCCTACACAGTGTGGGCAGGAGAGGCAAATGGCCAGCAGCCATTAGGGCCAGATGACCTGGGGGAATATTGGGGGGCTTGGTGCCGGCAACAGGGGTTGCCCCTCCCACACTCATTGGCAGCGGTGGCGGAAAGCAGCGCGCCATGACCCTAGCTTGCTCTGGGCCCCTCCAGTAACTGGCACATCGCTGGGCCACCCCCACACTCACCGGCTGAAAGTGCAGTGACATGATCGGGGAGCGAGCGAGCTGGGGCACATTGCTGTGCTTCCCCCTGCTGCTGCTCGTGGGGGGTGGGGCAACTGCTGCTTTTGGCACCAGACTCAGTCCTGGTAGTCCGCCAGGCTGCATCGCTGGGGAAGGGGCTTGGGGAAAGAGGTGGGATGTGGGAGAAGCAAGGATAGGGAAGAGGCGGGGAGAGGGTGGAGTGGCGGCAGGGAAGGTGGGGCCTGGGTCAGAGTGGGGTTGTCCCAGCTCTCCCCCAGATTAGGGGGGGCACAGGAAGGAGTCTTGTGAGGGGGGCAGTCATGTGGTCAGTGACCCCCGTGTTTCTTCTCACCAGTCACCCTGGGGCTAAGCTAAAATCTTACAGGTCTCAGCGTGAAGGCCTTGTGTTTCAGCCCCATTTACTTACATACTTAATACATACTTATCCCTTCTAATTACTAATCAATCCAATACTCCTATAAGTCTATCATTTCAGTCTATTCAAGAGACAGACACCTACAAGATCTTTATTGGGCATTCTTAAAACTTAAATACCCACCTGGGAGGTGAGGAAACAGATCGACAAAGCCAGACAAGTTACCCAGAAGTGACCTGCTTCAAGACAGGCCCAACAAGGAAAACAACAGCCCTCCAGCGCATGCCTGACAATCTACAACCTGTCCAGGAAAATGTGCTCTCACTCTCCCAGGCCTTGAGTGACAGGCTAGTCCTCTCCTAGAGACACACCCCTGCAACCTGAAGCAAATCCCTTCCAGCAGCCACACGCCACACCTCAGATACGCTCACCCTTGCAACAAACCCCAACTCTGTCTACACATCTACATAAGCGACACAATCACAGGCTCTAACCACATCAGAGGCTCATACAACAGCACAACTTCTAATGTGATCTGTGCCATCAAGTGCCAGCAATGCCCCCCAGTCATGTACAGTGGCCAAACCCCAGATAGGCTCTGCGCCAAATCAGACATCAGGACTGGTAACACACCTAAACACAGAGGGAAACATTTAAACTTCTCTGGACATTCAGTAATGGATTTAAAAGCAGCCATTTTTCTACAAAGAAATTTTATCACCCAATTACGGAGGGAGACAGCTGAACTGGAGTTCATTTACAAGTTTGACACTATCAACTTGGGCTTGAATAAAGATATTAACTGGTTAACACTACAAAGGCAATTTCTCCCACCTTTGCTAGTTGCATTTCCACATCAAATGCTATGAATGGGCCACATCCAGCCTGACTTAATTAGCTTCATTAATACTGGTCCTACAATTGACAGGTAACTGCTTTTGCTATTATACATATCCTGGATTCTGTAATTTCCACTCCAATTTATCTGATGAAGTGGGTTCTGACAGGGGATCCTGACTAGTTTGGCTGGGAGGCTATCAAGTGCCTACACTTCAACTGCCCCCCCGCCACCACTGTCCTGCTGCTCCTGCCCAGGGCCTCAGAGCTGCCCCCTGGGAGCCTCCCACTTGTTGTGCAGGGTGGGGGAAATAGAGGAAGGGGGGTGCTGATGTCACTGTCCACCTGCCCTGTACCGCATCTTCACAGAGTAAGGAGGGCAGGGCCTGAGCAAAGAGGTGGGACAGGAACGGGGCCTTGCAGAAGGGGCAGGGCACGGGTACTTGGGTTTGTGGTAGATCCTGGATTGACAAATTCAAAAAGTGATCTTGTGCTTAAAAAGGTTGGAGACTACTGCCTTAATATATTTGTTAGTGTCTAAGGTGCCACAGAATGGCTCATTGTTTTTAAAGTTATAGATTAACACAGCTACCCCCTGAGACATTGTATGTTGGTTAATCACAACATTACACAACACACATGAAGCAGAGGTGAAAATAAGCTGGCACAGCATCGCCGTGAGAAAGTGGCCGAAATAGCTATAAGGGTTTGTCTATGCAGCTGATATGAAGGCACGGCCATGGTAGTGTAGTCGTGGCTCCAGCGCTCCCAGTTCCCCAAAAGGAATAGCTCTCCAAAAGGAACAGCGCTCCCAGTTCCCCAAAAGGAACAGCTCTGCCGCTTTACAGTGCTGAAACTTGTGTTTCTTGGGCTTTGTCTACACTGGCGGCTTCTTGCGCAAGAACATCTTGCGCAAGTGTTCTTGTGCAAGAAGTCTTGCACAAGAAAATGTCCACACTGCCATGTGCGAGCTGTGCTTTTGCGCAAGAGCGCCCATGGCAGTGTGGACGCTCTCTTGTGCAAGAAAGTTCTAATGGCCATTTTAGCCATAGGGCTTTCTTGCGCGAGAAATCCCTGCCGCACGTCCACACTGCCCTCTTGCGCGAGAGCTCCTGCGCAAGAGAGCTTACACCTGTTAAAAAAGAGCGTAGCTCTTGCACAAGGAGCTCTCTCTTACCACGCCATACTGTAAATTTCCTTGCGCAAGAGTGGGCGGGCAGTGTGGACGCTCTGCAGATTCTTGCGCAAGAACGGCCGTAGTTGCGCAAGAAGCCGCGAGTGTAGACATACCTTAAGTGGCTTTCACCGCTGGAATGAAATAATTGGCTACCGATATTTATACTTTGACACCACATTTTCAAGTAACAGAAACTGAACGTATTAGCCTACGTGTCAAGGGAGACATTATTAATGTACAATTGTAAAAGGTCTTAAATCAGAGGTGGGTGTGTGTATCCTCTGAAGTTTACCATAATCATTCTCAACTGTAATGAAACCTTTGCAATCAATGTTCCCTCTAATCTTTTCCATTCATGCTTGGAATACATTTTATGCGCACCAAAGCTTGTATGAATGCGCACCAATAAAAACAAAAAAAACTTAGCTGTGGGCGCTCTGCTAATCAGCAGGGTAGCACTGGAATGTCTCCTGAGCAGCCGCACAAGCACACAGCTTCCAGGGAACACTGTGTGTAATCCATCTTTACCAGCAGCACCCATCCTGGCAACAGGCCCTTTGTTGCTAATTTCAGCCAATGTACACTAAATACAGTCACACCATTCTATTACCATTGGCTCAGTTCTCTAGTGCAGATCTAGCCCAGAGCCATCAATCCATAGCGCTTCATTAACACCAAATTCACGGAGTCTGTTGGCGGGAAGGTTAAGCCGTATTGATCACATGATGCATCATAGGAAGAAGAGCTGTTGCTGCTTTGAACTCTGCATGTTTCGTAATTCCTACATGACTGTGTTTTCAAATATAGGCAAAGGCTTCCTTGGCTTGGATGGACATCCTTTGGTGTGGAGTTTCTTTTAAACACAGCCAGAGAGATTGCTGTAACTCAGTCATAGGGCTGATCATGGTTTGACTAATGCACAAGTGAGCGAAAGGCCTCAAAAATGAATGTAGTGCATAAACATTTCCTCTTGGGGTACGTCTAGACTACAGGCTTTTGTCGACAGAGGCTTTGTCTACAGATACTGTCGACAAAGAGTCTAGACTACATCCAGTTCTGTCGACAAAGCAAGTCGCTTTGTCAACATGAGAGTGTAGACGCAAAGGACAGTGTAGATGCAATAACGCCTTCTGTCGACAGAACTCTGTTGACAAAAGGCGTTATTCCTCGTAGAATGAGGTTTACCACCGTCAACAAACCTGCCACGTTCTGTCAACGTTCTGTCGCCAGAACTCGGCGGCAGTGTAGACGCAGGTATAGTTTTGTTGACAAAAGTCCACTTTTGTCGACAAAACCCTGTAGTCTAGACACACCCTTGGAGAACAGGTCCAGGGGCACTGACAGCTGCTCTGTGAACTCATGTGGCAGGGTCATAGAAGTTCCTCTAGTGAAGGTGATAGTGGTTAGCGGATAGAATTCTCATCAGCAGCTTCCTCTCCTGAGATGCTTCATTTGGCTAAGTTGGGTGGCAGTGAAAGCTGCTGTCTTCGTCTCCAAGTAAATTACTCCATAAGGAAACTTCAGGGATGATTCAATGGGCCAAAGGAGCATTGCCCCATGGTAAATCCTCAGGTGCCATGCCCTAGGCCAGTGGTCACTATCTGGTAGATCGGGTTCTACTGATAGATCTTGGACCCTTTGACAGGTGATCCTGACAGGTTTGGCCAGGAGGCTGTCAAGTGCCAGCACTTCATCTGCCCACTTAGCACTGCCATGCTGCTCCTGCCTCTGCCTTGGAGCTGCCCCCAGCCCCAGTAGCCTCTTGATTGCTGTGCAGGGCCCAAGAAGAAGAGGAGGGGGTACTGATGTCACGATGCCCCTCCTCCACCCTGCACCCTTTCTCCACAGAGCAGAGGGGGGCAGGGATGGAGAGACTTTGCTGGCTGCTTTTGGGAGTGGTGCAGGGCCAGGGCAGGGGTGAGCCTGCCTTAGCCCCCTGCACCACCACCTGGAAGCCATCTCTGGTAAACCGTGCCCAGCTGGAGCCTGCATTCCAAACCCCGGCCCCAGTCCTGAACACCCCCCCCCCCCCCGCTGCACCCCGAACCCTTGCCCTAGCCCTGAGTCTCCCTGCACCCAAACTCCCTCCCAGAGCCTGCACCCTACAACCATCCTGCACCTCAACTCCCTGCCCCAGGCTCAGCTCAGAACCCATGCCACACCCCCAAAACCTTTAGCCCAAGATCAGAGACCACATCCCCCTCCCTCACACCCCAACCCTCTACCCCCCAGCCTGATAAAAGTGAGTGAGGGTGGGGAGGGAGGATGGAGTGAGCAGGAGCGGGCCCTTGAAGAAGTGGCGGGAAGGAGGCGGGGTAAAAGTGTTTAGGTTTGAGGTGGATCCTGGAATGTACTTCAATTCAAAAAATGTTCCTGTGCTTAAAAAGGTTGGAGACCCCTGCCCTAGGCGATGCCTATCTGGAAACTGATCCCAAAAAGATTAGTTGAGAACAGTCTCCCGCATGGAAAAGTTTTGAGACAGGCATGGAGAGTTCATAGCTCTGTGGTTCTCAACGGTGGTCCCTGGTGACTTTTTCGGTGGTCCCTGGTGACTTTTTCGGTGGTCCATAGGAACGTTGTCTGAAGTCACACGGCGTGAGCAGGTGCCACCGTGAGGCTGTTTTACGCCACGTTCACAAGCACGCAGCATGTCATCCATAGCGTCACCTAGGACACAACCGCATTGTGTTGCCAGTAACGTCTGTCTGAGGCTCTGAGCGTCCGTATAGCTGCCGCCGTCGTGCTGAGCGGTTGCTGTGTCGTTTGTCCTGCGCTACATGTGCTGGAGGTGGTCCACGAAAACGTTTTGATTGGCCTGGTGGTCCATGGACTGAAACGAGTTGAGAACCACTGTATAGCTGGAAGCAGACGCCCGCCATTTCTCAGGCAGACTGGGCTGGTCACAGCAGGTCCTGAAAACCTCCCCTCCCTGCCCCCAGCCTGAGTTAATTACTGTTAAAATAAAAAGTTCACTGGAGTGGAACAAACGTAATTACTTTTGGGGAGCCTAATTATCTGCATTTATTGCCAGTGCTTTGTTGTAATTGATTGCTAATGGCCTGATTCGCTCCCGCATTATCTAATTAATACCACCGCAGAAATCAGGAGAGCAAACTGCTGTCGGAGATGGGGATTTTCCTGCAGTCCCCAGCTTCCACCTTTTCCATTTTCTGGCCTGTCTGGTCAGGCCTCTGGCTGTGAATCGCAAGTGGCTGGGCTGTATTTCCTTCTGCTGCATCAGGACCATTGCCTCTGCTGTGGTTCATATGCCCTCTGCTTTTCTCCTAGGCTGTATTACACCTTCGGTGCTTTCCATCCCACAGCTGGCTCTCGTCCCACCTCTCTGCATCCTCTCAAAACACCCATTAGCGCAGTGGTCCCCAACCTTTTGGGCTGCCGGGCGCCCGGGGGTGGGGCCGCTCATGCGCCGCACGTGTGGGGGGTGGGGCCGTGCATGCACCGCGTGTCTGGGGCCAGATTAAGGGGGGGCTAGCCGGGCAGCTGCCCAACATATGGGGGGCGCCTGATGGCAGCTATAAGGGGCGCTGCATGCCCGATTGCAGCTGTAAGGTGAGCAGCACGCCCGGGGGGGCGGGGCCGCACATGCGCCCTGCGCCTGGGGGGCGGAGCTGCGCACACGTCACATGCCTGCTGCCCGGGGCGCAGGAATGGGTTGAGCTGGCCCTGCTGCGCCCGGGGCTTGGGGGCACAAGAATGGCTCGGGCCGGCCCTGGTCACTCGGCGGGCGCACATAAATGCCCCGGCAGGTGCCATGGCACCCACGGGCACCGCGTTGGGGACCACTGCGTTAGCGGCTCCAGCCTCCTCCAGCGGCCTATAGCCTGTCGTTCTTGACTTAATACTGCAAGCTGATGCAGAGCAGAGTTGTTGCTTAAAGCATATGGCTCTCTTGCTTCCAGGGCAGTTCTATTCTGAGAGGTGACCGTGTAGAAATGACCCCTTGCTAACCAGCAGACCTGCTGCCAGTGGGGTTCATTCCCAGGGCACCTAGTGCCTGATGGGGGGGGTGCAGGGAGGGCCACTCTGAGGGGCAGGAAGGGGGCATGGGAGCAATTAACATTTTGGCAGAGGCACAGGGGGGCGGGGACAGGACACCTTTGTTCACTCTTGCCCGCTGGCCTCACTGATACATAAGATCCTTCTTGCCTTTGACTCTCGTTAGCCCTGCAGGGCCCAGCTATGGGCAAGCTGGAATCTACCCATTTGTGCCTTTGCACCAGACTCACTTGCTTAACCCTAAGCAGCTTTAGCAGTGGCAGCCTGTCAGAGGTGCATGAGTAGCACTAGAGCAAAACAGGAAGGCAGCACATCTCAATGGGAGGCAATGAAGGGTAGAACGGGTGCCCTGCAGCCTTTCTTACTGGTAGTGTCGAGGACAGTATGAGACCTCAGCCGCAGTGGGAGTTTCCCCAGTTCCAGTCAACGTGGCAGGGGCCAATGGTCCTTCTAATTTTTTTCCATCAATCTGTAGAATAAGTTTTGTTATGTGCACCACCAAAGTTTTGTTAGGTGCATCATAAGGTAACCTGACTGCAAAATCAATAACCGTCTGCATGGCCCAAATGGAGAGAGATGTAGAAAGGAACTGACCAGCATCAAAAGGGCTGAGTCAATCATAGAATCATAGAATACTAGGACTGGAAGGGACCTCGAGAGGTCATCAAGTCCAGTCCCCTGCCCTCATGGCAGGATCAAATACTGTCTAGACCATCCCTGATAGACATTTATCTAACCTGCTCTTAAATATCTCCAGAGGTGGAGATTCCACAACCTCCCTAGGCAATTTATTCCAGTGTTTAACCACCCTGGCAGTGAGGAACTTTTTCCTAATGTCCAACCGAAACCTCCCTTGCTGCAATTTAAGCCCATTGCTTCTTGTTCTGTCCTCAGAGGCCAAGATGAACAAGTTTTCTCCCTCTTCCTTGTGACACCCTTTTAGATACCTGAAAACTGCTATCATGTCCCCCCTCAGTCTTCTCTTTTCTAAACTAAAACCCAATTCTTTCAGCCTTCCTTCATAGGTCATGTTCTCTCGACCTTTAATCATTCTTGTTGCTCTTCTCTGGACCCTCTCCAATTTCTCCACATCTTTCTTGAAATGCGGTGCCCAGAACTGGACAAATACTCCAACTGAGGCCTAACCAGCACAGAGTAGAGTGGAAGAATGACTTCTCATGTCTTGCTCACAACATACCTGTGAATGCATCCCAGAATCATGTTTGCTTTTTTTGCAACAGCATCACACTGTTGACTCCTATTTAGCTTGTGGTCCACTGTAACCCCTAGATCTCTTTCTGCCATACTTCTTCCTAGACCGTTGCTTCCCATTCTGTATGTGTGAAACTCCTAAGTGGAATACTTTGCATTTGTCTGTATTAAACTTCATCCTGTTTACCTCAGACCATTTCTCCAATTTGTCCAGATCATTTTGAATTATGACCCTATCCTCCAAAGCAATTGCAACCCCTCCCAGCTTGGTATCATCTGCAAACTTAATAAGCGTACTTTCTATGCCAATATCTAAATCATTGATGAAGATATTGAACAGAGCTGTCCCAAAACAGACCCCTGTGGAACCCCACTTGTTATACCTTTCATAACTACTCTGAATACGGTTATCCAGCCAGTTATGCACCCACCTTATAGTAGCCCCATCTAAGTTGTATTTGCGTAGTTTATTGATAAGAAGATAATGCGAGACAATATCAAATGCCTTACTAAAGTCTAGGTATACCACATCCACCGCTTCTCCCTTATCCACAAGACTCGTTATCCTATCAAAGAAAGCTATCAGATTAGTTTGACATGATTTGTTCTTTACAAATCCATATTGGCTGTTCCCTATCACCTTACCACCTTCCAAGTGTTTGCAGATGATTTCCTTAATTACTTGCTCCATTATCTTCCCTGGCACAGAAGTTAACCTAACTGGTCTGTAGTTTCCTGGGTTGTTCTTATTTCCCTTTTTATAGATGGGCCCTACTATATTTGCCCTTTTCCAGTCTTCTGGAATCTCTCTTGTCTCCCATGATTTTCCAAAGATGATAGCTAGAGGCTCAGATACCTCCTCTATCAGCTCCTTGAGTATTCTAGAATGCATTTCATCAGGCCCTGGTGACTTGCAGGCATCTAACTTTTCTAAGTGATTTTTAACTTGTTCTTTTTTTTATTTTATCTTCTAAAGCTACCCCCTTCCCACTAGCATTCACTATGTTAGGCATTCCTTCATCAGACTTCTCAGTGAAGACCGAAACAAAGAAGTAATTAAGCATCTCTGCCATTTCCAGTTTCCTGTTACTGTTTCTCCCTCCTCACTGAGCAGTGGGCCTCATAGACTCATAGACTTTAAGGTCAGAAGGGACCATTTTGATCATCTAGTCTGACCCCCTGTACAATGCAGGCCACAGAATCTCACCCACCCACTGCTAGAATAATCCTCTCACCTATATCTCAAATATTGAAGTCCTTGAAACGATGGTTCAAAGACCCCAAGATGCAGAGAATCCTCCCGCTAGTGACCTGTGCCCCATGCTACAGAGGAAGGCAAAAAACCTCCAGGGCCTCTGCCAATCTACCTTGGAGGAAAATTCCTTCCCGACCCCAAATATGGCAATCAGCTGAACCCTGAGCATGTGGGCAAGACTCACCAGCCAGACACCCAGAAAAAAGTTCTCTATAGCAACTCCTATCTTCCCACCATTGGCCCATATACCACTGATAGTGAAAGGTCAATTAATTGCCAAGATCATGTTACCTCATCAAACCATCCCCTTCATAAACCCATCTAGCTTTATCTTGAAGCCAGATAGGTCTTTTGCCCCCACTACTTCCCTTGGAAGGCTGTTCCAGAGCTTCACTCCTCTGATGGTTAGAAACCTTCACCTAATTTCGAGTCTAAACTTCCTACTAGCCAGCTTATGTCCATTTGTTCTTGTGTCCACATTGGTATTGAGCTTAAATAATTCTTCTCCCTCCTTGGCATTTATCCCTCTAATACATTTGAAGAGAGCAATCATATCTCCCCTCAGCCTTCTTTTGGTTAAGGTAAACAAGCCAAGTTCCTTGAGTGTCCCTTCATAAGACAGGTTTTCCATTCCTCGGATCATCCTAGTGGCCCTTCTTTGTACCTGTTCCAGTTTGAATTCATCCTTCTTAAACATGGGAGACCAGAACTGCACACAGTATTCCAAATGAGGTCTCACCAATGCCTTGTATAACGGCACTAACACCTCCTTATCCCTACTGGAAATACCTCGCCTAATGCATCCCAAGACCATATTAGCCTTTTTCACAGCCATGTCACAATGGCAGCTCATAGTCATCCTGTGATCAACCAGGACTCCGAGGTCCTTCTCCTCTTCCGTTACTTCCAACTGATGTGTCCCCAGCTTATAACTAAAATTCTTGTTATTAATCCCTAAATGCATAACCTTACACTTCTCACTATTAAATTTCATCCTATTACTATTACTCCAATTTACAAGATCATCCAGACCTTCCTGTATGATATCCTGATCTTTTTCTGAATTGGCAATACCTCCCAACTTTGTGTCATCGGCAAACTTTATTAGCACACTCCCACTTTTAGTGCCGAGGTTAGTAATAAAAAGATTAAATAACAATGGTCCCAGAACTGATCCCTGAGGGTACGTCTACACACAGCACTAATTCAAACTAAGCTAATTCGAATTAGTGCATCGAGATCTAAAAACTAATTCGAATTAGCATTTTGCTAATTCGAACTAGCATGTCCACATTAAGTGGACCCTGAACTGAAGTTAAGGCTGGCCGGACCCAGTGCCGGCAGGGCATCAGCTTAGGACTTAGAGCGTGGAGCTGCTGCCTCAGGCTAGCCGAGGGCAGTGCTTAAAGGGACCCGACACCCACCCCGGACAGACAGTTTTCAGGGTTCCCCGCTTGCTTGTCTACCTTGATGAGGGACAGCAAAGCAGTCCTGTCTTGGAGTGCCCTGAGTGCCCACACTTGGCACATCACAGCACTCGGCCATCAGCCAGGCTGCACTTGCCGCAGGCTGCCACCGGGGGTGTCAATCGGGGGGCTGTCAGGATCCAGGAGGCCCTGCAGGAGAGCTTCCACCCTGAGGAGCCTGCAGAGCCACCCCAGTCCTCCCCATCGGGGGCTCGTGCCCCATTCCTCCCTCACCGCCTTCCACTTACCCTTCCCTAGCCCCCCTTCCTGATGTAAAAAATAAAGGACACGTGTTCAAAAATAGAAACTCTCTTTATTTAACAAAACTGGGGGGGGGGGATTAACCTCTGGGGAGACTGGGAAAAAGGGAGAGTGGGAGAGGGGAGGTGGAAACCTGGGAGGAGGGAGCTGGAAGGGGGAAGCCAGGGGAAGAAGGAAGAGGGGAAGTATAAAACTATGGTATGCCAAATCTTCAGTACTGTGTACAGATGTGGTCTCCTCACCTCAAAAAAGATATTTTGGTCTTGGAAAGGGTTCAGAAAAGGGCAACTACAATGATTAGGGGTTTGGAACAGGTCCCATATGAAGAGAGGCTAAAGAGACTGGGACTTTTCAGCTTAGAAAAGAGGAGACTGAGGGGGGATATGATAGAGGTCTATAAAAGCACGAGTGGTGTGGAGAGGGTGAATAAAGAAAAGTTCTTCATTAGTTCCCATAATAGAAGGACTAGAGGACACCAAATGAAATGCATGGACAGCAGGTTTAAAACTAATAAGTGAAAGTTCTTCTTCACACAGCACATAGTCAACCTGTGGAACTCCTTGCCACAGGAGGCTGTGAAGGCTAGAACTATAACAGAGTTTAAAGAGAAGGTAGATAAATTCATGGAGGTTGGGTCCATGGAGTGCTATTAGCCAGGGGGTAGGAACAGTGTCCCTGGCCTCTGTTTGTGGAAGGCTGGAGATGGATGGCACGAGACAAATTGCTTGGTCATTGTCTTCGGTCCATCCCCTCCGGGGTACCTGGTGTTGGCCGCTGTCGGCAGACAGGCTACTGGGCTAGATGGACCTTTGGTCTGACCCAGTACAGCCGTTCTTATGTTCTTATGTTCTAAGCTCAGGGTCGGGGGGTCTCACTGGACCAACTTGATTTTCATGCAAACCTGCTCCTGGGTTTGCATGTGGCCTTTGGTGGCCAGGCTGGCAGCTATCCTGCCCTAGACGGCCGCATTCCTGTGCCTAGTGCGGAGGTCGTGGACGTTGGAGGTCTCCCCCCAAACCTCGATGAGGTCCACGATCTCCGCACTAGGCCAGGCGGGCGCCCGCCTCTTGCAACCCCGGGCAGGCTCCTGGGAGCCGCCAGCCTGGTCCTGGGAAGAGGCGGAGGGCTGGGTGGCAGCGGGTGGCTGGCTCATGCCGTGCCAGGTGCAGGGTCTGCTGGCTGAGTGCTGGCAGGCTTGCAACTGGCACGAGCACTGTAGCCAGACCGTGGCCCTTTAAGGGCTCCAGGGCCGGGAGGGGGGCAGAAAAATTTCCCTGGTTTGGCCCAGAGTGGCCACCAGGGCAAGCTGGGAAGGGCTAGCCTCCAGCTAGTTCAAATTAAGTGGCTACACAGCCCTTAATCTGAACTACTTAATTCGAACTTGGCGTTAGTCCTCGTAGAATGAGGTTTACCTAGTTCGAATTAAGCGCTCCGCTAGTTCGAATTAAGATCAAACTAGCGATATGTATGTATAGACACTATGAAAGTTAATTCGAACTAACGGCTGTTAGTTCGAATTAACTTTGTAGTGTAGACATACCCTGAAGAACTCCGCTAGTAACCTCTCTCCAGCCTGACAGTTCACGTTTCAATATGACTCTCTGTAGTCTCCCCTTTAACCAGTTCCTTATCCACCTCTCAATTTTCATATTGATCCCCATCTTTTCCAATTTAACCAATAATTCCTCAGGTGGTACTGTATCAAATGCCTTACTGAAATCGAGGTAGATTAGATCCACTGCATTTCCTTTATCTAAAAAATCTCTCTCAAAGAAGGAGATCAGGTTGGTTTGGCACAATCTACCTTTTGTAAAACCATGTTGTAATTTGTCCCAATTGCCATTAACCTCAATGTCTCTAACTACTTTCTCCTTCAAAATTTTTTCCAGGACCTTGCATACTACAGATGTCAAACTAACAGGCCTGTAGCTACCCGGGTCACTTTTTTTCCCCTTTCTTAAAAATAGGAACTATATTAGCAATTCTCCAGTCAAATGGTACAACCCCTGAGTTTAGAGATTCATTAAAAATTTTTGCTAATGGACTTGCAATTTCATGTGCTAGTTCCTTTACTATTCTTGGATGAAGATTATCTGGGCCGCCTGATTTACTCCCATTAAGATGTTCGATGTTCGAGTTTGGCTTCTACCTCGGATTTGGTAATATCTACCTCCATGTCCTTATTCCCATTTGTTATGTTGCCATTATCCCTAAGCTCTTCATTGGCCTCATTAAATACTGAAGCAAAGTATTTGTTTAGATATTGGGCCATGCCTAGATTATCTTTAACCTCCACTCCATCCGATTAAAGGTCCCACTTCCTCTTTTTTTGTTTTCTTCCTATTTATATGGCTATAAAACCTTTTACTATTGGTTTTAATTCCCTTTGCAAGGTCCAACTCAATATGACTTTTAGCCTCTCTCACTTTGTCCCTACATGCTCAAACCTCAATAAGGTAGCTTCCTTTACTGATCCCTCCCATCTTCCACTCCTTATATGCTTTCTGCTTTTTCTTAATCACCTCCCTGAGATTCTTGCTCATCCAACTTGGTCTAAAACACCTACCTATACATTTTTTCCTCTTTCTTGGGATATAGGCTTCTGATAGTTTCTGCAACTTTAACTTAAAATAATCCCAGGCCTCCTCCACTTTTAGATCCATAAATTCTTTAGTCCAATCCACTTCCCTAACTAATTTCCTTAATTTATTAAAATTAGCCCTTTTGAAATAAAAAACCCGAGTCTCAGATTTATTTTTGTTTATCCTTCCATTTAGTTTGAACTGAATTAGCTCATGATCACTCGAGCCAAGGTTGTCCCCTACAACCATTTCTTCTATGAGGTCCTCACTACTCACCAAAACCAAATCTAAAATGGCTTCCCCCCTTGTTGGTTCAACAACTACTTGATGAAGGAATTCATCAGCTATCACATCTAGGAAAATCTGAGCCCTATTATTACCACCAGTATTTGTTCTCCAGTCTATATCTGGAAAGTTGAAGTCTCCCATAATTACACAGTTTCCATGAGTATTTACTTCATTAAAAACATTAAAGAGGTCTCTATCCATATCCAAATTAGATCCCGATGGTCTATAGCACACCCCAAGCACTATCCCAGGGGAGGATCTAATAGTTTTCTTCCCCAATGTAATTTTTGCCCAGACAGACTCTGTCTTCTCCATTCCTTCACTTTTTAATTCTTTGCAATCCACCTCATCATTGATATACAATGCTACTCCAGCACCTTTACCTTTATTTCTGTCTTTCCTAAACAGCACATACCCTTCAATACCTGTACTCCAGTCATGCCTAGTATTCCACCATGTTTCTGTTATTCCTATAATATCTGGTTTCACTTCCTGGACCAATAGCTCTAGTTCCTCCATTTTGTTACCTAGGCTCCTCGCATTGGTGTACAAACATCTTAATTTTTGCTGTTTGGCCTCACTCACATTCTTTACCCAATTTGGCACGGACATTGTACCTCCAATATGACCTATTAGACTAGTATCCACTCTGCCCTTCCTCCTTATGTACATTCTCCTACCCCCGGCTATATCCTTTCTTACTTCGTTTTCCTCCCTCTCAATGCTAAAATCCGGCGCAGAGATTACCTGGACATCTCCCAACAGTCTCCCCCAAATTCCTAGTTTAAAGCTCTCTTAATCAGTTGTGCCAACCTCCATCCTAGAAGTCTGTTTCCTTCCCTACTTAGATGAAGTCCATCCCGAGAGAACAGTCCTCTGTCCGTGAATGCCTCCCAGTGGCCATACATCCCAAAGCCCTCCTTATAGCACCACTGCCTGAGCCACCTATTGAGCATCATAATCCTATCACACCTTTGTTGCCCTTCTCTAGGAACAGGCAGAATCCCACTGAAAATCACCTGAGCCTCGATTTCCTTAAGTGTCCTCCCCAACCTGGCATAGTCTCCCTTGATTCGTTCCAGCGAGAATCTAGCCGTATCATTTGTTCCTACATGAAGGATGATCAATGGATTCTTTCCCGCTCCCTTTAGGATCCTCTTCAACCTTAGTTCCATATCCTGTATCTTAGCAGCTGGCAGACAGCACACCCTTCTGTTCTCTGGATCAGCTCTGGTTACAGCCTGTCTATTCTTCTCAATAAGGAGTCCCCAATCACATAGACCTGCCTTTTCCTGGTGACAGTGCGATTCTCTGGTCTATCCCTTGTTTCCTCTGGCTGCAAGTCCTTTCCATTCCTGTCTTCTCTTGTAATCTTCTTCAACCCATCCTCTATCCTCCTGGTGCTCATTATTGGTGTTGTCTCCATCGACTCTTCCCCTTTATGTATGAGACTAGCTACTCTTCTCTTCTTCCTTGCCTTTCCACCTTCAGTGGCCACCTGCTATATCCCTTCTCCATTCTCCAACTCCGCATACCTGTTCTTGAGCTCTATTTCTCCTTCACTGGCCCATCTTTTCCTCTGCCTGGTTCTCATAGTCACATGCTTCCACTGTCCATTTTCTTCGCCCAGCAGTCCCCCCTCAGATGCCTTTGATCCTGCTTCAGTCTGCATGTCTAAGCTTTCCTCTTCAGCCACCTCATGCCTTTGCTCCATCATCTGCTCAAACCCCCTTCTAAACTCGACCAGAGTTTCCACCTGCATCTCCAATCCTCGGATCTTTTCTTCCATCAGTTCTATTAGGCGGCATTTCATGCAAACAAAACTCCTTTCAGGTACCCTCTCCAGAATCATATACATACCACAGCTGCCACATCCACTCAGTCTCATTGTGTCCTCTACTGCTTGGGTTATGGCCACTGCTATCTCTGTGTTAATCGCCTTCTCACCTAAATCCTGTTAGTCCGGCAAACACAAAAACAAAAACAAACCAAAACACCCCCCTACGGCAAAAACAAACCCTAAACGAGTCCCACAATCCAAACTCCCCTGTTTACAGCTCTGTTTGCTGGCTCCTGCGCCGCTGCTGCTGTCTGTGCCTGTCCTTGGTCTTCCTCTTGCTTCTAATGTATTTATAAAAAGTCTTCTTGTTTCCCTTTATTCCTGTAGCTAGTTTGAGCTCATTTTGTGCCTTTGCCTTTCTAATCTTCTAATCAATTTGGTGGCTCAGATGCCTTCCGGGTCAGTGAGAAGAGGCCAGGGTTCAATTGTTCCCCCATCCACCTGACAAGATGGAAGCAGTTTACTTTGTAAGAAGGGAGGTTGAAGTTGGATATTAGGAAAAACTTTCTAACTCTAAAGATTTTTAAGCCTGTGGCCAGGTGGCCAAGGGGATATGGAATCCCTGTGGTTGGTGGCTTTAAAGATGAGCTTAGACAAACACCTGTTAGGGATGGTCAAGCTCAGCATTTCTCACCCTTTTTTGATGTGAGAAGGCTTGCTGCCTTCTTAAACTGTGTCAGGGAGATCTCAGGGGCCAGTCCGCAGACAGGCTGCTGAGAAACACGGGGCTAGGTTTCCTTAAAGCTGGCTCAGCATGGGGAGAAGGACATGAGCTCTCAAAACAGGTCCCTCCCAGCCTGACCTTTCTATAACTCGATAACGGAACCGGACTGTGGCTGTTCTAAAATGACTTTGAACAGGGCGTAGGAGTTTCAAGACGACACAGTAGCCTACAAGATACAGCACTCGCCTAGAACTCAGTGTGACGGGGTGTGGTCACAGCTGACCCCTTGGGGGTGCCTCCTGAGGTGCTGATACAGCCACTACCACTCACCTTCCCACTCTCTGGGGCTCCTCTTCGCCCGATCCTGCTAGGCCAGCTCCGCTGATCTCCCCCAGCCATGGCCCTAACCTGAGATCCCTGCCTCCCCAAGAAGCAGTACAGACACTGAACCTCTTCAGGAATGAGGAGGGTGCAATTTAGGGCCCAGCTCCCTGGGATACCGCTCCCCAGATGGGATCAAACCCCAAAGAATTAGATAAGGGTAAGCCACCTTTAGCAATGAAAGGGGAAATGTACACACTGGTTGCCCCCCCTAGGTAATAATTATTGACACTGGGTTTAATAGAAAATAAAAATGATTTTATTAAGTAGAAGCAGCAGAATTTAAGTGAGAAGAAGTGAGAACAGGCAGAACAAAGTGCATTACAAATCAAAAGAAACAAAAAGACTTGGGTAATTTTCCACTGAAACCTCAGTACAAACTTTTCAAACTCACCCTAAAACCTCCTTTCCAGCTGTCCCACCCTGAGATCTTTGGCTCCTTCCTTCAGGTGCAGCCCAGCCAAAAGACCAAGGCCTCTGCCTTCCTATTCTTTTGAATCATAGAGCTGGAAGAGACCTCAGGAGGTCATCGAATCCAGCCCCCTTCCCAAAGCAGGGCCAATCCCAACTAAATCAACCCAGCCAGGGCTTTCTCAAGCGGAGACTTAAACACCTCTAGGGAGGGAGATTTCACGCCCTCCCTAGGGAACCCATCCCAGTGCTTCCCCACCCTCCTAGTGAAATAGTTTTTCCTAATATCCAACCTGGACCTCTCCCACTGTAACTTGAGACCATTGCTCCTTGTTCTGCCATCCCGCACTACCAACCACTGTTCAGACTTAAGGACAAAAGAGATTATTTAACAGTTGCTCATCAGGACTTTGAGGGTAACACCCTCCACATCCCTCATTCACACATTTGAAACCCACAAAGTATTCTCTTGTCCATATGTCTGATTTTACACACTCAAATGATCAACATACATCAAAGTAAGATCAACAGACCCAGTGGATTGTGACATGAAGATTGATGGATTACATGAAATGCTTTGCTCAAAGCACCTTTGAGTTATGTATATTCATGCCCATAAGTCCATTTTATAAAGCATGGGGGGTCCGTCACACTCAGGTTATGGGGGTATGAGTTCCAGCTCTGCTACTGGATAATGTTGGGCAAGTCACTTCACCTCCTGGTGCCTGGGTTTCCCATCTGTAACTGATCACATACCTGGGATCACGTACCTGAGCTGCCTTGCAGAGCCCTTTGAGATCTACTGATGAAAATCTCTGCGTAAGAGGTGGGTGCAGTTCAGTTGAAGTAGCACATGGGATGTGCAGTGAGTGGAACACAAAGCTCCGCTCCCTGAGTCAAAACAGAGACTCCTGCTGACCACAGTGGGCTTCAAGTCAGGGATGAACTGGGGCAGCAGGTAGGTACGGAAGAGTCTGGGGCCTGATCCTGCCATGAGCTTGGAAGGCAATGGGTGCCAGGCTGGCACCCTGGGCTTTAGCTCTGGGAACTACCAACAGGGGAGGGGGAGCAGCTGCAGCTAACCTGATGTGCCTCGCCGTAGAGTAAGCATCAGCTAGCCAAAAACTGCTCACAGGAATGAGCAGCCCAAGTGTTCATCCCCTCTCGTGCCTTTTGTTTACAGCAAACAGATCCATGCTTTGGGCCCTCCAGGCAGCTGAAGGCTGGGGGGAGCGGTGTCTGGCTGCAGCAGGCACAATGGTACGGCCAATTGGAGCTATGGAAAGAAGCGTCCTGGTCTGCGCCCTTCCCGCAGATCCCATTGGCTGGGAACCCTGATCTGTAGCCAGCAGCCGCTGCAAGCTGCTGTACGTGCAGATGCGCAGGTAAAGAAAGCACCCAGGAGAACCGCGAGCCATTCATTGCTCACCCTGCATTAGACCGTGCTGCTGTTCCTGGCTGGGTAACCCCTGAATTCCTGGTAAGTGGAGAGGCCTGGACTCGATGTGGGTGGGGGAAGCTTTCTGGACAGTGAGCCTGGGTTGTCAGGGCTATAAATCACTGGCCAGCAAGAGAGATTGATTCTGTCTGTAAAACAGATTATGCTGCCTTAAGACAGCCCTGT
Source organism: Pelochelys cantorii (assembly GCA_032595735.1). Classification (NCBI taxonomy): domain Eukaryota; kingdom Metazoa; phylum Chordata; order Testudines; family Trionychidae; genus Pelochelys; species Pelochelys cantorii. The sequence continues at coordinate 13,623,169 of CM064353.1, read as the reverse complement.
GGCAGCTAGTCCTGCATCTGGATTGCTGCTCCTGAGCTTGTTTATTGTAGACAAAACATTGTTGTTTATCCAGATTAGGTTTTGAAAGGGAAAAGTAGTGAACTGGCTGTTGAGGGAGGGTGGCCCGTGTACTTTCCATTCAGAGCACTAAGCACACAGCCCTTTAGAAAAGTCTCTGGAGTTAGAATTTAAGAATGGATGTTCTGGGTCAGACCAATGGTCCTAGCCCAGTATCCTGTCTCCTGACTGCAGCCAGTGCCAGATGCTGCAGAGGCAATGAACAGAACAGGACAATTCCAAGGGAGCCATCCCCTGCCATTTGCAGTCTCTGGCAGTGGGAGGTTAGAGACCCCCAAAGTGTGGGGTTGCATCCCTGCCCACATCAGCTAATCACCATTGGTGGCCCTGCCCTCCGTGAACTGAGCTAGCTCTTTTCTGAACCCAGTTCTACTTTTGGTCTTCACACCATCCCCTGGGAATTCCACAGGCTGACTGTGGGTTGTGTGTTTCCACCCAGATGAAAAGATTCCCCTCTCAGGTGGGAACAGGCCACCTAATAATATCTGTGCATGGATTAAAAAGAATCAGTCATGCCCAGGTGGGGTTTATTACACTGAAGTCCCAGCTCCTCGGACTCTGTCTCAGTGGGATAGCATCGATGCCCCATGCCAAGGTGCAGCTACTTTGCAGAGGAGCTCCTGTGCGCAGGGGCGATGCGTGGGGGGGGGGGCACAAAGAGGCATGCAGTGGCGCCATGGCGCCCCAGCTCACTCTGCCCGCGTGGCATGTGGCGAGCAGGAGGGGCAGGACCACCCCACACTGACTGGTGGGAAGTGGAGCGCCACGGCTGAAGGAGCAGTGTGAGCTGGGGCCACATTGCTCTGTTTCCCCACTGCCAGAGGTGAAAGGAAGCAGGGGCGCCCTGGTGCGCCGCTCTGGCAAGAGCTGGCTGAGCTGCAGCAAAAGCCAGAACGGAGCTGTTGAAAGGGCTGGCAGCCAGGGACCTGGGCTGCAATAGGACAGTACCTGTAAGAAATGTTGGGGGCGGGGACCTGGCAGAGCAAGGGCAAAGAAGAGGAGAGGGTGGAGTAAGTGCAGGGAGGGGCGGAGGAAGTGCAGTCAGAGGCAGAGGCTGGGGCAGAAGGGGGTTGTCCTGGCACTCCCCAGGTTGGGGGAAGGAAGTCATGTGGCCAGTGCCCCCCCCCCCCGATGTCCCCTTTCTCCAGTCATCCCTGCCTATGACATAGCAGGGCAGAATAGTAGTTCGTCACAAGCAGAGACAAATCACATTTTAATTTTTTGTTGCAATCTGTAAGCCGGTGAGGCTTCCAGAGGGGTTCCTCCGCCTCCGGCTCAGTGGGCGGCCACTCCGCCCCACTACACAGCCGCGACTTAAAATAGTCCAAGTCCGTAAGTCTATAGCCGGCCTTGCTTCAGGTCGGGGTGAGAGGCAATAGTTCACGAGCCCGGCCTTGCTTCAGGTCCAGGCCATAGGGGAAGAAGTTCAATAGAGACTCAAGTCTCTCAGCTCACAGTTCTGGGCAAGGCAGCAGTCTAGTCCTGCCCCTTGAAGAGGCCCGGCCTGGATCCCGGCTGGGCAGTAACCACCCACAGTAAATAAGCCCGGGCCCTGGAGCAGGGCGGGGCAGCAAACACCCAGGTTGGAGGAAGCTCTTTGTTCAGGAGCAGGGCAGGTAGCACACCTGCAGCAGTGGCGAGGGGGGAGACCGCCACCCCGTAGGTGGGTGGCAGGGGGCGCAGGCCCACCCACTCCACTGCGCCCCGGCCCAGGGTCCTGGATGCAGCAGTGCAGCTGCTACTGGCTCAGCAGGGGCTCCAGCCCGCAACGTGCTGGCCTGGGGCTGCGATCAGCCCGTGCTACCCCCTGGGCCACTTCCCGTCTCCCCCTTCTTGGGTATCTGTGTCTCTGGCTGGTCAGTCAGGGAGTCGAGGGCGGTGTCGTCCCAGCAGGGTCGGGGCGGCCCAATCCAGGCTTCGGTGGGTTGGAGCTCGGCAGCGTCCAGCTGGTGCGCAAGGCCCCAGGGTTCCAGCAGGCATCGGGGTTCCAGCCGGTCCCTCGGCTCCGGCAAGCCCTCAGGGTCCCCGGGGGTCGGCCGGCATCGGGGCTCGAGCAGGACCTCCGGCTCAGGCCAGTCCTCAGAATCCCCAGGCACCAGCAGAGCCCCGGGTTCCTCTGGGTCAGAGGGTAGCTCTGCTGGCCGGCTTGGCCAGCCCTCGGTGGCCCAGGCAGGGCAGCCTTCGCCAGCCTTATGGAAGGCGGCTGTGGGAGGCCCAGGCCAGGTTTCAGCCTCGTCAGCCAGGAGCTCTGGGCAGGCCTCTGTCTCCCTCAGAGGCTGGGCCCCGACTGAGCTCCCTGTCAGAGTTCTTATAGTCCTAGCCACGCCCCTTAGCTTCCTGTCAGGTGAGGGGGCGGGGCTAGGCTGTGCCCAAAATGGCTCCCAGGGGGGAATTTTCTCCCTTCTGGTAGTGGGGGACATCTCCAACCCACTACACAATCATTTACAAAAAAAAGTTAGCATTTTCTTTGTGCTACCTCAATCCTACCCTCGTCTGTTTCGGCACCATCATCATCATGGCTCCCTCTGTTGCGTGGTCGGGAATTGAGTCAGTAACCTGTTATTAAGCACAAGCGTGTAGTAGGTTTAACTCCACTCTTCATAGATGTATATCATTTCTTTCAAATAATTAAAGTCGCTTTTACCTTCTTCTGCTCTTCTGTCTGTGCAACAGGCAACAGTTTACTACGTTGTGGCCTCTTTCAGCTCGTTTGGTTATATGCCCCACAGTTTTCCACAAGCTTCAGGGGGTAGCTGAGTTAGTCTGTACAGGATAAACTTAAAAAACAACAAATGGTCTGGTAATACTTTATAGACTAACAAGACATGTAGATGGTATCATGAGCTTTCGTGGGCAAGTCAGTCTCCATTGGCTGATTTTCCTTCTTGGCTGTCCTCTGCTTACATTTCAGGTGTCATGTCAAGAATACGTTCTATTCTTCCATCCTTCCTATAAAAATATAAATATTTATAATACCTCTGTAATTTTCAATATTTGCTATAAATTAATACAAACCAGCTTACCTTCGTCTTCGAGTCTGCTCCCTCCAAAGCCGATACCAGATTTTTTTTGCATGCAGCTCTTCTTCTCTTTTACAACTCTTCTCTCTTCTTCTCTATTTCTCTTGATAAAGTCTTCCTGCTTTTTCGGATCTGTCTTTGTAGCAAAATAAGTGCTAAAGGGGAGACTCGTATAATAAACACAAGCCCTTGGGTGTGCCCTCAGACCAACCAAGTTGGCCTTCTTGGCGTCCGTAGAGGTCTTGAAACCAGCCATGGGGTTGTCTAGACATCCAATTTTAAAACTAGCATTTTTCAATAAGCCATTCGACAGAAGCCTGTTTCTGAAACAGAAAACTGCATTCTGTGATGTAATTGTAAAACAATGGTAAAATGGGAGGCGGGAGGTCCCCGGCTGGTTCCACACCCTCCTGAGTTCTATCGATTAGTTCAGCTGGGAGGCAGGGCTCACTGCCTAGTCTACAAAGCCTATTGGCGCGGCCTGGAGGCCGGGCTGGCTCCTTCATCTTGATGCCCCAGCCCCTCTCATTTGCCTTCCAGCAACTGTCGGGGTAGAATGCTTCGCTCTCCGTGTACTCACTAAAGCAGCCCCTCTCACCCCAGCTTTTCCTCCGTAAGTCTACCATTTTATTTCATTCACTTTTTTACATGTATTGATACTTTCTTACACACAGCCTCTGGCTAGTCTTTCTCCCGCCTGCTTTTCCTCTCCTTATTTCAAACCCTTCTTTTCCCCCGAAAGCCTTTCTATTTTCTTCTTTTATTTAGTTTTTTATTCTCAATTCCCTCCTGCCTTCAACCTCTTTGCTTTTGTGGCCTCCTTTTATTTAGGCCCTGCATCTCTCTTTTTCCACCTTTTTCCTTCATCCAGCTGCTCCTTATACGGACCTTACGACCAAGCACAAAAAACTGCCATGTTGGTGGCCATTTTGAAAAATGGACACCCACATGGTGCCAAACTGGAAACACGGGGCAGGACATCTGATCTACACCTGTCAAAAGAATATGCTGATGAAGGCTACTGAGTCATTACCTATTCAGAATCAACCCTGCCTTGTCACCTGCAGTGGCCTTTACAATGCTTTGCTGCTGCGGCTTCAACCCGGACTGCTCACCAAGAGCCTTCGGTCTGTAAGTCACTCGCAGCTCTAGATGTGGTCGCTGAGCCAGCTGGCCACACCTTGGCTCTCACCAGCATCAGAGATCATCACAGGTGACCCCAGAATCATCTGTCCCGCAAAGTCCAGCTCTTTCCTGCACGTGCAAATATCCTGAGTGTGTCATTCCATCACAGAAGGAATGTGCACACCGCTTGTTATCCCACCTGGAGTTTCCCAAGCACGTCAGCCTGAGAACTATGGATCAGGAAAAAATAAAACAAGTTTGTGGATGACATGGTGAGATTTTGAGCGAGAGCCCGTGAGGAGGCAGAAATTGTTACATGATAAATAAAGATAAAACTCTGTCTAAACTTAACAAACAGGACTAAGATGAAGATGAGCAATGGCCCAGTCCAAGAAATATGATTTAACTGGGATAACAGAGACTTGGTGAGATGACTTGCATGACTGGAGCGCTGTCATGGAAGGGTATAAACTGTTCAGGAAGAACAGACGGGAGAAAAGGAGGAGGAGTTGCACTATATGTAAGAGAGCACCATGATTGCTCAGAGCTCCAGTATATAGAGGGAGAAAAACCTGTTGAGAGTCTATGGGTTAAGTTTAGAGGTGCAAACAGCAGTGATGTTGTGGTTGGTGTCTGCTACAGGCCACCGAATTAGGTGGATGAGGTAGATGAGGCTTTCTTCGGACAACTGAGAGAAGCTTCCAGATCGCAGGCCCTGATTCTCGTGGGGGACTTTAATCACCCTGACATCTGTTGGGAGACCAATATGGCAGTACACAGAAAATCCAGGACGTTTTTGGCAAATGTTGGGGATAACTTCTTGGTACACGTGCTGAAGGATCCGACCAGGGGCCGTGCGCAGCTTGACCTTCTGCTCACAAACAGGGAGGAACTAATAGGGGAAGTAGAGATGGGTGACAACCTCGGAAGCAGTGATCATGAGATGGTAGATTTCAGGATCCTGACCAAAGGAAGAAAAGAGAGTAGTCAAATACACACCTTGGACCTCAGAAAAGCAGACTTTGACTCCCTCAGAGACCTGATGGGCAGGATTCCCTGGGATGCTAACATGAAGGGGAAAGGAGTCCAGGAGAGCTGGCAGTATTTTAAAGAAGCCTTATTGAAGGCACAGAAAGAAAACATCCTGATGCATAGCAAGAGAAGCAAATATGGTAGGAGACTGGATTGGCTTACAGGGGAAATCCTTGGTGAACTTAAGCACAAAAAGGGAGCTTACAAAAAGTGGAAACTTGGACAAATGACCAGGGAGGGGTATAAATGTACAGCTCGAGAATGCCGGGGGGTTATCAGGAAGGCGAAAGCGCAAATGGAATTGCGACTGGCAAAGGATGTGAAGGATAACAAGAAAGGTTTCTACAGGCATGTTAACAAGAAGAAGGTGATCAGAGAGGGTGTGTGGCCCCTACTGGATGAAGGAGGTAACCTAGTGGCAGATGATGTGGGGAAAGCTGAAGTACTCAATGCTTTCTTTGCCTCTGTATTCACGGACAAGATCGGCTCCCGGACGAATGCGCTAAGTGACGCAAGATGGGATGAAGATGGACAGCCCTTGGTGGGTAAAGAACAGGTTAGGAACTATTTAGAAAAGTTAAACGTACACAAATCCATGGGTCCAGACTTAATGCATCCGAGGGTACTGAAGGAGTTCGCAAATATCATTGAGGAGCCTTTGGCCACTATCTTTGAAAAGTCATGGAGAACGGGAGAGATCCCGGATGATTGAAAAAAGGCAAATGTAGTGCCCATCTTCAAAAAAGGGAAGAAGGATGATCCAGGGAACTATAGGCCGGTCAGTCTTACCTCAGTCCCTGGAAAAATCATGGAAGGGATCCTTAAGGAATCCATTTTGAGGCACTTGGAAGAGGGGAAAGTGATCAGGAATTGTCAGCATGGATTCACAAAGGGCAAGTTGTGCCTGACCGATCTGATTAGCTTCTATGATGAGGTAACTGGCTCTGTGGATATGGGAAAGTCAGTGGATGTGATAAATCTCGACTTTAGCAAGGCTTTTGATATGGTCTCCCACAATATTCTTGCCAGCAAGTTTAGGGAATGTGGATCGGATAAATGGATGGTAAGATGGATAGAAAGCTGGCTAGAAGGTTGGACCCAGCGGGTAGTGATCAATGGCTTGATGTCAGGTTGGCGGTCGGTTTCTAGCGGAGTGCCCCAAGGTTCTGTTCTAGGACCGGTTTTGTTCAATATCTTTATTAATGACCTGGATGAGGGGATGGATTGCACCTTCAGCAAGTTTGCAGATGACACTAAGCTAGGGGGAGAGGTAGATATACTCGAGGGCGGAGATAGGGTCCAGAGTGACTTAGACAAATTGGAGGATTGGGCCACAAGATATATGATGGGGTTCAACAAGGACAAGTGCAGAGTCCTGCACTTGGGACGGAAGAATCCCAAGCATTATTCCAGCTGGGGACCGACTGGCTAAGTAGTAGTTCTGCAGAAAAGGACCTGGGGATTACAGTGGATGAGAAGCTGGATAGGAGTCAACAGTGTGCCCTTGTAGCCAAGAAGGTGAATGGCGTATTAGGTTGCATTAAGAGGAGCATTGCCAGCAGATCCAGAGATGTGATTATTCCCCTTTATTTGGCTCTGGTGAGGCCACATCTAGAGTATTGTGTCCAGTTCTGGGCCCCCGACTACAAAAAGGATGTGGATGCTTTGGAGAGGGTCCAGCGGAGGGCAACCAAAATGATTAGGGGCCTGGAGCATATGACCTACAAGGAGAGACTGAGGGTCTGTTAAGTCTGCAGAAGAGTAGAGTGAGGGGGGATTTAATAGCAGCCTTCAACTTTCTGAAGGGAGGTTCCAAAGAGGCTGGAGAAAGCCTGTTCTCAGTAGTGAAGGAGCAATGGTCTCAAGTTACAGTGGGGGAGGTCTAGGTTGGATATTAGGAAAAACTATTTCACTAGGAGAGTGGTGAAGCACTGGAATGGGTTACCTAGGGAAGTAGTGGAGTCTCCATCTCTAGAGGTGTTTAGTCTCGGCTTGACAAAGCCCTGGCTGGGTTGATTTAGTTGGGATTGGTCCTGCCTAGGGTAGGGGGCTGGACTTGATGACCTTCTAAGGTCTCTTCCAGCTCTATGATTCTATGATTCTAATGTCACCTGTTCTCAGTGATATTGCTCACCAAGTATCAGGTTAGAATCTGCTCCCAAAGTCCGACAGCTGCTTCTTTTGTCTTCTTAGGTGAAGACAGAGAGATGGGCAGGGAGAGAGAACTTGGGAAGCTTTTGCCTCTCAGTTTTCAGTCAGCCTTTGAAATGCGTTTGCCTAGAAGTGACTCCTAGATGTTCTTCCCAGCTGACAGCAAGAAGACATGGAGAATCTGGTGAGGGAGAGGTTTTATGCTATGATTTGCGTTGGTTCCTGCCCCCTTTCCTTGCCAAAGAATGGCCTCTTGGTAAGTGATGGTCCATCACCTTTGATGACACCTGGCAAGGAGTGTCTATTTCTCCTTTGTAAGAAACAGGTCCATCAGGTTCTCAGATTTGTTTAGTAAACACACTTCAGTCATGATTTCAGCTTATAGTCAGAACTTTACATGTATTTCACCAGGACATTACTGATCTACAAGTTATTGGTTTCCAGATGATACCTTACAAGGCCTATTCTGCACAAAGATTATAGCAATAATGTGTAAAAGTGTGAAGGCAGGGGTGCACTCTGTGACAGTAAAGCTGGGTGAGATCTTCAAAGGAAAGATCGGTGGCAGTTATTTTAATATATAATTTAGGTATAAGGGTTAAGTTGTACATCACTCAGAGGCAGCCACCTCTGGATGAGACACGGCAGCTACTAAACAGTACCCAACAGTACCAGCAATTATTATAGTAACCCAGAGGCACTGAGACCATGGACGAAGGAGAGTGAAATCTGCTCTTCAGCCTTAGCTAAGAGAGTCTTGCCTTTTAGCTCATGCAGTACAGGCACTTGCCTTTAGCCCTGAAGGTCCCGGGTTCCACCCCACCTGCTGAAGACCTGGGTCTGTGGGCCTTACATTATGTTTAATTATTATAATCATTATTTGTAATGTGATAGTGCCCAGGAGTTTCAGCCATAGATCAGGACCCCGCTGGGCTAGGGCGGTATAAACCCAGACTGAAAAGTTCCTGGCTGAAAGAGTTTACAATTTAAGTACAAGGCAAGGGCCAATATGTGGATACAGGTAGGGAAGTACAAGAAAACAAGGAGACAATACCAGTCAGCACCATCAACAGCCACCACAGCACACTGGCTGCCCAAGTGTTGTCACAATTTTTGTAGGCAGTTATGTAGTCGCTGCTTCCAAGCATGGGCCTCACAGATTCAGAGCATTTCAAGGCAGAAGGGTCTGCAAGCTCATCTGCCTGACTCCTGTGCATCACAAGCCAGTTGATGTCACTCAGTCACCGCCCACACCAAACCTCGCTTGTTAACTACAGCGTTTCAGGCCTCAGGGGACCAGGCTGCTTTGTGCCACAAGCAGTGACCGGGGTCCCAGTGGCAGGTGCTGCAGTGCCCTGGCCCAGTTTGTAAGGGGTCTCTGATGTGGCATTCAGTGACCAGTGCATTGCTTGTGATTTACAGAGCCCTGCTTGTTGGACCAGCAGAGGGAAACGTCCGAGCAGCCAAGCAGTGAAGGGACTTCTCTCTTCCAAAGTGCTCTGCAGAACGGGAAGGGCAGCAAAACCTCTCAGCTCCCCCACACCCCTCCACCGATTTCAAAGCGGAATCTCCAGGGGCATCATGACAGCACTTGGAGAGACACTCAGGGGAGGAAATAATATTCTATTTGCCACCCTTCTGCCCTCAGGGATACCTTTCCTGACACCTGCTAAGCCTCAAGGCTGATTTTTACAAAGCTGCCGAAGGGGGAGATGCTTCCACCGCACTGAAATACAGGGGTGCCTCACTCCCTTTGCCAAGCTCAGCCTTGTGACAGGATGTTGGCTCTTTCCTCCCTGCACCATCCAGGGCCAGATTCCAGCCCCAGCTCTGCTCGGAGCGAATAGCGCCTCTCCCTGCCAGTACTCCGGCCGAGCTCAATGGGCTGCTCAGCATCATTAAGTGTGGCACAGCCTGGCCTATAGGGACGGCCAAAACCCCAGTGCTGGAATTGCCCAGTAATACCTGCCCAAGCAAATGAGATTGATCGCAGCCAGGGCCAGGCCCTGTGTTAACTCCCACACAAGTGATTTTGTTCCAGAGGTTTTCCGCCAGCGCAGCAGGGATTGAAAGGGGAAGGGACGGGGTTAGAGTTGTGGCTGGCACCCCGGTATTCATGGTATGGGCTTTTGGGATGACTGTATGAACTCCAGTGTGAATTTCTCCAGATGAGGCTGGGACTCACAGCCAGTGCTGGGACATTCCAGCAATGGGAAAGGGGCTCAATGGAGCAGGAAGATGGGGTAGTGGAACAGCACGCACCACCCTCCCCTGAGGATGTGGCTGTAGACCTCTTGCTTTGCACAGCACCACCAAGAATTTGGGATGCTAAGTTCAATGTCACCTGTGGAGAGGGCAGGCAAGTCGATTGGCTTCCCAGATCTGGGCTACAGCGTCCCTCTCTTTGGCAAAGTACCGTTAGCAACCCAAGATCCAACCCACAGATCTGTCTTCTCCCAGCAGGGCTGGGCTGGATGGATGCTGCTCTACCCCCACAAAACCGTCACACAAACACAGCTGCTCTACTTGCCTCTAACGTGAGTAAGGTCCCAGCTTTTCAGGCAAGCAGCAAACTTCCCTGGTCCCCTTCACTGTAACCCCCAGCAATATAAAAACAAATGTACTTTTCTTCTTGGGCCTAAGGACCAGATACCTTGACGTGGCATTGCCTGCTGCAGCCCAGGAATGTCCAGCTAACCTGTGCAGTTAGAGTAGATTGCTCTGAGATCCACCCGCCAGTTCAGGCTGGGTTCTCCCCAGCAGCTCTAGCTTCTCCTGCTGGCCTGGGCTGCCTCTGTCCAGGTCTGTACCCTGACAGAGCTCCCAGTTAGTACCAAGGGGAGAGGTGGGCACATGCAGGAACGCTGCCCTTAAGGGAGCCGCTACACCAGTTTCCAACCAGCCACTGGGCATGGGCCCCTCTTTCCTGCATGCCCTCCAGAGGGCTGAAACAACAACACACCAGGCTCTGTGCTGCCTCCTTGTGGGACCACAAGTAGCAACAGCAGCTGGAATTACAGCCAGGAGGATTATGAGCTAAACACAATGAAATAATAAACAGCTACGGGGGAGGGGTGTTACACCTGCAAAGGGGGGGGGGGTTAATTAATAATTAGTCCTCTCCAGGGAGCACATCTAATAATATCTAGCACTGTTCATCCATAATCTCAAAGTGCTTTGCAAAGGTGACCAGGAACACGATCCATTTTGTAGATGGGGAAACTGAGGCACAGAGCAAAGAAATGACTTGCCTCAGATCACCCAGCAGGAGAAAGCTAGGATTAGAACCCAAGTCTCTGGATTTCCCCAGCTCCTTCCACTCGACAACACTGCCTCCGGGGTGGCATTAAGTAGCTTGTTACTTTTCTTTCTTCACCATTCAACATGACTGGGAGCAGCCTGAAAATTAACACCCTCCCCACTAAATGTGTGTGAGGATGGATTGGGAAGTTAAAGCGTGGCTGAGTATCAGCGGGTATGTAAGGAACTGATCCTGACAGGCCCAGTTCTACTGCAAATTGTATTAGCTGAGGGCATTCAGTTCCTCACAGGGTCAGACCACAGGCCACATAGGGGCCTCATGGGGTGTAGGCACCAGAGCGGGTTGCTGTGTCTGTGTGTGGGTTAGTGCTCAGCCTGTGGCGGGCAAGAGCCCCATTTCCAGAGTCTGCAGGTGTCCTTTCCCACTGCCCTCTCTGTTAGCATCGTGCTGCCATTTCAACACCCCCCCCAGGTCCACCCTGATCTGCACTTAGTCAAGCAGGCTTGATTCCTTCTGACAGCCTAGAAATGTCAACCTTGCTCCAGATTAAAGGTCAAATCCCAAGGGGTGGATTTCAAAATGTCATGCCAGGCTGCACCAGAGCAGCTCCCCTTCCGCCCGAGCTTTCCATCAGGACAGTGAGTGTTTTGGACAGTTAGTGGGCCCCAGCCTCATCCAACAAGTATCATAAACCCCTCCCCTCTCCCTCAGTGTGTTCTCAGATTCAGCTTCTTGATGGCGCTTCTAAGCTTCAGACTCTACCATGAGTTCAGAAGGTCTCCAGCAGGGATGTTATAAGGACCTGGATGAGGGGATGGATTGCACCCTCAGCAAGTTTGCAGATGACACTAAGCTAGGGGGAGAGGTAGATACGCTCATGGGCAGAGATAGGGTCCAGAGTGACTTAGACAAATTGGAGGATTGGGCCACAAGAAATCTGATGAGGTTCAACAAGGACAAGTGCAGAGACCTGCACTTGGGACGGAAGAATCCCAAGCATTGTTACAGGCTGGGGACCGACTGGCTAAGTAGTAATTCTGCAGAAAAGGACCTGGGCGTTACAGAGGATGAGAAGCTGGATAGGAGTCAACAGTGTGCCCTTGTAGCCAAGAAGGAGAATGGCATATTAGGTTGCATTAGGAGGAGCACTGCCAGGAGATCCAGAGATGTGATTATTCCCCTTTATTCAGCCCTGGTGAGGCCACATCTGGAGTATTGTGTCCAGTTCTGGGCCCCCCACTACAAAAAGGATGTGGACGCATTGGAGAGAGTCCAGCAGAGGGCAACCAAAATGATTATGGGGCTGGAACATATGACCTACAAGGAGAGGCTGAGGGAGTTGGGTCTGTTTAGTCTGAAGAAGCGAAGAGTGAGGGGGGATTTGATAGCAGCCTTCAACTTCCTGAAGGGAGGTTTCAAAGAGGCTGGAGAAAGGCTGTTCTCAGTAGTGACAGATAGCAGAACAAGGAACAATGGTCTCAAGTTACAGTGGGAGAGGTCCAGGTTGGATATTAGGAAAAACTATTTCACTAGGAGAGTGGTGAAGCACTGGAATGGGTTCCCTATGGAAGTAGTGGAGTCTCCATCCCTAGAGGTGTTTAAGTCTCAGCTTGACAAAGCCCTGGTTGGGTTGATTTAGTTGGGATTGGTCCTGCCTAGGGTAGGGGCTGGACTTGATGACCTTCTGAGGTCTCTTCCAGCTCTATGATTCTATGAGAGAATTGATATTGCTCTGGTTACACCTACCCTGGGCTGGGTCACTGGCAGCAGGGACCACAAAAGGATCTCAAAGTAGGACCCACAGACCAGCATTGGCACCAGCCTTATTGCACCCTCTTGTGTAGGAAGCCTGGTCACCACTACAGGGAGACAGAGCCCCATCTGGCAGGGATGTGGCTTACAGTCAGCTGATTATAAGGTTCTGTCACAGCCCTCAGTTACTAACCCCTGAGCAATTCAATTCTTTTGGCCTAATACATTCAGGAGTGTCAAAGGTGTCAGTGGGGAGTGACCAGGCAGTGTCGCTCCAGGAAGGAGGTGACCTGTTAGGCTATGTCTACACTGCAGCGTTATTCCGCGTCTCTTGAGTGTGCCCGTTATTTCAAAATACGATGGGCTCGCTATTCCAATGTCCCTGTAAACCTCAGTCCACAAGGGTTAAGGGGCCTTTTGGAATAGCTGTGTAGACAGCGCCAAATTTCAAAATAAGTTATTTTGAAATTACCTCGAAATCAGCTATGCACTTTGCGCAGTGCAAATTGCATAACTTATTTCGAGGTAAGGGTGTAATGTAGATGCACCCTTAGTGAGCAAAATGGCTTGGGCACCAGAACTTCTGGATGCTAGCCTCCATTCTGATACTGACTCTTTGTGACCTTGTATAAGTCACGTCGCTTTCTAGTGCCTCAGTTTCCCCATCTGTAACAAGATTAATAGAAAGTATCTGCTAGGCCTACTGAGATGCACAGTGTTATTGCTGTTACTTTAATGCCAGTGACTCTGGTTTTGAGACAGTCAGCAGTCCACAACTGCTCCTGCGGCATCTGAATATAGTCTGTGATGGCCACATCCAGCTTTTCTTCTTGTCTGAGCACACACTTGGCCCCTATGCAGACAGCGGGTTCCAGTGACTGATGCCTCTGTGGAGCTGCTGTGGTGTTGATTGGCAATGCAGATCTGCCTCCTGAGGACAGACTGGCATGAGGGCAGGCAGTCGGGGGGAGGTGGGAGAGGGTTTGCCTGCTCCCTGTGGAATCCAACTGGAAGGCAAATTGACAGAAGCAATGGACCCATGGGCCTTCCCATTGGGAAGGCCACCTGGACTCTCAGCCCATCCCCAAACATCTGCTGCTCATTACAGAATCACTTGGCCACGTGAGTGCCCCCCTCCCCTCATGGATTGGGCCTCATCCTGACAGGCGCTGGAATGGCCCCAGCTTCCACTGATGTTGGGGTTGCTGAGTAAGAGCTGTAAGCCCACACAGAGAGGTTCAGTCCTCTGCCCATGGCACACAGCCGGGTCTTGGACAGATCAGCACCTTGGCATTGCCTCCTTACCCATGCCCTGGCGTTGCCTTGTGTGCGTTGCATTATTCACTCGGAGCAGTTCGTGAGACAAGCGGGGAGAGAGGTGACAGTGTTTGTTGGCCCAATGTCTGGTAGAGAGCACCATTAGCCTTTGAGCCACACGGAGCTCTTCTGGTCTCAGCCGATGCCAGTGGTAACAGGGTGCACCCCGCCCCTGGAGCGCTGAGGCACTGTGTGATGCAAAGTTCATTTTTCTTAGTGTCTACCCACTCACCTGCCAGGAACACTGCTCTCAGCCTCTCCCAAACAGGCAGGCCTTGTACCACAGAGCCTGCGTGGGAGCCAGAAGGCTGCCTTGTCTCCAGGCTCTCTCCTGCTGACATCTTGAGGGTTGGGGACAGACACCTGGTGCGTCAGGCTCTGCTGGAGAGTGCATTTCCAGCCCTTTGAAATGTGGTTTACAGAAACCCAGCCACAGAATTATAATTATTATTGTTTTCTTTCCTGCCCCGGTAGCATCTCCAGTCTCAGAGCCTCAGTGCACATAACATTTATGCTGCAATTACTGGGGTATATGCTGGGAAAAACACTCGCCACATCGAGCCATTCGCTAGGGTCGCAGGTGTCAGCAGGTGAGTTATGTAACACAGGGACGGCTCCCACAGCCAGGCACCACAGAGGCGGATGGGGAGGAATCTGTGGGGGGCCTGGAGCAACTCAGGAATAGGAAGAGGACTGTGGGGATTTAGGACCAGAGAAACAAGTAAACAACATTTGACCTAAAGTCCGGGATTGCTTGGGTGGCTGAAGAGAAGGATGCAGGGGACCAGTTCAGTACTGAGGGACAGTGCCGGAGAGGCCAGTGAAGGGGTCGTGAAAGCTTCAGAGAGCTGTAGACGTCTCATCAACACAAGAGGGGCTTGGGTGGGTGGATCTGTGATGGGCTGGTGAAATGTAGCAAGCAGCTCCTCAGGGCTGTTTCTGCAAGTGCACACCTAGGGTGTGTCTAGACTACGTGGCTCCGTCGACCGAGCCATGCAGATGGGTTTACTAGACGTAGGAAAATGAAGCGGCGATTTAAATAATTTGGCAGCACAGCGGGGCAGTCTGGACGCGCCGCGGTCGACAAGGGAAGCCGGTATGCCTCGTGGAATGAGGTTTACCGGGGCGGTCGACAAAGACTTCCCTTGTCGATCGCGGCGCATCCAGACTGCCCCGCTGTGCTGCCAAAGAGCTGATCGGCACAGCGTGGTGGCCATTTTGATGTAAGTGAAGCGGCGATTACTTAAATCGCCGCTTCATTTTCCTATGTCTAGTAAACTCCGTCAACGGAGCCATGTAGTCTAGACATACCCCTAGAGTCCTGTCTACGCTGGCATGTTCTCTCAACAAAAACTGCCTTGCGGCAAGAAAACAGTGAGAGTATTTACACTGCAATGCCACTTTTGTCGGGAAAAACACCCAGTTTTGGCGGCAAAAAACTTCCACCCCTGCAAGAGACTTTCGTCTTTTCCCCTTCCTTTATTGTCGACAGGGTGCTAGCAGTGTGGCCATGAAATGTCAACAATGGGAGGCAGAAAAACTGATTTGACTGTTTTTCATTGTTGGGGTGTGTCTAGACTACAGGGTTTTGTCGACAAAAGTGGACTTGTCAACAAAACTATACCTGCATCTACACTGCCGCTGAGTTCTGTCGACATAACATCGACAGAACTCAGCAGTTTTGTCGACAGCTGTAAATCTCATTCTACGAGGAATAACACCTTTTGTCAACAGAGTTCTGTCGACAGAAGGCGTTATTGCATCGACACTGTCCTTTGCGTTTACACTGTCATGTTGACAAAGCGGCTTGCTTTGTCGACAGAACTGGATGTAGTCTAGACGTTCTTTGTTGACAGAAGTTTTGTCGACAGTATCTGTCGACAAAACTTCTGTTGACAAAAGCCTGTAGTGTAGACTTGGTGACTTTTGCATGTCGACAGCACTTTCCTCACTAAACCGTTGCAGTGTAAGACATAGCCTAAGACAGGGCTACTCAATATGCGGCCCATCTGTTTGTGGTCTGGGGTGCAGTTTGGGCTTACTGTGTGGTTTGGGTTGATATGTGTTTTAGTAGTTAAATTCCTGGACTGTTGTGAAGCCAAAACAAAAAAGTAGTCAATAGAATGGTCTTCTGTTGAGATGCATTTTAGTTGTTAAATTCCTGGACTGTCATTGCTCATTAAAAGTGCTGTCATATGGGTGGAAATCGGGTAAATATTGCATTTTATTAACATCAGCAGAACTGACTTAAATGGGGCCTGCATGTTGTGTAGTCTTGCCTTAATCTTTGTATGCATGCCCGTCAGTGTGAAAGAAGTTATTTGCATATATTTTTGCACGTATAGGCAACCACGCTTAAATTGTGGCCCTCGGCATGCGCTGTGGGTATCATTGTGGCCCCCGGGCTTCCAAAGTTGAGTAGCCCTGGCCTAAGAAATGAACTGTGGGTCACATGCTGCTTCCGGGGAGCGCATGGTGGCTCCCCCGGCTACACCCCCATGGGCCTCGGGGGCAAGCTGCTCCCCAAAGCAGGGCATGGACCTTGGGAAGCTGTGGCAGCAGCCAGCCCATCCCTGCGTCTTGGGGACTCCAGCACTGCGAAGTGCCAGCAGAGTGCAGTGGGAGCCAAAGCCAGGCAATTCTTCCTGGAAGAGACAAGCTGAGAAAACAGCCATTTGCACCGATTAGCGCCTCCCGCCCCTCTCCACACACAGGCCGACCCTGGCAGGCTGCGCTGCAGCTCCTGCCCGGGGCCCCTGCCAGCGGCTGTCTGACAGTCACTGCCTCAGAGTCAGGCGGGGTACGCTCCCAGGAACAGCCCGTCCTGAGTGTCCGGGCACCACGAAATGGTGTGATGGAGCCAAGCAGGCCACACACACGCCTGGGCAGGGAGCTGCTGCTGAGCCCGCCCTCCCATCCCCCGTCATTCTCTAATGCACTGCCAGGGCAGTATTTCCTCCCCCCTTCACCATGGTCTGGCTTGGAGCCCATTCCTGCTGCCTGCCCATCCCTTCCAGAGCCCTTCACTTTTATGATCCTGTGCTGCCTGGAGGGGCCAGAGGAGATCTCAAACTGAGCTCAGTGGTCATCAGTGAGCCCCTGGCCCTGAGAAAGGGAGGGGGGGTTAAATGCTGCTTTCTCCTCTGTAACTCTGCAGAGCAACAACAGGCTATCGGGAACCTCCAGTGAACACGTAGGTGCAATGGAGAGCTTGCTGGCCTGCAGCACAGAGCTATGGGGCGCTGCGCTGCTGGAGCTGCCATCCGCAGCACAACTATACACCTGAACAGTTGTGGGCATAACGCTTCCGGTCAACCCGGGTGCCCTGCCTGGACTGAATCCAGGGTAATTCTAGTCTGTCTGCCTAAAGTCTCCCCCTTCCAGCTTCCATGGGATGTGGCATCTTCCTTCCTAAACGGGTGTGCAGCATTCCCATGTGCATGGCAGAGCCTGTGTTTCTCCCCAGAAGTGGCTGCATGCTGGTGACTAGTGAAATTCCCTTGCTCGCTATTGCAACTCTGACTGGGGCTGCAGGTGGCGGCAGTCTGCAAGGGGCAGGGGAAAATGGAAATGGACACAGTGCTCTTGGGAGGGTGAGCCATGAGTCACCAGTCCTAGGGGAGGCAAGTGCTCCAGTGCACGAGGGCTCCGCTGTGTCAAAGTTTGATGGGACTCATCTCGTTCTTTCAGACACTTCTGAGGCTACAAAATAGTATCACCCCGTTGTGATCTGAGCAGCTAGTCTAAGGTTGAGGCCCTGGAGATGTTCCATTTGGAAGGTCTGGATGGAGTCCTGGTTTGTTTTGTTTGTTGAAATCTTGTCTATTTACAAGGAATGTACTAAGTCCTGCTACTCTGAATGCAGGAGGGATGAAAAACCAAAGCCTACAGCCCCAAGCTGCTTTAGCCAGCCAGCCAGCCGTGTCTCTCTAGCTTCTTCCAGCTTCACACGCTGCTCACAGATTGCTGGCTTTCTTGCTTTTTGTCTGTCCCTGCTCTCAGTTTGTGTGTGTTCTTCCCACACACATACGCACCCACACCCAAAACAAGACAGCCAAAAACTCCTGAGCCCAGTCACACATAGCTTTAGTTTTATGCAGGTGGGCAAGGGGAGTTATGCTAAACAAAGGCTGAGTTCACAGCTATCAGTCTCAGTGGGGCTTTAACTCCAAAGAGCTGCACCCAATTCACAACCAATACCTATTCCTGACCTATGTCACAAGGTGCTGCTGTAACTGCTACCAAGCAGACTTGAACCTAGAACCTCTGAAACATAGTATAGGAGCCTCTACCCTTTGAGCTAAAAACCACCTGGCTCTTAGTGCATGCTGTAAAGGTCTCTTGTTCTGTCTGTTGCTGTGGACTAGGTGCCACTGCATGGGACAGTGAACCACACTAGGGCTGCGTCTAGACTGGCATGATTTTCCACAAATGCTTTTAACGGAGAAGTTTTTCCATTAAAACCATTTGCGGAAAAGAGCGTCTAGATTGGCACGGACGCTTTTGCGCAAAAGCACTTTTTGCGGAAAAGCGTCCGTGCCAATCTAGACGCGGTTTTGTGCAAGAAAGCCCCCGATCGCCATTTTCGCCATCGGGGCTTTTTTGCGCAAAACAGTTCTCAGTTGTCTACACTGGCCCTCTTGCACAAAAGCATTTGCGCAAGAGGGCTTTTTCCCCCGAACGGGAGAGTCATTGTATTTGTGCAAGAACACTGACGATCATACATTAGATCGTCAGTGTTCTTGCACAAATTCAAGTGGCCAGTGTAGACAGCTGGCAAGTTTTTCCGCAAAAGCAGCTGCTTTTGCGGAAAAACTTGCCAGTCTAGATGCAGCCTAGGTGTGTGGGTTACAATGGGAAGCCCAGGCGTGGAAGCAATCATGAGGACAAAGTATTATCAGAGAGAAGCGTCTTGGAAATCAACAGCATCCTCCAACACCAATGGGCTTCCCCCTCAGTTCTCACAGAAGGAAGTCCACTCTTGCTCTCGCTCGGCCTTCTATGGCCAATCTCCGTAGCTTGCAGTTGTGTCATGTTTTGCGGTCTGAAGTGATCCTTGCCGAGTTGTCATGGAAACTGGCTTGTTTGTTTTTCTCCTCTGGACGGAAAGCCTGACTGGCTGTGACATTGCGGCTGGAGGAATGTCTCTGCCCTCACGGAGGGGGAGGCTGTGCTACAAAAGCAAGCCGCTGACAACCTGAGGTGGCCATGCAGCGGGGATAAGGGGATTTCATTGTGATCATCTTCATCAGCCGTTTAGCCTCATTCACAAAGGCAGCGTGGAGAAGCCCAGGGCACTAAGAGCAAAGCACTGAACTCATTGGCATGGGGAGTTACGCCAGCACCTCCACAGCGACATCACTGCTCTCCTTGTCCCAGTCCCTGGACAGTCCCAGCCCCCCCCCATGTGTCTCCTGGGGCCGGATCTCTGGGCTGCAGGGTGATGACTGCAAGGCAGGAGGGGGATTTCTGGCACTGTTCCTCTAATCTTTTCCATCCATATGCAGAATAAATCTTATGTGCACCACCAGTAGCAACACCACCTAGCTATGGGCACTCTGCTAATCAACTGGGCTGCATCTGAATCTCTCCTGAGTGACTGCACAAGCACATGACTTACAGGGAACACTGATTTCTGGGGCGGGGTGGGAGGACAAGACTTAACAATAAAGGAACCAAATTAAGCAAGGCCAGATAGCTTTACCAGCAGGGTTTTTCCCCAGGTATCAGGCTGGGGGAGGACCTGATCACTTTGCATGTCTGCCTTTGTGGTTCTGGACTGCCCCCTCTTTGGGGGGGTGACTGGATTTGCTCTTGTGATTGGCAAATGCCCCGGGTGCCACCACACCACAACACAAATAATAATCTGCTCACACACTCATCTCCCATTCATTTCAATGGGAAATCCTCAGGTGCCACCAAAAAAATCTCAACCTTTATCTTCGGAAGGAACTTACCCCTGCTCCCCACCTCCAAACACCCCCGTGACTTACAGCCAGCAAAAGCTGGGTCCTCCTTTTGCTGAGCCCATCTCTGCTACCTGCAAAGCTCTAGGCACCCCCAGCTGAACTGGAACACACACATCCTGCCCAATTGCTCAAGCAGCAACTGGTCTTTCCATTTCCTTCTCTGAGTGCCTGAGAACAGACGCATCAAATCACAAACCTGAAGTTGAAGGAAGAACTCATTAAGGAAAGCCCAGATCCCACCCTGGAGCCTGGCTTTCCACAGCTTTTAGAGTTTGCTGCATGCTCCCCTCTTTGTAACATCCATCAGCCTCATGGAGTCACCCTTGGATAAAGACATGCCAGCACTTCTGGGAGAGAGCAAGAACACATGGCCTGAGCCCAGTTGTAAACTGTAAACTTTCTCTTTCCCCTTCTCTAACAATCACAGTGACGCATGCCATGGATTTGCATGATGATTTACAACTGCATAAGAAGGCAGAAGTAACAAGGAGTCCTGTGGCACCTTATAGACTAACAGATTTATCGGAGCATAAGCTTTCGTGGGCAAAGACCCACTTCGTCAGATGCATGTGGGTCTTTGCCCACGAAAGCTTATGCTCCAATAAATCTGTTAGTCTATAAGGTGCCACAGGACTCCTCGTTGCTTGTGCAGATTCAGGCTAACACGGCGACCCCTCTGATACTATATAAGAAGGCAGGTGTCTGCTCCAGAGTGTGCAAGCTAAACATTCTCACTAGGGATGTTAAAGACTAGTCAATTAACCGCATTTTAACATCCTTGATTCTCACGGCCATTTTCCTCTGCTCCTGCTTCTCATTCCCCATTTAGAAACCCTCAGCCACTCTTTAACCTACTGGGGGAGTAAAAGGAAAGCCCAGGAAGGGCTGTTGGCTAATGCATAAGCCTGGAGTCTGCATCACCCCTGGCTCTGTAGATGTGGCAGGGCTTGTTGCTCTGCGGGTGCAGAGCCCTGGGAAATGTATCCCAAGAATGCACTAAACGAGACATTTGCCAACCAGTTCTCCAACTGGGTTTGTGACTAGCTGACCCTGCCTTTTGCTTTGTTCCCCGTGGGCATTAAAAAATCCCCCAGTGCTTGGGATTCCAGGTGCTATATAAATAAACACAACATAATCGAAATACCCCACACGTTTGGCTAGGGTGCCAGCTGGCTCCACTAACCACAGGGCCCCCTTCCCTGCATCTCATTCAGCCCAGAAGCAGCTGCATTTCAGTGATGCTTTGGTTTGGCAGGTTGTAAAGTGCATTGGGATGGAAGATGCACTAGAAAGGTAAGATTCCAGTAAATGGCCTCGACTGAGCCCCTCTCCTGGCATCACAGGCATTATCTATAGAGCAGAAAATATTCCAAAGCAACTGCAAATAAACCTCCTGGGCAGAGGCGAGGAGACAGACAAAACCTGCTCAAGCTCCGGCCTGAATTGGTGGCTGCAGTGGACAAATGTGCGGTGCAGTCACAGAGGTAACTGCTGAAAGGAACTACCCATTTTGCTCAAGATGCAGAGGCCAGTGCTGTGTAGCTGATGACCCATGCAAGGAATCGTTACAGTAGCTCCTGATCTTATGGTTTTCTGCCCTCACCACCCTCCTCACTGAGGCTACGTCTAGACTACATCCCTTTTTCGGTAAAGGGATGTAAATGAGGCACATCGAAAGTGCAAATGAAGCCAGGATTTGAATTTCCCATGCTTCATTTGCATAATGGTGGCCACCGCTTTTTTCCGAAACGGGGCTTTTTCGGGGAAAAAAAAAAAAAGCCATTTTTTGAGGAGTACAGGATCTTTCAAAATGGGGCATTTCTGTCAAAAATTCCCCGTCTAAACTGCAGGGTTTTTTTTCGAAAAGCCCCCTTTCAGAAAAAAGCGGCGGCCGCCATTATGCAAATGAGGCGTGGGATATTTAAATCCCCACTTCATTTGCACTTTCGATACATCTAATTTATGTCCCTCTGATGACAGAGGGGTGTAATTTAGACATGGCCTGAGAGTTTCCAGAAATCCATCCTCTGGGAGCTACACGGACCAGGGCTTATTTGTGCGAGTAACAAACTGAGGTGTGAGGGACACAGACACCTGGGAGGACACTTGGAATAGGAGCAGTTGGATGGATCCCGACCAGAGAGATCCTGGATGCCCAGCCCCCCTGATGCTTTTCCTGAGGGGCCCTAACCCCCTGCACAAAGGGAACTGCAGTATTTGAAATTAAAGGCACAACAGCTCAATCCTGTGGCTGCAGTGATCACAAGGGCGGCAACAAAAACAGAATCGGACCAAACAATGCACGACAAAGGGAAATAAGGCACAATATTGCTGAGGTTTCGGATTTTACCCCAGGCATCTGCTCAGTTATTGGGACCCCTAGAAAGGGAGACCTGTCTGGATTGGATGGTGAAGGTGCTGTCCCAGACTGGGTGGAGGCCAGCAGATGATGAAGTAATACGCAGTGCTGAGTGGCGGCAAGGTGGAAACAGTGTTGTTGCTTCTGGATGGGGCTGAGTGAAGGAAGTCATGAAGTGATGTCAGCCTGACAACTGGGGAAATTGTTCCATGTAACAGCAGGGCCCTGGTGACCCCCCAGAACTGTATGTTATTAAGAAGGAGATATTGGCCATGGCTGCTGGGGCTGAGCCAGTGGTACCTGGAACTGCCCCTGATTTTGATACCGCATTGCTAGATGGTTTGAATTAAAAAATGGAAGTGATTTTTGGACCCATAGATCCAGATAAGGGAGACTCAGAGTTGAAACAGGATATTTTTTGAGCAGCAACAGTTTTTTGAGACATGCAGGGAACGGAAGAAAGGAAAAGAAAGAAGAGAAAGAATAATAATAACAACAAGGAAACATGTGGGAGAACTCACCTCCAGCACAAAGATCGGAGCAGTCAAGAATCAGGATTGGTGAGCAGGCCCTGTGCGCTTAGCACATGCATTCTGCTTGCCTGGTAACTGTTAATAAACAGAGAGCAAAGGTATTACTGGGTAAGGCCCTTTCACTGGTAACCCACTCCCCCACCCCCGAGAAGTTACGCCCTGATCCCTAGGAACTACTCAGTGGCCACCCCTATGGCGTGGGAGAGAATCGGTGCGTGTAACATGGTTAATTCCTCTTCCTCACCCCTTTACCAAGGGCTTGGAACCTGGTGCCCTGGAACCTGGGCACAGGCACTGCCCAGGGACCTCTGCAGGAGCTGCAATTGCTCAGGGTCCCTGGAGCTCAAGGTGCAAGCTGGCAAGGGTTATGGTCACCCCTCTCTGAAAGTGGCACGCTTCCATGTCCTTCTCCTCCCCACCCTGTGGGTTTTAGGTGTGAGGCCAGGGAATGGGGTCGGATTCAAAACCTGGGCACAAACCAAACTAGATCAAAAGCATAAAAGGGCAGATTTTTTGGTCTGGTTCAGATACAGCCCAAAGGGGTGGAAATCTCTTACGGGTTTGGTGCCCTACTCCAATCTAGCTGGAGTCCCAAACTTCTCTGCCTGCACCTAAAATCCGCCTGCCTGCTGGCTCTGCCCCAGGAAGCCCTGCACCACCATGGAGAATGAAGGCTCGGGGCCTATCCCTTCCAGCCACTCCACTAGCACTTTGACACAACCAAAGAAGAGGCCACCTCCAGGAAATCTCCCCCCTCATACCTGTGGGGAGAGGACACTGGGAATTCAGGCTGGGCTGGGCAAGTGCAGACAGGCTAAATGAGGTTTCTGGGTGTGTCCCCCACCTGTACCCCCCTGTCAAATCCCAGACTTTGATTTAAGAAGCTCTCCAGTAGCTACAGCCATAATAGCATAATGTCCGCCCCCCCCCCGCCCAACAGACCAGAAAAGGTGCAACCTGGGGCGCCCACCTACTCCCTGACCTCGGCAAGCCAGCCACCACCTAGCCCTTCCGGAAGGTTGCCCGCTGCTTGTGGGTACTGATTGGCTCTCCCCCTCTGCCAGTGATGGCTTCTGCCATGGAAACGATTGGAAATTGCCACGAGAGTCACATAGGTGCTGATATAATCTCCCTTCCGGGGCTTCAGAACTTGTTTGCATCATGCCACAATTGACATGAGCTTTTGGAGACACATGGCCAAGGTTAAAGGCACCATGTTTGTTTCATGACTTCCAAACCTTCCTTTTCAGCCACTCTGGCCTGTAGCATTTCGTAACGGTCACACATGAAGCCCTGGCCTAGCACAGCAGCGTTTCTTTGGTGCCGCCTGTAAAACTTTCACTGGGGCTTATTGACATGTCGCTGCTCAGTGAAAGGTTAGATTTGTCAATCAGCCCCACTGCTGGCCAGGAATAGAAAGAGACAGGGCGGCAATCAGAGCTGAATGAAGAAAGAAAAGCCGTGATCCAGGGCAGAGCAGCAGCCACCAAACTTCTGCCACACATCACCCTTACTCTCTAACAAAACTCAGACATAACACACTAAAGGGTCAGAGCACACTAGACCTGAGAAAGTGCTGCCTTCTCATGTTTACCATCGACCTATATATATTAGAAATGTGCATCTGTCTGTCTGTCTCTGTGTTAATCTGTTTGTTCAAGAATGCCTCCTAAAAGGTAAGAACTAGGACCACCAACTTCCTCTGATGCATGCAGCTTCCTCTGATCATAACTTAAAGCAAGGCCAGGGTTTCGTTGTGCCAGGAAAACTGGAAGTGTAAGGAATGCAACTGTTTTCCAGAACATGGAAGGGAGAGGCTGTTCAGAGAGACGCTATACTCGCAGCAAGCATGGGGGGGGAGGCGGGAGAGAGCTATACTGTAGTTAGGGCTCACCATCTTGCCTGCCACTTGACCAGGTAAATGGGAGCCCCTTGCCCAGGAGACAGCCTGAAGGGGGCAGGGGAAGGGAGAAAGCCCCCAGCACCCCCCATTCCAGGGGGGAGGAGAGTGGGGAGGGAGAAAGCACCCTCTGGCCTGCCCCTGCCCTGAGATGGGCTAGTGGAAGGGACCACAGTGGTGGGAGAAAGTCTCCATCAGCCCAGCTCTGGGAGAGATCGGGGCAGGGGGAGAGAATACCCCCACTGGCTTCCCCCCACAATGGGAGGGACCACAGGAGAGAGCAAAAGCCCCTGCCAGCCTCCCCCACCCTGGGAGGGGCCAGAGGAGATGGGAGAAAGCCCTCGCTGGCCCCACCCCTCCACAGGAGGGGCCACAGGTACGGGAGAAAGCCCCTGCCAGCCCCACGCTGGGAGGGGCTACAGGGGAGAGCAAAAGCCCCCACTGGCCCCCTTTTGCTCTGGGAGGAGCCCCAAAGTCCCCGCCAGCCCCCTTCTGCCCTGGGAGGGGGTAGGGAGAAAGCCCACTCCAGCCCCACACTGCCTGCCCTGAAGGATCCGGGCAACACCAAGGAAGTCTTCTAGTATGATTATACAATCAATCGATCGGAATATAAACATTGTACTTATATTTCAGTGGATAGTGCATAGGGCAGTTTGAATAAGCCATTGTCTGTGAAATGTTAGGTTGTACTAACTTCATTAGTGGTTTTTATGTAGCCAGTTGTAAAACTAGGCAAAGATCTAGGTGAGCTGATGTACCCCCTGGAAGAGCTCTGTGTACCCCTAGAGTACATGGACCTCTGGCTGGGAACCACTGCTCTTGGGTCTATGTGAGCAAAGAGCATGAGGACATGCTGAGCACTTGAGCTCGCTAACTTGAGCACTGCATTCCTAAGCTCTTTGTTGATGAGAATATTTTCCACAGCAGGTCTCCTGCTTTCTCATCTCCTTAGGCAAGAGGCTGGAAGATGCTGTAGATCAATCCTACCTCACATTCCCAGCTGAAATCCCAGAGAACACAGCCTGACTCACTTCTCTTCCTTCGCAAGCTGCTTTCCCACCCTCCTTCACACAGTATTCAGATATTTATCACCAAAGCACCTCCTGGCCCCCTCTTGGGCTGGGTGCTGTCCAAACCTGGAGGAGTTGACAAATGAAACTGACCGATGATGTGTTGTGCTGGTATTGCCGACTGACAGATGGGAAACTGATGCACCAATTCCGCTTTTCAAACGTGAATTTGGGTACCCAACTGGAGATGTCTTCAAGGGCTCTGTCAGAAAAGGCTGGATATCAGGCCCCTTTCAGGTGACTCAAGTTAGGGACCTAAAATCATTAGCCACTTTTGAAAACCTTGGTCTCTGCCACCAGGCAAGCCTGGGGTAGGACCTGAACTCAGCTTGACACATGCCCAAGCCACTGCCTTAACCACCAGGCCACCTTTCCTCTTTGGCAAGCCTTTGGTACTCAGCTCAGAGGTACACTGTGCCTAAGAGCATGTGGCGAGCTCACAGCTCATATGTCCTCCAGCAAATCTGTTGCCCGTTCGCAACATGTTCCCTGCCACCCTGCCCGCTGGAAGGGGATGCCCAGAGGAAGGACGCAGCAGGCACAGACGGGGGCACTGATGGGAGGTGCTCGACTAACTGTCCCGTCCGCCAGTGAAAACCATTGTCAATACATAAGGTTTCCCTGCTCCCATTCTGGGGCACTCTGCAACTTTTTCCTGTTTATTGCCTGGTTCTTTGAATGGCTTCCCTTGCATCCTTGTGACGGCTCCTCATGACCAGCAGCTGTCCCTGAAGGCCTTTGTTTCAAGGGCTTCCCCATGTAGAAAGGGACTGGTCTCCTGCAGGACTGGTCTCCTTTCCAGCCCTCCTGTCTACAGCATCTTACTTTCACCGCTCCTAGGCTGCTGCCTGCATGCATGCGCACACTCCAATATGGGTGGGTGGGAGGCAGTAGCTTTATCTCCGCTAAGCTGGGATGTCCCTAGTTACTTGCAGCAAATCAACTCCATTTCTGGGACCTGAGTTAGGTACCTAACTAAACACACTATAGAGCCTGCCTGCTCTGCCTGGCTATTAATTACTACTGTTATTGGCTCAGTGTCCAGACTAGCTCTGGGGCTGAGCTCTCCTTCGGTAGCTCCAAAGTCCAGCTCAGGGCTGAGGGCAACATGCAGCCACTGACCAAGTCCCCCTGCTGTGCCCTATCCCCAGAGCAGTGTGTCTGTCACAGCCACAGAGCCTGGTGAGACTGGCTACACTGCGGCAGAGGTGCAAACAGCCCTTGGCTTGCAGCACAACTGGAGTCATCCCACCACGTCTTCCCACTTCTCCTCGCTGTTCACAACAGATGTCTTGTCACAGGCTTCTCAGTGCTGGCAGGTCACCCCCAGGTACAGCATGCAGTTGGTTGTAAAAGAAGCCAGCTCAGCACCAAATTGATTGTTGCCCTCCCTTGCCTTGTGGTAGCCCATGCAACATTCCTTGTCTTTCACACAGCACTGCTGCTGACCCCTGTTGACCCTTCATCTACATCCCTTGTGCAATCTGCTTGTAGATGTGCACATTTCCATGCCTGGACTATAGCTGTGCCTGCCCAACAGGTGGATAAGATCCAGTATCACCCGGAAAGAGCACATCTAGCATGGTTGGTTGGGCACTTGCACACAACGAGCGTGAGCAGCTAGCTGTATTCACAGGGTAGGAAGTCAGCAAAAGGCATTTCAAAAACATGTGGGGGGCTTTAAAGGGGCGAGACTTCCATTCTTTGTGACCCTGGACTCTGTGGAGTTTAAAATTGTGACCAGAGCAGTTACTGTCACTCACAGGGAATGTGGAAGAGCTGCTGGATGGCTGTTAAAGTCAATGCAGTTCATGCAAAGTCTACACTCGCACTGAGCCAACTCCAGCATGTTGACCAGGGCTTCGCACCATTCAAGACAATGTGTCACCGTATCGCTGGAATGGGGTTCTTACATCAGCCATGGACAAATCTAATGTAGACCACAAAATGTTGCAATGAGTAACAGTAGCAAAGGCATCCCAATTCCACACTGTTCAGAGTCACAGGGTTAACAGGGCTCACGTTAATCCTTCCCCGCAGAACAGGGCTGTAATTGTTGATCTATTAGAATTTTAATTGTACTGGGCCAGCGCCAGACTTGAGAATGCAATTAACGTACTTGCCAGATTTGAAAGAAATAAAAGGTCTTTGGGTTTTTATTTCTTTTATCACTACATCAGCCTGCACAATGGAGGGGAAAGAAGTTATGTGAGATTACATGGCTTCTGGAGATGAGCCGAGCGGAATCATTGTTCTTAGAAAGCTTGTCACATTTGAATTCTTTGGCAAAAGGGCTGCTTAAGTTTCTTATGTTAAAAAACAAAAGGTTCGGTGCATCAGGAGACATACAAAAGGCCGCTTACAGTGCACCCAGGCCAGCATCTCCCAAGTGCCTTTGCATGGTGCTAGTCTTCATTGTTGGTCTCTTTTTTCCCCCACCATACCTAGAAGGAAGCTAGGCAATTTACAGTATATGCCAACGCACTACTAGGACTCTGAGCCCTCTAATCCACCAACCTCCTGAGGGCTGGACTTGGAACAAACACCTGGAACGAGGGACCTAAGAAGGAACGGAGGGAGCATATACCAACATGGGATTAATTATTTTTGCCAGAGCGGGGTCGCTGATGGGTCAATTTTTGTGACTCAGCTGTTTCTGAGAAGTTATCCACCATGGCAAAAGAGAGGTGGGGTTGGCCTCAAGGACCCACTCAGGAGTGAGAGCAGATGTTGTTTAATACTAGGGCTACTCAACACGCAGGCCACATGCAGCCCACGGTGCAGTTTGGGTTTGCGTGGGGCTCAACACGTGGCCCATGGGTGGGATCCTTTGAACGTGGCCTCTCCTGGGAACACGCTGCACAATGGCGAGGCATCTCCCAGGCAGGATGAGCCCTGAAAGATGCAAGTGGACGGGCTGGCTGGAACTGACGGGCACAAGGTGTTGGTGTTTCTAGCCCCCAGGGAGGAGGTGCCTGAAGCGCTGGGGCATTGTGTGAAAGAAGCTATTTGCATATATTTGCAAGTAAATGCAACCACATTTAAGTTGTGGCTCTCGGCATGCGCTGTGAGTATCATTGTGGCCCCTGGGGCTTCCAAAGTTGAGTAGCCTTGTTTAATACAGTTTTGTATCAACAGCCATGGCCACTCAGATTTAATGGCTATCGCTGTGTGGATCTGTTCAGGGCTCACCCCAAAAGCATTAGAACTTTGAGCCTCCTGTACCCAAAGCACTGCAGCGAGAATCTTTGCTGCCTCTCGGCAGTATGGAGCTTATGACACAGCTGAGCAGATTTCATTCTGTCCAGTAGAGGGCAGCAATGCACATGCACAGTAGGTAGGAAATGACAACTGTCCTGAACACAGACCTGCTCCCTGGCCCATAAGCTGAGTGACCCTCTCCTATCGCATAGAATGCCAGCATCTAACTCTGCATTTATAGCGCACATCCTCGAGTCATTCATATTTTCTCACTGGCCCAACAGCTCTCTGAGGATTTTATACCCAATGGAACTGCTTCAACAGTTGTGACCAATGGAGAGCTCCACGCTGAACTACCCTACAGCTCAGCATCTAGGCACTCAGCAGGAAAAGGGGAAACTCGTGTTCAAGTTCCTACCTCAGAACAAGGATTCAAACCAGTCTCTTCCATCCCAGGAGAGTGCCTCAAGCCCTGAGCTATGGGCACAAGGGCCAGAACTGCACCTTCTTGCCCTTGTGAATCTAGCCCAAAAAAATCAAAACATTAGGGACTGTTTCAACATTGCCGATTTCATTTGCCATTGTGACCAAAGCAATTCACTGAACTCGCCATGAATTTACAAGACATGTCTCTTGACCTGAATCTGCCTTTGTTGTTGAAAAAAACAAGCCGGCTGAAAAACTTACCTGGCTCTAGTTGCCACTGTGACCAAGCAAGACAAGGGCTGACCCAGGTTGGGTGAATACTTCCAGGGGGAATTCCAAACTGGCTCAGACCAACAGGCTACATTTCCTCACCAGGAACCAATCTCTCCCCATCCCCAACTCCCCAGTCTTGGTTGCAACCACAAACGTGTTTCCAAGCCTTTTCTCACAACAAGTGGGTCCATCAGTACCAAACCCAGTGCCTAGGGAACAAAGCTTACATTTGTGTGTATTAACCAGGGAGGGGCTCAGGCCAATATTCTCAAGCACAGTTTGGTGCCTAAATCCCACAGAAATCAATAGATCTTTGAAGATCTGGACATCAGTCAGCAAAACAGCCAGAATCAGGAAATGACAAGGGAGAGAAAACAGAAGAGGCACTTTCCAAAGCTTCACCCTGTGGGCACTGAGGGGTCCTAGCGGAAGTGTCTGACCCATTATAATAGGGAATCAGGAAGAATGGACAGGGAGGGGGCACCGGTATAGGGAGAATGGAGAGAGAGCGCTAAATTCTCTTGCTTGCATGGGTGCAGTCCCAGTGACTTCAGTGGCACATCAGCCATGGAGGAGGAGAATTTCATCTGTGAGGTCTCTGATTGGCACAGATGCGGAGACCCACAACTCCAGTTGACACAAGGGGGCCTCCACACCTTTCCCAGCCAGGTTTGGGGCTCCTGACCTTTTTTAGATCAGATGCTGGTTCAAATCCATTATCTGATCCATT
This sequence comes from Pelochelys cantorii, assembly GCA_032595735.1. NCBI lineage: Eukaryota > Metazoa > Chordata > Testudines > Trionychidae > Pelochelys > Pelochelys cantorii. Next base: position 13,592,971 of record CM064353.1, on the reverse strand, counting down.
TTTAATGGATCAGGAGCAGTGTTCCCTGTAAGCTGTGCACTCATGCAGCTGCTCAGGAGAGATTCACTTGCTACCCAGCTGGTTAACAAAGCTACTACAGCTAGGTTTTTGTTTCTTCTAGTTGTGCACATGTGTGTTTGCCTCCGTGCGCATGTAAAATTAATTCCACCCATGGATGGAAAAAAACTGCACGTGGATAGAGAAGATTAGAGGGAACATTGATAAGGAGTCACGGGCCCTGGTTTCTGTTCCCAGCTCAGCCACTGCTCTGCTGCATGACTTTGGGCAGAGCTGTGCTTACACATACTTGGAATACGCAGTTACATAGGGCACTTGAAAATATGGGGCACCACACCAAACTGCCTCTAACTTTCCCTGTTCTGTGGCTCTGGCGAGGATCTAGATAAGTTAACAGTGAAAAAGCCTGCCAGAGCTATTAGTAGAACATCAAACCCATGAAAGAGCCATTCAACTGAACAGGCATTTCCCAATCCCAGGTATACACTGTTGGTTTCTGAATTTACTGTGTTGGTCTACAGGGCCTTAGTTTAACATTTGCTTTGAAAATATGTCATTAGTGTGTTGCTGAGGATAATAAAATCACATCTCTAAAAATCACTTCCCCCAGCTGCCATCGGGCACAGGGCATCATAAATCCTAAGGTCAGCCCTGACTTGGGACAAGTCACCTGAGCTCTCTGCACCTCGGTTTCCCACCCCTTGCTGTCTTTGAGTGGCAGCTCTTGGATGTGGGACGGCCTTTCATCCTTTCCCTTTCTAAGGACATACTTGAAGAGACTCTGGGTGAAACTGAACAACAAGAGAGGATATTTCAGGTTTGGTCCTTAATCCTGAACAAAGCAGTTATGGAATTAACATGGGAAATTGCATTACTTCTCTCTGGTCCCTCTTTCGTTACAATAACCAGCTTGCTAAATGCAACCATATTTGCAACCCTCTTCTGCAGGTAAGATCAGGACTTTATTAAAGCATGAAGCCTGAAAGGCTGTAATAATGGAGACCTACATGATTCCTGCTATTAAAAGGAAATGGACTGGGATAAATCTTTGAGGAAAACAGGAGGAGGGGGAAAGAAAGAGATGCTGTTGAAAGAAACTAGAGTGTTCCTTTTTTAGATGATGAGCTACATTTTGTCCCAAGAGACAGGCGTAAAATGATACCACTCCAAAAAAAAAAAAAATCACCTGTCTGCTAGAAAATGGTGCCTCCCCAGAGGGTGTCAATAAACTATGGCACTGGTCACACCCAGCCAGAAGCCCCCAGCTGCACTAGTCCAATAAGAATTGCTCTTTGGTGACATTAACCTTCTAGCCTGCAATGTGCTGAGAGGGCAGACCCCTGTCTACTAACGCTCTGGCCAGGGGTGTAATCCTGGGTGAGCTGTGGCCCATCTACTTCTCATCCAGGCCTACCCACTCAAGCTAGGCGCAGAGGCTGACCCCGCTATGTCCAGCACTCCAGCCAGAGAACAGGGCCAGAGCGTGAGGCTAGGGTGCAGGGGCTGGCCCGGGTCTCCAGTCGTGAGGTGGGACAAAAGGGCGGGGACTTACTGCCCCCCACCACTGCCCACCCACTCAAAGCTGGGGCCCACCTAGATGGGGCCCTTCTCGCTACAGCACTGGACCTGGCACAGGAGTCGGCTAGCATGCAGCTGATGGCAGGATTGTGACCCTCGGGAAGGCACTCGATGGTGATGGTTGACATTCCACCAAAGATTGTTTTAGGCACTGCCAGCCTATCAATTAGGGCTGGTCAAAAAGAAAGAAGAAACAAAACCAAAAAGACCCAGGCATTTTTTCCATGAAAATTCTTGAGTGAAACGAAAAAAGCTTGTTTTGTTTGGAAACTTTTCCAGATTTTCCAACCAAAGAATTTGAAGCAATGTTTTTAGTATTATTTTCATTCAAATCACATGGAATTGAAATGGGAAAATAGCTAGTTTAGAGAGTGCTCTCCCTTCTCGGCCTTTCCTTCCCCAGACCAGTTCAATCAGAATCAAATGTTTTAATTTCAAGTCCTTTGGTCAGAAAAAAAAAAAAAAAAAATCGGAAAACATCAACATAAGCCTGTTTCATAAACTCTTTGGCTTTGTTCAAAAAGCCATTTGTCCTCCCAAACCAGCCAGTCCCCAGCACATGTCACCTAACAGCAGAGTACTCCACAGCTAACAGTCTTATCACCAGCCAGCCTGAACTGGAGACCATTCCCCAAAGCCTCCACTAGAAATGGGAGTTTGTGTATTCTACCCTCCCAGGGGAGACTCATTAACGACTTCCCCAGCCAAAGGCTCAGGCTCCTTCAAATGAGAACCCTTCACCTCATCTGGACTGACCTTTATAAGAAGCTTCAGAGGGGTAGCCAAGTTAGTCTGTAACTGGAAAAACTTAAAAAAAACCTAGTCAAGCAGCATCTTAAAGACTTAACAAAGCATGGAGATGGTATCAAGAGCTTTCGTGGGCACAGCCCATCTCTTCAGATGAATGGAGTTATTAAAGGTCCAGTTCCAAAATAAATAAAGAATTGGGGATAGAAGGAAGGGAAATGGGGGGGGGGGGGAATGTCAATTAGAGTGTTCATGTTACCTGAAGCTGATAGACAAGTGTGGCAGACCACTGCCTGTGAACTGCAAATAGCTTATAGAAGGCAGCTTACATTGGGAGGTGGGTTAATGCCATCTTGTTTCCCAGTTAGACTCATCTGAACACAGCCTGGCAATCAGGACAGACAATGGAGGCCTAATTAGAAGTCAGCCTGTAACAGCGGTTAATTAAGCACCTGTTGCTCATTAAGGCCTCCAGGTCCCTATAAAAGGTTTCCTCCCAGGCAGGAGGAGAGCTTTGGGTATGTCTATGCTACAGTGTTATTTCAAAAGATCTTATTTTGAAATAACATGTCTACACACAAAATGCATTTTGAAATAGCATTTTACTATTTCAAAATAGCACATCCATACTGAGTGGACTCTGAATCGCATTTAAGGCTGGCTGGAACCAGTTCCAGCAGGGCACCAGCTCAGGTCTCCTGTGTGGGGTAGCTGCCTGAGGCTATCTGAGGTCTGTGCTTAAAGGGACCACCCTGGCCAGCCAGTTCTCAGCTATCCCTGCTTGCTTGTCTACCTCAATGAGGGACAGCAAAGCATTTTGTCTCGGCGTACTCTGGTTGCCCTCACTCAGGACACCGTGGCACTCTGCAACATGGAGTCAGAGCTGCCCCTGGGCACTCTGGTGCTTCTTATAGATTCAGGGGCGGCCTGTGAGCCTAGGCAGGTGCCTAGGGTGCTGCCTGCCTGGGTGCGTCGATGATGATGTCATGGGGCACCGGGGTGCCCTGTGATTGTCACAGCCATTGACAGCCAAGCAGGCGAGGGCGCCAATCGCGCCTTCCGCCTAGGGCACCAGCTGCCGCAGCCGACCTCGGGCCACTCCTGCTTGGACGCTTTGCTGTGAGCCTGGCTGCGCTTTCTGCAAGCTGCCATCCGGAAGGTCCATTGGGGGGCTGTCAGTATCCAGGAGTTCCTGCGGGAGAGCTTCCACCCTGAGCAGCACTAAGAGCCTCCCTGGTCTGCCCCACTGGGGGCTTGTGCCTCATTCGTCCCCCACGTCCTTCCACTTACCCCTCCCTAACCCCCCTTCCTGATGTCAAATAAAATACATGTATTTTCATGAACACAAACTCTCTTTATTTAACAAAACTGGGGGGGGGGAAAGGAAATGAAACTCTGGTGAGGAGGGGAAACCTGGGAGAAGAGAGCTGGAAGGGGGAAGCAAGGGAAGAAGGGGGAGGGGAAGCTCAGGGTTGGGGGTCTCGCCGGACCAACTTGATTTTCATGCAATCCTGCTCCTGGGTTCACATGTGGCTTTTGGTGGCCAGGCTGGCAGCTATCCTGCCATAGACGGCCACGTTCCTCCATCTAGTGCAGAGATCATGGACGTTGGGGGCATCCCCCCCAAACCTGAATAAGGTCCATGGTCTCCACCCTGGACCAGGAAGGCGTCCACCTTCTCTGGGCCCTGGCAGGCTCCTGGGAGCTGGCAGACTGCTCCTGGGGAGCAGTGGAGGGCTGGCTGCTGGTGGCTTGCTGGGCTCATGTTTTGGGGCCACTGGGTCAGGGGCAGTGACTGCTGGCTCTGGGCTGGCAGGCTTGGAGATGGCACAGGCACTGTGGCCAGAGTCTACCCCTTTAAGGGCTCCCGGGATGGGGGGAGGGAGAGAAGTGTTCTTGGTTGAGGCCGGAGTGACCACCAGGGCACCCTGAGAAGGCTGGAGGCCCCCTATTGTGATATGTGTCTACACAGCACTTATTCGAAATAGCTATTTCCAATTTGGCGTTATTCCTCATAGAATGAGGTTTCCCAAATTCGAAATAAGCGCTCCACTGTGTAGACCCTAGGAAAGTTATTTCGAAATAACTTTGCTGTGTAGACATATCCTTTGAGAGGCACAGGAGAGCTGGAGAGCAGAGTAGGGAAGTGCCGAACCCCAAGGTAAAAGGCAGAAGACGGCAGAAAGAGGCGGTGGGTGAAGTGGCCCAGGGGAGAGGTAGCTATATTAGGGTGGGGCAAAAAGCCCTGCCAGCCACCCCTGCTGTAGGGCCCCTGGGCCAGAGTCCAGTGGAGTGGGCGGGCCTGGACTCCCCCCCCCCCCCCAATCCTTTTCTTGGAGGATTACTTCACCGAGGAGATGGAAACAGACCAAAGACCAGGAAAAGGGGATTTGTCTCTCCCCTCTCCCCTGACTCAGGACTTGCCTGTGATGACAATGACTCGGTAAGCGGGGACCCTTGCCTCTGGGGAAGTCCCAAGGCAGCAAAGGGGTCACCGTGAGTCTCTGAGGCACATAAGAAATAGGGTTGCCAGATGGTTTCAACAAAAATACCATGACATCACAATCGACATTCCATCTTATTTAGAAAATACCGGACACTTATATTTTCTTATTTCTATTGTCTCAATTTGTTTCCCGAACAAAAAGCTCAAATACTGGACTGTCCGGTTCAAAACTGAACACCTGGCAACCCTAACAAGAAACCATCAAGAAGCGCAGAACCCCTGGGGAGTTAACAAGGGATTTTGTCACAGAAGGTACTTAAGAACAATTTGCACCTTCTCTATCAGCTTGATGTAACATGAACACTCTAATTGACTTTTTCTCCCTTTTTTGCTCCCTCCCCGCCTCCCATTCCTCATTTATTTTGGAACTGGACCTTTAATAATTCTATTCATCTGAAGAAGCGGGTTGTGCCCACAAAAGCTCATGAAACTATCTACATGCTTTGTTAGCCTTTAAGGTACTACTAGACTATTCTTTATAAGAAGGTTAGGAGCCACTAAATTAAAATACCCATTAGTTCAGAACATACCATAACATCACATCCAGATATAGTCAGGCACTTTGTGCAATTTATCTCTTTTCAGTCTCCTTCTTCTTCACCAGCAACACGCAATTAATCAATTCATTATAATGGGCACAAAGCCTCTGGCTGAGAGGTGGCCAGGTATTGGAGAGCTTTGATTAAGGTCACAAATTCATGCCTGAGATAATAAAGACTAAAAAAACACATTAAAATAATGTTAATGGCTTAAGTACAATCCGGGAAATTCAGTTCCTGCGTCCGGGGCAGAAGAAATGTATGGCATTGATGCTGGCTTGCACACACGGCCATTGAGCAATCTGTCTTCATATAGCCCCAGAGCCAGTTTCTGAGTGTGAATTTCTTTAGCCAGAAGGAACCTGCTCCAATGCTTTGCACTAATGTCAGTGGACTCTGATTCAGAAAAATTGATTGTGCGTATGCATGTGAACTGTCTCATGGGCCTGGTGGGCACACTTCAGGTACAGTACATGCTCATGAGGGAGAGAGCTAAAAGCACATCTGGGAGGGAGGCACCCATCTCGCATTGACTTCCAATGGGAGTGGGGACCCAGCTGCCCTCTCTGCCTATGACAAATCTCCCCACAGGTGCTTTGCTGAACGGGAGCTGTAATGAGGTTATTTCTCTCCTGGCGGAACAACCTTTCCTGCAGTGGAGGTGCTGGCAGAACTGGGCTTACTGGGATCCACCCCGGAGCAGAAGGCAGCCCAATGCCTAGGCATCAGTTCAATCCCACTTACACCCTGTTTCAAGATCTTATATGGTGCCAGGGGTTCATGCTGTCATTCTGCATGGGGATGAATTCTTCTACTCTGTGAAGAGCTGTGCTGTCCCTTTTGCTGCACCATGAGCAGAGTTCTGCTATTTCACAGTTCATTAGAGATGGCTTCCATTTACAGAAGGATCCAGACTGCAAAATAAGAGATCTAGATCCCAGCGTCTGCTACAATCTGCTACAGTGTTCTGATCTGGGTGTTTAGTTCTGGCCCATTCCTAGTTCTGGTGTATCATCCTCACCTGATAAAGCATAATAAGGGGCTTGATCCAAAACTCACTGGCATCACTAGGAGTCTTTCCATTGACTTCAATGAGCTTTGGATTGGGGCCAACAGGCAGGGATGCTGCAGAGGGTGTAATAAAGGCATGACACACAGTAGTGCTACTCCGAGACAAGTCTTTTAATTCTTAGTCTTGGTCACCTGACATGGCTAATAAACAGTCACAAGTCATGTAACTGGGTGAATTAGTCTCCACTGACTGGCTACCGTTACCTCTTCTTTCTCTCATTCTCCTCCCATACTCTCAGGCTGTGTCTACACTGGTGTGATCTCACGCAAAAGCGGCCACTCTTGCACAAAAACTTGCTGCCTGTCTACACTGGCCGTGTGTTCTTGTGCAAGTAAACTGACGTTCTAATGTATGAAATCAGGGCTTCTTGTGCCAGAACTCTGACGCTCCCGCTCAGGAAGAAGCCCTCTTGCGCAAGAGCTCTTCCAGAAGAGGCCAGTGTAGACAGGCAACATGAATTTCTTGCGCAAGAAGCCTCTATGGTTAAAATGGCCATCAGAGCTTTCTTGCGCAAGAGAGCGTCTACACTGGCATGGATGCTCTTGCGCAAACGCACATCTCTTGCGCAAAAGCACAGGCCAGTGTAGACGCTCTCTTCTGGAAGAGCTTTTGCACAAGAACTCTTCCGCAAAAGAGTTTTTGTGTGAGAACGCGCCAGTGTAGACGTAGCCTCAGAACCATTGGGTGGCCACCAGTTTCCACCATTTATTTCAGTCTTGTACTGATGTGTTCAAGCATGTGAGCATCATTCTGATGGAGGCAGCTTTCTCAGTTGTTCCAGGTAACGTTTCTCTAGACTGCCCTTCTTCTCCTCTTTGCTGCTGGGTTATCGCTTGAGATGAAAGTCAGCATGGTGATCTCCTGCAAGCTCCAGAGATCAGGTAGGTAATGTGTTGCTACTTTTCTTCTCGGATGCTATGGGTTACAACACTAAAGCCCCTAGTGTTATGGAAGCTGCTACAGAAATCAAATAATTGTCTATCATGCGAATAAGGATTAACTGTTTAAAAAGTCCAGCTGGCCAGGTGATCAGCTCACACAGCCTGGAATTAAACCACTAATGGCATATTATTAGAAGTGCAAAGGTGATTGATTAATGGCCCTTATCCAGTGGCAACTGAAGCCAGAGGGAGTCTCTCCATCTACTTCAGCAGGCACTGGATCAAGACACAAATTATCCAGTGCCAATTATGTCCATGGCAGGTAGAGCACTAGATTCAGACCTAGAGCATTCTTGTTCAAGCCCCTGCTCTGCCACAGACTGCGTGGGTAAAGGTGGCAGTGTGGCCTAATGGACAGAGCACTGGACTGGCTTCTATTTTCAGTTTGACTGCTGGATGACCTCAGGTATGTCCCTTGTTTCATTTTTTCCATCTTAAAATGGGGACATATATTCCCTCCTTTGTGAAGCAGCTTTTTAAGAGTTCCGTTATGATTTAATCTCTCTGGTCTGGATCTTGAAAAGTATTTAGGTTCCTAACTAAGCTGGGATCATAAATACCTTTTTGAAGATGGTCTCAGTTCCCCATCTGTACAATGAGGATTATAGCACTGCCCTGCTGACAGTGGGAGCCATAAAGGTACCTGCCATCAACAGGTAATGGCCCATTTATTTCCTGAGCAATAGCCGGGTGAAAACCCCCACCCACCTATGAGAGGGCACAGCATTATGGCCAGCACCCCAGCTGCCAGATTTAGTTACTAGCCAAGATAAGTCATCGGTGTATTCTAACACAGCATTTCATTTCCAAGCTGCTTAGGCTGAAATTAAAATAAATGAAAGCTCCTGATGGCTGCAGGGCCTGTGGGGTCCGAAAGCTTGAGAGCATTTCAGAATCATTTAAAATTAAATTAAAAGAGCTGCTACTCCTTCGTGCCCTTTCCCTGGGTCAGATCTCACCTGCAGGAGGCTAATTTGGTTAACGAGTTGCCCCACTGAACTGTTGTATATTGTACTCCAGCATCAAAATACTTATCAGCCTCACCCCTTTCCCCCACCCAATTTATATGATACGAAACAACACATGATAGATCCGCTGATGCCTTCTTAGGCTTTTCTGGAAGGTGGAACAACTGCTTAAATGAGCCACAAAGTCTAGAGCTCAGATCTCCCCTCCCCGCTGCCCTCCCCCGCCCTCACACATGCACATTTTGGGCCTTTCCTTAGATTTAATATCAGCAGGTTTCTACAGTCGTATTCCCCAGATGTAAGCTGCACTGTTTGGAACCAGGTGATAGCATACACATGCCTTGAAGGTTCTGGGGTTGTTCATGTTGTTGCCACGAATGCTTCAGCACTCACTAAAAACAGGTGCCAGCTGCGCAGAGCAAGCATCTATATTCAGAACCCACTGATATGAGGGGGATCCAAACCTGTGTGTTTTGCTCAACATTCTCAGAGCTATGGAATTAATCCAGCCAAACACTTATGCTTACAGTTAAGCAGGTGCTTATGAGTAATCCCGCTACGGAAAGCATGAGGATGATTCACATGCTTAAATTAAGCATTGGCTTCAGTGATTTACTAGGCCCAGGTGCAGGTCAATGGCAGAGCAAGTGCTGGCCTAAAGAAGAATGGTCTCCGAGTTAGACCACGGGCTGGAGATTTGGGTTTGGTTCCAAAGAGATATTAAAGGATTTGTTCAAGGAAGGCTAAGAAAGGGGAACCCACAATTGCCCTTACACAGTGAAGTTGTGATTGTAACAAACCCAAGCGAGCTGTAGGCTAGCTAATGTAACTAACTGTAGTGGTGAAAACCTCACAGAATGGGCTTCAGTGCCGGTAATTTGAGTGTGCACCCAGAACGCCATCACATTCTTCAGTGTAGACATGCCCTGAATGTGGTACTGCAGCTAGTTACCTGGGGATTGGTTTTTACAGTCCTTATTTCACCTGTCACTACCTGGTTGTGGCTTCCTTCCCAAGAGGTGTATCGTACAGGGCCCAGAGCTGCGTGAGGCCCCTGGAATGCTTAAGCAGTGGTCCCCAACCTTTTTGAGCATACGGACCTCTTTTCAATCTATTAAAATTTCACAAACTCCCCATAACAATCCATTTTTGCTAACCCACCTAAACCCTTCCTGCCACTCTAAGGGTACGTCTACACTAGCTCGTTAGTTCGAGCTAGGTAGGGTAATGAGGGCAACCGGAGTTGCAAATGAAGCCCAGGATTTAAATATCCCGGGCTTCATTTGCATGCTCCCGGGCACCGCCGTTTTTAAATCCCCCTTAGTCCGAACTCCGTGCCCGCGGCTAAACGCAGCACGGACTAGGTAGTTTGAATTAAAGATCCTAATTGGAACTACCGTTGCTTCTCATTCCATACCCTAATAGCTTTTGAAGGGTTAGAGCAGGGTGACGTATTCAAAAAAGAAAAAAATGGTAAAAAGTGACTGACCCGTTTATAAGTTAACTCCAGAGGACAGCTGCAGCTTGTCAGCTTCAGTGTGGGCTGAGGCATGCAGACTGCAGGGCACGAAGCTTCTCCGGGCGCTGGCCGCTGTTTGTCTGCGCTGCTTCCTCAGCTCCTGTCCCCTCCATCCCCTGCCCAGCCATGGAGCGAGGGGGCTCTCGTGGCCAAACGGAGCTCTGGAGCTGCCAGCTGCACAAAGGTGGAATTTCGGGAGGGTAGGGGGCAAGGGCAGAACTACAAGGGCCAGTGCATGAGAGGCATGCACAGCATGCAAGCACCTTCCTCACGCTCCCTTTGCTTCCAGAGAATGGGATCAAAAGCAAACTGCATCCCGGCACGCATGGCTGCTGCTCCCCTGTTGCGCTCCAAGGGTGGGGAGAGAAAAGGAAAAGAAAAGTAAAAATTGGGCCCACCAGGGTGGGCCTGATCCTTACTTTTAAAATCTTTCCGCAGATCCCCTGCAGTGCCCTCACAGACCCCTGGCCACAGGTTGGGTACCACTGTGCTAAAGCACTGTCATCAAAGACCCACAAGACTTGTCCCTGACACAACCATCATACCTCCTGCCCCTCTGTGCCTTCCACACGATAACAGCAGCAATAGAAACTACCATCAGGAGATGGCATTTACAAAAAATGTAGAGATTGCCAGTCTGGCTGCTCCATTTAGCCCAGGATCCAGTGCCCAGAAACAGACGCTTCTGAGAAAAGATGCTTCAGATAGGTGAGATAATCAGCCCCACAGGAAAATCTCTTCCTAGCCTTGCTAGCTTCTACAACTTGGAGGCTGCCCTGAAGCAAGCTAGGATTTAGCGGTGCAGGGGCCAGTGCTGGCTCTCTGCCCAGGGTGAGTTTACCCCAGTGAAAGCAGAAATATCCTACATAACTCAATGGATTTCAGAGCAGACAAGGGAATTGAGTTTATGCTGGTGCATCCTAGCATACATGAATGTGGAGAACTGGAAGTTGGGGAGAAAACATTTTTCTTTATTACAGATTGGACCTCCGTGGTCCAGCACCCTCGGGACCTGATTAGTCCCGGATGAGGGATTTTGCCAGACCAGGAGAGGTCATATCAGGATCCCCTGCTACTAGCTCCCTCTAGCCCTTGACGCCCTCCCCCCCACTTGCTCCAATGCCCTGCCAATCTCCCCTCCACACTAAGCCAGGCAGCCCAGCTCCAGCCAGCTCCCTGTGCACTGGGCTCCTGGCTGTGCTGGGCAGCCCTGCAGCAGCACGCCGGGCTCCTGGCTCCACCAGGCAGCCCTGATGGGTTGTACCTAGCAATCCAGCTGTGTGTAGCCCAGCCACCAGCCTTCCACTGGGACTCTCTGGCCCTGGAACATCCGTGGTCCTGCTAGTTCCTGGATGTTGCCAGACCAGAGAGTCCCAGTTAACAGAGGTTCAACCTGCAGTAAGCTGAGCAACCATGATCAGCGATCCATCCAGAGACGGCAGTGACAGGACTCCGCAGTGCCATTCGCACAGTCCCGTCTCAGAGCAGGACTACACTTGAAGCCCCAGAGGTGACTTGAGCTTTGAGAGAGCGATGAAGGTTGAGCCATTAAGGGGCTGCCTCTGCTCCACCTACAGAGAAGGAATTTCGGAAATGCTCAGCACTGGCCTAACTTTTCTCCTGGGGGAGTCAAAATCCCAATGAGTGAGATGGGGGTACAGTGACCCCTTCTTTTGCTCTGCTGTGAAGATCCAACTTGCTGTCTACAGACTCCCTGGGTAAAGCCAGGTGATGGACTGAGAGTGGCCCATGCACTGATCTTGCCCTGGGAAAGGCTGATCTCAAGGGAACCTCTGTCAATAATAGACTGTGGGCACTCCCATGGATAATGAGACTCTACAAAGGGGAATGGTACTGTGCCAGAGATGCCCACCCATGTGCCTGCCTTGGCATGCTCTGTCACCATGCCAGACACAGTGCAGAGAGGGGAGGGGTGGGCATACTTCTGAGAGAGGCAGCTCAAGGCACAATTAGGAAGCATGTTTTCCTTCCATTCTTGGGCTCTCCTTTGATCTCCTCTCCCTTTTTTCCCTTTTGTGACTCCTCTGCCCTAATTCTTCCCTCTCTAATTTCTCCCCATTGACGGGACTCATTATTCCTCTCTCCAACCTAACAAGCACTTTAACAAAGAAACCCTCTCTGTCCACTCTCTCCTTCCAGCCTCTGAGTTTGCTTCCCAAGGTTCCCCCACCCCCTTCACTCAAAGAAGCTGCCCCAGTTCCAAGTGCTTTGGACAGCAAGGAGAGGTCTCTGCAGCCAGTACCAGCAGCAACTGCCCATGATGGGGATAGGAAGGGAAGGTTTCAAAGTTCTTCTTCTCCCTGGTGATGCAGCAAATCATTGGAAAATCTGTTCTTTGCTTGCTAGTGGCCCACATGTAGAGCTTGAACAAGCATAGGATTGGGCCCACAGTGATAATGAAAGTGTTACCACATTTCTGATCCGAGTGTTACCAATATGGGGTGTTGCATTTTTTCCATTTATATTGACAATAGAGTCAACTTTCTTTGATCCAATTATTTTTATTAACAGAGAATGTAAAAAGTCTTATTTCCCGGAATGCAGGAGGAATCCAGCAACATCTTTGCTTGGAGCTCCAAGACCCTTTCCAGCCAGTGCCTAACCCAAAAGCTTTTCTTGGGGCCACAGTCCCAGTGCTTGTATAGGGGCTTTTTTGCTCCTGCTCTATTGTGTTATTGAAGCTCCTGCTTCTTTCTCTGATGCTCTTGCCTTTCTGTTTCTCTTGTGAAGACACACAAACCCACACAGAACAATAGCCCGTGAAATACCTCCATGTGCTTTTATTTTGGACAATGACAGCTGCCTGTGTTTTGGATGGAGACCAGTGTTCCCTGTAAGCTGTGCACTTGTGTGGCCACTCAGAAGAGATTCAAATGCTGCCCAGTTGATTAGCAGACCGTCCACAGTTAGATTTTGTTTCTACTGGTGGTGCACATTTGCACATGCCTCAGTGCATGCAAAATTATTCCACACAAGGATGGAAAAAATCCACACATGGATAGAAAATATTAGAGGGAACATAGGTGGAGTCTGCCATTGTTTCAGCTACTTGGTTCCATAAAATAAGAAACAATTAAGCTCCAACTATCTTACATGAAGGGAAGTGCTTATACATACACCCCCGCCCATTTCAAAAAGGTTTAGTTCAACCCCATACCAGAGGAACTCTGTTGGAGACAGCTGTCCAGATCCTGCCAGCTTACTAAGGCATCTGCAAGGCTATGTCCTTCCCATGTTCATCTACCCTCACCTCTTGGCACTGCTATTTAGGGAGGGGCTGCTGCATTTCTTTTCCAAATCGAGCTATGTCAGAATGTGACCAATTCTATATGTTGTGTGTGCAGCAAACATGCCTTTGAGCAAGGACCATGTGAAGTGATCAGTTCAGTGCTGCTGGTGGCTTCCCACCAGGGACAGCATTAAAAGGATGAAACCCTGGATTACTGGGTTAGATGGGAAACTGAAGGAGTTCTACTCTCACCTCTGGTGGGAGTGTGGTCTAGTAGTTAGAACAAAACAGGAGTTGGAATTGGGGATCTACTTCCAGCTCTGCTGCTGATGCTGGACAATTCAGACAAAAGCAGGTAGTGATTTCAGCTACCCGTTAGGAGCAACTCGTGATACTCTGCAGCTATATTTTCAGAGGTGTTCCCTCTAATCCAGGAGTAGGCAATAATTTTCACAGTGGGGCAACTTCATGAATTTTGATATGTGGTGCCGAGTTGGCTCTGGGCCTCCCAGGAGGGGTGGGGCTGCAGGTTACGGAGAGAAAGAGAATGTGTGAGTGTGAAAGAGAGACTCTGTGTGAGAGACAGACTTTGTGACACAGATTAATGAGACTGGGAGAGTGTGTGTGTGTGTGTGTGAAAGAGAGAGAGAGTGAGCACAAGTACTGAAATCTTAGAAACAGGGCACTGCCTCTTAAGACAGATGCTTCTCTGAGTCTCTTCCCATTCATACTTCAGACTGGAGCAGCTCCACTGTGTGACTCCCTCTCCCCAACCCCTGCTCTGCAGAGATGGGGTACAGGGGGAGTGGGACACTCTGACTTCAGCACTCCTCTTTCCCCCGTCCTCTGAGGGGTGAGCGTGTGGGGTCCACATAGGTAGCAGGAGAATCCAGGAAACAGCTCAGTGCAGGGCAGAGCAAGGTGGGTGGAGGGATAGCTAAGGACATGCTGCTGGATGTAAGGATGCACATGCTGCTAATCAGCTGGGCAGGACGGAAAGAAATGCTTGGTAGGCCAGATCTGGCCTTGGGGCTGATTTTGCCCAATCATGATCTAATCTCTTCCATTCATGTGGGCAATAATTTTGTATGTGCACCGAGGCATGTGCCAATGTACACTACCAGTAAAAACACAACCCTAGAGCTACGTCTACACTGGCGGGTTCTTGCGCAAGAACGGCCGTTCTTGTGCAAGAATCTGCAGAGCGTCCACACTGCCCACCCTCTCTTGCAGAAGAAGATTTACAGTACAGTGTGGTAAGAGAGGGCTTCTTGCGCAAAAGCTATGCTCTTTTTTAACAGGTGTAAGCTCTCTTGTGCAGGAGCTCTTGCACAAGAGGGCAGTGTGGACGCTCGGCAGCGGTTTCTTGCGCAAGAAAGCCCTATGGCTAAAATGGCCATCAGAGCTTTCTTGCGCAAGAGAGCATCCACACTGCCATGGGCGCTCTTGCGCAAAAGCACAGCTCGCACGTGGCAGTGTGGACGTTTTCTTGCGCAAGACTTCTTGCACAAGAACCCTTGCGCAAGATGTTCTTGCGCAAGAAGCTGCCAGTGTAGACATAGCTTCGGTGTGGGTACTCTGTTAATCAGATGGGTAGCTTTGGAGTCTCCCTTGAATGGCTGAACAAGCACCAAGCTTACAGGGAATACTGAAACACACACCCACACCAAAATTCAGCAAAAGCTGCTGATACTTATCACCTCTAAGGATCAAGCCAAAAAAAACTCTCTGTACCTCAGTTTCCCCATTAGTAAAATAAGTCTAGCCCTGCTTATTTCAGATGGAAGGTGTAATACGCAGGCCAAGGAGCACTGTCGTTGCCTGGGGCCTACGCTACATAACTCCAGAAGCATACAGGAAAATCACCAGTACCACCTCTTGCAAAATCACTAGCCCCGGAAGAGCCTTCAGTGTTTTCTATGCAAGCAGGACTGCATTTTGGGCCCACTCCTGCAAGACGCTGGGCACTCGCGACTTCTGGGAGTTGAGTGGTCTCGTCGCTGTGCTGTAGCATCACATCCCTTGAAAAGAATTCCTGTCCGAGCAATACAAGGGCTGCTCACTAAGCAGCACTAATAATGCTGACTTGTGCTCCAGCTCCTTCAGAACTTGGTTACTGCTCCCTTCCCTATTAATGTGATCAGGGGCTTTATGAAGATAGTCTCTCCCTGCTTTATGGCTCTCCTGGACAAGAGTCAATAATTGTAAGCTGGAGAGCTTATCAGAGGCACACTCCCCTGCATACAAATCTCATTAAAAGAACCCCCCAGTGTCAGTAAACAGTTTTATTACTGACTACTTATATTGGTTTCCCTTTATCCCTCTCTGATCTGATGGTAAATTACCTGCCTGAGCGCTATTCATTCAGGAGTCCTCATAGTTAACAAACTAGTCACAGGCACTGCTGTGGCAGAAAACATGTATCGATTTCCCCCAAATCAAAGGAGAGGGCTAAGAAATGTGGGTGGGGGAGGAGGGAGCAACAAGGGCAAGAGCTGGAGCTGCCAATGGTAATAAACTAGCTCCTGTCACTGCATTTGAATGGAGAACATAGAATCAGTAGCACTAGACAGAGGCCATGAGGTTGGTACTAGAGAGGAGAAGGATGCCCCATCACCACTTTTCCTCCGCGGCATGTTGGCTGTTTGGTCAGACAGGGCTGTTTCTGTTATGTGCCAAGACAGATTCAAAATCACAATTTTGGGGGTCTTTGGACCTTGAGGTTTGGACCAGCCTATTATAAAGATAGGAGCCATTTGGTCAGTTTGGATCTGGATCCAGGTTCAAGTCCATCTTCAGTTCTGTTCCTTCCTCTCTTGCCTTGTTTTCTGGGAGCCAGTGCCTTATGTCCCATCAGGACTAAAGCCAGGCAGCTGTGGTGAGCATGTGGGGTCTCAGCCAAGAGGCCCTACCGCTCAGGGCCCTAGAATAGGGCTCCTTCCCCTGCACAGTGTAGCAGACCCAAGCAGTCTGGAGCTTCCAGACACAAGGGAAATCACCAGAGCTCCAGAGCAACCTTCCCCTCAAAGCCATAGAGCTGGACTAGCTGGGTATCAGCTGCAGGCTCAGCATCTCCACCTGCACAAGGCCCAGGAACCATGGCAACCACCCACTACAGTCGTGCCAGAGCAGCTTGTCAAGTACCATGCCACGATCTCCCTTGTCCCCAAGCTGGGCATCCCAGCACATCTTGCCCCTCCCTCCCTCCCCCGGAGCTGCCCGGCAATTGCCCCTCCCTCAGCTAGGCATCCCAGCACCGACCCCTCCCCCGGAGCTGGGCATCCAAGCAATTTCCCCTCCCCCAGCTAGACATCCCAGCACCGACCCTTCCTCCCAGCTGGGCATCCCAGCACATCTTGCCCCTCCCTCCCTCCCTCCCCCGGAGCTGCCCGGCAATTGCCCCTCCCTCAGCTAGACATCCCAGCACCGACCCCTCCTCCCAGCTGGGCATCCCAGCACATCTTGCCCCTCCCTCTCCCGGAGCTGGGTAGCCCGGCAATTTCCCCTCCTCCCAGCTGGGCATCCCAGCACCGACCCCTCCTCCCAGCTGGGCATCCCAGCACATCTTGCCCCTCCCTCCCTCCCTCCCCCGGAGCTGGGTAGCCCGGCAATTTCCCCTCCCCCAGCTGGGCATCCCAGCACCGACCCCTCCTCCCAGCTGGGCATCCCAGCACATCTTGCCCCTCCCTCCCTCCCCCGGAGCTGGGTAGCCCGGCAATTTCCCCTCCCCCAGCTGGGCATCCCAGCACCGACCCCTCCTCCCAGCTGGGCATCCCAGCACATCTTGCCCCTCCCTCCCTCCCTCCCCCGGAGCTGCCCGGCAATTGCCCCTCCCTCAGCTAGGCATCCCAGCACCGACCCCTCCTCCCAGCTGGGCATCCCAGCACATCTTGCCCCTCCCTCCCCGGAGCTGGGTAGCCCGGCAATTTCCCCTCCCCCAGCTGGGCATCCCAGCACCGACCCCTCCTCCCAGCTGGGCATCCCAGCACATCTTGCCCCTCCCTCCCTCCCTCCCCGGAGCTGGGTAGCCCGGCAATTTCCCCTCCCCCAGCTGGGCATCCCAGCACCGACCCCTCCTCCCAGCTGGGCATCCCAGCACATCTTGCCCCTCCCTCCCTCCCTCCCCCGGAGCTGGGTAGCCCGGCAATTTCCCCTCCCCCAGCTGGGCATCCCAGCACCGACCCCTCCTCCCAGCTGGGCATCCCAGCACATCTTGCCCCTCCCTCCCTCCCTCCCCCGGAGCTGGTAGCCCGGCAATTTCCCCTCCCCCAGCTGGGCATCCCAGCACCGACCCCTCCTCCCAGCTGGGCATCCCAGCACATCTTGCCCCTCCCTCCCTCCCTCCCCCGGAGCTGGGTAGCCCGGCAATTTCCCCTCCCCCAGCTGGGCATCCCAGCACCGACCCCTCCTCCCAGCTGGGCATCCCAGCACATCTTGCCCCTCCCTCCCTCCCCCAGCTGGGCATCCCAGCACCGAGCAGCTCACCGCACCTGCGAGGCTGCGTCCCGGCTGCGGGCTCGCTCTCGGGCCGGGCTGGAGCGGAGAAATGCAGCGTGGCCCGCTCGGCCGAGCCATGGCCCGCGCCTTGCCCCCGGGCTCGGGCGCCTGGAAGCCGCCGGACCCGGCGAGGTTGCGGTAGCTCAGGCCGGGCGGCTGCGCGCGGCGCTGCAGCGCCGAAGGGGTTAAGCGCGGCCCCTTTCCGGGGGCTGCTCCCGGGAGCCGCCGCCGCGCGCAGAGAAACTTTCCCTGCGCCAGGGGGAGGGGAGCAACCACCCGCGGGCTGCACTGGCGCGGGGGGCTTGCATGGCCCGGGCGGCGGGGGGGGGGGAGGCTGAGCCAGAGCCGCGGGGATGCTCGGAGGGGGGCGAAGCGGCCGCGGGTGCCCCACCCGCAGTTGGCTGCGTAGAAGCGGCCGCTCCTAGCCAGCGAGGGGGAGGGGGTTTGCAATCCGCAGGCTGCAGCGAGCTGACACCCCCGGGGGGGGGGGCGCTGCAGGGGACTGTTTGGTGGCCGGTCTCAGCTTGCAGAGAAGGGGGGAACCCACCGGAGCCGACTCCCCCCTCTCCTCCTCCTCCCGGGATTCCTCCCCTGCCGCGTGCGGACGCCGCTGAGCTGAACTGGCGCGGCGCGGCTGCCCGCTCCCGGGAAGCTGCCACAGGTTAACGAGCCTCGTTGGGAGCGAGCTCGGGGGCGGGAGGGGGAAGTCTGCTGGCCCTCCCGTGAATCCTCCTCCATCCTCTCGCTACCCAGCTGCGCCGGGGGCTGCAGGAGGGACGCGCAGAGGGGCTGCGTGTGGTGCCGGAGAGAATCACAGCCGGGCTTTCGCCGGGTAAACTGCATCCAACCGGGGGGAAACATTAGCCGCCGCTCTGCGGGCTGAATGCAAAGGAGCTGCCCAGAGATCCGGGCTCCCCCGCCCCGCCCCGCCGGGCAGAGGGACTTTCCCTGTAGCCCTGACCCCTAAAAACAAGCCGGGTGGACCGGCTGCATCTTCCGGATACTTCGGGTTTAATCAGCTGGAACTGGGCTTTGCACAAATCCACCCCGAGTCTGACCCTGCCTGGACCAGGAGCAGGGAGCGGTGAGAAGAAGCCGCCCCCGAGAGGGGCAGATTCCCTCCCCCCCGCACGTGGGCCCCCGCAAGGCTGGAGTGTGGCGACCCAGGCACTCAGGGAACCAGCCTGTGCCCCTGGAGCTGCAACCCACGGCTTGGCTAGAGCCGGCGGCTCCCTGGCGGCGACTTGCTGCTAGGCGCTGGGACCCGGGGCTCTGCCAAGCCCCCTGGCTGGAAGTGCTTCCATCACACCCAGGGTTCACAGTGGGCTCCGTGGCTCCCCTGCTCCTCTGAACGGAATGCAGCCGCTCCCCAGCCATGCTGGGCTGCCTTGGGCCAGGTGGAGACGTCCCTGGTAGTTGGATTTAGCGATCAGGACTTCGCGCAGCGTGAGAGAGGTGGGGTGTCCAGTCCAGCCCTGCTTCCCTGCCCCCTTCCCAGCCCACTCAGGATGCTGGCCGGCTGGAGAGAGCTCTCTGCAGGGACTGGTGCCACGCTTTGCTGCCTCCTCTTCTTCTGGCTCTTGTACTCTCATCCGCCAAAGGAAGGTAAATCTTTTCAGTACCATACTCCTGCCAACGCTGCTGCCTTGTGTCTGCTGGGGGAGGGGGACTTTTAAAGGGATTGTGTGTCCTTCTGCCACACGCCACCCCAGAAAGCCTGCATCAAAGCCACCTGGTACCGTGTTCCATCTTATTTTTTTCCATCCCTGTGCAAAATAAATGTTGTTCTGTGCACCCATGCATGTGGATGTGCACCACCATTAGAAACCCCTGTTGCTGGCTGTGGGTGCTCTGCTAATAAGCGAGGCCCCTTTGAATCTCTCCTGGGTGACCACTCAATTGTTCAGTTTACAGGGAAAGCTGCCTGGTATCATGACTTTTACAGAGATTTCCCCCTCCCATCTGGGATTTCCCATAGCAGAGCCCTTGGGGGCACAAGGCAAACTTTCCAGCAAGGGTTCCCCAGAGCAGAAGAGGTTCAGTCTTTGGCTGCCAGGTGCCTGGCCAGAACTATGGACTGGTTTTCCATCTGAGAGGTGCTGGCCTAGAGGCGGAGGAGGATTCACCTGTGACTGGAAAGTCTGGGGGACTGATAAACCTTGGAAGCTAGAGAGTTCAGCAAGGAGAATCCATGGATGCTGGGCCTGTGTGGTGTACTGGGTCAGAGCTGGCTTCTCTTCCCTATTGCCAGTTGCTAAATCACATTAGATATAGTCAGTTCTTCCCTAATGTTTCTTCTCCATGTAAAGCAATTGCTGTAGTTGCCATAGAGTGGAGTCATCCAGTGGCCAGTGGGAAGGGAAACAGTCTGTGCCATCATGAGTGGGGATGTGCCTATAGGACAATCTCTCCTTTAAGATCTGCAGATACCCTGGGGAAAAGTTTGCTCAACAGCCTGGAGTACAGGACTGGGAATTAGGAAGTCTGGGAGCAACACTTGGCTCTGTCATAGGAAGTCTATGGGACTATGGGCAAGTCCCTTTGGGTGCATCTACACTGGACCCTTAGCTTGACATAAACTAGGCAATCTGAGGTACCGCAAACTGCATAGCTTATTTCAAGTTAATTTCAAAATAGAGCACTATTCCAAAACGTCCCTTAATCCTTATGGAACAAGGTTTACAGGGATATTGGAATAGTGCGCCGGTTATTTCAAAAGCTATAAGTCTCTCTGTGCCTTGGTTTCCCATCTGTGAACTGAATCTCATTATGCCTATGTTTACAGAGGATTGTTTATTAACAGGGGTGAAGTGCTTAAGTGAAAGGTACAAGGTGAAAGGTGCAAAATATTATTACTATGGGGGGCTGGCCCTGTTATACATACATGGGATACATTAAAATAAGCCAAGTTATCTTTAATTGAACAGAGTCGCATATAGTGTGGCTTGCAACTTGGGCTCCCCGGGTGATTCTTCTCCCAGACAAGGTGAATGGAGGGAGAGAGGTGAAAGTAGGACAGTGAAAGGAAAAATGCCAGATTAAAAAAACCCCGAGGAGCACTGGCAATTTCCCTTTCTCTTCAACCTGGAGCGTGCTTTATGTTGTACACTGGTTGAACTTTGTCTAGTTCAGTGCATCCCACTTTCCAGTATTGTCCCAGCTGGTTTCCAGAAGGTACTTTGGGGATGGCCAGACATCTATATATTGTATGAGAGCTGGAATCTCTCTCTCTCTCCGTTGTCTTCTGATGATATTTTATGCAGTACTGATCCTTTTTATAGCTGAAATGAAATTCACTTCCAGCACTGCTTGGTGTGTCCCCCAGTTCCTGCCAAAATGGGGGAGGAGGGTGTCACATATGACCCAAGGAAAGACTATAGGATATTGGAAGAGACTTGACAGATGGCAGAATGAGGAGCAATGGTCTCAAGTTGCAGTGGGGGAGGTCTAGGTTGGATATTAGGAAAAACTATTTTCCTAGGAGGGTGGTGAAGCACCGAATTGGTTCCCAAGGGAGGTGGTAGAATCTCCATCCCTAGAGGTTTTTATGTCCTTGCTTGACAAAGCCCTGGCTGGGATGATTGAGTTGGGGTTGGTCCTGCTTTGGGCAGGGGGCTGGACTCGATGGCCTCCTGCGGTCTCTGCCAGCCCCAGATTTCTATGATTCCATGATTGAAAAAGGCATGAGAGCTGGATGAAAAAATGTGGAGAACACCCCTTTTCTATGGGGCCCAATCCTGCAGGAGTGCTGTCCACCCTTGACTCCAGAATGAATTGAGGTTGCTTGGCTCCTCAAAGGACAGGCCCCAGGCTACATATCTCATTTGACTTCCAATATGCTCCTTAGCTTTGTTGCTCCTAATTTGCCGCGTGACTGCTGGGACTGGCAGCAACCTGAACAAACTGTGCCAAGATGCTTGCTCACCCCCTGAATCGGCACCGCTATGCTGAGCGCTTTGGCAAGCAGGCCGCTTCTCCCTCGTCTCCGGAGGCTGCACTTGCAAATGAGGACGTGAGAGGAGCGTTGCTGATCCATGTGGATCCATAAATAATGCCACAATTATCAACTGTAACTAAACATTTATGCAATAATTCAAATGATGCAGCATTACTCAGCCAAGCAAGAGACCAAGTCTGGCCTCCGGGCGTGGAAGAGGCTAGAACTGCGAAAGCATCAGCTGGGATTAGCAGAGCTATAAGATAGGACAGCTAGAGGGTGTGATGCTCCGTGACTCCACAGCACCCCCTGCTGGGCCATTTGTAAAGCAGCTGGGAACTGGCAGTCATTCATCCATGGTAGAGGTAAGGGACCGCAGCTCACTGATTGCAATGCCAGAGGAAAAGCAACCCCCATTGTTTTTATGGTTTAAGATATTAAGCCAGAAGAAAGCCCTGCTTAACAAATAGGCAGAGAAAAAGCCTAATCAGAGAGGCAGTACAATCTAGTGGATTGAAACCGGAAATCCTAAATTCAGACCTCAGCTCCGCCATTAATTCCCAGGATGGGTTTGAGCAAATCTTGTGACCTTTCTCAGGTGGTCCACTGTGAATCCGGTAACCCAGTGTAACCCAGCAGAAAAATGACCCTCTCTGAATTTGACACTCGAGTGTTTTAGCTTCTTCAGTCTGTATAATGGGGACAGTTGCACTTAGCTATACCAGATGTGGTTTGGCAGGTTTAATCAGTTCACGTTCTATAGGCAACTGCTAAGGGTTAGGCTCAACTGTGTACATGTATGTGTCCTCGTGGAGGGAGAAGTGGTTTCTGGTGGTTTTGAGGGAGAGTTCCAATTTAAAAGTCAGTGGCACAAAATGACACACTCCCACCCCCACCCGCTCTCTGGCTGACTGGAAGAGCCTAGAGTTTGAATGGCTCTAAGGGAGTTTTGAAATGAATGCCGCCCCCCCCCCCTTGAGGAAAAGGAGCAGAGAGATTTCAGTGAGACCCGAACATTTTCCAAGCCCTGATTCTCAATGCCCTTCCCACAATGCTAGAGAGTTTCTTCTCAGGCTACTTATGATGACAACTGAGAGCAGTTGTTTTCTCTTCTGAGTCACTTGTAGCTGTGTGTGTGCAGTGAGCTGGTGGCACCGACTCCTTTAGTAAGAGGATTTCGTTTGGATCTGTATTAGATGTTTTCCAAGCTGCCATCACTCTTGTGTTGGAGAATTCTGCAACATGTGACACACAAAATCTCCTCCAGACATTGAAAATGGCCTGTCATTCAAATGGCCACAGCTAATTAGCACTGTATGTGTGGACAAGGGGGAAAATATTGAATCCCTCTGGTACAGATCCCAAAGGCATATCCCAGATCAAACCATAATCCTGCTGAATCAATGGCAAGCCTCTCATTGATTTTATAGGAACCAGTATTTGGCCCAGAGGATGCCTGGCTGTGGACAGCAAACAATGCTGGCTACAAAGCTGCCAAACGTGGCTCATGCTGGAGCTTTCTAGGGATGTAAAAGTGTAAAACAGTTAGCCGATGGGGCTCACGATGCAACCCTACAGTCTGATGCAGGCAGTCACAACTGTTTTATAGGAAGTAGGGATGTTAAAATGCATTAAGGTAAATGTGTAACTGCTGAAATTGTCAACGGTTACACATTTACACGGGGGAGGCAGATTCCCGGGAGCTGGTGTGTGTGTGGGGGGGGTCTGTTTTTAAGCTCCTGGGGAGCCAACTGCCCCCACCTTGCACTGCTGACTCCTACGGAGGCAGCAGCTCGGGAGGACAGACTAGAGCTATTACACACGAAAGCCACATGCCCCTCCTCCCCCATGCTGCCGTCTCTGTATCAGGCGGCAGCGCGGGGGGCAGGAGGGTAGGTGGGAGCCAGCGCTTGTGGGGAGCTGGCTCCTACAGCGTGGCCTACCCCCACACATACTGCTGCCTGATACAGAAGCAGCAGCATAGGGGGCAGGAGGGGAGGGCAGGTAGATCCCCACACGCACCAGCTCCCGGGAATCTGCCTCCCCCATGTAAATGTGTAATCGCTGAAATTTTCAGTGGTTACACATTTATCTTAATGCATTTTAACATCCCTACTTCCTATAAAACAGTTGTGACGGCCTGCATCAGACTGTAGGGTTGCATCAACAACGGTGACCCAGCCTGCACCCAGCAGAGGCCAGGAATGGTGGCGGCTGCTCCTAATACTCATCCACCTGCTCCATTTTTAGCAGATTCTCCCCAGTGACTGGTTATGCATTTTTTAAACTTTGGCAATGACAAGGGACCATCAGCGTTATTCACCCATCACTTAGGAATGGCCATAGGGTGCCCATCTTAGCCCAGTACATTTTCCTGCTCCCATCTCTCTCCGTGTGGACTTTTTCTCTGTCTAACAGATGGGTGCTCCAGAAGATGTCTTACCCATATGAGAAGTGGAGACAATACTTTAATACTGGTTTTCGAGGGGCTGCTTGAGAGAAGTGCTAGAAACAGACAGATTTATATTCACTGGCTGTTTTAAATCTGGAAACACTCTGAATGCCAGACACACAATTAATTTCATTGTAATGAGAGGGCATTGCAGCATGTTAAATAATTGCCGTGAGGAACAGAGGATTTGGATTCATAACCCAGTACAAACTGGAGCTGTCCACTGGCATTTGAATAGCATTTCCTGTGCTACCTTTGATGTGCATTTAAAACCCAGGTTACCAACACCATAACTTCCAAGGGACAAACTCTCCTGCCCTTCCACTTTAAATGCCAAGTTGAATAGCTTAGGCTCATTGAACTAAGCCACTCTTTTGCCATGGACTTCCTCCTGGAGTCCTGTTTCACCCCATATCTATACGGAAAGCCTTTTGCAGCTCTGGGAATTGCATGTGAAAGCTGGGTCTCCACCCAAGCCACAGAAGCACAAACTGCAGAGAAAGTGTCCTCTGTAAACAGATCTGAGAATCAGGTTGCAAGCCAGGAGCCCACTTTGGCCTCCTCGAAGCTGGGCTGGGAACCAAGCTGGAAGTAAATGTGGCTTGACTAGTGGTTCCCACTAAACTGATTCCTAAGTTGGTTTAGCTGATAAGAGTGGATTGAGTCAAATTTTATTTGAAAGCCATGTTATCCCTACCTCCCTATATCTACCCATCCATCCATCCAAGTTATTCTAACACTTTCCCTAATCAGGATCCACCTCTTGTTGAGCAACAGGGGAAGGAGCACTGCTTGTGGCTGGAGGAGACCCAATCAAATTCTCCAGGCCTTCCTCACTTGCCTTCAGTGGGGGCCCTCCGGTTTTAGTTCCTGGTAAGCAGGCTCCAGATCAGTATGTGTCAGGACAGCCTAGGGCCACACCAGAATCACAGGGCAGCCCAAAGCTGTTGACGAAGAAAGGGAAGTGGCTAAATTTTCAGATCAATTCTAAAAAAAGACTAAGGATGAAAATATTAAAAGGCTGTGTGCCACTCAGACACTATTGTAACATGAGGCCAGGGGAAAACCATAGATTTAAGGATCAAAGTTCTGAAAGCTTTGGAATGTTTTGTCCTCTGTTTACCATGAATTAAGGGCCTGATTCGGTGACGTGGCAAGTGCCTAACTCCTGTTCACTTCAGTGGAGATTCTACCACCTCCCTAGGGAACCCATCCCAGGGCTTCACCACCCTCCTACTAAAATAGTTTTTCCTAATATCCAACCTAGACCTCCCCCACTGCAACTAGAGACCATTGCTCCTTGTTCTGCCATCCGTCACTACTGTGAACAGCCTTTCTCCATCCTCTTTGGAACCTCCCTTCAGGTAATTAAAGGCTGCTATCAAATCCCGCCTCACTCTTCTCTTCTGTAGACTAAACATGCCCGAATCCCACAGCGTCTCCTCATAAGTCATGTGCTTCAGCCCCCAAATCATTTTTTTTTCTCCGCTGGACCTTCTCCAATGCAACCACATCCTTTCTGTAATGGGGGACCCAGAATTGGAAGCAATACTCCAGATGTGGCCTCACCAGTACCAAATGAAGGGGAATAATCACTTCTCTAGACCTGCTGACAATTCTCCGACTAATGCACCCTAATATGCCATTAGCCTTCTTGGCTACTAGGGCACACTGTTGACTCATATCCAGCAGAAAAAGACCTGGGATTTACGGTGGATGAGAAGCTGAACTGCTTATCCAGTTGGTTTCCAGCCTGTAACAATGTTTTGGATTCTTCTGTCCCAAGTGCAAGACTCTGCATTTGTCCTTGTTAAATCTCATCATCAGATTTCTTTTGGCCCAATTCTCCAATTTGTCTAGCTCACTCTGGACCCTATCCCTACCCTCTAGGGCAGGGGAGGGCAAAAGTGCCTCCAACGGCCAGATCCGGCCTGGCAACTGAGTGGATCCAGCCCACAGAGGCCCTGCCGCTCCCCTGCCCCCAGGGTCAATCAGTGCTCGGGGGCAGGGGGAGCGTGCGAAGTTTCCGTTTGCAGAGCTTAGAAGAGCCACGCACTCCTGGCAGGGTGGGAGGAGACTTTGTGTGCTCCCCTCTTCCCCAAGCCCTGACTGACCTGGTGGCAGGGGTGGGGGAAGTGCGCAGTCTCCTTCCACTCTGCGAGGGGCTCAGCACTTAAAGTCAACAAAGTGACTCTAAGCGCGGTGCTCCCTTGCAGGGCGGGGGCAAGGAGCAAGAGACTTCACGTGCCCCTCCTCCCAGGGGGGAGCATGTGAACTCTCCTCCCACTGCCAGGAGCGTGAGTAGCTAGAGGGAACCACCAGCTGTTCAGAACAGCTGGCGGTTCTGTCTGGGGGGGGGGGGGCAAAGACTTTGTGCACTCCCCCATCCCCAGACCAATCAAGGTCTGTGGGTGGGGAAGCACAGATGTATAATGGCCTTGCCCCTTCTGTCTGAGGCCCCGCCCTTTCCAGGGTGGTCCAGGGCCACTTACAGAATTTCTGAAGTACCCCCTGGTCAGAAATTATTGTCCAGCCTTGCTCTAGTGTATCTGCCTTCATCCCCTCATCCAGGTCATTCATAAACAAGAAGCTACCAAATTGGATATACAGCTTCCTCTTCTCCTAACTTAAAGCAAGGCCAGGACAACCGGCAGCCCTGGGAAAAGGACTGTTTTCCATAACATGCAAGGGAGGGGCTGCTGTTCAGAGGGACGTGATGTGAGAGTGGTCACTGAGCGCAAGCTGTCCTCAGGGGAGAGCTATGCTGCAGAGTGACGACTGGGCCGCTGCACCACCAAGGGAACGGCCAGAGGGGCAGGGCTCTGCCATTTTGCCTGCCACCAGAAAAGGTAAGTGGGGGCCCACTGTGTGGGATGCAGCTTTCCGCTGCCCCCCCCCGCCCTGCCCGGGGTGGGAGGAGAGAGCCCCTACTGCCCCTCCATCTTGGAGAAGGTCAGGGAGGGAGAGAGCACCACCCCTGCCCTGGGAGGGGCTGTGGGGGAGGTGACATCCGCCCTGGAAGGTCCAGGGGCAGGGAGAAAGCCCCTGCCAGCCTAGGAGGGGCTGAAAGAAGGGAGAGAGCCCCTGATGCTCTGGGCCACCCCCAGGGAGAAGCCAGTGGCCACTCCCACCCTCTGTCCTCCAACCCCAACCTTTACCCTCATACCCGCCCATATCCTTGACCTCCTGCCCTGAACCCCCCACATCTCCAAGGCCCCACCCTGACTCCGGCACCCCCTATACCACCAGCCCCCTGCCATGAAGGACTCAGGCAATGCCAGGTAAGTCTTCTAGTAAGGAATAAAGGACTGGGCCCTAATTAATCAAAACAAACCAAACAGGACATAAAACACCATACTCCAAGGCAAGTCAGAGCTAATGAATGCCATTCTAATAGAAACATCTTATCCACCCACAGCCACTTACTCAGATAACAAATAGCCTAGTCTAGGAAAGTCCAGATTGAATTTATATATTACAGGCCAAATAAATATGAAAAGGCTGCCAAATGCTTTCACATAGACACCAGTGATCTCATATGATTTCATCTATGCAATTTGGAGAAATATGAAGGGAAGTGGCAAGTGTTTTTATCCAGCTAATGGGGTAAATGGCACACAGGTGGGTTTTTTCCTCTCATTGGAAGGAGCAGGACTGTCAGAAATAGAGAGAGGGAACAGCTGCAGATGGGGTGTCAAGGCTGTTCCCCACTCTGGAGGCTACGTCTACACTGGCATGATCTTCTTGTGCAAAAACTCTTCCAGAAGAGAGCGTCTACACTGCCATGTGCTTTTGTGCAAGAGCTGTGCTTTTGCGCAAGAGCATCCATGCCAGTGTAGACGCTCTCTTGCGCAAGAAAGCTCTGATGGCCATTTTAACCAATAAGAGGGCTTATTCCTGAGCGGGAGCATCAGAGTTCTTGCGCAAGAAGCCCTGATTTCATACATTAGAACATCAGTTTACTTGCGCAAGAACTCCGGGCCAGTGTAGACAGGCAGCAAGTTTTTGCGCAAAAGCAGCCTCTTTTGCGCAAGATCGCGCCAATGTAGACACAGCCTGGCACTATGAATGCAGAAGTAGGGGCCCACAAGAGCACCCCAAAAACTTGCTTCTACAGGCTCTGGTACAAAAACTTCCCCCCAAAATCCTAATACCCAGATTTTGGGGAATCCACTGCCACCATCAAGTATTTTTGAATCCACAAACAGGTGGACACTTGAAACCAACCCCAGGGGTACTCCACACTCTTTCCCCCCAAAAAGAGCTTGAAAAAAGAAAAGAGAAAAAACAAGCTGCAGTCTGTGGTAGCTGACCCCTCAGTCAGGCATGCAGATACACCCAGACAGACCTTCCAGGACACAACAATCAACCAATACCAGGTAATTAGAAAAAAGAAACAAACTTTTATTATCAACACAAAACTACAGTTGCAAGCATAATAAAGTGGTTAGATGGGAAGAGCCACCAACTGATATAGATACTCAGGGAAAGTCCCTGCGCTAAAAACTTAGTTATAAAAGGAAAAAAAAAACACTTAACAAGCTCAGATATTATTTCCACATCCCCGAACAAGGAAAACAATAAATCCTTTCGGACTAGCTAAACTTTTCCCTACTTACACTTTCTAAGAAGTCCATTCTTGGAGAGAGAAGTGTCTCCCATCTCCCTCAGTACTTGAAAGAAATTGCTCTGCCTCTCAAACACAGAAGAGAGAGAAAAACCCCTCTTTTCCAGTTTGAAATTCCTACCTGCATTGTTATTGGCTGACCACCCCATGCCTGGCTAGTCACCAGGTGCTGGTCAGCACTCCTGATTATGACACAAGGCTGCAAGAAGGGAAAGAGGAATCATTCATTTTGTTGTGTAAGAGGGTGTGCCATTTTCTCGACCATCCCCGTGGTTAAAGGGAAGGGGTTTTCTAACCCCGCTTTAGTCAGAACAGCTTAAATCACTGTCAAAGAAAGAATTTGGGGAACCCATTATTCCTGTTGGATACCAGGGGCCAGATTCTCATCTCGTACAACAGTGTAAATTGGCCTGAAGCTCCTCTCACATCTCCTGGTGGAAAACTAAAGGGCTGTGTCTACATTGGTGCGATCTTGTGCAAAAGCAGCCGCTTTTGCGCCACAACTTGCTGCCTGTCTACAGTAGCCGCGAGTTCTTGCACAAGAACACTGACATTCTAATGTATGAAATCAGGGCTTCTTGCACGAGAACTATGATGCTTCCGCTCAGGAATAAGCCCTCTTGTGCAACTGTTCTTGAGCAAGAGGCCAGTGTAGACAGGCAACATGAATTTCTTGCGCAAGAAAGCCCTATGGTTAAAATGGCCATCAGAGCTTTCTTGCACAAGAGAGTGTCTACACTGGCATGGATGCTCTTGCGCAAAAGCACCTCTCTTGCACAAAAGCACATGGCAGTGTAGACGCTCTCTTCTGGAAGAGTTTTTGCACAAGAACCCTTCCGTAAAAGAGTTCTTGCGCAAAATCATGCCAGTGTAGATGTAGCCAAGTAGTTTTGTGGGCTGTGTGGTGTGAAGGTAGGATCAGGCCCAGCATCTGTCCACTGGATTTGTGAGCCCTGCTCCAAAGCCCTCTGAAGAAGTCAATGGGAGTGTAGGTGACTAGGCTTTGAACTGAGCCCTAAGTGAGAACAGAATCTTGCCTCTGATTTGTTGTGACAGTGAACTTGATGCTCCTCTTGCTTCCACCAGTGTAAGCCAGGAGTAACCCCATTGAAGTCGGACTTACACCAGCACAGAGGGAGGAGAAACAGATCCAAGGTTCCTTGTGTTCCCTGAGGGCTCCATAAAGTAAATTTCCAGTCCCCCTCAACCTCCTTTAACAGGCCCCAAAAGTTTGAGCCTAGCACTAAAGAATGGGGGTTTGTGCTGGGCTAAAGAACAAGAACCAAGGGCTGTGAGGTGCGAGTGTCAGCGCACTGCCAAACTACCCACACCCTTTAAACATTCTGCCTTGAGGCTGTCCTGCCCCTTGGCACAGGCTGCACAGGGAGAGTGCATGCGGAGCCAGCCAGCTGAGAAACAGGGTATTAAAAGGCCTGGAATTGATGCAGCCGGTGTGTGGCTGCCTCCAACCCACCTGTCCCACATTCATGCGTTAATGTCTGTTTCCCTGGGAGCAAAACTTTAACAAAGGGCAGGAGCAAGCCCTGAGCTCAGCAGCAGAAGGCTCAGAGTGAGGAGGTGTGCTCTGTCTATGCAGCCTTCCTTGTGCCGCACTGCAGCCCAGACTCTTGTGCATGCAGGCAGCTTTCTTGGCTGTGGGATTCATTCCCATACCCGCTACAGACACAGGGGTGGAGGCGGGGCTGCCCTGTTTTCCGACGCTGTGCTGTAAATTTACTTGCGCGAGAACGCACGTGCAGTGTAGACAACCGGCAAGTTTTTGCGCAAGAATGGCTGTTCCTGTGCAAGAAGCGTGCAATGTAGACACAGCCCTAGGGTTGCCAGATGAGTTAACCAAAAATACTGACCACGCCCCCCCCAAAAAAACCCACCGGGGGAAAAATTCCGTTGAGGGGAAAAAAAGGGGGGGAAGACCAAAGCTGTTGAGCCAAAAAAAAAGGACCCCCAAAATTATTAAGCAAAATAAAATAAAATAAATAAAATAATACAGCATTAAAACAGCATGGCCCCTTTAAGTGCAAGGGGGGAAGGTTGAGCACTAAGACCCAGGGGAGGCATTGCTTCCCCTTGCTTCAGGTCTTTTTGTGGGTGGTCATCTTGTTTTCTTGATCAAGCCCCCTCGCCCCCCCCAGGGAAGCAGAGGGTCAGGGGCCCAGTTGCCAAGTGTGTTGTAGGGTTGCCAGGTGTCCAGTATTTTCGCCTCCTGGCAGGGAAAAAAACCAGAAAATACCGGACATTTCAGGTATCTGGTATTTTCTGAAATTTTTTACTGGACAGGAGGCGAAAATACCAGACTGTCCGGGTCAATACCGGACACCTGGCAACCCAAGCATCACGGGATAGGAAAGAAGCTGAGGGAAGTGCTTGGCCCCCAGGGGAGGTGAAAAACCTTTGCTCTAGATGGCAACATGTTCCGAGTTGTCCTGACTCAGACCCAAGTTCTGTGAGGGTTGTTCCTCCCAGGGACTGTTGCATTTAGACCTCTGTGGGCTTTAGGTTTCCTTTCACCAGCTGGAGTCCATGGGAGCACCTGGCTGTTAGCTTCTCTGAAAGCCAGGCCCTAGCTGGTTGGGCTTCCAAGAAAGAGACACCCAGCAAGCAATGGCATCTTTTGACTCTGGTGGCCTAGTGCAAACAGGTGGCCAGTGACAGAACTGGGCCTAGAACCCGGATGTAAGAACATAAGAACAGACATACTGGGTCAGCCCAAAGGTCCATCTGGCCCAGTATCCTGTCTGCTGACAGTGGCCAATGTCAGATGCCCCAGAGGGAGGGATCATAGCAGGTAATCCTCATGTGATCCTTCCCTGTCACCCATTTCCAGAGAAACAGAGTCTAGGAATACCATTTCTACCCATCCTGGCTAATAGCCATTGATGGACCTAACTTCCATGAATCTATCTAGCTCTTCTTTGAACCCTGTTAAAGTTCTAGTCTTCACCGCATCCTCTGGCAAGGAGTTCCACAGGTTGACTGTGCGCTGAGTGAAGGAAAACTTCCTTTTGTTTGTTTTAAACTTGCTGCCTATTAATTTAATTTGGTGACTCCTAGTTCTTATATTGTCGGAATAAGTAAATAACTTTTCCTTATTCATGCTTTCCATAACAGTCATGATTTTATAGACCTCTATCGTATCCCCTTAGTCTCCTCTTTTCTAAGCTGAAAAGTTCAAGTCTTTTTAATCTCTCTTCATATGGGACCCGTTCCAAACCCCTAATCATTTTTGTTGCCCTTTTCTGAACCTTTTCCAATGCCAATATATCTTTTTTGAGATGAGGCGACCACATTTGCACACAGTATTCAAGATGTGGGCGTACCATGGTTTTATATAGTGGCAATAAGATGTTCTCTGTCTTATTCTCTATCCCCTTTTTAATGATTCCTAACATTCTGTTTGCTTTTTTGACTGCCGCTGCACATTGAGTGGAAGTTTTCAGAGAACTATCCACAGTGACTCCAAGATCTCTCTCTTGAGTAGTTGTAGCCAAATAAGTCCCCATCAGATTGTACGTATAGTTGGGATTATTGTTTCCAATGTGCATTACTTTATATTTATCCACATTAAATTTCATTTGCCATTTTGTTGCCCATGTGCTGCCTCCTGGTCTTATTCCTAGGGTAGCCCCCCGAGCGCAGGTGCCCTGCCCATCTGACTGTGCAGCTGCTGCTCAGTGTCCCCTTCTCTTGCTGCAGGGAAGGAGCTGGAGGTGGGGATGTGTGAGATTACAGCACTCAACCGAGACCTCAGCCACCCCAGGAGGATGATCGCTCGGCAGACAGCACGTTGTGCCTGCAGAAGAGGCCAAGTCGCCGGCACAACGAGGGCAAAACCTGCCTGTGTAGATGGTAAGAGAGCGTAGCATGGTTCCCATCCATGCTCCCCACACCAGCTGCTCCAGAGAACTCTGGGCTGGGTCATGGGGCCACCTCTGGCCTCTTGGTTCCCTTTATGCACACTATGGTCATAAGGAACTTTGTAGTGACAGCGGCCACAGAATTCAGGCCCTCTTGTTCACATGGGCACTGAAGCAGCAGTGCTGCCGCACCCCTGGCTAGACGTGGTTTCCATCATGGACAGGGTTTACAATTTGGTTCGGTGGTTCTCAGCACCCACACTAAACAAATTGTTCCAGCATCCCTATTTGTTCCGGGAGCACAGTCCCCTGTCATCACTGGGAGCTACTAACCACACAAGTGACATGACACACAGGCAAACAGTGCTGGGTCCATGGTGACACACACACCTGCTCATGGTCCAGCAACGTCCTGCTGTGTCTGCGTTTATATCTGTTGGTAGCAAGGTCGGGGGAAGAGGTTTTTCATTCTCCCCAGAATTGCATGGCCAGTTTCTGCAACTCTGCTGGTGGAGGAAGAATAAGATTCAGTGGGAGTGAGGAGTGTTCATTTTCAAAGTTTATTCATTCGTAGGCTCCCATACACTAACGCAGCCAAGATGCCCTTCCCCTAGAGGCTGACAAAGTTGCCGGGGGTGCAACAGGATATGCTGATTCCAGCAGGGTTACGCTGATGAAATCAGGAGCAGCATTTGGCTTGCAGGCCACACTTTTCAAAAGGGCTCAGCCGGTTAGGCCTTGCTCCTCACAAGATATTTAGACTCACTTTGAAGACAGTGGGAGTTAGATGCCAAGGTGCCTTTGGGAGCTCTTTGGAAAACCTTGTCCACAGCATCATTCCAGGAGCTGCTGGGCACTGTTGAAAATCTGGCCCTTATTTAGGTGCTTTAAATGGGTGTAGAGCTCTTTGGACTATCTGGCCCCTTGTGGGTAACACCTCCATAAAATCTGGCTCTGAACTCTTTGGAGAGTCCAGCTTCCCAACCAAACTTCTCTGCACTCCCAGGCAGCACACGATTGCAGGGAGGCAGGAGCCGCGGTGGGGCCCCTCTGGCTGGAGTTCTGCAAAGAAAACTCCACTGACCCTCCAGTCCTCGCCAGAAGCCTTGCCAAGCAGACCTGTGGTTTCTCAGGTTGCTGTGCCCTGCAGCTGTCAGAGGCCAGGCAGAGCCCTGGCAAGGGAGGGACATGTCATCTCACATGGCAATGTGTAGGCAATGTGTCCCGCACTGGGGGCAGGTTCCCTATGTGTGGGGAGCATGAGAGGCTGCTCCAAGTCTCTGGCCTGCAGACTGCTGTTATCTCATGTTGGTACAATTACAGATTGTAACTTCCTGCTTTACACTGTCGCTAATGGTCTCCATTCTCTCTCCCTTTCTCCTCTGCCCCGTGACACAATTTTTATTTTGCCCTGTGTTCTGCCTAACCCCACCCTCCTTTCCACTCTCTGATTCCACTTTCCTTAATTGTCCCTGTTCTTGTTTAATCTTGTGCCCCATGCATATCCATCTATCCTTCTATACACCCATCTTTCCTTCCCTGTACACCCCCATCCCCTGTATATGCCTTTCTGTCCATCCATCTCTAAATACCGTGTATCTATCCATCCCCATACATGTCTCTCCATCTCTACACACACACCCACACACCTTTCTATCCATATATATATACCCATCTCTCTCTATGCCCATCTTTCCATCCCTATATGCATCTGTCTCTCTATCCTTATATATTTATGCCTCCATCCCTATATGCACACCCACCTTTCTGTCCATCCCCATATATGCCCGTCTCGTTTCCCTTTGCACCCTGCTTTTCTCTCTCCCTTGTTCCTGACTCCTTCTCATTTCTCCCTCCCCGCTCCATGCCCTGTTACCGTCCTGCTCTCTCTGGCAGCTCAGCTCATTGCCAGTAAGCAGTGGTGTGGGATGGAGCCCTGTGACGAAGGGGAGCAGTGCACTTTGTTAATAAATCAGTCAGGCTGGAGCTGCACTAGGCGATTGGGCCGCATAAAAACCGTCACCGTAAGTAACCTCCTTGCAACTTGCCCTTCTGAGATGGGAGGAGAAACCTGCTGGGGGTGGGGGTGGAGGATGTCCTGGTTTGAAGGTGTCTGGAGGGAGGGAAGGAAGGTGAATCACTGGGCTGTGTCCCTTCTCCAGGGGTGAGTGAGGAACCCCAGTCCCCATGCATGTGAGAGTATTGCCATTGGGGCTGCTGAGTTCCCCTCCTGTGCCAGAGGCTGCAGCCTGGAACAGACCTGGATATGGCCAACCTCTGACACCTGCACAGACTGGTTCACAGCTGGTTTAGTGCCAGCCTGTCCCAGCGCCACACACTGTAATGGAGGCAGGTATCTCCCGCCTCCTCCAGTCCCTGCCATTCCCAACAAGGGGTGCTGTAGGGCATGGCAGAGCAGCAGGTCTGTGGGAGAGACAAAAGGGGGCAGCTGCCAACAGCCTGTGCTTTCCCTAGCTCCCACAGGAACTCTGGGGTAGCGTATAGGCTGCTGGGGAAAGGACAAGACCCAGCTGCAAAACCTGGATCCAGGTTTGGAGCCCTTTCTGCCCCCAAGCATTGGGGGGGGGGGGCGGGGGTTGAGATCAGTAGTTCCGGTTTGGCCTATTATAGAAACAGGGGCCACTTCTGAGGTTCAGATCTGGGTTCAGATTCCAGGTCCCTCCAAAAAATTGGGGGATCCTGGGTTTGAGCTGGCTCCCTTTTCTGTTAGGTGGCAGGCAGCTGAGTGAGACAGAAGCCCTGCTTTCTGCTGTGGGGAGTGCTGAAGGAACACTGGAGGAGAAGGGGCTGTTTATCTTGCACTTAAGGGCTGTCAAAGTGACATGCTTCTGTAGTGGCATCCCCAAATGAGCCCTCAGACCCAGAAGCACCTGTGTGGCTTCCCCCTGCGTGAGGCCCACGAGTCTGCTCTGCAGTCAGCTCAGCTAGTGAATAACAATGAACGGGGAGCTAGACGCTGCTGGCAGGAGCCCCAGAAGTGCAGCCAGATATTTTATTAATGTCAGAGACATTAAGATTGAGAGAAAAGTGAATTACGCTCCCTGCAGCACAGGGGAGACAAGCATCGGCAGGCCACGGCCGCGTGTCTCGCAGGCAGGCAGTCCTGTGAGCATGGCTGTCCTGGCCCCTACCCATCTCCAGTTACTGGGATTGTCTCAAGGCATGGTGGGAGAGATCCTCTGCTACACAGGGAGAAGTAAGGAGCCATTGCAGAAACCTGGCTCTCTGGCTGGTTTAGAATGAGCTGCCCATGGGCAGGGCTGATTTCTGGGTAGTACAGTGGGAAAGGCCTTTCCTGATTAGTATCATAGGCACAGCCAGACTGGGCCAGACTAAGGGCCCATCTAGCCCATTATCCTGTTGCCAGCCGTGACCAGCACCTGCTGTTTTGGAGGAGGGTGCCAGAAGCCTGTAATAGGCAGCTATGGGAAAACCTGCATTATCATCATCTCCTGTCCGCTACGCCAACACTGTAGCCTTCTTGCGGAAAAGCATGTGCAAATGAAGCGCAGCATTAAATATTGCCGCGCTTCATTGCATAATTAATTAGCAGCCGCTTTTGCGCAAGAGGCTTTTGCACAAAAAGGAGCGGTGTCCATGGCTCCTTTTTGTGCAAAATCCCCTTTTGCGCAAGAGCTGTTCTTCCTCATTTTCAGGAAGAACGGCTCTTGCACAGGAGGGGGGTTTTGCGCAAAAGCGGCTGCTAATTAATTATGCAAATGAAGCGCAGTGATATTCCACGCCGCGCTTCGTTTACATAAACTTTTCCCCCAAGACGGCTACAGTGTAGCCGTAGCCTTAGAGAGATCAGGTTCAACTATGACAAGCCCTTCTAAAATGCTGGCTAGCAATAACTACTGTATGCTACATTTGGATATTCAAGGGATCCATGTACACATCTAATCCCTTTGTTAATCTTGCTAAACTTTTAGTCTCGGTGACTTCATGTGGTGGTTGTGAGTTCCAATGTCAGACAATGTGGAAAGTTACAAATCTGGTTAGCTGTGTATCTATGAGAGGTGAAGACCTGATCTGCAGCCTTAGGACTCTGTATCCAGGGCTGGTGTCCCATCTGGGTTTGTCAGGGCCGGGTTATCAGAGCCACTTCTGGTAACAGCAGATACTAGATCCAGTGGCCCAGGAGATCCCTTCACAGCATATGCCCCTATGATGATGGAGTCCTTTTAGAAAGGATGGGGCCCCTTTATATTGTCAGAGCCATTACCTGCAAGGCTGGTACCGAATCTCCAAATTAGGCTGAGCTCTGCGTTTGGCTCAGTCTTTTCTCTAGGGCTACGTCTACACTGGCGCGTTCTCACACAAAAACTCTTTTGCAGAAGAGTTCTTCTGCAAAAACTCTTCCAGAAGTGAGCGTCTACACTGGCATGTGCTTTTGTGCAAGAGCATCCATGCCAGTGTAGACGCTCTCTTGTGCAAGAAAGCTCTGATGGCCATTTTAACCATAGGGCTTTCTTGCGCAAGAAATTCATGTTGCCTCTCTACACTGGCCACTTCTGGAAGAGCTCTTGCGCAAGAGGGCTTCTTCCTGAGCGGGAGCGTCAGAGTTCTGGCGCAAGAAGCCCTGATTTTATACATTAGAACGTCAGTTTACTTGTGCAAGAACACGCGGCCAGTGTAGACAGGCAGCAAGCTTTTGTGCAAGAGCAGCCGCTTTTGGGAGAGATCGCGCCAGTGTAGACACGGCCTAGTTGTAATTGGGTTTGGTTTTAGGCTTGAAGCTGTGGACCTGTAGAGAAGTCGGTGGTGGTGAGCGTAGAGAAAGGCCTGGTCTGTAATGGTAGGACTGTCTTCCTAAGGACTGTGCTCACTTCTGGGACTGTGATCCCTTCTTTCCGTCCCTCTGATTTTCACTGAATTTTCCTGCACGTGGCTCTGATGTGAACGCCTGGAATGCAGCATAGGGGAAGGGAACTCTCTGCTCCAAAGCTGTGCCATTGCCAGGCAGTTAAGGAAAGAAAGCTGGGAATGGGTGCCAGGGAAGAGGAGGTCCACTCATATTTATCAGACACCATCTCAGAGCTTCCTCTTGCCCCATTTGCACAGCTGGTTTTGCACAATTAAATATTCTGATACCACACAGCTGCCCAGCGTATCTGCACATTCTCCCCAGCAGTCATGTATGTAGGGGGGAAATGCAGAATCCTATTTGCCTTCTGGAGCAGAGAAACCTTCCCACAGTAGTAAATGGGTCACAGTAAACAGATGTATTTCTAGCCTCTCTCCAGGAGGTCTGAAAGGGGCTATACACACCCTCTCCCCCCAACTCTGCCTGTGTTCCTAGGGCTGTGGGGAGGGCAGTCCTTATTGACCCCTTTGAGATTCAGAGTTAATTCCACACAGAGGTGCCCCTCATTCTTTCAGTAAGCCCAGCGGAAAGTGGATCAGTACAGGGAAGACACTGGCTAGAAAAGGCGCTAATCAACTGGCTTAGGGAAGAGGTTCTGAACCTGGGGATCTGACCACATGGTAGGTGGGCCATGACTGCCTTGCCCTACTCCTATTGATAAATGTCAGGGGTAGATAATGGCAAAAGGGGTTGCAACATGGAAAAGGTCGAGAACTACTGTGGCATAAGCCTGTGGCCTGTGGGATGAGTTAGCTAGGTCTCAGGAAGAAAATCAGGGCACTGAGAGGACAACCATGGTAAAGCAGCTGCCAGCTCTTGAGGACCTCAGATAAATCACCGCTTTCTTTCCATGTGAAACTGAGTTGCTGGCCCCTGCTTAACCTGAGGGAGACATTGGTGTGCAACACCACCAGTGTGGCCAACTGGCAGTCCTGGCTTAGGGGAGGCCCCGACCTAGATAGCAGGTGAGATTCCAGGCCAGGAGGGAGCTACGCTTGCAGATCTGCATGGGCCACTCTGCATAGGGCTGATTGTACAGTGCAGCCAGACTCCTTGACAAACTTTTGCCTCCAATTAGGCCGCCTGTTAACGGTTAACCAGTTAGCATCAGCCTTACTGGTTAACCCGCATCCACGGGGCAGGGGGATGCTCTAACCCAGCCAGGCCCACCGCACTGCAGACAGGAGGGCCCTCTAGCAGAGGTGCCAGGGACTGCCTGAACTACAGAGACTGATCTCTCATCCGTGGGAGGTGGGATGCTTGCCCTATTACCTGTCCATGCCTGTGCCTGTGCCGCAGATGCAGGATTTTTCTTTCCACAGACATCTGTCCCCACCTATACATATTAATAGGGATGAATGCCATGGGGGGGGGGTGAGGGGGTCTCTAGACATGC
This sequence comes from Pelochelys cantorii, assembly GCA_032595735.1. Taxonomy (NCBI): domain Eukaryota; kingdom Metazoa; phylum Chordata; order Testudines; family Trionychidae; genus Pelochelys; species Pelochelys cantorii. Next base: position 13,554,161 of record CM064353.1, on the reverse strand, counting down.
AAGAGGAAGCTGTAGAAATTGCTCTAAAGCCTCACTGAAGTGGGCACAGACTGGTATGTTCTATAGCTTTGGGCATCACCGATTGAAGACGCAGAACCTTGGCATTTGATTCTCTAGGGTGGGCCAAGACGACCTATAGAAAAGTGGCCATATCTTCTTCTACCCTCTGGGACTGTTCCTTACCCTCTTGCCCCCAAATCACATCTCTGCTCTGGGGAACTGCTCCCTTGGGGAGAGCTGGCCCCAAAATTCCCTGGCTGTGTCATCCTGTGCACAAGGGGGAAGAGCCCAGAGAGGAAAGCGTGGAACAAAGATACTGATGGCTCTTGTGTGCCAGCCCACTGCATGGCGAAGGACAACTCCTGGCTGCCATCTTCCTGCATGTGTTCAGAGAATCAGAGTTGTAGGTCTGGAAGGGACCCTGAAAGATCATCTAGTTGAGTCCGCTGCACTGCGGCAGGACCAAGTCTTACCTAGACCATCCCTGAAAGGGTTTATCCCACCGGTCCTTAAAAACCTCCAATGACGGAAAAAGAGCTACAGCCAAACTCACTCCCGAGCCAGATTCACCACCAAAAATACACAAGCAGCTGCCCTTGGCTAAAGTGGCAAGGGTGGAAGGAGCCCAAGAGCCCTCATGTGACTGACACAAACACCCCACCATCCTGCTGCCTAAGGAACCACGCAGCGATGGGGATACAGCGAGCCTCCCAGCACCACCTAGCTCCATGGAGACACCAATGCTCAAGCCAAGGCATAAAGCTTCTGAGACACAAGGGCGGTGATAGGCCTGTGGCTCTCAGGTTCCCACTCACATCCAGCCTGGTGGCACAGCCTGGGCTTTGCACATGTAACGCACCCTGAGGCAGCAGCTCCTTTGACAGTCCTAGGCTCTGAGCGATGGCCTGGCTGCTCTCAAGCCAGTGCTAGTGAATAGCTGTGCCCCTCAGAAAGGCCAAGGACTGCCTGGGGCAGGGAGGCCAACCTCCCCTCTCCCTTGGCCAGGCCAGGGCTGAGACACGTTGGCAGAAGGGCAGGACGAGCTTGCCCCGTGGCTAGACACTGGCATTTGCACTCCGCCCACATACTTTGTCCAGGGCGCTCAGCTCAGTGTCCCCCTCTGGATCCTCTGTTTGCGGCCTGCACCCCATCCCTGCAGGCAGACACCGCTCCTCCCCCTGCTCTTCTGATCTCCGGGTTAGGACCCTTCCTCCTCGGAACGGGCAGAGCCACGGTGCCCTGAGCTCTCCCCATCACCCCTGCCGCAGAGCCTCTAGCTGGGCAGAGGGGCAAGAGGCTGAGCTAACTGAAGAGTGAGGATGCTCCAGGTAGGAGGTAGCAGACGGCTGCCAGGCAGGGTCCTGACCAGCCCCAGAGCACCCAGAGCTGTTGGAGGAGGCGGAGAAGGATGGGGGGCGGATTGACAGGCTCCCTGTCTGCTTTGTTTCCGCAGGTCTCCTGACAGCAGCAGCTGATGGCCTGAGCATGGCATCTCCACTCCTGGCTGATGCAGCAGTACAACTACCGTCTCCCTGGGGTGGGGGCCGGCCCCTCTGTCTGCGTCCCCATAGGTTGGTCTCCTTGCAGCAGGGCCTGTCGGCCTCTGCTTTGCTGCTGCACACCGGACAGAGCTGCCAGGGCTGGGGGCTTCTCTGTCGCCAGCTGGGATGATGCCTACAGCTGGAAAAATGGGCCGGGATTATCATCTGGAGGGATTTTAACTGAAATGCATCTTTCTGCAAACCTTTTGTGAACAGAGTAACGGCCCTGGGGCACCCAGAGGGTTAAAAAGCAGCATCTTTGCTGTGGCTGGCTCTAGGTCACTGGGGAGCAGCCCAGATCGGAGACCCAAGGAGGAAACAGACTCAGATGGATGTTTAACCAGAGCAGAGTGGAGCATGGGGGGGTCAGTCCATCACCATGATGCAAACGCTCTTGTATTTCTCTCCCTCACCCCAATCTCCAGAGTGAAAGGATGCAGAGGGGACAGCTCTCGGCTACGGTCCTTTCAGCTTTACCCACCAGCTCATCTGCAGTCCTTTGGAGAGTTCCCTGACACTGGGTGGGGCAGAGAGAGCCAGGCCCCCACCCTGCCATGCAGGCTGTTGAGGGTTGTTCCATAGGCCCGACGTTGATTGGAGGATTTCCATTTGCAACTTGCCCATCAGCAGCTCACAATCTCCCCAGGTGTAGTCAGCAGCCAAATTATTCCTAGGAATAAAATCTGAGCCTCTCACCTACTTGCAGTTAGTTCATCATGGGGTGCATGTGGGGAAACCTTCAAACTGAGTCAGATTAATTGGTTTTGATTGGTCCCAGTGTGGTGGGTTTGGGCCTTGATTGGCCAAGCATCACTCCTGGGATGGGGACACTTGCTCCCACGAGAGTTCTCCAACCTCCCTGCCAAGGGAAATGCTGGCTGGGAGAGTCCCACTGGGTGACGCGGGTCCAGTTCTTATAGGTGGAGAACATTCGCCATGTACATGGGCGAGGGAAGACAGAGGATGGAGTGAGGATGTTCTGTGACTCTGAGCTATAGGATTGGAAGGGCTTGTTTGCCTCACACTGGTCTGATCCCTGGGTGGGACTAGAAGGAAGGTCTGCGGAGATTTCCTATAGACTATAGAGAGCTTTACAGAGGTCCGAACTACACAGCTGTGAAAGAGAAGGCCCGTGGCCTGAAGAGCTTATCCTCTGAGAAGGGCCTGAACCGAAGCTGTGGGTGGAGATATCCCTGAGCAGCAGATGGGTTTGGATCTTGGAGCTTGCATGTTCTCCAAGGTACCAACAGGTACAGGGCCAGGAGAGCACATGGAGAGCAGTGGGCTTGCATCTGGACACTGGTGCAGACAGGCCCCGCAGAACAGCTGGGTCTGCATGGGGGGAAGGGCACGTGCAGGAAATGTCACCTGTAATTCAAGGCGCAGCGTGGCAGAAGGCAGGCTGAGGAGAGACAGCACAAGAGCAGTGTGGCTTGAAGTCTGCAGAAGTCCCTGAGACACTGACGTAAAAGAGGAGCGGCTCAAGGACAACATTCAGTTCAGCTGCCCTGAGTGCTAGACAATGGGGCAGCATTGTCCAAGAGGGCTCTTACTGTCAGGCCACAGGCATTTCCTGCCCGAGGGGCTTTGTAGTTGGGGATTACAGGGTGGGTCACAGCCTGGGTTCCCCTTTTCATTCTCTGCAGCCAAGCAATATACTTGGGTGACCTGGCCCCGGCCTCTTCCATGCTGCCTACAGAGCTGCTGCTCCTAGGGCAAGATCCCCTGTCCTGGCAAGCCCTACCCCATCACCTTGTAAATATGAACAGGGGTCCTCCCCACCCGATCTTGGGAGTGGGACTCTCAGCCGAGGGACCATTCCCACTAGAATACATTTCCTGCACACTTGTGATGTTGACAATGTACGGAAATAAAATTCTAACTTTATTAGTCAAAGAGGCCCCTTCCGGGCAGACACTTGTCTCTGGTGATGGTTTGCCTCTAGCCCCACCACAGCAGTGAGGGCAGGCTGGGGGATGAGGGGAGGACCTCTCCTACGGAACAGGCACCTCTCACGAGGAATCAGTGGTGAGATCCTGGATGTGGTCCTGCGGTCCCTCCACAGACAGGCGGATTGAATGGGAAGCCCTACAGGAAACACTGCTTCAGGCCTCATGGCGAGCCAGCACACTGCAGCCAAAACCTCCTGTTTCAGTGGCATGCTGTCGCTCCCTGACCCTGGGCAGAGCAAACCAGCTTGGACTGGCCAGTGAACTACAGCAGCTGCTCTGAGGTTCCAAAGCCAATTGCAGTCTTCTCCTGCAGCTCGGTTGGATAGAAGGCTGCGTTTTCCGGAGGTTGACCTTGTGGGAGAGAGTCTTTTCCACAGCCCCCATTCCCACTGGAATGTCTGAGCCAGCCTACCCCATTCATGTGTTTATCCTTCTCACACCTCCACAAGCGAAAGGGGAAGTTGTGCTCCCGCTGTATAGAGTGGGGAAGCCTAGGGTTGCCAGGTGTCCGGTATTCACCTGGACAGTCCGGTATTTTCACCTCCCATGCGGTAAAAAAATTCAGAGAATACGGGACACCTGAGATGTCCAGTATTCTCTGAATTTTTCCCTGGCCAGGAGGCGAAAATGCCGAGCACCTGGCAACCCTATAAACACTCAGTGCCTGGCCCCCCCCCGAATCCCGCCTGGCCCCCCCTGAACCCTCCTTGGCCCCCAAAACCCCCAGCCCCCCGACCCTAGCTCCCATGCTTACCTGGTTCCCCAAGGCAGCCAGCCAAAAGACCTAGGGTCTTCCCCTGGGTCTTAGTGCTCAACTGCTCCCCTGTTCCTATCCCTGCACTCACTCTTTTTGATTTTTTTTTTTCGGCTTAATAAGTCCTTGGAGTCCTTTTTTGTTTGTTTGTTTGTTTTGTTCAACAACTTTGGTCTCCCCCTCTTTTTTTTCCCTTCAACAGAATTTTTTCCCGGTGTTTTTTTTTTGGGGGGGGGTGTTGGTATTTTTGTTTCAACCATCTGGCAACCCTAGAAGCAACACCCAGAGAGGGGAAGGGGCCGGGTGGGTTTACAGAGGAGCCCAGTGTGCCGGATATAAAAATCTGGCCACAAGTCTCACAATGGGAGCTGAGCTCTTGGGAAAAAGCCACTGTCATCTATGGCCGCTGAGTCCCTTAGAATCAGACCCTACTGTCCACAGCCAATGTCTCCCCATCCAGACTGACATGGCTGGAGTAAAGCCTCGAGTCCCGTTACAATGCCCTACACACCAGGCTGCCCTTTCCTCTCTCTCCTGCACATGAACAGATACAGCTTGGGATGGGTAGCAGCCAGCACGGCCCTTCGACAGCTCTGTGGAAGCAGGCCAGCGGGGGGGTTAAAGGAAACGGCCTCGTCTTTGGGATGTGCACCCGAAATACAACAAACTCACCTCTGCCTGGACAAACCTTCCAGGGATCTGGAGAGCAGTTAGCCAGCAGCATTTAGATCGTGCCCCTTGCCAGGCGGGGGAGGAGGAGAGGAAGGGAGGTGAAGCCCTGCCGAAGAGTCCAGAGAGACAGTCTCCAAGGCACAAATGTATGTCTCCACCAAGTTACCACTGATTAGATTTCCACCTACAATCATCTCTGCCGTTATCACAGCACCATTCCGACAGGCTCTATGCAAGGGAGAAAGGACAGCCTGAAGCAGCTTCTTTAGAGGCAATTTGCTGTCCAGGCACAGAGCAGTCCAACCAAGGAGCCTTTAATTACCCATAAAACGCTGGCTGGCAGCATCCCTAGGCCTATTCCAAAGTCACTGGCTTCAAGGAGTTTTGGATCAGGCTCTCTGTCCCCAGCTTCTCTGGTAAAGCAGCTGCCATGTAATTCTTAGTATCCTCCTAGCACATGGAGCAGGAGCTGGAGTTCACAGCCTAAGAGGGTGTTTAGAGCCTATGGCCACGGTTGCTCAGACAGCACTGCTGTGGCGCTTGCTACGCCAGTGAGTGCTTGCCCAGGGCACGTTCAACGTGGATAGCGGTTGGCTAGCAGCGGGGCTGCCACCCCTCTTTTGGATTGCCAGCTCGTGCTCCCCATGGGGCTACTTGAGCTACAGGGACGTTCGGTTGAATGGCACGTCTCTCCTTTGTCAAGCATTTTGAAGAATCTCTTTGCACACATTTTACACAGGGCAGAGACACGGCGCAGTAACTAGTCTGCCAGAGGCTATGCACCAGAGCCAGGGACAGGACCCAGCTCTCAGGAGAGCTAAGCAAGTGCTCTACTCCCCTGGATTGCACAGTTTCCCATGCTGATGCCTCCGAGGAGGAGCTGTTAGTGCTATGAAAGCCTTTTAGCTGTGGCGTCCCTCGATAAGTTGCAATTGCGTTACTTCGTTAAAAAAGGTTTTTAAATTAAATCGTTCGATCCAAAAACGTCATCGGGGAATTTAATACACAATTACCTATCCAATCTAAGGCTAAGTCTACACTGCAACGCTATTTCGGGATACCAGAGTATCCCGAAATAGCTATCCTGTGTCTTCACAGCAAGTCCATTATTTTGGGCCTGCTATTCTGACGTCCCTGTAAACCTCTTTCTATGAGGAGGAAGGGACATTTCGGAATAGCACTTTATTTTGAAATTTGGCGCTGTGTAGACAGCACCAAATGACGAAATAAGCTATTTCGAAATAGCATTGAAGTAAGATACGTAATTTGCATAGCTCAAATTGTTTATCTTATTTCGAGTTACAGTGCAGTGTAGACACATCCTAATACTTAAAACATGCTTGTCACCATGCTCTGTGATCACAGTACAAGAGTTTAAACATTTAACATCCATGAACTATTTCCTCAACTAGGGCCTGAACCAATCAATCACAAAACACTCTGCAGGATGGTACTAATGCCTTGGATTCGGGAAGATCCCAAAGTATTTTAAGAAATAGAGGATCATATGGGAATCATCTACCTCTGAAATGTAGCCACCTCTGGGGTGAAGCTGTTTGAAAATACCACACAGCGTTATTACACAGGACAGGAAGCGAAGATGGTTCTACTCAACTGAAAGCGACAGGGAAAGTTCTAGAAAGCCAGATTATATTGATTCTCATTAAAAGTAATTTGGTCAAGATGCAGGAATTGGTGCTCCCTTCCTGGAATTACTAAGGATCAGTAGTGTTCTTTGTGATGTGAGGACTGAGGGGATTTTATTTCCATTGTTATGTTGCGTGTTATTTCTACTGTCTTGTAGTAACCCTGTGTGTGCGCCTCACACACAGGGTTACTACAAGACAAGTTTTCTTGGCCACTGCACCAAGATAAGTTGCAATTGCATTACTCTGTTAAAAAAGGGTTTTAAATCAAATCATTCCATTCAAAAATGTCATTGTCCACTGTAGGAGCCCCCCCAACTGCCCTACCATCTGGGCCCCCCTTGTCTGACCCAGGGGCTGCCTGTCGCTAGAGGCTGACTTGGCTGTTACCTAGGGTGCCACCTTCAATGATGATGATGATGATGTCACGGGGCACCTGATGACAACATCACCCCATTGATAGCCGTGCAGGCAGGGGGACTGATTGCACATTCGGCCTGGGGTGCCAGCTGCTGCAGCCCACCTTGGGCTGCTCCTGATCTGACCTATGTCCCAAGGAGGCCAGGTCCATCTATCACCATGCTTGTATTGGGTGACCCCAGGTGGGCAGGGCTTGAGGCCTCAACCTCTGGCTCCAGAGATGGATACCTTATCCACTGGAGGCGCCCCTTGGCACCAAGGTCTAGATGGTGATGGGAATTTTGAGTGTGTCTTCCATTGAGGGACGCTGTCCCAGCCTCCTGCACGTACACAATTGAAGATGCCCTTCGCAGAGGAGCGGGGTGAGACCAGGTGACCCTTTCGCCCAGGAAGCAGGACAAAGGCTAGAGGAGGAACCTGACTGGTGGGCAGGGAGTGAGTCAGTCTCCAGTGACTGAGGAGGCAGAGAGAGAGCCAGGGCCCTGACTCTGGGCTCCCCTCTCCCAAAGATAGATTGTGCTGACTGCTCGTGGTTTCTCTGCTGACAAGTCTGTTCTGTGCTGTATCCCACTTGCCCAATAAACCTTCCACTCTATCTGCTAGCTGAGTCTCACATCTGCCTGCGGATGGGGGTGCAGGGCCCAGAGAGTCCCCCCCACTTCAGTGAGGCTCTTATCATGCGTAACAGCCAAAAGAGGCCAAATTCAGCAGCACAGCGCCCCTGACATAAAGGCATCAGTTCAGCACTGAGTCAGAGGCCGGACTGCATCCCTGCTAGCACATCACAGTACCCCTTTCTGCACCAGCTGGGAAGCATAAAGAACGTAAAGGATCTATATTTAAATATTGCCACAATTTGGCATTTCCCTAAACCAGCGAATATTATCCACCATAAAAGCCACCTAATTAGATGCTTTATTAGTGCTCCAGATTAATATATAGAGGACTGAAATATTTACTACAGCTCCTTCTACTTCCACTCTTTACCTATATATATTACAATGTCAATTACCCCTAAAATAAATCAGCTTAAGCAGCACTGAGGGTCAGAATGAATTGGGGTGACAGGTTGGAGGATCAAGAGACTGGTAATAGGGTCCAGGATTCTTGCAGTTTACCTGGATAGTTGTTGCCCATGTAGATAGGCTGAAAGCTCTTGGGGTGGGTGTTGCTGTTTGCTAGGGTTAGCCCATCAGATGTTTTATTTACTTGAGTGTCCACAGGCAGCAGTTCACCGTTCCCAGCCAATGGGAGCTGTGAGAAGTGGTGCAGGCTGGGCCATCACTTCCTGCAGCTCCCATTGGTTGGGAATGGCAAGCCATGGCCAATGGGAGCTGCAGGAAGCCATACCTATGGACACTCAGGTAACTAAAGCACCTCCGGCCTATAGGCTGTTATTGTCTACCCCTGCCTTACCCACAAACCACTAAAATGACCTAAAGGCAACTCAGTTTTGGTATGTGCCCCTGGCCAGTGAAAACAACAACCGGCACAAGTAGTGGGTAGTGTTCAGAGATGGCCCCTAATATACATGTATTTGCAGTATGATATTCGGCGAATAGGTGTCTGCTTGCTGTTAGGGTTGCCAGGTGTCCGGTATTCACATGGACAGTCCAGTACTTTCGCCTCCTGTCCAGTAAAAAAAATTCAGAAAATACCAGACACCTAAGATGTCCAGTATTTTCTGATTTTTTCCCCATCCAGGAGGCGAAAATGCTGGGCACCTGTCAATCCTACACTCAGTGCCTGGCTTTCCCCCCACCCCGAGCCTCCCCCCGCCCTTAACACCCTCAGCCCCCCAACCCCAGACCCCATGCTTACCAGCACAAAATGGCTGCCGGCAAAAAGACCAAGGGGAAGCAATGACTCCCCTGGGTCTTAGTGCTCAACCGCTCCCCTGTTCCTATCCCTGCACTCACTCTTAAAGGGGACATGGTGTTCTAATGCTGTTTTATTTTATTTTATTTTTGATTAATCAGTCTTGGACTCCTTTTTTTTTTTTTTGCTCAACAATTTTGGTCTCCCCCCCCCCCCTTTTTTTTTTCTTCAACATAATTTTTTCCCAGAGTTTTTTTTGGGGGGGGGGGGGGGAGAGTTCGGTATTTTTGTTTCAACCATCTGGCAACCCTACTTGCTGTACTGAGTTCCAGTCAGGGTGCAGCCTCTGGTAAGCAAAGCAGATAAAGCTGGGACTCAAGCTAGATGAAGTCCTGTTTGTTTCTATACTTTGTTCCTGATTTCTTTAAGATGGGCTGTGACTCCAAATTGCACAGCAAGAACCTAGGCATTAAAGGGCCATGGCAAGTCAAGTGGTCCCTCTGGACCAGACCTGGAGGCAGTGTGGTGGAAGCTTGCTCTGTCACTCCTTTCTGACTAAACACAGTAGCCCAGGCTGTCACAGTGAGCAGACTCATTCTGGTGGTCTCAAAAATGAAGTCCCATCTTTGCCCCATGCACATTGGCACTAACCATCTCTCTGCCCAACTCTGCCTGCCAGCCAGAAGTAAGTATTGTGCTCCCAGAGAGGAATGAGAGAGACAGCATGAAACCTATTTTGCTGTGACTCACTGAGGCAGAAAAATTGCAGTGCAACAACTGTAGCAAGATTGATGGGGACTTTACAGGATGCTCCTTATGGAATTAAAAACAATGTCTGTGCAGTGGCTAGAATAATACCGCCTCCTGCCTATGCTAGCTTGGCACTGCTAAGTCTCCCGCTTTGGCACTACCAGTAATCCAGTCTTGGCACTGCCATTTTACTGCTTTGGCATTGCCCAGATAAGAGTCAGCATTCTCATCCCTCCTGCTTTGGCAATGCAAGTTCTCCTGGCTTGTTGGCTGCCACCGCCCAAAAGCTTCTGGCTCTCTTCCTCCTCCCCGTGTGCCGGCTCCTCTCAGAGCTGCCAAGCTTCCAGCCAGCAGCTGACAGGGAATGAACAGCTGTATCCAAATGTGCATGTGCGCCAGCTGTTCATTGGCAGCACACTTGGTGCCTCCCAATGTCAGCCTGCCACATCGCGCAGCTATTGGCTCCTTGGAGGGCAGGAGGCAGCTGACTAGCAGTGGTGTCCAACACCATGTACCAGAAAGCAAGTGATGCCATGAGGGCAAGGTGCTGGAAGGCAGAGGCCTTGAGGTTAAGTGGTAAACAGAAGTTGATGGCAAATGGTGCACACCGCAATGAGTGAGCAGCCAAGCCAGGCCAAAGCGCTCTCACACACAGACAAGAACTAGATATGGCAAGTCCAAAGTTTCTGTGCACAGGTTTATCCTACAGAGCAGCCCCTCTCAGGCAAAGTTCTGCACGCTCGTTTCAGATGTGCGAATGTAGGGAGTTAGGTTATCATACTGGGTTAAACAGGAATAAACTGATCGGGTTTGCAATTATTCACAAAAGAACTCCCGTAGATGCAACTGGCACAGAGGGTATGTAAAAACTGAATGCAGATATTATTGTGGTTTGAGCTCTTTGTGGTGGCCTAGTCAAGGACAGAAACCCTATTATGCTATGCTTTGCACATGCACATAAACAAACAATCCATGCCTCCAGAGAGCTTACAGTCTAAACAAAGTCTGAATTCAGATAACTGTAGACCAGTCCTGCACTAGATTCACAGTTCTGAAGCTGCATAAAAACGAAAATCGTTTCTCATGCTTCATGACAAATCAATTGTCTTTAGGGGTCAGGAAGGCATCCCTTCACTTCACCCCCTCTCTTGCGCACCACGTAACATTGAACACCTAGACAATTGAGATAGAAAAGCCAATATCTTTAGCTAGTGCTAAAGTATCTTCCACTATGTATGCAGCTAAAGTCTATTGGACTTCATTTCTAATCTGATATGACAGGTCCTAGGATACCTAGTTCAGAGTCTTAATGCTTCTCCCATCCAACTTAAAATCACTTAGATTCAGGAAAGTTTTTCTTTTAAATCACCTAATCATAAACACTATCTTCTAGTGCAACCATCCCACAAATGCTATCCACTCAGTTCATACGCCACTCACCCTCCACAGTAATCTAACCACAATCAACTTTTCTTTATCTAATAGGCAACTATCAGCTTCCAATGCCCAAGTCATTTTTCTAGCATGCCATGTTGCAATTCCCACCCCAGGTGGGACACAGCTATCTCTGACCCATCATATACAGCAAAAGGCAGTGTGCATGGATGGATACAGCCTCAGACACTGAATTTTAATTTAAATCTTCTTGGAAGGCAGAAGAGACAATTTTGCATTGCTCAAACTAAGAATGAGAAATGAAAGTTCACGCTCCAGTGAGTGCATCTGCCAGGGAAAATTTATTTTATTTAGCAATTCTAATGGGCCAATTAAAATATATCAGCATGACAATTTCATTTCTTTTCTGATCAGTTACAAAGTAAACAGGCAGAGTTAAATACACAAGCTGTGAAGCAAACTCTCCCATACCCCACAAAGCACAGTTGAAAGGTAAAGTATCAGTCACTCTGGCTTTCCCAACTTTATTCACTCTTCTCCTTCTGGGAAGAGTCCAGTTACAGTGTTGGCAATGGTAGCCAACTGTATGCTGCAGGAAAAAGATAATGTCACTATCTAGCCACATACATACCCAGCTGTTTCATCCTGACATCTATGTGAAAGCAATAGCATTCATGAAGTCCTGCGTGCGCTTCCTGAGGACACTGCCCCTGGTTCTTTTGGAGGTGGGGGTAGGGGGCAGTAAAAACTCCACATCAGGTAGCGTTTGTTTGGTTTTCAAGATTTTATCACCTTGCCTTTTTTGGTAGAGGTTTCAAGGTACAAAGGGGTGTCGCTGTGGGGAGGCAGGTTTGTGACATGCTGACAGTTGGAGAAGCTTTGTCAGAGAAAGGTTTCACAGCATTTTCTAAAGACTCTTTGGCCTCCAGTTTCAACTGATCTCTACTAGGAGTTTAGAGAAGGATTTTGAAAAATGACTTAGGGACACAAGTCCCATTAAAAGACTAATATCCCTAAGCTACTTATGGCCCAGATGTACAATTATACCAACTGAAACAAATGGAAATTAGGAATCTAAACACTTTTGTAGATCTGGGTCTCAGGCACTTTTGAAAGTCTCATCCCTTAGGTGTCCAGCTCACATTGGCTTTCAATGGGAATTGGGCACCTAACTCACTTGGACCTCTGAGCAGGTTGCTGCCATCCAAGCACCTTCTTTCAGCCTCTGCAGCACCTTGCCTCAGTTTCTCCCTCTCACAGTGCTCCTCAAGAACCCCACTCAGCCCATCTCGCTTTAAAGCAGGGGCGGGGAACTTTTTTGGTTCAGGGGCCACTGTCCCACAGAAAAATCATTTAGGGGTCATACACAAGTGAGAAGCCCCTGGCTGAGAAGGAAAAAGGCACTCCTCGCATGCCAGAGCCTAGAGGGCCCAGGTGAGTAGATTGTGTGTGCTCCAGCCCTGTGGGTAGGTAGCAGGGGATCCCTGAGCCTCAGGCAAGCCATGGGCTGCATCGAGCTCCCAGGCCTGAAGTTCCCCACCCCTGCTTTAAAGCACTCCCCTTCCCCAGGGGATCCAATTTATTTAGTCCATCCACACATTGGCTCTCCAGGCTCCAACCCTTCTCTCTAATCCAGGAACCCCAGAGCAGTGCTACTACACACCAGCTGCACCCAGCTGGCCCCTTCAGCTGCCAGCCTGCCCCTGAACCAGGAACCCCCAGGCCTCCATCCCAGAGCAGTGCACAGTCCAGGCAGACTCTTCACCCCTGCTCCATGCAACTCTCACCTCTGGTTGCTTTCTCCAGCCAGCTACCGCTTCCCAGGCATCCGGCCCTGCCTCACTGAAGTTACAGATTCAAACTCCCCCAGGAGGTGCTCAGGCCTTCCCCTTGTATCCCAGCACCTTGCTTGAGTTTGTCACATGACTTTCCTGTTACATGACCAAAATAATTTTTCCCCACCTAGGAGGCATCTTGTCACAGGTTCATGGATTCATGTTTTCCAAGGCCAGAAGGAACCATTGTGGGATGTGCCCACGAAAGCTCATGATCCCATCTGCATGTTTTGTTAGTCTCTAAGGTGCTGCTAGACTATTCATTGTTTTTTAAGGGTTTGGGGTTTTTTTGTGATCATCCAGTTTGACTTCCTGCCTCTCACAGGCCAGAGAACTCCCCCAAAATAATTCCTAGAGCAGAGCTTTCAGAAAAAACATCCCACTTTGATTTTAAAATGGTCAGTGCAGGAGAATCCACGGTAACCCGTAGTAAATTGTTCCCATGGTTAATTTCTCTCACTGTTAAAAAACCTTATTTCCAGTCTGAATTTTTCTAGCTTCCAGCCTTCAGATCATGTTAGATCTTCCAGATTACAGAGCCCACTATTAAATATTTGTTCCCTATGTAAGTAGTTACAGACTGTAATTTAGTCCCCCTTTAACCTTTTCTTTGTTAAACTAAACAGATTGAGCTCTTTGGATCTCTCGCTATATGCGGAGTCCAGCAGTGATTACAACCTGTGACAGATACAGAGGTAAAATAACCTCTCTGCTCCTACTCAAGAATCCCCCTGTTTATGCATCCTAGGATCACATTAGCTCTTTTGGCTACAGTGTCACACTTTGAGCTCATGTTCAGCTAATTATCCATGAGCCCTGCCCACCGACTCTTTTTCAGAGTCACTGTGTCCCAGGAGAGAGATTCCCACCTCTTGTAAGTAAGGCCTGCATTCTTAGTTCCCTGATGTGTACATTTACATTTAGCTGCATTCAAACATGTGGTGTTTGCTTGAGCCTAGGTTACAAAGTGATCCAGATTGTTCTGAATCAGTGACTTGATCTCTTCCTTACTTTTAGTCCCCCTCCCCCAGTTTTTGTTTCATCTGCAAACTTTATTAGTGATGATTTTATGGTTTCTTCAAGGTCATTGATACAAATGTGAAATAGCGTGGGTGTGTTTCCAGGATAATGCTGGAAACACACCCACTCGATAACAATTCCTCTTTTACAGTTACATTTTGAGACCATTCAGCTAGGCAGTTTAAAATCCACTTAATGAGTGCCATGTAAATTGTATAATCAAAATTTTGTAATGTCCCAGTCAAACGTCTTATAGAACTCTAAGTGTATGGTGTCAACACTTATACCTTCATCCACCAAACCAGACATCAAGTTAAACAGAATCTATTTTCCATAAACCCATGCTGAGTTGCATTAATTATATTACCTTCCTTCAGGTCTTCATAAATTGAGTCCCATATCAGCCTCTCCATTATCTTGCCTGGGATCGATGTCATGCTGACAGAACTACAATTACCCAGGTAATCCAATTTACCCTTTTTAAAAATTGGCACAACAATTAGTTTTCTTCCTGTTTTCTGGAACTTCTCCAGGGCTCCAAGACTTATTGAAAATCAGTGTTAATGATCAGCAAGCTCCCCAGCCAGCTCTTTTAAAATGCTTGGAAACAAGTTGTCTGGACCTGTTGATTGAAAAATGTCTAACCATAGTAGTTTCTGTTTAATGCCCTACCACACCTGTTTCCAAGTCAATAGCATTTTTTACCTAAACAGCCCCACACACTCCCTTTTTGCCCACTTGGTCTTTCTTAAATAGGTTGTAACATTCCAATAATGCCAATCATTCCACCAGGTCTCAATATTGCCAACTGCATCACATTTATGCTAATAAACGAGTAATTCAAATTCTTGTTTATTTCCTAGGCTCCTAGCATAGGTAATTCAAGAATTTCTTCTCATTATGTCCTATGGTTTCTCGGTAAATTTTATTCTCAACAGTTGATCTTCTCTTCTTTTACCTTCCTGTTTTGCTATTAGTTTAATCCACCTCCCCCTCCCCCCCCCACACACACACACTCCTGAAACAAAAGACAGGACTATGCAGCAGTTAGTCTTTAAAATGCTGCATAGTCCTGTCTTTTGTTTCAGCAAGACCAGACTAACATGGCTACACCTCTGTTACTACACTCACTCCTGACTATTCTAGCCAGCCTATCCCCAAGGAGATTGGTTGCCCTTCTACTGAGATGGAGGCTGAGCAATTTATATAGAAGGTGAATCAATGTTCCAAAAAACAGAGACCTTAATTCACCACCACTTATGTGGAGCAGCAGTTCCCACTTCTAGAATCTTCTACCTTCTGTGTTCCTTTGCTTGTGGGACAGAAAGGATCAGAAAAGCATGCTTGAACATTCTTCTTCTTTAGTCTGCTTCTGAGTTCCCCGGTATCTTCTACTATCTGTGAGATATCCCACAAAGCAGTGTCTTTAGTGCAGATAAGAACCGCCACCAATAGATCCTAGCCTGTCAGTTCCAGAACCTACCTCATCTTGGAGTGATTTCTCATGTCTTGGCAGCATCCGGTCCTGTTGTCCACCTGCCCCTTGCAGAATGTTCTTTCAATTCTTTTCAGCATTGAATCACCAACAAAGATCATCTGTCTTCCTCAGATAGTTGGGCTGCGTCTACACTGGCATGATTTTGCGCAAATACTTTTAACTGAAAAGATTTTCCGTTAAAAGTAATTGCGCAAGAGAGCGTCTACACTGGCATGTGCTTTTGCGCAAAAGATGTGCTTTTGCACAAAAGCATCCGTGCCAGTGTAGACGCTCTCATGCGCAAAAAAGCTCCGATGGCCATTTTAGCCATCGGGCTTTCTTGCACAAGAAATTAACATTGCCTGTCTACACTGGCCTCTTGCGCAAGAATACTTGCGCAAGAGGGCTTATCCCTGAGCAGGCGCATCAGAGTATTTGCACAAGAAGCACTGATTTCGTACATTAGAACGTCAGTGTTCTTGCACAAATACTCGCAGCCAGTGTAGACAGGCGGCAAGATTTTGTGCAAAAGCGGTTGCTTTTGCGCAAAATCTTGCCAATGTAGACACAGCCTTGGAGAATTCTTTACAGGTAAGCTTGGCTTTCTGACAGGTTAGGCTGAGCTGCCGCTGTATGCATGTCCTGTGTGTCCTACAAATGTTCCCTTGGACCTGCTGGATTTTGCAACTTATCTTCCAGCTTTTCCATGTTGAGGATCTGACACTGATTTGAATCTGCTAGTCATGTGGAGTTACTCCTGCATCTCTTCTCACTGGTGGCCACAGCCTGCCCATCCTCAACTGTCTACAGCCATGTAGAATGCTCCCATGACCTCTTGCCTCTGGTGGTTACCAACTGCCAGGCCTCTTCTCTGACTTCCTCTCTCCAGTGCCTTTCTGGCCAGCTTCATTCTTTCTTGTACTTGATGTTTCCTGAACCCACCAGTCTAGAAACTCCTCAGCTTCTCTGATTCTTAGTAGCGTCGCAGCTTACCCCTCCAATCCAAGAGTCTTCTCCACCAGCAAAGCCACCAAGTGGCACTTCGTGCACAAAAAAATGCAACCCAACAGGAAAAAGAACATGGCATTGCAGGTCCCCATCCCTGTTCCAGGTGGGGCTAAGGCCCATCGCTTCTTTAAGGGGCCAACCAGCCCCTGGCATGGTCATTATTGACTGGTCCTGCTATAGCATCTAGAGGCTCAGATAAAGGCTGCTGTGTGCTAGGTGTTGTAGAAGGTTCCTGCCCCAGAGAGCTTGCACTCCATGTAGTGTGGATTTTACCCAGATGCTCTACACCAGGGGATGGCCAACCCAGTAAACGAAAAACCGCAACAGATTTTTTTTTTTGGAGCAATTTTTGTTGAGAAAAAAAAAGGAAGAGCTCCCCACCAGCCCCTCAGAGTTGTTGAGCAAAAATAAATAAATAAATAAATAAAGGACGCTGCCCCTTTAAAAGAAAGACAAGGCTTTTTGGCCACATCAGGCTCCCGTTGGCCGCTGCCATCCTGGCGGTGCAATTTTGAATCCCCACACCAGACGGCTCCCCTACCCCGGTGAGCACAGGGAGCCGGGGGCCATTTCTAGGGGCGCAGAGGCCGCTTTGCGAGCCGCACTTTAAGGGGGCAAGAGCCACATGCGGCTCACAAGCCACGGGTTGGTCACCCCCTCTCTACATCCATGTAAACCCTGTTTTGAGGGCTGGGGAGAATTAAATGGGTCACATCAGCCTTGGCGTGGGCCTCTGCACAGGGGCAACATGTCTCTGATTCAGCAAAGCACTTAACCTCAAGCCTCTGCTTAAGCGCTTTGCTGCACTGGCGCTAGCGCTTGTACAGGTTGGACCTTCTTGATCCAGCACCCTCAGAACCTGAGTAGTCTCAGACCATGTGAGTTTGTCGGACCAGGAGAGGTCAATGCTCCACTGCCAGCTCTTCTCTCTGACGCTCCAAAGGCTGGGGCTCCCCACCTTGCTGCCTCCAGAGGTTCCTGGGGTTCCCTGGATAGGGCCGTCCAGCCGCCACTGGCCCCGCTGCTGCCAGAGGTTTCCTGGCCAAGACTTCCCAGCCACCACATGGCCCTGCTGCCACCAGCAGTTCCCTGGATGGGGTCAGGACATTCCTGCCTACCTGGCCCCACTGTCACCGGGGGTTCCCCTGCCTGGCCCCGCTGACACCAAGGTTCCCTGGTCCAGCTGCCGCTGGCCCAGTTGGGACTCCCCAGTCCTCATGGCTGGCTCCCCCTCCTGTCCTCCAGGGCTCTCTGGTTCAGCAACGTCTGTGGTCATGCCAGACCATGGATGTTGCTGGACCAAAGAATCCCTGATTTAGGAGGTTCAACCTGTACCACAATTGCACGGAGAACTAGCGCAACTAGCTTTTCCTTCATTTAATTTCAGCTCTGTACAACACCACTGTCCTTAGGCTATTGCATAGCATTGTCATTTGCTATTAACCAGGTGCATGTTCAACCCCAGAGCAGAAAGTCTGTATAAACAACAGATGAAGCCGACAGTTCTAAGGCAGTTTGGCTTATATTAATTCTTGTAAGACAAATCTTGATCAATACATGATAAAGCTGATTGATCAGCAGAATTTTCTGGCTGCCTGGGTGGGCAGAGTGATGGAGGATAGGGGTTTACAATCCAACAGGTGCTAAGGGTGCATTAAGAGGTAATGCCAGTGGATTAGAACTATGTCTCAGGATAATGGCTACTTGCTACTACATAAATTCCCAGGCAAAGCTGACACATTTTCAGTTTTATTGATCCAGTGGCAATGGTCTATTACAATTCCTTTATTTCTTTTACACCAAATGGGAGATAATCATTTTGCCTGATAGATGTTGGTACAGGCAAATGACAGCTGCTCTCTGATTGTCTTATAGAACAGACTTATTGTGTGCTTCAGCCAGGCAGGGACCTGATTATCCATAAAATTAGGATTGAAAAAAATTATATATTGTGCTTTTAAGAGGAAGCTGGTTCTCGCTAAATGAACTCTTAAAAAATCTATGGGTATAAAATGGAATGGGTGACTCAGACTGTGCTTAGAATGAAATGAGCAGCCCATATGCAAAAGTCAGATATACCATCCGTGCCAAATCAGCCTGGGATCCAGCCATCTAGCTATATCTGAGAGCCTTATAAAATTCTGTGCACCCGTAAGTATAGCCTACACAAGACCAGTATCTTCTCCTTGCTGGGTCAGTACTTGGACTGGAGACCTCCTGAACCTCCAGAGGGTGTTTGTCATGACCAGGATGTGGGCAATCTGGCTCAGTGGGTAGAACTAATAGTTAGAGCAAGGGCCAGAGCCAAAACCAGGAGTCAAGCCAAGGGTGAGAAATAAAAGGCAAGCAGCCAGGTGTTTCGAACTACAAACAGGACTGGGGTCCAGAGCAGGCTCTGTTGTAGCAGCAGGCCAGATACTGCCAGGCTGCACAGACAGCTTCCTGGAGCATTCACTCTCCAGCTTAAATCCTGCAGCTGCACCAACAGAGGTTACAGGGGAAGCTGCCAACTCGGTCTCCCATGGGCAGCACTTCCTGTGGCATTTAGTCACCCAGGACTCATGGTGGGCTGAGCAGACTTCTGCTAGAGTGGCGGAGAGGATGCTTGCTCCCAAGAGGTCTATTGATTTCTCACAGGTGTTCGTGATGCAGGCCACAGAGCCTTTTGCAATGAGTCAGCACCAAGCCCAGCTCCCAGGGCCATGTCTTGCTGCTAGAGGAGCCCTCACACAGACGAGGGGTGCAGCTCGGGCCCTGACCACTTGTGGGCATTAAGGCAAGAGAGGCAGACTTACAAGCATAGAGATTCTGGCTGGATAAACAGCGTACATCCTGCCTTGTCATGCAATAACTTGGGGCAGAACAAAACCAGAACCCAGGAGTCCTGACTCACAATCCTTTACCTGTGAACCCACCGCCTTGCTTCCAGGGGGGCTGACAGAATTGCCAGACCCTTGTGCGAGGTGGGGGGCAGCACCACAATGCCAGAAAGGGGGGGCTCAAGTGAAAAGGAAAGGATTGGGGGCAGCCAGCCCTCAACGCTGCCCGGACTGTGCCACTCCCTCCCCTGCCCTTAGAGACACATAGGCTATGTCTACACTGGCGCAATCTTGCGCCAGAAATATGCAAATGAGGCTAAGCGTGGAATATTGCCAAGCCTCATTTGCACATCTAACGAGCCACCATTTTTTTCAGAAGAGGCTCTTGCGCAAGAAGGCGCATCTACACTGCCCCTTCTTGCGCAAGAAAAACCCTCTTGCGCAATACCGTTACACCTATTACTTTTCCGGAAGAACGGCATTGCGCAAGAGGGTTTTTCTTGCGCAAGGCGCATCTACACTGCCCCTACTTGCGCAAGAAAAACCCTCTTGCGCAATGCCGTTCTTCCGGAAAAGCAATAGGTGTAACGGTATTGCGCAAGAGGGTTTTTCTTGCGCAAGAAGGGGCAGTGTAGATGCGCCTTCTTGCGCAAGAGCCTCTTCTGAAAAAAATGGCAGCTCATTAGATATGCAAATGAGGCTCAGCGATATTCCACGCTTTGCCTCATTTGCATATTTCTGGCGCAAGATCGCACCAGTGTAGACATAGCCGTGGAGTGCGCCACCTGGAACTCCAGCTGCACTTTAAAAGGCCCAGAGCTGCTGCAGTGGCAATGGCCAGTAGTCCCAGGCCCTTTTGAATTGCCAGGACCAGCCCCTTTGCTCCCTTACCCTGTAGGGGGGCCTCCTTGTTGCCCAGACTGTCATCACCATTTCTTAGCCACCCTGGCCTATTGTCTGGCTCCCAGGGATCCTTCCCAATGCCTGCAGCCATAGTCACCCTTTTGCTGCCACCACAGCGACCAGCTCCTTGGCCTCAGATCATTATCGCTCCGGAGGAGCTGTGAGGGTGGGCCCGGGCATAGTGGAGAAGCTGAGCTCTGCCAGCCAAATGAGGGAGATTTTGAGACACCTCTGCATGCTCCATCACTGGCTCAGAAGCCTTATTAAATACAGCTGAGCCTGCTTGAGCATCTTGCTCCATTAACACCTGTTCCCCACCCCCACCCACTGCTCTTTGACGTTTCATAGCCCTGCAAGCCCCGTCCTTCCCCTCCCTCTCCCCCGGGTGCCTGTCTTTCTACACTACAGCCTGGAGAGGCTGCAAGTACAAGTGCAGTGAAAAGAGCTCACTTCGCCGACTGATTGCCTGGTTATCCACTTTGTACCCTCGGAATTAACAGCCCCTGAGATACTTGCTCTCACTTCTCTGGCAGGCAGCGCATGCTGGAGGGCAGCCAATACAAGAGAACACCTCCTGACTCTCAAATGAGCAAGAGAATTGCTGGCTCTGGCTGCCGTGCAAATCTCTATTGCCCGGGGATCCAAATCCTGAACAGCACAAAGATCCACTGCAATGCAGGGAGCTGCAGGTCCCACAAAACTAGGGAGGGCCTGCAAATCAAACCATGGCAATGCACTAGGTCGGAGCGGGAAAGCAACACAGCACGGAGGGATGCAAAGTACATGGAGGATGGGATTAGTGGTGCTGAGTCAGGAACAATGTTCCCTTGAATCTTTTTCATCCATGTGCGGAATATTGTTATGTGCACCAATGCATGTATGAATGTGCACCACCAGTAGAAACAAAACTTAGCTATGGGAGCTCTGCAGGTCAGCTGGGTGGCCTTTGAATCTTTCCTGAGTCACTGCACAAGTGCACAGTTTGCAGGGAACACTGGTCAGGAAGGGTCTTGGACAGTGTTCCCTGTAAGTTGAGTGCTTAGGTGGCCACCCAGTAGAGATTCAAATGCCACCCAGCTGATTTGCAGAGTTCCCACAACTGGCAGCATGTGTTTCTGCAGGTGGTGCACATCCACACATGTCTTGGTGCACATAACAAAATGCATTCCACACATGGATGGAATTCTATACATGGATGGAAAACGTTAGAGGGAACATTGGTCCTGGGTTGAGAGAATGTCATGTGTGGGGTGGGGAGAACAGTGCAGTAGCCCACCATGGAGAGCGTTCATGGGAGACAGTGCATATCTGCATTGTGCACCAAGGTTCTGATTCAAATTTGAGCCAAGTCCTGTTTCTATCCATACACCAATCAGTCTGACTTGGGTCAGCCAGCACTCAGGACCCGGACTGTAGGACCCTACTCGGGGGGTAGGACCTGCTGGGACTCAGGTTCAAGCCCTGCCATTTAGCAGGGTGGACACAGCTCAACCCAGCTCAGAAAGGCTGTGTAAGGCAGTATGCACCATCCGTAAACCCAGCTTTGCAGTGCAGTGTGCACACTCAGACGCTGGGTATGTCTACACTGCACTACAAACTGCAGCATGGAGCCTTGGGTTGCAGGGCTAAAAATAGCAAGGTAGCTGTTTGGGTTTGGGCTTGGGCTTGGGCTAGTGCCTGGGCCCTGGGACCCACCCCCCTTTGTAATTTCATAGCCCCGCAGCCCATCCCCTGCAAGCTCATTGTATCCACAAGCTCAGGTCCCCCAGACAGACACTGGCTCAGTGTGCCATGCAGACAACCATGCAGGACACCAAGTCAGTGGCTGGGAACAGCGTGTGTGGAGCAGAGCTAGGATAAAAATGGCAAATAATAAATTGCTGAAAAAATTAGTTTGGAGACAACTGAATCGATTTGTGAACTTGAGTCAGATTTGTTGAATAGTTTCAACCAAATAAAAAGAGGGGCCAACAGGTAAAAGGTAAAGCAGTTTGATCGTTTGTTCCACGGTGTCATTTTGTTTGACCCACACCACATTTCTTCTGTTTTTCAGCTAGAAATCAACACCAAACATCTGTCTCGGGCATGACACAAGTTGATTTTTTTCCCCTTTAGATGTTTGGTTCAGTTGCTGAACGGAAGGATCAGTGATGTGCTCAGCTCTGGTGTGGAGTGGGTGCCGAGCGAGAGGAGGCGGCGTGTGCACAAAGGCAAAGACTCACCCCCCCACAAATATCCCCTAGGCACTGCCCAGGATCAGAGCTGTCGACAACGTGGGTACCGCAGGGGCCATCCTTTCGGGGTGCCTTCGGGCCCGCGTGCACGCTGCTCACAGCATGGTCAATGCACACGCCCATGGCGCAAAGCCTGCTTGCAGCATCAGATTCTTGCTTTATTCTGTGGAAGAGCCGCTGATGGCTCTTTCATTCTTCAGTTTGCCCTTCGTGTGATTGTTTCTTCCTTCCCCCCTACCCTCGCCATTCTCCTGCTCTGTGTTACCTTTGCCTTCAATGGGGCTCTTATCACCTCGCTAGCTTTTACCCCCTTTCCTCTCATACTCTGCCCTCCTCTTTGGTTCCCTTTTCCTAGCCATCTCTCAGTCCCCCTCCTCTCCCTCCCTCAGCTTTCCCACTTGATGAGAGGAGCTCTCTGAACCGTCAAGGTCACCCTAATTGTTCCCCTGTACCTTATCGGGCCTCTGTTTCAACCTATTTTTGCAAGAACGATAGAATTTCTCAGTTCAGTGGCGCAGATAATCCCCCTGGTCTCAGAAACAAACACAGTAATAAGGGACTGTAATGCCTTGGGAACTTACTTCAGACATCTCAAACTTTCCACAGGTTTCTCATTTCAGGGCACGGAATTGAGAAACAAACTAACCTTGAAGGGCATTCTGCATAATCCCCCCCGCCAGACTCTGGCAGGGAGATGTCAGTGGGAGAGCTGGCTTCCAGCCAGCCGCCAGCTGCAGAGCTAAAGGGCAGGGCCGGGAGTCACCTCCACCCAGGACAATCGCACTGGGCCAAGCAGCTGTGGGGCTTTGTGGAAAATCCACCCCATCACTAAGTGATCCTTGCCCAGCCCCCAGTGATTTCAGTAAGGGCTGTAGGGGCAGGAGAGATTTCTAAAGAGCTCAGAGCCAAAATTTCAAGGGCATAGTGCCCACTGAACTGAGCCCTTTTGCGAATCTGGCTGCTTGTTTAGGTGCATAAATGGGAGCTGAGCGCCCTTTGGAAAATCTGAGCTCAGTTCCTTCCAGAGCGGGGAGGGAAAGGGGTAGGTGATACACAGAGGGAGTGAGGTTGGGGGAGAAGACAAGGAGAAAGGGAAGAAAAGAAAAGGGAAAGAGATGCAGAAAGAAAGGGAAATGGAGCGAGGATGAAGGAGACAGACAGGACGGGACAAGGTGGGAGAGGAAACAATGGGTGTAATATTTCTGTGGGACTCTGTGTTCACCTTGACAGTGGCTGCAGCCCCCCCAGCCAGGTGCTGAGATGGGGCTCTCTGCTCGGGCTGGCTGCCCCATGGACAGCAAGTGACCCCAGGAACTTGGCTCAGCATGAAGGGCAGCGAGCCCACAGGCACTTCCATTTCGGTTTGCCTGGAGGATGCTGAAGTCCTTGGCAGCAGCGAACTGCGCTCACACAGGCGGAGCCCTGGCCTCAGGCATGGCGGGAGGGGGGCCTGCTGCCTCTGAGCTGGTTTCCTTGGCGAAGAAGGAAGGTTAATGATTGTGTGAAATGAGAATCCTTTCCCCTGCCTTTGATGATGGCACACCTGTGTGACACTCCATCTGGTGCTGCTGGCAGGGTTGGGTGGTCTGTGCAGCCAGGCAGACAGCCTGGCCCAGCCCCAGCTTCACAGCACTTCTAGAAGTGGGAGAGCTGGGTGTTTGTGAGAGAGTGAACGTGCGGTGATTGTGTGTGCGCACAAGCAGTGTGCATTTGCATGTGGATGAAGCATTTGCACAGGTCACATTTAGGGCCAGAGGACCCAGCTGGGGTGCCAGGCTTGGGGGATGTCGGGCTCAGGGTGCTGTGTTTGTTGTTAGTGTCAAAAGGGAAAATACAACATTTGAAGTGACGTTTCAGGTAGTTGGTGCAGGGAGCCGTTTGTCACTGACCTAGTATGTTCCAGATCTTTGTAGAATCTCGTGGATCCTTCTAGACTTGTTGAGAATTATGTTTTCCTCGAACCGCCTAGAAAGCTGAAAGCCAGGCACTCACAGGAAGCTAAGGAGTGGGGGTCCCCAGTCAATCAGTGAAATATAAGAATGAACTGAAGTAAAATGAGAGCCCAACTATGAGACTGTTGACAGGCAGAAGTTGTACACGCAAATTGTGCATCCGTGTCATGAAACGGGCTATGAATGCAATAAAAATCAGGTAATCAAAAGTTTGACAAATGGAGGGAGGGGTGCCCTTCAGTCTAGGGCTGGCTCTGTATGTGTGTCTAAGTGTGTACGTGCAATTTGTGTCTGTGAGTGTGTGCATGCAGTGTCTGTCTGAGCGTGTGTGCAGTGTGAATGTGTATGCATGTGGTGTATGTGTGTATGAGTGCAGTCAGAGTATGTCTGTGCAGAATAAGTGTGTGTCAGAGGCTCCGTCTAGACTGCAGGCTTCTTTCAGCAAAAGCACCTTGAAAAAGCGATGTGCTTTTTCGAAAGATAGCGTCCACATTGATTGGACGTTCTCTCACGTACAAGGCCACCCGGAACCAGTGCAGGCAGAGCATTAGGTCAGCAGTTGCTTCCGAGTGCTGTTGCCTAAGGCTATCGGAGACCAGCGCTTAAAGGGGGGGGAGGAGGAGGGGGACAGCCTTTTCTCTGCTTCTGCTGTGTGCTTGCCACCTCTCCAAGGGACAGCAAAGCTTTTGCAGTGCATGCTCTGGTGGCCCAGCTTTTTTGGATGCCACAGCATTTTTCTTTTTGCCATGGAGCCGGAGCTGCCCCTGGGCAGACGATGGCCCCACATGGCCATGCTGCAGTTTTTGCAGAAGTTTGTGCAGGCTGCCTTCATGGCCCTCCATGAGCTCGACACCGAGCTCATTCTTGAGACCCTCTCCTTGTGTGTGGGAGCAAGACCTGTGCAACCGCACCCCACAGAGGAGAGACATTTCTGGAGGCTGGTGATGTAGTGGTGGGACGACCAGCAGTGGCTCCAAAACTTCCGCATGTGGAAGGCCATTTTTTTGGAGCTGTGTGCCTGGCTCGCCCCTGCCGTCCGGAGATGTGACAGCCACCTGCGGCCCGCCATCCCCCTGGAGAAGTGGGTCGCAATTGCCCTCTAGAAACTCGCCACCCCAGACAGCTACCGATCGGTGGGCAACCAGTTCGGCATGGGGAAGTCCACCGTCGGGGCTCTCCTCATGGAGGCAAGGCACTCTGGGGGGGGAGTCCTGGAAAAGGGGTCCCTAGGAAAACAGGGGTGGGGGGTAAGAGAGGCTGGGGGGCTGTGCCTTCCCTCCCTCACAGTGTTGCCTCATAGGGGGGTGGCTCCTGGGGTGTTTGGAGGGTGGGGAAGGGAGTGGGCACCTTCCAAGGGCTCAGGCACTTCCTTTCATTCTCTGTTTTGTGTGTTTGTTTGTCTTCTTCTGCAGGTTTTGAGGGCCATCAACTCTGTCCTGCTGCGCAGTCATCTGCCTGGGAGACCAGGACCCAATCATCGCAGGATTTGCCGCCCTAGGGTTCCTGAACTGTGGTGGAGCCATCGATGGAACCCACATACCGATCCACGCACCATAATATCGAGCAGCCCAGTATATTAACAGAAAGGGCTACTTCTCAATGGTGCTGCAAGCCCCGATCGACCACCGTGGACAATTTACTGACATTTTTATTGGGTGGTTGGGTAGGGCACACAATGCCCATGTATTTCGTAACTCCCGCCTCTACGGGAAGCTGGAGGCGGGGACTTTCTTCCCCCGCCGTGACTTTGTGGTTGGGGATGTGCAGATGCCACTGTGCATCGTGGGGGACGTGGCCTACCCCCTCATGCCGTGGCTGATGAAGCCGTACACTGGCCACCTGGACCCCCGCAATTTAATTCCCCCCTCAGCGGGGCGAGAATGCAGGTGAAATGCGCCTTCGGCTGCCTCAAGGCACGGTTCAGGT
Organism: Pelochelys cantorii; assembly: GCA_032595735.1. Lineage (NCBI taxonomy): Eukaryota > Metazoa > Chordata > Testudines > Trionychidae > Pelochelys > Pelochelys cantorii. The sequence continues at coordinate 13,528,039 of CM064353.1, read as the reverse complement.
GCCTCCTGACATGCCTTGACGTGGGGGAGCACAACATCCCCGAGGTCGTTTCGGCATGTTGTGTCCTCCACGACATTGTGGAGAGGAAGGGGGAAGCCTTCCTACCTGAGTGGGGGGCAGAGGCCGGCCGCGAAGGGAGACCCTTTGAGCAGCCACAGACAGCTGCCATCTGCCAGGCCCATCAGTTGAGGGTGCGCATCCAGGAGGCCCTGAGGGAGAGTTTCTGTCAAGGACCCCAGTAACTCTCCCCAGTGCCTCCACACTATGAGCCTGGGCCTGCTCCACTATCCCTTTCCCACCACAACCCCTCCCTTCCCCCCTTATCTGAACTCTGAATAAAGACACCTGTTTTGATTTCAAAAGAATGAACTTTGTATTTATCTTTCATTAAAAAAAACTGGGAGGGGGGGGGTTCATAACCTGGAGGGGGAGGAGGGCTCAGGGCTGGGAGTGGCATGGGGGGCAGCTGGAAGCGCCACCTTGGGTGCGGGGACCTTGGCAGACTGGGGGTTGGGTGGGTCCTGGGACCACACGGGGGGTGGACAAGAGGGGGGGCTGGAGCAGGGGTAGGATGGCAGGGGGGACACAGGGAGGGGACATGGGGATAGCTTGGGGAGGGGGCATGGGCATTGCTTGGGGAGGGAGCAGAGGCATTGCTTGGGGGGTGGGGGAGGGGGAATGAGCATAGCAGGGGGGACGGGCGGGTGGGAGGCAGGAGCAGTGACAGTGGCCGGGTGGGTGCCATCATTTCGCGCATGATGGCACACATGTTATCGCCCTGCTGCACGAGCTGGTCCCACATGCTGGTCCACCACTCTGTCCTCCTGGACCTTCTGCACCAGGGTCTGCTGCATGTCACGCAGGACTCCCACATGCTGCCTCATCAGGTCTTCCTGGACCCTGGCGTGTTTTGGGTCCCCCGGGGTCGGGTGGCTGGCTTGGGTGGCGTGTCTTGCCCCTCAGTCACAGCTAGTCCGGCTGTGGAGAACACACAGAGGGAGAGGGGGTCAGTCATCCCTGCAGACACTGCCCCTGAGGCTGTGCCCTCCTCTGTGAGCAGCGACCAACAGTCTGTGGCCCAGAGGAGAGGGATGTCCTGGGAGCAAGGCCATGTGTGGCCTGCACAGAAGGCCCTGCCTCGCAGGGGCCCCAACATGCCCAGGGGACCATGCTGCCCGCTTCCCTCCCCCCCCCCACATGGACAAGCAGGCAAGGGAAGTGTCTGGCCACAGTGGGATCCCATGGGTGGCAGAGTGGCCTGGAGCAGCCTGGCCCTTCCTGGTGCCCGCACACACACTTGCACCTGGCCATGAGAACGGGTGGTGCCTTGCGCAGGCAGGCATGCCCGTGTGCTGTGTGCGGCACTCCTCAGTGTGCATGGGGTTGTGTCGGCGCCCTTGTGGCTAGCCTGCTTCCAGCCATGGCAGGTGGTGGGAGGGCGTCTCCCCTGCCTGGGGCCAGACGTGTGTGGCTTTCCCTGAGCCTGGGAGCAGGATCCTGGGCATGCTCGGGGACTGCCTGCTGAGTCCGCATGGCGCACAATAACACTGCACGTGGTTTCATGTGCACCGACTGCAGCACAATGTCCAGGCCGAGTGACGATCGCAGCCCATCCCCTCTGTGCCCGCCTCCCCGGCCCTGTGTGTGTGACAAACTGAGAGCACTGACCTGAAGATCCCTCCCCGGCATCGGACGATGCCTGCCACGTGTCCCGGCTCACGGGTACTGGCTCCAGGGACAGCGTCACTGTGGTCTCCGTGTCGTCCTCCTCCTGCCCCGGCTGTCCCTCGTCCTCCTCCTCCGCCACTTCTGGCCTGGTGACGATGGGCGTCTCGAGTCCAGAGTTGACTACCACGGGTGGGGAAAGGGCTTCCCTACCTCCCAGGATCTGGTACAGCTCCGGAGTGAGGTCCTGCCCCGGAGCGCGAGCTGTGCTCTCTGGCCCTCACATAGCCCTGGTGGAGCTCCTTGACTTTACTCCGGACCTGTTCTAAGGTCTGAGGTGGGTGTCCCCACTCCGCCAGGGCCTTGGCCATGCGCCTATAGATGTCTGCATTCCGGCATCTGGAGCGGAGATCCTGTTGGGTGTCCTCCTCCCCCCACAGCTCGAGGAGGGACAGGAGCTCTGCTCCAGACCAGGAGGGTGCCCACCACTTGGTACCCCTTGGTGGTCCTGGGAGCCCTGGGTGTGCTCCCTGCGAGGGACAGGGGGCCTTCACGAGGCTTGTGGCTTGGCCATTGCTCACTGTGTGGCAAGCAAGGAGAGCCACGTAGTCAGGTGCTGCTCCAGGGCTGGCTTCCTTCCACAAGGCTCGTCCAGGGTGCCTGCAGCTTTAAGAGGTGCCAGGAGACAGGAACTATAGAGTTAAGTATCAGAGGGGGAGCCGTGTTAGTCTGAATCTGCAAAAGAGACGAGGAGTCCTGTGGCACCTTATAGCCTATCGAACTATAGAGCTGTGATTTCTTTGGATGGAATGGCCACCAGGGCACCTGTGTTATTCCCTGGAGGCCTCTTCTTTCGAAAGAAAACCCTTTTCCCCGTCCAAACGTGCCTTTTTCAGAATAGAAAAAGGTGTACCACTGTCGGAAAAACCCCTCCGTTCGTTCAACCTTTTGTCGAAAGAACGCAATTGCGGTGTGGACGTAAGTTAAGTTTTTTCAGAAAAGCGGACATTTTTCCAGAAAGCCTCTGCAGTGTAGACATAGCCTATGAGTGTGTGTGCATGTGGTGTATGTCCATGTGTGTGCAATATATGCATGCAGAGTATGTCTGTGAGTGCGTGCAGTTGAGTGTGTGTCTGTGAGTGCGTGCAGTCGAGTGTGTGTCTGTGTGTCTGTGAGTGTGTGCCTGCAGCAGGGGCGGCCTGTGGCAATAGGCCGACTCGGCCGTTGCCTAGGGCGCTGCCTTCAACGGCGCCCGATGATGACGTCATGGGGCGCCCGATGATGACGTCGCCCCATTGACGGCCATGCAGGTGCGGGCACTGATCGCGCGTTCCTCCTTGGGTGCCAGCTGCCGCAGCCCGCCTCAGGCTGCTCCTGGCCTGCAGTATGAGTGTGTCTATGAACGTGTGACAGAGAAAGGCAAAAACAGCGGGCTAGACTGCAGTGGAGACCCACGCTGAGTGATGGGGTGGGGGAAAGAGGCTGAGAAAGAGAGGGAGAAAGATTTGAGAAGGAGAACATACCCGGAGAGACAGCCCCTTCGCTGCAATCCCCATTTCATCCTCACTCTGCTTATAGCTGCTCCCTCCCCTCACCACTCACCCTTCCTTCCTCCAAGTTTCTCCCCTCAGTGCTGGGATTTCCCTTTCCCTCCGGCTCCTTTGCTGTCCACCCCCATCTCCCTGAGAGAAGAGAAATGTTATAAAGCAGCAGGTGCAAACCTTCTGGCAGTCAGACAGCAAAACCTTCCATAAAAGCCTTTAAATACCAGCCCCAAATAAATCTCCTCGCATCAGCCCCTGCAGACAGCCAGACAGCAGTCCCTGGGAGATGATTCAGAACACTGCGTGAGCCTGGGGGAGGGAACCTGTTAAACATAGGCCATGTATCATACGCATATGTCTCCCCAAATATCCCCACTTTCCATGTGGCTTTTCCACAGGGGTCCAGGAAACTGACCCCTAATTCCCAACGTCCTCCACTCACGCCCTGATGAACACACGAGTCATGCATGCTGCCCCTGCCCTGCATGCTGAGATACTTCTCAGGGTTCTCTGAGGTGTCCAGGGGAATCACAAGCACTGGGTCACAGAAGGAAGGAGACCAGTCTGTGTCCACCAGGGAAAACTCCCCAGACACTAACAATACAGGGCTCAGGCTGCACAAGCCCTGCTCTTTCCCATTGCAGGCTAGCACTTTACGCAGCCCACTTTGATACACTCTAGTCATAAAATCATGGAATCCTAGGACTGGAAGGGACCTCGAGAGGTCATCGGGTCCAGTCCCCTGCCCTCACGGCAGGACCCAGCACTGTCTAGATTCTAGACCATCCCTCATAGATGTCTATAGAACCTGCTCTTAAATATCTCCAGAGATGGAGATTCTACAACCTCCCTAGGCAACTTATTCCAGTGTTTAACCACCCTGACAGGCAGGAAGTTTTTCCTAACCTCCCTTGCTGCAGTTTAAGCCCATTGCTTCTTGTCCTATCCTCAGAGGCCAAGGAGAACAATTTGTCTCCTTCCTCCTTGTGACACCCTTTTAAATACTTGAAAACCACTATCATGTCCCCTCTCATTCTTCTCCTTTCTAAACTAAACAAACCCAATTCTTTCAGTCTTCCTTTATAGCTCATGTTTTCTAGAACTTTAATCATTTTTTTTGCTCTTCTCTGGACCTTCTCCAATTTTTCCACATCTTTCTTGAAATGTGGTGCCCAGAACTGGACACAATACTCCAACCAAGGCCTAACCAGCGCAGAGTAGAGCAGAAGAATGACTTCTCATGTCTTGCTCACAACACTCCTATTAAAACATCCCAGAATCATGTTTGCTTTTTTTGCAACAGTGTCACACTGTTGACTCATATTTAGTTTGTGGTCCACTATGACCCCTGTATCCCTTTCTGGAGGATTCCTTCCTAGACAGTCACTTCCCATTCTGTATGTGTGAAACTGATTGTTCCTTCCTTAGTGGAGTTCTTTGCATTTGTCCTTATTAAACTTCATCCTATTTATCTCAGACCATTTCTCTAGTTTGCTCAGATCATTTTGAATTATGACCCTATACTGTAAAGCACTTGCAACCCCTCCCAGCTTGGTATCATCTGCAAACTTAATAAGCATCCTCTCTATGCCAATATCTAAATCATAGAATCATAGAACCAGAGAGCTGGAAGAGACCTCAGAAGGTCATCAAGTCCAGCCCCCTGCTCTAGGCAGGACCAATCCCAACTAAATCAACCCAGCCAGGGCTTTGTCAAGCTGAGACTTAAACACCTCTAGGGATGGAGACTCCACTACTTCCTAGGTAACCCATTCCAGTGCTTCACCACTCTCCTAGTGAAATAGTTTTTCCTAATATCCAACATGGACCTCTCCCACCGCAACTTGAGACCATTGCTCCTTGTTCTGCCATCTGTCACTACTGAGAACAGCCTTTCTCCAGCCTCTTTGGAACCTCCCTTCAGGAAGTTGAAGGCTGTTATCAAATCCCCCCTCACTCTTCTCTTCTGCAGACTAAACAGACCAACTCCTTCAGCCTCTCCTTGTAGGTCGTATGCTCCAGCCCCCTAATCATTTTGGTTGCCCTTTGCTAGACCCTCTCCAATGCGTCCACATCCTTTTTGTAGTGGGGGGCCCAGAACTGGACACAATACTCCAGATGTGGCCTCACCAGAGCCAAATAAAGGGGAATAATCACATCTCTGGATCTGCTGGCAATGCTCCTCCTAATGCACCCTAATATGCCATTAGCCTTCTTGGCTACAAGGGCACCCTGTTGACTCATATCCAGCTTCTCATCCACTGTAACCCCCAGGTCCTTTTCTGCAGAATGACTACTTAGCTGGTTGGTCCCCAGCCTGTAACAATGTTTGGGATTCTTCCGTCCCAAGTGCAGGACTCTGCACTTTTGTCCTTGTTGTACCTCATCAGATTTCTTGTGGCCCAATCCTCCAATTTGTCTAAGTCACTCTGGACCCTATCTCTGCCTTCAAATGTATCTACCTCTCTCCCTAGCTTAGTGTCATCTGCAAACTTGCTGAGGGTACAATCCATCCCCTCATCCAGGTCATTAATAAAGATATTGACCAAAACTCATCCTAGAACCGAACTTTGGGGCACTCCATTAGAAACCGACCGCCATCCTGACACCGAGCTGTTGATCACTACCCGCTGGTCCCGGCCTTCTTGCCATCTTACCATCCATTTATCCAATCCACATTCCCTTAACTTGCTGGCAAGAATATTGTGGGAGACCGTATCAAAAGCCTTGCTAAAGTCAAGGTATATCACATCCACTGACTTTCCCATATCCACAGAGCCAGTTACCTCATCATAGAAGCTAATCAGATTGGTCAGGCGTGACTTGCCCTTTGTGAATCCACGCTGACTATTCCTGATCACTTTCCTCTCTTCCAAGTGTCTCAAAATGGATTCATTAAGGATCCCTTCCATGATTTTTCCAGGAACCAAGGTAAGACTGACCGGCCTATAGTTCCCTGGATCGTCCTTCTTTCCTTTTTTGAAGATGGGCACTACATTTGCCTTTTTCTAATCATCTGAGATCTCTCCTGATCTCCACGACTTTTCAAAGATAATGGCCAAAGGCTCCTCAATGACATTTGCCAACTCCCTCAGTACCCTCGGATGCATTAAGTCCAGACCCATGGATTTATGTATGTTTAGCTTTTCTAAATAGTTCTTAACCTGTTCTTTACCCACCAAGAGCTGTCCATCTTCATCCCTTGCGTCACTTAGCGCATTAGTCCAGGAGCTGACCTTGTCTGTGACTACAGAGGCAAAGAAAGCATTGAGTACTTCAGCTTTCCCCACATCATCTGCCACTAGTTACCTCCCTCATCCAGTAGGGGCCCACACCCTCTCTGATCACCTTCTTCTTGTTAACATGCCTATAGAAACCTTTCTTGTTATCCTTCACATCCTTTGCCAGTCGCAATTCCATTTGCGCTTTCGCCTTCCTGATAACCTGCCGGCATTCTCAAGCTGTACAGTTATACCCCTCCCTGGTCATTTGTCCAAGTTTCCACTTTTTGTAAGCTTCCTTTTTGTGCTTAAGTTCACCAAGGATTTCCCCAGTAAGCCAATCCAGTCTCCTACCGTGTTTGCCTCTCTTGCTACGCATCAGGATGGTTTCTTTCTGTGCCTTCAATAAGGCTTCTTTAAAATACTGCCAGCTCTCCTGGACTCCTATCTCCTTCATGTTAGCATCCCAGGGGATTCTGCCCATCAGGTCTTTGAGGGAGTCAAAATCTGCTTTTCTAAAGTCCAAGGTGTGTATTTTACTACTCTCTTTTCTTCCTTTGGTCAGGATCCTGAAATCTACCATCTCATGATCACCGCTTCCCAGGTTGTCACCCACCTCTACTTCCCCTATTAGTTCCTCCCTGTTTGTGAGCAGAAGGTCAAGCTGCGCACGGCCCCTGGTCGGATCCTTCAGCACGTGTGCCAAGAAGTTATCCCCAACATTCTCCAAAAACTTCCTGGATTGCCTGTGTACTGCCATATTGGTCTCCCAGAACTGGTCCCAAAACGGAGCCCTGTGGAACCCCACTTGTTATGCCCTTCCAGCATGACTGTGAACCGTTAATAACTACTCATCTCTCTGCTAATAACTAGCCATTTCTCTGCTAATAACTAGCCATCTATCTGCTAATAACTAGTCATCTATCTGGTGCCTCCACAGAAGCCTGGCACCCCAGGTCCTTGCCTTCACCTCACTTCAAAACTCTCCTTAGCACAAGGCTCTTAAATTTGCTATAGCAAAACCAAAGTGCAGCACATTTACTAGAGCGTGAGATAAGAGAATCAAATAAAAGCAAGTATATGGATTTAGAAACAGGGTTACAGTATAAGGAACAATAGGAAATGCAGTCACTAGCCTTGACTTATTAACAGGCTATTCTGTCTGATAAGGTGTCTCTCACCCAATGGTTAGTCCTGTAGTGCTTGGCCACTCCAGCCAGGTGGGATCCATCTTTCATGAGATGTTCTGGCTGGCAGCATCTCCCCTCTGTAATTTTGTGCCATTTGTTCTGCTCTTGTCCAGTTACAGGTTATTGCCTCTCTGCCCGGGGCCCCTCTTTTCAGAGACTTCTCCTGGGATTTGTTTATCCTCGTAAAATGTTCAGATTTCCACCAGGGCCAGAGAGAAAACAAAGTGCTGCCTCCAGGGATGCCCGCTGTTCACAGTGCAGACTAGGGATGTAATAGTGTAATCAATTAACCAATTAACCAATAAGCAAAAATGTATAGGTTAATGCTATAGACTACATGCATTTTCCTCGTCCCCCCAACCAGTCAATTTTTTAGCAGGCTGGCCAGTAGCCCTGCTCAGTTCTGGCTCATGCCGGGTCCGGGACCTACCCCTGCTGTGACTCTCCATTTAATGTGTATTAGGAGCCGGGTGGGCAGGCACCCCAGCTCAGTTCCGGTGCGCGCTGGGTCCGGGAACTCAGACCCCTCCTACCCCAGACAGGGGCTGCTGCCTTTTTCTCAGAGGCAGCAGCACAGGGCAACAAGCAGCTGGTCTGCAAGAGGAGCTGGTTTTTAAACCGGCTCCCATTGAGGATTAGCTCCCACCTGGCACCCTGCGTTGCTGCCAGCCCTGCCCCCAGGGACTGTAGAATAGTTGACTAATTGATAAGACTTCATGAGGTTACTCGACTATTCAATTGACTGATATTTAACATCCCCAGTGCAGACTGAATGCTGTGACCCATCTCACCTCGGGAGACTAGTTGCACGTCCACAGTTTAGAAACCTACAAGTCTACCTAACTCTCTAATTATTTCCCATACAAACCTCTCACAATAACCACGATGATCATTAAGTTCTGAGTTTTCGGCAAAGACCCCCATACGTTACCCCACTTCAGTGTAATACTAAGATATTGGCTCGTTCCACCATTAAGCCCAGCCTGATCATGTCCTTGCATAGGATGTCTCACCCTCTAGTGCAGGCCTATTCAACTTTGGAAACTCTGGGGGCCGCAATGATACTCACAGCACATGACGAGGGCCGCAACTTAAGTGTGGTTCCATAAACATGCAAATATATATGCAAATATATGCAAATAGCTTCTTTCACACTGACGGACATGAATACAAAGATTAAGGCAAGAGTACACAACACGCAGGCCCCATTTAAGTCAGTTCTGCTGATATTAATAAAATGCATATTTACCCGATTTCCACCCATATGACAGCACTTTTAATGAGCAATGACAGTCCAGGAATTTAACTACTAAAATGCATCTCAACAGAAGACCATTCTATTGACTACTTTTTTGTTTTGGCTCCCACCTGCAGGCTGTGTGTTGAGCCCTGCTTACACGCAGACCACACCACGGGCTGCAGACAAATGGGCTGCGGGCCATGTGGGCCACGTGTTGAGTAGCCCTGGTCTAGTGGTTGTCACCTGGCCTTGTGCTGGCTGCATTGTTTTCTTGGGCAGGCTAGTCTGAAGGTGGGATAAGCGACACAGAGGAGTGTCACCTGGGGAACCCAGAAGACTTGCACTGAATATTACAGAGTTAGGTGCCGTGAACCGACAGCACCCAGAGGACCACAAATTGATTTCAAACCAGGGCTGACGGAGCGATGGAGTCTCTTCAAGCAAGTCGGTGTAGGAGAAGGAAAAGGCCAGTTGCACATCTCAGCTCGTTAGCCTTGGAGGGCAAGCGGAGGAAGGTGGAAAAGCCAATTGCCATTCATACAGGCCTGCAGGCTATGCCATGGCATTCCCATAAGCCCAAGAGGATGCACTGGCCCCACAAACTATTACATCCAAAACTCAGTTGTTCTAGAACCTGTGGCCCCCCAAATACACGTACTCACACATCAGTGCACACACATCTTACACACACCTTGGAAACAGCCCAGCAAACATCCACACGCACATATTGTGCAAATCCAGACTCTCTCCCCCTCCTTCCAGCACGCACGCACACACTCATGCAAGGGCGCACCCCCCCCAATACTAAAGGACACACATGCACTCACACACAAATCCACTTATGGACAGACATATAACACACTGACCCAGAGACAACAGTTGTGAGGAAGCAAAAAACCGAACATACAGCATTCTCAACTAGCTTGGTCAAAGGGTCACAGATAAGAAAACCACATGAAATTTTATATCGCACCCATCACCTCTAGTCCTGAGATCAAAATGTCACATAGGCTCCATCCTGACTCCCTCTACAAGCTTTTAGAGAGACAGGAAGTCCTAACACAAGCCAGGTCCACATGTAAAAACTAGTTCAACCAGAGACCATGGCTCGGGGCTGGGAAAATGCCATACCCTGTGTGACAGAGTAGGCGCAGTGTCGGCGCAGGTAGGTCAATGGAAGAATTCTACCAACCTACCACCTCTCTGTGGTTTTGTTGATTAACTACAGTGACCAAAAAAACCACAAACCCTTCTGTTGATGTAGGAAGTGTCTACGCTACAGAGGCATTGCTGCTGCACATTAGCTATGCCCCGGCAGCAGCTATGGGGCAGACATACCCCAGTGGAGCCTGTTCTATGAATATTGGTCACTTTAAAGAGTCAAATGGATTGTGAGCTGGAAGGAAAATCAGGACACCTGGGTTCAGTTTCCAGCTCTGTGCCCGACCCGCTGGGCAAATCACTTGGGCAAATCACTTCCCTTCTCCATGACTCAGTTTCCTCTCCCATCATTTGCCTCTCTTGCCTAGTTAGATTGTAAACTCTTCAAGGCAGCAACTCTTTCTGACTGTGTGTGCACCGAACACAGAGTGCCATGGCCAAGAACACATTTGGTACTACTGCAATCAGAATGATAATGATATAACCTCGGGCAAGTCACTACTTCTCTCTCTGAGCCTTCACTTTCCCATCTGTACGATGGATATTGACCTTCCTTTGTTAAAATGCTTTCAGATCTATGAATGATAATTATGATTGAAGAGACACTGACAAGACCAAGAGCATAGGTTTACTTTAAAGAAGAACACTTCCAAGTATTGCAAATGGAAGGGTGTGTTAAAATTGAAGTCGAACTTTCTCCCTCTCTGCCGTGTGCTTTTCCTTTTCATTTCACGCGGCTGGGAAAGTAGAATCTGTGAGTTTAGCTGTGTGTTTGCAGGTAGTTTTGGCTCCTGCTCGTCAGGGGCTGATCTCTGGTACCTGATTTGCAAACACTACAAAATGTTTAGAATTAAAAAAATAAATCTATACAATGCTTTCTACTGAAAATGCAAAATAGGAAATAAAGTTTCTATTCACATTAGGGTTTTAAAACCCTTTTTCCTTTTTAAATAAAGCCACTGCTGTAAATGCTGAGCCCTAATTACTTGACAGCCTCGGTGGCACATTAGCATTTAATCAATGCATCCTTCAGTCAGGGACTAGAGCTCCAACAGCCACTAAAGCCACACTCGGAATAAGCACGCAAGGGCTCAGAGATACTCCATAAAAGGGCCACATTCCTTGCTGCCTGTTCCCACATGTGCATCACCTTGCAGGAGATAACACGGCCTCACCTAGCAGTGGCCAGGTGTTTCCAGGATGGTGCCCATTTTATAATCTTTGCTGGACTAAATCCAGAGGGAAAATCCCAAATGGCTGAGGCTGGACAAAGAGGCATCCGAGGGTTGCAGATCAAAGGCCCCCCCGCCCCCCACCAAAGTTGTGTTGCTTCCTCTCCCATCCCCTGAGAGTGAGAAAGGCTTCCACTCCGCTTCAGCTCTGACGTGTGCTTGGCAGCTTTCTCCAGAACATGCCAGGTGTCCTTATCTGGCCTGGACAAATGCCGGCCTGGTGCCTGTGGGACATTCCCTCCCTGGTCCCTTCATGGCACTGACCTTCCTCCTTCGTGGCAAGGAAACATGATGCTGCAACCCGCATGCCAGCTGGGTGAGGGGCACTGTCCCATCTAGTGGCACTGATACCACTTACAGCGACACGAATGAGTCTGCCCTACAGCCTTAGAGGTCGGGGTGGGGAACCTTTTTCAGGTCAGGGGCTGCTGACCCACTGAAAAATCAGTCGGGGGCCACGCACAAGTGGGAAGCAAAGTGACAAGCCCCTGGCTGAGAAGACAGACACTCCGCACATTCCCTTCACATACCAGAGCCTAGGAAAGCCCAGGCTAGTAGATTGTGTGTGCTCCAGCCCTGCGGTGGGGCAATGGGGGGTTGGAGTGCCAGCGCAGGCTCCTCAATGCTGGGAGGGCCCTAAGTCTAGGGGCCCAGATCCAGGCAAGTCAGGGGCCGCACCTGGCTCCCAGGCCTGAGGTTCCCCACCGCTGTAGTAGAAGCTCATGCACTGAGCCTCCACCCACACCTGATTGGGGCCTGCTGGCATTACACTGCCCCAGCATAGATTCTGTACCCACACAGGCACTCCACCAAGCAGCGGGCAAAGAGCAAGTGCACACCCAGCTCTGCACGCACAGCTGGGGCCACCTCCAGAGATCCCAGGAAGGCTCTTGGACGAATCCTGCCGCAGACATCATCTGGCTGAGTGTCCCAATGGCTGTAAGAAGCCAGCCTCTGAATCCCAGGTGTTTTGAGCCTCCTAAAGCGTGAACAAAGCCCAGTTACTCCCCCAGGGCTGGGGTCTCTCGGCCCACTCCCTGGGTGCTAACACTCCATCCTGATACCTGCTGTCCAGCTGCCCCACCTCTGGGATCCCTTTGGTACATCTACGCACCCGCAGCAGCCAGTCCCCCAGCCCAGGCCAATACAATCGGGCTAGAAGGGCTCGCACAAAAACATAAGAACATAAGAATGGCCGTACTGGGTCAGACCAAAGGTCCATCTAGCCCAGTAGCCTGTCTGCCAACAGTGGCCAGTGCCAGCTGCCCCGGAGGGGGTGGACTGAAGACAGTGATCAAGCGATTTGTCTCATGCCATCCATCTCCAGCCTCTGACAAACAGAGGCCAGGGACACCATTCCTACCCCCTGCTAATAGCCTTTTATGGACCTAACCTCCATGAATTTATCTAGCTTCTCTTTAAACTCTGTTATAGTTCTAGCCTTCGCAGCCTCCTCTGGCAAGGAGTTCCACAGGTTGACTGTGCGCTGTGTGAAGAAGAACTTTCGCTTATTAGTTTTAAACCTGCTACCCATTAATTTCATTTGGTGTCCTCTAGTCCTTCTATTATGGGAACTAATGAAGAACTTTTCTTTATTCACCCCCTCCACACCACTCATGATTTTATAGACCTCTATCATATCCCGCCTCAGTCTCCTCTGTTCCAAACTAAAAAGTCCCAGTCTCTTTAGCCTCTCCTCATATGGGACCCGTTCCAAACCCCTGATCATTTTAGTTGCCCTTTTCTGAACCCTTTCCAAGGCCAAAGTATCTTATAAATCGCTCTGTGGACAGTGCTGGGAAGCTGTGGCCTGGGCTGGAGCTTGAGTTCTGAAGCCTGAGGTGAGTGTGACAATTGTGGCTGCGTGTGCTGCATGTCAGCAAGTGCATGTTTGCACGTGTGTGTGTGTGCTGTGCTGGTGAGGGCGTGCGTGCAGTGGTGAATCTGTGTGTACTGTGTTGGCGAATGTGTGCGTGAAGTGGTGGAGCTGTGCTGTGCTGGTGAGCATGTGTGAAGTAGTTTAGCAGTGTGTGTGCTGTGCTGGTGAGTATGCATGTGCAATGGTGAATCCAAGTGTGCTGTGTTGATGAGCAAGTGGGCGCAGTGATGGAGCTATGTGTGCTGTGCTGGTGAGTGTGTGTGTGCGCACTGGTGGAACTGTGTGTGCTGTGCTGGTGAGCATGTGAAGTAGTGGAGCTGTGTGTGCTGTGTTGGTAAGTGCATGTGCGCAGTAGTGAATCTGTGAGTGCTATGCTGGTGAGTGTGTGCGTGCCCTGGTGGTGCTACGTATGTTGTGTGGATGAGCACATGTGCATGCTTGTGGAGCTGTGTGTGCTGCGTGTGCACAGTTGTGGGTGTGTACTCTGTGTCAGTGAGCCGTGGCTGGCTAGCAGAGCAGTGCCTGGATCCTCACTTTGCTGTATTTCTTCCCCATGTGCCAGGAGATGAGCCGATGAGGGATTTCATTTGGCTGGACGCTGTGAATATTGATCAGTGCCTGATGAATCCCCACTGTCCCACTGAGTAATTACAGGACATTTCGCCGTGTAACACCATCTATCAACGCCTGAGTAACACTAAAGAAAAACTAATCATGTGCCTGAAAGAGACCTTGGTCTCCTCTCTCACACCCTCCTCACACACCACCTCACCTTGCTGCCAAAGCACCACCCCACACCATGTTCTCCGCTCCCTCCATGGTACACCAGGCCCCTCTGGTGGAATACAAATTCCTTGCTGATCACATGGGCAGAGTTTGCAACGGCTGGGGGCATTACAAGCCACATGCTCTGAAACAACAGTGGATTCATTTGAATTCAGGGCTGGACAGATTATTGTCTCACCCAGTGTTTCTCAATTTTCCTTGGCCACGGAACCCTTTTAAATGCAAAAGAATTTTGCGGAACCCCTAATATATGGAGCTGAAAAAGTAGACCACAAATAAGTAAGTATAATAATAAACAAATGCTAAACAAGGTTATGAGATCAACATTTAGTTTAATTGCACATATTTAAAAACAAAAATCACATAATATTAATTATTATTTCTGTAATCATAAAATGTAATTGTAATGGAATTTTCTCGCAGAACCCTTATTTTCTCACAGAACCGTTATTTTCACTTCCGGGGTTCGGCGGAACACCATTTGGGAAACACTGGTCTAAACCAACAATGATCCCTACAAAACCAACTATTCCCATGGCACCTTAGGGTATGTCTAGACTAGATGGCTCCGTCGACGGAGCCATGTAGATTAGATTTCTAGACATAGGAAAATGAAGCGGCGATTTAAATAATCGCCACTTCATTCACATCAAAATGGCTGCCGCGCTGCGCCGATCAGCTGTTTGGCGGCACAGCACGGTAGTCTGGACGCTCCACGGTCGACAAGGGAAGCTCGTGGAATGAGGTTTACCGGGGCGGTCGACAAGGGCTTCCCTTGTCGACCGCGGAGCGTCCAGACTATGCACTGTGCTGCCAAACTGCTGATTGGCACAGCGTGGCAGCCATTTTGATGTGAATGAAGCGGCAATTTTTTAAATCGCCGCTTCATTTTCCTATGTCTAGTAAAGTAATCTACATGGCTCCGTTGACGGAGCCACGTAGTCTAGACATACCCTTAGAGACTAACAAAAAATATATATAGTACCTTGAACTTTTGTGGGGAAAACCCACTTCCTCAGATGAGCGTGAGTGGAGAAAAAGGTGGGACCCTCAGAATTAATAGCAGAAAAAGAAGCCTGATCCCTTGACAAAGAGACAGTAGCCCAGCAGGTACCTCTGAGATGGGGGCTGTTTGATGACATCAGAGCAGAGGCCAACACTGATAGGACGATAGTCTGACATCACAATGCGGGACAGTATTCAGAATGTCTCTGTGACATCAGAGCAAAATGGACAACATAGACTGGATGATGCTGTGTGACATTGTAACATTGTGCGACACTGATTGGAGGATGCTGTGAGGTTATTCCTGAAAGTAACTAATGGTTGGATTGGGTGCACTACCTTGCAGGAGTGAGCCAATGACATTACCATGGCCTACTCTCAAATAGCTCTAGTGTCAGAAGTCAGTTACTGCTAAGGAACAGCAGAGGTTCAGCCTTCCTCTTCCTAACTCCCAGCCCCAAGCAAGGTATCCAGAGATGATTACTTGGAGCAGATGGCATGAACAACATTTGGGATGAATTTATTAATCCTCACAGCACCTTTGAGAGGCAGCCATGGATGTGTTTCTATATTGCTATGCCTTGTACAGCAGGGGAAACTGAGGCATGGGGTGAAAGGACTTGCCCAATATTGCAGTGAAAGCTAGGAACCAACCCAGAAGTTCTTTCAAAGGTCATGAGCACTTTGTGGTTAGAGTTCTGGGGCTGGGGTGAGATAAGGGGGTTTTCCTGGTGGTAGGGAACATGAGACTAGATAAACATTTTGGTGATTGAGTCGATGGACCGAGCAGAGCCTCCTGGTTGACAGAGTCAAGGAAAGGAAGCTAGAGCAGAGCACTGAGTAAGAGTGTACCACACTTCTAAAGTGTGTGTCGCCTTCCCCACTGGTGGCTGGCCCACACAGAAAACAATAGCCTGCTACGGCTACCAGCTAATGGAGCTACTCCTTTCCCCCAAGTGGCAGCAATCAAAGCTAAAAATCCTGGTTCAAATCCAGCAGACAGGCCCTGGCTGGGCTCTCTCCTATTCCCCACAAGGATATGGGGGATTTTCCATGGATTATGGTGAGCAGTGAGCCCTAACTGACACATGCAGCCCAGAGATCTTGCCCATTCACCCTGTCAACCCCAGGCAAAGGCCAAAGGTTTGTTACTGTTGGTGAATGAAGGAAACAGCAGTTTCTATTCCTCTCCCAAGGCAGACGCACGCAGAACAGAGATGATGGCTGTGCCCATTGATCTTCCATCTAAACAATTAACCTCAGGCACCAGGTAATTTGCCTCTGTCACAATATTAGGGCAGCCTCTATGCAGAGTCCTTCTGATGGCTGACCCTCCTGCCCCGGCAATTCCCACTCTGCCGCTGCCTATCAACCTGCTCGTCCATGCCACACAAGGCATGTCTGCTGCTGCTGCTCCTCCCATCCCCATGGCCCCAGCCTGGGGCGTGGGGCCTCTGCAACTCTGAATGAGTGGCAGCAGCAGAGAGCTGGTCGGCTGGGAGACACAGGGGGAAGGAAGACCAAGGGCAAAGCTGGGGGAATAAATCATTCCAGAGCCCACACTTTGGGTGAGGAGGCGGCTGGAATGGGGAGCATGGAGAACAGGACTCCGCGCAGATGGAGAGAGGGTGACAGCAGGTTTGTCGTGGAAGCAGTAGGTAGGCCAGCCCCCTATCTCTCCTCAGCCTGCCCCATCCCATATAAAAGGGCCAATATTCTGTGTGCTCCCTGGTCACTCATGTGAACTCATCAGTCATCAAGGCACAGCTGGGAGACAGCTGTGTACATATTATTCTATTGCCTTTCCCTTGTAAAGAAGGGGAAACTGAGGCACAGGTTGACAGGACTTGCCCAATGTTGCAGGGAGAGTTAGGAGCTGAATGTGACGGTTCACCCTCCCCATGCTTTAGGAAATGGGCTTATGGACATAAATGTACATAACTCAAAGGTGCTTTGAGCAAATTACTTCACGTAACCTATCAATCTTCATGCCTTACTCTGCTGGGGCTGTTTATCTTATTTTGGTGTGTGTATCGCGCTTGTGTGTAAAATTAGACCTATGGAGTGGGGAATACTTCATGGGTTTTAAATGTGTGAATGAAAGTCATCAAGGGAAGCCTCAGTGTCTGGGCAGTCATATGCCAATAGCCTTTTGTCCCTAAGTCCTAGCAGTGCTTGGTAGGGAGCTGCCAGGTGACTCCCCATGCAATAAGGGAATTCTTTTAAAAGAATAGGAAGGTAGGAGTCTTTTGTCTTTGGCTGGCTGGACATACCCACGAGGGGTGAACCAGAGACCCCAGGGGAAGGGAGAGGACCCTGGTTTGGAAGTCAGATGGAACAGAAACAGTTTTAGGGTGAGTTTATAAGTCTGTGCTGAGGATTTTCGTGTTAGAATTAGCTGAGCATTTTCTGTTACTTTTGATTTGTAATTTACTTTCCTCTGTCTGTTCTCACTTATTACTACTTAAATCCTACTGCTTGTACTTAATAAAATCACTTTTACTTACTATTAAGCCCAGTGTAAAATAATTATTACTGGGAGAGCAATGAGCGCATACATTCCCCCTTTCATTGTGTAACCCTTCTGCCGGGTAGGCCTGGCAGCAACCAGGGCCAGGTTCAATATCTTGGGGTCCATCTCACACAGAACCGGCTCGAGCCCCCACCCAGTAACCTGGGAAATTCACACACCCCTGGGTGCCTCTGAGAGGCAATGCTTCCCCACTCGCAAGCACAGAGTCTGAGTGTAGGGAAGAAACATTTAATGAAACAAAGAGAGAAGTCATACGGCATTAACTTGGGAAAATATCACAAAAAGTTCATAACCCAAACATGAGCTAAGCCCCCCGCCCCCAGCCAAGAATCACCCGAAGTCCCAAAGTCCAACTCCCCAAAAGTCTCTGTCCCTGGTCAGTGTCACCCAGAGTCCAAAAGTTCACCCGCAGGGTTTCACCTCCCAACCTGGGTAGAAATGGGGGTGGGGGGATAGATAGGGGACACCTTATGAGTCACTCCGCCATGCCCCACCAGCTGTCTCATTCCACGCCACCGGATGCTCCGCTGGTTGCCTGCTGCCGCTCCGTGCCACGCCGCTGGTTGCCGCTCCTTGCTGGCTGCAATGGGTCTGGCTCCCAGCCAAACCAGTGATTTCAACTCTTTAGCCACCACTTGGACTGGCAAAGGATTCCAGCTTCCACTGGACTAGCAAAAAGACTCCTCATGGAGTCTACTTTAGGGCTACATCTACACTGGCATGATCTTGCACAAGAACTCTTTTGTGGAAGAGTTCTTGTGCAAAAACTCTTTCACACGAGAGCGTCTACACTGGCATGTGCCTTTGCGCAAGAGATGTGCTTTTGTGCAAGAACATCCTTGCCAGTGTAGACGCTCTCTTGCACAAGAAAGCTCTGATGGCCATTTTAACCATAGGGCTTTCTTGCGTAAGAAATTCATGTTGCCTGTCTACACTGGCCTCTTGCGCAAGAACAGTTGCGCAAGAGGGCTTATTCCTGAGCAGGAGCGTCATAGCTCTTGCGCAAGAAGCCCTGATTTCATACATTAGAATGTCAGTGTTCTTGCACAAGAATTTGCGGCCAGTGTAGACAGGCAGCAAGTTTTTGCGCAAATGTGGCTGCTTTTGCGCAAGATTGCGCCAATGTAGACACAGCCTTTCAGAAGAGACTGGCTACGTCTAGACTGGCATGATTTTCCGCAAATGCTTTTAACGGAAAAGTTTTTCCATTAAAAGCATTTGCGGAAAAGAGCGTCTAGATTGGCACGGACGCTTTTGAGCAAAAGCACTTTTTGCGGAAAAGCGTCCATGCCAATCTAGATGCGGTTTTGCGCAAGAAAGCCCCGATCGCCGTTTTCGCCATTGGGGCTTTTTTGCGCAAAACGGTTCTCAGCTGTCTACACTGGCCCTCTTGCGCAAAAGCATTTGCGCAAGAGGGCTTTTTCCTGAACGGGAGAATCATTGTATTTGCGCAAGACCACTGACGATCATACATTAGATCGTCAGTGTTCCTGCGCAAATTCAAGCTGGCAAGTTTTTCCGCAAAAGCAGCTGCTTTCGTGGAAAAACTTGCCAGTCTAGACACAGCCACCGTCTACACCGGTATGTGCTTTTGCGCAAGAGCATCCATGCCAGTGTAGACTCTCTTTTGCGCAAGAAAGCTCTGACGGCCATTTTAACCATAGGGCTTTCTTGTGCAAGAAATTCATGTTGCCTGTCTACACTGGCCTCTTGCACAAGAACAGTTGCACAAGAGGGCTTATTCCTGAGCGGGAGCATCAGAGTTCTTGCACAAGAAGCCCTGATTTTATACATTAGAACATCAGTGTACTTGTGCAAGAACTCAGGGCCAGTGTAGACAGGCAGCAAGTTTTTGCGCAAAAGCAGCCTCTTTTGCACAAGAACGCACCAATGTAGACACAGTCTAGGTCTGTCCTTAAAACAAAGGGGGAAAGGGGCAAGTTGGGCCAGTCTTACAGCTCACACCTGGCAGGTGTGAAGCAGGCTGACTCAAGCCCTTTAACCCTTTCCCCCAGCTCAGTTCACTCACGTCTGGAAGGGAAGAGGCTTGTTCCTCGGAGACTTCTTACAATGATGGTGGTGTCTCTCCTGGAAGCACTGTTGGCATGTTTTACAGTTCCCACATTTAGGGGTAGCATGATTTGTGACCCCCACAACAGCCCCAAATTATTTACAATACACCACATTCCATTCGAGCACTGATCCTCCATCAGCCCTGGCTGAATTGGATTTACATAGCCACACCTTGTATTTCCTCCCCATCCTGGCATGAGCTGTATTTACATATCAACAGTTAACAGTTAATTATCTTGCACAGCTAAACAACTGTAGGGGGCACACCCACCCCAGGGCAGCTCTCTCCTTTTAGCTGGCTGATAGCAAGCAGCAGTTCAGCCCCTGCTTACATCCTCCCCCCAGTCAAAAATTTGCTGTCCCGGCAAAATATGTTCCTGATTATACCAGCAACGTGAGTTCTCTTCGAAGGGTCTAAGGAACCCCACTATGGCCTCTACAAGCCTGTATGCCAGGTGTATCACACCCTCACTAACCACTCCTGGTGCATTGTAAGTTAGCCTGTTCACTGGTTTTATAATCCTATCACGCCTATCAAGCACAGGCACAGCAGGAACTGTGGAGACCTCTTCTGGGGGTAGGGCTGACGAGGGGTTACATGTAGGCCCCCTCTCTTCAGACACATGCCGTTGCACCTCTTGCTGAGATGCTGAGATGTCCAAGGCACTGGGGACACCTTCCCCTGGAACATACTCTCTGTCCACTGACACAGGTGTGTCGTCACAAGCCCTTTCATCTCCCAGAAGATCTGAGATATAGATGGGACAAGTTCATCCTCTGAGGTTTGTCTAGTTGAGTACACTGGATCTCCTTCCACAGGCCTAAATGCCTCAGCCATAGGATTCAGAGCCAAAGAAGTGGAGCTCTCTCCGTGTCTCACTGATTGAGTTTGGAATCTGGTCTGCATCCCAGTATATTCCATGGGATCATCTTCCTCTTCAGATTCACTCTCAAAGGTGCTGGGTAGAGGCAGATTAGCTTCACAGGGCCCACCACATGTGATGGGTGGTTGACTTGGCCGGACACCCCTTTTTCACTGAGGTCCCATGTCATGGTCCATTTCGTAAGGGGCACCTACCAATTCTCCCACAGGCAGCAGAAGGTTCCGATGCATTGTCTTTACTTGCCCTGGCCCAATTTCTGGTTTAATCCTGTAGACCGGTAGATCTCTAAGTTTTTCCACCAGCCGGTAAGGCATTGCCTTCCATCTGTCGGCAATCTTGTGTTTGCCAGCAACACCCAAATTCCGACCTGTCCCCAGGTTGGAGCTCTTGCGGGCGCACTCGCGCATGATATCGGTGTTTATTATGGTCGGCATTTTTCCGGGCAGCCGCAGTAGCCAAGCGATAGGCATTCTGCAGTTTTTCTCATTCTGCAAGTGTGTCTCATAACTCGCCATCCCCTGATACTCCAAAACATATGTCTATAGGCAGTATCGGCTCTCGTTCAAACATCATGAAGTATGGGGTGACCCCTATAGCATCATTTCTTGTAGCATTGTAGGCATTCACCAAAAATGCTACATGCTGGCTCCAGGATGCTTTCTGGTCCGGGAGTAAAGTCGCCAGCATATTTAGTAGAGTCCGATTGAACCGCTCGGGCTGAGGGTCACCTTGTGGGTGGTAAGGTGTTGTTCTGGACTCCTTATCTCTGGACAATCGTAGCACCTCCTTCAAGAGGTGACTTTCAAAGTCCCGCCCCTGGCCCACTACTGGTCACATGTGGGATATGCCTGTGCATATCGGGTATAATGGTCAGTCACTACTAAAATGTTCTCCATATTTTTCCTGTCCACTTCTAAAGACAAGAAATCGATACACACCAGCTCCAAAGTCCTGCTGGTGGTGATATTCTCCAGATAAGCAGCTCTAGTAGGCAGAGTTTTCCTATGAACACATCGGGTGCAGGTCTCACATTTTTTTCATACATCTTCAGCGATTCGGGGCCAGTAGAGCCTACTCCGGATAAGTTCCAGGGTTTTCTCCATTCCCAAATGCCCAAAATCATCATGCAAGGCTCTCCTGGCCAAGGCTCTGTACTCTTTTGGTAGCACTAGTTGCATTCGTCGATTTTGCAAAGGATCTACGGTGATCCGGTGCAGCACCCCCTGTATTAGTTCCAGTCTGCACCACTCCCACAACAGTAGCTTACCCTCAGGGGTGGATGCGGCAACTGCACTAGGGCTTTTCCCCTCTCTTTTTGCAAGTAGTGTGTCACGGATGTCGACATCTTGCAGCTGTGCTCTCCGCCAGTCAGAAGCATTGAGCCTGGGCAAGGGGGACTGGTCCAACATAATGTAGTTCACGGAGACAGAGGGTACACTCTCAGGGGGTAGGCCCAGTGTTTCTGCAGCACACCCATGAGGACTCTCATGTGCCTTGGACTTCTGATAACCACCGTTGCAGATAGCTCTCACTCCGTCTACAGGAATCTCACCAATTTCTGTTGGCTGCGGACGCCGAGACAACGCATCTGCATCTACATTGTTTCTCCCTGATCGGTACTGTATGCTGAACTCATAGCTGGCCAGGGCGGCCACCCATCGTTGTCCAGTAGCATCCAGCTTAGCACTTGTCAGTACATAAGTCAGTGGGTTGTTGTCTGTCCATACCTGAAACTTAGCACCGTACAAATAGTCCCAAAATTTCTCAGTGATGGCCCACCTCAAGGCCAGGAACTCCAACTTGTGGATGGGATAACGAGTTTCGCTATCAGACAGCCCTCAGCTGGCAAAGGCCACAGGTTTATGGTTGCCATTCACATCTTAGTATAAGACCGCTCCCAAACCCAAACTGGCGTCTGTATGAAGGAGAAATGGCTTGTTTGGGTCAGCAAAAACTAAGACTGGAGCATGAGTTAGACAGCTAATGATCTCTCGGAAAGCCCTTTCACATCCCTCATCCCATTGTGGTCCAAAGGGCTCTAGGGGGCCATATTGTCTTGGATCGGGAGGTTGTGGGGGCCTCCCCTTATTCTTGGTCTTAGCCTTCCTCTTGGTGGCCGGGTAGCCCCTGGTAAGATCATTCTGAGGCTTTACAATGGTGGCATAATTCTTCACAAACCTCCGATAGTAGCCACTAAACCCAAGGAAGGTTTTAAGCTCTCTGTAGTTTCTGGGGCGCGGCCAGGTAGTGAGTGCTTCTACTTTATCCGGATTGGTACTCACACCTTCTTGGGACACAATATGACCAACATACTTCACTGATGTTCTGCAGAATTGACACTTATCAATGGAAAGTTTCAGCCCATGGGCCTCCAACCTGTCAAGTACCTTAAGACGTCTGTCTTCATGCTCCTCCAAGGTCCTTCCAAATACAATCAGATCATCCAAATAGACCAAGACTTGCAGTAAGTTCATATCCCCTACAACTTTCTCCATGAGGCACTGGGATGTGGCAGGGGCCCCAGAGATCCCTTGAGGCATGCATTCAAACTGATAAAACCCCAATGGGCAGATGAAAGCGGTCTTCTCCTTGTCCTCTGCTCCCAGGGGGATCTGGTAGTATCCACTTCAAAGATCCAATACTGAGAACCACTGGCTTCCCAATAAACAATCTAATGCATCTTCTGCTCGGGGCATTGTGTACTGGTCAACCACAGTACGGCAGTTCAGGGTGTGATAGTCAATACACATCCGAATTTTCCCATTCTTTTTGCAGACTACCACAATGGGTGAGGCACGGGGGGCTGTGGGACTCGGTAATGATGCCATTCGCAGCCAGCTCCTGAAGGTGATGTCAAACATCCATCTCTGAGAGTGCAATTTTTCTAGATCTCTCCCTGAAGGGTCGGGGATCATGTAGCCTGATGTTGTGCTCAACCCCTTTGGACACACCCCACATCCCACTCATGCAGTGAGAATACCTTGGGTCTTTCAGAGAGTTTCTTCCTCAGGCAATCCTTCCACTCTTCGGACAAGGGTGAATCTCCAAAGTCAAACCTTGCTGGATCTATAGTCGGAATGTGTGGTTCACACTGGGGACTCACAATCGATTCAGGCTCAAAAAGGTCTGCTATCTTTTGCCCTTGATTCACAATAATATCACGACTTGTTTCATTAGCAATCAGTACCGTGACCGTGTCCTAGGCTGCTGCTGGTAAGGTTATAACTCCACAGGGGACCAGGACCCCATCAGGAAGCTCTCCCTCAGTTGGGTGTTCTACCATGGCAAACACTCGTTTATTGCCTTTCAGCCAGGTACTCATGACAAGCACTTCCTGCTCCGTCCTTGCAGGCACTACTAAAGGGTTCATGCCTGCATACCTCAGAGTCCCCATCGGTAGCTCAGATGTCTCCTGTTTAGCATCCTCAATTTTCCTATAGGCTTCAGCACAAAGGGCATTGATCATCAGGGTGTCCAGATATTGGTCCCCAGCCCGTCGTCTGCAGTATTCTGCGAGTACCTTGAAGAGACTGGAGTTGGTCCCTATCAGCACAGACACATCAGGGACCCCTTTAGGGTTGGGGCATATCAGGGCTACTGTGTCCACCTCTTCTCTTACCCCTGCCACCTCCTCAGGGAATTCCAAATGCACTATGACATACCCTTCGTAGGGATATTCATTCATGCTGAGACCACACAGGCCAAGGCCAGTCAATGGCTGGATAGGCAGGTGCCTGAACATCTGTTGGTAGAATGACTGGAATATAATCGTCACCTGCAATCCGGTGTCAAGCACTGCTTTGCACTCTGCCCCTTCAATCCTTACTGTGACCTCTGCTTGAGGCCCTATCAGTCCTGAAGGGATCCTAGCTGAGTAGTCTTTTCTGGGGAATCCGTCAAATCCTGTGGGCCTGGGTGGCCCCTGGCCCCTGACCGTCTCATGACTGATTCTCAGCTTTCCATAAACTAAGCCGGGATTTTCCTCATTTTGGCAATGTGCAACCCTGTGCCCATCTTGACCACACCGGTAGCAGAAGAACGGTCCTCTCCTCCTTCGACTGGGTGGGATGGCAGCTCCAGGCGCTGACTTCTCCATCACCTCAGCCTGAGGTTCCTCATCCCTGCAAATCCTTGCTTGGTCAATGGCTCTCTGCAACTCAGCAATCCGTTCTGTCAGGACCTGAACTTGTTGGGCAAGGTCTCCTCTGGTGTTCACCATCAGCACGCTGGCTGTTTGTCGGGGTGCAGTGCTGGTTGGCTTAGGTATCTGGGCCTCCCAAAGCCCACTGGCAGCCTGCCTTTCTTCCTCCTCTCTGACCTCCTTTATCAGTTGGGAGTACATAGGGGGGTGTTCCTGTCGTTCTCTTAGCCGGAGGTGAAGTAGAATCGGGCTGTAATATGGAGTTCCTCTTACAATTTGAGCCAATCTGGTCTGGTCCATCTGCTCAGCAGTCACTGCTCCCCTAATGACAGCTCTCTGTAGCAGCCTCTCCAACCTCTGTACATAGGCCGAGACCTTCTCTCCCCGGTGCTGCTTAGCACTGAGAAAGTTACAGAAACTGTCTTCAGGACCCTCCATGCTCCCAAAGGTGTGAGTGAGGGCCTCTAGGCAGTCCTTTATGCTGACCTCTGGGTTAGTGAGCTTCAAGGTGCAAATCACATCTAAAGCTGGGCCCCGGAGGCTGTCTACTAAACATCTTCGCTTCTCTCTGTCTGGCACAGCCCACTGCTCTAGCATTTCAATGGTGTGTTCTAGCCAGGATTCAAACTCCTCTTCCCCAGGAAATAATCTTAACTTACAATAGGAGCTTGCCATAGCATGGGATAGCACACATTTCTCCAAGGTCTGCCCCAGGGCTTTTGCCCAATCATCTACTGAGGTTGCTCCCTCTGAGTTAGAGGCTTCTGAGCCAGAGCCCAACAAACCTGACAGACTAGCCATGATACGAACAGTAATTTCCTCAAATACAAAACACAATTATTTCCCACAATAGCAACTCACTCAACATGTGCTTGCGAGGGGTACTGACCCAGTGCATCCTGGACGAGCCCCCAAAATGTAACCCTTCTCAACCAGGGCCGAGTTCAATATCTTGGGGTCTATCTCACACAGAACCGGTTCGAGCCCCCACCCAGTAACCTGGGAAATTCACCCACCTCAGGGCAGCTCTCTCCTTTTAGCTGGCTGATAGCAAGCAGCAGTTCAGCCCCTGCTTACATCTGCTAAAGGGGGCTTACCTTACTAAATCTTGGGGGTTTGATCCCCTTTGGGGAATGGTACCCCAGGAAGCTGGGCCCTATACTGTGCTCTCCTTGGACCTGAAGAGGTTCAGTGTCCGTACTACTTCTCAGGAGAGCAGTGATCTCAGCTTGGGGCCTTGGCTGGGGGAGACTGGTGGCGCTGGCCCAGGACAGGGCAGTGAGAAGCTCCAGAGAGCAGGAAGTCAAGTGGCCGTGGCCATGGCCATGTCAGTACTCCAGAAAGCCCCCCCTCTCCTCCCCCCCAGGGACTTCTGTGACCTCACCCTGTCACACTGAACACAGGAGTTCCCTCGAAGGTCACAAGCACGTAGTGGTTAGAGGAGTTCAGGGTTTTGGGTGGGGTGGGACAAGGAGAGTCAGGAACTAGAGAAATGTTAAGGTGATGGGTCTATATGCCTAGCAGAGCTTTCTGGTTGACAGAGTCAAGGAGAGGAAGCTGGAGGGAGCATGAGAGCAGAGGCCTGGTTCTGACCTCAGTTACATCCATTTTACAGGCACTGGTCCTGACTCCCCTTGGCCTTGCTCCTCACGCAGCCATCTACACGGCACAAGGCCAGCACCAAGAGGGCAGAAAGGCTACAATACCTGAACAGCAGCGTCTCACGCCCACTTTGCCCAGGTGTAAGGGACGGTACAGGTGCGGGGCACTGGAGAATTGGGCTCCAATGGAGTTACTCCTGTTGAACTGGTGCGAGGCAGAACAGAAACCAGGCCGCAGTTTTGGGAGCCTGACCTGAGATCCATGGGCCAGATTTTTCAGCGGTGCAGTCAGTGGGCACAGCACTGCCCGGCACTCAGCCCCCAGGTGTTGGGCATGCTGCGATCCCGGGCTGTTCTGGGACAGGAGAAGGTGGAGGATTGGAGGGAAATGCCCTGCTTTGGATGGTGCTCTGAGCACCCCCGCTGGGAAGGGAAAGGAAAATGAGGATATGAATCAACATCCTCACTTTACATCTTCGCAGTCAGCCACAAGAGCATTGATTCCAAGGGGAGCACAATCAAGCCGCATGAGTGCAGCCATGGCAGAGACGAGCTGAGAGCTACTCCGGTGCTAACCAGCCAGGGAGGAGCAATGGGGGATGGAAACGCATCTCCCATGGTCTCTCTGTCCATCCATCTTTCCTTCCTGTCTCCAACAGTCCCATGACCCATCTGTGAAGCAGAGGGCAGAACCTGGAGGGGGAAAGGGGCGTAGCTTCCAGGAGCTGCACGCCCAGGCCAGGTGGGGGTAGCCCCAGGGACGCCGCGCCTAGTGCTAGGGTTGCCAGGTGTCCGGTATTCACCCGGACAGTCCAGTATTTTTGCTTCCTGTCCGGTAAAAAAACTCAGAGAATACTGGACACCTAAAATGTCCGATATTTGCTGATTTTTTTCCCCAGACAGGAGGTGAAAATACCAGGCACCTGGCAACCCTACAAACACTCAGCACCCGGCCTCCCCCCCCCCCCCCGCCCCGAACCCCCTCCGGCTCCCAACACCCCAAGCCCCCCGACCCCAGCCCCCATGCTTACCTGGTTCCGCAAGGCTGCCGGCACAAAATGGCTGCCAGCAAAAAGACCAAGGGGAAGCAATTCCTTCAACAGAATTTTTTCCCGGTGGTTTTTTTTTTTTTTGGGGGGGGGGGGGGTGTTCCGGTATTTTTGTTTCAACCATCTGGCAACCCTACCTAGTACAGGCTGCGATACCCGAGGCAGCCTCTAGGGAGCTGGAGCAGGAGACAGCGACTCACCATGCCAGGCACCGCTGCAGGGCTGGGCCGAAGGCTCTGTCTCTCCCACTCACACTCTGGGGTGGGGCTGCCCAGACACAAGCTGCTGCCACCTCCATGGGGCGCCAGGGCCCCGCCCAGCTGCAGCCGGACTGTGCCTGGGGCAGGCAGCATGCAGAGCCGCGTGTGTGGTGCCAGCTGCAGCCAACACTCCAGCCCCCGCCCACCTGCGCGCAGAGTGAGGGCAGGAGCCTCGGCCGCGGCTACTGCACATATGCGCTTGCGCCCTAAGGAGCGAACTCTGAGACCAGCTGCTCGTGTCACTACAGCCCTGTGTGGGGAGGGGTGGGGGCTGGAGCTGGGCGTGGCTGGGGCTGGAGGAGCTATGCAGGGGTCAATTTTGTTTGAAAAAGAATGAGCAGGGCAAAATCCCGGACATTTTTAGATATTTAAAAAATCCAACCGGACGGAGATTTAAGGACTGAAAAGGAGGACATGTCTGGGGAAAACCGGATGTATGGTAACCCTGGAGCTGAGGCCACAAGCCCCAGCCCAAGTCTGGCTGAGGTGGGGGTGATGCGTGGAGAACAAAGGAAGGGGCTGGAAGGGGAGATGCACACATCTCTGCTCTCACCGACCGGGGTTCATTTGCACTCCCATCCACCATTCCAGGCCATGCTCTCAGCAAGGCCCACTGTCAGGGCAACATTGATAGCTTTCTTTGATAGGATAACAAGCCTTGTGGATAAGGGAGAAGCGGTGGACATGGGATGCCTAGACTTGAGTAAAGCATTTGATACGGTCTTGCGTGATCTTCTTATCAATAAACTAGGCAAATGCAACTTAGATGAGGCTACTATAAGGTGGGTGCATAACTGGCTGGATAACTGTTCTCAGAGAGTAGTTATTAATGGTTCACAGTCATGCTGGAAGGGCAGAACAAGTGGGGATCCACAGGGGTCTGTTCTGGGACCGGTTCAGTTCAATATCTTCATCAATAATTTAGATATTTGACTTTAGCAAAGCTTTTCATATGGTCTTCTACAATATTCTTGCCAGCAAGTTAAGAAAGTATGGATTGGATAAATGGACTGTAAGGTGGATAGAAAGCTGGCTAGATTGTTGGGTCCAATGGGTAGTGATCAGTGGCTCAATGTCTGGTTGGCGGTTGGTTACAACTGGAGTGCCCCAAGGATCAGTTCTAGGGCCAGTTTCCTTCAACATCTTTATTAATGACCTGGATGAGGGGATGGATTGCACCCTCAGCAAGTTTGTGGATGACACTAAGCTAGGGGGAGAGGTAGATACTTTGGCAGGCAGGGATAGGTTCCAGAGTGACCTAGACAAATTGGAGGATTGGGCCAAAAGAAATCTTATGAGGTTCCACAAGGACAAGTGCAGAGTCCTGAACTTGGGACGGAAGAATCCCAAGCATTGTTACAGGCTGGGGACCAACTGGCTAAACAGCAGTTCAGCAGAAAAGGACCTGGGGATTACTGTGAATGAGAAGCTGGATATGAGTCAACAGTGTGCCCTTGTAGCCAAGAAGGCTAATGGATATTAGGATGCATTAGGAGGGGCATTGCCAGCAGATCACGATAAGTGATTATTCCCCTTTATTTGGCACTGATGAGGCCACATCTGGAGTATTACATCCAGTTGTGGGCCCCCCACTATAGAAAAGATGTGGACACATTGGAGACGGTCCAGTGGAGGGCAACCAAAATGATTAGGGGGCTGGAGCATGTGACCTATGAGGAGAGACTGAGGGATTTGGGCTTATTTAGTCTGCAAAAGAGAAGAGTGAGGGGGGATTTGAGAGCAGCCTTCAACTTCCTGAAGGGAGGTTCCAAAGAGGATGGAGAAAGGCTGTTCTCAGGGGTGACAGATAGCAGAACAAGGAGCAATGGTCTCAAGTTACAGTGGGGGAGGTCTAGGTTGGATATTAGGAAAAACTAGTTTACTAGGAAGGTGGTGAAGCACTGGGATGGGTACCTTGGGGAGATGGTGGAATCTCCATCCCTAGAGGTGTTTAAGTCCCAGTTTAACAAAGCCCTGGCTGGGATGATTTAGTTGGGGTTGGTCCTGCTTTCAGCAGGGGCTGGATTAAATGACTCCTGAGGTCTCTGCCAGCCCTAGGGTTCTATGATTCTATACTGGCACAGAGAGTATACTTACTAAGTTTGCAAGTGATACCAACCTAGGAGGGGTTGCAACTGCTTTGGAGGAAAGGGTCATAATTCAAAATGAACTGGACAAAGTAGAGAAATGGTCTGAGGTCAATAGGATGACGTTTAATAAGGACAAATGCAAAGTGCTCCACTTAGGAAGGAACAATCAATTGCACACATACAGAATGGGAAGCGACTGTCTAGGAAGGAGTACTGCAGAAAGGGATCCAGGGGTTATAGTGGACCACAAACTAAATATGAGTTAACAGTTGCAAAAAAAGCAAACATGATTCTGGGATGCATTAACAGGAGTGTTGTGAGCAAGACATCAGAAGTCATTCTTCCACTCTACTCTGTGCTGATTAAGTCTCAATTGGAGTATTGTGTCCAGTTCTGGGCACCACATTTCAAGAAAGATGAGGAGAAATTGGAGAAGGTCCAGAGAAGAGCAACAAAAATTATTAAAGGTCTAGAGAACATGAGCTATGAGGGAAGACTGAAAGAATTGGGCTTGTTTAGTTTGGAAAGGAGAAGACTGAAAGGGGACATGATAGCGGTTTTCTAGTATTTAAAAGGGTGTCACAAGGAGGAAGAAGACAAATTGTTCTCTTGGCCTCTGAGGATAGGACAAGAAGCAATGGGCTTAAACTGCAGCAAGGGAGATATAGGTTGAACATTAGGAAAAACTTCCTATCTGTCAGGGTGATTAAACACTGGAATAAGTTGCCTAGGGAGGTTGTGGAATCTCCATCTCTGGAGATATTTAAGGGGAGATTAGATAGACATCTATCAGGGATGATCTAGAATCTAGACAGTGCTTGGTCCTGCCTGTGAGGGCAGGGGGCTGGACCTGATGACCTCTCAAGGTCCCTTACAGTTCTAGTGTGCTAGGATTCTATGACTGGAGAGGCTGCGTGTAGGCCTCAACCCGGAGGGAATTCCACTCTCCAGGGAACCAGCAGCTTCGTGCTGCCTGTGCCTTTCCTCTTCTCCTTTCCCTGTCTCCCTTCCTCACCCTCATTGCCATCTCTACAGCACCCACTTAATGCAAGCAGCAAAGAGGCCTAGAGCCTGACCCAGCTGCCATTTTGTTCCTCTTCCTCCTCCTCTCATTTCCATTTATATTAGCAACCTGCTGGAGTGAAGAGCACAAGGCGGGGGGGGGGGGAGGGGGCGCAGGACTCCTGTTCCCTCTGCTGCCAGGCTGGGTGACCTCTGGCAAGCCAGTGCCTCAGTTTCACTATCCACGTAGTGTCTGAGGTGGCAGGGGCTGGGGAAGTGCTCTGGATTACCACACTGCCTTCCCACCTGTGGCTTTCCCCAGTCCTGGAGAGGTTGCTCAGTCTTCCTTCCTTCTCTTTGCTCTCTTCAAACCCCCTCCTGTTTTTACCTCCCTCTCCCTTCCCCTGCCAGCCCCCGTCCTGCTCCCCCTGCTAACCCTCTGTCTGCTCATAACCTTCACCCCTCACACGCACACACAGCTTCCTGCTCCCCTGCTATCCCTCTCTGTCATATCCCTCCCCCCCCCCACAGCTTCCTCCTCCCCCCACTATCCCTCTGTCTTTCTTATCCTTCACCAGCCCACCCCAGCTTCTTCCTCCCCCTCTATCTCTCCATCTGTCATATCCCTCACCCCCCACAGCTTCCTGGTCCCCCTGCGATCCCTCTCTGTCACATCCCTCACCCCCCCACACACACAGCTTCCTCCTCCCTCAGCTATCCCTCTGTCTGTCAGATCCCTCACCCCCCGCACAGCTTCCTCCTCCCTCCGCTATCCCTCTGTCTGTCAGATCCCTCACCCCCCCCACACACAGCTTCCTCCTCCCTCCGCTATCCCTCACCCCTGCCCACAGCTTCCTCCTCCCTCCGCTATCCCTCTGTCTTTCATATCCCTCACCCCCACACACACAGCTTTCTGCTCCCTCCACTATCCCTCACCCCCCCACAGCTTCCTCCTCCCCCTGCTATCCCTCTGTCTTTCATATCCCTCACCCCCCCACACACAGCTTTCTGCTCCCTCCGCTATCCCTCACCCCCCCCCACAGCTTCCTCCTCCCTCAGCTATCCCTCTGTCTTTCATATCCCTCACCCCCCCACACACAGCTTTCTGCTCCCTCCGCTATCTCTCATCCCCCCCCACAGCTTCCTCCTCCCTCAGCTATCCCTCTGTCTTTCATATCCCTCACCCCCACACACACAGCTTTCTGCTCCCTCCACTATCCCTCATCCCCCCCCCACAGCTTCCTCCTTCCTCAGCTATCCCTCTTTCATATCACTCACACCCCCCCACACACAGCTTTCTGCTCCCTCTGCTATCCCTCATCCCCCTCCCACAGCTTCCTCATCCCTCAGCTATCCCTCTGTCTTTCATATTCCTCACACCCTCCACACAGCTTTCTGCTCCCTCCGCTATCCCTCACCCCCCCCACACACAGCTTCCTCCTCCCTCCGCTATCCCTCA
This sequence comes from Pelochelys cantorii, assembly GCA_032595735.1. Classification (NCBI taxonomy): domain Eukaryota; kingdom Metazoa; phylum Chordata; order Testudines; family Trionychidae; genus Pelochelys; species Pelochelys cantorii. The sequence goes on along the minus strand of CM064353.1, from coordinate 13,496,024 downwards.
TCCCCCCCCCACAGCTTCCTCCTCCCTCAGCTATCCCTCTGTCTTTCATATTCCTCACCCCTCCCACACAGCTTTCTGCTCCCTCCGCTATCCCTCATCCCCCCCCACAGCTTCCTCATCCCTCAGCTATCCCTCTGTCTTTCATATTCCTCACCCCCCCCCACAGCTTTCTGCTCCCTCCACTATCCCTCATCCCCCCCCCACAGCTTCCTCCTCCCTCAGCTATCCCTCTTTCATATCACTCATACCCCCCCACACACAGCTTTCTGCTCCCTCTGCTATCCCTCATCCCCCTCCCACAGCTTCCTCCTCCCTCAGCTATCCCTCTGTCTTTCATATTCCTCACCCCCCCCACACAGCTTTCTGCTCCCTCCGCTATCCCTCATCCCCCCCCACAGCTTCCTCCTCCCCCTGCTATCCCTCTGTCTGTGCGCATCTCTCACCCCCTCGCGCAGCTGGCCGTGCTCGCTGGACATCTCCCCTGGCTGCAGTCTGTACCACGAGCCAATGGCGCCATCAGCGGAGCAAGCTGACCTGCCTCCTGGCAAGCAGCCTGCAAATTAATTGTGCAGTCTTAATTAAAATTAAGTAATTTTTCATTTGTGCCCAAGCCCATGCTTTGCTGTGATTTATTAAAGCGAGCGGTGGGTAAATTAGTCACACGCTGCCTGTCAGCTCTGCCTGATGGATGGGCTGGAAATCTGCGAGCGCAGCAAGAAGGGACGCATAGCAGCTTACAAGCCCCTCATCCATTCCTGTCCAGGTTACCCTCTCCCCTTGCATCCCCTGAAGGCCACCCCCCCCCCCGCCCTGCAGATGCCTGACAGGACTCAGCGGCGGAGGGGTCACAGTCACAGGCTGTTTGAACCACATGTTGGAACTAGGCAATGGGATGGATCACTCCATGAATCACCCCTGTTCTGTTCATTCCCTTGGCCGCTGTGGGAAGACAGGTACTGGGCACATGGTGATTTCATGTGCCACCAGCTCAGGGCTCTAGCACAGGTGCTTAGCAGGGAAATGACTCAACAGTCTCTGTCCAAAGGCATGAAACACAGGGGCAGGAGCACTGTTCCCCGTGTGGTCACTGGGACAGAGCTGTGGGTGTGCAGCCGTGTATGAACCTACCTTGAACAGCGCTCAGCCAGACGCAGAGAATCACCCTTCCCCCACACAGGTCCCTCCCTCTCCGCTTCCTGAGTTCCTTCACTTCCCCCCACGGAGAGCCGGGGAGCTGCGGGACTGTCCCACCCCAGACACCCTGTCCTGCCTCAGTGGCAGAGGAGGAGAGACAGGGACAAGGCCAGAGATGGAGAAAGCAGTGAAGGTGGAAAATAAAGCAGGGGGAAGGGAGCTGAACACAAGGAGATGGAGAGAGGTAAAGATGGGCAGGGGAGCCAGATGGAAGGAGACAGATGGCAGCCTCTGGCCTGGGAAAGCAGGTCTCTGGGAGTCCCACGCCCGGAAGATCTCGTTCGCTCTCTGGGCCCTGGAGGCAGCCAGCCTGCAGCTGCCCGTTGGTTCTAATTAATTTAGCAGCTAAGCCCCTTCCTAGAGCTCTCCTTCCTGCTGGGCCGGGGGGAGCAGGCAGCAGGGAGATCACAGGGCTGGATGTCCCATGGGAGGGGGACAGGGAGCCACTCCCTGGTCTCAATGATGCTGAAGAAATTGTCCTCAGGACGGGCCACCGTGGCCAGCAGGAAGGCGACCAGACATTGCCAGAGCAGCTCCTTCCTTGAGGCTGTGACACTCACGTCCCTGCAGCCTGGGCACAGGGAGGGACCCGTCACACACACTCACTGGGGAATCTTTGAAAGGCAGATGGAGTCTTGTCTTGTCTTTCAAGAACCCTCCCCCCACTATATGTCAGCTGGGCTGGGCTGACTTCCACCATGGTCCCAGTGCTGGTGCTCAGTATAACCGCGTCAGGGTCCCTGGTGGGTACCTGAGTCCTCGCAGGACAGAACGCTGGGCAGTGGGTGTCAGTCAAACCCTCTGGAATGGAGAACAGTGGTGGGATCCCTGTTCCAAACACGGCCCCTCCCGCCCCTCAGCAAACCCATGCTGCATTTGCAGGGCTCCGTGCGGAGCTGCTGTACCCTGGGGGCGGTCGGTGAAAGGGGCCAGTTCTGGCCCGTCTCTAGTTAGCTAGATGTAGGTGCAAGAGCTGGCTCTCTGCAGCCCCAAGGAACTCACATGTGATCACTTAAGGCCGTGTCTGGGTCTGAGCATGGCCAAAAGCAGGCATAGCACTTGAGCCAGCTTTTCCCAGGCCAGCCTGGCCCTCCCTCTGCCCCCGGGGCTGCGGGACCAGGCCCCATGCCTGCTCCCATGCAGCAACATTCAGCTGGACGTTAACAGCATGTAGAACACAGAGCGCTAATGGATTTCACATCCCTACCTCCTGTGAGCAAGGCCTTGAACGTGCTTGGCTTGGCGCCGCGCAGGCGGCATGGCACGGGCCAGTGCTCTAGGGAGGCTGCAAGTTCTCGAAGCGCAAGCTCCCCCAAAGCAGAGACAGGGCGCATTTCAGGTGAGTCGGGGAGCAGTAAGGTAGTAAAACGGAGCGTGAAGGGAGGAACTTCTCAGCAGTGCGAGTTTCGGGGCTGTGGGAGGCCCACCATGGGCATATTTCACTCAGATGAGGGCTAAGCAAATCCAGTGTAGTGCAGAGAACAAGCCTAGCTCCTTTGGCCCATGCAGCCAACCTTCCGCAGTCTCCCATCTCTCAGGAGAGGGGGCGTTACAGGATGTTTGGGGATGCACGTCTGCTCCAACCTCCCCCCTTCAACACAGACAACTGCAAGTTAAACACAGTGGGTCCGGCTGGATCGGATGCCTTCACAGTGCCCATCTCCATAACATCTACGCATGGCTCCTCCATCTGGGGTGGCTGCAAGGCCAGCTTGTCCTGTGGCCATTGGCTCCTAGCTGGGCCAGGCACTGAGGGACTTAGAGCTGCATGAATGAGTCCCACAATGCAGCCCAAGTCGGATCTGGGAACACGCTGCACAGAGCCGCAGTTCCCTGGCTACCACCACTCAGGCTGTATGATTTGGCCTGTCCACTGCATCCGGCGTGACTTTACTTCCCCCATGGCTGCTCCAGCGAGCGCCTGTGAAACCCTCAGCCCGCCCCTCACATCCCGCCCTCGCCTCACGCTCCCACCTGCTTTGATTGTGACTCTGTCACTATAAGCAACGCGGATGAAAGCGCGGGACTGTCAGCTGAGAAATATGGCATTATCCAGCTTAATGGCGCAGAACTGCAGCCCTGATAGTTGACCAAGCCCATTAGCCGACTGATAGAAACATACGATTATAAAATAACGAGTCTGAGCCCACCAACACTGCTGCAGAGGCCTGGGCGATGGGGAGGGGCTCTTCTCCCCAGCCTGGCCGTGGAAGGCTTCAAGTTGCTGCTCACACAAAGAAATTCCCGGGCACTGCTGTCAATATTTAGACCTCAACAAAATAAAAACTAAAACCTAAGACATTGGTTGATAGTTTCCCAAGAATTCATTGCATGTATCATAACACGAAACAAGTGGAAAAAAAATCAGTGTAAAAAATGTTAATTTCATAGTTTTCTGGGTAAATATCAGGGTTAAAATTAGGGTCTATGGGAGAGCCTGGTCTGGTCTGGGGAGTTCTGACTTTCTTGTGGGGATGGGAAAAGAAAAAAAAAAATCAGTAAAAAACTAAGTTAGTGTAAAACCTGAAAATGTTCTAGTCCAAACCAAAAATGAAGGGCCTTAGATGTCAGTGACACCAAGTGTCCGGTATTGACCCGGACAGTCCAGTATTTTCGGCTCCTGTCCGGTAAAAAAATTCAGAAAATACCAGACACTTAAAATGTCTGGTATTTTCTGATTTTTTCCCGGCCAGGGGGCAAAAATACCAAACTGTCCGGGTCAATATCAGACACCTGGCAACCCTACACACAGTCAGCAATCGGGCCCGGGCCCGGGCCCCCCTGCCACCGTTTACCTGGTTCTGCAGGGATGGAGGCAAGACAGCCACCGGCTGCCAGCAGTCTGTTAGGAGAGGAAGAGCCCAGCCCCATGCCGTTTTTTAAATTTTTTGTTGCTTAATAACTCTCTGGGTCCTTTTTTTTTTTTTCTTTTGCTCATCAACTTTGGTCCTCCCCCCTTTTTTCAACAAAAGTTTTTCCTCTGTTTTTTTTGGGGGGGGAGGGGGGGCTGTTCGGTATTTTTGGTTAAACCATCTGGCAACCCTACGAGGCTCCTCTGAGGCTTGGCTTGCAGGACAAACCCAGAGTCCCATGGCAAGATGCCCCCTTTTTATACATGTAAATTCCCATTGGAGTCTGTGGGTTTTGCAGTCATGCTGCAATCATCCACCCTTAGGAGGTGTTTCTCTACGTTTTCCAGAGTTATCCTGTGATAGGGATTGTCAGGCTTACCAGCGTTGTCTCGGATGTTTTTCCGACAAAACTTGAGGAATGTCCACACTGCCATTCCGTTCTTCCGAAAGTAAATTGAAAGAACAGAGGGGTTTTTCCGACGCTGGTAATCCTCATTCTACGAGGGAGAAGCCTTTTTCCAAACGAGCGCTTTCAGAAAAAGGCGGGTGTGGACGGGGAGGAGGAGGTTTCTTTCTAAAGAAGAGGCCTTCAGGAAATAGCACAGATGCCCAGGTGGCCACTCATACAAAGTAATTAGGCCTCTATAGTTCCTGTCTCCTAACTCCTCTTAAAGCTGTAGGCACCCTGGACAAGCCTTGTGGCAGGAAGCTGACCTTGGAGCAGCACCTCATTGTGCGGATATCCCTGTCACAGGCCTGCTGACCCATGGCACATCCTCACCCCCCCCCCCCCGCAACCCTTCTGGCCCTCGCAGGGAGCAGCCCCAGGGGTCCCAAGACCCACCCAGGGGAACCAAGAGGCACACCCTGTCCTGATCCAGCCTGGAGATCCAGTCCCTCCTCAAACTGTGGGGCGAGGAGGAGACCTTACGGGATCCCTGGGCCAAGCACCGCAATGCAGACATTTATGACTGGATGACCAAGTCCCTGGCAGAGCGTGGACACCCACCCCGGACCTTGGTACAGGTCTGGAGTAAAGTCAAGGAGCTCCGCCAGGGATATGTCTGGCCACAGAGCGCAGCTCGCACTCAGGGGCAGGCCCCACACCTGCCCCTATTACAAGTAGCTGCACCAAATACTGCAGGGTGGGGAAACGTCTTCCCCACCCATCCTTGTGGACTCCGGGCTGGAGACCCCCGTCATCGCCCAGCTGGAGGTCTCCATGGCCCTTTAAGGCAAGGCCCTCTGGCCTGAGTCCATAAACACCGTATCCATGTGGCCCTTGAAGGCAAGGCCCTTTGGCCTGAGTCCATAAACACCGTATCCGTGCGGCCCTTTAAGGCAAGGCCCTTTGGCCTGAGTCCCGAAACACAGTATCAGCGCGGCCCTTTAAGGCAAGGCCCTCACTGGCCAATCAGGGTTGTAGCGGGGCTGTGCCCCTGGTACGGGGACCCGGGCCCACCCTACACCACCGGGTCCGGCCCAGGGCCCTGTGAGTGACAAGACAGCTTGCCACTCCCTCGGCGGGGAAGTCCTGCCGAAACACGCCGAGGTTCCTGGGATGGGAGAGGCGGCCCCCACTCCTGCCCTGGGCCACTTCCTACCTGGTTCACTGGGGTCACTTCCGCCGTACTTCCCCAGCTCTCTGCTTTCATGGCGGCGACGCCTCCTCGGCAGGTGGCCTCTGCAACATCCCCACTGGGCTCGGTGTCTCCGCAGGTTTCTACTGGGGTCGCCAGTCGCTGCGGGTCAGAAGCTCCCTCCGTAGTCTTCCTCCTCTGGCTGCCAGCCCAGACTGAGTCCTTCCCCTGGCCTTTATAGTTGAGCTGCAGCCTGGGCATGGTCGGTAGAGCTGCGGGAAGGGGCCTCTGCAGCTAGGTAACCCTGGCTGGGCCCTGCCGATTCAGTGTGGGGCTGCCTTGCCCAGTCACACTCCTACTTAGTCGAGCAGCACCTTGAAGACTAACAAAACACAGAGATGGGATCATGAACTTTTGAGGGCACAGCCCACTTCTGCAGATGTAACTTCAGAGTTACAGACTAACTCGTAGCCCTCTGAAGGTTTTAAAAATTACCATTTGGCGACAGGATGAAGTTTCAAAGATGCATGTTCAACGTGGAGGAGTCAGGATGCCATTCCCGTGGTCCCCTAATGCAAGGGGCATCTAGGTCAGTACTGGGAGAGGTTCTCTGTGGCCTGGGTTATGCAGGAAGACAGCCTAGATGATCACAGGTGGTACCTTCTGGTCTTAGCATCAATGACTCTCAGTGTTTCAGCATGGACTACTTAACAGTCAGCTTTGCAGATGATGGCCAAAATTGAGGGTCAATCCCTTGTCTCTGTGTTTGGGGCAGGGTTATAGCAGATTAGCTAGGTGCCATTTTCAACTCCTGTATCAGCGACAGGGTGTCTAAGGAGGGCAGCGTAAGTGGCGGAGAGACTTTCACAACCCCTTTCTTTGTGCAGCTGAAACAAGCCCGTACTTCATCATTGCAAAGAAAATCCCTCCTGAGTGGCAGAGAGCTGTGGGGAAGAGATTTTTACCCAAGGGCAAGAGAAGGAGTGTGTGGCCCAAGAAGCCACCACATCCAGAGGCGTAGCAAGGGTGTTATGCGCCTGGAGGCAAAGGCAAAATTTGCGCCCCCCTCTCCCGAATCCAGACCTGTGGGTCTTTACACATTCCAGTCTGCACTGGGAGGGGAACGTGCCAACAGGGTTTGGCTTGGACCCTCCGTGCTGCCCCTGTCAGACCAAAGTGCAGGTTTTGCCGCGTGGGAAGTGGGAGCTCGCAGCCCGCAAGACAAGTGGGGCCCAGCGGTTTGGGGTGACGATGAATCGCACCCACGTGGGCGGCCGAGCCTAGAGAATTGCTTGAGCTCCTCACGGGGGCAGCATGCTGTGTGCGCATCCGGTGTGTCCGCACCAAGGCTGGCAGCAGGACAGTGGCTCGTCAGAAGTTCGGGACCCAGGGCTGTGAAGGAGGCTGACGAGGCCGGGCTACAAAGGGACTGGGGTTAAAACTGCTGTGCGGGGCCTGGGTGGCGTTGCGTCTCTGTAGAGCACTGAGCAATGGTCCTGGCTTTCCTCGCGTTCTTCAGCAGAGGGATGGGACATGTGGGGGGCTCGGGGCGAGGGGTTCCGGTGTCAGGAGGCAGGTTCGGGATGGGGGGGTTGGTATTTGGAGGGGCCTGGGGGGAGTTAAGGAGTCAAGCAGGGAGCTGGGTTTGGGGTCAGGCTCAGGGACAGGGTGACGGTGCAGGAGTCAAGGACGGCAGTGGGAGGTGAAGAGCTTACAGCCAGGCACTGGAAGGCGGGGGTAGTTTACTGGGGCTGGCCAGGGGTGAGTGTGACGCAGCTTTTGCGGCGGATCCTCACGGGGGCAAAGGACTCCAGGAGCTGACCCTGGTTTCCATCTACTCCCTTCCAGCAAGTGGAAAGGCCTAGCTCTAGGGGTCGGCCTTTGCCTACAACTGCCCCTACAGCTCTTGGGGGTTTTGTAGCTCTGGGGTTTGCCCGGCCTGCGGCTGCACCCCGGCCTCCAGCCGGACCGGGAGAGGGTGGAAGTTGGAGTCAGCCCTGAACTCCAGCTGCCACCCCTCCATCCCTTGCATCCAGGATCACCACGGTGGGGTTGCTCCGCTCTCGCCCAGAGGCTGTCAGCGTGAAAAGAAGCCGGGTCTCACTGTAGCACCCAGGCTGTGCTGCAGGGGCTATTCACAGGCAGCTAGATTGGTGCCCTGGCAGTGTGGCGCCCAGGGGCAACTGCTCCCCTCTGCCCCCCCCCCCACTATGCCACTGACCGCACCTGTCAGACATCTCACCGGGGTGTGTACTAACCAGCTGAGGGCAGTGGCTTGCGTTGGCGCACAGCTGCAGTGCACATGGAGCTGATGGCTGACAATTGGCTTACACAGAAGCCAGCTCGTGGCATTGCCCGTTCCTCGGTAGCAAAGTGGCTCAAGACACTGAGCTGCTCACGTGCTGGGCGGTTTGCACATCCAAGCCATGACACAATTTGTCGGCTCGTGCAATGCACTGAAAATTCAGCCTAAGGAAACAATGGAAGAGGACGTCGGGAGTGATTCCTTAATGGCAATTATGTTTCCATAGCATCTCCTGGAGGAATATAGCAATGCACCTTACAAACCATAGGTAGGGCCTCCTCATTAGGGCTGGGTTACCAGAGGAATAAAGAAGTTAAGTGATTTGCCCAAGGTCTTGATGGTGAGTCAGTGGCAGCCTACTGTAGTATTAACATGCCACCCTTTCCTTGCCTTCAGCGTGTAAACAAAAGCCAAGTTCCAAGCTGCTCCTAAAGTTTCAGTGGGTCCAATTGCCACTGCTTCCCTGTCCCCCTGGGAATAAGGCAGCTCACACAAGCATCTCTCTCGCTGCTCATTTCTACCCGGGAGAAGCAATTTCCAACAGCACCAAGGAGCGCCGCAAGCCCCTCGAATCAGGCACATTTGCACGGGCGGCCCGGCCATCTCAAATTGCCCGTTTCACAAAAACAATGGGTCATTTCTCTGGGACACTTTGGCTGGATCGTAATTCAAAGCTGAGGACTCTCCTCTCCCCTGCCACGTGCTGAGCCTGTGCGGGGGTACAGCCACCAGGGGGGTGCAGCTTGGGCGCTACCAGCCCGAGCTGGCAGCCTGAGGGAAGCTCCAGAGCAGGCCGGCCCCACAGGGCCGTGTCCTTTGCATTCTCCTTCCCTCAGCCCCTCACGGGGACTGCCAGGGCCAGCTGACCCCCACCGCATTTCTCAGCAGCCCTGCTCCAGAGCAGCCTGGGGTCCTATGAGCCCAGGACAGGAACAGGCCCACGCGGTGCAGCAGGACACCCTGGGTGGGGCATGGCCTGGTCCCACGGCAACCAGCAGATGGACCAGAGCCCACCTGAGATGCCAGCATGTCCGTGGCTTCCCCGTCACGCAACTGCCACTTGCACCAGCCATGGCCACAACCTGGAGAGTAAAACGCCCCATCGAAGAAGTGCAGGGGCAGCAGGGTTGCAGGAATGTTGGTCAGGCCCAGAATTCCCTTAGCCTGTACCCTCCCCACTGACACTCCCCCCTTCCCACCTAGAGTCTGAGAGTTTGGGTGGGGGAGGGGTTGGGGTCAGGGAGGGCGTTTGAGTGCAGGAGAGGTGAGGGGTTGGGCTCTGGGGGGGTTGAGTGCAGGAGAGGTGAGGGGTTGGGCTCTGGGGGGGTTGAGTGCAGGAGAGGTGAGGGTTGGGCTCTGGGGGGGGGGCTGAGTGCAGGAGAGGTGAGGGTTGGGCTCTGGGGGGGGCTGAGTGCAGGAGAGGTGAGGGTTGGGCTCTGGGGGGGGCTGAGTGCAGGAGAGGTGAGGGTTGGGCTCTGGGGGGGGCTGAGTGCAGGAGAGGTGAGGGTTGGGCTCTGGGGGGGGCTGAGTGCAGGAGAGGTGAGGGTTGGGCTCTGGGGGGGGCTGAGTGCAGAAGAGGTGAGGGGTTGGAGTTTGGGAGAGTTTGCGTGCAGGAGAGGTGAGGGTTGGGCTCTGGGGGGGGCGGGGGGCTGAGTGCAGGAGAGGTGAGGGGTTGGAGTTTGGGAGAGTTTGCGTGCAGGAGAGGTGAGGCGTTGGGCTCTGGGGGGGGTTGGGTGCAGGTGGGGGTCTGGATGCAGGCTCCAGGAGGGAACGTGGGTGCAGGAGGCTGTCTGGGGTACAGGCTCTGGGATGGAGTCTGTTGCTGTCTCTGGCATGGGCACAGTAATGGGGTCAGGGTGCAAGGTCTGGGAGGGAGTTTGGAGGCAGAATGAGGGTGAGGTGGGGAAAGATGGTGCCGGATCTGGGGAAGTGGGGTGCACCAGTGGGTGTGTAGGGCGTGGATCGGGGTGCCATGCTTACTTGGGGACATCCCCCTCTGGCAATGACTCCTGAGGAGTGGGGGGCCTCCGGGTGCTATTGCCTCCTGTGCTCCCTGCCCTGAACTTCTCCAGCCCCGCTGCCACCACGCATGCTCCCGCCGCGCAACCCTCAGCTGTGCCTGTCACCCCGGGGCAATTTAAAACGCCCCAGGGAGCACCTGCTTCTCACCTCCAGCCCCTCTCTAGGGCAGTGACCAGACAGGGAGCTTGTCTCCCACCAGGACATCCAGAGCATGAGACAGAGGGAGGACAAGATTCTCTTCAAAGGCTCGGTTGCCACCTAGAGGGAAGTAGAGAGAAATTAGAGAAAGATTCAGCAAGGCTGTGCCCTGTGCCAGGCAGAACCAGTCACCCACTATAATGCCTGGACACCAAGGAGAGAGGGCCAGGACAGAGATCCCCCTAGGACAGAGGGCCAGGACAGAGATCCCCTTGGGACAGAGGGCCAGGACAAGAGTCAACTTTGTATCTAGTCCATCACTTGGCCAAAGCAACGTCTTTCCTGCAGTGTTTTCTAAGGCCACCAGATGAGGCTCTCCCAATTTCATTTGCCCATTTCAGTGTCGCTGTGAACAGGGTGTGAATAGCCTGATGGGTGGGAGGGTGAAGCACTGTAACACAGACCCACCTGGTGTTCCGGGGGGCGACGCTCAGTGAAGGGGGGATTCTGGTCTGGGTGATGCCAGCGGGAGTGCAGAATCCAGTGCCACCAGGCAGGCGGCAGATGCAGCCAAAAGGAAAACAGCATCAGGGTGTGTAGTAAACCAGCACCCGCTGGCTATGCTGAGGCAGCCAAAGGATAAATGTGGGGCCACGCTGTGTTAGTTCCACTATGACTTTCTGGGCAGGACCAACACATCACATGATGGGGACCTAACTGGAACAAGTCTATACCGGAGTGAAATATCTCGTCATCTGATGCCCAGATAGCCCCCAGAACACCCTCTGGCCAGCAGTTTATCCTGAAAATGTGCTGAGTGACATTAGGTGCCTATGGGGGTCCATGGAAGTTTTGCCGATCAAGGTGGAGCCAAAGCTGGGACTTAGGCCCATAAGTCTGGAGTTTAGGCACCGAAATACCTCTGTGGCTCCAGGACAGAGTGCTATGGAAAGTCTTCTGATAACAGTGGCCCTCAACCTGGCTCAGGCCCTTTGCAGAGGCTTTTTGAACCAGACACCCTCATTCCCATAAGCGCTTTGCAGGGCACTTTATTGAGAACTTTTATACAATAACCTGGGATCACTTGCACTTGTGATACTGCACTTGTGGCAGGGAGAGAAACAGGCAGAACCCGACGGCAGGTGAGTAGAGGCTGCAGGAAGGGAGAGGTGAGTGACTGTAAAGGCAAAGTCCCGCACTCACCGGGACAAGGAATAGAGACCACACACAAAAGGAATGAATATGATTCCTCAGGCAGGGCCTGTTGCATCCAAGGGAGTTCGTTGTCATGTTGTCACTCGAATAGCATTGTAGCAAATGGGCTACGTCTTCACCGCAGAGTTAGCGCAGTCGGTGCGCACCTGGGCTAGCCCCGCCTTGGTGTAAGTAGCTTGCCTAGGTGGAAAGTCGCACTTAACTCAGCTGAGAGAGCAGGTTGACGTTTGGATGACAGGGGCTTGGAGTGGACCCTGAGTGAGAATCCTGGTTAACTCTGCAGTGTAGACACACACAGCTCCCTCTGGAAGCTATCAGCTCAGGCTCAGCTCTTCAGAGAATCCTAGCACACTAGCACTGGAAGGGACCTCGAGAGGCCATTGAGTGCAGTCCCCTGCCCTCAAGCACCATAGACCATCCCTGATAGATGTCTGTCTAACCTGCTCTCAAATCTCTCCAGTGATGGAGACTCCACAACCCCCCTAGGCAATTTATTCCAGTGTTTAACCACCCTGCCAGGTAGGAAGTTTTTCCTAATGTCCAACCTAAACCTCTGTTGGGTTTGGAATCTTTCACGTGAAAACCCAACCAGGTTTAAAAGCAAAAAGGCTGCACAGTTTAGCACAGTTAGGAAAGAGCGTGTGTGCTGAAGAACCCACTAAAAAAAGAAATAAACCTCTAGCTGAGCTGGTCAGAAAACCTGATGGGAGTCAGGAAACAAATAGCCTGGCAGGTCTGCAGGCCGGGTATCTACTGATGGTGTTTTCCTTAGTCTTGTCTGATCCACCGGTAAGAGGTCGTCTTACTCGCAGCCTGGTATTTCAGGAGCCAGGAAAATAAGGGTGTAATTCTCCTGTCATTTGCAACAGCTCTATGTCAAATAGCAGTGCAATGACTCCAGGGGAATTGCTCCTGACCTGCATGGGGAGCAGCCAGATGAAAATGAGGCCAAACTAAATCTCACCCCAAGCTAGCAACGGGTGAGATTTCATTTGTAATGTGAGCAGATTAAAAGCAGGTGTTCGTCACAAGCCTCAGAGCAGCTCTCCTCTCCCAAGAGCAATCAGGCAGTAAGAGCAGACTAGTGCTCCAGTGAGCCCTCGCGATAAGAAAAGCAGATGAATAGAGACAACTACAGGCCAGCCCAGGAAGCAGAAACCTCTGACCAAGGGGCTAGTTCTCATGAGTGAAATTCACCCCATGTGGCGTGCTAACATCACGGGGACCATGTAAGCTGTTAGGCCCCGGTCCTGCACTGAAATACAAACCTGTGCTTAGTCCCTCTGAAACCAATGAGGGACCGCAGGACCAGAGCCGTACGGTGTAAGCGGATGTTAATGGCACATAGGCATTGTGCTGGGTTTCTGCCCAAGGTGAATTTCACTTCCTCTGCAGGAGCGTTTTAATTTTCTACTGCAACACTTCTCACCTGGAGCCATTCACTCTCCTGTCACAAGGAAGACAATGGAAAGCAAACCAAAGCAGCCAGGAATTAGCAAGGGACCTGAAGCAACCAAGGAGCCACTCCTCAGACAGAAGATAAAACCCTCCTTTGCTATCAGAGAGACCTGATGCTGCTTGCCAGAACAGGACGGCTCTTCCAGATGGGACTCTGACACTAAGGCCTTGTCTACACTGGCACGTTTTGTCACCAAAAACTGTCTTTTGATGACAAAGCAGTGAGAGTGTTGTACACACTACAACGCAACTCTTGCCAGAAAAAACACCGTTTTGGTGACAAAAAACATGTCTTTTCCCTTCCCTTTATTGTAGACAGAGAGCCAGTCTCTCTGTTGTCTATTTGTCCAGAGAACTGGCTTCTGCCAGTATCCCACAATGCCTGCCTTGATGGTTATGCTCGGTGTTTTGTGATCTCTCCCCTTTCTAAGCTCCCTGAAGTATCTGGCAGCGGAGTGAGCTGCTCCATTTGGGGAACAAACCAAAAGAGCAAATCACTAAAGAAGAGGACTTGCTTGCTGTGTCATCTGGTAAGGCAGGAGACCAAAAAGCCTTCATTAAGGTTCTTGCATGTTTCGCATCTCTGGGGGCTGGCAGAGGGTGGGAAAGGAAACCCCCAAAGTCTGAACATACCAGGACAATTTGACCAGAGATTTTACATTAGAACATTTATTTCTCAAAGAGAAAATATAGTTTCAGACAGTCAGATTATAGTAGGTAAAATTAGCATTTTTTCTTTACAAGCATAGATTTTCTTATTACCTCTCTTATACCATCTGATATAAACAATTCTAGAAAGCAAATAAACTCACTTTCTACAATAAATAGAGCGATCTGTGCTTTACAGCAGACTGACAGTAACATTTAGGTCCCGTAGCAACAGCAGGATATTAGCCAATTAAAATTCTAAAATGTCATTTAAAAAAACCCATAAAACAAAACAAAAAAGGAAACAAAACAAATCCCTCCAAAGATCTTAAAACAGTTATACACAGGTCACAAGTCCACAGCTGAGCTACTATTTGGAAAAAGTGTATGTTCCTTTAAATAAATTATACTGTGTGCATACAAAAAGACCCAGCAACACAACTGAGGACTTCAAGAATGGTGACAATAGGCCTGAATAATTTAGAACAATATTTTACAACTATGTACACAACTTCCTTCCCTATCCACACTCTGTAGGGATTATTATTTTTACAAAATCCTATACCCCATCTTTATATGTTACAGGTATTTTCCTTAAAGTGTGGATCCATGTCCCAATGTATAAGAAGTGGTACTTTAAAAAAGTAGACCAAGTAGAAATGGCAGTGACCCCCCCCCCATTTATTATTATTATTATTTTGTCCCCACATTCTCTTTAGTAAGAAAAAATTAAAATAATAAAAAAATATTGAGTTAAAAAGCGAAAGGATGATATTCTGTCTACAATCTTGATCTGCACCTTTGGTTCTTAAAATTTAAGAAAAAAACACAACAGAACAAAACAGATAAGAGAAATTATGAGTAGTTGCCTAGTGGAAAAGAAAGGTTTTGTCATCAGTTTTCAAACATCCACTGTCCCTTTTTTTGCAAGACAATAGCAATAAAACAGGGCTCTCTGCAGAGCTGGGTTTTTGTTGTTTCTTTGAATGGATCGCAAATGCTAGAGACCCACAGAGCAGGGAAGAGATGCTTTTGTGAGAGGAAAAAGGGAAAGGGGAAAATGGTGAGGTGCTCCAGCCAGCAGGAATCCAGTCATATGTTTAATTCAGTCCAAACCAAGCTGGAGGAAAACTTTAAAAAAACAGTCAGTGAAAAAATCAAGGCAGACAGGAATTGGGGTCTGAGTGCTCCAACTAGTTATTTTAAACTGAATGTGCATAACACAATACCACAGGGCGTGTCTTCCTCTCACCCTGATCAACTGTAGTGCCTGCAAAGCTGCCCCAGTTGATTAGATGACTCCAAAATTAGGTTAAAAAATATAAAAGATGTTTTCTTGCCTAGACTTAATGCTCTGTTAAAATGCAATAGGAAGTACACGTTTTGGAATTGTCACAGTCACTGAAATTGAAATTTACACAATGAAACTTAGTCTCAGTAACACACACACATACAAAGAAAAAATAAAATTAGGGAACTTGGTTTTTATATTTAAAGCTCTGTGCATCTGTGCATGTAAGTATGTGTGCGGAGGAGAAAGGGAAAGTTATCAAAATATGATCTCAATCTTTTCTAACTGAGGTGAAAACCTACCATGAAAACATATTATATATACACAGGCAGGAGAGTCATAACAATAACAGTAGGCTGCAGATTTATTAATGCTGTGGGCAACCAATGTCATTTAAAAATAAAATTTAAAAAGTCCAGGGATGGACATTGTGAATTTGGCACAAGACAGTCCAGTTGGAGTTCCACGAAAGGGTCCTGGGTTATTTACAGTGGTGATGGATTCCAG
This sequence comes from Pelochelys cantorii, assembly GCA_032595735.1. NCBI lineage: Eukaryota > Metazoa > Chordata > Testudines > Trionychidae > Pelochelys > Pelochelys cantorii. Next base: position 13,480,814 of record CM064353.1, on the reverse strand, counting down.
AGAATTACTCAGAGCTGGCTGCAGACTAACCACCCAAGAAGTGTGGGGCATGAGGCCCAATCATCAGACTACAGCTTCCCCGCCCTTCACCAGCTGACTGTGACTTCTGCCAAGGCACAGCTGCCACACTGCAGCTCTTCCTGGCTTCTTCCTTGTGGTCCAGCCGATACATCACTTCTTCTCCTGCCGGCTCTTCAGTGAGACACATTCAGAAAGAATCCAGACAGGCTTTTTGGCACGATTCAAGGTACTTTGTAGGAGTTGCTCACACTGCTATGGACAGTGCATGTCTCACGAGAACACAAAAGGACACAGCAGCCACCCCATCATGCTCCTCCAGGCAGGGAGGAATCCCCGACCATTTTGTGCGCGGCAAGGTCCACTGTGCCAACGTGCGACAGCTGGGTCTGAAAAAACAGGGCATTTCCGACTCCCTACAGATAATTTGACGTGACAAAGGGGTGGTCCCCCCGGACGCGGCTCATGTGGATCATTGCTCGGTCGTACGCCACCTGGACGGATTTGCGGATGCTGGTTTTACGGCCCTCCATCATCTTTAGTTTGTCCACTGTGTCGTCCACCCCCAGGGGAAGAACTTTGTCCCGAGGAAGCCACTGCCTGCAACCCAAGCGGAATACAAAAATCCCGGTGACAGAGAGAAAGGAGACAGGGCAGATGGGAAATAAGGGCCAACACCCCAGGGCCATCAAGACTTCCAGCCCTTTCAAGACTAAGGGCTAAAATCGTCCTAACTTTGCAGCGGACTAAATTCTCCAGCCAATCTGACCTCACTGCATTGAGGTTACTGGGGACAGAATCTGACCAGACCCCCCCCTTCCCTTGGCACCCAATCCTAAATTCGTTCTGTGCAGCAGCTGCAGTCACTCTGTTTGTAATGAGCTCCTAACACTCTCAAACAATGAGAGATTTTTAAGTGCCCTGATTTTAACAAAACCTTATAAACCCCTCTGTAAGCCAGCAATCAGTCTGTTCAGTTCTCACCCAACCCACTGTCCGGAAACAGGAGGGGAAGTCGCTTTGGTGCCGGCCACTCGGAATCAGGACCCTGGGCTAGCTGGACCACTGGTGTGACCCCGTATGGCTTGACTTACATAACCCCATTCAATCCGCCCCTCTCCTCTAGGAAAGGTGAAAAATGCAGAGTGTTGCAAAGAGCAATGAACACTTCCTCCGGTGCACCAAGGTGGAAAATGAGCCCCAGATCTACAGACCCGTCAGTGTGAAAGCCCTGCTCCGTACCAGGAAGGTACCAGTCCAATGTTCTGGATACCCCCCTCTGCTCAGGCATCACCCTGGTGTGCTCTGGCAGACAGGATCCAAACCCAGTTGCTCCCCTTAGAGGTGACCCTTACCATTTTATCATAGAGCCCTGCAAATCCACGAATATCCGCAGGTATCTGCATATCACAGCTTGTTTTTGTGAACATGGATGTGGATACAAATTTTTAATCTAGAACCCTGCACAATCTATCCCAGTAATTTCTGAGGAAGAGGGGCAGTGGAGGAGAGTGGAGAGCCAGGGCTGACAGCTCCACATAGCTCCCCACTGGGAGCCCTACTGCACCTGGGCTCAGCTTCCTGACCAGGGAGCCTCCAGGCAGCTGCCCAGCTGGGAGCGGAGAAGAGGGGGCAGTCGGGCTCCAGCTGCCCAACTTTCTCATCCATTTCTCAGCTCCAGCATGACTCCATGAAACTGACAAGACAGCCTCTAGCTGATGCAAGTAAGACGGTGTTTACACAGGGATGGTGTCACCCTAGCTACACACGTCTCGTGGAGGTGGAGTTATGAGATCAGTGAAACAGGACATTACATTGGCAGGACAAGACTGTAGTGTGGACACTGACGCACTGAAGCCAAAGTAAAGTTCCTTATGTGAACCTGCGTCATGCAGACCAGGCCTGAGGGAGTTAGGAGCCCACTGAAATGGGATGTGGATGCCTAATTCCTTTAGGCTCTTTTGAAAATCCCAGACTCATTCCATTTTGTAATGCCAAGGGGAGGGGGGAGAGGGAGGGAGAGAGAGAGAGACGAAGGAAGGAAGGAAGGAAGGAATCCTATTTCTTCTCTCGTCTGAGTTTCCTGGTGCACTTGTCTACTGCATGTCTCCTTTGTCCAGAGCTCTCCTAAGCAGGGATCTGAAGAGCACATGGACATTAGCTGCCATGTGACTTTTACTTTCACTGTCAGCCCTCTTTTACTTGAGAGAGCTCCTGATCCCTAATGTAGCTCCTTGAAAGTGCGGCTATCGGCACCATTTAGGGACTCACCTCTCCCCCAGTATGTCTGCCGTGTTGTTGTAGCTGTGTCAGGCCCAAGATACAAGAGAGATAAGGTAGGTGAGGTAATATCTCAAAAACTTCTCTCTTTCGCCAACAAGTACTGGCCCACTAAAAGACATTTGCTCGCCCCTCACCTCTCTCCCCTGGTATGTCACTCCAATTTGTTAATCTTTACATTGCTTCACATATGGATTTTGAGGCTTTAATTGCTTATTGACAAGCACTCCATTGGCTGGGGGCTTGTTATAGCTCTTCAATCTTTTCCTACCTAATAAACCTGGCCATCCACTCAGGCCAAGATCAGCAGGGTATTTAGCCTGTCTGAGATCAAATGACAAGGTCCTTGACAGCTAGGCACAAGATTTTCACTTGGATGCCTTATGACAGATGGCGAAAATAGCCTGATTTGGAAACTGTAGGCACTCAGCACCTCTGAAAAATGAAGCTGCTTGTTTAGGTGTCTAAATATAGAATGAGCCTAATGTTTTGAAAATGCTGACCTAGACATTTTGGCAAGACTTCTCTACAACTGGCTGCATACTCTGCCTTAGCTTTCAAAACAAAAGGAACTTATTACTGGCTGCTGATCTTGACTATAAAATTAGCTCTTGACACAGTTCAGCTTCTTGTAAAAGCATATTGTGAGTGTGCAGCAAGGTCACTGTGCAAATTACAGAATCATCAAATACTAGAACTTAAAGGTACCTCGAGAGGTCATCGAGTCCAGTCTCCTGCACTCATGGCAGGACTAAGCACCATCTAGACCAGGCTTGGGCAAAATACGGCCCACGGGCAAGTTCCAGCCCGTCAAGTCACCAGATTCGGCCCACCGACGCAGCAGGGAAACCCAGGCAGGCTCCCTACTTGCCTTGCCCTACCTACACATCACTCAGAAAAGAGGATGCTGGGCTGTTTCTCTTTCAAAGCTGTGAGCCCAGAGGGGAGGGGGGAAAGGCTTCAGGTGCTGCTCCCACCCCCGACACAATCCCATTGGTCAGTTTCTGGCCAGAAACTGGCCCGTGGGAGCTGCCAGTTTGAATAACAGGCAGCCACAAAGCACTACACTCCGTCGCACATGTCACACACGTCCACGTCACACATGCTTACGGCCCTGCAGCCTGTGTGAGGGTGGGGCAAGCAGGCAGGCAGGCTGGCTGGCTGGCTGAGAAACATGCTGGGCTGCTAGCCAGGAGTCACCCAGGTAAGTCTCCTGGCCAGAGCCTGACTCTGGCACCCAGTCCCTCCCTTCCCCAACCCTCTTCCCCCCACTCCTGACCTCCACCCCACATAACCCCAAACCCTCTGCCCTCCTCCTTGCACCCATATCAACTCCCATATCCAGTACCGCAGTCCCCTGTCCCAGATCACAATCCCTCCTGCCCTAGCTCACAACCCAAACCCCTGCACCCCAGTCAAGTGCCCCAGGTCACAACTGCCTCCTTCACCCAAACTCCCTCCAGACCTCATAGGCCCTCCTGCACCCCAATCCCTTACCCCAAATTCCCTTCTGCACCCAACCTCCATCCCAGACCCTGCATTTCCTCCCTTAATATCATGGAAGAGTGCAGCCCTTGACCACTTACCAAAATCTTGGAGTGGCCCCCCCATAAAAAATTGTTGCCCACCCCGATCTAGATCATCCCTAACATATATTTGTCCAACCTGCTCTTAGATATCTCCAATGATGGAGATTCTTCAACCTCCATAAACAATTTATTCCACTGCTTAACCACAGTGACAGTTAGGAAGTTTTTCCTCATGTCCAACCTAAACCTCCCTCGCTGCAGTTTAAGCCCATTGGCTCTTGTCCTATCCTCAGACGATAAGGAGAACAATTTATCTCCCTTCTCCTTGTATAATTTTAGGTGCTTGAAAGTTATCATGTCTCCTCTCAGTCTTCTCTTTCCTAAACTAAACCAAACCAGTTCTTTCAATCTTTCCTCAGAGGCCAAATGCCTCTTCCAGTTGTTGATCATGTAGGCAGGAGACCCAACTGACATGCATTTGGGTAAGGATATGGTGCACAGGCCCCGCCAATGAAATTGTTTTGACTGCTTTGTCTTTAAAAATTCTCCACCTTCAGTCGGCCTTAATGACGACCAGCCTTTTATGCCCCCTTGTCCCAAGATTCTGTTAAATCTTCCTTCTGGGCAGCCCACCCCACAATGCTTGTTTGCTCACCAGGTTCTCTTGTTGTCAAAGAACAGGACAAGGTAGAGCTTTTCTCCTGCCTCTGTCTGTTTCTGCTCCCCCAACTTCAGCACATCCAGGGGAGGGACAGGGATGGGAACTCCGTTGTGAAGGAGGCCCTCACGTGGCATCTTGGGGTCAATTATCTGGGGAGACAGATGAGGTGCACAGATCAGTACTCTGAAAGCCCCGCCACATGAAGCCTCCTGCAATTCAGCCTACGAGCACAGTCCTGCTTTGCGCCACTGAATGAAAAGGCACGGAGGGGCGGGGGGACCTGCAGGGAAAGGAGGGAAGAAGAGGATGGGAGTGCATGCAGAAGAGTTCAGCCTTTTGATAGGAGAAGTGGGATTTCCCAATGCAAAATATGTTTGTGCCGATAGGAGGGCTCTGCACCAGAGATTAAGCCGAGTGAAATGTAGTCTGAAGCCAATGAGTTTACATGGGACAGAACTGGGTAATGGAAGCCCTATAAGCACCTAAGATCACTAGATAGCCATTATGATACCTTAATATTTGTATTACAGCAGCCACCAGAGGCACAAGTGGCTGATTTTGAAAGGGAAAGGGCATGAACTTACAGCTAGGCGGGCACAATACTGTATTTTAATATAGACTTTTTTGGTAGTCAATAACGTAGTATAAAATCCAGTCTTTTATTATTTAAAGAGGGCTTCCTTCTTATGTCAGGCAGTAAATGTAACTCAATTAAGGATGTTAAAATGCGGTTAATTGACTAGTTGACCACTGGGGTTCTTGTACATTTCAAAGAAGGAATGCGGAACTCCGCGTACAGCCCAGGGCCAGCAGGAAGTCCTGCTGACTCCAGGCTGCACATGGGTGCCTGCTTTAAAATGCACAAGAGTCCCCAGTGGGACACATCACAGCCCTGCTTGGCCCCAGACTAACAACATTTTATAAAGGTGCAGCTGCCGTGGAGCCCAGGGTCAGCTGGGGAGTCCCTAGCTGACCCCGGGCTCCACTGCTGCCCCTTTGAAATGCTGCCTTGGGGTACTCCTTCCCTCCCCCCTTCGCTGCCTCTATCTCATAGAGGCAGCAAGGGGGGCGGGGAATCGACTAGTCAAAAGATTAGTCGACTAATCTTTAACATCCCTAAACACAATTATTACATCCAACAGGCATATGTTCATCTCATGCCAGTTTCATCCAGTTGGAACTCCACTGTGTTCATGGGAGTAACTTCTGAATTTACACTGGTACTAAATGAGAATCAGGTATACTAGTTCAGAAGCGTTGACAGGCAGTGTTAGAGCTGGGAGGACTCTGAACAAAAATGCAGTCCTTTAGAGCTGATGTTGTAGCAGATGTCTCAATTCTCTCTGTGTAAAGCAGAAATGCCAATGTGTCCAACATCTGCATTAAGTCAGAAGGGGAAGATGAAGCCAGATATGAAACCAGGTTCTGACATCTGTACCTTCTGACCTGGGCGCGGAGGCACATCTTACTGGCTTGGATGAGCAGCTGGGCTCTGACATGGGCCAACAGCATGAATTTGATAACACATTCTTTCTCAGCACATCAGATTGCATCCAGTTTCAAATAGGAAATAGGCTCTGGCTATACTGATATAACAGTTTAAAAATCAAGTTTTGACACAGTTTAAACTGCTTGTGGCCAAACAAGGCTCTAACATCCCTTAGTTGGCCAATAGGGAATGGCATAGAAGGATTGTTCTCCTCCTTAGGCTCCTGTCTGGGCTAACAAGGATTATGAGCATCGTTCTAGCATAGTTTGGGCCTGTCTAGTGGTGGAATTCTGCCTGGCCAAGTTGAAGCACGATGTTAAACCGCTATTGTGACACCAGTGTAAATGGTGCCTTTGTCATTTCTACGCCTTTCTGTACAATAGCTTTTAGTTCCTACAGTTTTCAGAGGGTTACCAGCGACCGTCAGCTTTTTGTCTATCCCAGCACTCCCAACAATGCAGATGCATGAGTGGCAGTCACACTGGGAAATTACACCGGTCAGGGGAGCAAAAAGAGCAGCCTCTTGAGAGAGGTCTTTGTTATATGTAGTAGAAACTGTGAAGAACAGAATCATGTTTACTGTTTATCTGGCTCCTATATCGCTGTTCAAACCTATGTGAGAATTCTCTCTTCACTGGTTAATTGAATAATGCTTGAAAAACATACAGTGCTAACTACACTTTTTAGCAATAGCTGCTTGTCTTGTACCACGAAATGTAGCAAATTTCCTTTAAATCCCTGATGCAAGCCTATGGATTTCTTAGCAACAGCCTGTGCACCAATCATGAAAGGTGCTTAGGACGGTTGTTCAAAAGGCTGGGCACCTAAGGCACAAAAATGTGTATGCAACAGCACAGAAATTTGCACACACAGTCATTGTAACTGCTCACCTTCACTGTATATCTGCACATGCAAATGGCTAGTTAGGAAACTACATGTATGACGGCAATAACTGTGCAAGCAAACAGTGTGTAGTTGCACAATATGGCCTCGGGTGCCTGGCCGTACAGTGCCAACAGCACAGACAGCTCTTGCAATACGCCAGAGGAGGGAGCAGGACAGGAGCAGAAAGTGTTCCTTGCTCGGCACCAACAGATTTATGTTTTGCAACATTTTCTCAATGGTCTGAAACAAAAACAAGCTGGCAGTTGACAGTGTGAAGGAAAGAACCAGGAATTTCGAGCTCTGGAGGAAGTGTCTCTCTTCTAACTGCTAAGCTGCATCCCCAGCTAAAACTGCTGCAGCAGACAGGGAGGGTCCGTACAGCAAGTCTACTTACCAAGGCAGGGTAGGATGGATAGCCTCGACACTTTGCCCACACAAGCTCCAGAGGTTCCAGGTCAGCATGGCTCTCAAAGGGCATCAGCAGGTTTCTGCCTACAGGGTCACAAAGAAACATGACTTAGCATTAGAATGGAGAAGTAGGGGAACAGAAGAAACTGCTCTGTCTACTAACTTTTCTACTAAGGGACAGAAAGCAAGACGAAGAATATCTTACTGCCCCTGTATAAAACTACAGTACGCCCACATCTTGAATACTGTGTACAGATGTGGTCTCCTCACCTCAAAAAAGATATTTTGGCATTAGAAAAGGTTCAGAAAAAAGCAACTAAAATGATTAGGGGTTTGGAATGGGTCCCCTATGAGAAGAGATTAAAGAGACTGGGGGTGCGTCTAGACTACAACCCTCTGTCGGCAGAGGGATGTAAATGAAGCACTTTGAAAGTGCAAATGAAGCCAGGATTTAAATATCCAGTGCTTCATTTGCATAATCACGTAATGGTGCTCTTTCGAAATAGCGCTTTTTCGAAAAGCCTGGGACTTTTCAGTTTAGAAAAGAGGAGACTGAGGGGGGATATGACAGAGGTATATAAAATCATGAGTGGTACGGAGAGGGTGAATAAAGAAAAGTTATTTACTTGTTCCCATAATATAAGAACTAGAGGACACCAAATGAAATTAATGGGTAGCAGGTTTAAAACTAATAAAAGGAAGTTCTTCTTCACACAGCGCACAGTCAACCTGTGGAACTCCTTGCCAGAGGAGGCTGTGAGGGCTAGGACTATAACAGAGTTTAAAGAGAAGCTAGATAAATTCATGGAAGTTAGGTCCATGAATAAAAGGCTGTTAGCCAGGGGGTAAGGAATGGTGCCCCGGCCTCTGTTTGTCAAAGGCTGGAGAAGGATGGCAGGAGACAATTTGCTTGATCATTGTCTTCGGTCCACCCCGTCTGGGGCACCTGGCACTGGCCACTGTCGGCAGACAGGATATTGGGCTAGCTGGACCTTTGGTCTGACCCAGTATGGCCATTCTTATGTTCTTAACTCAGACAGGGCAGCCTACGGTCTCCAAAGCAGCCAGCTAATGCAGACAACACTGCTGTTATGGCTAAAATACACAAGCACAATTTCTGGCTTGCTTTCTTAAACCTACTTGCTCTATGGCAACTGCGCAGCTGAAATTTCACTGCGTTCAAAATAAACCGACCTCCACCCCTGCCTTGGGCCCATAAAAAGATACACATCATCACTAGTATGTGTGCATCTACGTAATTTTATAATCCACACCATTTTCCTGATGGAGGGCTACAGCAAAATGTGAAGTCACCTGTTTATGCCTTCTGCTGCCATACCATGTCTCTGCCGCCAGGGTCTATGCTGTTGTGCAACACCAGAAACTGAGCTGTTTCTTACTCTCTTGCAGAACTGGACAAGGGGGAAAGTAAGGAGAGGGGTCTCCACACCTCTCTGTGCCTTGGATAGGCTGCAGTCCTCCACAGTCCCCTTCCTCTTGGGATGGTGCGATGAGAGCTCCCCTTCCTGAGCTAATGTATTTTAATTACTGTGCTACACCTATATCTATATCTCAACCTTTTTTTTATGAAGTATCCCTTTTTCAAAAAAAAAAAATGTATAAGTTTTCAGACACACAAAATTTTTTTCTACCATTGCAACACGTTTGTTTAAACAACTTAATTGTAGCCTGGAGGGTGATGAAATTTTTGGGCGTAAAAAGTACAAAAATAATAAAACGCTGTAAAACTTAAAACAAAAATTCAGTTTTCTCCAAATTTCAGTTGTGTTGACGTACCCCCCAGACTTCGCTCGAGTACCCCTAAGGGTACTCGTACCACTGGTTGAGAAACACTGGTCTAGAAAATCTGGCTTCAAGACTAAAGTCTGGGAAATAGGAGACTGGGATCTGTCCACTTGTGACTATAAAGTCACTTGTGTGGAGATTATTTCATGGACCACGACCACTCGGTGCTAGGGGCTGTACAAACACAGCACAAAAACATGATCCCCCTGCCTGGAACTTCGTCAACCATCGCTTACCTGACATGAGTGCCATGCCAAGCCTGCTCCCTGCTGATGCTAAATGCATAGGGCTTTGCCTCTGGGATGCATCACAGCCCTGCTTGGCCCCAGACTAACAACATTTTATAAATCATTACCTAGCAAACCTGTGCTCCAGCTCCTCCAAATTCTGAAACACTCGGACTTGGCTCAGCAGGGTCCTATAGCTATGTTTGCATGGATAAGTCCTTATCTGTGTTGTTATATGCAATGCAGGTTGTAGGGGAGCTCCTGCTTCCTGTTCTTGATAGGAACCAGCCAAAACGATTTGAGATACCTGAGTTTGGATACTCAGTGTCCAGAGCCTTCAAACAATGGTAGAGGCGCTCAAGAGGGACAGAAGTCTGAAGAGCTGGGGACTCATACTGGAGGCACAAGACACAGGAATGGCAACCCTGCCTGGATGCTTTCATTACAGGAATATTAACCCTATTATACAACCGCAGAAACTGAGCACTGAGTGGTGAGGTGACTTGCCCTGGACTGCATAGCATCTCAGTGGCAGAGTTAGGAAGAGAAGCCAGGGAACCACTTGCCAGCTCTACCAACCAGAAACAGTCTCCTCCATTTACAATGTGGTTTTATACTTCTTTGTGTTATCACGGTGCTGTGGTTGAGGGTCTCACCTCTTTCAAACAACTGCACAGCCCAGTTGTACTGCATATCTCACAGTAATATTTATTCAGCTATTTTATCACCTACACCACAAAACTTTCCAAAATATCACAAGCTGTAAACACTAGAACAAAAATCCCCTACAAACACCCATGGAAGATCTCAGAATCGATGGGTCCCATGGCAAAAGACCAGCCTTATTAATGCACCAAAAACACTTTTAATATAAAAACACTGATGAGATTTAGTTGTAGGGTATATGGTTGCAACTCCCCTAAAATCAAATGAGTTACATCAGAGGTGAATTTGGTCCAGTAAACCCCAGAGCAAAATTATAATGGGCCAAATCCACCCCAGTAAAACCCTACTGATTATTCTGCTGTCGTGTATCTGGCTGTTTAATCCCTGCAGGATTAATCAACCCTCACTCAGGTTGATGGAATAAGATTCGCTACCATTTTTATGAAAGTCAGAAGGGTGGCAAAAGGTGCACATGGGGCACAAAAGATGAGTCTGCTAGCTCCTGGCCTTGGAGGTGTTTTAATCAGTGTGAGTTTCAAGGTTGAGCCGGTCTCTGCCTGAGCGGATAGTCACTATTCCACAGAATGCAGACTACAAACCGCACTGGAAGTCAGAATGAATCAGAGAAACATGTTCATAGGATGAGCTAAGTGAGGGCGAGGTTAGAAATACAGGATGTATTTTTTCTTTGCTATGCTGATGTGGGGTTAAAAACACACAGAGCTCTCCCAGAGATGCTACCTGCCTGAGAAGCGGGCCCTATGTGGAAAGCTTATTTCAGCAGCAGTTTGCTGATTGAACAATGCCCTTGACAATAACATTTTCCATTGAGATAGGAGACAGAGTACAGTGGCTCTAAAGACGGAGACAGATGTATAGCTGAGAGTTAAGATTCTGCTCTTAGGTGCCCCAATTTAATGCCACTAACTGGCCTCAGTACCTGTTATCAGAATCTGTTTCTGAGTGCGCTAGAAAACCAGAGAATTGCCTTGGGCAGTATTAGAGTGTGGCTTAATTACCCAGAGGTATGTCGCACACTGACAAGGAAAGCTGCGATAGCAGTAGGACAGTGAGTACAGTTATGTGGTCAGCTTCAGAGATAAGAACATGAGAACATAAGAATGGCCATACTAAGTCAGACCAAAGGTCCATCTAGCCCAGTATCCTGTCTGCCAACAGTGGCCAGTGCCAGGTGCCCCAGAGGGGGTGGACCAAAGACAATGATCAAGCAATTTGTCTCCTGCCATCCTTCTCCAGCCTCTGACGAACAGAGGCCAGGGGCACCATTCCTTACCCCCTGGCTAACAGCCTTTTATGGACCTAACCTCCATGAATTTATCTAGCTCTCTTTTAAACTCTGTTATAGTCCTAGATGATGCTCCTTTTGTTAATATTTTTTATTATTTGTATGGTGGCAGCACCTCAGAGTCCCAATCACAAACCAGGACCCATCATGCTAGGCACTGTATAAACACAAAGAAAATACCTGCCCCAAAGAGTTTCTTCTACAGACGTTATTCTCACCTGAGCTGCTGTAATCAGAGTCTCCATTCACACTGTCCAAGAAGGGGACCCGGGAAAGGGCTGGCTTTCCTCGACTACGTTTGGGAGGAGTCAAACCACTGTTAAAAAGGAAGAAAAACAGAGTGTTATGGAAAGCAAGATTTCCCTGCAAAACACAGCAGAGATATAGGATTCCACAGATGTTTGGAAAACGCAAGGAAATTATTGCCCTGATGCAATCTTGATGTGAAAAGAACACTGAAGGTTAACTTTCATCAGGCCTCGCTACATGCTCCAGTAAAATTTACCAATACATCTGCTTTGGCGTCTTTGGGAGGCCTGTTGAACTAGAGGAAAAAAACAATCAAAGAAGTGTATGCTAAGAATCAAATCTGTAACACTTAAACGCAACGAGTTTACCTGGTTTGTGTTCAGACACTGGAGGATAGAAGAGCAGCCAAAATCTTTGAAACAGAGTCTAATGTATAAACAATAGGGCCCCAGTATCAGATTTTCAGGGTTTCTTCTTCTTTATTCTTCATTATTGAGAACATGTATGAAAACCATATCTCTACATCTTAAGAACTTAGTAACTTTTGATTTTTCTTCCCTAGCTGAAAATTTTCATTTGTAACATTATATTGATGTTATAGTAACCAATTTTTTGAAACAGTGAGACATAACCCTGCATAGAATAATTGTATGTTTTCCAGGATGCACCAGCTAATTTTCAACTCCTTGTTTTTGTGGGCATCACATCCCTCTCTAATATCATTTTTGTAATTATAATACGCATTTACATAGCACTTTTCATCTTCAGAGTGTGTTACAAACATTAAATAATCTTTACAATTCTCTTGTGAGACAAATCAGCCAAGTATCATTTTCTCCATTTTATAGATACGGAAAATGGCAAAAGAAGTAAAGTGACACAGATTCTGGGCTACTGCTCCTGTTCTTAGACCACTGGACCATTCTTATTTTTTAAGAAACTTTCAGTGGGCACAGAAATATCTACCTAATCAGTATTAGGACTAACTGTAACTCCAATTCTTCCACTCTTGTTCACACTAAATAGCGTCTCTGTGAGTAGTTGCATTGGCTTTCATGTCCCGTTGGCTTCATCAGGATGACATATAGAACAAGAGTCTACTCAACCTAATTAAGAGTGGCAAAACTGATTTAGATCATATTGTTAGCAGGATGTCCACCATAAGGGGTGAGAAGAAGGTGTGCCACTCAGGGAGAGGACTTGGAGGCACTGTGCCTCAGGAATGGGAGCATTATTTTGCTAAGTCTCTATTAAACTCTCTGAAATTATGGCCAGCCCTTACCTGCCACACATAGCGTGTGTGCAGGGAAATATCTTCCAACAAAGACTGTGAGAGGATAGGGTACAAGCCAGCCCTATACGAGGTGGTGGCAGGATGTGATAAGTAGCGATGTGAAAATGTAACTGTGTACATGGTTAACCGATGAGTCTGGACTCATTGGTTAACGTTCAAGGTTAACGCAGACTCCCAGTACGCACGGGGAGCTGGCTTAAAAGCCCGGCAAGCTTCCTGCCCGCCCATGCTGTATCAGAGGCAGCAGTGCAGGAGGCATGTGGGAGCTGGTACGCACGGGGAATCAGCTTAAAAGCCAAGTCTCCATGCACACCAGCTCCTGGAAAGCTGACTGCCACTCCGTGTGTAACGATATAACCACTGAAATCTTCAGCAATTACACAGTTACTTAATTAAAATCAGTTTAACATCCCTAGCGGTGAGGTCGTACATGTTCTACTAACATGCTGTAAACTGTTTTTACACCCAGCATGCTGTCTCAGACCTTCTCAAATATTTGTCAAAGAAAGTCAAGATTAGTGAGTACTGTGGACTATCTTTCTGCAAAAATGGGCTTTAACACAATACAATGTATGAATTACAAGAGCATCTAAGAAATTCTAGCTTCTTACCTCCCCAAACATGTGCATTTGCTTTTCAAAAAAATGTTTCTTAAAAAAAGAAATGTGTAAATCCACACTAAGTTTGCTCCTGGGTTAAAATGTGCTATGTTAATTCCAGTCCAAAACTAATTTCTGTTGACAAGTTGTATGCTTCTGAAAACAGGTTCATAATGGAAACACAAATCAAACCCTAGCTACAATAGCAAAATTATAGACAGCAGTTGACAGCTAACGTTTTGGAACACTCTATGGAACTCCCACAACAAAATTTTCATCCTAAAATTGCTTCTATGACTCAACCCCCCAATGGAATAACTTGTTAAGGGAAAATGACAGTGATCAGTTTTAAATTGTAGCCCAGTTCTGGAAAGGTATGCTTGTGGGGAGAATCTTATGCCCTCAGAGACCACATCACCTTACAGAATGAGGGCCTCACATGGCAAAATGAGTATTTTCTTGGGAAGGAAGGCAGACCTAGATAGGGTTTTTCAACTGGTGGGTCATGATCCCAAAGGCATCACACAAGGCCATCAGGCATTGTGAGATGCTGCAGATATAGAAATGTGTTACAATTTAAAGCAAAGCAAATCTTGCTTCCCAACTCCCACGTGTCCCCCTTCAAGGGCTAACGTTCTCGGACTGATCACTATGAGCACCACTACCCAAAAACTTCTCACCTCAAACGAGGAAGTCACCAACCTGAAAAAGTGATTAGGGCTCTGGGCTGGGACTCACAAAAGCTGGGTTCAGTTCTTGGCTCTGATACAGACCAGTGTGCGATGTGGGGCAAGACACTACCTAGCTTGTAAAATGGAGATACTACCTTCCTAGGTGTTGTGAGGGGAAAATCTATTAATGACTGTGAGGATAGGTGATGTAATAGACAGAATTTATGATCATACCCCCAAAACAGAAAGGTAATATCAATCGTATCACATATACCAGTGTTCCTTGTAAGCTGTGCACTTGGGTGGCCAGCAGGAGAGATTCAGGCCCACAGCTGGCAGCATGCATTTCTATTGGTGATGCACATCTTTACATGCCTTGGTGCACATAACAAAATTTATTCCACACGTGGATGGAAAAAATGAGAAGGAACACTGATATACACTTGTGTCTATGTCAACTGTTTTCCGCCAAAAAGGGGGGTTGTGTGGTCACTTTACATAAGAGTTAGTCCTGCCTGAGCTGCCCAGGATGGAAAAGAGAACATCATTTCAGCACTGCTGGAAAATGAAAGCGGCTGTGCTGGTTAAGTGATGGGAGCTTGTCTTCACCTTATGGGAACTGGGCTGACCAGGTAGGACCTGTGCTTCCACAATTTTGGCTCTCTGGTAGCAGATATACATGTGTAAAAACAGCTAGTCCATGTACATGCATATCAGGTGACACAAGTCTACTATACATCAGTACATCTGAAACATCAAATGTTGTGGTGGGATCTATGAACTGGCTTGAGAACTATATCTGAGTGTAAAGGATGGAGATGCAAGAGGCTTTTGGCTCTTATTCCCAACATTAATACTGAATACGGACGTTAAGAAACAATTTCAACAGGATTTTACATGGCCAAGTTGCCTTACAAAGAAGGGCAAGGAAACCCAGTGGGAACATAAGACTTGCCTATCCTGACACTTAGTTTGCAAAAAGCTGGGATGCAAATCTACCATGCACTAAGTGTGTGTGTGGACCCTAATGCTTTGAACTGACTCATGCTCTTTGAACAGTTCCATAGCTAAACAGGCTAGATCAAAGCACCCCGTGGAACTTCTACTGCTCATCAGTGGGGTCTGTGCAGATGGGGCATGGCAGGCTACTGTAGGGTAGACTCACACCCCAGCTTCGTGTTTGTGTGTAGACTGTATGCATTCTGGGGAAGGGTTCAGCAAAGGGGACTTACCTGCAGGCCTCAAACGCCAGCCCACTGCCCAGGCCAGAGCTGCTCTCCGAGTCAGACCCGCTTTCGGCATGTTTCCCAAAGCCGTTGGTCACACCTGCGGAGAAGACACAACAGAATCAGCCTAACAGCCTGGTGTGCCTCTCCCAGACTCAAGGATGCTTGAAGGGGGAGACCCTGGGACAGCACAACCTGCTCAGGGACATGCTGCTTCTCAGGACAGTACCATACCGACAGGCTATTTTGTCCCCCACTGTCTTTTTTTAAAAAAAACTCTTGTTTAACAGTTAAGTGAAAGGGAAACACAGTTCCCCAGGCCCAGCAGCTGCCAATAGATATCTAGTAAACCATTATTTGTCTGAAACCATTCAGCGCAACGGTTTAGCTTCAAACCAGGGGTGGTGGTCACCACTGTCATGTGTGTATTTCTCCGATCAGTTTCTTCCTTCCCCCTTCACTCTCCTTGCACCTGCTGGTGTGTAACTCACCGGGGTTACTGGAGGTGAGGCATCGTAGCAGGGGAAGCAAACACCTATTCTGAATAAACAAAGCACTTTATTTACTGTCCACTGGACAGGCTACAAAATAACACATGTCAATCTTGGGGGGCACTGATTGCAGCGTCTGACCCACAGCTAAACGTGAAAACAGGCCTCTGGACTCTGTCCCCTTGCAAAGCAGCAGTACCCCCACATTCCATACAAAATCAGCCTCCTAAGGCAGACCAGTATGGGGCAGAACCAGCAAAGCAGAATCAGAGGAAAGCCAAGGCAAATAATCCGCTTCCTCTGGGGCAATCTGAAAAGAAAGTGAGGCAAGAGCCCAGTTTTAGCATCAGGTTCATGTCAGATGTGCCAATTAGTCAAGTCACCCAGGCTTTTCAAGCTCAGGTCAACAGCTAGCCCATCAATCACAAGGTGCTTTCCAAAGGCGATTGAGCATTATTACCCCCACTTTAAGGATGGGGAAACAAAGGCACAGAGAAGCAAAGCTGAGTCACACAGCCAGTCTGTGGCAGAGCTGGGAACTGGCCCCCAGCTTCCTGGCTCCCAGTCTGGGGTTATAGCTGCTGGAAACGTGTACAAAACAACTCAGCTGGAAAAGGTAACTCATATTGATTACAACTAACGACCACAGTAACCACTGTATTTTTTTTGCTAGAAAACCAAATCTGAGATCTAGAAAAAGTCACCTTAGATAAAACCTTCTGCCTTGGATTTCCAGTTCACTTGGCTATGCTAGAGAGTAAAGAAGCAAATTCTCCATGGGTAGACCAAAGCTCCACCTACCATCTTTCTCTCAGGCCATTTCAAATGTCACTTTAACAATGAAATTGAATATTTAGACTTACTCCGCTGAACTCTAAATTACCAAAGTTAGAATGTTCCCTAAGCTGCCTGATTTTTATATTGCCTAACATACAATTGCAGAATTTACCAGCTCAACAAAACACAACCCACACTGCTGTGATATGGTGTTCTCTGAGAAATAAATACAAATGCAGGATCATCTTTCGGCTTACACAGAAGGAGACACAAACGCCAAAGAACAGGCAGGAACTTGCCCACAGTAAGTGACCAGTGACGGCTTACAGTTCACCTCTGAAGCTGTGCACTACTGTAAGAGATGTGTTCTATGGACACCAGAAGCAAAATTCAGAACTGGCATCGGCAGGTGCAACTCCATAGATTTTACCTGGAGTGAACCTGGCTCTCAGTCCAACCAGAATTCTAACAGGAATAAACATGACCCTTCAGAGAGGATCAACCATAAGAGAAGTGTGGCTGTGTTGATGTCACTGCAATCTCTGAACCAGTAAATATGGAACAAGGAACCACAAGGAACAGATTTCTGAGACACAATTGATTCTAGTAACACAGGTCGTGCTGACCCAATTGCTTCAGCTTTCCCCTACTCACACCTCTAACATTAAGATAAATCAGCTAGTTTTGAAGTTGGTGAAGGGACTGGATCACAAAAGCAACATTTCAGCTCTTAGGCAAAAGAAGTAAATGCATGTTCAGCAATGAGTTTCCTAATATCCTACCTAACTTTTTCTTCTTTCTTAATTTCATCCTCTTACTCTTAACTAAACCAACCCACCTTGCACAGCTTTGAATCATTCTTCCTACCCTGTCTATAGATGGTTGTTATGTGTCCCCCCAGTAGGCGTCACAGCTTAGATAAACTGTACTTAAATCATTTCTTTTAATCATCCCTGATAAACCAATTCTACCGTTCTGATAACTTTTCTCTAAACTCTCTCCAACTTGTTAAAATCTTTCTGTCTGTGAGCTGTCCTTGAGTTATTGCAATGTCCCTGGGGCGAGCTCACTGAAGTCTTACAAATAAAGGCTACTGTTACCTTCCTGCCCTGTGATGCTTCTGAAGACGAAAATTCCAAAACTTTATTTGTCATCTGATCTCTTTCAAGGTTTCTCCCTGTTCTAGGTTCATTATTTTTGCTTTGAATTGTTGTCACTCAGGTGCTCCCCCACACCTGGCATTATCCCAAATTCGATCTCATTTAGCACTTCCTGCCCACACTCCGACCCTCCCAAAGGGCTCTTTGCATTTTTCTCGTCATCACTGTGGTCTCACTCCTCAAGGGGCTCCAGGCATGCTCACCCCTGCGGGAGAGGGCAGTGCAAGAAAACATGCATTTCTAAGCCAGTGCCAGGGACTCCATGCTCCAGGAGTGCCAAGCCGACAGATCTGAGGAGCATGACATTCAAAAATGAATAAATCACCTTCTCGGAGATCAGGGCAATGCTCACTTGGAGGTGGAGGAAGAGAAGCAGCCTTTGCTGAGTAAAGGGGAAGCTAGCATCTTTGCAAGCCACTCTCAAGTTATTATTCCACCCCCAGCACCTCTTGGCTGACTGACGGAGTGCAAGTCCTCTGGGTAGATTCCAACCACATTATAGTTTCCCCCTATTTATTTAGCAATGGAATCCTACACCCCCCCCCAAACACCAACTAGTTCCACAACCCCTTTGCAAGTGACTAAAGGCAGCAGCTGACCCTATGGGAATTTGGAGCCCGTCTTTTAAAAGGCAGCTGGGCCAGCTGGCCAAGAGGGCAAGGACCAGGCACCCCTGCCCAGACACTGAAGAGTCACCTGACTGCCTGGGGGATTTCTCGCTGTCACTGGCGCTGCAGCTCCTACTTCGCAGCCGTTTCCGGGCTTGTTGTTCGCCCTCTGCACTGGAGGGGGAAAGCTGTCCACTCTGGCTGTGGTCCTCTCCATTCTCCAGGGGGCAGTCCAGGCCCCTCTGCAGCTTCACCCCATTCTTAGCTTTTTTAAAAAGCACAGATGTACGCCTGCCTACGCCACTGAAGGGGGGACTGGCAGGAGAGTCCGCAGCCTGAAGTGCCAGTCCGTTCAGCCCACTGTCACTGAGCAGGCGTTGGAAAGCCTGGCTCTCCCTCTGTAGTGTCTTCTTGTCAAAGAGCTCGCCCTCCGATTTCATCCGCTTCTGCAGTCTGCTCAAGGACTTGCTTTCACTAATGGGCTTGAGCATTGGAGGGTCCTGCAGAGAGTCCAGCTCAGAGAGGGAGGGTGCGGGTCCTGTGGGTTCCAGGGTGGGAGGATGTGGGGGCTTGGTGTCATCTGCTAAAGAGAGAAAGAATCTGCTTGAACATTTTAGGAAGTGTCATTCCCTGAAATAACAACAACTCTCTGCATTTCCATGGCAGCAGGAAAGCCTGGAGTGATCACAGACGCCTGTCACTCTCCCTTATGGATACAGCTAAAGACACAGGGCAGAACTAGACTTCCCCTGATGGAGAGCAAGACCATCTTCTTCCACACTAGATCCAGCTGCCATGTCCGCTGCAGCCCGCCCCAATACTTAATCTCCAACATATGAAAAGACAACCTCGGAGAGTGACACGCAGCAAAGCAGGGAGTGACGGACGCGAGACACTGGACGCATGGACAGTTCTAAAGACTATTGTTTAGCGATATGCCAGACACTGTAGGCACAGGGCCTGGTCACACACTTGGGCCTCTGTACTTGTTGTGTGTATTTCTGTGAACTAGGGATTGTATTTAAGCAGGGATTTTGAAAAGCGTTTGTTCAGGTAAACATGCAACCGCTGAAACATCCTGTGGGGCCACCTGCACCCATCCGCATATCAGAGGCAGCAGCGCAGAGGGGCAGGCAGCTCCGCGGGAGCCAGTACACATGGGCAGCCTGCTTAAAAGTCGGCTCCCAGGGAGTCAGAGGCAGAGCCAGAGCCACAGCATGGGTCAGGGGGGCTGAGTGTAACCATGAAGGTTACCAATGAGGCCAGGCTCATTGGTTAACTGTTTACACAATCTCATCTCAATTTAAGCTCCACAGGGGAGGATTATGAAGCTTTTTCCAGGGACTAAGTCACTGCAAATCCCATGACAGATAACTCCAGAGAAGTGCCACCCTGGCAGGAGTTGCGTAGACTGGTTCAGGCCAGGTTTGAAGGCCAGCAGAGAAAGAGAGGGGTTTTGGTATAAAGAAGGGGCCTGAACAGAGCCAAAGCTCCCCATTTCGCAGCTCAAACTGACATGAAACTATGACCACGAGAGTAAAACCCCACTGGAAAGGCCTGAAGGATTCTGGGAACCCACCCATTCTCCATCTGGAAGACAGGCTACATGTGTAAGCACAGCATGAGTATAGACTGTACTGTTTTACGGTATGTTTTCTCTCTCTTGCTTTTGCCTTAAAACAAACGGACTATGCTTGGTGAAAGCTGGCTATTCAATGGTGATGCTGCCAGAGTCTCTTGGAAGTGTTGGACTAAGGTCAGACCTGCTGGGATACCCATAAAGAATCCCTAAATCCCCAGCCCTCAGAGGAATAATTGCTGGAGGTCTGAGACCTAAAGGGGTATCCCTTGAATAGACAGCAGAGGGAGCAGAGGTGCAGCAAAACCCAGACCCGTGACATATGCTCAACCTTTCCTCTCACCCTCTTCTAACCTTTCCTGAAAGGCCTGTAATCCCATTGCTAATTCCAGTCCCTCACATGGTACAATCCCAGCCACAGCAATCCAGGGAACATGCCAATCGATAGACTGCCATGAACCACCAGGATGGTTTCTGATGAGAGGATTATTCCAGGAGTGGGTGGGTGAGATTCTGTGGCCTGCATTGTGCAGGGGGTCAGACTAGATGATCATAACGGTCCCTTCTGACCTTAAAGTCTATGATGCCCTACTTCCTTTTGACAGTCTGCTCCAGATTGTTTACAAAACTCATTGCATATGGTACACATCTCTTTCTGATACAACAAACACACTTTCCCAGTGCACAAAGAAATGACATTCCTCTACGATCCCAAACTAGGTTCCCTTCCTGCCCAGGCTACAATGGGCTCCATTTCCCTTGGAGACCATCTGAAACTTCTCACCTTTCTCGCCATCATCGTCCTGCTCTCCCCTTAGTGTTCTGTCCAGCCCCTCCTCCCGCAAGGCAGGTTCTCCATTTGGCATGCTCTTGTTCTGTTGCTGGGCCAGCTTTTGCCGGATGGAGTTGATCTCACGTCTCAAAAGTCGGATGCGTCGGGTCCGGGCGCCACTCGACCGCATGGTGCTCACCATGTCCAGTTTCTCCAGCAACTCCTTCAATTGTGCCTCGAGGGAAAGGTGAGCCCGATTCTCGGGGAGGAGAATGTTGTCCACTGCACCAAGACGAGAAGCAGTGTTAGGAAGTGATTGCTGACATCTCATGCATTCAAGAGTGAAAGGAAAAAACTACGCTCCTTGGAGGAGGAAATTCCACTAGACCCAAACCAACCCTTCTAAGTCACAGCCATGCATCTAACTGTAAGGATAATTAAACACTGGAACAGGCTTCCAAGGGAAGTTGTGGAATCCCTGTCATTGCACCAGTAAGACAAACACCTGTCAAGATGGTCCTGCCTCAGTGAAGAGGACTGGACTGGATGACCTCTCAAGGTCCCTTCCAGTCCATGTTTCTATGATTATTCTTATCAATGCTTTTTGCAAACGCGATGCCACTGGTGAAGGATGGAAGAATTCTCAGGGGCAGATTCCAAGAGGGATGCATCCTGTAGGAAGCAGATCACAGACAGAGACAGCTCCCTGGAGGAATGGGAAGTGGTAGTCTGAGCTAAATTTACAAAGTTATTTTGTACTGCATGGGGTTAGGAGCAAGTGCTTCAGAGATGCAGATTCCTATCATGGTGGTTTTTACCCCTGAAGCTATCAGAAGTCCAGGGTGACAAGACTATTTTCAGTGTTTTCAGTATTCTGGGTCACAATACCAACACCACCTCTGC
The DNA here is from genome assembly GCA_032595735.1 of Pelochelys cantorii. Classification (NCBI taxonomy): domain Eukaryota; kingdom Metazoa; phylum Chordata; order Testudines; family Trionychidae; genus Pelochelys; species Pelochelys cantorii. The sequence goes on along the minus strand of CM064353.1, from coordinate 13,459,210 downwards.
TGTCCCTTCACAAAAAATTCTTTCCATCCCCCACCTCAACCCCTTCAGAACATGCCACTTCTTTGACTACCCAGACTGCCTGTGTTGGGAGAGGGTGTGTGGTCATTAAGTCCAGGGCCACGACAGGGGTGAAATAAGCTTAGGACAGGCTCTCTGCAGATGTGACTCAAAACAATCACAGAAGTTAGAAACAGAAGACACCATCCCATTCTACTTGCTGGCCAACACAGAACTACAGCCAACTGCCCTACAAGCACATAACTGATCTCTCTGTAGGAGGCACTGGAATACCTTTCTCATGTATTTTAAATTCCAACAAACCAGCCTCCCAACCTAGGCAGACAGAGGGGAATGGTGGGGCAACCTCATGAAGTATAAGACAGTCTAAACCTGCATGAATTCATCTTTTCAAGTCTCTTTAAAAATACCCAATTTACATTAGAGCCACAGCCCATAAAGTCCACAGCAAATAATGAGCCCCTGGTGTTGCAGTCTGTGGCCCAGGGGGCTGGGTGCATGACCCAGCTCTGCCACAGACTTCCTCTATGACCTTGGGCAGATCACTTAATCTTTCCATGACACAGCTTCCCATCTATAAAATGAAAATTAAAGTCATTTCCCTGACTCCCGGGGAGTGCTGTGAGGATAAATTTGTGATTATTAGATGCATAAAGTCAGATTTTCAAAAGCTTTCAAGGCCACATTTCCAAGGGCCTGGCACCCCAAATCAGAACCAGATATTCCAAAATGCTCAACAACCAGCAGCACTGCAAACTTTCAAAAGAGTTCAACGCACTATGGGGCTCTTTTGAGAAGTTGTCCAATTTTTAACTCCTAAAGAGGAGCTAAGATTGTCTGAAAATCTGTCCCGGGTAGTTGGTGTTGAGCTCATCTGGAATCTGGTTCTTAAATGTTACAATGGGGGCTAAATATGTGCCTATCTAGGTAGACAGATGTGCCCGAATCTTACTCCTCAACTGGTGGATACAGTTGTAGCCCAGGCAGAGTGATGTGGTCAGAATGATGGTCGGTTCTACACACAGTCTAGGAGTCTGGCTTTTACTGGACAGTCCTAAAACTAAATAGCCCAAGGGAACTCACCATCTTCCCAAGAAAAGCGATAAAAGTCTTCTGTTTTGGGTGACTCGGGCAGGTGAATCCCCACATTAGTGTCAAAGCCGATGTTTTCAGCCTGCCGTCGCGCATGGCGTAATATCGCTCCTCCAAGGTCTCTCAGCCGGACAGCTGCTCGGTGGAAAATCGTGTCTTTAGCATTATACCTCATGCAGTTGGTAACTATAAGGTTAAAGTCTTCCTCAAACTCATCCAAGGTTCGGTACAGGTGGGACTCCAGCTTCCGCCTCATGGTGGAAAAATCCATTGGATTGGATATGAATTCCAGGTAATCTGGAACCTAAACATATAAAACCTGTACAATTACAAAAACCATTTACTAGCCAACCAGAGAGCATCCATCATAAGCACTCTTAATGTCCTTTCCACCTGCAGAAGGGGTAGTGTCACCCAACTGAGCCAGACGTGCCCTGGCTCTGCAGAATGAAATTGCTTGACTGAGATGCTGTAGTAAGCTTCCTGGGGCGCCCAATATGAGCCTCTCTCAGACATTTCTTAGGTCATGTCCACTGAGGACAAAGATGGTTTGAGCTTTCTCAAACAACATCTTGCCCCTTCCGACTATAACACCATGTAAACTCCCTACCCCTTCTTCAAAGCAGCATCCCCGTCAGACCCTAAGCTTCTAAGAAAGATACTTGCCTCATTCAAGTTTACAGGTTCTGCAAAAATCTGGGCTGGATCCTTCTCTTGCAGCAGGTCCAAGGTTGTGCGCAGCAGCACGTTGAAAGGAGTCAGCTGTAACTCCATAGCAGCCTGTTGAATTTTGACCTGGGAACAGTGGACAGGAATCACACACAGTAATCCAAAATGGAAAATGCAAGTGGTATTTCCCTTACTTCCGTCAAATTAAATTAAAACGAACTCCGTTCACTGATGACAACCTCAGACCTTTTAAGCTCGTTTCTGACGCAGGTTTGATAAAATACTTGTTTCTTCTGTTTGTAATGTAGAATTTTAAAAAATACGTTGCAATATTCTGGGTCATAAGAGCTATAGAAGTTGCCTTCTTACCATCTTAACAAAAATAATCATTGCCTAAGTTTAATATCATTCTCTACCGGGAACTAAACCTCATAAACCTCACTAGTTTACCTCATAAAACCAGAGCAAGGGGACACCCAATGAAATTAAAAGGCCACACACAGAAAACATGTTTTAATGCCTTGCAAAGTAACCCATGGAATTCTAGCCCCAAAATGTAAGAGCAATTGGCAGGATTGGGTTTTTTAAATATTAAAGATTTAGGCTTTTTTTTTTTTTATGAATAGCAACATGAAGGGTTGCATTAGACAAAATAAACAAATTTTGTAAGAGCATAAACTTTTCCACACATAAGCCAATCACTAATTCACAGGGGTTAGAAAGACTCTAGGAAGAGAACATCACATATTATAGTAGCACAATGTCTGTGACTGTAACGCTGAAATGCTGGCTGTTCCATCTGGGCGGCGCTGTTGCCTTCCACCGTGGCGCTCGGCTGACTTCTGCACCGCTCAGCTGGGCCGCCGCGTGGGAGCAAGTGGCACAAGTGACCGTTTGGGCTCCACGGTCCCCCGAGTGAGAGGCAGGAGGGGGAGGAGAAGAGAAAGAGAGAGACAGAGAGAGAGGCAGGAGGCAGAGGAGAGCTGAGAGAGAGCGGGGGGAAGGCAGTAGGAGGAGGAGAGAGAGACGGAGTGAGAGACCGGAGGCTCAGGAGAGAAGACCGACGTGGAGGAGAGACCTGAAAATCCCATCTTATGACGGGCTAATTGGCTAGTTATTCAATAATTGTCTATCAGAAGATTTTCTGCACCTTCCGAAAGCATCTACTACAGGTTGATTTCAGAGAGAGGGTAATGGACTAGAAGGACCATTGATCTGACATGGTATGGCTACATTCCTACTTCAAGGATGATGGAACTGAAGGAAAAAAGGTCTTCCTCCTTCAATATTGTAATGTCTCTGATACTGCAATCCCTCACTCTGGCATTAAAATCACCAACTCAAAATCTAGGGAAAGGATTCTGCTTGTGTGTGACAAACTTTACTTTGTGTGTCAAATGACATGAAAGCAACAGTAAGAGCCTGGACAACACCACAGAAAAAGCTTTAAAGTTGAATCTATACAAAGACCAAAAGCTAGGACCTGTCATGCACGTCTAGTATATCCATTTCAAAGCTTGCTGAAGTAGTTCCAGTGACATCACCTTTCCCTTCTCATCTACCCTGGAAGAAGGGAAGTTAAAATGATTAACTGATTAACTGCTGGTGCCGCTGGTGTGGAGTCCTGCTGCTCGGCCTACCAGGCCCTCTGAGGCCAGCACTGCTCTGGCTCAGCACAGCTGGATGCCACCAGAATTCACCAGCAAGGGTCAGTTAGCTGGCAAGCCTCATGCTTACCGACTTGCTTACCGGTTAATTGTTTAACAGCCCTCACTGGAATTTCACCAAGCTGTTTAGGATGTAGCTACGTGTGATGCAGACTAGGGATGTTAAAAAGCAGGTAGTTGGGTAACTGTGTTAATCGCTGAAAATTTCAGCAGTTACATGCACCTGCAGCACGGGGCAGCAGCCAGCTCCCTGGGAGCCAGTGTGTCCAGCACACGGCTTTTAAGCCAGCTCCTGGCATCCACTGGTTCTTGCCCCGTGCTGCTGCCTCTGTATCACAGGCAGCAGCACAGGGTAGCAGACAGCTCCCTGGGAGTGGGGCATAAGCCTGCATGTAACTGTTCATGGTAACGGATAAGCTCAGGCTTACCGGTTAATCATGTAAACAGATATCCCATTATATCCCAAATACAGACACATCAAATATCACAAGCAAAAGGAAACAAACATAAGAATGATTTTTACCCTCCCACCCAAAGGATGTCAGTATTCACAGCAGGATAATCACCACCCTGTAAATCAGGAACAACATAGACTAGATGAATCAGTGCTGGCACCCTCAGAAGATCCCAGTTAAAAAAAGGACAGAGTCCAGTCAGCTGTCACTAAAAAGGCTTCCAAACTGAACAAGCTTGAAAATAAAGTAAGTAATATTGAGACCAGGAAGAAAGAAATCTGGTATAAGCTTGAAAAACTGCAAGGACAAAAGAGAAAACTTTCCAGTTTCGTAAGTGGTCTAAGTTTTAAAACTGCCCCTCACAAAAATCTCCACAAGGTCTAAAACACAGGAATCTTTGCCTTTCCAAATGGAGAGGAGGCGGGTCTGGGATCATTCTTAGTGTGATGGTTACCAAAATACTGGAATTAACATTAAGGAAGTTCTCGTGTCTGTGGCATAAGTGTGCGGTCTGTGTTCAGGACAGGAATAGCAGGAGTGTTGCAGGTCAGCATTAAAACGCACAGGCAGTTACAGAAAGAAGCTTGCACAGCGCATTGCCTGACTCTGCCCAGTGCCATCAGTCAGCCTCTCGCCAACAGTGCAAGCCAGCGAGGGTCTGATATGTCGAGGCACTGACCACCTGTATCTCCCTTCAGCACATGATCAGAACCTGTGCACAGAGAAAAAGAGTGAAAGAAGCTGTTGTGTTGCAACCCCTCCCCCAGCTGCCAGCGGAGAGCTGCACAAGGCTGTAGGAAAGGCCTGGAATCTACCCACCTGCTCCCGTTTGAGTTTCTCTCTCTTACGGATCAGCTCAATGAGCAGCCGCGCTCTCTCCAAATCGTGTCTCAACTTCTGCCAGTACTTCAGTTCCTCCTTCACCGCACTGGTCTTCTCATCCTGCTCCTTCTGCAAAGGGTAAGAAAGGCACATACAAGCTTTCCAAGTGTCTCCGCTGCACTGTATCAGAGGCAGCAAGGCAGGGAGCAGGAGCTGGTGCTGGGGAGAGCTGGCTTAAAAGCCAGTTCCCCCCAGCACCATCTCTGCAGGGGCGGGAGTGGACAGGGGAGGCAGAGGCGCAGTGGGGGACCCGGCACAAGCCGGGACTCAACTGCCCCAGCTCATGCCCAGTCCCAGACAGCCGCAGCTCTGCCTTTGGAATGTAGCAAGAGCCTAGCGGCTCTTACTGCATTTAAAGAGCAGAGCCACAGCGAGCCCTCTTATCAACTAAACGAGTAAGCAATGGAAATTCCATCAACTACTCAATTAGCTTGCTAACCACTATTTATCATCCCTGCTGTATACTTAAACACAACAGCAGCCTGATCATGTTAAAACAAGCGTTTGGTCTTAGCTGTGTGGACAGGTCTAAACTTGGGATGCAAATCCCTCTTCTGCTCCCAGGGGTCCAGCAGCAGGAGCCAGCAGTTGCACACATGTGGGGGGGGGAAGCTTCTGCTCCCAGTTCCTGCTTGTGCCCAAAGCTCCTGGCAGCAGAAGGCAGCAGCCATATGTGCAGGGGGGTCGGCTCCTGCTCCCAGCCCCCACACACAGGGCAGCTGGCTTCTGCTCCCGCCCACCCCCTGCGTGGGAGGGGAGGGTCTGGCTCCCATCCCCTGCAGGGCTGGAACAGCCCTCTGCCCATGGCTTAGTCAGTATCGATGGGAGAAAGGAAGTATTGCTATCTCCTTTTTCACAGATGGGGGCCTGAGGCATGGAGAGAATTCATAAGTTGCCCAAGGTCACACAGGAAGAGTCAGAACTGGGAGCTGAACACAGACCTCCCAAGTTCCAACCCAATCCCTTAACTACACAGCCAGCTTTCCTCTCTTAAAATCCTTTGCTTTTGTAATTATACGTTTATACTGATGTATAAATGCTCACCTGAGACAATTGAAAAAAAGACAAACCCAAAATCCTGCACAAAGGAAGTACAGATAATTTACATTTGTATAGGGTCTTTCACCCAATGACTGCTTACTGAAAACTGTTAAATCAACATATTTTGCAATCTCCCACCCTGAATTCATTACTGTAAATTAAAATTTTGCACGAATCCATCAGAAGTCTCTACACAAGTCAAGTCTGTGATTTCCACTAGAAAAAATACATGTGCACAATATACACATACACACTACATTAGCTGCTTCAGGGGGTAGCCGAGTTAGTCTGTTAGGATACGTCTACACTAGCCCCCTAGATCAATCTACAGAGGCTAATGAGGGTGACTGAAATTGCAAATCAAGCCCGGGATTTAAATATCCCGCGCTTGATTTGCATGTTCCCGGCCGGTCGCCATTTTAGAAATTGACTAGCCCGAAGTAACTGCCTGCGTCTACACGCGGCAGTGAAACAGGATTCCGATTTAAAGCCCCTAAATCGAATTAGCTGGTAAACCTCATTGCAGGAGGAAAAAAACAGCAAACAAATGGTCTGGTAGCACTTTATAGACTAACAAAACATGTAGATGGTATCATGCGCTTTCGTGGGCACAACCCACTTCTTCAGATGTGGGCTGTGCCCATGAAAGCTCATGATACCATCTACATGTTTTGTTAGTCTATAAAGTGTTACCAGACCATTTGCTCACTACATTAGCTGCAATTGTTGGAAGTTTCACAGCATACAGGAACCACTTGACTTCACCTCACCAACTACTGCTGGAACACAGCCACTGTTTAACACTGCACATCAGTTTAGAAGAGGAAGCGAAAAAGGCTACATCTGATTATTATGTAAATAGGGCCATGAGGATTTGAAATTGAAGCTGCAGGAGGCATTATCCAAATTGAAATGTGGCCACAATTCTGAAGCTAACACTTTTTGTCTTGTGAATGGAATCTTTAAGGGCCACTATTTAAGGGCCAGTGCTTGGTATTATGATTCACACTGGCACAATCCCGGGGCACTGACTCACAAGGAAGAGTACCACTCATTGAATCACCAATCCCATTTCTTGTAGCACAATGGATCTCCCATTCAAGTACTGACCTGACTTAACTCCTTGAGTGTACCTGCAGAAAGCAGCATATATTGAGGGCTTGTCTCCACTTACTGGGAGACCAGTGCTGCAGAGATGGATCTCCTGGGGTTCGACTGAGCAGGTCTAGTAAGGACCTGCTAAATGGACCGCTGATGGGGCCGCTGTCGACTCCAGTACTCCTCTGGGTCACAGGGAGTTAGGGATAGTCACAGAGAGGTAGCTGTGTTAGTCTGATCTTAGTAAAACAAAAAAAGCATGTAGCACTTTAAAGACTAACAAGATAGTTTATTAGGTGATGAGCTTTCGTGGGGCAGACCCACTTCCTCAGATCTGAAGAAGTAAATCTGCCCACGAAAGCTCATCACCTAATACACTATCTTGTTAGTCTTTAAAGTGCTACACGACTGTTTTTGTTTTAGGGAGTTAGGGAAGTTGACAAGAGAGTTTCTCCTGTTGTCCTCCCACAGTAGGAACACCGCGGAAGTTTGACCTAAGGTATGTTGACTCTAGGTAGGCTATTCACGTAGCTGGAGCTGCACATCTTAGGTTTACATCCTCCCGTGGTGCAGACGTGGCCTAAAAAGAGCACTCATTTTCCACTGTAAATACCTTAAAGAACAGGGTGTTTCTCTAGTTCTGCGCCTTCCAAACCCCTAATGTAATACCCCTGACAGATCTCTGCCAATGCTCAAAGCTGAATTATATCTTTCCAGTCTCTCCTCCCTACTCCCCTTTCCTGTTTATCCCAGACTTATTTCTCCACCCACACTGCTTTGCTGTCCCATGCTGCTCCAGCCTGTGGTAGAAGAATGAGGGGTGGTACCTGCTCTGCATTTCTTTGGGACTGTAAGTGAGAGTGCAGACGCCGGATCAAAGGGACACCATTTCTCGACTGGCGCTTTAACAGCCAGTAGTTGTGTAGCCGCTGCATAAACTGGTTCTTCCTCTGGAGAGAGAGTCCACTGCAGATTTTATTCAACCTAGAGGAAACAAACCGAGTCAGCAAGCAGAGGACCCACACATAAAAGCAATCATCAAATTCTATGGATGGTGCATGTTAAGATCTCCTGATCCAGTCACAGTGCTGCACAATTTCGCAGTGTTGTGTCAATATGTATAAAAACTGTACACGTAATTCATGCCAGCCTGTGCCAAGCTGGGGTCTCTGAGCCATGAAGATAGCCATCTCTGCCTTCAGGAATGCAATATTATTTCCACAGCAGCTCTGCTGGAGGCTCTTACCAAACAATAGCCATAGCACGGTGAGACATATCCAGTCACTGGTTCAGCTCCAAGGGAACAGTTAGCATTATGAAGCTAGGCACACTAGGGAACAAACTCAGATGAAGTCCCAGGACAGTATTTTAAATTTTTTTAACAATTAGCAGACATTCCTGTGTTTGTACAGTGACCAGCATTATGGGGAGTTGGCCACCCGACTAGGGCTCCAAGGTGCTGTGGTAATACAAATACACCTGAACCTCCATAATCTAGGTGTCTCTTATGCAGGAACTCTGGCAGGGGGAAAAGGAAGCAGCTATGAACCTTGCTGCTTCCCCTCTCCCCTCCAGCTGGGGGAACAGCTGCACAGCAAAGTGCTTCTCCTGACAGCAGAGGGCCGTGCCTGGGAGCAGCAGGGAGGCAGCCCCGGGAGCAGGGTGCCAGCTAAGCAGCCCACCCCCTTCCCTCGCACACACCCTCCCTACCTCCTGGATTCTGCCCCAGCATCCTCCCATAGTCCAAAAATTTCCTTAATCCGGCATATCCTGTTTCCCAGGGTTGCTGGATTAGAGAGGTTCAGATATAATAAACAATACATAGTATCTTGGCAATTTCCAAGAGAACATCTCATTAAAATTTCAGGGGCATCTGGCTGCACTTTGCAAGATGTTAAAAGAAAATAGTGCACCACTGCCTCCTGTGTGAGGCTGTCCTGGCAGGAATATACTAGATACATTCACAGCTGCTATGACAACAGTGCGCATGCGTAGGAGCCATGAAGTGAGGAGTCAAAATACGGTGGCTTTAGATCAGCAATGGGCAACCTAGGCTAGTGAGTGGGCTGCATGAGTGGCCTCCATCTCAGGGGGCCGCCAGACTGTCCTAACCGAGACACTCTCCTGGGATACAGCAGTTTTGCTCACTGCGCTGGCGTACCTAGAATTGCAGGGGGTGCCAACTGAACCGTAGCAGCGCTGTGATTGGATGCAGAGGGAGTGCCTGGGTCTCACAGTCAGTGGTGTACAACCAGCACACACCTTATTTCACGTGCCCTGGCTTTGTGTGCATGTCAGTTTAGTAATGCCAGTCAAGGACGTTAAGAAGTGGGTAACTGGCTAACCGTGTAGTCGATACAATTTGTATTGACTGCATGATTAGTCAATAAAGGGAGGTGCTCTCTCTCGGCTCACGCTGGGTCCAGCACCTACCCCAGCTGCAGCTCAGCAGTTTAAATGCAGTAGGAGCAGCCCAGCTCCCGCTACATTTAAACTGCAGAACTGCAGCAGAGGTAGTCCCGGAGTCGGCGCGAGCTGGGACTGAGTAGTCCCGGCTCACGCTGGACCCAGGACTGCTGTGGCACTGCGTTTTAAATGTGGTAAGAGCCGACGGGCTCTTACTACATTTAAAATGCACGGCTACAGTAGGGATAGCTCCCAGGGCCAGCGTGAGCCGGCACTGAGCAGTCCCGCTGGCGTGGGGGCTCCGGGACCGCTACAGCTCTGCTCTGCTTCCCTTGCCCTGCCCCCACAGACTGCAGAGAAGGTGCTGGGGGAACTGGTTTTTAAGATGGCTCCTCCCAGCGCCAGCTCCTGCTTCCCCCTTCTTGCTGCCTGTGTATCAGAAGCAGCAAGGGGCGGGGGGAAGCAAGCAGTCAAGTAGTCACTCGACTAGTCACCTACATCCCTAAAACCAGTGGGAAAAAACTACGTGGATGGGAACCAGCAGAATCTGGCAACCCTGCGCATGAGCAATGGTAAACAAAATGTCTTGTGGGCCACACACAGAACCCCAATGGACCACATGTGGACCATGGCCATAGGTTGCCCACCACTGGTTTAGATCAATAGAAAGCTGCTTTTCACCAAGACCCTATTCACCCAATGACTTGCAATTATGTCTGAAAGTATTTTCAAGCCTGGTCACATCCCAACATGGTTTATGGGTGCACTCTGTGTGTTATAACTAGAGCTAGGTGACCTTTTTCAGTGTAAACTTTTCCTCACAAATAAACACAGATTCAGGTCAATCAAAATATTTCACGAATTTCTGTCAGTTCTGGCAAATTATTTTGATCAAGAAAAAAATGAAAACATAATTTGGAAACATCAAAATGATTTGTGTTGACATTATGGAAACACGCTCTTTCAGTGTTTGATACTAGAGTCCTGACTCAGATGCCACTGGCTTTCAGAAGGCTTGAGGAGCAGGTGCTGATTCCCCTTATACCTGTAACCGAGGGTTTACGGCACTCACCCAAGATGACCCTGGTTCAAATCCCTTCTCTGCCTCATGTGGTGAAGGGACTAGAACGTGGGTGTCCCGCTTCTCAGGTGAGTGCACTCATCACTGGACTCTGGGGTGTTTGAGGGGGAGTCTCTATCAGTCTCTCCTGCTGAAACTGTTCTACTTTGTACAAATAAATATTCAATGAAGCAGGGACTGGAATGCAGGTACCCCCTCCCCGCCACCAGCAGACAGCCCAAATCATGAGTCACTCTTTACTCTCTGGCCCAGTGAGAATGAGAAAGCTACACCCTTAAATAACCAATAGTGCATAAGTAGGAGGGCACGTAAGTAGGAGGGGAAGACCTGGATCCAAAGACATGCTTCACATCGGGAAGAAGGATTTGAACCTGAGTTTCCCACATGCTAGCTGAGTGCTCTAATCTGCAGATATACAGGGGGTAGCAGCACTTTCTCCTCAGTTGTTTGAATGCCAGTAGTCCCTACGTCCCGTTGAGAACCTTGGCTCCTTTGCTTTTATTTTAAAAAATGGTTACAAAGGACCAAAATCAAAGAAAACATGTTGCTTAACCCATAATGATTTTTTAAAATTGCCAGCGAACGGAAGTCCAGCCTATTCACACAGCTCTGGTGTTTGTTAAACATCCCCCAGGGACTGGTCCACAAGTTAGAGCACAGTCTGGGCATAACTGCTGCAAAAAGAACAGAAGCTGGTCCAATGAAAGATGTTATCTCCTTGTGACGCCGCTGCTGGGCCAACAGCCACCCTATGCCAAAAAGGTGATGGAGCCTGCTTCTGCAGGAGGTTTCTGAACATGGTTGTTAGTAGCTGAAGTGTGGGCAAGAGTCCAAGGGTGTCTGTTTAAAGATTAAAGGGAGGACAGACCCACTCCTTAATACAACACTCCTGGCCAGTCCCAAGTCTCCACCAGAGAGCATCCATGCAAACACTCACCTGTAAGAGGGGATCTGTGTGACTGTCACCAATGGCATGGATGAATGCCCATCTGCCAGGTCACACACTTCCTTTTTGATCTTCTGCTTCAACTTCACTTTGCTCTTCTTCAAGGATCCCTTGGGGATGCCAATGCTGTCGTCCTCCTCCCTTTCCTCCTTTGGGATGTCCTCCTCCCCTTCACTACTAGCAGCCATTGGCCCTTTTTTCATTGTCCCAGGTGGGGAATGTGCCCCACAATAAGCTGTCTTGCGCACCGTGAAAGTTGTGCCGTTGATGCTGGTCTCCCTCATGGGTTCTATCTTCATGAAGAGACCGGCCCGCTGGGCACAGGTGACGTGGAAGGCAGTGTAGCAGTTCACCTTATGGCACTGGATAGCAGCTCCCATGCCCTTCTGCTTGCAGATGTAGCAAGTCAGCTTCCAGCGCGCAGGCGGGATGTTGTTTATCCCTTCAATGGGTTCCAGGAACACAGTGTTTGCAAAGCAGACCTCGGGGATCCAGATGGCACAAACAACATGGGCCCAGCGGCCATCGCTGGTCTGCTTGAAGGCTCCACCTTTGTTTGGGCACAGAACACAATCAACCGGGCGAGAAGGGGACTGCAGGCAGCAGCGGCAAAGCCACTGGCCCTCGGGGATGTAGGGAACGCCGTAGCACTCCTGGTGCACAGCCAAGTTGCAGATGTCACAGAACAGAATAACGTTGCTGTTGTGACACTCATCATCCATGCAGACGCAGCAGACAGCGTCCTCGTCAATCAGGGACTGCTGGGCCCCATTGTTGCGGCTCTCCAAGTATGACTCCTTCTCCAACCTATCCAACAGCAGCTCAAAAGCATCGGCAGAAACTGTCCCATAGCCATCGTCCTTCCGCTTCTCGTTGACCATGTCCAGCCATGCCAGATCCTCCTCATCCATGTCATACTCCACCTCTGCATCGAGGTCCTCAGAAGGCTTCTCAATGTACCGGTAGTACGCTGCAGGCAGAGGGGGGGCCTCTGGCTGGCTGACGGAATCCATCACCCGGAAGCTGGGCTGGGGTAAGTGGAAAGATGTCCCGGGTGCGTGTTTGGAGCATGACTCTTTCTTTTTGCCTTTACAGGGAGTTTTCTTGGACTTAGAAGGAAACAGGGGCTGTTCGCTGTTTTCCTTGTTGCTGTTGCACTCAGTGATATCCTGGGCCGTCAGCTCATCCTCCGTGATGATCTTCAGGGGATCGTAGATGCTGATGCGATGAAGCCGTCCATCAATATCAACCTCCACTATCCGCTGGGCCTGGGCATATGTCAGAGTCTCCCGAGTGGGTGAGCATTTCAGGCTATATGGCGAGGGAGAACGTCTCCCTTCAGGATTCTGCCGGGACCTCCTCCGAGGCTTCCTCATAGCTGCACCTGGAAACCCTGTAACACAACAGAATACAATTTAAGCCAGCTGCACAGGGAACTATGAACAAGCGCAGATTCAAAACCATACTCAGCACGAGGAGTGAAACACATCCACTAGGGGCTCAGCTAACTCCAGATTCACTAAAGCACCAAAAGCATTTCCTCCTTGATGGATCCAAGGGGGCGCACATCCACCAGGAGATAGGTCTGCCATTTCTCCAGTTATGCTGTAGCACTGCATACCAAAGCCCCTCCAGGCCCCTGGCTTTGTTATCTTTTCAGAGGATTGACATACCAATGTACAGCCAGCTGAGAAAGGCTGGAATGAGTTTGACAGTATTTTGTATTGAGCTAACTATTGCACTGAGTGCTTTGCTCAGCTCCCAGGTGGAATTCTCACTAAAACGAATAACACTTTTCTATATTGGATGGCATTGTCCATATGTTAATACATTTATGCCGTACATTGATTTTCTTATGTTCTTGTGCCTGTTATTATCTTTATTTCCAGTAGCACACAAAGTGTGCTAGAGATTTTCCAAACTTAGAAACAGGCACTATTCCTGCCCAGGAAACTGTGGAACTGTTTTTACTCAACAGATGCTGCAGTCAGTGTTCCTTGTAAGCTGTGCACTTGTGCGGCCACTGGGAAGAGATTCAAATGCAGCCCAACTCATTAGCAGAGTGTCCACAGCTAGGTTTTTTTTTGTTTCTACTGGTGGTGCACATTCACATATGCTTTGGTGCCCATAACCAACTATTTCCCACACTAATGGAAAACCCCCACACATGATCAGAAGGAACACTGGCTGTAATACTTCCAAAGCTGAAAATTTTATAGAAGAGGGTTATATACCTAGATCTGCAAGTAATACCCCACTGCAGAGAAAGTAGATAAGGAAGTGTTATTTACTCCTTTTCACAACACAAGAACGAGAAGTCACCAGATGAAATGAATAGGCAGTGGGTTTAAAACAAACAAAAGGAAGTATTTTTTCACACAACACACAATCAACCTGTGGAATTCTGCCAGAGGATGTTTTGAAGGCCAAGATTATAACAGGGTTCAAAAAAGAGCTAGATAAGTTCATGGAGGATAGGTCGGTCCATCAATGGCCATTAGCCAGGATGGGTAGGGATGGTGTCTCTAGCCTCTGTTTGTTACAAGCTGGGAATGGGTGACGGGGTAGATCACGTGATGATTCCCTGTTCTGTTCATTCCTTCTGGGGCACCTGTCACTGGCAACTGTAGGAAGACAGTACACTGGGCTAGAGTATGGTCGTCCTTATGCAAACATACTACATTATGTGAGTTCTAGCCATGAAGCTACATCGGGGAACCTGTCTTTTTTAAGTGGAGTCAGTTCCTTGGCTAAGGCTGCAACCACCTTTTCAGTCAGGGCCTTATTTTCAACCCTTCTGTAAAGCAGTTTACAAAAATACTCATTTTGCAAGTTATGACACAGGCTCAGGGTGCTGCATTAGGCATTGCTGCGGGACAATGATTGTGCAATGGGATTTGGAAAGGTTTGGAAAAGATTCATCTGGCCAAGAACTGTGGGAAGTTGTCTCCTGGCTCTGGAACATTTCCAGAGTATCTATCGAAAGGGACTGACACTGAAATAGATCAGTAATATGCTCTTCAGTAAGCACAATTCTTGAGGGAATTTGGGAATCCAATTTATCTTCCCTTTTTAATACACTCGAACCTCTTTAATCCAGCAATTTTGGGAAAAGGACTATGCCAGATTATGGAATTTTCCGGACCATGTGTATTTGCCACAATGAAGGGTAAACAAAGTCGATTATCAAAGCTTTTGCATGTACAAACCATTATAGAGTACTGTATATGTATAACATGTCATAAGTAGGGATGTGAACATGTAACCATGTACACGATTAACTGATGAGCCTGGGCTCATCAGTTAACCTTCACGGTTACATGCAGGCTCTCAGTAAACGTGGGAAGCTGGCTTAAAAGCCAGTTCCTGGAGTGCACTGTATGCCCACTCCTTCCCACGCACTTCTGCCTCTGATACAGAGGCAACAGTATGGGAGCAGTGGAGGAGGCAGGTGGGAGCCAATACGCGTGGGGAGCCAGCTTTTAAGCCAGCTCCCTGCACACACTGGCTCCCAGGGAACCCCCTGCACCCACGTGTAACCATATAATTTTCAGTGATTACATGGTTACTAAATTAAATGCATTTTAACATCCCTAGTCATAAGATAAATCTTATGAATCATCAGTAAATTCATCATCATAATCTTATGAATAATAAAAAAATTCATCAGATAAATTCATGAATAATCAGTATCCAATGAATGTGCTGGGGAGAATGAGAGAGTGAGCAGTGTTGAGACTACTTGTTCACTAAGGCCAGGAAAGGACTTAACTATTAGTAGTTATCTTTTAAGTTTTGTGTAGGTATGCTGCATGACTAGCAGTCAAGGACAAGCTGCTATTCCAGCACCTACCTACCATCCCGGCTACATACCATATGTAGATTAGAGCTATAGATTACCTTTATAATCCTGCATGCTCTGACGACCAACACAACTGAGCTGAGACTGCAATGTAAACTGGTCTCCAGCCTCACTCTCCACAATGACAGGTGTTCCCTGTGGAGCACTCCAGAGAGAGAGCATGTATGTAACTAGCCCTGTGTCTGCTTCTGAACATGCCCAATGGGATAAAACTAGCCAAGCAAAGTCAGAGGAAGAATGCAGCCAGATGTAAGGACAAAGCATCCCTTCCTTCTGCTATTCGGTGGGATTCTCAAGGAACAGAGGGTGACGGTTTCATTTCAAGGCTCAGGCATCAGCTGGTCAACATGGAACAGGGGAAGAGATAGTGACACATGAAAAGATTCTTTTCCTCCCAAACACTTTTCAAACAGCAACACAATACATTGAGGGTGATGACTTTTTAACAGGGAGAGACAGAATGGTCTGCTGGAGCCAGAAGATTCAGTGGGAACTGAAGCAGCTGGAGAGAGGAAAGAAAATACCAGCAACAGAAATGCTATGTGGGAGAGAGGTGGGAAAGGCGAGATGGGAATGTTACTAGGAAGCCAGATAAATGACTCGAGAAATGCAATGCCAGCGACATGAAAATGAGCTGTGGGAAGAAAAGGCTAAAGAAACAGAAAGAAGGGGAGAGGAGAGAAAGACAAACAAACCGCGAAAGACTCCTGAAAAGATAAGTGGGCTCCTGGCTTATCTCTTGCTGCACTGAGGGTGTGCGAAGGGCCTGAACTGCAACCTTACCCATATTTCATTGAACTATATAAATTCAGCCCTGCTTATAGAATTTGCAGCCATGAAAAACCATTATATAATGCAATACGTGTTTAGCCCATTGCACGATTTAGGTCTATAAAGAGCCTGACCCGGCAAACACAGATTCACAATAGGCAAGAATGAGTGAGGGCCTGAAGGGATCAGGCCCTTCCACAGTAATCAGTTAGGCTATGTCTACGTTGCTCCGTTATTTCAGAATAACTGATGTTATTCCAAAATAACACAGTACGCATCTACGCACAAGCAGTTATTTGGACTGCTTACTCCAACTCCTGTAACCCTCATTGTACGAGAAGTAAGGGAAGTTGGGGGAAGAGTGCTCCCTCTCAAAATAACTGCTGTGTGGACGGCGCCAAAAGTCGAAATAAGCTATTTCGACTTAAGCTACACAATTAGCGTCACTCAAGTTGTGTAGCTTATTTTGAGTTTAGCCCTGCTGTGTAGGGCTTAGTTCTGTTGGTGAAAGGTAAAGAAGTTCTAGGAGAGATGCTTCTAGCTCTGGAGTATCAATATTGCCGCAGCATGGTTACAGGAAAGGCTAATGGAGTATTAATCAGTATTAATCATTAATCAGCCAACTGATCAGCTGGTAGCAAAGATGCCAATTTCATTTGTCCTGACAACTTCCAGATGTCTCCAGTTGCTGGACAAGAGAATTTTTAAATAAAAAAAATGATAAGGCATTTTTGTCTACAAATTAAAATACAAGAAAACCATACCTAAAAGCCATCCTCTTAAAATTCAAACAGGTAAAAGCAAACAAGGTATAAGAAGCTGACAGAAAGGAAAGGTAGCAAGTAGGAGCCAACAGCAGTCACTGTTAGTATCACTTCTGGGAAAAACAAGTTGTTAGATACATTTTAACAGAACAGAGAAATAGCCTGGGGCAGATTTCACCCTACATGGACCAGCTATAGAAAGAGCCCAGTCACTAACAGAATGGTAGGATGCACTGGTTGCCTTATTGAGGCAGTTTGTATATTGCAGGGAGAAACTATGCAAAAGATCTGACTTTGGGAATGGAGCTAAGAAACGCACTCAGCCACTAAGAGACGTCCCCACAGCAGAGAAAGTTCTCCTTAGTCAACTTCCTTTCCAACTTGTCTCCTGTAAACCAATGGGAACAGAGTCTCTACTGTACATTCCTTTTTAATTGTTATCGCCTTCCTTTCCCACTGCAAATTAGCCAGGCCTAGAATGAGTTAACTGGAAAACATACAAGGGAGGGTTGAAACACAGAAGAGGAGGACTTCAGCAACACAAGTGAAATAGAAACCTAAAGAATTTAAACAGGCCCCAA
Source organism: Pelochelys cantorii (assembly GCA_032595735.1). Classification (NCBI taxonomy): domain Eukaryota; kingdom Metazoa; phylum Chordata; order Testudines; family Trionychidae; genus Pelochelys; species Pelochelys cantorii. The sequence goes on along the minus strand of CM064353.1, from coordinate 13,441,877 downwards.
GTTTGGAAAAACAGAATCAAATTCTATATAACTCGTGCAGCTAACTGAACATGCAGCTTCCATGTCCTGAAGACTCTGTTGTAAATATGTGCATCCAGCCTAACCAGTCACAACATTTACCTCCTACTTAGACCTATTAAAAAAAGGGGGGTTTCTCTCAGCGTAACTGGCTGTCACAAAGACAAGGTTACAAAAACATACAATCACTTAATACTATTCAGAAACATCTAAAAAGTTACTGAAACTGCTGCCAGTGAAAGCAGAGTTGCTGGGCCAGGGAGGGCAGCTGAACCCCAAAAGGGCCAGGATGCCAGTATAACCAACTGTTGTGTCCCATCTCTGAATCATGGCTCCAAAACAATAAAACAATCTGAAACAAAGCTAGCCAAACACAGCAGCTTCGCCAACTGCAGCTTCACCTACATTAAAGGAAATTGCTATTCTAATTCATCAGACCTTCTAGCACCTTGTAAAATCCGTCATGGTCACAGACAAGTGCTCCAAAGGGTATCCATGTGTACCAAAACAGTTGTTTTCAGTACGGCTAAATACGATAACATACTGTGCTGTTTTAGTTCCAACATGAACCACGGTTGCCAGTGTAATAGCACAAAGGTCCAAACACTGCTACTTTTACTGAACCATAATGCACAGGTAATGTTTCAAAAATCACCCATATCACTCTACTTCTGGGAACTGAGGGCTAGATACCCAGAGAGCACCACAATGGAACCAAATAGCATGGCCATTATTAAGCGCACACAGAACCATTTGTGTTTAACTCATTACTACCCACCAGCACATTCAGGAGCAGTTTCATTCTCAAGTATAAACGTGGCCTGCAGCCTCTGCCAGAGACCCAAGTGCCATCCTGATTCACATCCATGAAATGCTGGACTTACCCATTCCAGAATTTCAAAACTAATTTTCATGGCTGCCAGACCTTACTTCACCCACCCTCCATGCTCCTTCTGCACCCCTCTTATTCTGTTCTACTCCTCTCCTACGACACCTAGTCCTTCCTTGCTGCCATAAAATATTTCTCCTTCAATGCTGTTGCCACATTACTTCCTAAATCCCATCCAAGTGACATCGTGTCACATTCTACTGGTCCTTCTGAAGCCATTCCACCACGCTCACAATGAAGTCCACCATCCCCAGCATAGGCAACTCAGAATATCTTTGCTAATCCGTTTCCAGTGCCACCAAGTTTCAATCCTTGCTTAGCTGGCTGCAGGTCTCACCTTGCCTCCACGCCATTTCCAGCGTAACCAAGCCACAACCCTTCCATTTTACCTTTACAATATCCCCCCGATTCCTTCTCTAGCAACGTACTTGCCATCCGCCTACATGCCAGCCACTTGCTCCTCTTCCTCCACCTGCAGCCTGATGCTGCCCCTCCCTCGCCCAGCAGAGCTACTCAGGAAGGTCTGATCCACCACCTCTATCCAGCAGGACTGAAAGGAACACAGACCTGTATGAATTGCATAATGGGGGGGGGGGGTTTCAAATGCATGAAACGGCATTGTGTGTTTTATCTATATGATTGGATTGGCTGATGTGGAGAGAATTAAGTTGGTTTAAGAATGGATGTAACGGAGAGGCCTTCAGTGAGGCCTTCAGTGGAGAGGCCTGGGGATGGAGTGCCAGGGTGCTCCACAGTGCGTACGGGTGCCATCTGAGTGGGTGCGTCATGGAAAACAGAACGGTGCTCTGGGAGGAGTTGTGTTTTATGACAGATTTGGGTCCTGCCTTTGAGAGGTTCTAATCTGGACATCTGTTCCCTCTGATAAATGTCTCAGGCTGGCCAACAAGGTTGCACAATGCTGTCATCAGCTGCAGATAGGGGGGACCCCAGGCCAACACAGACTCTGAGAGCTTAGACCCCTCAGTTCTTGTGTCGGTGAGCAGGGGAAGAGAAGGCAAAAAGGAAACACCAAGTGCTGACTGAGGCAAAGGTCTAAATCAAAGCCAAGATGTCGCACTCTGGTTCCTTTGGTTACACCAAATAATCATGCTCAGGAGAAAAAGGCATTGGTGAACAGAAGGAACAGCAGCCTCCGTGCTATTCAATACACGGTCAGTGGCTAAAGAAATTAGTACCATCCAGGATTCAATAACAGATGAAGCCCCCGACTTTGTATGCAGAAACTGAATGGTACAGCAGGATTAGTGTTGGCACATTTGATTCCAGCTGTTCGGCTCAGCATGAAACAAAAAGGTACCAAAGAAGAGGTGAGGTTGCTTATTGCATCTGACTTCAAATGCATCTCCCCAGGACAGCAAGATCTGAGCCTGTACAGCTGATGCATGAGTTCTGGGAGGGGATTCCAACAGCTTGGGTGTGGAGCTGCTCTATGCTGATCCAGAAACCCACTGTGGGAAGATCAGGTTCCTTATCACAGTGGCACTAGAGCAGTGGTTCCCAAACTTTTTGGCATCACGCCCCCTTTTGATTTTTGAAAAACCCTCATGCCCTCCCCCCCCCCAATAGCAGCAAAATTTGAGCAAAAAAAAAAAAGGGAAAAAAGGAGCTGAACAGGGCAGCACAACTTGATGGGGGGGGGAGGCTGGGTCGCCTTGCACCTCCCCTGGAATTTCTTTACGCCCCCCCCAGGGGGCACGCCCCTCCAGTTTGGGAACCCATGCACTAGAGTTACTGATGATGCTCTATGATTTCAATATCCCCTTAGACGAGGGTTCTTCTGGCTCATTCCAGAATTTCATGCCAAGAAAACCATGAAACGGCCCTACATAATTGCAAGCTCCATTCATAAGGACACTCTAGATCTTGCGGCTGGGGAAAGAGGCTAGGACAGCGGTGGGCAGCCTGCAGCTCATGGGCCACACGCAACTCATTTTGCGGTCCTATGTGCAGCCTGCGAGACATTTTTTTACCGTTGCCCACACGCAGGGTTGTCAGAGTCTGCTGGTTTCCATCCGTATAGGTTTTTCCCCACCAGTATTACTAAAGTGACACCCACATAAAGCAGGGGCATGTGAAGTGAGGTGCAGGCTGATTGCACACAACATAGACTGTGAGAGCTGTGCACTCCCTCTGCATCCAACCAAAGTGCTGCTGTGGTTCAGTCGGCACAGCCCGCAAATTCTAGATACACAAGCATGGTTCACAAAACTACCCTGTCCCGGGAGACCATCTTGGTTACAACAAACTTCCAAGCCCACTGAGATGAGGGAAGGCCACTCATGCAGCACACTCACCAGTCTAGGTTGCCCGTTGCTGGGTTAGAATTTCCTCTGTCATGGGACAACCGCAGGCTCCTTCAATTTGAGATCAGGACGTGCCATCCCACCCGGGACGATGATGGTTTGCCCCAGACCAGTGGTTCTAAACCCATGGGCTGGCTGTGGACCAATGAGCAGTGTGGATGTGGCCCACATAACACACAGAGAGTTGCATATACCGCCCACAATGGTAAACAGATTGAGAAGCACTGCTCTAGAGGCTGATGGAGTGAGTTTCCAGGTTTTGAGGCAGAAGGCTGTTCTTCCAATAGACCACTCTGTTTATAGCTGAGTGAGACTTTATAACAATCTTTTTATCCTCCACTACAGACAATGACCCCTAAAGGCCCCCGCTCTGTTATCTTTGGCTTCCCAAATTACTTTGGTGAACTGTCACAGGCCAAGCAAGAAGGGAGAGCACCAAAGCATTGGAAGCAGAAGTCTAAAGCAGCGCCTGACTGACTGTTGCATACACAGCTCTTAAGATCATATACCATGGCTGTGCTAAGAAATGTTTCCTCACTTCCACCATAGCATCTGCAATGTCTCGCACAGCAAAACTGTTCCAAGTGACGCTGACAGCTTGGTGAATCCTTATTGCCTCCACTGAGATGCCAACTTGAGTTTCTCTTGTAAAGTTTCCATGTGACTTTCCAAATGTGAGCAATTTTGTTTGCACTGGGCTATCCTTTGTCTTAAGAGGGCCCATACCCTGCCTCTTCTGCAGAGGTGCGACCAGTATTGCTTGCTGAGATTGTGGAGACTTTGGCTATGGCTACATTGTAACCTTCTTCCGGAAAAGCTTATGCAAATGAAGTGCGGCGTGGAAAATCGCCACGCTTCATTTGCATAATAAATTAGTAGCCGCTTTTGCGCAACAGCCGTTCTTCCTAAAAAAATGAGGAACGGCTCTTGCGCAAGAGAGGGTTTTTGCACAAAAAGGAGGCGTCTACACAGCTCCTTTTTGTGCAAAAGCCTCTTGAACAAAAGCAGCTGCTAATTAATTATGCAAATGAAGCACGGCGATATTCCACGCCGCGCTTCATTTGCATAAGCTTGTCCGGAAGAAGGCTACAGTGTAGCCGTAGCCTTTGGGTCAGCTTCAGGTTACAACCCAAAATCTGGACGCTTGAAACAGCTGGCAGGTGAACATCAGTGGAGAAACTGCGTCCACTTTGATCAAGATCGCCAATGTTCCAGTGCCACGCTCAAGAAATGAAGTTTAACTGGTTAAACCCTCACATCTCTAGTGCGTATGAGACACTCCTCAAAGAGGGTAAGGGAGTTGACATGGGCTGCACTGTATTCAATACACTGAAGAGACACAGCCCTATGTCTCTATCAGGTGTGACCCAGAGACAGCAGCTAAACAAATTCTCTGTGCTTAGATGAACTTGGGACTTGAGTGAGAATTAGCTGGTGCAATCCAATCCAGACAAGACTGAGATAATGTTGGTGGGCTGCAGGAAGCAGCTGGGATTGTGTAGGGGTCTTATTTTAGCACCCAATATCCACAAAGTGGAAGATAGGGGCACCACACGAGGCTGTGATATCCTGAGCTGCTCTGGACCACCCAAGTAGCAGCTGGGGCCAAGCAGGCACTACACCTGGCACATAAGTGCGACGTTTTCCCTCCGAATGGAGTTTGCTGCAGTTTTCCATGCCACGAAGATAAGATTGCTGGAATGTGCTCTCCGTGGGGTTGCATGCTCAGACCATTCAGAAGCTGGAGCTGTTCAGAATCCTGCAACCCACTGATTAAGTGGCATTGCACAATGGGAACACATTCAAACAGTGCCCTATGATCAGAACTGACCTCCAATAAGCTTCCAGGTGGAACTCAAAGTGTTGGCTTTGCCTACAAAGCCCTGAATGGTTCGGGACCTATTTACCTGAGAGATGCCTTGTTGGAAGTGAGACCAGCAAAGATGTTTTACCTGCCGTTCCTTTGACATAAAGAAAAGAAGCTGTTTCAGGGACCTCAGTTTTAGAATTCAGTCCCAACCTTGATCCACCGGAGCCCAAATCTGTTAACCTTCTGAGTACAATGAAAATCCCATCTTTTTTCCCTATTTCTAAAGCAGCTTAGGAAGACATGGACTGATGTAGTTATAAAACAAGTAGTCCTGTCGCACCTTAGGGTATGTATACACTGCATTCCTCTTTCGAGAGAGGAATGCAAATGCAGCCAAGCGAAATTGCAAATGAAGCGCGGATTTGAATTTTCCATGCTTCATTTGCATAATGGCGTCTGGGTGCTTTTTCAAAATGCCCTATTTCGGAAAAAAAAAAACCCTTCTTTCGAAATAACCCTTAAGCCTCATTTTTTAAGGAGTAAGGGTTATTTCGAAAGAAGGATTTTTTTTAAATAACCCCGTCTACACAGCGGGGATTTTTTTCGAAATAGGGCATTTCGAAAAAGCGCCCGGACGCCATTATGCAAATGAAGTGTTGGAAATTCAAATCTGCACTTCATTTGCAATTTCACTTGGCTGCATTTGCATTCCTTTATCGAAAGAGGAATGCAGTGTAGACCTTAGGCTACGTCTACACTGTAGGCTTCTTGCGCAAGAACTGTTTTGCGCAAGGATTCTTGTGCAAAAGATCTTCCACAAGAGCATGTCCACACTGCCATGTGCTTTTGCGCAAGAGATGTGCTTTTGCGCAAGAGCATCCATGGCAGTGTGGACACTCTCTTGCACAAGAAAGCTCTGATGGCCATTTTAGCCATAGGGGTTTCTTACGCAAGAAAATCATGTTGCACATCTACACTGCCATCTTGTGGAAGAGCTCTTACGCAAGAGGGCTTATTCCTTGTGGGGACAGGAATAACTCTTTCGGAAGAAGTCCTGTTTTCCGACGCTTTACTGTAAATTTACTTGCGCAAGAACACGCGTGCAGTGTAGACACGCTAAGCAGTCCTGCTCCTATGAGGCATAAAGGAAGTCAACGGGAGCACTTGCTCCTGTCGACTTCCTGCTGTGTGGATGGCACCAAAAAGCGATTTAAGGTACTTTGACTCCAGCTAAGTAATTAACATAGCTGGAGTTTTGTATCTTAATTTGAACTTATCTCCTAGTGTAGAACTGGCCTAAGGTGCCACAGGACTACTCACTGTTTTTAAAGCTACAGACTACCATGGCTACCCCTCTGATGTAGTTATAGTTATGGAAAGTGCCTTGTTTATGTTAGTCTATATTGTGGTTTTTAATTTTCCAGAGCACTCGATGGGCACCTATAAATAAATCAATAAATGCCACAAAGAAATAATCCTCAATGCCTTCAAGTCACGCTTACGCATCATCTTGTCACCATACAGCATTCTTTTCTCATGGCAACCAGACTTAACACCAGCCATGCCTGTCCACCTAATCACATGCCTTACACAGTGTCCACGAATGCACCTACGAGACACATGTCAACCAAGTCCTACTCTTCACCAAGGACAAACACACACGGTATTTGCAGATGGCTTGGACTGAAGTATACAAGGAACTGTATCTAGGCTCAGCAGTACAGCTGCATGCCCTAGATCTGATCAGAGCATGCAGTGAACGTTATCAAGTCTAATCACAGGCCTGGCATTGGTACCCACCATGCCAGTGACAATGCATGCAGAGAGTTAAGTCATGCCTCAACATCAGATTCCTGTAAGCTGCATGGTTGAGCAGCTGTGCAGTTGCCTATTTAGCACCATGCAGGGGCTCAATGAAGCCGCACAAGCGAGGGACCTGTAGTACCCTCCAACCAACCAGGGCTGCTGGGCTCCAGCCTGGACCCTGCCATAGGCAGTCCAGCTCCGACCTGGCTCCTGCTGCAGGATCCTAGCCCTGATCCTGCCACAGGAAGAAGTTGGGGCGGGGGACTCTGGCCCCCATCTGGCCATGATGGCCCAGCTCCGGCCCTGATCCTGCCACAGACTGAAATCCCCATTCGGCCACAGCTGTGGTGCCCCAGCTCCATCTGGCCACAGTGGCCCAGCTGCAGTGCCCGAGCTCCCATATGGCAGCCTGGCTCCAGCCCCTATCCAACCATGGCGGCCTGAATCTGGCCCTGATCCTGCAATAGGCCCCAGCCTGGCCCCATCAAGCCGTAGTCCCCCTCCAGCCTCATCTCCCATCCAGCCTCATCTCCCACCCTCCCCTGGCAACCTGGCCCTAAGCCCCATTTAGCTATAGCCCCCATTCAGGCCCAGCAACCCAAGCTGGTCCCCCTCTGTCCCCTTACACCCAGGCAATGCTGAGAGGAGAGAGAGCTGGGGGGAATCCTCTCTCCTTGCAGTTGTCTCAGAGCATCCTCATTCACCCCAAACCTTTGAACCTGGCTCCACCCATAGCCCATATCCCCAACCAGAACCCTCGCACCCCAACCATCTACTCCAATTCTGAGCCCTTCTTTCCTGGCCTCACCCAGAGCCCGCACCCCCAGCCTGAGCCCTCATAGCCTTGCATCCCAACCCTCTGTCGCACACCTGAGCCTCCTCACACACTATAAATCTCTTGTAACACGTCGCCTCCATATTGATGCACGTAACAAAATTCATTCCACTCAGCCATGAGAAAAATTAGAGGGAACACTGCTCAACACAGGGGTTAAGATCTATGTTGATAACTGAAGATAGTACAATAGTGTGAGGAGTGATTACACTAAACCGTGTCACTTTTCAGCTGGGGATGGTGCAAGCCAGATAGCAGGCCAAACTACTGGAAAGCACATGCAAAGAGCTGCACCAGGTGTTAGCAGGGGCTATCTCTGCCCACTATGAGAATGGAGCATACAATGTGTAGTATCGGGTATCTGCAGGAAAGCCTTGCTCTTAGGCTGGGTGCATATAAAGAAAAGTGACAGGTGTCAATATGGGGGTCTTCTAGGCCAGTATTTTTCAAACTATGGGTTGTGACCCAGTACTGGCTGGTGGAATGTCAGACCCTGGGTCTCATTGCTGCAGAAGGATTCGGTGACCAGTGGGGGAGCTCAGGCAAGCTACCCGCCTGTCCTGGCACTGTAGACTGCACTGCGCCCCAGAAACTACCAGCAGCAGGCCCATCTCCTAGATGGCGGGGAGGAAGAGAGTGCGCAAGGCTCCAGGACGCATTGCCCCGGCCCCGTATGCTAACTCCACACTCCCATTGTCTGGGAACCTGCTGCTGGCTGCTTCTGGGGTGCAGCAAAGTTTGTAGTGCCAGGAGAGGCAGGAAGGCTGCCTTTGCACTCACCGCTGCACCCCTGACTAGGGTTGCCAGGTGTCTGGTATTGACCCAAACAGTCTGGTATTTTCGCCTCCGGTCCGGTAAAAAAATTTCAGAAAATACTGGACTCCTAAAATGTCCAGTATTTTCTGGTTTTCTCCTGGCCAGGAGGTGAAAATACCAGGTGCTTAGCAGGTTCCGCAGGGCAGCTGTCTGGCCTGGAGTAGGGAGACAAGATGGTAGATGGCTGCGAGCATCCTGTTAGGGCCAAAAAGCCTCAAAGGCATGTCTTAAAGGGGCCATGCTGGGTTTTTTGTCCCCTCAACAACTTTGGTCTCCCCCCCTTTTTTTTTCTCAGCAGAATTTTTTCCCCGGTGGGTTTTTTTTGGGGGGGGGAGAGGGAGTGTTTGGTATTTTTGGTTAAACTATCTGGCAACCCTACCTCTGACAGAGAGGCACTCGAGGAAAGCCCCTCCTGCCCCAGCCCTGACACCCTGAAGCCAGAGCCCACTCCTACACCCCAAAGCTCTCATCCTCAGCCCCCACCCCAGAGCCCACACTCTAGTCAAATTATGTTGAGTCGTGGGCATCGACAATTTTCTTCAACTGACTCATTAGAAAACCCCTGTTCTAGGCTACCAAACCAGGGGCAATGCACACGCAGTGAGCCATTTCAAGCCACACCAGGAGACCCTCTGCTCCCATGGTGAGGACAGTGTTGGCAGTGATGAGTCAGGCCTCAGTAAGGTCCCCACTATGGGGGCATGCTGCATGCAATAAAATATGTAAAGCCTTAGGAGGGGGCTTCTTTCAGAGCTATGAAACATGCAGTGAACTGTGTCAGGTATCAGCAGGGCCCTCTCCAAGGCAGAGGTGGGTCAGTATATGTCAGAGGGATGGTGCATGCCATGAGCTGTGCCAGGTCTTGGCAGCCCCTGCAAGGATGTGGTGAGTCAACCCATGGCAGGGGGATAGTGCATGCAGTGAACTGAGCCAGGTCTCAGCAGCACCCCCCCACATGGAGGGATTGTGCATACTGTGAGCTACGTGAGGTATCAGCAATCCCCCAAAAGGTGGGGTTTGGTCAGCCTATGGCAGGGGACACTGCATGCAGTGAGCTGTGCCAGGTATCAGCAACACCCCGAGGCAGTGGTGGCTCAGCTGGAGGTGGTGCATGTTGTGAGTCATGCCAGGTCTCAGAACCCCCCAAAGGCAGCAGTGGGTCAGCCCCTGGCAGGGGGATGGTGCATGCCGTGAGCTGTGCCAGGTCTCAGAACCCCCCAAAGGCAGCAGTGGGTCAGCCCCCGGCAGGGGGATGGTGCATGCCGTGAGCTGTGCCAGGTCTCAGACCCCCCCAAAGGCAGCAGTGGGTCAGTCCCTGGCAGGGGGATGGTGCATGCCGTGAGCTGTGCCAGGTCTCAGAACCCCCCAAAGGCAGCAGTGGGTCAGCCCCTGGCAGGGGGATGGTGCATGCCGTGAGCTGTGCCAGGTCTCAGAACCCCCCAAAGGCAGCAGTGGGTCAGCCCCTGGCAGGGGGATGGTGCATGCCGTGAGCTGTGCCAGGTCTCAGAACCCCCCAAAGGCAGCAGTGGGTCAGTCCCTGGCAGGGGGATGGTGCATGCCGTGAGCTGTGCCAGGTCTCAGAACCCCCCAAAGGCAGCAGTGGGTCAGTCCCCGGCAGGGGGATGGTGCATGCCGTGAGCTGTGCCAGGTCTCAGAACCCCCCAAAGGCAGCAGTGGGTCAGCCCCCGGCAGGGGGATGGTGCATGCCGTGACCCGCCCAGGTGAAGGGGGATTAGCTCACGGCAGGGGGGCAGTGCATGCCGTGAGCTGTGCCAGGTCTCAGAACCCCCCAAAGGCAGCAGTGGGTCAGCCCCTGGCAGGGGGATGGTGCATGCCGTGAGCTGTGCCAGGTCTCAGAACCCCCCAAAGGCAGCAGTGGGTCAGTCCCTGGCAGGGGGATGGTGCATGCCGTGACCCGCCCAGGTGAAGGGGGATTAGCTCACGGCAGGGGGGCAGTGCATGCCGTGAGCTGTGCCAGGTCTCAGAACCCCCCAAAGGCAGCAGTGGGTCAGCCCCTGGCAGGGGGATGGTGCATGCCGTGAGCTGTGCCAGGTCTCAGAACCCCCCAAAGGCAGCAGTGGGTCAGCCCCCGGCAGGGGGATGGTGCATGCCGTGACCCGCCCAGGTGAAGGGGGATTAGCTCACGGCAGGGGGGCAGTGCATGCTGAGAGCTGTGCCAGGCATCAGCACCCCCCCCCCCCGCCGGTGGCAGTGGGTCAGTCCACGTCAGGGGCGGTGCATGCACGAGCTGTGCCAGGCCCCGCAGGAGCGGCGGGCTGTCGGTTTTCCAGCATTCCCGAGACCTTCAGTGGGGAAAACCCCTCCTCCACTCACAATGGGAGCACGGGGGGACGGGGAGCCGGATCTCCGCCGCCATTGGCGGCCGCCGCCTTCCATCCGCTCACTGAGGCCAATGGGAGCACGGCGCCTGTGAGGAGCAACGAGGGGCGGGTCCCGTTCCCGCCTCGACCAATGGCGTGGAAGAAGGTGGGCGGGGCCACCCCGTTCTGGGGGACAAGATGGCGGGGGGGTTCGTTGCCCCAGCTCCCCCCCCAGCCACCCCTCCTTTCCGCCGCCCCCGCCCCAAGGCGCCGCGCAGGCGGCCGCGCTCCCCCGGTGCCCCGAGCCCCCTCCCTGCCCGCGCCCCGGGCCACCTTCCCGCCGCCCCCGGGCCGGGGCCCGCGTTACCTGGCCGCGCCGCCGCCTGCTCCTCCCGCTTGGCCAAGGCGGCTCCGGCTCCCGCGCGGGGGGGGAGCTCGCAGCGCGGGGGGACGGGACAAGATGTCAGCTGGGTCGGGTCCGCTCCTCCGCCGCTGCCGCCTCAGCGCCGCCCCCCGCCGCGGCGGCTCCGAGCCCGGCCCCGCTGCCGCGCCCGGGGGCCCCGCGCGCTCCGCCGCGGCTGCTGGTGCGGGGGGAAGCGGGGGGGGGGGACAAGATGGAGGCGGCAGCGCAGCCCGGCCGAGCGGAGAGGGAAGGAGGCAGCGAGAGAGCGCGGGGGGAGGGGGCTGCAGCAGCTTCGCTCCCCCCCACAGGCAGGGACCGCCCCCCCTCGCTCCCCCCTCCCCGGACACCACAGAGCGGGAGGCCCGGGGGCAGCGGCCTCTGGGGGGGGAGGGGAGCCGAGCGAAGACTGCCCGCCTCGAGCGCCCCCTCCCCCACGGGGGTGTGTGCCCTGCCTTTAGCGTGCTGAAGGGGGGCAGCCTAGGGGTGACCCCCACGGGGTGAAACGGGGGGGTACCCCTCTCTCTAACGTATTGAAAGGGGGCAGCCTCGGAGCCCCCTCCACTGGGCTGAATGGGGGGGGGTTCCCTCTGCCTCCAGTGTGCTGAAGGGGGGCAGCCTAGGGGTGACCCCCACAGGGTGAAACGGGGGGGGTACCCCTCTCTCTAATGTATTGAAAGGGGGCAGCCTCGGAGTCCCCTCCACTGGGCTGAATGGGGGGGGGTTCCCTCTGCCTCCAGTGTGCTGAAGGGGGGCAGCCTAGGGGTGACCCCCACGGGGTGAAACAGGGGGGTACCCCTCTCTCTAACGTATTGAAAGGGGGCAGCCTCGGAGCCCCCTCCACTGGGCTGAATGGGGGGGGTCCCCTCTGCCTCCAGTGTGCTGAAGGGGGGCAGCCTAGGCATGACCTCTATGGGGCTACACTTGGAGTTTCTCCTGCCTCATGTGCCGAAGGGGGGACAGCCTGCCAGGGACCCCCACCCCTTATATTGAGCTGGAGGGTTACACTGTGCTGAAAGGGGCAGATTGGGTGTGATCTGCCTGCAGTGTGCTGAAGTAAGTGTGGGGGGGGGGTGGGGAGGAGGGGAATGACCACCTCATATGCTGAGCTGGACAGTCTCCCACTGGAGGTGGGTGTGCTGAAGGAGTATAGCCTGGGGTGTGTCCCTCCCCCCAGTGTGCAAAAGTGAAGGGCAATGTGGGGCTATGACTGCTAACCTGGTATCTTGAGCTGGGTGGTGTATCCTTTCTCCAGCTTACTGAAGCTGGGGAGCAGCCTTATAGGTGACCCCCCATTCTCATCTACTGGATAGGGAATTAATTGGGAAGTATCCTCACACCATCACTGCTGAAGGGGGGGGTTCAGCCTGGAGATGTCACTACAATCCCAATATACTGATTGACAGCCTTAGAGTGTGACAAGTAAGTTATCTTCCCACATGGCTACCCAACAGCCTGGGGTTTTCTCTCTCCCCACTCCCCTCAAAATATGCTGAAGGGTCAAGCCTGATTGCCACCTTTTGTGCTCTGTGTGCTGACTGCTCAGCTTCCCACTTGCACCTGTTCCCAACCTTTCTGTTGCGTAAGGTTAGCTAGATTAAACAAATGGTCCGAACAGTACAATCCACATTTATTTTGTAGCACAATGTTTATGCATTCACCTAAAGTATTGGGCTATGTCTACACTTGCGGCTTCTTGCTCAAGTACAGCCGTTCTTGCGCAAGACTCTGCAGAGCATCCACACTGCCCGCTTGCTCTTGTGCAAGGAAATTTACAGTACGGCATGGTAAGAGAGGGCTTGTTGTGCAAGAGCTACACTCTTTTTTATCAGGTGTAAGCCCTCTTGCGCAGGAGTTCTTGCACAAGAGGGCAGTGTGGACGTGCGGCAGGGATTTCTTGCGCAAGAAAGCCCTATGGCTAAAGTGGCCGTCAGAGCTTTCTTGCGCAAGAGAGCGTCCACACTGCCATGGGAGCGCTTGCGCAAAAGCACAGCTTGCACATGGCAGTGTGGACGTTTTCTTAAGCAAGACTTCTTGCACAAGAACCCTTGCGGAAGATGTTCTTGCGCAAGAACCCGGCAGTGTAGACATAGCCTTGGGGAGTTAACAGGAGAACAGCACTGAGAGTAAGAGTAATTAAGGCTTGGGCAAAGGAGAAAATAGGTATTGAACTGGAAAGTTGGTGAGGTAGACCAAACATTTCTAATATATGGCATGCCCTATAAAAAGTATCCCATGGGCACCCTATCACCCAGTAATGATTGTGCCTATATTCCATAGAGGGATACTAGCTTATAAAATCAGCTGAAAAATTGATTGAATTTCAATAAAATAGAAATGAAAATTTTCATGGTTTTCCCCCTCCTCCGCCCCCATTTTCTGACCAATTCTGAGTTTTAGCTTTTATTGTGAATTAGCAGTGGACTATGAGTAGCAGCATCTGACATTTAACTTTGCAATGCACTCATGATCCAAGGACCCCAATTTAAGGAAACTGTTTAATATAACACTGGGAAACTTGTATTAAATGTTACACTAAATCATGGATATCCTTTTCTATATCAGCTGCAAAATTTAAGCCAACTTTCTTTTCCAAGCCCTGTGTCAATGCATTCTTAAAAAAAACCAGCAACATGCTGGAACTCACAATTTTTCGGTAACACACTGGGTTGTAAGCTACACTTGGATCAGTGCATCAGTGGGAGCTGTGGAAATAAAGGGCCAAGACCTGGTACTATTACAAAACTATCAATTTTAGTGGAATGACAATGAGCCCAAAATTAACATTTAGTGGCCTAATCTTAACAACAAAGCATAGTAGTCTTCACAAAACAAATGTTTAAAATATTGGAAGCAGGAGTGTAGGGTAGGAAAGACTCTAAAATAAAATCAACTCATTGCCCTTGTTTTATGTTAGAACTTCATTTTCATTCCAGATGGAGGTTTTGGTGTGTGTTTGCATATGTTTGGCATATACAGTGGTGAAACTTCCAGCAACCATTTTACTATAGTTTCACTTCTGAGTCTATTTAGAGCAGTGGTGGGCAATCTGTGGCCCATTGGGGTTCTGTATGTGGCTCACAAGACATTTTGTTTACCATTGCCCATTCTCAGATTCTGCTGGTTCCATGTAGGTTTTTTCCTAATGGTATTACTAAAATGACATGCAAGTGCACATGAAGTGAAGTGCGTAATGATTGCACACAACATTGACGGTAAGAGCCATGTGCTCCCTCTGCATCCAATCAAAGCGCTGCTACAGTTCAATCAGCACACCCAGAAAAGCTAGGTACACAAGAACAGTTAGCAAAACTACCCTAGCACAGGAGACCATCTTGGTTACAAATATTTTGCAGCCCACCAAGATGGAGGATCACTCATGTGGCCCACTCACTAGCCTAGGTTGTCCATCACTGGTTTAGAGTCAGATGCTTAGGCTACTTCTACATCATGTACTGGGGGTGTGAGCTCCGGTTTGCATACACATGCTTTTGCTAGCTCTCTTGTGAGTTAGCACACTAAAAAATAGTAATAGAGCCATGCTAGTATGGACTAGCTGCTCCAAGAGGGGTTCAGGCAAGTTTGTATAGAGGATATCAAGTATTGCTGTTCACTACTGCCTATGCTATCACAGCTACACTATTTTTAGTGTACTCAGAGGAGAGTGTGTATTGGAGATGGGAATCACACCCTAGCTCATAGTGTAGATTTAGTCTGAGTTGCACTGAGATTGGTATCTTTACAAGGTTAGGCCCCAATCTTGCACAGATTTACACATCTAATATCAAATTTGTAAATAATCCCGCTGAGTACAGTAAGACTACTCATATGCATAAAGTTAAGTATATCCATAAACCTTTGCAAGATGAGGCCTTGCATTAGCAGGTTCTCCATCATTTAATTTTACAGTGTATATGTGGAACTAATGTGTTATTTTTAAAAACATTCAGACTTATCTCAGTGTCCCAGAGGAACACTTTAATTCAATTTATTCTCTCTATCTGTTTTTGAAGGGTGCAAGTTCAAAACTAATGCTGCTTCTTCAAAGAAAAATGACAGGCAGTGAAGCTCAAGCAGAACTGTGTGCCTTCAGTTCCAAATCATAAATTTCCTCAGCTTCATTCTAGCACATTTGTATTTAAACATGAGGAGAGTTACAATTTGGAGTTGAAGCAGTGCAGTTACATTTGTAAATAAAAAAACTGAAAATGAATATAAGTAGCAACTACTCAACTAAAACGTGCCATTTTTAAAATGTTCTTAAAACTGCCATTGCTAAAAGCTACCAGCGCACATTAATGCTTGATATTCAGAGTTGATTAACATTCTCAGCTCCCATTTATGTCCATCTGGAGATGTGAATGCTCAGTTAAATTACACTTTTAAAATGGCATTCTAAAGGCACTGGTCTTGCATGTGATATCTGAGAACCCATGCCCAACAGGGCTTTGCATATGCATGGAGATCCACCTGCATGGAGCAGTTTACAGGATCAGGGCCTAATTAATTAATGTATATGCCTGTAGACATCTTTTTGACATTAATATGTAAATTTTTATTTTAAACCAAACCTGTTTGTTCTGAGCTTGAATTTGTCTGCAAAAAACATCTGAATTTTGTGACTTCAATTTCTAAAATTCTGTAAAAAGGAGTTTGAAGGATTTAAGTCACTTTCATGAAATCAAAATTAGAATAAGGCTAAATACAAGTATGCTAAGCTTGCAATAGGATTTAAAGCAGCAGAAATATGACCTTTCAAAATAAAGTAGTCATCAATCAACAGAAATGTTGATGGAATTAAATGTGAAACAGCACTGGCTATGCCATATTAGAAATGCGCAAACTTGGTATGCTCAGAAAACGGCCCTTTGAACAAGTATTCTGTTAAAATATTACATACATGTGTTCATCTGTATATACTGAAACTCTTATCCTGAAATCATGCTGACAGACAAATCCTTCTAAATAAAGTGTGCTTAAACCTGTTATGAAGACATAACCTCAAGTAATTTTCCCCCTTCATTTGTCTGATTATACCAGTGAACAGATTCTTAACTGTGGACTGCCTCTTAACAGAGGGGTCTCAAAGACACCAATCATGTGCCATTTATTGTTGCACAACATCCCCATGGAAAGTATTATTACATGGAAAATATTAGAGAAGTGTATTTTTAGTTGTCATTAATGCAATAAATATTTCTTTTGGGGGTGGAACTCTCACTGTTTTCCTTTTTTTCTATCCTCCTCCTCTTCCACCTGTTTTGTTCCTTTGGGGTAGAAACAAGCAGAGTCAGCCCCAGTGACTAGCTGAACCAGCACAGGCTATTAAGAATATACAAACACCCTTAGAATGTTTAAAGTTTAATGTGAAAAAAAATTTAATCCTATGGGACAAAATAAAACCCATTTTCCAGGCAACTATATGTTTTTTTCCAAAGATCCACATGAAAAGGAAATTAAATGACTTTTAATTGGTTTCCAAAGCAGAGGGAGTGCCGTCTCCCTTAATCCCAATAACGTAGCAGGTCCTTTTGAAGAAAAAATTTCCCTACATCCTCTTCTTTTTCCACTGATTTTTCTAACAGAATAACAAAGTAACTATCACAGATCAATTTAGAACAAAGAGTCAGACCAGAGGGCCATCTA
Organism: Pelochelys cantorii; assembly: GCA_032595735.1. Lineage (NCBI taxonomy): Eukaryota > Metazoa > Chordata > Testudines > Trionychidae > Pelochelys > Pelochelys cantorii. The sequence goes on along the minus strand of CM064353.1, from coordinate 13,425,012 downwards.
GCCTAGGGGTGTGGAACCTTTTTTGGGTTTGGGGCCAGTGGCCCATTGAAAAATCATTTGGGGACCCACACAAGTGAGAAGGGGGGGAAAAGCCACACCTTCTCTGAATCATAGAATCATAGAGCTGGAAGAGACCTCAGGAGATCATCAAGTCCAGCCCCCTGCTCAAGGCAGGACCAATCCCAACTAAGTCAACCCAGCCAGGGCTTTGTCAAGCCGAGACTTAAAAACCTCTAGGGATAGAGATTCCACCACCTCCCTAGGGAACCCATCCCAGTGCTTCCCCACCCTCCTAGGGAAATAAGTTTTCCTAATATCCAACCTAGACCTCCCCCGCTGTAATTTGAGACCATTGCTCCTTGTTCTACCATCCATCACTACTGTGAACAGCCTTTCTCCATCCTCTTTGGAGCCTCCCTTCAGGAAGTTGAAGGCTGCTAAAGAAACCCAAATCCCTCAGTCTCTCCTCATAGGTCATGTGCTCCAGCCCCCTAATCATTTTGGTTGCCCTCCACTGGACCCTCTCCAATGCATCCACATCCTTTCTGTAGTGGGGGGCCCAGAACTGGACACAATACTCCAGATGTGGCCTCACCAGAGCTGAATAAAGGGGAATAATCACTTCTCTAGATCTGCTGGCAATGCTCCTCCTAATGCCACCTAATATGCCATTAGCCTTCTTGGCTACAAGGGCACACTGTTGACTCATATCCAGCTTCTCATCCACTGTAATCCCCAGGTCCTTTTCTGCAGAACTGCTACTTAGCCAGTCGGTCCCCAGCCTGTGACAATGCTTGGGATTCTTCTGTCCCAATTGCAGGACTCTACGCTTGTCCTTGTTGAACCTCATCAGATTTCTTTTGGCCCAATCCTCTAATCTGTCGAGGTCACTCTGGACCCTATCCCTGCCCTCCAGCGTATCTACCTCTCCCTCTAGCTTTGTGTTATCTGCAAACTTGCTGAGGGTGCAATCCATCCCCTCATCCAGGTCATTAATAAAGATGTTGAACAAAACCGGTCCTAGATCCGATCCTTGGGGCACTCCGCTACAAACCGACCGCCAACCTGACATCAAGCCATTGATCACTACCCATTGGGCCCGACATGCTAACCAGCTTTGACATGGCCCCTGACTGAGAAGGAGGAAGACACTCCCCATATTCCTTTGCACTCCAGAGCCTAGAGGGGCCCATCTTAGTAGATTTTGGGTGCTCCAGCCCTGCAGTGAGGCAGCGGAAGGCTGGAGCACCAGCACGGGCTCCCCAATGCTGGTGGGACCATGAACTCGGTGGTTCCCCACCCCTGATATAGCCCAATATCCTGTCTTCTCACAGTGACAGATGCTTCAGACGGAATGAACAGAACAGAGCAATTCATCCTCTGGTTTCCACTTCCAGTTTCTGGCAAGTTGGAAGTTTAGGATCATCAGGAGCCTGGGGTCATGTCCCTGATTTGCAGTAAGGAAAGTATCAGCAGAAAGATCACTTAACATAAAGGCTTCATTTTTCAAACTAAAAAAAAGTTCTTTCTACTAGACATAAAATTATATGGAGTATCAACAACCCAATAGGTCCAAACTCAGTATCTCATTATTTCAAGACCGATGTACCGGGTGAGGGGTCTCTGTGAGAATCTGTACAGCTTTTGCGAACAGGCTTGTAATTTAATCTAAACATATTATTCACTGTTAAAATAGGCTAATAACAAAACATATTAAGGAATTACGAACATCCAGTTTTGCATTTAGCAGTATGTATACCACATCACTGCTGAGAGAGAAAACTAAGAAAACAAATGATATAACACATAGCTTAAATTGCAACTGTGAAATTTTTAGGAAATCCAATAATACCATATCCAATTCACAAGAAAGTTATTTGTTATTGCAAATGGCACTCAGTAGTCACAGCTGGGAGTTTTCTGTGTGCATTACACAGGTTTCTTTATTTGCGACTGCACAGAAGAATCATAAATCACCTGCAAGGAGTGAAGAAAGTTTTGAGGAAAGAGTGCTGACTACAAACAGTTGCATGTGACTTCTGAGATCCAGAGAGGCCTTTGAAGTTGATGAAAGCAAAACCAGCTTTGTGAACAGAAGAGTAAGAAGTAGAACAATACTAAAGTAAGAGTTCTGAAATAGCTACATAAATAGGGTGGCAACAGTTAAGCAAAACGAGGAGAATAAGACTGAGCGCAGGCATGGACTTAAAAAATGAGATACTGTTGCATCAAAATTCTTCCTCTCCTTTCTGGATAAAACTTTCAGAAGCCTTGAATATCCAGAAGACCAAAATTGTGTTTCATATACTCAAATAAGAGGAAATTACAATGAATGTAAAAGAATTTTAAATTATTAAAGAGTGTGTTATCATAATCCAACTGATACCCGATAATTTTATGCTAGGAAGATAAAGTAAATAGAGGATTTAGACTAAGGTTTTGAAGACTCAACAGGATAAGAAAGCAGTTTTTTTGCATCTTAAAAAATGAAGGTTGCCTGTATCTGTCTTTTGATGGATGCGACATGGAACAAATCAAATGTTCCACAAGTACAAAGATCCCTCAATCAACTGGGAAGAAGAATTGACTGTATTTTGTGAATATCTGGTATTTGTTGTAGTTCAAGATACACTGAAAGCAAGATTGGCTTAGCCTTAGTGAAAATTATTTGGCCAACAGCAATCCCCTGCAGGCCAACCTAAAGCAGTCCTAGAAAACACACATACATACATAAATGTTTAGAAAAAAGGCAAACCAAAGGAATTCGATGAAAAACGTGAACAGAAGTCTGAGATATGCAAATTATCAGGTGGCAGAAGAAAGCAGATGAACAGCAGACTCAATGTTTAGAAAAGTCTTTGGTCCATCAAGGTGGATAAACTTTGCTCCTTTGCCTATGACAGGTGAAAATGACTATCTTGCTAACAGAGTATTCTATATCGATGATGCAACTCTTTCGGTGGCCTACTGAATTGTGAATCATCTATATGAAATAGTTAATGCAGGAAGTTTTTATAATATCCTGACCCATACTCCTAAATGTCCAGATTGTAAACCTTTTACTCATATGGTGTACGTCACTTACTCAGTGGCTCTAGTTGTGTGAATAAAGTCTCCTCCATCTCAATGTTAAAGAAAAAATAAGCTGATGGATTACCTGCCTAGAGCTATAAATATGGATATAATTAGACATCTCACGTGTTTACAATATCTTGGAGCAAGAAACAGTAAAACGGTTATTAAGGATCCATTTGTAGTAGACAAGTGCACTGTTGAAGGGAGAACTTAATTTTTTTTCAAATATGTCCATCACCTTTGTAACTGCACGTATGAAAGCACATTGTCCTTGCACTGGAACATTGCATCCACAGTAGGGATGTAATAGCGTAGTCAATGAACCGATTAACCGGTAAGCAAAAGCTTATAGGTTAATGCTATAGGCTACACGCATTCCGCCCACCTTGCCAGTACATTTTTTAGCAGGCTGGCCAGCAGCCCCACTCAGTCCTGGCTTGCGCAGGGTCCAAGACCTACCCCTGCTGAGGCTTCGCATTTAAAGTGTATTAGGAGCTGGATGGGCAGACAGCCCAGCTCACTTCCAGCTTGCACTGGGTCTAGGAGTTCAGACCCCCGCTGGACAGGGCTGCTGCCACTCCACACTGCTGCCTCTTTATCAGAGGCAGCAGCATGGAATGGCAGGGGGCTCCTCGGGAGTGGGGCCAGAGCACGCTGGCTGCCGGTCTCACCCCCGGGGACTATTCAATTGGCTGATATTTAACATCTGATATCTACACGACATATCGATTTGTGTGCCCACTGCATAGTCTCCTTCACAGGATGCATCAACGGGTGCTGCTCTGGATGGCGTAAATCTTCTGATAAGCAGTGCCCATTTGAGCACTCATTTTCCCCTTCTACTCCTCTGAGTCTCTGTTCCTGAGCATTCAGAGTGTGAGGCTATAAAAGGGAGGCATGGTACAGTGTTCCCTGTAAGGTGGATGCTTGTGCAGCAGCCCAGGAGAGAGTCAAGTGCTGCCCAGCTGTTTAGCAGAGCGCTCACAGCTGATCACAGCTAGCAGCATATGTTTCTACTGGTGGTGCACATCTGCATATACCTTGGCACACAAAATGTATTCTGCACATGGATGAAATAACTTAGAGGGAACATTGGTGTGGTATACTCCGCAGTCTCATTTTCTTCTAGCTGCAGTATAGAAACAAAAGAATCATTTTGGACCCTCCAGATCCTTCTTTCAAGAAAGATATAAGGCCCTAAGAGACCTGGCTTTAAAAGGTGTTTCTTGCCCAGCAGTCTTCATGGAGTTGGATGCCCATACTAAACGTCTGGCATGCCTTGGTGAAGATCACTTGTCCTCTGTGGTGCTGTGTCTGCAGCACATTTACCCGGAGAGTGCAGATGAAGCACCAGAACAAGATTCAAGTTTTACTGATTCAGGAAACTTCAGTCATGAACCTTTTAGACAGGCCCATAAGGAGGGGAGGAGTGTGTGAAAAGGGTGTGAATGCCCCCCATGGTCCCACAAGTAAGTCCAGATCAGCAGCTCCACCCATGTCTTCTCCATGCGCTTGCCCTCCGCTGCGCCCACAAAGACCAGCCTGTGCGGCGTGGGCAGCCACAGCTTCTCCTGCCTGCCCACACTGCACACCTGGAAGGCGATGGTGCAGGAGCCCCCCGGATCCGCTCCATGTTGAAGCCCTTGGTGGGCACACTCTGCAGGGACTCCTGGAACTTGAGCCGATCGAGCAGCGAGGTCTTGCCCGATCACCACCATGTGCAGTGCCTGTCAGGGTAGCGGGCGCATGATCTCCGCCAGCTGGGTCCCCATGCTGCCCGGGCTGGGCGGCGCTATAGGGCATGGCGGGCTGGGCAGAGTGAGCCTGGGGGAGCGGGCGGGCCAGCCCCGAGGCAATTCCCCCAACCAGCACCCAGCTCTGGGGAGAGGCAAGGGCCCTGGATTGCACCCTCAGAAAGTTTGCAGATGACACAAAGCTAGGGGGAGAGGTAGATACACTGGAGGGCAGGGACAGGGTCCAGAGTGACCTAGACAGATTAGAGAATTTGGCCAAAAGAAATCTGATGAGGTTCAACAAGGACAAGCGTAGAGTCCTGCACTTTGGGACGGAAGAATCCCAAGCATTGTTACAGGCTGGGGACTGAATGGCTAAGTAGCAGTTCTGCAGAAAAGGACCTAGGGATTACAGTGGATGAGAAGCTGGATATGAGTGTGCCCTTGTAGCCAAGAAGGCTAATGGCATATTAGGGTGCATTAGGAGGAGCATTGCCAGCAGATCCAGAGAAGTGATTATTCCCCTTTATTCGGCTCTGGTGAGGCCACATCTGGAGTATTGTGTCCAGTTCTGGACCCCCCACTATAGAAAGGATGTGGATGCATTGGAGAGGATCCAGCGAAGGGCAACCAAAATGATTATGGGGCTGAAGTGCATGACCTATGAGGAGAGGCTGAGGGATTTGGGTTTGTTTAGTCTGCAGAAGAGAAGAGTGAGGAGGGATTTGATAGCAGCCTTCAACTTCCTGAAAGGAGGTTCCAAAGAGGATGGAGAGAGGCTGTTCTCAGTAGTGACGGATGGCAGAACAAGGAGCAATGGTCTCAAGTTACAGTGGGGGAGGTCTAGGTTGGATATTAGGAAAAACTATTTCACAAGGAGAGTGGTGAAGCACTGGGATGGGTTCCCTAGGGAGGTGGTGGAATCTCCATCCCTGGAGGTGTTTAAGTCTCAGCTTGACAAAGCCCTGGCTGGGTTGATTTAGTTGGGATTGGTCCTGCCTTGGGCAGGGGGCTGGACTTGATGACCTCCTGAGGTCTCTTCCAGCTCTATGATTCTATGCCAGCCAGCACACACTCCAGAGAGTGAGTGCTTCTCCCAGCACGGGGTCGCCCCCCTCCCAGGCAAGGGAGAAATCCGGGCACCCCACTGCAGCCCATTCCCCCATCCTCAGGGGCCTTTTCCCAGCAGGGTTCCAGTGTCCCCCACAGCCAGGTTTGTTGGATCCCTGCAGAGATGTTCAGTTCCCCACCTGGAGAACTGGGAGCAGACCCCAGCCCTGCCCACTCGTTCTCCAGCCCCCCGCGGGTTTATGCAGAGAGGGTGCAAAGGGTGTGAATGCATCCACCATAGCCCCCCAAGTAAGCATGAGGGGTTCTCTCAGTCTCTTAGGGGGATGGGGGAGTGCTGTGTTGCAGGCAGATGGGTGGGCAGGGCTGGTGGGGAAAGGTGCCCCCCCACCCCACCCCACCCAAAAGGAGCAGCCTGCTGTCTGGAAGCCCTGGCCCTACTCACTCGGCAATGGCCTCCCCAAGTAGCTAGAGTAGCAGCAGGCAGAAGTGACTAAGGGAGTGGGGGCCATGGCGGTCATGCTGCCCACCATGACCCCAGCAGGTAATTTCTATAAAACCTTCACTACTGTGTAAATGTTAAGTATTTCATAACAAAATCATTTTACAAGTCGCTGTTTCCATTCACATTTGTCATTAACCTCTCTTATGCACACGCATTGCATGACTATTTTTAACTTCTTTATACAGGAGGCCCTCGACTTGTGCCGCGATTGGTTCCGGGGGAAGCATTGCAAGTCAGGGGCATTGTAACTCAGACCCGCATTTATGATAGGTGCCGTGCACTGTCGTAAATGTGGGCCGAGGACGTAAGTCAGGAGTTTTCGGCCCCTTCTGCACTTACAAAAATGGTTGTAAGTGTGGGGGAAAGCGGGGGTCAGAACTCAGGTGGTCACGAGTTGGGGGCCTCCTGTATTTAAAAAAATTGAGGTCCACATTTACAAAAAAAGCAACCCACCTCCACCAAAATTCCTGCGTACCGGCCTGTTAGAACTCGGAGGGGAAGCCGTGTTAGCCCATATCTGCAAAAGCAATGAGGAGTCCTGTGGCATCTAAAGACTTAAACAGTTTTATGTGGGTATAAGCTTTCATGGATAAAAAACCACTTGCATTTAATGTTGCCTCAAACTAAGTGTTTTTTTTGGCATGAAAGCTTATGCCCAAATAAATGTATTAGTCTTTAAGGTGTCCCAGGATTCCTCGTTACCCTTAGATTTGACAGCTCCAAGAGACCCGATCATGAAGACTGTTGTTTGGATCTGGGCTGCTTCTGGATCAAAGAAGACGACCCCTATGCAAAAGATTTTGGTCTCAGGATCAGGTTCCAAGACTGTAGAACAGACAGTTCCTAAATCATCAGATTTGACTTTGAAGTACTAACATTTTGTCAGTATCAGCATCTGAGATAAGTGCCAGACCACAAAATGAATCATCAGTTCCACCTAGATCAGTTCTGAAAAAGTCTGAGAGTACAAAAAGGCTCTGTAAAGCAGACTAAATCATATTTATGAGACTCCTTGGGTCTGTCAGAGGAAGAGCCAAGAACAACTAATTCTAAACCAAAACAGCAGTACATCAAAGCACAATAGTATGTGGTAGCAGGGTCTACATCACAACTTAGCTTTCAGCATGCTGGTGTAAACTGTGGTGTAAGCAAGTTTCAAGCTTGCTGAGCACTAAGACTCCACAGAGACACGCCCAAAGAGGATCTCAGATGAGAGTACATCTTTGTGTAAAGCTCATTTTCCAGTTCTGAGTACGGATGTGCATCCAACGACATTCTGGAATCAGTGGTAGCTTCTTTGTCATCAGTTTACTCAGCTTCCACTCTCACTGTCCGCTTCCATTTTCCCTCCACCATCACATGAATCTGCAGTCAGCTTGTCTGCTGGATTCACAAGACTCTTCACCTAGAAGGGTATTCCTGCATCTTTACCTTCTTGCACAAACCCATCTAAGAAACAAAGATGACTTGTCTCAGATTTCCCCAGACATTTCCCTTCTGTCCCCTAAAACACCATCAGTCTCTCTGAGTAAAGCTATTGCACACCTCTCCATTCTCCATATGCCACGTCATGTAGCTTCACCAATAGCTTCCATGTCATATCCAAGGTTGGAAACACAGTCTGAGGAAAAATTGGATTGTGCCAGGATGCCAGATATTCCTCTCAGTTTCACTATCAAAGAGAGTATACATCAGGGGTGGGCAATAATTTTTTGTTGGGGGCCACTCTGGAAATTTTTGAAGTGGCCCCGGGCTGCACAGGAATGGGCGGGGCATCGAGAGGAAGGGGCGGGACCAAGATATTTTCAGGTTCCCCACCGCCAGACAGAGATTGGTCTGGGGGTGCGGGAGTGCCTTTGTCCCCACCCCGCATTCCCCCAAGGTGCCCATGCATGTGGCATGGGAGGAGACTTCCCTCGCTCCCCTGCTCCTAGGCCAATCAGCGCCTGGGGCGGGGGAGTGTGCAAAGCCTCCTTCGCTCTCCTCCCAGCCTCTGCAAGTAATGTGCAGCGCTTCAAAGCGCTACGTGCTCCTGGCAGGGCGGGAGGAGGCTTTGCGTGCTCCCCCCCCAGGCCAATTAGGGTCTGGGGGTGGGGGAGCACATGAAGCCTCCTCCCGCCCTGCCAGGAGCACCCAGCACTTTGAAGCACCATGGGCTGCTCGCAGGGCTGGGGCAGAGTGGAGAAGGCTTTGTGTGCTTCCCCGCCCCCAAGGCCCTAATTGGCCTGGGGGCGGGGGAGCAGCGGGGCCTCCGTGGGCTGGATCCGGCCCACAGAGGCCCTTTTGCCCACCCCGGTATACATCTAGGCACGTTGCAAACATCTCACCCTTCAAGATACAATATGGTGCTGGAATTTAGTTACTGGCACAACTCACAAGGACCACACAGAGATGGATGGCACTGAGGTTTGTTGCCTGGGTACCACAGAGCTGTTCCACGGTTGCCTTTCCGTCTAGGGGCCAGGAAGAGACTTGCTCCATAGATTAGAAGTTTCCAGATCGGCTCACATCTCCTGGTTTCTGGAGCATTCTCCTGTCACAGTGCCTGACAACTTATCAGGAGAAGAAATGGAACACCAGCAATTAGAAGTGGAATGGGAAGATGAATTTTCCCCAGATTAAAATTGTGGTTTTGCTCCAGCTTCCCTTCCATCTGAGGATATTTTGCAGTTTTGTGATCTTGAATGGCCAGCACTTAGAAGCTGCCATTTGTCAGACTGAAGGAAACATTCAGACCCTAGGTCCTCCCTCAAAGAATAAACCCACTCTCCCAGTTTTAGATCGATTACTGCAACCAATGAAAGCCATTTGTTCTACTTTGTCATATTAATAATTTTTTTTAAAAGACCAACAAGTTTTTATCTGCTACCATATGAGAGGGTTTCTTTCTTTTACATGCACCCTAACCCTAATTCTGTAGTAGGGGCAGTAATGGACCTATATAGACATAATTCCATTTCACTTAGTATAAATGGCAAATTCCCAGACAGTGATGTCACATTTTCAATATTGCTTATAGGAACAGACTTCTGTGCTTGCAAAAGCACTCTGTGGAACAGCATAACACCTTTAATCACTGAAGATACCTAGAGAATGGCAAAATATGTAATCAGACCCTCCTTTGATATTAGTACACTTTGCAGATACACTCTTCCTCCAGAAATCAACTCATGAGTAGAAGACCTTTCTTTTGAAGGGGACTGGATATTTAGTAATAAGACTGTTGAGATACTGGAGAAGTTGAAAGACAGAAGGTCTACAGAAAGATCTTTGGGCCTCTTCCAGTGGAGTAGGGGAAAGACCTCTGAACCTGTCTTCACTTTTATTCCCCATTTTCATCATTTTACTGTTTCCAACAGTGTCATTTTCAGTGGCAAAATCCCCTGTCCTCATAACCACACCAGAGAAGCAAACACCCTTCTTAAGCTATGAACGAAAAGGAAACAACCTTCAACGTTGACTTCTGGTCCAAATGTCAAGTTTGACTCAAGGATCAGAAGCTTCAGACCAATCTACATCAACTCTCCCTCCCTGTCCTTTGGAAACCAGCTTTCTCATTGTATCAATACATGGAATTCCATCGCATTGGACAAGCAGATTCTACAGTAACAAAAGAAGTGTGTGCCATTCAGTTCAAATCCCTTCTCTGTTCAGGGACCCCTCTCATGAAAGCATTTTAAAGTCAGAAATTCAGTCCTTGCTATGAGTGGAAGCAAGAGAAGGAAATGCTGAGGGAAAGCAGAGGACAGGACTTCTTTTCCAGATATTTTCTGATACCAAAAAAACCAGAGGGCTTTGTCCACTATTGGATCTGAGGAAGCTTAAGGCATTTATCTGAAGATTTCATTTCCATATGTTAACTCTAGCATCCATTACACTTATTTTACTTTCCTACTCTCGGCTGGGTTTCAGCTTTCAGTGTAAAGGAAGCATCTCTCTATGTTTATCAGACCAAGTCACACATCATCATAGCTGGACAGAATCATTTGCAATATAAGGTCCGACCCTTTATCCTATCTACTGATGCCAGAGTTTTTAAGAAGTGCCTATCTGTGATATGATAAGTGCCTTATTTTAGATAAGTGACTTATTTTAGATGGCAGGGTACTTTCACTGATGCTTATTTAGATGGCTGTTTCATCAGCACCCCACCAGAAGATATCTATCTCAAAGGCATACAGTATGTATTTTCCTTCTTTAAGTTGTTAAGACTAGCTAAACATGGAAAAATTCCTTCTGCTTCCTCCAGAGAAGATCCCTTTTGGTATGTCTACACTGGCCCCCTAGTTCAAACTAGGGAGGCAAATGAAGCATACCGAAGTTGCTAATGAAGCGGGATTTAAATATCCCGCGCTTGATTAGCATATTAACTGTTAATTCGAGGGAAGGGTTTTGGATCGGACTACCGCGTCTACACGCGACGAGTTAACTCGGGCTACTGGCTTTTTAAAATGGCGACCGGCCGCGAATATGCTAATCAAGTGCAGGATTTAAATATCCCACACTTCATTAGCAACTTCGGTATGCTTCATTTGCCTCCCTAGTTCGAACTAGGGGGCAAGTGTAGACATACCCTTTTATAGGAGCAATTCTTGAGTCCCATGTGTAGTAAGAAGAGGGCCTGAAATATAACCCATATATCTCAGGCCTAATATGCTATAAAGCAAAGTTAAGCTGTGAGTAAGAGGCAGGCCCTGCTCACAGAATCTGGGACAAGCAGGGATAATATTGCAGAAACACACATCCCTAAAAAGTACTAAGCACAGGCCATGAGCACAAACACATTCCAGAGGGATGGTGCCAAAGCAGGAATATACTGACCCAGGTTCAGGATAGAGGTCAGGATGGCTACATCACACTTCATAGCTATTTCAAAATAAACTATTCCGGAATAATTATTCCAGAATGACCAGAGTCATTCTAAGTTATTCCTCCTGGGACTTTAAATTGAGATAGCCCGTCTATATTAGGGAAGCCTGCCCTGGACTAATTTTGAGGCTTCCCTGCAGTGTAGACGTACTCTTTTGAAATAAGCTATTATTCCGAAATAACTTTGCTGTGTAGACACAGCCAATGACAGCATGCTGGATAAGGATGCTTTGATCAAACCAAAATGTACAAGGATAAATCTGGGTATGTCAGAAGGTGGCACCCTGATGCATCAAGAGTAACTTGTTTGTATTTATGTATGAATATGCATCTCACTGGGACCATTTTTGTCCAGCCTAGGAGGCAGTGGAAAGTCCTGCCACCAACTGAGCTGAGTCCACTGCAGTGGGCATACCCGTGTTACTGCACCCGTAATCACTGAGCCAGGACCCTGGGGCCCTGCTTCATTTACAATAAACCTGGCCGGGCACCTTTGCACCTTATTGATTTTGTGGTCATTGGGGGTTCTCTCAGGGTGTGTCTACACAGGAACGTTACTTCAGAATAATGACCATTATTTCAAAATAACAATGTGAGCGTCTACCCAAAAATTCTGTTATTTCAAAATAAATTTGAAATAATGGACAGCTTATTCTGATTTCTGTAAACCCCATTCCACGAGGAATAACATCTCTTCTGAAACAGCTATTTTGCAATAGCTGTAGTGTGGATGCTCCACTGCTGCTATTTTGAAATAGCTCCTCCCCAGGGCCATTCAAACTAATTACTCCCCAGTGCCTCCTGGGGCTTTAAATCAAGATAGCATGTCTACATTAGGGAAGCCTACCTCGGACCAATTTTGACGTGCTATTTCAAAACAAGCTATTTTGGAGTATTTCTTCCAGAATAGCTTATTTTGAAATAAGTGTGCAGTGTAGACGTACACCAGAGTCTACTGTGCTAGTTACCTGTGCTGAGCCAGGGCAGCACACAGTGGGTGCACATAGGTGGAGCACTCATATGCAGTTGAATGGTTATCAAAATTTGACAGAGCAAGACACTTATCAGGACAACACATTGATCACATTGGTAATTTGACAACAATGTGAGGGCAGAGCATTTCTGCCTGAAGAATAATTCTGTAGCTTTAATCCACGACATGGGTGTTCCGAAGTCCGATCCAAAAAGTAATGCTGCTTCTAGGTCTCATGGCTTCAGCCATACGTCATACCTCATGCCAGGCTCAGAACGAGAACTTGCAGCCTTGGCTAATGTTACATTACAGACCAAGTACAAACAGCATGTTGACAAGGTTGACTGTCCTGGAAGAAATTCTGCTTTCCTTGACATGGACTCAGTTTTGAAGGGGATATCATTCAGCTTTCCATGACCATCAATGACAGTCATCTTGGATGACATCAGCAAAGGGTGGGAAGAATATCTCAGGAAGGATAAGGTCATTAGAGCTCTCTGGAAAAAAAAGCTACAGATCATAAACAGCCTGGAGCTGTGAGCAACCCATCTGGTTCTCAGATCTTTTGCTGTTCTTGATGTGAGGCACAATGTATTACATGGTCCACCAAGGAAGCATATTCACTCTTCCCATCTATTTGAGGAAGCAATTAAGTTACAGGATAAGCATAACCAGCACAGTATTTATCCTATTGCTCTACACCGAGCAGACAAGGACAACAGCCCAGTGGATAAGCTGTGCACAGATTTATTGGAACTACACATTTCAGTTATAAGATCAAGAACACATATTCCTGCTCATCCAGAAATATAATTTATGTCATCATGTGCCTACAATGTCCGTCTGCTATGTATATTGGACAAACTCCTCAGACACTTCGCCAAAGAATCAATGCACATAAAACAGACATCAGACAGTTTCACAAAGAAGAAACAGTTTCTTGCCATTTCAACCAGCCTAGGCATTGTCTCAATGACCTTACTACCTGCATCCTGCTTCAAAGAGGCTTTAACACAAGACTTCAAAGAGAAGCCTCTGAACTGTCATTCATGCTTAAATCTGACACTTTCCGAATGGGCCTTAACAAAGATGCTAATTATCTCACCCATTACAAAGATAGCTTCCCCAATTATCACCTCTAATATCATTACCTCATAGATATTAACCTCCCCCCCTCCCCCCCCCTCTGTTCTAAAATCTGATTTGTCTATTTTATATGTGTTCACTTTTTTTTTATTGTATCCCTTTGGTATATATGGTCATGCCAATTTTCTTCCACAATTTGATCTGAGGAAGTGGGTCTGGCCCACGAAAGCTCATCACCTAATAAACCATCTTGTTAGTCTTTAAAGTGCTTCATAGTCCTGTCTTTTGTTTCAGCAAGACCAGACTAACACGGCTACATCTCTATTACTAAAGAAATAAGTGATAGATGACATCTTCAGCCTTTCCAACCTAAATCTCTTTGCCACCAGACAGAATTCAAAGGGCCCCTGCTTTCATTTCTGGAAACAGTGGAACACTAGTTCTGGTGCCATCAGTCTGGTGGGATCGCATAGTGCTGCAGGAATGGGACAATCAGCAGGGGCTGCAAAACTTCTGAATGTGCACGCCACTTTCACGCAACTTTGAAAATTTCTTTTCCCGCCCTGAAGTGCAGGAACACCAGAATGAGACCTGCTCAGATAATACAAAAATGCCTGGCAATTGCCCTGTGGAAGCTTGCAACACCAGACAGCTACTGGTTAGGGGAATCCATTTGGAGTGGGGAAATCTACAGTGGGGGCTGCTGTTATACAAGTAGCCAAGGCAATCAATACCCTCCAGCTACAGAGGGTAATGACTCTGGGAAACATGGATGTTATAGTGGAGGGCTTTGCTGCAATGGGGTTCCCTAACAGCAGTGGGGCGATAGATGGAATGCACATCCCCATCTTGGCACCCAACCACCTTGCCAAGAAGTTCGCAAACCACAAGGGTACTTCTCCATGGTGCTGCAGGTGCTGGGGTACCACAAAAGCCATTTCACTGACATCACCATGGCATGGTCAGGAAAGGCGCATAATGTGCAGATCTTCAGGAACTCCCACCTCTTCAGAAAGACGCAAGCTGGACCTCTTTTCCCAGACTGGAAAATTAGAATCAGAGAGCTGAATAGTGATCCTTGGAGACCCAGCCTAGCCCTTGCTCCTGTGACTCATTAAGCTGTACACAGGCAGCCTGGGCCACAGTAAGTAGCAATTCAACTACAGGCTGAGCAAGTACAGAATGGAGGTGAACTGTGCTTTTGGGCATTTAAAGGGAAGGTTTAGGAGTCTACGGACTAGTTTAGACCTCAGCGAATGCAACATTTCCATTGTGGTGGCAGCCTGCTGTGTGCTCCATAATATTTGAGAGCAAAGGGGAAAGTTATCTGCGGGGGGGCGGGGGGGAAGGCAGAGTGCCTAGTCAGAGATTTTGAACAGCCAGATACCAGGGCAATAAGGAGAGCACAGTACAAATCAGAGAGGCTTTGAAGGAAAGTTTTATGAATGAACAGTTTTGAGAGTTATGTACACTGCTCTCAACGAGATGCCCCTACATTCAGTGTGTTTGCCTGCAATCTCCCTCCCCCCCACCTTCCACAGTACAAGCAATAAAGAGACTGTTGTTCATAGAATCATAGAACACTAGAACTGGAAGACTGTGTCTAGACTGCAGGCGTCTTTCGGGAAAAGCTTTTCCAGAAGAGATCTTCCGAAAAAACTTCTTCCAAAACATCTACACAGCAAAAGCGCATTGAAAAAGCGATCTGCTTTTTCGAAAGATAGCATCCACACTGAATGGACGCTATCTTGCATTTAAGCTGTGATTACTATGGACGGAGTGGCCACCAGGGTACTTGTGCTTTTTCCTCTTTCCTCTTCTTTCAAAAGAACTCCCTCTTCCCCGTCCACACACGCCTTTTTTCGAAAGAGCTCTTTTGGAAAAAGGCTTCTTCCTCGTAGAAAGAGATTTACCAGTGTCGGAAAACCCCCTCTGTTCTTTCAAATTTTTTTCAAAAGAATGTGATTGCAGTGTGGATGTAAGTGAAGTTTTTTTTTTTTTTCGGAAAAATAGCCATTTTTCCAAAAAACTCTGCAGTGTAGACATACCTGAAGGGACCTCAAGAGATCATTAAGGGTCTCCTGCCCTCACAGCCGGACCAAGCACCATCTAGATTCGTGGTCACCAACCCATCTATTGCGATCGACTGGTCAATCGGGAGGGCTCAACCAGTTGATTGCGAGGTGTTCGGGGCCCCCCAATTCCCCCCACCCCCAAGAAGCCCTACTACCTACCTCCAGCGACAATGGAGGTAGTGCCAGCTTCCCGCGGGGTGGACGGAAGTCCGGCAGCTGCGCGCCACTTCCAGGGTTTCCGGAAGTGTGCTGCCTACTCCCTTCCTCCAGGTCTGTGGCGTGCTGGGGACTGCTGCACAGGGAGAGGAGGTAGGAGTCCCGGGGGAAGATGCTCACTGGGGCTTCCCTCCTCTGTGGAAGAGCGGGAGGAGTCCTGGTGGGAGGCACATGCTGGGGCTTCCCTCTTGGGGGGAGGGGAGAGGGGTTAGGAGTCCCTAGAGGAGGCGCATGCTGGAGCTTCCCTCCTCTGCAGGGGATGGGGGAGGAGTCCGGGGGAAGGCACACGACGGGACTTCCTTCCTCTGTGGGAGGGGGGTCGGTCCCGAGGGGGCACATGCACGAGCTTCTCTGCTCCATGGGAGGGGGCAGTTGGGCCCAGAGAAGGTGTGCAACAGGGCTTCCCTCCTCTGGGGGGGTGGAATCCTGGTAGGAGGCCTGTGCAGGGGACTCTCTGCCCCCACTGGCATCCTGCCCCCTGCCACAGAACCCCATCCCCTGCCCTCCTGGCACCCTGTTCTCTCTCCCCTACCCCCAGCCACAGAACCCTGCTCCCAGCCCCAGCACCCACTAGCACCCTTCCCCAGTACCATGTTCCCTGCTCCCACCAGCACAGTTGGGGCCACATTAGTGAGGCTTGGGGGGAGGAGGGGTTTGGAGGGGTTTTTTTGCATCACACTTGTGTGGCCCCGACTGACTTTTCTGTGGGTCAGTGACCCCTGACTCAAAACAGGTTCCTTGCCCTTCTCAGAAATAAAGACAATGCAGAAACTTTTTGTGTTTGACACAGTATTTTATTTAAAAATGAAGCCTGGCCAACAAACCCCCAGCTGGGGCCAAGCCCCCATCTGGCCACAGCATCAGAACACTCCTGCACTCTCCCTTCCTCCAGACCCTAGACCTGAACCTATCATACACTGGAACCCCCTGCCCTGAGCCCCTCACATACCCCATCCCAAATTCCTGCACCCTCATATCCACAAGCCTGCGGCTTGCTTCATACCCTAACCCTACATCTGACCCCAACACTGCCCGGCCTGAAGCCCCCTCCCCGACTCAGCGTCTCTTTCTCCACCTCCTCCTGCATCCAGATTTCCTCCCAGAGCTTGCACCTCTCACCCCTTCCCACACCCAAATCCCTCATTCCCAACCCAGGCCCTACACAACCTGTCTCAACCCAGCGAGGGTACGGCTAGACTGCAGGAGTTTTTCAGGATTCCGGAGATATCCCAACAAAACTCTCCTGCATCCAGGGATGCGTTTGTTCTTCCACTTTTTTTAGTGGAAGAGTAAACATGCTCTTTCGGTCACTCCTATATTCCTCTTTCCACGAGGAATAAGGGGGCTTCCAAAAGAAGGGGTTTTTCTGACATTTGGTCCAGTCTAGACAGGCCAGATGTTGGAAAAACCTCTTCCTACAGACGAATTGAAAAAAAAAAAGCAGCAGTATAAGGGTTCGGGAAAGCAAGTGATGGAGAGGAGGAGAATAGAGAGGGCGGGGCTTCCAGGAAGGGGCAGGGTGGTAGATCTTGGCTTGTTCTGTCATTTAAAAAGTGATCTTGGGTGTGAAAAGGTTGGAGACCACTGATCTAGATCATCCCTGATAGGTGTCTGTCTAATCTGCTCCTAAATATCTCTAGCAACAGAGATTCTACAACCCCCGCATGGCATTTCATTCCAGTGCTTAACTACCCTGACAGGAAGTTTTTCCTAATGTCCAACCTAAACCTCCCTGGCTGCAATTTAAGTCCATTGCTTCTAGTCCTACCATCAGAGGTCAAGGAGAATAATTTTTCACCTTCCTCCTTGCAACACCCTTTTAAATACTTGAAAACCGCTATCATGTCCCTCTCAGTCTTCTTTTTTTTTTTTTTAACTAGATAAGACCAATTTTTTCAATTTTCCCTGATAGCTCATGTTTTCTAAACCTTTAATCATTCTTGTTGCTCTTCTCTGGACCTTCTCCAATTTCTCCACGTCCTTCTTGAAATGTGCTGCCCAGAACTGACACAATACTCCAAATGAGGCCTAATCAGTGCAGAGTAGAGCGGAAGAATGACTTCTTGTGTCTTGCTTACAACACAACAGAGATTACTTGTCCAAGAATCACTTCTCATGTCTTGCTCACAACACACGCAGAGATGCGTTTAATTTAGGGAACACAGTAGGGACAGAAAAGGAATCCATGGTGGGACCCTTGGAGGGGATCAGAAATGCAAGAAGGACAGCCTTTTGCTTTGCAATGTCCTGGAGGTTCTTCCCCCCACTCTGTGTCCTAGGGCCCTTGGAGGAGAAGGCTACAGATGAAAGAGGGGAAGCTACCAGCTGCTGCCTCTGCTGCTAACCCCCATTTGCTCCAGTGAAGCATGACTTCAGTCCCTGGGTCCTCCCTCCTGTCCTCTCACCTGCAGGCTCCTGTGGGAAGGGGGTAAGTTGCACTCTCCTAGTAAGCAGGCTGTGCTGGACATAGATAGGGAGCTGATGCTGACTGAATGTGACCAGAAACCTGGACCTTATGCTGCAATGCTCTGTGCTGCAATGATGCCAGCTCACTTTCTGGTGGCTTGGCATGGAAAGGTGGCCTACTCTGGAGGACTGAATAAGGCAGCTTTCCCAGAAACCCTGTGAGAAGGATGAAAGGGTTCCTGTGTGAGAGCTGCATGGAGATGTGCAGGGAGGATTCCTGCTCCATCTCCAGACAAGTTAAACTGTTCTGGGCCCCCCACACAGTGACCATCACAGATCACACCCAATTGCCTTAACCTTCTTGTAATGAGATAAAAAAAAAGGAGCTCTCCAGAAGTGCCCTCCCTGGGATCAGTGCCCAACCGTGAGACATCCTCGGAGGAGGAGATTGTCTCCAAGGTTATAACAAGTTCTTGGCTCTTGCTACTTTTCTTCCTCCTTCTCCACCACCATGCTGTCCTCCATGGTGCTGCCCTGATGAGTGTTTTGGGGGGATTCCACAGTCTTGGTTGGGAAGCTGGTTGGGTCCCCCACGACTCAGGATCAAATGCAGCTGCTCGTAGAAGCAGCATGTTTGCGGCAATGCTCCAGACCATCTGTTTGCCTCCTTTGTCTTGTGATAGGACTGCATCATGCCATTATTTTCACACGGCACTGCTGGGCATCCCTGGTGGATCCTTTCTCTACCATGGAGTTTGTGATCTTCACATAGATATGGGTATTTCAGTAGCTGGTTCAGAGCGCCGTGAGAATGGATTCCTCTCCTCATACCTTGATGAGGTCCAAGCTCTCCTGCACATACCATGTTGCTGCTTATCTGTGCCCCCTGGGAACTGGAGCTCATGGAACTTGAACTCATGGCCACATGTGCTGCTCAGATGTGCTGCAGAGTGTGCTCACCATGCTGCCCACACTGGAAATTAAATTCAGAGTTTCCCGGGACTTTTCCTGTTCACCTGGAGAACAGCAGAGTTGCAAGTCCTGGCCAGAGCTATCACAATGGGGCACTATGGGGTGCCTCCCGGAAATCAGGAACATCAACTTTTGCAATGCTGGGTCCACACTACAGTAAAGTTGAGCGTGCAAGGTTGAACTTAATGTTAGTCCTTGTGAAAAGCAGAAATATCAAAATCGATTTTAGTGGCCCTTAAAGTCAATGGAATGGGCTTGGCAGTGTGGACTCATTGTTTAGAATATATCTTATGCAGCTAAACTTGACATAACCACCTAGTGCAGACCAGACCTTAGAAAAATATAAAGGTTCCTCAAGTTCTAGTGCAGCCACACCCCTTACTCAGGAGTCCAGATGTTCAAATAGCAATGTCCAATAAGAGTCATGCACACACTCTGCGAGTCCATGCACCTCTTTCCCCAACATCAGCATGACCCATTCACCCCCAGTGCCTGCTAACTGCCCTTTGGCAGTGAGGCAGAACATTCTGAATACATTTACACATACTCCCCCCAGCAATGCGGCTCACAGCCTGGGTCAACTGACTTGGGTTTGTCGGGCTCATGCGACTGGGCTAAATATAGATATGGAGACATTCCTACTTAGACTGAGGCCATGGCTCTGAAACCCCATGAGGGAGAGAAGCTGTTCCGCTGACCCAAGCCCCAACGTAGACACCATGAAGTCGAAGGAAGAATTCTTCCATCAACCTAACTACTGCTGCTCAAGGGAGTGGATTTGCTACAGTGACAGTAAAACTTTTTCTGTCATTGCAGCCAGCTACTGTGCCGCAGCAGAATAGCTGTAGCACCACAGCTGTGTCACTGCAGCATTTGTCATGTAGACAAGCACACATGGATATGTTGGCCAGCAGAACCCACTGCCTGATGGCATGATTGGATACATGTGTGCAGGCCCTTTGGACACAGTGAAAAGTGTTAAGCATGGAGGAGTCATTGCCCCATCTTGGCTTGGGCTTTCCTTTGATCAGTGTTATATAAAGTAATCTGTAATCTAGTCATGGGAATATTAGATTCCATTCAGGCAAACTCTAATCACCTGCATTTGTCAACAAAGGTAAAGAAAAGTGTCTAGTTAGAGTCACACTTTATGGATGACTCTGCATTTGTAGCCAATTAAGAACAAAACCTGCAGACTAAATCTTTTTTGCAGTGCTCTCTGTAAACTTTGGCTTAACAATTTGCATTTCCAAGATTGTGGTTATTATCCATGACTGAATCTGAAGGATGTGTGTGACATATTCAGGGGATCCTGCTACTTATTTGGTGATTTTGTGTAGGAGTTAAATACATTCATGGTGCAAAGAGGCAGAAATAAATGGCTGTCAGGGAAATCTATGCTGCAGCATTGCAAAGGGGGATAAATAGCCCTAAGGTCCTGTTGCATGTAGGAAGCCTTGGCAATCAACTATTTAGCATATTGCTTGGAAGTTGTCAAGGAGAAAAAAAAAAAAGAGAAAAGCCTTTATATCCCCCAGATATAAACTAGAGTTTTTTAATCACATCAGTCACATCAGAGAGTCATGATGTTAGCTTGAATACATGTGGCCAAACCAGAACAGTTATGTTACCTTAGAATAAGCTAAGTAAGCATATATGAGATCTATTTCAAGAGATTTAATGAGGACAAGCATCTACAATATCATAAAAGATTCTCATTTTCGAAACGTAAGCCTATAGATTCTTGTATCATATTTAAATGTAGGCTGTAATGGACACCAGCGTAGGAACCTGGATAGGTACACGTGCTAGCACTGTGCTCACTTTTGGCTTCCATTGACTACTTTTATTTTTGTAACTATTTTCCCTTATTTCTTTCTGGCAGTTATTTATAATCAGACATAGGTTGTAAATACTATGGCTCCAGATATTGTGGTTTGATGTGATGATCCAAAACAAAAACCTGCATGCAATCTCATAATATCACAAGGCACCACATCTTCACGGCCCACAATGCTTTGGGCCAATCACAGTATCTGCAAGGCCAAAGTGGGGAATCCAAGCTTCCTTTAGGACAACCTATGGGTTAGGACACAAATATGGGTCACTATTACATTTCAAGAGGGTCACCAGGTGTCTCCCCAGGTGGCTCTTAAGGAGCCAGTCACACATTTTTTGAATTGCCCTGGGTCACCAAGTCTTCCTGAATTGTCAAAATGGGTCCCCATCTGGAAAAGCTTGGGAACCGCTGTTCTAGGAAAGGGATTTGAGTGGTTGGAGAGTTAGCTGTACACCAAACAATGGGTGTTCAGTTATCTCTACTGTTCTCATCACCATGCTATCTCTGAGCTTCTCACACAGTTACTTAAATCCAGACAAGTGTTCAGTACCAAGAATTTTCTCTTCTTTCTCTCATCCAAAACCAGAAAGGTTTTAACGTTTACTTATTCCCAGATAAAAACCCTAGTCCGCTGCAGAGAAGATTGTGGGCCAGAGAATACCAGAACCCTCCAGAGCGTATGGACCCTGTGTATGCCATGCCAGTGTGCATTATGCAGCCCTGACTGAGTACTGGGAACTGAAAATTGCAATCAGGAGACCCCAGCAACGTTCCCTCTAGTCTTTTCCGTGCATGTGGAGAATACATTTGCATGTGAACTGAGGCATGTGCAAATCTGCACCACCAGAAGAACCAAAACCTAGCTGTGGGTGCTTTGCTAATCAGATGGGTGACGTGAATCTCCTCTGAACGGCTGCACAAGCATCCAGCTCACAGGGAACACTGGACCTAAGGAGGCACATGAAATCCAGTTTGCCAACACACTTGCTCCACCTGAGCCCCCAAGAGAAACTCTCTTCTCATCCCATCCAGGCATTGTAACTCATAAAGCAGGCAATGCATTGTGGCTGCCAAGAGTTGTTTGGCAAACGGAATGTATTTGAATTTATTTATACTAATGAGAAACACAAAACCCTACAGGAAAGTGCAGTTAAGGGAATCTACAAAGCTTTAACCCATTCAAGGGAGAGAAAAAAAAACAGACTATGCTTTTTATGTAGCATATTTTTCTTATCGTAAGCTTTTCTACAATGCAGTTTTTAAAAAAAAGATACTGGATGAGAGACAAGGAGTCCTGTGGCACCTTACAGACTAACAGATGTACTGGAGCATAAGCTTTCGTGGGCAAAGACCCACTTCATCATGGATGAGAGAGTTAATTGAATACCAAGAAACTAAAAGGATCATTTACTTCATTCTCCTGTGTCAACTGGATTATTCATGCAATCTAGAACGTTATTCCCAAATGGTAGAATTTCCATTGCTTCCCTTGGAAGCCTATTCCACAGCCTAACACATCTGGCTGTCAAGAAGTGTTTCCTGATATTTGGCTTAAATTTTCCTTCGTGTCACAGGATGAGCTATATCCTTAAGAGGCTCAGCCTCGGTCCTTCTCGCCAGGTGGATAGAATGAGAATACAAGGCTCATGGGGCAGGCACATTTGTATGCGTCTCTGAGCCAGTCCTGCTGGGTCAGAAGGCAGCTGGCAGCCAGGCAGAGGAAAGACTCTGGGATGGAGTGAATCCAGTTGTTTAGGATTTCAGGGCTGAGATCCCATAGCACTGAGTGAATGTGGGTTTCCTCATATTGCCAGCTTGTGAGGCACTACACTAACCCCATTAGTCTGAGGCAGAACATACTGATTAGAGCACAGGAAGGCCAGAAGCTGGGCTGAAGAGATGGGCTAAAGATTGTCATAGGGGAGGAGACACAGGTCCAGCAACAGGGAGAAAAGGACAGTTGTCCAGGGGCCTGGTGTTTTAAAGGAACCCGGAGCTCCCAACCCCTTTGAACTGCCGCTGGAGTACTGTACTGTGCCAGGCTCTCCAGGCAGCTTTGAGGGCTGAAGGGGGAGCCCAGCACCACACTCCAAATGGCGCTAAGGAATGACTGCCCTCAGCCCTACCCTTTCCAGGGGTATGGAGACACCCCACACACACCTTGCTCCTGGGCCTTCGGTGGCTTTTGGCCCCACTGAGGACAGGCACTGAGATGAAGGACTGCCCAGCTAGTCTGAGCCAGAAGATTTGGTTGGTTGTTTCCTTTGGAGGATTTTGATTAACTCTATGAAGGGATGGAATCCCATGACTTAGCTGGAGGACAAAGGTGTCTCAGTGACATCACTGCAATGGAATCTGGTGGTCTCCCACCTGAGAGAGGAAACTGAGGCAATGGAAGGGCCCCAGACCACATAATCCCTGCTTAATGGAATGACTCCTGTTTGTAGCATTCTTGTACCTCACTAAATAATTGAATTTCTTTCTCGATATCCTACCTGGAGAATATCTGGTAAACTTTCCATATTGATTGTTAATAAGTCTCAGAATCCTGAGGAAGTTTCTGAAGAAAGCGAATGTGCCAATTTTTAAGAAGAGTAAATAGGTTGACCTGAGTAATTATACATCTGTCAGCCTGACATCGATCCCAGGCATGAATGGAGCTACTGCTATGGGAATCAGTTAGCAAAGAATTAAATGTCAGCAATGTAATTAATGGAAATCTATTTGGGTTTATGGAAAATAGATACTGTCAGACTCACTCGGAGTTCCTTCCTTTTTTTTTTTTTTAAATGAGATAACAAGTTTGGTTTGGCGTCAGCTTCTAACCTTCTTACCACTGGATCTTGTTAGACCTTTCACTGCTAGATTGAGGCACGTATTTGTTCCCATGTAGATTCCTATAGACTAATCAAATCACCCTTAACGTTCTTTTTGTTAAACTAAATAGATTGAGCTCTTGGAGCTTACACTTTAAGGCAGGCATGTCAAACGCGAAGCCTACTGAGGGCTGATAGCTTTCAGGGCCACCTAGGGTTCCCAGATAGTTTGTCGAGAAAAAAAAAAGGCACCAATACCGGTCACAGGGCCACTTTGTCAGAAAGTCGTAGTTATTTATTATTATAGATTATGTTTTAGGTATATTTTATAATATTACAATAATTTGATGTGTAAAATTGTTATTTGCTCATATTAAATAATTTTAAAATTAATTTTACATAATTTTTAATTTAAATATAAATTTAAGGTACTTTTAAATGTTGTATATGATACATAATTTGTTTTGTTGAAATAAAAACAAGTATAGACCATGGTTAATCAAATAGAACAGGCTTCTGTGAAAATTTCAGATACTTTGTAAGTTTGAGATTTTGCATAAAGATGTAATTATTCATGTAATTGCAAAAATTGACATTTATTGATATAAAATTAATATACATTTTGTGATTTTATTTGGGAATAAATAAATAAACAAAATATTAACAAAATAACCACTTCCTCTCCCCCAGAGCTAGGCACTCCCATACCCCCATTCTAACCCAATCCCTCTCTACTCCCCCAGAGCCAGCCCACCCCCAACCTAATGCCTTCCCCCTCCTCCAGAGCCAGGCTCTCCCAGCCTCCCCCCCCCCCCCAACCTAATACCTGGCTCCTGGAGTTGACATTGCCGCCTGAGGCGCTGGGGCTGCATGAGCACAGTGGCCAGCTGTGAGCGCCTGCTGGAGAGCCTAGTGCAGAGCACCCAGCCGGCTGTGAGCGCGTGCGCAGAGCAGCCCGGCCAGCCGTGAGCAAGCACTCGGCCATGTGCTCCGAGCGGCCAGCGGGCCGCACTTCATTCTTCTATAAAAATGTTCTGGGGGCCGCAAAAAATTTAAATCGGGCTGCGTGCGGCTC
The DNA here is from genome assembly GCA_032595735.1 of Pelochelys cantorii. Lineage (NCBI taxonomy): Eukaryota > Metazoa > Chordata > Testudines > Trionychidae > Pelochelys > Pelochelys cantorii. The sequence goes on along the minus strand of CM064353.1, from coordinate 13,400,303 downwards.
TCCAAACGTCAGTTTGACATGCCTGCTTTAAGGCATGTTTATTCCCCGAACTGCCTTCAGCTCCTCTGCAGCTGTTCCAAACCCCTCATTATTTTAGTTGCCCGTTTCTGAATTTTCCAATTCATTTTCCAATACCAAGATATTTTTTGCGATGAGGCGACCACACCTGTATGCAGTATTCAAGATGTGGGTGTACCATGGATTTATATAGAGGGGATAAGATATTTTCTGTTTTATTCTCTATCCCTTTTAAAAGTATTCCTAACATTGTTTGCTTTTTTGACTGCCACTGCACCTTGAGTGGGTGTTTTCAGAGAACGATCCACATGACTCCAAGATCTCTCTCTTGGGCAGTAACAGCTAATTTAGGCTCCATCATTTTGTATGTATAGTTGGGATTATGTTTTCCCATATGCATTACTTTGCATTTATCAACATTAAAATTCATCTGCCGTTTTTCAGGACCAGGGGTGGTCCCCTGCCATTGGCCTCCCAACCTGCCTCCCCTCATGGCCATGCTGACCCGGGGCTAGGGCTCTGGCCCCATCCACCCTGCCTCCTGCCTAGCTGGGGCCCCCCAGGGCTGGCCCACTGTCACCGGGGCTGCAGGCCCCTGACCGGGCCCAGGGGCAGAGAGCCCCCTGGCTAGGCTCAGAGCTGGGGGCCAGAGCTGGACTGACGCTCCAGAGCTGCAGGGGGCCAGAGCTTCCCACCACGCTGCCCTCCCTCAGCAACACATGGCTCCTGACTGAGGCGCCCGTTCCCCCTCCCATCCCACTGCCAGACCTCCCTGTCCATGGATGGGGCCAGACCAGAGAGTCCCCGTTTAGGGAAGTACAACCTGTATCTTGAGCAGTTTGGTATCATCTGCAGATTTTGCCACCTCACTGTTCAGCCCATTCTCCAGCTCATTTATGAAGACGTCGAATAGGATTGGTCCCCGTACGGACCCCTGAGGACACCACTAGTTACCTCTCCACATTCTGAAAACTGACCATTTATTCCTACCCTGGTTTCCAATCTTTACCAATCTTTAAGGGGGCCTTCCCTCTTATCCCATGACAGCTTACTTTGATTAAGAGCCTTTGGTGAGGCACTTTGTCAAAGGTTTTCCGGATCCCCCTTGTCCACATGCTTGTTGACCCCTTCAAACAATTCTAGCAGATGAGTAAGGCATGATTTCTCTTTACAGCAGGGGTCGGCAACCTATGGCTCATTAGGAAGCCAGATACGGCTCTTCTGGAGCCCCAACTCAGCCCCCCCAGCTCCCTCTGCAGCAGGGATTCCACACTGGTGCTACAGCCTTATGGTCCCCCACAAGATTGGGATGCCAGCGGGCAGAGAAAACCCCGATCCTCCCCCCCGCATCCAGCACGTGGGGACAAGTGGAGCCAAAAATAGCTCCGCATGCCCTGCCCTTTTCCTTCGCCCGGGACATACTTCCTGGAGGCTTCTGTCTGGCAAATGGGAGCAGTGGGAGGCTGTGTTATATGGTCCCCTTGCTCCTGCCCTCTCCTTCTTGCCAGATACCTTACTCCCAGCCTGCTCCTGCATCCTCCCTCCCTCCCAGACCTCACCCTCTCCTACCCAGTTCCTGTACCCCCCCATCCCTATTCCATTCACTGGCAGCCTCATACTCACTTAACCCCTCATTTTTGGCCCCACCCGAGAACCTGGGCGGGGCCACAAAATCCACTAACCCTGGAACCACAGAAAAGTAAATCTGGCCTGAGGCCTTGAAGCTTGTCCTCCCTACCCCTTCCCCCACCTTGTGGCTGGAGCATCAGGGGTGTGAGGTGTTTCAGTTGGGGGCCACATCAGTGAGGGTTGAGGGTTTTTTAGGTGTTTTTTTTGCTTCTCACTTGTATAGTCCCTGACTGATTTTTCTCTGGGTCAATGGCCCCCCCACCCAAAAAAGGTTCCCCACCCCTACCATAAATAAAGACAATATTGAAACCTTTTGTGTTGGACATAACATTTTACTTTATTTAAAAATGAAGCCTGGCCAACAAGCCCCCAACTGGGACCCAGCGCCGCTCTGGATGTAGCATCATAACACTCCTGCACCCCACACACACCCCAACCCTGAGCCCATCATACATCTGAACCCCCTGCCCTGAGTCTCTCATACCCCCACATCTCCAATCTCCTGCACCCCCATATCCCCAGTGCCCTGCCATAACAATCCAGCACCTCCCACACACCCTTACCCCATGCCCTGAGCCCATCATACACCTCAACTGCTCTACCCTGAGCCCATCAAACTCTATCCCCAAACTTGTGCACCCCCACTTTCCCAGTCCCCTGCCATAACACTTCTGCACCCCATACAACCCAGTCTTGTGCCCTGAGTCCTTCGTACACCCAAGCCCCTGTCCTGAGATGCTCATATACCCCAACCCAGACTCCTGCACCCCCACACCTCCAGCACCCTGCCATAAGAGTGACAGAAGACTGCCTGAATGTGTGCATGAAGCTGAATTTGACAAGTTATGATGTCAAATTCAAAGAAATGTGTGAAAAGATGCAGCAGAAGTCCTATTAAATAAAGTCTGGGGGTATGTTTCAGTTATGTTGTTATTAATCATCATGTCCAGGGCTTGACTAACCGCGACAAAATCTACTCGCCAGCCCCGCACTGTGCATGCGCAAGACCCACATTGCGCATGCACGTGCCACCGGTAAACGGGGAGACCGGCTGAAATCTACTCACCACGGGTGAGTAGATTCACTGATTTGTCGAGCCCTGATCATGTCAATTATCAATAATATTCAGTTGTAGATTTTCAGCCATGCAAATGAGCATTCTTATATGGCTCTTTATGGACCACTTGAACTGAATTTGGATGTAGTTTGGCTCTTTGGTTTGAAAAGGTTGCCACCCCCTGATATAGCGAATCTCTATTAATAGATCCTGCCCTAAGAGATGTCTCTGTTCAATTCATGTGCTCCTCCACATTTGTCGGCTTTCCCCTAACCCTTAGTTTAGAAACTGCTCTACAACCTTTTTGGTTTTAAGTGCCAGCAACCTGGTTCCATTTTGGTGTAGGTAGAGCCCATGCTTCCCATATAGGCTCCCCCATCCCAAAAGTTTCCCCAATTCTTAATAAATTTGGCCCCCTCCCTATACCATGGTCTTATCCACGCATTGTAACCCTGCACTTCTGCCTGTCTACCTGACCCTGCACGAGGAACTGGAAACATTTCAGAGAATAAAACCCATTGAGGTCCTGGACTTCAATCTTTTTCCTTGAAGCCTAAATTTGGCCTCTAGGACCTCTCTCCTATGCTTCCCTATGTCACTGGTACCTTCATGTACCATGACCACCGGCTTCTTCCTTGGACTACACATAAGGCAGGTAAGTTACCATACAGTTCCCCCAGTCCTCACAAACCCAGCTGTCTGTTTCTAATGATCCAATCCCCATTACTAACACCTGCCTTTTCCTAATGACTGGCGTTCCCTCCCCTGGAGAGGTCTCTCAGTGCAAGAGGATACCCCATCATCTGGAAGAAGGGTCCCAACTATGGGATCATTTCCCTCTGCTCCAATTGGACGTTCTCCTTCCCTGAGCCTTTCAGCCTCAGCAACACAGAGGCTGTCTGATTGGGAGTGGGATCGTTCTACTGTGTCCCAGAAAGTCTCATCTATGTACCTCTCTGCCTCCCTCTCTACTATAACCGCTCTACTCCTGCTTTACGCGCTCCGGGACCTAGGTCCACAGACTGGGGAGGGGAAAAGGGGGCAATTGGCCTGGAGCCTGGCAATTCTAAAGGGCCCAGGGCCCCCAGCTACCACTACTGCAGCAGTGGCAGTGGCTGGAGCCCCAAGCCCTTTAGATTCACTGTAGGAGCACTGCATGATGCATTTGGAAGGCTAGTAGAGCACGGCACCATCCAGGCGGCTTGAGGTCTGGCTGCCCTAGACCTGCCCCTTCCTCCTGGGGCCCCGCCCCTTCCAGAAGCATGGAGCCTTTCCCTACCATTGCCTTGTCGGCTTGCCTGGCAGGATTGCACTAGCTCTTTAGGATCCACCATCACATGTTGTGCTCGTGTTCAACTATTTGTCGACCATGACCCCCCCAGCCTTTTTCAGAGTCCCTGCTTCCCAGGTAGAGCGCCCCATCCTGGGAGTGTGGCCTGCATTCTTTGTTCTTGAACGGATCACATTTACATTTAGCCTTATTGAACTGCACATTATTTGCTTGCATCCAGTTTACAAAGCGATCCAGAAAATTCTAAATCAGTGACCTGTCCTCTTCATTATTACGCCCCCCCCCCCGATGTGTGTGTCCTTTGCAGACTTTATCAGCAATGATTATCTATTCTCTTCCAGGTCATTGATAAAAAATGTTAAAAAGCGTAAGGCCAGGAATAGAACCTTGGGATTTGACTTAGCGGGTCTAATAAGGATCCGCTAAATCAACGGCTGATGGTGCTTCCATTGACTCTGGTACTCCATGGGGTCACAAGAAGTAAGGGAAGTTGATAGGAGAGTTTCTCCCGTCTACCTCCCACAGGGGGGATGCCGCAGTAATTTGACTTAAAGTACATTGACTTCAGCTACACTAGTCTCGTAGCTGGTGTTGCATATCTTAGGTCGACTTCCATGCATAGGCTATGTCTAGACTGCAAGCCTCTTTTGAAAAAGAGCGTCTAGACTACAACCAGTACTTTCGAAAACACAAGCCGCTTTTTCGAAAGAGAGCACTCAGGCAGTCTGGATGCTCTTTTTTGAAAAAAAGCACAGTTTGATTACATAGGGCCTTTTTTCGAAAGAGCACTTTTGAAAAAAGTTGTTCTTCCTCGTAAAACGAGGTTTTCCGTCGTCAAAAAAACTGCCGCATTCTTTCGATTTACTTTCAAAAGAACGCAGCAGCAGTCTAGATGCAGGGGAAGTTTTTTTGAAAAAAAGGTCACTTTTTTTTTTTAAAAACCCTGTAATCTAGACACATCCACTGTGTAAACCTGGCCTGACAAAGCTAAGAAGATACCTCCAGACTGCCAACTGCATGAATTTCTAAAAAAATTTATTTTGAATTTCTTTCCAACTCTTGTGTAAAAAAGATTCAAATATATAACAATTCAATAGATGCATTTTGTCAGTTTTTGCCTTTATACCTATATATTACATTATTTTAAAGCACAAAATATACTTTTTTAGCTGTTACAGAACCATTAATGGGAGACAAAACTTTTTTTGTACTTATTGGCTGCGTCTAGATTGGCATGATTTTCCGGAAATGCTTTTAACGGAAAAGTTTTCCGTTAAAAGCATTTTTGGAACAGAGTGTCTAGATTGGCACAGACGCTTTTCCGCAAAAGCACTTTTTGCGGAAAAGCGTCACTGGCCAATGTAGACGCGCTTTTGCGCAAGAAAGCCCCGATCGCCATTTTAGCCATCGGGGCTTTTTTGCGCAAAACAATTCTGGGTTGTCTACACTGGCCCTCTTGCACAAAAGCATTTGCGCAAGAGGGCTTTTGCCCAAACGGGAGCAGCATAGTATTTGCGCAAGAACACTGACGATCATACATGAGATCGTCAGTGTTCTTGCGAAAATTCAAGCGGCCAGTGTAGACAGCTGGCAAGTTTTTCCGGAAAAGTGGCTGATTTTCCAGAAAAACTGGCCAGTCTAGACACAGCCATTGATTACTTTTTTTTAAGCTGATCTTGGCCACTTCGAATTTGCTGCCTACATGAAAACACCCAAATTCAAAAAAGTTGGCTAAGATGTTTGAAGTTGGAAACAAAAGAATAGAGGGACCTAACATTAGAGGCCACTTTTGAAAACACTGTCGGTCCTAAGGATCTTGCCAACATTCACATAATGAGTTTGTGGTAGAGCCTGTTGGTTCTGACTTCCTGTCTCAATCTCTATCTAGTAAGTCTGCTGGTTGGCCTCTCATAAAAACTCTGTTTTCCTGCCTGATTCACTGTAATGCAACCTGCAAGGTCCTAATTGCTCTTCTGAGTAACTGGTATAGGCGCAAACAGGATACAGAACAGGGGAGGGCAATCATTTTCACAGGGGGGGGCCAGTTAATGAATTTTGGTACAGGTAGGGTTGCCAGATAGTTTAACCAAAAATACTGAACACTTCTCTCCCCCCCCCACACACAAAAAACCACCGGGAAAAAAATTCTGTTGAGAGAAAAAAAGGGGGAGACCAACATTGTTGAGCCAAAAAAAACAAAAAAAAATCAGCATGGCCCTTTTAAGAAAAGGCTTTTTTGATGGTGGCCATTTTGTTTTTCTGTTCCAGCCACAAGACAAGCCCCTGCGGAACCAGGTAAGCGGGGAGGATGGGGAGGGGATCTGGGGGGCGGCTGGCAGATGGGCCGGGGGGTGCGGGGCCTGGGCCCGGATGCTGAGTGTGTCGTAGGGTTGCTGAGTGTGTCGTAGGGTTGCCAGGTGTCCAGTATTTTCGCCTCCTGGCAGGGGGGAGGAAAAAACCCAGAAAATACCAGACATTTCAGTCCCTGGAAAAATCATGGAGGGGATCCTCAAGGAATCCATTCTGAAGCACTTGGAAGAGGGGAAAGTGATCAGGAATAGTCAACATGGATTCACGAAGGGCAAGTTGTGCCTGACCAATCTGATTAGCTTCTATGATGAGGTAACTGGCTCTGTGGATATGGGAAAGTCAGTGGATGTGATACCTTGACTTTAGCAAAGCTTTTGATATGGTCTCCCACAATATTCTTGCCAGCAAGTTAAGATAGTATGGATTAGATAAATGGATTGTAAGATGGATAGAAAGCTGGCTAGACTGTCGGGTGCAACAGGTAGTGATCAACGGTTCGATGTCAGGTTGGTGGTTGGTTTCTAGCAGAGTGCCCCAAGGATCAGTTGGTTCTTGGACCAGTTTTGTTCAACATTTTTATTAATGACCTGGATGAGGGGATGGAATGCACCCTCAGCAAGTTTGCAGATGACACTAAGCTAGGGGGAGAGGTAGATACACTGAAGGGCAGGGATAGGGTCCAGAGTGACCTAGACAGATTAGAGAATTCGGCCAAAAGAAATCTGATGAGGTTCAACAAGGACAAGTGTAGAGTCCTGCACTTGGGACGGAAGAATCCCAAGCATTGTTACAGGCTGGGGACCGAATGGCTAAGTAGCAGTTCTGCAGAAAAGGACCTGGGGATTACAGTGGATGAGAAACTGGATATGAGTCAACAGTGTGCCCTTGTAGCCAAGAAGGCTAATGGCATATTAGGCGGCATTAGGAGGAGCATTGCCAGCATATCCAGAGAAGTGATTATTCCCCTTTATTCGGCTCTGATGAGACCACATCTGGAATATTGTGTCCAGTTCCGGGCCCCCCACTACAGAAAGGATGTGGACACATTGGAGAGGGTCCAGCAGAGGGCGACCAAAATGATTATGGAGCTGGAGCACATGACCTACGAGGAGAGACTGAGGGATTTGGGTTTGTTTAGTCTGCAGAAGCAAAGAGTGAGGGAGGATTTGATAGCAGCCTTCAACTTCCTGAAGGGAGGTTCCAAAGAGGATGGAGAGAGGCTGTTCTCAGTAGTGACAGATGGCAGAACAAGGAGCAATGGTCTCAAGTTGCGGTGGAAGAGGTCTAGGTTGGATATTAGGAAAAACTATTTCCCTAGGAGGGTGGTGAAGCACTGGGATGGGTTCCCTAGGGAGGTGGTGGAGTCTCCATCCCTAGAGGTGTTTAAGTCTCAGTTTGACAAAGCCCTGCCTGGGTTGATTTAGTTGGGATTGGTCCTGCCTTGGGCTGGGGGCTGGACTTGATGATCTTCTGAGGTCTCTTCCAGCCCCAGGATTCTTTGATTCTATGAGGTGAAAATACCAGACACCTGGCAACCCTAGGTACAGGGTCATGGGCCAGCTCCACCCCAGAAGGGGTGGGGCTGGGAGCAGCCTCCCCCCAGAATTGTCTGGCCAGAGGCTTTGAATTAAAAACACTGGATGGGAGTGACACTGTACATCAGAAACATGGTGTAGGAGGCAGCCTACAGGCACATGGGTGACATCAGACTTACTCAGCACATGTCTACTAGGGGTGTGATAAAGTGGGGATTTGTTGGGTTTTCCAAGAGTTTGCCTGAAGAGCAAAGGGCTCATGGCTCTCGGCCCTGCTGCTACTGTGTTGTATGGCAGCTGCACACGTTGCTGTGGTGATTTTAAGGGCTCTCAGCTCCAGCCCCTGCCAGGGTAGCACCATGACTGGGAGCCAGGAGCCATTTAAATAGCTGGAAATGTGTGGCATGGGAAGCAGATTATAAATAGAAGGCAGCAAGATGCAGCCCCTGGGCCAGATCAAAGTGTTAGGCAGGTCGGATCTAGCCCTGGCCCCGATATAGAAGGAACAGTGAGAAAGACCTACTGAAACACCAGGACTCTTGAAACCAAGTTGAGAGTCATTAAAACCTGGTTCATATGAGTAAGAAAATGAAGAAACACCCCGTAAAATTCTACCACTTGGGGCTTTAATGAGAAATACATTCATCTTTGGCACTGAAAGCCGTTTCTACTGCAGTTTCCTCACACAGGACAAAGTCCAACCCCCTCATGTATCCATCCTTGTGTTCCTCACACACAGGAGTTCCATACGCCCACGTTGATAAATATCTAGTCTTGGTGTGGTCCGAATCCTGCTAGGCATCCTCTTTTGTGATGCAGTGCGGGGAGTGAACCCCTACCTTGGCCAGCCCAGCCACTACAATGACATACCACTGCGCCTCTTGGAGTCCTTCCGGGCAATCGGACTGAAGGACTGAATCTCATTGTAAGTGTGTCCTTGAAAATAAACAACATGATAATGCATATCAATAGCATATTGAAAATAATACTGTCACATTTCTCTAGGGTGCTAAAGAGAGTGTGATCAGATGGACACCTCAGCTGGGACTAGATTTCAGATGCAGGGACACACAACAGGAGGCTGTGAAGAGGAGAAAAGAGCAAATCCAGCTGAGTGATGGGAAGATGAGGGAAGATGGTATCTTCAGTGCGTGCTTAGAGACCAGGGAAGAGGGCAGGGGTGACACTGTACATCAGCAACATGGTGCAGGAGGCAGTCTACAGGCACGAGGGTGACATCAGGCTTACTCAGCACATGTGTACAGGTGTGATGAAGTGGGGAATTTGTTGGGTTTTCCAAGAGTTTGCCTGCAGAGCAGGTGCAACTCAGAGTCCTTGGGTGTTACTGGTTTAGCAAGGTGAGGGGAGAAGGGAGTTTGTTGTTACCGAGGGCCAGCACAGAACTTGGGACCCCGGCCTGTGGCCTGGAGAATGGAGATCTGGTGACCTGGAGACTCAGCTCAGATGGCACAGCCAGTTCTGGCCAGTGGGAGGACCAGGGACTGTGGGAGAGGACCCCAGTGACCTGATCATTGGTTCCATCCAGGTGGAACAAAGGACAGAGGAGAGGAGAGGTGGAGAAGAGAGGGGTCCAGGTGACCCTGTTCCCTTTGTCTTCTGTCCAGGTGGAGGAGCTGCTGGGAAAGGATATGGAAGCTGGGAAGGAAGGAGAGAGCTGGCAGGGCCCACCTGGCTGCAGGGGAGACTCAGATGTGCTGGGCTAGGGAGGCCAGGCCCACAAGCCCGCAGAGTTCCTCAGCTGTGTTCATATGCACAATAAACCCTCCTGTTTTACACTGGCGGAGAAATGCTCCTGTCTAGAGAACAGGGTTGCATTGTTCCCTCTGGGAGTGGAGGCCCTGGGGGTCAAAAGCGCGGGGACTCCCTGAGGGGCCCAGAGTGAGAGACAGGGGTGCTGGTGACTCAGAGAGATGTGGTCCCAGGAAGCGGAGACGCTTAAATCCCAAGTGTGTGAGGCCCCCCGAGAAGGGCTGTTGCACTGAAGGGGATTCCCTCCAGGGACCGTATGGACACGACCTGTGAGTCTGTGACAATAGACGGTTGGAGGGGCCGGGGATTCCACCCAAACACTGACAGACTGAGGGCAACCCATAGAAATTCAACATCTTACTTCTCCACTCATCTATTGAAAGCTTCTCATGCTCCAAGGAATCGTCGTAGGACTGCTGGGCTTCAGTCTCCTCCTCAATGTCTCGGAATTGGTCAAAGTATGGGTGGGCCAGAGCTTCTGTGGCTGTGAGACGCTTTTCCACGTCCAGCTGCAGCATCTTGTCGAGCAAGTCCACAGCTGCGGACAAAGGAACACTCTGCAAGGTGAGTGAAACCATGATACTTAGGCTGTCCTGCGCAAAGCCTTGCAGTTCAAACTCTTGACCCCCAAGAATAGATTGGATTTCTACCAGGGAGGCATGCCCGACCATAAAATCAAAAGGCCAACATCACCTAGTTTCTACCTCAAATTTAACTTTTGTTTCAAAGAATGGAAAGAGGAAGGGATATACAGGGGCGGATGAGAGTTTTGCGGGGCCCAGGGCAGCACAATTTCGCGGGGCCCCCCTTTGGAGAAAAAATAGAAAAAAAGGCGTCCTCCCTATGCCCACTCCTGCAGTAGCCCCACTCTGATCATGTGAGCTACCCCTCCTCATCCCCTCTCCTAACACTTCTTTCACCTCCCTCCTCTGGTGCTGGTCCCTCCCCTGCAGGTGTCTGCCCTTCTGCTTCACCCCCAGAATCCCCTGGCACCTGCACCTTCCCTTAGCCCTGCACCCTCCTGGTGCCTCCCCCTTCCCTCACTGCCCCTGCGCCCTTTGCCCTCTTTTTTCCTAATGTCCACCCCCTCACCACCCTCTGCCCCCATTCTCCTTGTGCCCCTCTGTGCCCTCACACATGCCTTGCTCCATCCCAACCTTCCTCATGCCCACCCCTCCTTTGAAGCCTTCTTCCAGCACCTCCCCCTCCCCCCTTTAGTCCCCAATGCCCTTCCCCTCTCCTTTCCCAGCATCACCCTGTCCCCCCTCCCACTGACACCTCCCCACCTGCCCTTTTTCTCATTGTCTCCACTTGGCCCCCTGGCATTTGTCTCTCCTCCACCCTGTCCCTTGGTGCCTTCCCCTTTCTTCTCCTGACCTGCCCCCCTCCCCTCAGCACAAGCCCCTTCCTCTGCCATCCACCTTCTGCCTTCCAGTTTGCAGGGTGGCTGTGACCCCGACCCAGGCTCCAGACCATGCGCCGAACTGAGTGGTGCAATGCTGGGCCGCATGGTTTTAATGTCCCCGGCCATGACGTCACACCACGCCCAGGCATCTCCCCTCTCAGCTGTTGCGCGGCGTATTAGCACACCGTGCATGCGCTCCCTCGGCCCCACATGGCCCGTACTGGCCAGTGCTGGGGAATTTAAAATGCAGGGCTGTGGCGCCCCATCACAGTCCCCTTCCTCCTCCAGCAGCCGCCAGCCGGCCCTTCAGCAGACAGCCCACTGGGAAATTCCCGGTATCCCGCCAGGCCAGTCCGCCCCTGGCGCTGGTGCGGGGCCTATTGATGGGCGGGGCCCGGGGCAGCCGCCCTGCTCGCCCTGCCCTAATTCCGCCACTGGGGATACAACAACAAAGAGTGGAAATATTTCACCTTTTCATGGGGTTTTTTCTGTCATTTAAACCTTCCCCTGCAGCGTTACAAGCACAAACATAACAACGTCTTGTTAGTCTTTAAGGTGCTACTAGACCAGGGCTACTCAACACACGGCCCACGGGCCACATGCGGCCCGTTTGTTTGCAGCCTGCGGTGCAGTTTGGGTTTACGCAGGGCTCAACACGTGGCCCAGGTGGGAGCCAAAACAAAAAAGTAGTCAATATAACGGTCTTCTGTTGAGATGTGTTTTCGTAGTTAAATTCCTGGACTGTCGTTGCTCATTAAAAGTGCTGTCATACGGGTGGAAATCGGGTAAATGTTGCATTTTATTAATATCTGCAGAACTGACTTAAACAGGGCCTGCATGTTGTGTAGTCTTGCCTTAATCTTTGTATTCTTGCTTGTCAGCATGAAAGAAGCTATTTGCATATATTTGCATGTGTATGGAACCACACTTAAACTGCGGCCCTCAGCATGTGCTGTGAATATCATTGTGGCCCCTGGGGCTTCCCAAAGTTGAATAGCCCTGTACTAGACTACTTGTTGTTTAAGATTCTCCTGTTACAGACTAACTTGGCTCCCCCTCTGAAGCTTTATAACAATGTTGTACGAATTATTGAAAATTAGGGAGGGAAAAAGGAAAACGGGCCCAAAAGTGCTCCCTGTGAGCTTGTGTGGCTGCTCAGAAGAGAATCAGATTCAGCTGATTAGCAGAACACCCCAGGTAGGTTTTGTTTCTACTGGTGGTGCACATACACACGTGGCTCAGTGTATATATAAAATTATTCGGCACCTGGATGGGAAAGACCGGTGGGAACAGTGCCCATCAAACTTCAACTGCTGAAGCCAACTGTGCTTGAAGGACATTAATAGTGAGAAGCAACTTCAAGTTTAAAATTCTTTCAGTTCTGATCTAAGTCGTGGGGGGCTCTGCAGTGTTTTACAAAGCCGCCCATGTAATCTACAGCAGATTCTGTAAACAGGAAGGCAGGAAATGCTGAAGTCAGGCTGATTTTCTTCTTGGCTTTACTGCCTTAATGCTCCAGATTTTGGAAGATCTCTGCTTACCCTCAGTTGTGGCCTAGGAGGGGAAACAGTTCATTGTAGGCGGCTTATTTTTACCATGAAGAAGTCAACAAATTTGAGTTACCAACTTAGTATCAAACTGTGCAGACCCTTGGTACGCTATTGGGAAGTGGTTCTGGGTGTTCCCTGGTAAAAAGTGGCCTAAGCAGAGACTGCAACTCTCTGCTCCTTGTCAGAGATCACACTGCCTTGGGTCTGGAAAAAACAAAGGAAGCAGGGGGTTGGTTTGGTTAAACACAACTAATGTGGATACTACCTGATTTGCTCTAGGCAACTTGCTCCTGGAAGCCCATTGCGGCCACCATACAGCCAACTGGCCACACAGGGCCCAGAGAGCTCTGCGGTGCCATCAGCTCTGCGGTGCCTGCACTCCATACGTGGGGGAGGGCAGCTGTGCTCTCCCGCTTCCATTATGCTGCATTCTCTCTACAGACAAGAGGCCATGCTGCTTGGCTTACCAGGGAGCACCCCATGCTGTGAGTGAGCATGAACTGGAGGGGCCAGTGGCATCTGCTCCATGTGAAACAAATTAGATGTGGCCCTCAAGCTCCTGACAGAAAGCAACTGTAGCCTTCAGCATGGGCATCTGGGGAAAGCCCAGCTGGGGAAGGCAAGATCCAGCCCTGCCCCTTCCGCCTTTGCCCCTGTACCTGGAGCCAAGCCCCGCCCACCCCCAGCCTGATCCTTCCTGGCCATTGTGGAGAGCTGGGGCTATGGTGATGCCCCCAGCCTGGCCCTCCCCAGCAGCCAACCACGCTGCCCCACTGCAGTTCCAGCCTTCTCTGGCAGCAGCTCCAGCCTCAGGCAGTCGGGTGTGTAGGCAGTTTTGGGAAGGCTGTGCCTCCCCTTGCCTACATCACCGCCCACCCGTGGCCTTCAGCTCAGTAACCCTACTGACCTCTGGATTCTGGGAAATCAAAGCTCATGATCCCATCTACATGTTTTGTTAGTCTATAAAGTGCTACCAGACCATTTGCTTGCTGTTTTTTTCCTGTAACAGACTAACTCGGCTACCCCCTGAAGCTCCTGGACTTGCATAGGCCTGTCTTCCTTCCCCATGCGCATCTCTATCCTGTCCTCACAAGTGTGTAGGACCAGACGTTTCCTTTGCTAAACTGGCTACTAGAATTGGAGTCCTTTGACTGCAGGAAAAAGTGAGTTTGGAAGAGGCTTGACAGAAATCTCCGGACCGACTATTTTACCAGTTAATTGGGATCCCACGGCAGGGAGCTGCTCCAGCCCGGCCAAGCCCACCATGTCACGCTGTGGACGGGGGCCTGTTCCAGCCCGGGTGGGCCCACCATATCACACTATGGACAGGGGCGGCAGCTGCTGAAGCTGGGCCTGCCGTGCTGCAGGCGAGCCAGACTGGACCAAGCCTGCCACATGGTGCCCTGGGTGGAGGGCTGCTCTGGCCGGGCTGCGCAGGAGAAAGGGCTTGCTCCAGCCAGGCCATCAGTTAATTGGGTACCACAGAAAGCATTCCAGTATGGGCAAGGCTAAGGCTTACTGGGTAACCAGTTAACCCTTTACATCCCTATAACAGACGCAAAGTGGTGTGAGAGGAACACTGAAGATGACTCACCCAGAGGGTTGGTTTTGGGGAAAAGCAGAGATAAATCCATTTTGGGAATCTTGGGAAGGGACTGGATATACTTCTTAGCCTGGAAGAGACACAACAATGTACAGCACGCAGACTTGCTGTAGGCAGGCAAAGGGGACCACAGAAAAGTCCATTGGATCTTCGTCTAGATGGGCAGGATAGAAGTAAATGATGCAAGATGCCACATTTCTATGGCCGCTTTCATGGGAGGGACTGTTTTACAGGACAGCCCCCAACCCCCGGCAAGGTGCAAACATCCAAATCTTGCAGACAGTTCCCCTCGGTTGCAGAGAGGTGGAATGGTCTGTCCAGGGTCACAGAGCAATTCACTGACTGCATCTGGCCCAGACCCAGGGAGCCCTGACTCCCATTTCCGGTATTCACCATCCCCCATACTTGGACTCATTGGTACATGGACTTCCTTTTGAAGCCAGATGCTTTGGAGGTTCCCCTGTCAGGGACAGATGCCAAGGGCGCTGCCTTGCTGGGATGATTTAAGGTACTAAAAGCCAAGTGCATGCACACGGCAAAGACAATATAAAAATAACTGATTTTCATGTGCTTTCCACAGCAAGGCATTCGGAAGTCCAGCCCTCGGCTCAGTGTTTTCCTTACCGCTTTGTCCTCCAGTTTCTGCACAAACTCCTCTCCCGGGAGTCCGGTTACTTTCAAGATCTGGGTCAGCTGATCTAGATCTGGCAGGCTGAGTTAAAGGTTATGTAGGGCCAAAGCTTGGATCGAGCCAACAACCCAAATATGTTGGCAGTGGCCTAGGAAGGTCTTTGGGGATTAAGGAGAATGAATCTTTACCCCCAAGCGGCTCCAGGACTCCTAACGCAGAGTCGGGGCTGCAATAGCTGTGACTTCCCTAGGAAGGCTGTGGGGGTGGATCTGTGCAGCCGTAGATCCACGAGGTCTGCAAGCAGCCCTCACAGAGCTGAGTTCTGCAGTGGGCCTGGGGCCCTACGGGGTAACCTCAGCTCCTCCCCTCAGCACACAATGCTTTCTGGTCAGGGAGCAATAGGACGCTGGGGCTGAATTTACCTCAGTGTGCCACGTTAATGCCCTCCTTCCCTAGCATCCCTCCCCTCACTTGTCTGCATAAATGCCCAGTCACAAATACCCGGAGCATCCATTTCAGGCACAGTTAGAAGGTTTCCACCCACCCCGAAGAGTCTGCACCAGTTTGAAAGGATACAGTCCTTTCCTTTAAACAAGGTTTTCCCAGTCAGCATTTCTGCCATGATACAGCCAACAGACCAGATGTCCACTGTGTGGGAAGAAACCAAAGAGGAGCATGAGAAAGGAACGGGGCAGGGCAACAGCTTTGGTGGGCCCTGGACAAGGTGGGGGGCCGGCTCCCAGGCCCCTGGAAGGGGTGGGGCCTCAGTTGGAAGGGGTAGAGCTGGGGCAGCCAGCCCTCAGTGCTGCCCAGACCATGGTGCTGGTGCCTCCCCCCAGTTCTCAGCACCACGTGGAGTGGCGCTCTAGAGGAGACTTAAAGGGCCCGGGGCTCCGGCTGCTGCCGCGCTAGTAGCAACAGTGGCACCCAGACCCCCAGGTCCCTTTGAATTGCTAGGCCCGGGGGCAGCTGCCCCCATCTGTGGGCCTGCAAAGGAACAAGGCTGGGAGGGGGAGCAAACACACAGTTCTGGGGCGTGCATGGTTTGTGGAGCCAGGCCTGGGGGAGGCAGGCCCCAGCCCCACCTACAGCCCCGCCCCCTCCACTGAGGCTCCACCCCCATCAGGGGGAGTGGAGGAGGCAGGGCAGCATGTGCTTGCGGCTTCCTCCCCCCACGGGGAGGGGAAGGGCACATGTGCCCCAGCCTCCCCGGAGCACCAGGGAGGAAAAAGGCTGAGCAGCCCTACCCTCCCCAGCCCCTGGAGCACGGGGAGGGCAGGTAGCATGTGTTCGCAGCTTCCCTGGCCTGGAGCGCAGGGAGGGCGAGCCCTGGGGGCGGCAACATTCTGCCCCAGAGCACCTACAGCAGGCACTCTGGGGGCGGCTTGGGAAAGGAAACCCGGCTGCTCATGTTCTGGGGCCCTGTCGTGCTTTGGAAGCCTACAGTCACATTTGCTGAGGCATTTAGTCATTGGCTTGGTTTTGCTCCCACTTTCAAACCCCTCTCCCTCTCGCTACCAGGTGTAGTTTCTGGGTTACTACACGCTTGGGGTTCATCTCTCCCGATGGCGATAGACTTGGGTGGAGCTATCTCTTGATGCTTGATTGGCATAACTGCTGCAGGAGAGGAGTGTTTTTATTCTTCTTCAGCTTCACAGTCAATGGAGGAAGGCTGTGTGAGATCATAGAATCCTAGGACGGCAGAGACCTCGGGAGGTCATCGAGTCCAGCCCCCTGCCCAAGGCAGGACCAATCCCAACTAAATCAACCCAGCCAGGGCTTTGTTAAGCCAAGACTCAAAAACTCTAGGGATGGAGATTCCACCCTCTCCCTAGGTAACCCATCCCAGTGCTTCACCACCTTCCTGAGGGGGTCGCAGTGGTGATCCCAAGAGAACCAGAGGAAGCAATTTAACTCACCAGTTTGGTTGTAATGCATCCAGTTCAGAATGACTTCTGGTGCTCTGTACCAGCGCGTCACAACATAGCCAGTCATCTCAGTGTCTGTGTGTCTCGCCAAGCCGAAGTCCAGGATCTACAGATCAACAGGGGAGGGAGATGGTGAGGGAAGGAAAAGAGAGATCCTGCAGGCAGAAGAGAATCTGTTTCATCAGGAAACCACCAGCTACAGCTTTACCACTACAGCAGAGCCATCCCAACAGCTTTGTCTTAACTGCACTGTGAATTACAGCCAGGCTGGATAGCCCATTGTGGCCTGAAGACCCGCAGGAGGAATCAGGAGTGTGTGTGACCTGTAGGGTCACCCCCTTCTCTGAAACTCATGGTCTTATTTTTCACAGGACCTTTCTGTGCCATAGAAGCCATATATATAAGCCATATATAGCTGGCTCCAAGGCCAGCTAGAGACCACCTCTCCCATGAAAAACTAACAATGTTCCATTTGATCCCACCTTCAGCCGAGACAGGGCCAAAGTACTTTAAATACTTCCCAGGAAACAGGCCCTTCCTTCCACCAGGGCTCTAAGGAGCCTTTTCTACCCAGTGCCGAAAATGGCTTTGTCTGTAATATGGCTTCAACTCCAGCTGATGCGTGCCTGGGAGAGCTGTCGCTGCTCACAGTTATCAGCCTTGCAGGATCTCCCCAATGTAGATGTGACCCTAGGCTTTTGCATGTTTGTAGGGTGTTGAATTTGTTCTGCACCAGTGCCAGGATATTCACTCCCGCCTCGGGTCCTGGTTCAGCAAGGTACTGATGCAGGACCTACTTCAAGCACATGATCCTACAGACAGGTGCTGAAATACCTTGCTGAACTGGGGGCCTCAGGATGCAATCGCAACCTTGATATCAGGATTCAGGCACTTAGAGCAGTTCACCAGCAGCCCAACACGCTGCCTGGCTCACAAGCCGTGAAGTGGCACCTTCATCCCTACCTTTAGTTCGCAGTCTTCATTCACAGCCAGATTGCCTGGCTTCAGGTCCTGCGGCAGATGAGAGCAGATCAATCAGGACACAAAGCAAATTACAATTCCACCCCGGAAATCTCCATCAAGTCTCAGCGTGGCCTGTGCTGGGTTGTAACATTGCACCCTGAATCCACAGCAGTGAAGACAACGTGCCTGTTACACTTCAGACCAGTACCTGGATTATTTCCTTTTCCAAAGCATCTTTCATTCGGGAAGCATCACCAGATGCTTCACAGTCTGTTGCAAAGTATCACGTTGCCCACCAAGCAAATCCAGCCCCACACAGGTAGTAAGGGAACGAGGCAGCAAAAGAGAAGTGGGCTTAAGTTAGGGAGAGCTAAAGGCCAAAGCCTTTAGTGAGTGATGGTCAAGGATACGGGAGATGGAGGGAACCTTCTCGCTGAGCTATTTCTCTTGGAGAG
Source organism: Pelochelys cantorii (assembly GCA_032595735.1). Classification (NCBI taxonomy): domain Eukaryota; kingdom Metazoa; phylum Chordata; order Testudines; family Trionychidae; genus Pelochelys; species Pelochelys cantorii. The sequence goes on along the minus strand of CM064353.1, from coordinate 13,382,158 downwards.
CGGGACTACAAGCAGAGTAACAGTGCACACGAACTTACCCGATGAATGATTCCAGCAGAATGAATGTACTGCAATGAAAAGGGAAGCCACAGTGTGAGCACCCACAAGCCAATTTTTCACTTCCCCAGAGGAGAAACACATGTTAGCAACTGAACCTGTCTGAGACCAAAGCAGCCTGGATTCTTCCTCTGCAAAATCCTCGCTCTCAACTCAATGGCTTGACAGCTTATGTCACAAATAGGAAGAAATTTGCAGCTAAAAACTCAAGTGAAACCCCCTCCATACTCTACATTCCTTACAATAGCTGGAACTAGAACACTCCTGAAGAGGCATAACTGATATGGCATGAAAGTTACTTAAACCAGAAGCCTCAAACTTATCTAGTGAGCAGGTAAGAGCTCATTGTAAGAGGAAACGTAATCACTAAGTTGCAGGAGTTGTGGTTATTCTGCCTGACAAGTCATATAGGAAGGAAACAGGCCAGTGGCTAAAGCACGTGATTAGGAGTTGCAGTAAAGGTTCTTGCCAAACCTCTCCCCAGGCTCGCTATGTGATTTTGGGCAAGTCATTGAACCTCTTTTGTTCATCGGTTTTCCTTATCTGAGTTTCACAGTGATCTGGGGAAAGAGTTGTTGTGTCGCATAAGTCCCTAATGCTTGTAAAGCATTGTGAGAATTGTAGCGGGAGGACAGTCTGGTGTGAAGTATTATTGACCATTAGTTGTACAGTTCAGTGTTCAACATGTTAGAAGGAGTTGCCTTATACCATTCCCTTGCATCATTGTCAGTTTAAAAACTGACATTCTTGGCTCATGGTAACTGAGAAAATTGCATTCCATGTGTTTTCTCTCAGAGCAGATGGAATCAGGAGGTGGAACCAACAGACATGTCACTTCCTAAAAGCCTCTTGCCACCCTTGATAGTTTTGCTAAGGAACCTCATGCTGTGGTGAGCTGAACACAGCAAGCTAAGTGCTCCCCTAGCAAGAAACTGCATCACCTAGAACGGATTGAATTGGTTAAGTCGCCTGCTGACCAATATAAAAAACCAAAGCCACCTCGGACACCTCTCGGATACGTACTTTCCAAGAAAACAGGTCAGGAATTTTTCAGTTAGTCTTTTTTGATTTGGTCAGAAAATAAACAAATTGTCAACACAAAAATTGCTTTGGGGGAGCAAATCAACTTTCAATTAAACTTCTATCAGCAAAAGTTTCTCAGGATAGGAAACTGGAGAGATCAATCCCTGAATAGCCAACCACTCAGTGGTGAGAGCTGCCCTAACACTGGGCTATTAGCTAGGTTGGGTGGAGCTCCCTCTCTGGTTTTCCATGAAATAAACTTTGAAAAAAATCTGTTTCACCCCACTGCAGAACTGGAAAACACTTAATCTCAGCATGTCAAGGGACATGACAACCTACTTCCTGCCCACCTCTACTTCGGATTGATACGTGGTAGATCCCAATTAGTTCAGCAGGAAAAATGAATTTTCAATGAATAAGCATAAGATGTGAATTGTGTTATAAGGATGATGATCCTTCAGGTTAATCTGTCCCTGATTTAAGAGTTCACTCAGATAATACTGAGCAAAATCTACTCTTAAGGGAGACCTGGCAATTCAGTGTGTAAATCTGTCAGAAGCCTGTGGCTAGTCCAGGCCCACCTACCTTCAACCCTTTCAGCATTTGGTAGACGAGGTACTGGATCTTTTCATCACTGAACTCATGTCCCATGATCTTTTGTAAATCTGTCCGCATGTATGGCATCACCAGGTAGCTAAAAGGCAGTAAGATAAGTCCCTGAGTCTAGGAGAGAAACATAAGGAGCCACGCTAGCCTTGTCTTGCTCTGAAGAACAGATGGTTTCAAGTTTTAGTATGTCCCTGGATTAGTAGGACAACCAGCGAGGAAGTTAAAGTTGCTACCTGCTCTGGAAAGTGCCATTTCTACTCTCCCCAACTTGGAAAAAAATCAGCTCTACTCCTGGGACCCATCGCAAGATACCAGATATGAGAGAGAGAGCATGCTGCTCACAGCTTGACAGTCTTAGACCATCAACAACGTGCAAACGAGGGGTCTGAAATATTTCATGGATTTTTAAATGCTACACTGCTGTCTCAGGTCCCAGACTTATCCCCTCAGAGCCTCTACCCTGACCAGTCTAGCTGTTCCATCTCAGCGGAAGATAATACCCAGCCCCTGCCCCTAAAATCAACATAAAAGGCAACAAAAAAAAATGGATTTTTGAAAGTTTCACTTTTAGTAGTCTAGGATCTGACAATTTGCTATTGTTCCTCTGCCCCCTTAATACGCCAAGATTACATTTAAATCACTGCACAAACAGCCCCAAGTGGCAGGTACAATAGGCCAGGGCAAGCTAAGCCTTCTCTGGAGCTGCTGCCACTGCCTGACCCCTGGACCACAGTGTTCCTGCCACATCCCCTCCCTGCTCTGTCCCTACTGCCTGCTACAGCTGTGCTGCCTGGTGAGTTTTCCTCCTCCCCTCCACTCCTCTCCCACTCTTCTCCGGGGAGTCCCACCGCTCACGGCATTCCTCCTCTCCCACACCTCACACTCTCTCAGGGCAGGGGTGAGGAGGGACGTGGCAGGCAGTGGTAAGGAGGCAAGTGGTAAGTGGTGGGGTCTCATGGCAGGCGAGGGGTGAACAGCAGTGGGGATGCTGCGGCGGAGCTACAAGTGGAAGAGACAGGACGGGGAGCTAGCCAGCTCCAAGGCAAGCTTCACCCGCTGCCTCGGCTTACAGGCATCGCTCGGTCTTAGGAGCATCTAAGACACCCATCACCATTCATCTGGGTGCCAGCGCCTGGTGTGCTATTGACAGGTTATAAATCAAGACATCTGATACATGCGCCTAGAACATGATGTGTGAGAGCCGCTTGCCTCTTCGTCTTTTGGGGATTTTAGCAACCAGGGATTTTAGCGATCTGTGCTTCTTGCTTCCTAATATACGTTTATTCAGGGTTCTCTGGCTTTAGATTGGCCCCTTTCCAAATCAACTCATGCGATTGCTTTTCAGCATGTCAAGCTTCCGTCTTCAAGCTCTAAACCTTCAAACGTCCCAGGCAATCACTGAGCCAATAGGGAATGCAAAACACTTGGTAAAACTCCACAAAACTTACAAGTCCTGGAATGCGGAGAAGGAGGTGGCCGAGGTGAAGACATCTAGCAAGCCAATGACCTGCAGGGGAAACGGGGAAAGGTCAGACCGGAAGAGCAGTATTCTAACAGCTTGCAACTCCAGAGTCATGTGACCCTGTAGGCTACCATGCGAGGGATTTAGAGCCTTGTCATGGGGCTTTAAGGCTAGTTCCCCTCTTACAAACTGGACATTTGTCTGTGCTGCAAGTCCAACACCACTCTTGGAGCAATGGCAGAGGCAAGATTAAAGATACTCCCCATCTCCCCCCACTGAACAAACATGGAAACTGAATTGCCCTTTAAATCCCAGAGAGAGTGGGGTACCCCTATATCAGAATGGCCATTTCCCTTGCAGCAGCTTCAGGAGAAACATCGTGGCTTTGTCCCTGAGTCACTACCACCTGACCTTACTCAAGGGGAGACACTCTGCAACTCTCTTTCCACACGTCCGCGTACTCACATTTTCATGTTGCATGTGCTTCAGCAGCATGAGCTCCCTGTATGATCTCTTGGCAAAGATCTCTGACTGGAATGGTCGGCAGAGCTTCTTGATGGCCACTTTCTCCCCTGTCTTCTTATCTATGGCCGAACTGCGGCAAACAAACACAACCAGTTCTGAGTTAGGAAAGGCCTTTTCAGTCGTCGTCCCACAAGTGGCCTGACAAGGGAAGGATGGATGCGGGGGTCCGGAGCGGATCAAGGAAAAAGGGTTGTTTCCCCTGGATCTTTTCACACGCCGTGTGGAATGCAGGTGTAGATGCCAGCGTTGTACTGCAATGTTCTCACGGCCTCTCTGGTGTGAGCAAGCTACTACCAATATTTTGACCAGCTCTAGCTGCTCTGAAGGAGATTAGATGGCATGGAGGTTCATATGACCTACAAGAAGAGGCTGAGGGAGTTGGGTCTGTTTAGTGTGCAGAAGCGAAGAGTGAGGGGGGATTTGAGAGCAGCCTTCAACTTCCTGAAGGGAGGTTCCAAAGAGGCTGGAGAAAGGCTGTTCTCCGTGGTGGCAGAACAAGGAACAATGGTCTCAAGTTGCAGCGGGGGAGAGGTCCAGGTTGGATATTAGGAAAAACTATTTCACTAGGAGAATGGTGAAGCACTGGAATGGGTTACCTAGAGAAGTAGTGGAGTCTCCATCCCTAGAGGTGTTTAAGTCTCAGCTTGACAAAGCCCTGGCTGGGTTGATTTAGTTGGGATTGGTCCTGCCTAGAGCAGGGGGCTGGACTTGATGACCTCCTGAGGTCTTTTCCAGGTCTATGGTTCTATGATTCTAAGCCCACAAACTGGGTGGGCAATTGCACCAGGGCCCGGTGTTTCAAAGGGGCCCAGAGCTCCTGGACGCTGCCACTGCTTCTGTGGTGCTAGAACCCCAGAGCCCTTTAAATTAGCACCACAATCGCTATACCAGTTGCTCCATGAGGCTTTGAGTGCTGGAGGAGCATTGAGGGCTGGCTGCCCCAGCTCCACCTAAGGCCCAGCCCCTTCCAGGGATGCAGAGCCAGGCCCCCACACCTTGCCCTTGGGCCCATGGTGGCTGCTGGTCCCACTGTGGAGATTGCAGTGCTCATGCTGTGGCACAGCCCCATTGCTCCAGCCAATGAAGATGTGCTGGTGCTAAAGAAATGCCCTGTAATGTGAAGACAAAGGCTTAGAGGTCAGGGCTAACCCATCTCCTGCACCCGTACACAAGGCCCTTCCACTGAGTCTTTGAGATCCACTTCTCCCTTTCCTTCTGAGCTCACTGGCTTTTGGGAACCCTGCTGGCTGCTCTGAACCTCTCCTCCTGTGCCCTTGCCCTCGTCTTGCCTGCTCAGGATTTCTGACATTTAGGGACGGTGTTTGTGGGAGAGGAGATCTACAGATAACAAATGATGCTTTCCTCCCTCTCTGTGAATGGTCCAGGATGCTCTTATTGCCTGGGAGAGAGTCAGTCCTGGGGGGCATGGATCAGCACTCCCCAGCAGGACTCCGACCGGGCCAGGGAGGCTAATGAACCAACCAGTGTACCAAATTCAGTGAGGAATCCTAGTCACGTGCCACCTGAGGCACGTTGCACATACGCGGAGAAGAAGGGTCAGCACTGTGGAGCAATGTAGGGGAAGGGCGAGAATCCACGAACAGCCCCTTTTAGAAAGGATATGTTGCTTGAGTTGATTTCCCAGGATGCTGGATCTTGGGAGCGACAAGTATTTCTCAAGAAAGCCAGCGCACACAGCCTGTAGGTCAGACACAGAGCACACCAGGCCTAGCTGAGACAAAGTCAAGCTGGGTGTTTTCTAGTGGTTAGAATACAGGACGCAGGAATCCTAGGTGCTGTATTCCTAGCTCTGCACTGACTCACAGCGTGACCTTATTTATGAGCCATTTCATCTCTGTCTTCGTTCTCTGACCTGTATTCAAAACACATTTTTTAAAATCAGGAAATGCCTATTCATCAACATCAATGTTTTTCCGGGTTGTGAAAAATTTTGACATTTTGACTGTTCATCCTGATTCCAGATGGGAACATTTTTTGAAATCTGTAATTTTCAGGGGATAGAAAAGTTTCCTACCCAGCTCTATTAATGCCTGTCTACTTCCAAGGATTGAGCGTTCAAGTAATTTAATTAACCACTGGAACAACTTATTTGGGGATGTGGCAGATTGTGTCTCATTTGATGTCTCAAAATGGAAATCAAGACTTGGATGGCTCTCTAACATATACACTTAAGCTCAAACAGAATGGATGGGCTTGACTCAGAAATTACCTGATGGAATTCTCCAGCCTGTGTTATGCAGGTGGTCAGACTAGATGGTCAATACAGAATCATAGAATATTACAACTGGAAGGGTCCTTGAGAGGTCATCAAGTCCAGTCCCCTGCCCGCATGGCAAGACCAAGCACCAGCTGTCTGTCTAACCTGTTCTTAAATATCTCCAGTGATGGAGATTCTACAACCTCCGTAGGCAATTTATTCCAGTGTTTAGCCACCCTGACTATTGGGAAATTTTTTCTAATGTCCAACCTAAACCTCCCTTGCTGCAATTTAAGCCCGTTGCTTTTTGTCCTATCCTCAGAAGCCAAGGAGAACAATTTTCTCCCCTCCTCATTGTTAACACCTTTTTAGATACTTGAAAACCACTATCATGTCTCCTCTCAGTCTTCTCTTTTCCTAACTAAACAAGCCCAATTCTTTCAGTCTTTCCTCATAGCTCATGTTCTCTAGACCTTTAATCATTTTCGTTGCTCTTCTCTGGACCTTCTCCAATTTCTCCACATCTTTGCTGAAATGTGGTGCCCAGAACTGGACACACTACTCCAACCAAGGCCTTATATAGTCTCTCCGGACCTTACAAATCCATGAATTAATTTGATAATGTTTGTAAACTGTACTGCACATGAAAGTATTTTGGGCTGCACATTACTGGTGTATACAGTTTAAGACAGTGAATTTTACTGAACACTTGAAAGTGCTTTTCACAGTCAGAAATGTATCAATATTAGTAAATGATGTTTGCAACAAACCGGCAAGGGTGATATTATCCCTGTTCGGTTAGTATGAAACGGATGCAACAACGGCAGCCGAGGGAGCCAGTGTCTGAAGCAGGACTAGCACTTTGGAGCCCTTGGCTGCTAGCCCCACTCTGTCAAAGTAGCACAAGAGAGGCCCCCCCATTCAAGCTGGCTACTTATTTCTCCATATGAAACAATTCAGTGACCCCTCTTCTCTCAATGTTCCGTAGCCCAGTTGCAAAGCAGGCAGGCCCTCAATTTAACCAGCCACAGGTGGGAAAGAAAAGCCACGCAGTCTGCCAGACACTACCAGGATGGAAGCATTTGAAGAGGAACCTCCATAACGAACTGCATCAGACCTCCCTGAGCCAGTCAGCCCTGGACAGCTGTGAAAGGCTGCCTGTGTTTTATGGCTGACAGCTTCCAGCTGCTGCTTCTTGGAGGGTGAGAAGGCAGCAGGGCTTTCCAGCCCAAGCCTCCTTGCTAGGCTGTGCACTTCCTGCCGTTTTGCAATTCACTCTCTCAACTAGTTAAACTGGAGAGCTGTAAATCACCTTGTATTTCCTGCTGTGATGGCTAGTGGTACAGCCTGACCAAACCCACGTGAATTTCAGTGTTATCACATTGCACACTCCAGCCCATCCCCCTCCTGTTTGAAACCAGATGGTCCCTTTCCTTGTCTTATCGCCTTTGGAAGTAAAGAGTCTTTCCCCACCACCCATTCACACACCCAAAGGGGCTCCTACTCTGTCCCAGGTAACCAGTAGTGACTCTAGAATGTCCAAGAGTGATTGCAAATCAACTGCTTATAAACTACAATAGTCTGCCAGCAATGCCCCTCTGCCACGTACATTGGACGAGCTGGACTGTCTCTATGCAACAGAATAAATGGACACAAATCAGACATTAAGAATGGTAACATACAAAAAACAACGGGAGAACATTTAACTTCCCTGGACACAATGTTAGACTTGAAAGTTGCCATCTTCAAGCAAAAAAGCTTCAAAACCAGGCTGCAATGTGAAATTGCTGAGCTGGAATTCATGTGCAACTCTGACACAATCAGAATGGGTCTGAATAGGGACTGGGAATGGCTCTCTCACTACAGTAAGTAACTTTCCACTTTAGATATTCTCCTCACCTTCTTATCCACATCCACCCTGAGTGAATTAGCTCTGATGTAACACTCCCATCTCTTAAAAAACAACGAATAGTCTAGTAGCACCTTAAAGACTAACAAAACATGTAGCTGGTATCGTGAGCTTTCGTGGGTACAACCCACTTCTTCAGATGTGTATCTCATATCTGTATCTGCTTCTTTTTTTCTCACTTCACGCATCTGATGAAATGAATTGCAACTCACAAAACCTTGTGCCATAATAAAACTATTAGTCTTTAAGGTGCCGCAAGGCTCCTTGTTTTTATGATAACTAATGGTTCAGAAAAGTGATTTTCCAAGATGTTGGCTGACTTGCTAAGTTAGTCAGTAGCATTTTCATTCAGTCTGTCTCGGACCACCTGTGGATGCATCAATATCAGAATTACTCAGTTCCAAATCATTCTCAATTATTGCTGTTCAATGAGACTTTTCAGGAAAGGAAGAGTGAAAAAAGCATGCCCCAGCAGCCATGGTACAAGCAGAATAACAAATATGCTTCTCAATGCATGGATGCTGTGAAAGAGCTTTGGGTTCCGCTGATTTACATTAAATGGCACTGAAATGTGGTCAAATTTCCTTGCCACTTTCAGCTCCTTTGCCAGCACTAAATAGAGACAATGGGCCAGATTTACATATGTATTTAAGTAGCCAAAGATGCAGATAGGTGTTTTGCAAATCCCATTAGGCACCTGTCTGCATCTCTGTCTGTCCAAATACCTTAGTGATCTTGGCTCTAGTTCTCTACTATCAGATAAACACTCTACAACAGGCATGGCAAACTCAAAGCCTACTAAGGGCCACACAAATGAAAACTGATAGCTTTCAGGGCCACCAATGTACTTCTATCAGAAAGTCATAATTATTTATTATTATAGGTTATGTTTTAGGTATAATATTTTGTCAGGTCTTATTTGAATACAATACAATAATTTGATGTGTAAAATTGTTATGTGCTCATATATCATATTTTTTAAATATAAATTTAAGGTACTTTTAATTTTTTTTATATGATACATAACGGCTACGTCTACACTGGCATGATCTTGCACAAGAACTCTTTTGCAGAAGAGTTCTTGTGCAAAAACTCTTTCAGAAGAGAGCGTCTACACTGCCATGTGCTTTTGCGCAAGAGATGTGCTTTTGCGCAAGAGCATCCATGCCAGTGTAGACACTCTCTTGTGCAAGAAAGCTCTGATGGCCATTTTAACCATAGGGCTTCCTTGCGCAAGAAATTCATGTTGCCTGTCTACACTGGCCTCTTGCGCAAGAACGTTTACGCAAGAGGGCTTATTCCTGAGCGGGATCATCAGAGTTCTTGCGCAAGAAGCCCTGATTTCATACATTAGAACATCAGTTTACTTGCACAAGAACTCAGGGCCAGTGTAGACAGGCAGCAAGTTTTTGCGCAAGATCGCACCAATGTAGACACAGCCAACTTGTTTTGTTGAAATAAAAACAAGTATAGACCAAAACAATAAGGGAGAGACTACATATTTCAGAATAATTGCTTCAGCCTGACAAACAACAGTCTTTTAATTTTCTTTCAAGAAACATAGTGTAAACAAGACACATGCTGATTCTGTTTTTGACCTGGAATTTAAATATGACATCTGTGTTGGCTGCCTTATTCTGCATCCATACCCTCTTCCCCCACCTGCTCTAAGTGTCTATTTGTCCCCAGAAGGATTACCAAAACAAATCGAGTGGCTTGCAAAGCTGGCCTTTATGCTATCCTTAGGATTTCTTAAGCTTTGCACTTTCAAAGGTACATGTAATATTCTTACACAGATAATCCATGCAAGACTAACAAGTTAATTGCCCTTTGGCTGACTGATGTACAAGTGGATATGTATTAGCAATATTGGTATGTCCCAGTTACTCTTGACTGGGTGGTACTTCTTAGATATAAAACTGGATAATTTCCTTTTCCTTTTTTATCTTTAAAGATGATGTTATTTGAGCCAAATGGGTATCCTTCAGAAATTGGAAACCCATCCTAAGTTAAGTCTATAGAGCAGAAAATGAAATAAGGATATGTAAAATGTAAGAGAGATATCAGGTGTGCAAAGTGGGAATTGATGAGCAAACAGCCAAAACATGACAAAAATTGATAAAAGGAAACTTTTTTTACCCAATTCATCTGTGGAACTCACTGCCATTAAATAGCAGTGAGGTCAAAAGTTTGTAAGATTTTTAAAAGGATGAAGGCTTATTGATAATGAAAACATCTAAAATATCACAGGTATAGATTCAAACCCACTCATGTTTCAGGTCATAAGCCAGCCACAAAACTGATGGGAGTGAAGAAGAAACATTCCCTATCCAGAGATAACGGTCCACTGTAGTTTCCTGTGGACATGTGCGAGTACACTCACACCCCAGCCTATGACATCTTGTATTGGTCACTTTTGTAGCTACAATACTGGACTGGACTAGACTAGAGGTCCCATTGTCTGATTTGGCAATGCCTACATTCCAAGGAAATCATATGACAAATATTAACACAGTAGAGTTAGGTACTTAGAACCCAGGACATATGAAAATTAAACTGGGAAACACAAATCAGCCCTTTGTGTGTATATATATTACAGTACTCTTGATTCCATTCCATTCAGTGGAAAAAAACTGTATGCTATCATATTATTTGAGAAACAGCATGTGACACTATGCATTCGGCCATGTACTCTGAGCAGCCAGTGGGCCACACTTTATTTTTTTATAAAATCTAGTGGCGGGCTGCAAAAAACTTCGATCGGGCTGCATGCGGCCCTCCAGATGCCTGGTTGACATGCCTGCTCTACAAGTAGTAGTGGGCGGCTGCAGTGCGCTGCTGTTGCACACATTGGCTAATCTACTTCGGCAGCAAAGCTGTAAAACTTCCTGTTGATTCCAAATAAGTCATTTGGCTGCACAAGTTAAGGATCCATACATGGAAGAAACAGTGAACAATGGCTACAATAATACTCTCCCTACAGTGTCAAATGGTGTTTTCTGCTTGGCCACAAGCTTGAAGCATTTGTCCTATACCCCCTCATTTTGATGCAATTCTCAAACGTTGTTGCACCTCACTGGTAGGTACAAGTCAATCAGTTGTGGTCACTGTTTCCTCTACCCCTTTCCATTCATGTGCAGAATACATTTTTATACGCACAGAGGCAAGTGCCATGTGCACCCCCAGTAGAAACAAAACCAAGCAGTGGGCGCTATGCCGATCAGCAGGGCGACACTGGAATCTGTCCTGAGCGGCTGCCCAAGTGCCCAGCTGTGGTGCTCTGGAGCCCAGCCTGATCACTGTGCCTGGCACAAGAATGCTAATTCTAATCTGTAAAGCATGAAGGAGAATAATTGCACTGCCCCGTGTTCATTATCTGTGAATAAAACAGCAGCAGTAGCTGGTTAACTGTCAGTAAATATCTGCTTGCTGTGCTGTGGTCATCTTGGTGCCAGGATTTTAGACACACAAGGTGGGCGAGGCCAACTTCTTGCTGGACCAACTTCTGATGGTGAAGGAGATGAGCTTTGGTGCTATGTAGAGCTCTTCTTCAGGTCAGTAAATATATGGAACTACTCACTGTGTGTCATCCTAAATAGCAGAGCCATTATTTGCTGCCTTTTACTCCCAGAGGGGTTGCTCTTTTTGCTGGTTTACTGATGAATGCAATTTAATTTCACTGTCACCACATATAGGGATCTACACAGTAAACAAACAGTGCACCTGGGAGCTCACTGCAAATAAGCACCTAACCTCCAGTGTGCTGCACTAGCTCAATCGCAGCCCCCAGCCATAAGGTCATAGATCTCCACCCCTGCAGTTTCAGCTCAGTGTCTCTGCTGCATTGCATCCAAGTCCACATGGAATTTTGTAAACCGAAGGAAGTCTTTCTCTGAGGTTGCATTATGTCAGTACCTTCAGCAAAGGGTCATTTGTTCCTTGCGGCTGTTGCCAGAGGTTTCATCTGCAAACCACAGTTAAGAAATGCCCCAACAATTCAAAGTTTCCTAAGTGTCACTTCTTACCCAATACACTCCAGCAGATTAATAGCTGTGCTTGTGTACCTTGCAATTTTTGAACCAGATTTGAGAGGATTCTCTTATCAGCAGTGTCAACGGCTAGACAGGAAATCTCATTCAGGGTTTGATGATGCTGAGCTGGGCCAGTCTCTGATAGGACTATCATTGTATGAAATGATGTGCCGCAGCACCACAGGGAAGGAAGTGGCCACATGGTTTGATATGGTTTTGCTCTGCTAATCTGACTGTAAATATAGGAACCTTGATTAATGCCCATCATAAAGTTCTTTCTGAGCTAGGTGTGTGAGACGTTGATTTGCTGTGCTCTAAGAATATACCTTGCACTTCACTGAAGTTTTAAAAGTTTGCATCATAATCATCCAAAAAACACTGCCCCAAAATGCTTGCAGAAGACTCCTTTCTGCACATCTGAGTAAAATGCCCAGTAAGATGTTCTTGCTGAAGGGACTCTCACTGTAAGACAACCTATTTGATGGAGTGAGGCACAAGACTGTTACAATCTGTGTGTGCAGGAGAACACCTGTCCCTGGTCAATGTGTTCAAGAACTCAAGTCTCTTGAGAACAGTACCCACTTGAATGCTGGCTAATCATTTGTCCATTTTAATCCAGTTCTGATACAGTTGTAGATGACAATTGAGTAGCAAATAACGTGGTCAAGGAAGATGTAGGAAGTGTTGAATAGATGCATCATTCCTGAAGATGGGATAACCCAGGAGAACAATTTATGTCCTGGAAGGGACAGTTTTGATATTACCCCAACAAGTGCAATGAGACAAGCACTATGGTATGGACATTCTACATACCCTGCCTTATCTACCTGCTTGCTTGCTATTGAGAGGTGACATTTGTCTGCAGCGAAGTGAACTGAAGAAAAAACTCTATCAACCAATAGGAACAAATCAGGTCTTCTACTTCCCATTGAAAAAATGTTGGCAACGGTTTCTCTTTAAAAATTGAAAACCTTGGTTACAAACTAGAGTGCTTTCCTTTGAAAAAGGAAATAAATTGGTAGAACCAGTCATATCATCTATTGAAAAATGTGCTAGGGAAACAAACAAATTCCCCTCAGAAAAATGTAACTGTTTATATCAATTCAAAAATGTATCAGCTGGTCCCAAAACTGTCTCTTGTTTTCAAGGGAAAAGGAAAGCAATTCTTTAGAAAGGGGAGTGTGCTCGCAATATGAAGTAGTAAGAACATGGCAATATGATCAAAACTAACTCTCCATAAAGATATGTGAAATCTGCTATAGAAATGATTAAACAAATATTTTAACAAAGGAATTCGTTTTTCAGGGCCAATTGGGGAAGCTTTGGTAACTTGCTATATTTGCTTCCATAACAGCACATAGAGTTTTAAAGAGATCCAGATATATAGATTATTGTAGAAAGAACCATGCCAGTGGTTCCCAGCAGAGGACAGCAAATCCTAATTCCACAAGCTTCCACTTGTACTTCCCCCAGGAATCAGCACCAAAACCAGCAAGCATTCGTCATCCATGGAGTTCTGGCATAGTTTAGGGCAAACAAGCTGCTGTGATTTAATTTGAGAGTTTCCACATCAGCTGAGCTAGAGACTGGTTTCCTTTAAAGGGAGCTGTAAAGGGTTTATTCTGTGTTTTTCTTATTGCTTTAGGCTGTATAAAGAAGGTCTGGAAGGATCATTTCTTCTCTATTCTTTTGCTCATCCCCTTTTAATTTTTTTTAACCTTTACAAACGTCAAGAATATAAAATCTGGTTTTCTCTGATTTCACTGGTGATGCCTATTTAGGAGCATGCACATAGTAAGTGAAGGGGCAGAGGTGTTGAATTGTTAACAAAAATGAATATTTTGGAGAAACTGTTGGCTATTGAAGTTAAATAGATATGACCCAAAATACAATTTCAAGCCCTGGGAGTGACTGTCTCTTGCTGCCATAATTCTACTCCATCTCCAGGGACCAGATGTCTTTTAAAGTCAACAAAATCTCTATGTATAATGTGAAGAACAAGTAGAGAAAACATGTCTTTCGGACTTTACGCGCCAAAAAGCAGCCTACCAAGACACAAATCCTATGGTCCCAGGGCTATGAATGGGATATGTTACATGATCTTGTTAATGACAATCAGGCAGGATATTTCCCGTGGAATACCGAGTGCAGTGAATAAGTCTCCCTTTTGCCTTTGAGTATTTGTGCAAGGGATAGATTCTGATCTCGTAAGGACATAAACTGGAAGTAACTCCTTCAAGTTAATAGCATTACACATATGCAATGGAGCAGAATCTGACCCTATTCATTCATTTTTATACTGGTTGCCTTTGCTCAGATGATGGGACTCAATGACTATGGATTATTTTTCCATTTGTCCTATCCCTTCTTTGGCTCAGATTTCATCATTAAAATGGCAGTAGGTTCCAGTCTGTCCTGTTTAAACCAGGATATTAGTAGAGGACTAGTACCAGAATCCATCTTCTTTCAGGGGAAGACGCAGGCTGTACAATGCCCAGGAATCTTTGGCGGGGGGAGTAACAACCTCACTCACCCCTGTGAAAAAAGATTATTTTTCTGCTACTAGCAGCTCTGGGCAGCTCTCGTCTATCCCAGCTCTTTAGTTCCTTCCGCTGGGATAGACGATAGTAGAGGCTGGCTGCCCTGTTCATCATTAACAGAGAGGAAACCCAGGGACTGAACAAATAAAACCAGACAGAACAGGTGAGCTTCTAGTCTTTGTCACCTGGAGGGCAATCCATACAGAAGCAACCTCTTCCCAAAATGTAGTACATTTAGGTTTAGGGAGGCCCAGCTTTTCAGGCAATTAAGACCCACTTTCAGCACAAGCAGCTGTTTTGCTGTGACTTTAGTTATGGCAGGCTGAAAACAAACCTTCCTCTAACATGCAAATTTCATAATGGAGGACAGCTAAGAGGCACCTCCCCTGTTTTCTTCCCGTAAGCCATGCTTTAAATACCACCTATTCCTCCCTGCCAGGGCCCTTGAAAGAAGGAAGGCCAAAACCCACTCACCAGACAGAGCCATATGCCCCAGATCCCACTGGATTGAGGGAAGTATATCTTCTAGGCAGCTCCCAGATGGTTTTGTTTACTTCTTGCCTGTAAAAACCTTTGCGCCAGGTTAAGCTCATTTTCTCTTGGCTCTGGATTGACTCCTCCAGAGCACAAGAGTAGGATGAGACTTAAGGGGAAAGTGCTGAAAAGACTCCCCTTGTTCCTTTCTTCAGCTAAGGAAATCAAGTCCTGGACAGTTTCTCTCGCTGTCTTCATTAGCTGTGTACGTGAAGGAACATGTCCTTCCTCCCTCCACCCCCACATCAGTTTAAGAATGAGGCATCAGGTTTCAGTCTTGACACACCCCTACCTCACACAGGTACCTATGAGACAGCCCTACCGGAAGCAGGGAACACAGTTCTCTGTTGTCCAAGGAGCTAACTAGTAAGAGACTCACCTGGAAAAATGCAGCCCTGGAAATTGCTGCTAAAACTAGGGAATACCAGGTCTCTGGCTTCCTAGAAAGAGAGATTACTGGAGCCACTCTAGTGCACCAACACACATTTTCTTCATTTTAAAATCCTTTCATGTAGTTAAATGGGTCTTGTAAAAGGAGCTGTACCTTGGTGGATGAGGATTATTTTGAATGAGGAAATCCAGATTCTATTCCCAGCTCTAGCACTAGACCTCAGTGACTTTGATCAAATCACTTTGATTCCCTTCCCTTCCCCTGCTTGGGTGTGCGAGTGTATGTAAAGAGCAGCAGTGAAAATAACTGCAAATGTCTTACAGATGCTGCCCTATTGCAACTGGGTCCAGGACAGCCCTTTCAACAGCTCCCTGCTGGCTTTTGCTGCAGCTCAGACAGCTCTTGCCAGAGCGGTGCACCAGGGCGCCCCCGCTTCTGTTCACCTTGGTAAAGAGGATAAAACTGACCTACCTTACAGCTAATGAGGCTCACACTCTCATTAGTATTTGAGAGCCTTACGTGGAAGGAATTATATACAATATTGATATTAAACCGGCCTGTCCTCCTCAGCAGGCCCATTTGTGTTTGGGAAGGCTTGATCATGATAGAGAAGAACTAAGAGAGAGGGAGGGTTTGAACTCCTAATATTGAAGAGAATAGGGCAGCTGATTCTGCCCTCAAAAACCACAAAGTAATTTACATAAGAACATAAGAATGGCCGTACTGGGTCAGACCAAAGGTCCATCTAGCCCAGTAGCCTGTCTGCCGACAGTGGCCAGCGCCAGGTGCCCCGGAGGGGGTGGACCAAAGACAATGATCAAGCGATTTGTCTCCTGCCATCCTTCTCCAGCCTCTGACAAACAGAGGCCGGGGCACCATTTCTGTCCCCTGGCTAATAGCCATTTATGGACCTAACCTCCATGAAATTATCTAGCTTCTCTTTAAACTCTGTTATAGTCCTAGCCTTCACAGCCTCCTCTGGCAAGGAGTTCCACAGGTTGACTACGCGCTGTGTGAAGAAGAACTTTTTTTTATTAGTTTTAAACCTGCTACCCATTGATTTCATTTGGTGTCCTCTAGTCCTTATATTATGGGAACTTTTTCTTTTTTCACCCTCTCACCACACCACTCATGATTTTATATACCTCTATCATATCCCCCCTCAGTCTCCTCTTTTCTAAACTGAAAAGTCCCAGTCAATTTCCCCACTATCTCCCCAGAAACTGTTTATCTTCTAAATTTTTCTACTGAAGCACCTAAGAGGCAACAGGGGACATGCACTCTGCTCACCTATGCTGGGTGACATGGGGGAGAGGAGGAAATACCATTTCCACAGTACATGAACCTTCTCCAGAAGGGATGGCTGTAGATAACAATGAGATGAAAGAGGCCCATCCCTCAATATGTTAATAAGCAACAGTAATTGTGTCACTTCTGAGTTCTTGGGTCTTCTGCCTCCCGTAGAGAGCAGAAAAAAAGGCCTATGGATTTCCAAAAGCCTTAGGGTATCCAACTCATCCTCAGTCAGGCAAGTGGGCTCCTTCCAGCACTTCTAGTTCTGCCTGCAACCAGTGAAGGTGCACAGCAAGGGCCATTGACAGCTTCCTGGATTATCCCAGTTCACCACAATCCCGGCTTCTGTACAGCCTGTATCCTACATGGTCATGGGAGGTCAGATTTTCCCTATTAAATATCATTCAGCACACTTGCTCTCCTTTGGCCTGACAAGGGCTAATGAGACTAGAGCCACGCTTTGTAAAGAACGGTTACTTACCTCGTAACCGTGATTCTTCGAGATGCGTTGCTCATGTCCATTCCAATTAGGTGTGTGCGCGCAGTGTGCATGTATCGTTGGAAGTTTTCCCCCTCAGCAGTACCCTTAGGGCCAGCGGGGAGCCCCCTGGAGTGGCACCTGTATATCGGCCCATATATACCCCTACTGGCCCCTTCCCCCACTCAGTTCCTTCTTACCGGAATATTCCAGAGAAAGGGCGGTGGGCGGGGATTTGGAATGGACATGAGCAACACATCTCGAAGAATCACAGTTACGAGGTAAGTAACCGTTCTTTCTTCTTCGAGTGATCGCTCATGTGCATTCCAATTAGGTGACTCCAAAGCAGAACCGATGGAGGAGGGCTGGATGTTGAAGCTATAGAGGAGTGGAGGACCGCCCTGCCCAGGGCAGCATCTTCCCTGGCTTGATGCGTTAGCGCATAGTGATTGGTGAAGGTATGGACAGAGGATCATGTTACGGCTCTGCAGATGTCCAGGATGGGAACCTGCGCAGTGAAAGTGGTGGAGGCTTCCACAGCTCTTGTGGAGTGTGCTTTAAGGGGTGGAGCTGGTACACCCGCTAGGGCTTAGCACTCCTTGATACAAGCGGTCATCCAAGAGGACATCTGCTGGGAGGACATGGGTTGACCCCTCGCCCGTTCGGCGATGGCCACAAAGAGTTGCGGTGACTTCCTGAATGGTTTTGTCCTGTCTAAGTAAAAAGCTAATGACCTGCACACATCTAAAGTGTGTAAAGCTTGTTCTTTCCCAGATGCGTGCAGCTTGGGGTAAAAGACCGGCAGGAAAATATCCTGGGAGGTATGGAAAGAAGACACCACTTTGGGCAGGAAAGCTGGGTGGGGGCAGAGCCTAACCTTGTCTTTGAAAAACACCGTGTAGGCGGGATCCGAAGTGAGCGCCCTGAGTTTGGATACCTGCCTGGCAGATGTGAGTGCCACCAGGAGACACACCTTACAGGACAGGTATAGAAGGGAGCACGTTGCTAAGGGTTCGAACGGGGGTCCCATAAGTTTGGAAAGGACCAGGTTTAGGTCCCACTGGGGGACGGGCTGGCGGACGTGTGGATAGAGCCTGTCCAACCCTTTCAGAAACCTGCTGACCATTGGGTTAGCAAACAGGGTCTTCCCCCCTACCCCCAGGTGGAAGGCCGAAATGGCCACCAAGTAAACCTTGATGGAGGAGGAAGAGAGGCCCTGGAGCCTGAGGTCTAACAGGTAATCCAGGATCAAGGGGATCACAGCTCGCCGTGAGTGTACCCCCTTCTGGGCAGCCCAGATACAGAACTGCTTCCACTCAGCCAGGTATGTGGTCCTAGTGGAGGGCTTCCTGATACCCAGTAGGACTTCCTGGACCCGTTCCAAGCACTGAAGTTCCTTGGTCGTTAGCCACGGAGCTTCCACGCTGTCGAATGCAGTGAGCAGGGCCAGACGGAGGCATGGGCGAGCCGGGCAGCTGCCCAGGGTGCCAACCGATGGGGGACGCCTGATGACAGCTGTAAGGGGCGCGCGGCGTCCCTTACAGCTGTCATCAGGCACCACCCTCCCAGCTCCTGCAGCGCCGGCCCGCCCGCATCCCCGCGGCGCCGGCCAGCAACGCCCTTCCCCCCACAGCTGCAGGGCCCCACAGGGTCCAACGCGCGCGCCAGCGGCAACGGCCGGGCCAGACTGGGCCGTGCTTGCACCATGCGCCCCAGGGGTGGGCCCCAGGCTACGCGCCAGCAGCCATAGCCCGGCTGCATCCTAGGGGGCGGGCCCACTCCCCACGGGTGGGCCCGCGCATGCGCCGTGCACCCTGGGGCGGCACTGCGCGCCTGTGCCCAGGGCGCCAGAATACCTCAGGCCGGCCCTGGCAGCGAGTGCAGGTTCGGGTGGTGGAGCCTGCCTGAGTTCTGAGTAATCAGGTCCGGGAGCAGCGGGAGGGTCACGGGTCTCTCGCATGACAGGTTGAGGAGGGCTGAGAACCAGTGCTGCCTGGGCCAGGCCGGGGCGATTAAAATCAGGGACGCCCCGAACTCCCACACCCTGAGTAAGACCTTGTGGATTAGCGGGAATGGTGGGAAGGCGTATAGTAGGCCCTGCGGCCAGGGGAGAAGGAGAGCATCTCCCAGTGAGCCCTGTCCCTGTCCTGTAAGGGAGCAGAATCGGTGGCACTTCCTGTTCTGCCCTGTGGCCAAGAGGACCAGATGGGGAGACACCCATGCACGGAAGATAGATTGGGCTACATCCCACCTCCGAGACCATTCGTATCCTGCAAAGGACCCGCTCAGTTTGTCCGCCAGGACGTTTTGGGAGCCCGGGAGGTACAAGGCCGTTGGGTGGATATCCGCCCCAATGCAAAGTTCCCACAGGTGAATCACCTCCAAACACAGGAGAGGGAAATGGGCCCAACCTTGCTTGTTTATATATGCCACCGCTGTCGTGTTGTCCGATAGGATGAGGACAGACTTGCCCCTGAGGTGGGGAAGGAAAATCACACAAGCCAGTCAGACTGCCTGGAGCTCCCTGATGTTGATACGCAGGGAGATCTCGTCCACAGACCACATACCTTGCGTGTGAAGGTCTCCCAGGTGGGCTCCCCAGCCAGTGTCCAATGCGTCTGCGATGAGTCGGGTGGATGGTCCCGGCCTGCAAAATGGTACCCCCGCGGAGACCTCTGCCTGGTTGGTCCACCAGTTCAGCGCAAGGACGACGGAAGCGCGGACCGTCACCACCCTGTCCCATGAATGGATGACCGGGTGGTGGGCTTGCGATAGCCACATCTGTAGTGGGTGCATGCGCAGCCTGGCATGTTGCACTACGTAAGTGCAGGCGGCCAGGAGACCCAGGAGGTGCATGCAAGTCCGGGCGGTGGTCACTGGAAAGTTCTAGAGATCCCTGACTGCTGCCTGTATCGTGATAAACCAGGAGCTGGGTAGGGAGGCTTTCGCTGAGGTAGAGTCCAGGGTGACTCCCACGAACTCTATTATTAGAGTGGGTATTAGGGATGACTTGTCCAGGTTTAACAAAAGACCTAGATCGTCGAAGACTGCACGCACTATGGTGATGTGCGTTCGCACCTGTGACTCCGAGCTCCCCCTCAGGAGCCAGTCGTCTAGATAGGGGAACACCTGGATACCCCTTTTTCTGAGTGCAGCGGCTACCACCGCCATACACTTGGTGAAGACCCAAGGGGCTGTGGAAATACCAAATGGGAGGGCCGTGAATTGGTAGTGGTCTGGGCCCACAGTAAATCTGAGGAATTTGCGGTGGTGGGGGGCAATAGAAATGTGAAAGGAAGCGTCTTTTAAGTGGAGGGCAGTGTACCAGTCTCCTTGGGCTAGTGAGGGAATTACGGATGCCAGTGTTACCATTTTGAACTTTGCTTTGGTGATGAAGGAGTTGAGGGTTCTTAGGTCCAGGATAGGATGCAGGCCCCCTTTGGCTTTTGGGACCAGAAAGTAGTGGGAATAGAACCGCCTCCCCCGAAACTCGTGTTCTACCGCCCCTATCGTAAGGAGGTGTTGGACCTCCTCTTGAAGCAGAGGCTCGTGAGATGGGTCCCTGAAAAGGGACGGGATAGAGGGTTGGGAAGGGGGAGGGGAGCGGAAAGGGATTACATAACCCCTTTCCACTATCTCGAGTACCCAGCAGTCCGAAGTGACCAACTGCCAGGCTGGGGTAAAGTGGGATAAACGGTCCCAGAAGAGAAATGGGGAGACTGGAAGGTTGCCCTCGTAGGTCCCATCGAAACCCCTGACGGGGACCGGAGGGTTTGTTGGGGGGCCCCTGGTTGTGATCAGGGGTTGGGCGAGGGCAACGCCTGTTGTTCCTGCTGCTACCACTTCTGCTTCTACGGCGGGAGAAGTCGGTACACAGACCCTGGGGAGATGCTCTAGGAACATTCCTAATGGGGAAGGGGCACCTCAGGGTGGCCGGGATGTGCATGCCCAATGATTTTAGGGTAGCACGGGTGTCTTTGAGGCTATGGAGCCTCTGATCAGTTTGCTCAGAAAAAAGCGAGGGGCCTTCAAAAGGGAAGTCTTGTATGGTGTTCTGGAGCTCATGGGGAACCCCAGAACTGTGGAGCCAGGAATTGCGGTGTAAGACCACCCCAGAGGCCATTACGCGGGCAGCAGCGTCCGCCACGTCGAGAGCTGCCTGGAGAGCCGCCCTGGAAATCGTTCTTCCCTCCTCGTGGAGAGCTTTGAATTCTGCACGAGACTCTAGGGGAAGTAGGTCCGTGAATTGGTCCATCGAGGCCCAGCTATTAAACGCATATCGGGACAAGAGGACCTGTTGGTTTGCAATGTGGTACTGGATACCACCGGAGGCGTAGACCTTCTAGCCTAGAAGGTCAGTTTTCTTGGCCTCCCTGTTCTTAGGGACAACAGTGGGCTGACCTTGTCTCTCTCTGGGTATGTCTACACTACAGCACTAATTCAAACTAACTTAGTTTGAATTAGTTAATTCGAACTAAGCTAATTCGAATTAGTGCATCTAGGCCTAAAAACTAATTCGAATGAGTGTTTTGCTAATTCGAACTAGCATGTCCACATTGAATGGACCCTGAACCAAAGTTAAGGCTGGCCAGAACCAGTGCCGGCAGGGCATCAGGTTAGGACTTAGAACGTGGAGCTGCTGCCTCAGGCTAGCCAAGGGCTGGGCTTAAAGGGACCCGACACCCACCCCGGACAGACAGTTCTCAGGGTTCCCCGCTTGCTTGTCTACCTCGATGAGGGGCAGCAAAGCAGTCCTGTCTTGGAGTGCCCTGAGTGCCCACACTCGGCACATCACAGCACTCGGCCATCAGCCCGGCTGCACTTGCCACAGGCTGCCATCCAGGGGTGTCAATCGGGGGGCTGTCACGATCCAAGAGGCCCTGCAGGAGAGCTTCCACTCCGAGGAGCCCGCAGAGCCACCCCCAGTCCTCCCCATCGGGGGCTCGTACCCCATTCCTCCCTCACCTCCTTCCATGTACCCTTCCCTAGCCCCCCTTCCTGATGTAAAAAATAAAGGACATGTGTTCAAAAATAGAAACTCTCTTTATTTAACAAAACTGGGGAGGGGGTGGATTAACCTCAGGGGAGACTGGGAAAAGGAGGTGGGAGAGGGGAAGAGAGAGGGTGGGAGAGGGGAGGTGGAAACCTGGGAGGAGGGGGCTGGAAGGGGGAAGCCAGGGGAAGGAGGAGGAGGGGAAGTATAAAACTATGGTACGCCATATCTTCAGTACTGTGTACAGATGTAGTCTCCTCACCTCAAAAAAGTTATTTTGGCCTTGGAAATGGTTCAGAAAAGGGCAACTACAATGATTAGGGGTTTGGAACAGGTCCCATATGAAGAGAGGCTAAAGAGACTGGGACTTTTCAGCTTAGAAAAGAGGAGACTGAGGGGGGATATGATAGAGGTCTATAAAAGCATGAGTGGGGTGGAGAGGGTGAATAAAGAAAAGTTCTTCATTAGTTCCCATAACAGAAGGACTAGAGGACACCAAATGAAATTAATGGGCAGCAGGTTTAAAACTAATAAGCAAAAGTTCTTCTTCACACAGCACATAGTCAACCTGTGGAACTCCTTGCCACAGGAGGCTGTGAAGGCTAGAACTATAACAGAGTTTAAAGAGAAGTTAGATAAATTCATGGAGGTTTGGTCCATGGAGTGCTATTAGCCAGGGGGTAGGAAGGTTGTCCCTGGCCTCTGTTTGTGGAAGGCTGGAGATGGATGGCACAAGACAAATCACTTGGTCATTGTCTTCGGTCCATCCCCTCCGGGGTACCTGGTGCTGGCCACTGTCGGCAGACAGGCTACTGGGCTAGATGGACTTTGGTCTGACCCAGTACGGCCGTTCTTATGGTCTAAGCTCAGGGTCGGGGGGGGTCTCACTGGACCAACTTGATTTTCATGCAAACCTGCTCCTGGGTTCGCATGTGGCCTCTGGTGGCCAGGCTGGCAGCCATGCGGCTGTTGACGGCTGCATTCCTGTGGCTAGTGCAGAGATCGTTGATGTTGGAGGCCTCCCCCCAAACCTCGATGAGGTCCACGATCTCCGCACTAGACCAGGCGGGCGCCTCTTGCGGCCCTGGGCAGGCTCCTGGAAGCCGCCAGCCTGGTCCTGGGAAGAGGCGGAGGGCTGGGTGGCAGCGGGTCTGCTGGCTGGGTGCTGGCAGGCTTGCAACTGGCACAAGCACTGTAGCCAGACCATGCCCCTTTAAGGGGCCAGGAGCGGGGCAGAAGAGTTTCCCTGGTTTGGCCCAGAGTGGCCACCAGGGCAAGCTGGGAAGGGCTAGCCTCCAGCTAGTTCGAATTAAGTGGCTACACAGCCCTTAATTCGAACTAGGCGTTACTCCTCGTAGAATGAGGTTTACCTAGTTCGAATTAAGCGCTCCACTAGTTCGATTTAAATTCGAACTAGCGGTTTGTATGTGTAGCCCCTATTAAAGTTAATTCGAACTAACAGCTGTTAGTTCGAATTAACTTTGTAGTGTAGACATACCCTCTTTGATTCATGGCTTGTACCACGAGAGAGCCCGGTGGGGGGGGGTGGGAAAAAAGATGCTCATTACCCTCCTGGGGGACAAAGTATCTCCGTTCGGCCCGCTTATCCGTACAAGGGATGGATGCAGGAGTCTGCCACAAGGCTTTGGAGATCTTGGCCACCATTTTGTTAATCAGGAGGGCCACTCTCGAGGGGGCATGGAGGATGTCTTCCTTGGGATCGGAGCCATCGGATACCCTATCTGTCTGGACTCCCAAACTTTGGGCCAGACATCGGAGGTGGTCCTGGTGGGCCCTGGTGTTCATAGAGGCCATGGATGGTCCAAGGTCTCCCAGAGCTTCGTCAGGGGAGGAGGACAATGATCCCTTTTGGACTTCTCCGACAGATACCCCCGAGAGTGCCGGATCCTGCTGCGTACCAGCGGGTGAAGGTGGGGGAGGCTGACTCACCACAGCTGCACTCCCCAAAGGACCAGGAGACTGCTGGCCGGGGGGCAGCAACTAGCCAGAGGTTGGCAATTTGACCAGTGGGGTCGCCAAAGGAGGGGCTCAAGGACCCAATGTGACCGAAGTCGACCTGGAAGGGGGGTTTCCCTGGGCTTGGTGATATGCCCAGAAAGTCCAAAAAGACCACTGGGCCGGAGGTTGAGGAGGCCATGATTGTTGGAGCACTGGTACCGGGACTGATTGTGTCCATTGCTGCTGGTATGGATGAGGTGGACTATGGTGCCAGGAGCGGTGCCACGACTGGAACCGGGAGCCCCGAGAAGACCAGGTGGATTCCGCCTCGGAGTCAGACGTGTAGTCTGAGGCAGACCAGGGAGGAGCCGACGCAGACACCTGTGGAGCAGCTATGTGCCTGGCCATCGATTCCGTCTTCCCACTGTGCCGAGGCGGCGGTGGTGGCATAGTAGTGCAGGCATCCGGTGCAGAGGTAGGTGCTGGGGGGGTGTGAGCCAGTGCCGGGGCATGGTACCGCGGTGTATCCGGTGCCATGTCCTGATGGGGCACTGTGGGTAGGGATGTACCGCTGGTCAGTGCCCCAGGCAGCGCCGGTGGAGCTGGGAGGGGAGGGCGGTGGGCCTGGGCCTCCAGTGCCGTGGTCTCGGGTTGTTTCGATACCCGGTGCCGAGATGTCCCGTGTTGCCTGGAAGGCGTTGGAGTAGGGGACGGTGAGGGGGAAGAGGCTATGAGCACCCTTGCTGCATCTAAGGCCTCTGGTGTGGAGGGTTCTGGAAAGTCCTCCAAGTGGCTCGGCTCCCTATGCTGGGAGGAAGGTCCACCCGACCTGGAAGGTCCAGGCTCTGGACTTGCCGGCAACACGTGCCCCACTGAAGGGTGCACGGAGGGCGCGTGCCTAGCAGGGGACCTTCCCGCTAGGCCTCCTCCTCTCCTGCAGTGCCGGAGACAGACCAGTGTCAAGGTCTCTACGGTGCCGGTGAGACACGGTGCAGGGGGGAGTCCTGCACTGACACCAGTGCACTTTGAGGACCTGGTGCCGACTTCGGCATCAGTACCGGCCGGATAGCCGCCTCCATAAGGATGATCTTAAGACGCGACTCTCTCTTGTGTTTCGTTTGTGGTTGAACGCCTTGCAGATTTTGCAGGCTTTAGTGAGGAGCGTCTCTCCCAAGCACTTTAAACATGAGGAATGAGGGTCGCCTTGGGGCGTAGGCTTGTGGCACTTTTTCCAGCACTTAAAGCCTTGCGGCCCGGGCATGCCCTGCCATGGGAGGACGGTGCACCATGGCAGGGAACAGCAACGAAAAGAACAAAGAACAACAAAAGAGTCTTTAACTTAACGGCAGGTACTTAAGCTAACTGAAGACACAGAAACAATACCGAAGACAACTATTGCTAGAAGCACGGAGGGTTGTTCCAATGACCATCACGGCGGTAGGAAGGAACTGAGTGGGTGAGGGGGCCAGCAGGGGTATATATGGGCCGATATACTGGCGCCACTCCAAGTGGCTCCCTGCTGGCCCTAAGGGTACTGCTGAGGGAAAAACTTTCGACGACACGTGCACGCTGCGCACACACCTAATTGGAATGCACATGAGCAATCACTTGAAGAACCACCTTTGTTCTGCATGTTGGTAGTCCAGATCTCCCATCTTTTCCGACCATATAGACAGCAAGGCATGCAAACTGTCAATGTTGAGTTCAGTTGGTTCACTAGAGACCCGTAAGCCCATGTATCTTACAAGGCAGGTCATGTTCCTGGTAGGAGACTACAATATATAATGAATGAGCTTCAGCCACACACATTGAATGATACATCTAAGGGTAAGATGGTGCTTTGGGCACATCCAAAATACTTTTCAAAGGAAGCCCTGGAGTTTATCTTAACAAGCCAGTCATCTTACATTTCTCCCATGAAAGGGCAGAGTCCTTGCTGGATGACTGATGTGAAAAGGGCCTTTGGGCTTATGAAATGGAACCAACTAAAACCCTCAGAGATGACCTAGCTTTTAATACCTTTACGCCCACGGTGTCCAACATACTAGCCACATGTGGCTATTTAGTCAGTTGTGTGAAACTAGTTGGCTTGAACAACGTGGCTGTTTGGCCGGTTGAGCGTGGCTAGTTCACTATAGCAATAGCCACGATAGTGGCTACGGCTTCAGAACTGGTTGGACACCACAGTTTTAGACAATAATAATGAGCTTTCATTAGGAGTGTCTGACATCTAGATAACAGGTTAGTATGTGCCTCAGAAGAAGCTAAAAGAGATGAGAGCAAGTTGACTATCTAATGGGGCTACAAACAGAGAGCTTGAAGGTCAGAGCTAGACTCACTGTATTTGGAATGGAGTGGCTTCAGCAGCCAGCCTCAGATACATCCCTAGGACTATAAAGCTGCTAGACCCATGGTATCCAACATGCCAGCCACTAGCCACATGTGGCTATTTGACCAGTTGAGTGTGACTAATTGGCTTGAACAATGTGGCTGTTTGGCCAGTTGAGCGTGGCTAGTTCGCTATAGCAATAGCCACGATAGTGGCTACTGCTTCAGAAATGGTTGGACACCACGGTGCTATAAATAGGCTTCTTTACGCCTTGCATAAACAGGAACATACTAGAGTGTTTGAGACAGTGGGCAACCTGCAGCCCATCAGGGTTCTATATGTGGGCAGCAAGACATTTTGATCACTGTTGCCCACATGCAAGATCATCTTCAGATTCCACTGGTTTCCATCTACATCGGGGTGGGCAAAAAGGCCACCGCGGGCTGGATCCAGCTCATGGAGGCACTGCTGCTCCCCTGCCCCCAGGCTAATTAGGGGCTGGGGGCGGGGGAGCGCATGAAGTCTCCTCCCATCCTGCCAGGAGTGTGTGGCACTTTTAAGTGCCATGCGCTGCTCACAGGGCAGGGGCAGAGCGGAGGAGGCTTTGTACACTCCTCTGCCCCCAGACCCTATTTGGCCTAGGGATAGAGGAGTGCAGGAAGTCTCCCTCCTATGCCAGGGACATGGACAGCTTGGGGAAATGGGGGGGGGGGGGGGGAGGGAAGGCACTCCCTCACCCTCAGGCTAATCATTGTCTGGGGGTGGGGAACCCAGAAGTATCTTGGCCCCATCCCTTCCACTTGATGTCCCGCCCCTTCCTGTGCAGCCCGGGGCCACTTCAAAAATTTCAAAAGTGGCCCCCGGCAAAAAAATTATTTCCCACCCCTGATCTACATAGTTATTTTTCCTACTGAGATGACATGCACGTAAAGCAAGGGCAACTGAAGTGAGGTATATACTGATTGCATACATTGACTGTGAGAGCCATATGTTCCCTCTGCATCCAAAGTACTGCTACAGTTCAATTGGCCCATTCCGCAAATTCTAAATACACCTTTAAGTACAATGAGCAAAACTACTCTCTCCTGGGAGACTGTGTTGGTTACAACAATCTTGTGGCTGAGATGAAGGTGGGCCATTCATGCAGCCCATTCAATAGCCTTAGGTTGCCCATTGCTGGTTGAGATAATTAGAAATGCCAAACTCTCCAGTTCCCAGAATTTTAATCGGTTTAGAATTTTAATCTTAGATGCTCTTCCTGACGGGGCCCATCCTTTTAGAATTCTCGTGATCTTACCCCCTCATTTGTTCTTTATGTTGTAGGGGAATATTGCCCTTCTTATATACAAAAACGGATATTTAAATTTTTAAGACATATTAACATTTGTGTGAGTACTCGTAAACTATGTTGAATTTTCATTTCAGACACACCCCTTGATCTTAAAGTCTCAAACACTAGAAATCCAAGGAGAGAGGATGGATTTTTTTGAGGGGGAAGGGGAGGTGAGGGAGAGAATGACTTTCCTGGACATCTTGTTCTTTGAAGGTAGCAACTTAACAAAATACAGTCAATTACTCTCATCCCTCCCCTCCTTGTTTGGAGGGTTTCTGTAACTACTGTGTTTTAAAAGAACTAGGAGGGGGGTTGTTTTTGTTGGTAGCTGCTGCCTTCAACTTTTGAAAGGAACTTACCTAGAAAGGCAGGAGGGCAGTCCAATTCCCTGAAAAGACCAAAAACGTAAAGCTAAAGGACTTTGTACTTGACTTCTCCTTGAAAGCCTGGGATCAAAAGTGATAATCTACAACGAGCTATTCTCAATTTAAAAAAAAAATAAATTTTTTTCTTCTAAATATTTTGGAAAATTACCATAGATAAAAAGAACAATTCACATAACTATCAAAGGTAGGGAGAAAGAAGGAGTAATATTGAATCCTAATAATGGAGTCCTCAGTTAAAAAGATCTCCAGAAATAGTTACAGAAACACAAAGAGTTGATCAAATCAATGATCCTTATAGCTCAGCACCAGGTAATTTGAAGATCTAAGAACTCCACAGAGGACAGCTATGGAATCCTCTGCCCAGAAGAAAAGCATCAGCAGACAGTGGTTTGTCCCTGAAGCATGAGAGGTTTTAAATCCCAAACAAATTTTATGTTACTGTGGCTATTCTCATTCATCTTCTTTATATCCTATTAAACTTTGGGCCTTGATGACAGCTAGTTGAGATACGTTCGAGACTGATTATGTATACATCTTGTAAAAAGTATTTCCTTTCATAAGTTTAGTTTACCATTCAACATCCCTTTGTTCCTGCATGAGAGGGTAAATATCACCCAATTTGCCTGCTCTGTATAATAGTATACTTAATTTTTTATCCCATTTCTTATGCATTCTACAACCTTGTTTGTTTTCTGATCATTATTATATACATTTTCATTAACAGCTTAGGGTGCCACCTGAGTATGGACAGTGAAAATTCAGAGCCTAACAATGTGTGTAGATCAAATTATTCCTTTCGATGTTCATTTCCTTGTTTTTAACATTGAGTTTTATTCATCCTTATGCTTTCCATTCTGCTAGCTCTTTTAGGTCTCTCAGTATTACTTAGTTTTGACTACCCTAAATAATGGTCATCTGCAAACTGACTCCTCATTGTTCAGTTCCCTTTGTCCAGATCAATTACATATATTTATCAACCCTAGCACAAAACCTGTTGCTATGGTGAAGCCTGATTGTTTATTCCCATTTCCTTAACCATCCTTTATGCTAGTTATTTTTCCCCCATTTTATTTCAATAACCTTTTGCAGAAGTCCATAACTTAGTCGCTTTGAGAGATTCCAATGACGTTTAGGCCATAGGGAAATAAATACATTATTAATGAAACAGTTTGTTGATTATGCATCTATGGTCGTAGCTACAGTGTGCTTGGACTTTCCAAAAGCGGCAAGGAGTCCTGTGGCACCTTACAGACTAACTGAAGTGCTGGAGCATAAGCTTTCGTGGGCAAAGACCCACTTCATCAGATGCATGTGGGTCTTTGCCCACGAAAGCTTATGCTCCAACACTTCAGTTAGTCTATAAGGTGCCACAGGACTCCTCGCCACTTTTGCAGATTCAGACTAACACAGCTACCCCTCTGATACTTGGACTTTCCCGTGATTCCAGGATCTCTGTCCTATCAAGTTCACTTTAAGGACAGGCAAACAGGTGCACAGAATAAGGATCAAGGAGAACAATTTAAAAAAAAAATCCCACAAAATGTATTAGATCTAACATTTTCCCTCTGATTTTAGTTAGGAGGAAAAAGAGACAAGAAAATCATGAGGGCCCATGCACAGGAATCAAGAAATAGCTGAATTGTAATGCAAATTAGTAACTTTCAATAGAAAAACGCATTTTTACTAGAGGAAAAAAGGATGTTTGTGCACCAATTGTAATTCTCCTTTTGAGAGAGAGCTTTTCCCCATACACTTTCCACATTTCATAGAATCACAGAGCTGGAAGAGACCTCAGGAGGTCATCAAGTCCAGCCCCCTCCTACCCAAGGCAGGACCAATCCCAAATTTGATCCCCTGAATATTCAAATACAGAAGCATAATGTATGGCATGCATTTCCATCAGTTGTTCCTATTTGTCCTCAATTTTTGACTCTTACACTCCGTAATGGGAAACACATTACTGATTCGAAAGTATTCTGTTGAGTTTGGTGTTTACCTTTAAAAAAACCTAGAGTATTTATGTAAAGTACATCAGAATCAAGAAGTCTACCAAACAATCAGTGGGGCCAATGGACAATCAAGGTGTGGTGAAGGCTAGAACTTTAACGGGGTTCAAAAAAGAGCTAGATAGAGTCATGGAGGTTAGGTCCATCACTGGCTATTAGCCAGGATGGGTAGGAATGGTGACCCTAGCCTCTGTTTCTCTGGAAGTGGGAGACAGGGGAGAGATCACGTGAGGATTACCTGTTGTGATCCCTCCCTCTGGGGCACCTGACACTGGCCACTGTTGGCAGACAGGATACTGGGCTAGATGGGCCTTTGGCTCTGACCCAGTATGGCCGTTCTTATCTTCTAAAGGAGCACTCGAGAGAGAAGGCCATTGCAGAGAAGCTAAATGAACTCTGCATCAGTCTTCACTTCAGAGGATGTAAGTGAGATTCCCCACACCTGACTCATTCTTTTTAGATGACAAATATGAGGAGAGGCTGAAGGATTTGGGCTTATTTAGTCTGCAGAAGAGTGAGGGGGCATTTGATAGCAGCCTTCAACTTCCTGAAGGGAGGTTCCAAAGAGGATGGAGAGAAGCTGTTCTAAGTAGTGACAGATGGCAGAACAAGGAGCAATGGTCTCAGGTTACAGTGGGGGGAGGTCTAGGTTGGATATTAGGAAAAACTATTTCACTAGGAGGGTGGGGAAGTCCTGGAATGGGTTCCCCTCGAGAGGGGGTGGAATCTCCATCCCTAGAGGTTAAGTCCTGGCTTGACAAAGCTCTGGCTGGGATGACTGAGTTGGGGTTGGTCCTGCATTGGGCAGTGGGCTGGACTCGATGACTTCTGAGGTCTCTTTCAGTCCCAGACTGAGTTGTCAGTAGAAGTCACCAAGACCAGATAAGATTCATTCAAGGAACTGTCATATGAAACTGCGGCACTACTAAATGTGGTATGTAACCTATCATTTAAATCAGTCTCTATACCAGATGGCTGGAGGATAGCTAATGTAATGCTTTTTAAAAAAAAGCTCCAGAGATGATCCTGTAAATTATAGGCAAGTAAGCTTGAGTTTAGTACCTGGTAAATTGGTTGCAATTGTAGCAAACAAAATTATCAGACAAACAGATAATACAATTTGTTGAAGAAGAATCAACACTGTTTTTATTACCGTACAATCTATTTCAATTCTTCTAGGAGGGGTCAAACAAACAAACAGGTGGACAAGACTGATGGAGTGACTATAACGTACATAGGCTTTCAGAAAGACTTTGACAAGTTTCTTCACCAAAGGCTCTTCTTAAGCAAAGTAAGCAGTCATGGGATAAGAACAGGGGCAGGCAAAAGGGCCTCCATGGGCCGGATGTGGCCTGCCAAGTGGGTTGATCCAGTCGGCAGAGGCCCTGCTGCTCCCCCACCCCCAGGCCAGTCAGGGCCTAAGGACGGGGAGCGCATGGCACTTAAGAGTCAACCCTGGCAGCTGACTAAGCACCGCATACTGGAGAGCAGGGAGTGAAAGACTTTGTGCTCCCCCCCCCACTCCCAGACCAGACCAATCAGGGCCTAGGGGTGGGGGGGAAGTGTGCAAAGTCTCCTCCCACCCTACCCCTGCTCTGCAAGGAGTGCACGGTGCTTAGAAGTGCTGCACACTCCTTCCAGGATGGGGGCAGAGCAGGAGGAGACTTCGCATACTCCCCTTGCCCCCAAGCCCTGCTTGGCCTGGTGGCAGGAGGGAGCATGAACAAAGTCTCCTTCCACCCTGCAAGGGGTTTGGGTGCCTGTTGGGAACTGCCAGCTGTTCAGAACAGCTGGCAGTTCTCTCTGGGGGAGTGCAGGGGCAAAGACTTCATGCGCTCCCCCAACCCCAGACCAAATAGGATCTGTAGGTGGGGAAGCACAGAAGTGTCCTGGCCCTGCCCACTTTGAAAATTTCTGAATTGGCCCCTGGTAAAAAATTATTGCCCACCCTGGGTAAGAGGGAAGGTCCTCTTCTGTATCAGTAACTGGTTAAAAAAGACAAGAAACAAAAGGGTAGGAAAAAATCAGTTTTCAGAATGGAGAGAGCTAAAGAGTGGTATCCATCAGGGATCTGTGCTGTACAACATACTCATAAATAATCTGGAAAAAGGAATAGAGAGAGTTTGCAAAATTTGCAGAAGATACAAAATTACTAAAAGAAAGTTCAAAGCTAACAGCAAAAGTTACAAAGGGCTCTCACTAAACTGGGATGACTAAGCAACAAAATGGCAGACAAAATTCAATTCTGAAATTCAAACTAATGCATATTGGAAAACATAAACCCAATTATACATACAAAATGATGAGGTCTAAATTATCTGTTCCATTCAAGGAAGATCTTGGAGTGATTGCGGATAGTTCTCTGAAAATATCTGCTCACTGGGCGGCAGCAGCAGCAGCAGCAGCAACAGCAACAAAAAGATAACAACGCTAGGAACTACTAGGATAATAAGACAGAAAAATAAGAACGGCCACAGTGGGTCAGACCAAAGGTCCATCCAGCCCAGTATCCTGTCTGCTGACAGCGGCCAATACCAGATGCCCCAGAGGGAGGGATCACAACAAGGCAATCCTCACGTGATCCCTCCCCTATCACCCATCTCCACAGAAACAGAGGCTAGGGACACCATTCCTACCCAGCCTGGCTAATAGCCAGTGATGGACCTAACCTCCATGATTCTATCTAGCTCTTTTTTGAACGCTGTTAAAGTCCTAGCCTTCACCGCATCCTCTGGCAAGGAGTTCCACAGGTTGACTGTGTGCTGAGTGAAGGAAAACTTCCTTTTGTTTGTTTTAAACCTGCTGCCTAT
Organism: Pelochelys cantorii; assembly: GCA_032595735.1. Lineage (NCBI taxonomy): Eukaryota > Metazoa > Chordata > Testudines > Trionychidae > Pelochelys > Pelochelys cantorii. Next base: position 13,349,272 of record CM064353.1, on the reverse strand, counting down.
TAATTTCATTTAGTGATCCCTAGTTCTTATATTGTGGGAATAAGTAAATAACTTTTCCTTATTCACTTTTTCCACACCAGTCATGATTTTATAGATCTCTATCATATCCCCCCTTAGTCTCCTCTTTTCTAAGCTGAAAAGTCTAAGTCTTTTAAATCTCTCCTTATATTGCAGCCATTCCAAACCCCTAATCATTTTTGTTGACCTTTTCTAAATTTTTTCCAATGTCAAGATATCATTTTTGAGATGAGGCAACCACAGCTATTTGCAGTATTCAAGATGTGGGCATACCATGGTTTTATATAGAGGCATTAACATATTTTCTGTCTTATTTTCTATCCTTTTAATTATTCCTAACGTTCTATTTACTTTTCTGACTGCCGCTACACACTGAGTGGATGTTTTCAGAGAACCATCCACAATGACTCCAAGATCTCTCTCTTGAGTAGCTGTAGCCAAATTAGTCCCCATCATATTGTACATATAGTTGGGATTATTTTTTCCAAATGTGCATCACTTTACATTTATCCACATTAAATTTCATTTGCCATTTTGTTGCCCAATCACATAGTTTGGGGAGATCTTTTTGAAGCTCTTCACAGGCTGCTTTGGTCTTAACTATCTTGAGCAGTTTGGTATCATCTGCAAATTTTGCCACCTCACTATTTACCCCTTTCTCTAGATCATTTATAAATAAGTTGAATAGGATTGGTCCCAGGACAGACCCTTGGGGGAACCCACTAGTTACCTCTCTCCACTCTGAAAACTTACCATTTATTCCTACCCTTTGTTTCCTGTATTTTAAAGCAGTTATCAATCCATGAAAGGACCTTCCCTCTTATCCCAGGATAACTTACTTTACTTAAGAGCCTTTGGTGAGGGACCTTGTCAAAGGCTTTCTGGAACTCTACGTATACTATATCTACTGGATCCCATATCATAATGACACTAGATACGCATCAATCACACCTTGAATACTCTGTGCAGTTTTGGTTACTCCATCTCAAAAGAGATGTATGAATTGGAAAAAAGTAAAGAAGTGCAACAAAAATGTTTCCATACAAGGAGACATTACAAAGCCTGAGACTTTTCAGCTTGGAAAAGAGATGGCCAAGGGACAATATGATAGAAGTCTATAAAATCATGAATGATATGCAGAAAACAAGTGTTATTTACCCTTTCATATAACACAAGAAGCAGGGGTCACCCAATGAAATTAATAAGCAGCAGGTTTAACACAATCAGAAGGATGTACTTCTTCACAAGTCAGTCAACTTGTGGAACTCATTGCTAGGAGATTCTGAAAGCCAAAACTATTATTGGGTTCAAAAAAGATACTAAAGGACAAGTCTACCCATGACTATTATCCAAGGTGGTCAAGGATACAATCACATGCTCTGGGTGTTCCTAGCCTGATTGCCAGAAGCTGGGCTTCCAGCTGGATAACTGCCTGTTCTGTACAGTCTCTCTGGGGCACCTGGCATTGGCCTATGTGGAAAGACAGGATACTGGGCTAGCTGGACCATTGGTATGACCCACTATGGCCATTACTATGTTTCATTTAAGTGGATACAACATATGTATCAGGTTGAGAGAGAAATACGCGGAACATTGGTTGTATAAATACACAGGTGAGTAAAGAAGTTATTGCAAAATATAAAACATTGCTTGTGTGTGCAAGTCCCCAGCTTGCATACCTAAGCAAAACTACACAACTCTCAAGCAATCGTGTGCAGATATGGATTGCTAGGTAAGTGATTAGGACCTTACAAATGTCTAACATGTTTCATGATTACAGGATTTTGTTGTTGAGCCTGTTTGGTCTAGGGATAGGTCTTAATTTGTCTAATTATTTTCTAATTAGTAAGTGTACCTCTCTGTAACAGATATGCCTACTCAGTGATTTCAGCTAATCTCAATAGCTTCTGCCCTTTCAACACCTGAGAATTATGGCACCGGAGATGCCACCCATTTTCCTACAGGTGTGTAATCAGTTCTCAATGAATGAGAAGGCATAATATTTCAAGGGAACTTCCTGAAATTGATTAGTCTCAAAACAAGTTGGACCATTTAATTTGAATACTGCAGTATTTTAAAAAGAATGTCTGCTCACAAAGATATGGCGCCCAGAGGAACAGACTGTCCCTTTAACATATGGGGTCTCCACTCGCAATGATGTTCCTGGAAGCCTCCTCACAACCTGGGCTGTGAAGTATCCCTGCTCTGATAATGGAATAGATCTTAGAGACTTTTGATATGCTGAACAGGATTTTCAGTCATTCTTTTTGCAAGCTTCAGCAAGAGCCACCCTTAGCATCTGCCCCAGACTGCATCTTACTGCAGTCCATACATGCAGCGATTTCAGTGATAGTTGCAATCCAGGCACTAGTTCTACTAGAAACAAACCTACTAAACTGATCTGTCCACAGAAAGGAAATAAAAAGTATAAAATTCAAGATATTTAATCACTGAAAGGCAAGTCTTTGGGGCTGACCTCATTCATGAAGTAGCTGCCTGAAGAGGACACCGAAGCTTTAAAGCCAAACTGGTCTACCTTACAAATGTATATGCTCTTCTTTACACTCAATAGCACAAAAGGACCTTTAGCCTCTTAGATGGACCAAGACTACATCTCTCAGAAGGGTAGTTGTGTTATAGATAGCACCTTAGAGACTAAAAATTATAGATAGATAGTAACAAAAAAATCTATCCTAAGGTGCCAGAAGACAAGAAATGACAGAAATATTTGAAATGGGAGGTCTTATGCTACTGTAGCTGGCCAGAATGGAGTGTCCATTGAAGGTAGGAAAAATGTCTCAAGGGGAGTTGATGGCTTTGAAAATTCTTTCCAGTGACCCCCCACCCCCCTTTTTCCATTAATTCTGAGACCAGACTCCAGCAGCTTCCACTACAAAGGCCTTTTCACTTGCTTTTCAGAGAATCCCACTTTGGAAATGATTAGAACCTTTTTATGGCTAGTTGGATTTTGCAGCTTCTAGCAACACATGTATGCACTTAGCAGATTTGTTAAAAATTAAACTACAATAGTAGACCTGGTGTTCAAAATACTTCATATACTGTAATGCATATGAGCTTACCATGGTGCAGCAACAGTAGAAACTGTAGTGAAGGGCCAGGCTTTTACCACTGTTCTTCTACGCCAGGAACACATAACACTATAATAAAAATACCTGAGCCCTGTCTATGCTACAGCTATGAAATTTTCTAGTGTAGAAAAATATGAGGACTGACCATGGAAACTTTTATCCAGTACAGACAATTGCCCAACTTGTCGTTCCATTTGATTTGGTACAGCTAAGCTCCAAGAGTAGGTCTGTCCACCTGTCAGTTCACTTAACCTGTTCCTGTACAGGTCAACTGTACCATACAGTTCATTCTTCAGTACTTTGGGATACATTTGTTTGTTAGCATAGCGCATCTATTGAATGAGTTTGCTCTTTACATTTGTGTAATAAAATTTCCCCATGAAGTGCTCTGTTTAGTAATAGGCAGATATTGTGAGGCTCTTACTAGAGATTTCCAAAAATGTAGTTTGATTTGATAAAGCAATTACTCCTCTGCAAAAGTGGCATACTAGGGAACCTTGTATCCTACAATTATAGGAGCTGCAAGACTATGCTCCCATGATTCCTTGCAGTAAATCAGCAGTATCTAAATGACAATGTAAGAACCAGAGAACACTTTTACTTCTAAACAGCAAGAAAACAAAACAAAAATCAGATCTACTTAGGAGAGGGGCAGGTTCAAGGCAGAAATGTCAGTTCTGGAACAGAGGTAAAACTGAACTATCATATTGGACAAACACTTCTAAAGTTTCCACTAACAGAGCTGCCTGTAGACTTTTCACTGCCAGATGACATTCATGGTCAACTCTAAAACTGTCTGTGTGTCATATGGAGAAGCCAGGTCAAAGGAATGTGGACACTGATTTCAGAGTTTGTGGAGGAAAGGTAGGCAGTCTCAGGCTTTATAATACTTAGGATCCAGTATGAGACTAAACATTATGCAATCTCTTGGAAAAGCCAAATTCATGTAAATGAAATATTTAACATTACAAGTTTGTAAGCACCAGCAGCCAGGAAATCTGAAAAATAAGTTTTATTTTAAATCAGTGGTATTGTGTGACATCCTATATGGCATAACCGATTACAGCAAAGTTCATGGATACAAACAAAATAGCAGAATTTCTTTTTTGAAGTGTGTACTTCTGTTTAAGCAGCAGCATAACACTGCTCTGAAAACGGAGTGCGTGCCCCATGGGCTCCCATTAGAGTCTAGACTTGGAAACATTTCCACTCATACATGCGATGTCTATAGTTAAAAAATCTTTAGCAATATTTCTGCATGAAATCACACTGTAGCATCTGCACATAACATGGCTGATAAAAATAGTCTTGCTGTAGGTTTACAGATTACATCTACATTTCCATTTAAATACCTGGACTTCAAATTCAGCAGAGGAGGAGATTTTCTACTGTCAATTTCATTTGGTCATGGGGAGAGTTCTGTACCTAAGGCATGAAAAAATTACTCTCTCCACACCATCCCAGGCTTCTCTAAGAGGGTCTGACCTGAAGAGAGATCACCGAAAAGTGTACTAGGAAAAAATGATGGCTTCATCATCCACCTCCCAACTCTTTTGTGCTGCCTCTTTATGCATATAGGAATAAATACATTAAAACAGCCGCTCTCCACTCCTACATCAAAGATCCACCAGGATACAAAATACTGCAAAAGCCCAGCTCTTCCCACACAAGAGATGCCTGCAATACATGAACTTATGAAAATGCCTTTTCCCCTATAGCCTAAAAAAAGGCATCTGAGCCACACCGGACAGCTGCAATATACAAAATACTGAAAGACGCTTTCCTCCCACCCAGTCCCTGAAGATGGCCATTTCATTCACACAGGCTCCCTGTCAAATAAAAAATATTTTAATCAACTTTATCTTGAAACATACTCCCTTCTTCTGTTTCCTCAGGCAGAAATCATCCCACTAAAATAGCCAAAAAGCTCTTTTCCAGGAGCGTAAAAAAATAACCTTATTTAAAGTTTTAATTATACACACATACAGATACAGACCGCGAAAGGGAGGTTCTGACTTCATGCGTGCTTATTCTTTGTTTTGGACTCCAAGCATTTCTTTTTGGGGGCAAAATAACTTCTAAGTTTGGACAATTAAATTGCCACATGTTCAGCTGCTCCTTTGAAAGACTTTAGCCTTTACCATATAAATACACAAATATTTTGAAAACAAAAAGACCAGGACAAAGAAAGAGGTGCATGTTTATCTATCCCATATATTTTATCCTTTTCTTATCAAAGCACCTAGAATGGCAGATATGTTTACAATGAGTTGTGCTACAAGAGAGAGGATTCTGTGATTTTTCTACAGAAAAACTCAGTGCAGTACTTCACTGGCAGACTTAAAGCCCCAGTGCTCTCCTCCAAGACAACGAAACAAAAGTAGGTCTACATGCTCATATAGCTACAACATGCAAAAAATACCTCATCTTGTTTGGAATAAAGTATATAAGCACACAGACACAGCATGAATCCTCTCCAGCCTCTGCCTGTACCAACTGGCCGTGAATGACAGGAAGCCTCAGAAGGAGAGGAACAGGAGACATGGTGATTGCCAGTCCGGGGGCAAAGAGGCTGTTCCCTGGATATACTTTCTGGTTATAGTGTTCATGCCTGGCTACCTGCAACCCATGGAAAACAATGGGCCCAGAATTCCATTAAAGAATGTTAACTCCAGACTCACTTTTGCTTTTTTCATTCATTTAAGGCACAAAACATATTTACATTGTCAGACAAATTCTTCTCGTGTTTCAAGAACCAAACAGATATTCAGACTTTTTGCTGGTATACAATACTGGAAAGAGGCAAAGACATCCCTCGCCCCAAATCTGTTGCTGTAGAAAGCTGTTCAAGTATACAGCTACTTTCCATTATCTGGAGAGTCACTTCCTCATAGGAAAACCATTTTAATGGCAAAAAATGTGACTTGAGAATTAACTGAGCTTCCTTGCATTATGTCTGCCTTGCCCCAGCAGCAGTGCAAATTGGCTGCTGTTACTCTGGAAGGGCTAAAAAAGTGAGTCACAATTAGGTATTCAGAGCCTTGCCATAAGCTGTACACAGAATACAAGATAGCATGCAGCATGTTTACATACAGTCAGCCTTCCTCCCTCCCCCCATTCAATACACACACACCCACACACAAACACACACCCACACACCACCCTTCCACCAGGGAGAAGATCTTTGCGACAAGAGGCACTTGAATGATATTTGGAGAGTCCCTATGAAAAGGCCTTCCCCTCACAGTGAAGTGGGACAAACAGAAGAGAGGCAGTTTCTCAGGACTCCATCTCCTCTTGGTCAAGCGGGGGTGGCACAAAGCTGACTACTTCATCATAGGTCAGACCTGCAAGGGGAAAGAATGACGGAGATTTAATACTGCAAGAGAACTGCAGTTTTATAACACAGCCCCTATGGAGTCTAACCCTCAAAGCCCTATTTCAAGGAGAGAACATGCTATAGATGTGCTGAGCAAACAAAAGCCTATGGGTTGGTATGCCAAATGAGTCTATCATAATGGTACTTCCAGAATGCCAGAAAGGTATACTTTAGAAGTCTCCAAAGTGTTGAAGTCTCCATAATTTGTCTGCATGAGCTGATATTTGTATAACCAGCTAGCAGATGACTGTATTCATTCTGTACACAGTATGTCACCAGAACAATTCAAGGTATTTCCAATGAATGAGGAGGAACAAACTAATGAGACCTTTTGTCAGTGCGCACATTTCCAGCAGCTCCATCTCGTGCTCTCCACCGCCAAAAGTTTACTTCAACCAACCATAAAAGCTGTTGTTCAATGTTAGCGTGTGGCATCTGCCTTTAGAAATGCAGCTTGCCTCAGTGACTCCACCTTTCACAGGACTCACTTTTCCATTCCTCAATCTCGAGTTCTCTGCTTTCAAAAGACTGGTCATAGGGGTCTGCCACTGGTTCATCATCTGGGTCATGGTACTGAGAGAAATAGGCATGGGCCAATGCCTCAGCTGCAGTAATTCGCTTGTCTGTGTCCAGCACCAGCATCTTCTCCAGCAAGTCCACAGCTGTCAAAGCCCAGAGACAGAAAAGAAAGGTTTTTACACACATGGTGAGCCAGCATAATACTAAGGCTCAAGTTTATATAAGCACCACCTATGGAATTTGGTAGTTTTTCAGGAACCTCCCTCCTCAACTATTTTAAGGTCTGAGGCACCACCATATTCAACTACTCTGTAGTCAAAAACAAAACATGAGTGAACAAGTATCAGTATTCTAAGACACGCCAGAATGGAGCTTCACACTTCCTCAATATAAGATTTTACAGTCAGCAGGAAAGAGAGCCTAAAATAGCAATCAAAAATACATAGCAGTGGATTCTAGTTTTAATATAGATGCCACAAGGTAGCTTTGTGGGACAATGCCAAAAACAAGGTTTTTCTCCCTCTCCTGAGCAATTACTCTGGATTACAATTAAGATCTGTAGTAACAAAATAAAGAAGCAGCTTCCTGGAAGTCAATGCCAAGCAGCTAGTTAAAATATTAACTGGTAAGGCTCCCAAAAGTACCAAGGACTTTAAATTTTATATTTAATCAGTGAGTTATACCAGGGATTATTAATATTGCTTGCAGGTTGCAATGCTTATTCCATACCCCTTACTGTAGGAACATCTTAAACAACAACAAATAATCTGGTAGCACATTAAAGACTAACAAAATATGTAGATGCTATCATGAGCTTTTGTGGGCATAGCCCACTTCTTCAGAAGTTCATAATGGTCTATTAGAATGGTAAAGGGAAAGGCTGTCTCATTCACTTCTATTTCAACACCAAAAACCCACCTAAATATAAATCCATCCTCACACTAACCCGAAGGGAAAATCCCAAGTCTTCAAATCAATGAGCAAGACCTAATAACATCTTCCACAAAATGCCCTACCCAGAAATGCTGCAAATCTTACCCAGTGGATTGGCACCAATAAACACATTTTCAAAATTCATCTTTGGCATGTAGGACAAAGACTGGATGTAGTTTCTTGCCTGTGGAAATAAATGTTTTGTTAAAGAACGTCTCCCAGCCACCAGGATATGGAGTGCACCTCAATTTGCTGGAAGTATTTTGTTGTGTACACAGTGCTTGCCTACTTTGGTTCTCCTGCTCTCATCAGGCTCATCAATTTTCCTACTAACCATCTATGGTGGGGGAGGGGAGAAAGGATATGGATAATGACAATCAAGACTTATTCCATGGTTTGTGCAAAAGTGGAAACACAAAATACAGCCCAGAAATCCGTTACAAAAGCTTACTGCCTCCTCTACGAGGCATGAGAAGCATGTCATAGACTGCTATGGTATATAGACATCTTCATGATGAACAGGTAAATCATTCAACTGTTAAGTGATACTCTAAAAACAACTCATTCAGGTTCTCCTACGTCCCAGAGGCCAACAGTTTAGTGTGCACTGTTCTAATTGGATATTTGCTTTAGATTTGTTTAAAAATCTGGGGTGCAGCAGGCAGTTATTAAGTGCCCATCCCATGCCTCATGCAAGCAGTTAGTGAACCCAAGAAGCGGTGACCTGAATTGCAAACCTCTGTACATCCTGTCAGGTCTCACCTCATGACTGGGCATCCTGTTAATCAGATATGCAGGGGGTGTTCCTGTCAGACGCATGATCTGCTGAAGCTGGTTAATATCTTAGGTGCCTAGTCAAGGGCTTTGTTAAGATCAGTGCAAAAAAATTTTTTAAAAACATAAAAACACAGCTGCACACAAACCATTTCTTCTGTCTACCACAAAGCACAGATCAAATAAGCAAGTACCACTCAATCTGTCAGACATACTTGTGAGGTTTAGTGATGTGGACTAGTGAGCAGTTAAAGCAAGCTGATTCCTAATTCTCAATTATGAACAGCCTGTCAGCACAAATAGGCACATATTTAACAGCCAAACTCAAACTTAATTTACAGATTTGCCTTCTTGACAATTCTCAACAGTTTTCCCAGGCAGCTACATTCACATATGGCTTCTGAACACACTGATCCTCTGAACTGGCTTTCAAGAGCATAGCTTTACTGACTAACTGCACAGGAAGCAGTTAAGACCCTTGTGGCCTAGATGCTGGTGATATTAGCTCCGCCTGGCACCTTCCTTCTGAATAGCTATGAGGGGAGTGTGATATGTGGGTGTGGTGATGAAAGACGACAAATGCAGGGCTAGCAAGACATTAACATTGCACAAAATATTAGCGGATGTCATTACACAGAAGTAGAGACACTTTAATGGCAAACTAAAATGAGGCAGAAAACTTTGCATGGGACAAGAAAAAAAGCAACTCCAGAGCTTGTTATAGGAACATCACTACCCCACACATAAATAGAAGTTATCTACTTTCCAGTATTTTATAAGGGATTCTTAATGAGGACTTAGCCTCTACTACACCAACTTCTCTCAAGCTATTGGCACAGAGGGTAGCATCACCATTTTCAAACCATGCCTCCTCCATCCCATTTTCTTCCTTCCCAAATACCATTTGCTGTGTTGGTCCTAGAACATTAAAGAGACAAGGTGAGTGAGGTAATCTCTTTTACTGGAGTTGGTCGAAGAAAAAGAAGGATTTTACCTCATCCATCTGGTCTTTCCAATATCTGTCACTTTCTCTTAATGCGCTCTCTAAATCTAAAATTCAGGGCTTTTTCACAAGGCAACTTAGTTCACAGCAACCTCATATGTGTCAATCTATCATGCATTAAGCTTCCACTGACAACTGTCTATGAAGACCCCACTGAGATCCATTAATAGTTGGTTAATGAGCTCTGATCTAGTTCTCATTGAAACAGGACTGATCAAAGTACATTAACAAACTATTAGTGTGCATCAGCAATATCCATGCAGAGAGTCAAGTCTACGGCAGATTAAAATTTGACCTTGCTGCAGATTATTCGTTAAACAAATCCTGAATTATTCACCTAATCTTTCCGTCCTTCATCTCTTATCCAGCTTTTCAGCCTGCAGGCAGTAGTTTCAATGACAGCCAAAATATTCTCTTCCACTTGGCACCTTTAATGTCTCCCAGTGGTAACCCCAAACAAAATCAACCACATTATTGGCCAGATCAGTAATTTCTCCAGCAAGATTGACTTTAGTCTTTGATGAATAATTTAAACTTAATCTCCATTTCTCTAAAACTTCCCTCTTTTCCACACTTAAATAGCTTTCACCTCAAGTATCCTATACTTTCTGCACTTTGGGTCAAGTCCTACCCCTGGGTTCTTGCTCTCCCAAACTGCCCCAGCACAGAAATCTACAATAAGCTACTTTGACAATCTAGGCACACAGTCTACCTAGGGATGTTAAATATCGGTTAATTGAATAGTCGAGTAACCTCATGAATCCTTGTTAGTTGACTATTCTATAATTCCCGGGAGTGGGGCCAGCAGTCAGTGCACTCTGACCTCACTCCCGAGGAACCCCCTGCCACTGGCGCCAGACAGAAGCTGGTCCGCAAGGGGGGCCAGTCTAAAAAACCAGCTCCCATCATGGACCGGCTGCCTGTTGCCCTGCACTGCTGCCTCTGACAAGGAGGCAGCAGCACAGGGAGGCAGCAGCTCCTGTCTGAGTAGGGGCTGATCTCCCATTTTACATCCCTAAGTCTCCCCAATCATAAAGTTGAGTATAACATTAAACTTCAACCCTTCAGGACTGAGGTCATCGACAGGGGAAATATTGATTCACCAAACAAAAAAAAAGTTGTAGTTTAGTTTAGTGAGAGGTTTGGAAAGGCCACTTAGACCTACAAGACCCTGACTAACCTGCAACATTTTAATCATTCTGCAATTTTCAAAGTCATCGAAAATCCTCACTCTTCAATGCTCTCATTGCATACCTTAATTTACCTGCCTCCTATGAAGAGTTAGGTATTTTCCTCCATGTAAACAGCAGCCATTCATGATCACATCTCAATCATATCTAGCCTCCTAACTTTATTTCTCTTCAAGTAGCTCTACCAGAAGGAAATATGGGGATAATTAGTTAAACCCAAGAGTTCTCTTGCATGAAGTTCAGCAGGATCCTAAAATCTATTACCTCTCTTATTCAACATTTATGTGAGGCTGATGAGGAAGCTAGCGAGATGTCTATAGGTTGCAACCCACATATTACATCCTTGAAATTTAGCTCCACATCATTCATCAGTTCTAGAAAGTTCAATCGCACTGCTATTTTAGTGTCTGGCTAAGAAACACAGCTAACAGGGTAAAGTCCATTCCAAATACTTCTGAGGGGATAATGGTAGTTGGAAGAAAACTATCAAAGGAAATAAAGAAGATATCATTTCAGCTGAGTGGGACGATCCAACCATGTTGTGTTAGATTTGCTACCAAGGATCCTTATTCGATCCTGGGCTGCTTCTACATATTCAGATATGCAAGCATATCCAAACAGGCTTCATCTCATGTCTGAGATGAGATTTTTGAGTGGACAGTCTGTAAATGAGAGGCCAGGAGCTGGAGACTGTGGAGGGCCTTCAAGCTTGGAATTCAAGTCTTTGATGTAGCCCTGGCTAAACTATGAAGAGATTTTTGTTTAAAAATGTGTTAGATTTTTAAACATGAAGAAATTAAGGTGGACAATGATAAAGTAATACATTTTAAAAGTATAAAATCTTGTCTAAACTGTTTTAAATCATATTAACACCTAATGGCTGCATCTAGACTTGCATGATTTTGCGCAAATACTTTTAACGGAAGAGTTTTTCCGTTAAAAGTATTTGCGCAAGAGAGCGTCTATACTGTCATGTGCCTTTGCTCAAAAGATTTGCTTTTGAGCAAAAGCATCCGTGCCCAGTATAGACGCTCTCTTGAGCAAGAAAGCTCCGATGGCCATTTTAGCCATCGGGCTTTCTTGCGCAAGAAATTAACATTCCTGTCTACACTGGCCCTCTTGCGCAAGTATTCTTGCGCAAGAGGGCTTATGCCTGAGAGGGAGCATCAAAGTATTTGCGCAAGAAGCACTGATTTTGTACATTACAAAGTCAGTGTTCTTGTGCAAATTCTCGCGGTCAGTGTAGATAGGCGGCAAGTTTTTGCGCAAAAGCGGCTGCTTTTGCGCAAAATCTTGCCAGTCTAGACGCACCCACTGTGTTTAAAAACAACCTATTTCTCTAGTCTGGACAAGGCTAGTGTTTTTAATTAATGATCCTCCAAGATCCTAAAAGGTACATTTATTCAAGCTTTTTCTGGAGGGCCATTTTCATGCCATTTTCCCCACATATTCATTTAAGCTGTGATGTAGTTTTTAAATTCCACCCAGGTCCTACCAAAATTGCCAGTATCTCCCCACCAAAACTGCTTACTCTAAGATAGCCATTTCTACTCTTGATACATACCTTTACATTCCTTCATCACTCCCATAAGCGGAACTATCCCTGTCATGCTAAAAATCATATCTATCATATCACAAATAAAAACCACCGAATCAAATAGATATTCACTATCTCAGCACAATACTAGAGAAAAATCTCCTCTCTTCTATAGCTTCACCATGTAAGGCATCCATGAATGCCAGTAGGTTACTGCACCTTCCCTTCAGTCTTCAACCATAATGCGATGTTTGATACTTCTGACCATACTATGTTCCTAGAACACTATATCTGGTATATTTGCCTCCCAGCCTTCCTTCAATTAGTTTTGCTTTGCTCAAAGGAGACAATACTACACAACGATGGGAGGACCCCATAAAGCTTTGTTCTCAACCCTTTCCCTCTCCATCTAGCACCTCTTACTAGTATTCAGCATTTCATAGACACTCCGGTACTATTTGTATGTTAAGGTCAGTGAAAACTTGAGCAAAGAGTCCCTTCTCAATTTACACTCTGCCTACCTGCTCAAACACATCATTCAACTCTAGCTTAATTTACTTCAATCACCATAAAAGATGGCTATCCTCTTACTTGACATGGGGAATACCATTACTTACATCTCAATTCTGAATACAAGTTCACTTCTTGGATTTGGAATACTGTAGTCATTCAGATACATTTTCTTTGCACCTCAAACTGCTACAACTCTAAGTATTGCAACTTCTTTAACAAAACCACAGCTACAGTGACATTCATTCTATGAATAGCTTATCGATTTCATGCCTTATTGTAGGTTCTGTTATGTCCTCCCCCAAATTTGCCCATACCCAGTGTTCTGTTGATTCACAATGTTTCAGCCCACTATATATAGGACATGTCTTGGCCACCCAGTTCTAGCTCTCCCTATACCTGATGTGCTCATCTGCTCATTCTGACCCCATCTGACTTCTTACATGTCTGACAGATGTCATGCTGCTCCCACACCAGGTATCTGAAATAGTCTACTTACACTGCACCAAACTGATTCTCCAATTCTTTAACAAGTACCTCATTTTACTGCAGCATGGCACTAGATACCTGTAAGCCAGTTCATTACATCAATACTTACTATGCATTAGTGACTCATTTGCTTCTGCTACTCCCTCCTTTCCCCATATAACTCTTTTTGTTGTTGTTGTATTCCTTGATATAACTTCTGTGTATTTTAATTATGTGAAGAGGTAAAATTGAGTCTAATTTATTTTATATTTTGCCTCCCTAAAGAGGTTCACAATTCAGGAACAAACATTTTTATATGACAAAGGTGGTAGAAAAGACTGAAGAAATTAGTCACCATTTAAATAGGAATCTTCAGTGGTCAAGCTTCAGTGGTCATAGATAACACATGCTGGCAAAAGTACAGTGCAAATTAACACACTCATTAGCACAGCATGATCATTTGAAGTAGCTAGATTGGCTGCGTACTACCACCATGGTGGCGCGCGCTCTCATAATTTAGCCACTACAATGCAATTTTTGTTTTCAGAATATAAAACCCAGGAGTCTCAGTGGTGGCAGCAGCTGTAACTCATTCTGCCGTCATAGGAGAGACTGCTTTAGGAAGAATACACAAACTCCCCTAGAGAAATTGCACATTTTAATATCATGTTCATTATTGGACGAGATCTTTTGCTCCAGAGTCCTGGCACAGGCAATCTGGAGAAACAGTGATTGGTGTAAGTCCCAAAATCCCAACCATAAGAGGTGCTTCTCCAGTAGTGTCTGCCTGTGTGATCCTTTGTGAAGTACAGACCCGTAAAAAGAAGTCAGGAAAACATAAAATGGGATGGCAAAGGGGCATTCACGCCATAGAGCAAGAGGAAGAGAGAGCAGGCAAAATATGAACTCAAAGATACCCCAAGAGAGGAAAATGAAAAAGGAAGAGACCAAAAACCCAGGAAAAAGATCACAAAGTACAGCCAAACTACAAGTGGGCAGAACAGAGGCAGAAAACACGCTGACTCCAAAAAGGGCAGATATTACAATCAAAGTATAAACTCACAGACTCTGAGGAGATTTTCTTCAAAAGCTCAGGACCTGGGGTTCCAACGAGTCTCAAAATGAGCTTCAACTGATCAATATCTAATGGTGAACCATAAAGGAAAATGCTGGGACAAATCAAAATGAAACAAACAAACAAACAAAAAAAAAAAAAATCAGAGCATCAGCCTAATGAAGCTGGAAAGTTAAGGTCTAACAAGAAAGACCTTGTCTGAACAGTCATTTTAAGCAAACTTTATACATCCCTTCTGTATAAAGTTAAACATCCCCACACAATGCAGTTGTGTCTAAATCATTCATATTAAAACTGGACCACAAGTGTGCACACATGCATTGAGCATAGTTGATCACTTACACTGTGCACTTGACTGACATGAACAATGCACAACAGACACTGAAGACAAATTTTTGTCTCACTGGTGAGGCTTAGTTCACATGCTCCCTCCACCCTTCAACCTCCAACCAGAACTTTAGTAGCTAGCAGTATTTAGCACATTAGTAATAGATGCAGTAAAGCAGAAGGCTGGCAAGTGTAGGTGCTAGTATGCAACAATACATAGCCATTTGTAACACACTGCTGAGACTGTTTGACCAGTTATGACAAACTCCAGATGTCAGAGAATGATGGGAACTTGCTTGCTGTCTAGAGTTCTTCTAGCAAAACTAAAAACTGAGTGCACCCTTCTCCCACTCCCCATGCTGCACGCTAAATGGAGAACCATTTAAGTGGCCAATATAATCAGCAGACGATGCTTATTCCCTATTGACTTCTTTTAGAAAATATGAAGTGGGACTACATCTTTTTGCTTTTACATTGCTGACAAAATAAAACAAAAACAAACAGGCAGAAAAGAAGCTTGCAAAAAAACAGGGCTTGAAAACCCCCAAACTGTATATTTGTATGATGAAAACCTTTATGCTTCCAATGGGACAGCTATTCTAGAATAGACACAATGTCCAATCCAAAATAGAACTACCATTAGGTCATTTAGACAACTGAGCTGCTCTCTTCAAAAAGGCAGAGAGAAAAGAAAAATCTTTAAGAAATCTGAAAAAACGTACAATGAGAAATCTGTTATAAGCCTGATTGTTACAAGAACAAAAAAAAACAGACTAGAAGTCAACTTTTTTAAAAATAGGGGGGAAATCTTATTCCATCCCTAAATTGCTCTAATATGCTGCAGTTCATATCCCATTAGTGATTTCAGACTACATCATTCAAGCTTGTTTCTGGAACCTGGTACCCTTAAATTAAATTAACATAGTTAATTTAAAGCGACTGGGACTTTTCAGTTTAGAAAAGAGGAGACTGAGGGGGGATATGATAGAGGTATATAAAATCATGAGTGGTGTGGAGAGGGCCGATAAAGAAAAGTTATTTATTAGTTCTCTAAATAGAAGAACTAAAGGACACCAAATGAAATTAATGGGTAGCAGGTTTAAAACTAATAAAAGAAAGTTCTTCTTCACACAGCGTGTAGTCAGCCTGTGGAACTCCTTGCCAGAGGAGGCTGTGAAGGCTAGGACTATAATAGAGTTTAAAGAGAAGCTAGATAATTTCATGGAGGTTAGGTCCATAAAAGGCTATTAGCCAAGGGATAAAATGGTGTCCCTGGCCTCTGTTTGTCAGAGGCTGGAGAGGGATGACAGGAGACAAATCGCTTGATCATTGTCTTCGGTCCACCCTCTCTGGGGCACCTGGTGCTGGCCACTGTCGGCAGACAGGATACTGGGCTAGATGGACCTTTGGTCTGACCCAGTACGGCCATTCTTATGTTCTTATGTTCGTATGTTATGTTCTTAGTTATGTGGTTTCCTTTAAATACAAGATATTTCTAGACAGCATTGCTCATGTCCAGGGAAAACAATGCCACCCTGATCACATAAATGCAGTTACAATTGTATCTTACTACAGGGCATCTTTTTACTCAAATGCCATAATCCATACATAACTGAGTATTCATACTATATGCATTTTGAGTACGTATTAGAGTACAATTCTTACTACACAAGTCTTCAAGTAGTGCAAACATTTCAATGAAATTTTGCCCATGCCCAGGGGCTGTTTTTCAGATACCCAAAATGCATCTGCACAACCAACTGTACTTGTTAAAGCTGTGTTTAGATTAAAGTTTGGTCTATAATAAATTGTTCTATAACGGACAAAAAACCCTAATGCGATAGTTTACTTTGACAAGCAAACGGAGTTGACATTTCATTCAAAAAAATCCACATATTGATTAAACTGTTATTAAAGTTGAATCAAAACATGCACTCTCACATTACAGCTAGAAAGATTGACTACAATCACTGAATTGCAAACTCTCGGGCACCAAAGCTTATAATGGAATCAGACATTTCTGTGATATAATTCATAACAGTCAGCTGTAAATTAGGGATGTAAAACTGGCTCAACATCTTGTTGAACAGTTAACTGATTAAAAGGGCTGAGAGCCAGGGCGCTCCCCCCTGCTGGGCTGGAACACACTCCCTCTCCGCCACATGCAGGGGCTGCTCCAGCTCAGCCAGAGCAGCCCCTGCCTGTGCTTCCTCCTCCCCACACCGCAGGCAGGGGCTGCACCAGCTGGTATACTGCAGCAGCCCCTGCCTGCAGCGGGCCTGGCCTACAGAGCACCCAATTCCATAGGCAGGCAGGGGTTGCGCTGGAGCAGTACCTGCCCACAGCATCCCCTCAACCCCTGTCCCGTAGGTCTGAAGCAGCCCCCAGCAGCTGTTCCAGCCCAACCAGTTAACCTTAACCAGTAAGCCTAACCTGTTAAGGTCAAAATGTCAGAAGTATTCTGAAAGATCTAAATATTATCTGAAGTTTTAGCTGAGCACTTCACTTTTTGTCCTAAAGTGCTGGAGCACTGCTGTGCTCTGGTGGTTAGAAGGGAAGATATCCATGTATAATGCAGGGCATGTCCATTTAAGAAAAGTCCCCACTGATCTATGCAGTTATCCCTAGTTTAGATAAGCCCCCAAGTATTTTGGAATTTAAATCTGAATAGAAATGTGAAATATTTATGTTAAATTTGCCCAGTATTATTTTAAGACACTAAAAGAGCTTGATTATTAATGTGAAACAACTGAACTAAAATGAGAGTCAGAAGCATTTTTTATTTTGGTGTTCTATTCCTTAAAAATTCACAACATAAAAATTTGGCACTTACAAAATTAAGAACATAAGAACATAAGAATGGCCATACTGGGTCAGACCAAAGGTCCATCGAGCCCAGCATCCCATCTGCCGACGGTGGCCAATGCCAGGTGCCCCAGAGAAGGAGAACAGAAGACAATGATCAAGTGATTTATCTCCTGCCATCCATCTCCTGCCCTTGTTATGAAGGCTAGGGCACCATACTTTATCCCTGGCTAATAGCCATTTATGGACCTAACCTGCAAAAATTTATCAAGCTCTTTTTTAAACCCTAATAGAGTCCTGGCCTTCACAGCCTCCTCGGGCAAGGAGTTCCACAGGTTGACTGTGCGCTGTGTGAAGAAAAATTTCCTTTTATTAGTTTTGAACCTACTACCCATCAATTTCATTTGGTGTCCCCTAGTTCTTGTATTATGGGAAAAGGTAAATAATTTTTCTATAATCACTTTCTCCACACCATTCATGATTTTATATACCTCTATCATATCGCCCCTCAATCGCCTTTTTTCCAAACTGAAAAGTCCCAGTCTCTCTAGCCTCTCCCCATATGGGACCCTTTCCAAGCCCCTAATCATCTTAGTCGCCCTTTTCTGA
Source organism: Pelochelys cantorii (assembly GCA_032595735.1). Classification (NCBI taxonomy): domain Eukaryota; kingdom Metazoa; phylum Chordata; order Testudines; family Trionychidae; genus Pelochelys; species Pelochelys cantorii. Next base: position 13,331,036 of record CM064353.1, on the reverse strand, counting down.
ACCTTTTCTAATGCCAATATATCTTTTTTGAGGTGAGGAGACCACATCTGCACGCAGTACTCGAGATGTGGGCGTACCATAGTTTTATATAGGGGAAGTATGATATCTTTTGTCTTATTATCTATCCCTTTTTTAATAATTCCTAACATCCTATTTGCCTTACTAACTGCCGCTGCACACTGCGTGGATGTCTTCATAGAACTATCCACTATAACTCCAAGATCCCTTTCCTGATCTGTCGTAGCTAAATTTGACCCCATCATGTAGTACGTGTAATTTGGGTTATTTTTTCCAACATGCATTACCTTACACTTACCCACATTAAATTTCATTTGCCATTTTGCTGCCCAATCACTCAGTTTGCTGAGATCTTTTTGTAGTTCTTCACAATCCCTTTTGCTTTTGACTGTCCTGAACAACTTTGTGTCATCTGCAAACTTGGCCACCTCACTGCTTACCTCATTTTCTAGATCATTGATGAACAAGTTGAACAGGATTGGTCCCAGTACTGACCCCTGGGGAACACCACTAGTTACCCTCCTCCATTGTGAAAATTTACCATTTATTCCCACCCTTTGTTTTCTGTCTTTTAACCAATTCTTGATCCATGAAAGGACCTTTCCTCCTATCCCATGACCACCTAATTTACGTAAAAGCCTTTGGTGTGGGACCGTGTCAAAGGCTTTCTGGAAATCTAGGTATATTATATCCACTGGGTGCCCCTTGTCCGCATGTTTATTAACCCCTTCAAAGAATTCTAACAGATTAGTTAGACACGACTTCCCTCTGCAGAAACCATGCTGACTTTTGCCCAACAATTCGTGCTCTTCTATGTGCCTTGCAATTTTACTCTTTACTAGTGTTTCTACTAATTTGCCTGGTACTGATGTTAAACTTATCGGTCTATAATTGCCAGGATCTCCTCTAGAGCCTTTTTAAAATATTGGTGTTATATTGGCCATCTTCCAGTCATTTGGTACCAAGGTGGATTTAAAGGATAGGTTACAAACCACATTGTATGGTCTATTTTATTAAAAACAGATCCAGTATATAAATCTTACCAGATACAGAAGAGATTATCCGAAAACATCCCTGCAATAGTGCTAGAATCTGCACTTCTTAATGGAGTTACCCATTCACAAAAGACTCAAGAGTGCTGGCTTTGACCACGTGTATGAACACAGTTGTGCATGTGATGCTATTGCACACAGCATGCTGGCTGCCCTGCCAACCCTATTCTCAGGAGATAGCAAGGTATTAGAAGTTACTAGAAATTTCCCAAGTGTATTACACTTCAAGTACTTTGCTAGCTCCCGAAAGTACAACTAGCATGCAGATTGGACGTTGCCCTATACAAACCTGTGAACCAAACCAGAAGTATTGCATCTAGTTTTAGACCTAAACTGTGTCCCACAGAATTGCAAGCATAGCCTTAACTAATGGGGCAAGTGGTGCCAGAGTGAAGTGAACTCTGAACAGTTACACACCAAACTAACAAAATTAGTAAACATACAAAGCAAAGGGAAAACAAAAATAAGAAAAACAAAAACAAAAAAAAACCTCAAGAAGAAAAGTGTATGGAAAGGGAAAGCAGAGCATGCAAACCTCAAAAGGATCGCCACAGGCTCTCCGAGGATTCAAGTCCCAGTGATTCTGAAATGCAGAAAACAATCAATCTTCCATCACCATTAGCAGCATGCACTGCAAGATTACAGGAACTTATCCAGGTATAGCAAGTCCAAAGAATACTTGCAAGGCTAGACAAGCAGAAAAACATGTACCAGGAAACCAAGTAATTTCCAAACGGTTCATTTTCCACATGAAACTTCTGTAGAACAGCATGTGACTGGACAGCAAAAAAAAAAAAAAAAAAAGTCACAGAATTTAAAGAGACACAATCAACTAAACAGTCATTGTTAAGTATTTCTTACAACTAATATCCAAGATTGTCAATAGGAAAAGACATGTTTGTTTCCTCGTGAATGACACTACTTTGTACAGGGAAAACAGAAAATCAGCTTTCTCTGTTATTTCTATGGATCTTTCACATTGGAAAAAGTGGTGATACAAGTTTTTTATCAATGGAAAAATATCCTTGTAAAAGCACAAATATTAAAAGAGAAAATTACAAATATCTGAAGTCACTTAATTCATTTTCTGAAGATGACTGAATTTCAAGAGGATGGCGAATGATTAATCTAACTGTGTGAGTGTGGCAGGGAAAAATTCAGGTTTTCAGTTACAGAAAATTTTGGAGTAATGGAAATAAGATGTAGGACTGTATCTGTTGATTATGCCTCTACACTCTTCCTCTCATCAAAAAAGATTTTACTAACTTTAGAACCTCACAGTTGATCTATGAGCTTCACCCCAGAGTTAACCAAGACAAATATAACAGTAGAGAGTTAATATCCCCTCTGTGCAGATTAATTATAGAAACATGTGGCTTATTACTTGACTAATAAACGCCCAGTGTTGGGAGCTTGGGGCACTGATCTTAAAAATGAAGAAAAATCTGAGTGTGTCACTACCTTTAGCTCCTTCTTGCTATCTATGCAGGTCTCAAAGGACTGAATGGGGTGGGGGGGGGGGGAGGTGAGGTTGACCCACTTTTATATCTTTGGCATGAGGTGTAAAGAGATAATTAAGAGTCATACCCAGTGCCCACAGACGCTCATTTCCAGGATGTGCCCAACTTACATGCAGAGGATGTGTGTGTCACTTAAGGTGGAGGATCTATGTGGGTAATGCTCGAAGAACTACTAAAAGATTTCTTTACCTGTGGAGGAGGTGTGGGAAGCGCCTGAATACCTCTACATATATTTACTCCTGGGGGAATTCTGTGCCAATATGCAACACGGAATTTGACTGAGTTCCCTGTTTCCCCTGCAGAATTGTAGCTACAGAGCTACTAGCTGCTACTAGGGGTTGCTGAACTCTGCAGAGCCTAGCTCACTGTGAGCGGAGTGCCCAGCTTGGCTGGGTTGGAGACTGCATGCTGTGCTTGATCCTTATTCCCCTGAAATGGGAGAGGGCCCTAGAAACATAGCTATGACAAAGGGTGAAGAAGGGCAGGGCTCAACATGATATCATGATAACATATCTCCCCCCCGCCCCCAGAGGGACACAAAAGAAGCTGAGAGGGAACTAAAGGCTCTGGGAGTGCTGGTGACTGGGCAGAGGGTGCCCCATGGCTGGAATCATGTGTGTGAATCCTACGGCAAGGCTCTATGGGGAGGGGGATGCTGATATCTAGGCCAGAGGCGTACCCTGCAATGGGGATGTGGGGACGATGGGTGTGCAGGTGTCTGGTCTCTAGAGTATAATAGAGTATTCCCGGAGTATAAAATCAAGCACTGATTAGGAGAAAAACATCACAATGTGACAAATTATGAACACATGAAAGAATGCAAGCATTCAAGACAATCATAAACATCTGCAGGAAATATGTAAATTAGTAAAGCACCTTAGCATGATATGGGAAAGGACGGGATTTCTTAAAATCAAATTTGATATTCATAGTAGTTATATGCCTAAAATGCATATTTTAAGAAGTCAAAAGAAAGTCTTTCAGACTTGGAAGGAGAGAGTTATCTTTTCTGCTCAATGCAGTGAAGTACACGCAAAAGCATTTCCTGGCATTTAACAAAAAACATTTAACTTTTTTACAGCACTTTCCTAAGGATGTTAAATTTAGATTAATCAACTAGTCAATGTAACTTGCATTGACTATTTGATTAGTCAAGAAGGGCGCCTCTGCCTTTGAAATGTAGCAAGAGCCCTGCTGGCTCCTGTTACATTTCAAAGGCAGAAGCGCCTTGGGAGCATGGCCAGCCGGGGACTCAAGCAGTACCCCGCTGGCCCTGTGCTCCCTGCTTCTGAAATGTACAAGAGCCTTTAGGCTCTTGTACATTTCAGAAGCGGAGAGCTGAGGACCAGCAGGGCCCTGTTTGAGTCCCCAGCTCACCCCAGGCTCCCTGAAGTGATTCTGCTTTTGAAATGTAGCAAGAACTTTGCTCTTGCTACATTTCACTGGTGGAAATGCCACCAGTTCCCTGCTGTACCCCTGCCCCTTCTTCCCACTGAGACAGTGTTGGGGTCCCCCGCCGGCCATGCTCCCCCCTACACCGGATCCTGCTCCCCCCTTTGCTGCCTCTCCCTGATAGAGGCAGCAAGGGGGGAGGGGAGGGAGAAAGCAGCTAGTTCAGTCACTAGTGAATGCTCCAATAAGCATTTGCTTATCAGAGAGTCGACTAGTCACTTACATCCCTACACTTTCCATCAGTAGATTTCAAAGCACTTTATAAAGGAAGTCAATATCATCTCCAGTTTAAAGATCGGGAAAATGAGGCATAGGGTGCTGAAGTTGCTTGCCCAAGTTCACCCAGAAGGCCAGTGGCAGCCCCAGATTCCCTGAGTTCCAATGCAGTGTTCTAGCCAATAAGCCACATTGCTTTCTTACACTGAAAATCCTGTTTGAAACACGGAATTACACTTTAGCATTTTTTGTTACACTGCAGAAAAGAAACATCATCTGAAGCACATGAAGTATAGGCAACTTCTGTTAGAGACCCTGAATCGGTGTTCTTCTGTTTAGATTCTGGATTCAGGATGCTAGTGCTTCCAGGGTCAAAAGTCAACAGCAGTGATACTTTTTCTGCAGCATAAAACAAAGCACCTAAGACAGACCACATGTTAAATTGGTCGCCAGCTTTTAGGTAGTCAAAATGGGGAGACAGCAGTATTTGTCTATTTCTCTCTTCTGGATCCCAAGAAAGGAAGAGAGTGGGAGAGAAAGAAGCAGAACTGAAGTTCAAGTAGCCCAACTGGAACTGGAAAAAGAGAAGAGAGGAGGGGAGATAACTGAGGTTGAAAGAGCATAGTTAGCAAATCCAGATGGATGAGTGGAGGTATGAATTTATAGGTAGTATGGAAGGAAAGGAAACAGATAATGCAATACAAGGAGAGGAAGAAGGATGGAATAGTAAGACACTGAAGAAAGAAAAAACATACAACAGAAAATGGCATAAGTATAATGAAAGGAACAAAGCAATGAGTGTTTTTTTTAGGGTCTAGGAAAGTGCTTTCCAAAGATATATTAAACAGTAAGTTAACGTATTACACATTACTAGGAAACAGAAACTGATGCAAATGTTAGTGCTTATGCAGACAAACTATAATTGAGCGTATGGAGTGGGGAAGCTTTGGTGGAAGGTGGTTAATCTCTGACAAAATCCATCCCTATATTTAGATGTTAACTCAATCGTGTCTGCCTGGAATTATTTTTATCCCTAGTTGTTCAATGGCTGACTAAAGTTTTGTTTTTTTCCTTTGAAATACACCAATTTGCTCCAAATAGCAGATTTTATTCTAATTCTTTGAGGAAGATATTCCTAGATGCTTCTGCAAGGAATTAATTTCCCCCCTCACAAAATTACCGTCTCTAGTAGGCTTGCCAAAAGATCTCGCCCAGGTCACTCTGATGCTACCAAAACCATCATGATACAAGTCTTATCAGAGCCTGAGCCCTTACGTCAGCATGAGTATACACTGAAACGGGGAGTGAAACCCATCTGATTAAAATTAATAAGCATCTGACAAGGGAGCTGGATATTTTGGAACAAATTGGCAAGGGGTCCCTGGCCTAAAGCATGAGAATAGCTGCTTTAATAACAACCCATTTAAACATAGAGAGAAGGTCATCTTTTTGAGAAATAAGGGACGTTTCATACTTATAAGGAATCTGCACTAAGCTCAAGAAGGATGCAATAGGAGTCTGGGGCATTTTCTGCCATTGACCAAACCTAAAAGCCAATAATTCAGCCAGACAGACAAGCAAGGGACTCCCAGCAACTGTCAACAAGTGAATAGTTCAAGTGATGGCAGCTACCATTGAAGAGGAAGAGTGCTGCCTCCTTTTGCACAGTAATGAGTTCTCAGGTGGGACGTACCTAGCCATGTCTGGAGCACAAGAAGTCATTCACTGAAAATTTTATTTCCTTGTGAAATGTATGACAGTGAAATGCTCTAATTTACATTTCAAAAAATAAAGTTTTTAAAGGATACGGTCTGTACCAGGAAACAATGTTCTTCCAGTCAGCAGCTCAGCCATAATGCACCCCACTGACCAAATATCAACTGAACAAAACAAAAAAAAAACAAAGATAAATGTAGCACGGGAAATAATAAAATCTCAACAGAATTATCTTGCTCAATAAGAAATAACTCAATCCTTTAGTGTTAAAAACAACTTATACTATAAGTCCAAAGGCAAATAGAATGTTAGGAATTATTAAGAAAGGGATAGAAAATAAGACACAGAATATCTTACTGCCCCTGTATAAAACTATGGTACGCCCACATCTTGAGTACTGTGTATAGATGTGGTCTCCTCACCTCAAAAAAGATATTTTGGCCTTGGAAAGGGTTCAGAAAAGGGCAACTACAATGATCAGGGGTTTGGAACAGGTCCCATATGAGGAGAGGCTAAAGCGACTGGGACTTTTCAGTTTGGAAAAGAGGAGACTGAAGGGGGATATGATAGAGATATATAAAATCATGAGTGGTGTGGAGAGGGTGAATAAAGAAAAGTTATTCATTAGTTCCCATAATATAAGGACTAGAGGACACCAAATGAAATTAATGGGTAGCAGGTTTAAAACTAATAAAAGGAAGTTCTTCTTCACACAGCGCATAGTCAACCTGTGGAACTCCTTGCCAGAGGAGGCTGTGAAGGCTAGAACTATAACAGAGTTTAAAGAGAAGCTAGATACATTCATGGAGGTTAGGTCCATAAAAGGCTATTAGCCAGGGGGTAGGAATGGTGTCCCTGGCCTCTGTTTGTCAGAGGCTGGAGACGGATGGCACGAGACAAATCGCTTGATCATTGTCTTCGGTCCACCCCTTCTGGGGCACCTGGCGCTGGCCACTGCTGGGAGACAGGCTACTGGGCTAGATGGACCTTTGGTCTGACCCAGTATGGCCATTCTCATGTTCTTATGTCCCAGGCCAGCCAACAATCTTCTGTCACTCTCAGCTGACTCCTGACAAAGCAAACCTAATACCAAATTAGATGAAAGTTCCCCCAGCTGGGCACAATACCCATCAGGCATCAAAGTCCACAGAGGAAGAGGGGAAAGCCTGTTCAAGGCAGGCAGATGTCTGTGGGATGCATTTGCACAGTTGCAAAAGGGCCTGGTCTTACACCTATCATACCCAAATGGAAACAGATGGAAAAGGAAGGTGCAACAAAAAAAACAAAACAAAACACAAACACAACCAAACAAAAAACAAACAAACCCCCCCCCCCCAAAATGTATGAAATCAAAGGAGCACATTTATATTATCTATCTCCATAGGAGGTCATGACCTTTGAAAATGAGAGGAATGGATGAGGATGAATATTTTGCTCATTATAACCCTGAGAATTGTAAATGTTTTATTTAAATTAAATCCTGAAAATGCAAACGTAATGATACTCAAACTCTGGCCATGAACAGCTGGCTGGCCATATAATGCTGCCTCTTCTCTTCAGCTTTACTTAAATACCAGTTGCTACAGTTGCCCTACTTGTATTCTTAAAAATGGAAGGAAGGGTGTCTATAAGACAATCCCTACCAGAAGGAGAGCTACATTATTAAATGTTTGAGAACCTCTCTGCTAATATACCTGTCTGGTTGTAATGCATCCAGTTCAGCATAATCTCAGGAGCCCTGTACCACCTGGTAGCCACATATCCAGTCATCTCATCATCTGTGTGCCGGGCCAAACCAAAATCCAGAATCTGCAGAACAGAGAGAGAGAGAGAACTGCACACTGTTGCAACAGAAAAATGAAACCATCCAAACTCTTTAGAACAAATCAGGTAGTTTTGAGACTGGATGAGGAAAGAACTGAATGGAACAATGGAAAAAGTAGATTATGGAACATAAATTATGGCACTAGCCTAGACAAAAAATAGAATAGGCCACAGGTATCACCACTGGGGCATAACCTGCTTCTAACTGTACTCTGCTCAATTCTAAGCCAAAATTGTTAGCCTTTACTCTCATGTAGGCATGTAAGCAACTATTCGCTATCTCCCTCTCCCCGCTGCCTTTACCAGAGAGAGGCAGCAAGGTGGGGGGAGGGGGGGGAGAGAGCAGGAGCTGGTGCTGGAGGGAGCCATCTTAAAAGCCGGTTCCCGCCCCAGCAGCACCATCTGGGGGGGGCGGAGGGGGGAGAGAAGAGGGGCGCGGAGGCGTAGCAGGAGATCTGGCGCGAGCCGGAAAGCTGACTCCCAGCTCGCGCCTGCTTCCCCACACTATGCTTGTGCTTTTTAATACATTTAAAAGGCAGAGCTGCAGTGGGGTTAGCTCCCGGGGCTGGGGGCTAACCCCACTGCAGCTCTGCAGTTTCCCCCACTTAACAGCTAATCGACTAGTCAATGGAAATTTCATTGACTAGTCGATTAGCTGATTTATACACCATTTAACATCCTTACTCTCATGAACACTAAATTCACTCAACATATAAAAGCTAAATTAGAGTTTAGCACAAACTTCCTTTCAGCCTCTTGAAAACATACAACTGGTGAGGACTAAAGTATTCCAGGCATAGTCAACTGAACTATTAAGAAGTTGATTTTCTTAAGTCCTGCATCTTTAATATCCACCATATGACTATTCAAACCACAAGTCAAATTAAGTGCACATTATCCCCATATTACCTTCAGCTCACAGTCTTCATTTACAGCTAGGTTACTAGGCTTTAAGTCCTAAAAAGGAAAAAAAAAAAATCCAATATCAGCAATCTTGCATAATATATTAGTTGCAGCTATGGCAGAGTCTAGGCATTATCTGCATTTGGCATTAAAAACTATTTAGTTAGGAATGCAACTCTTTGTAGTGGGGAGAAGTCTCATTTTAGAATCAATTTTTACTGAGTTTTCTGCAGTTCTTAAAGGCCTTCTGTATAGGCAGCAGCTAGCCTTCTCAACATTCTCTCACTAAAGGCTACTTAAACCTCAATACCTTTATGAAGGTAATTAAGAGACAAGTAATGCAATTTACCCAAAGACAAAGCAAGTCAAAGCAGAGCTGGGAACAGAACCTAGGAATTTTAACATTCATTTCTCATCCTTTACTTCTAGACCACTTCCTTCAATATTCCCCAACAGCTTTCATCCCAGTTCTACTGTTGCTGTGATGAACAGATTCTAAGTCACACCATTTAAAAACAGTGATTTCAGTACATTTTAAACAGTTACCCTAATACCAATACTCACTCTGTGTATTATATCAGCCGAATGGATGTACTGTAATACAAGACGACAGATATTTTACAGATCAGTATAATAAACATCCTCTCATGCCCTCCTCCCCCACATAATTCACTTGCAGTGGGAATGAAGTGGGACTTAAGCGGTGCATAGAGCTTCTATGGGTCATGTGCACAAAGGGTGTTTCATACTTAGTCTGTCTCCTTTCAGACACTGAAGAATTCACTCTTACCAACAATGAAACTGAAATAATGAGACAAATTGATGGGATAATAGAACCACTATGATAGCGCATGGAATATCTCTTATTCATAGCCTTGCAGGCTCAGCCCATCACTATATACAATGTGAGAATGTATTCACATTGTGAGTTTCTGTGGAGCACTATAACAATACTGAATCATTAAGCTGACAGGAGAAAGAACAACAGAGGGTTTCCCTAGATGCACTAAGAAAATAAATAAACTCTACTATCCATTTATGTTAATCTCTAATTGTATACTTCAGGACTTTCCATTTCTTCAAGCTGAGTGTTCAGCATTTTGATAGGACTGGTGCATACCTTCAGTCCCCGAAGAATTTGGTATATAAGAAACTGTACATGGTCATCCGTGAGCTTCTGACATTTCACAATGTTGTTTAGATCAGCCCCCATGAGATGGGTCACAAGATACCTGGGGAGGGGGGAAAAAAAAAGGTAGGACAGGTAGAGCCACCAGGCAATAAATACCCCCATTTTCCCCATGAGAGATAATTTCTAAGCAAACGAGCACTCTTAGGTCCTGAATGAAGCTTTGCTTCATATGGAACAGGATGGTAGAATAACTGACCACTGAGGAGACATCCTTCCTGTTCCTCAATACAATCCTGAATAAAGCATTTTCTTATTCAATATAGGTGACTAAAAGGCAGAGCCATTCCTGTTTTCTTTCCATAATTCTTCCTCAACTAAGAAATTTCTGGAGTAGCATAACAATTTTCTTCACTTGCACGGCATTGAGAACATAGATTTTGTCAGTCCAGGTGAATGGCCACACCTCTGCTTTCCAGGGAAGCAAAAACTCAGGCTGAACAATCTTCTATGGAATGGAATAATGAATGGCGTGAGAAACGCCTTCCTGACCCCAGTGGCAATGTCAGCTGATGCCTTGAACCACAACACTGAATGCCAGTTTTCTTTTGCGATATGAAACGTCTACTCTTTTCAAAATTACACATCCATACAGACAAGCAAAAACACCGGTTTGCAAAGCCCTGCACTACATTACTTCATCCCCATGTGTTCAGTGAGAAAAATAAGTTACACTAAGTCTACATTAGGAGCATTTGCTGATATAGCTATTCTGGCAAACCTTTTCTAACACAGATGTGGCCCAACCAAATGTAAAATGATAGGTCAAGGATTTCCTCAGTTATGACACCATAATAATAAATGTGTTCAGAGTCCATACAAACTGCTGTTTCCCCCCGCCCCCCCCCCCCACTTTGTAACAGTAACAACAACCAGAGATTAAAAGCCAAGAAATAGTATTTTAAACCCCAACAATAATCTCTATTAGGATTTTACTCTGTTGCAAGCGACTTTCAACAATAAATGCAACTTAGTAATAGTATTCCAATGATACAATCATCCATCCAAACATAAATCCACAAGAAAAACCAATACTTTCTATTCTTGTTCTTCTCAGTGGGAAATTTATGACCAATTTTTTATTTTAGCATTGTTCCAGATGAAAGAATGATACATTCTAGCACAACTAGAAGCCCGGCCCCGCACATTCTTACTATACTTTCATACTGAGTTGGTCTTCTTTTTCCATTAGTACAAACAGGAAGAATTGTGTCGAAAAGAGTACCATTTCTAGATCTTTTAAATGTATGCAACAAAGACACAATTCAGTACATCCAAGAGGAAGAACAGATTGTGAAAGGCCATTTGCAATGTTTCACACGAGGAAGCCCAAACCCCATATAATTTCAGAAGTTCAGTATTTTTCAAAAAATCTAACTTAACATACTGAATGTTTTTAAAATTTCAATTTCATTTATAATTGTGGAAGCAATCTTGTGTCTCAATTCCCACAGTACTTCAAAGAAGATATTCTGGACTCTGCTGATTCTGTAGTGCTTCTTCTAATAAACATTAAAAACCTCCACAAAGAACATAACAATATTTTTCTATGAAGCAGTGTAAGAGTAGACAAGTTCCAGTATATTCTCCCCATTCCCTCTGGCACCAAAGTCCTTGACCAAGCTTAGAAGCAAGGGTTTTGTTGTCCAAATAGTTTTAAGTCTGAATGGCATAGGTTTTGTTTGCAGTGCTAAAGATGGCAAGGGCCAATTATATTAAACTCTCACTATATAGTAGTACATAAAACTTGGAGATCTCTCCCATCAGAAGTCTATGGTCACGTCTACAATGAGAACGAAACCACCCCACAATTCAGCAGAGAGTCTCAAAGCCCAGGTCAACAGGCTTGGGTTCACATTATGGGGCCAAAAACAGTAGTGCAGACATTCCTGTTCTGAAACTCAAGGGGGATGAATCTCAGACAATTAGTAGTCATGCATAAGAGCAAAGGCAGCATGTGTTTGTATTATGGCATCAAGAGTACCTAAATAAAGACCAGAAACAACATTTTAAAGAGATATGACATTCTACTTTCAAAAGTGTGCCATTTAAAGTTCCTAAGTTCCAAGTCACTTTTGAAAATTTTACCCCAAGAATTTAAATTGACTTGCCTATACCCTCTGAAGAAATTAAGTTTTGGGAGAGAATCTAAAAATTGGAGAACAAGTACTGTAGCATCTTAAGAGACTAACAATATATATATATATATATATATATATATATATATATATATAGTATCACAAGCTTTCATGGGTAAGATCCACTTCATCAGATGAGTTATTTCCATTCTAACAGATTCCAAGATACAAATAAATAACAGCAAAAGAAGTACCTCTCAATTGTAAGACCCATGTTAAGGAAGCTAATTAAATGGGCTGGGTGTGTCCCATTCATAGCTTTTCATGTCAAAATTGGAAAACTGTCTTCTATAGCTCAGTTTTGTTCTTATTTATGCAAACCAGGACTTTCACATTGGAAACCTTTCCCCACTGAAGGCAAACCACCATCTAAAATCATGGGCATCGCGCACCATGGGCAGTTTTCCTTGCTGCCACTTTAACATCTGACCCTCATGGGAAAGATGAGAAATGTTATGTTGGATTGTCTGTGTTGGTAACCTATAGCTTTAATTCAATTTCTGTGGAGATTTGCAATTTTCTGAAAAATCTTCAGGCTCATTAAGCTACATGGACATAACATGGATTTCTGTGGTTACCAAAGAATCATAGAACTGGAAGGGACCTCGAGAGGTCATTGAGTCCACTCCCCTCCCCTTATGGCAGGACCAAACAATATCTAGATCAGCCGTTCCCAACCTTTTCCAGATGGGGACCCATTTTGACAATTAAGGAAGACTTGGTGACCCAAGGCAATTCAAAAAATGTGTGACTGACTCCTTAAGAGCCACCTGGGGAGATACCTGCCAACCCTTTTGAAATGTAATGGCAACCCATATTTGGGTCCCGACCCATAGGTTGGGAAACCCTGGTCTAGATCATCCCTGAAAAGTGTCTGTCTAACCTGCTCTTAAATATCTCCAGTGATGAAAATTCTACAACCCCCTTAGGAATTTATTCCAGTGCTTAACCACCCTGACAGTTAGGAAGTTTTTCCTAATGTCCAACCTAAACCTCCCTTGCTGCAATTTAAGCCCACTGCTTCTTGTCCTATCCTCAGAGGCCAAGGAGAACAATTTGTCTCCCTCCTCCTTGTAACACCCTTTTAGATATTGAAAACTGCTATCATGTCCCCCTTAGTCTTTTTTATACACTAAACAAGCCCAATTCTTTCCATCTTCCCTCACAGGTCATATCTTCTAGACCTTTAATCATTTTTGTTGCTCTTCTCTGGACCTTCTCCAATTTTTCCATGTCTTTCTTGAAATGTGGTGCCCAGAACAGGACACAATACTCCAACTGAGGCTTAATCAGCACAGAGTAGAGAGGAAGAATGACTTCTCATGTCTTGCTCACAACACTCCTGTTAATGCATCCCAGAATCATGTTTGCTTTTTTATTTTTGCAACAGTGTCACACTGTTGACTCATGTTTAACTTGTCGTCCACTATGACCCCTACATCCCTTTCAGCAGTACTCCTTTCTAGACAATCACTTCCCATTCTGTATATGTGAAACTGACTGTTCCTTCCTAAGTGGAGTACTTTGCATTTGTCCTTATAAGCTTCATCCCGTTTACCTCAGACCATTTCTCTAGTTTGTCCAGACCATTTTGAATTTTGACCCTATCCTCCAAAGCACTTGCAACCCCTCCCAGCTTGGTATCAACTGCAAACTTAATGATCGTACTTTCCATGCCATCATCTAGATCATTGATGAAGATATTGAACAGAACTGGTCCCAAAACAGGTCCCATAACAGATCCATTTGTTATGCCCTTCCAGCATGACTGTGAACCATTAATAACTACTCTCTGGGAATGGCTGTCCAGCCAATTATGCATCCACCTTATAAAAGGTCATGCAAGACTGTGTCAAATGCCTTACTAAAGTCTAGGTATACCACATCCACTACTTCTCCCTTATCCACAAGGCTTGATATCCTATCAAAGAAAGCTGTCAGATTGGTTTGACATGATTTGCTCTTTACAAATCCATATTGGCTATTCCGTATCACCTTACCACCTTCCAAGTGTTTGCAGATGATTTCCTTAATTACTTGGTCTATTATCTTTCCTGGCACAGAAGTTCAACTAACTGGTCTGTAGTTTCCTGGGTTGTTCTTATTTCCCTATTTATAGATGGGCACTATATTTCCCTTTTTCCAGTCTTCTGGAATCTCTCCTGACTTACATGATTTTTCAAAGATGACAGCTAAAGTCTCAGATACCTCCTCTACCAGCTCCTTGAGTATTCTAGGATGCATTTCATTAGGCCCTGGTGACTTGCAGACATCTAACTTTTCTAAGTAATTTTTAATTTGTTCTTTTATTTTAACTTCTAAACCTACCCCATTTACACTAGCATTCTCTATGTTAGGCATCCTGTCACCATCCATCTTCTTGGAAACAAAAACCGAAACAAAGAAGCAAACCATAATCATCCCCTTCATTCCATGTGGAGAGCAAAGAGTGTTGTGTCAATGCCTCAGGTTCTGGGACACTGACATAAAATACAGCTTCCAAAATCACAAGTTACACCTAGCACTTATTGCTTTTCATCCATTTCAATCACATTGTTTTATAAAAAGGTGATTAAACCACTACCATCTTCTACAGATCAAAAGAATGAGACAGAGAGAAGGTACGTTCATACATATGAATTGCAGCAGTGCCGATATGATGGAACAAAGGATGTGAAGGAGATAAACAGGTATCCATGTACCACTGATGTGGGGATATGACCCATCAACACCAACATTTTTACGTCAGGACTTGTGCAGATATACTGCCATAACACTTGAGTGAAAGTGCTCCTATGCTGATGCGACAGCCTCTCACATTGACGTGGTTAATCCACCTCCTCAAGAGGTAGTAGCTATGGCCAGTGGCAAAAGCTCTCCCATCGATGTAGTGTTGTGTATGTGGGGTGCTAGATCGGTATAACTATAGTGGTCAGGAATGTGGACTTTTCACGCACCCCCCAAGTGACAAAGTTATATCGATAGAGATTTTCAGTGTAGACATGGGCTGAATTCCCTGAGGCTTTGAAGAATCTGGACCAAAAGCAGCTGCAGAATGATTTCAGGAGTTAAGCATGATCTGTCTGTGTTTCTAGCTATACCTAGAGCAGTTGGCTCCAACCTTTTTATGCCCAAGATCACTTTTTTAATTGAAGGGCAACCCAGAAAGGGACGTTACCTCACCTTGTGCAGTAATGACAGTTCTCTGAGATGTGTGTCCCTGTGAGTGCTGCGCTGTCGGTGTTGGGAGTTTTTCCTAGCAGTGGCTGGCTGGGTAGTGAACGCACACTAGATGCCTCGTGCCGTTTGCGCCCTGCACTTTGCACATGCAGCACAGCCAGCCCTCCTCAGTTCCTCGTGTTGGCTCACGTATCTGAAAAATGGGAAAGGAACAGAAACTCCGAAAAAGGGGAAGAGAGTGGGTAGTGGAACACCCACAGGGACACACATCTTGAAGAACTGTTGTTACTGCATAAGGTGAGTAACTTCCCTTTCTTCTTTGAGTGATGTTCCCATGGGTGCTCCACTGTAGGTGACTTTGTAGCAGTGATAGGAAAAAAAAGGTAGGCAGGTTTTGGAGTCACTGTTTTATTAGCAGTTGATAATACTACAGCAGTTATTTAAGTATTGCTGTCAAGATGCTGAAGCATGACAATGCTTCATCAAGGTATGGTTTGAAGACCATGTAGCAGCAAGGCAAATGTCCCAGAGGGGAATACCCTGGAGGAAGGCTGTGGATATTGACACTGCCCCTGTGGAGCCTGCTCTTGGGAGAACAGGAAATGACTTGTTTTGTATGGAGTAGCATTGAGTGATGCAGAATATAAAAATTCTTGATATGCGTTGTGATGAAATAAGTGCCCCCTTGGAGCGTTCTGCTATCAAAACAAATGGGCACTGTTATGTATGGAGAAGCATTCAAGAGAGATAAGGAAACCATGTCTGACTGGACCAGGAGAGGACTATGAGGATTATTTGAGTCCCATCCCTGCTGACTACCTTGAGGATTCTCGGAATGAGAGGGATTGGCAAAAATGCATAAAGTAGCAGGCCAGTCCACTTGACTGGGAAGGCATTTCCCAATGATCCATGTTCCACACCCACTCTGGAACAATACTGCGGGCATTTGACATTGTCATGGGAAGCAAGTAGGTCTACATGGGGAAATCCCCGTCGACAGAAAATGGACTGGAGCACTTGGTAATGAATTTCCCACTCATGGTCTATGGCAAAGAGCCTGCTCGGAGCATCTGCTGTATTATTGTTGATGCTGGGTAGGTACAATGCAATTACAGTTAAGTTGTTGCGGACGCACCAGTTCAATAACCAAATCGCTTCGGCACAGTGGAAGCAAGAGCGGGCTCCCCCCGCTGACTGATATAGTACATCGTTGCCATGTTGTCAGTAAGTATTCTGACAGTGCGCTTGTAAATGCGTGCATGGAAGTACTTGCAAGTGTTGACCACCGCTCGTAATTCCAAGAGATTGATACGGAGAATTGTTTTGCAGTTGCATCATCAACCCCATCCAAGTGGTGAGGCATCTGTAGTGATTTGCACTGATGGCTGATCACGGTGGAATGGAACCCCCCCACCAGAAGATAGTCTGGGTTGGTCCACCACTTGAGGGAAGCAACCACATTGGGTGGAAGAGAGACTTGTTTGCGAATACAGCACTAGGAAGGGATGCATACTGATGCCAGCCAACGATGAAGATGACAACAAAGGTGCAGCTGTGCATGGTACATGGCGTAGGTTGTTGCTGCCATGCCTGTGGGCAATGGTAACATGGAGGTGCTGGCTCTAGGCAGGGGTTTGGGATACAGGAGGGGAATATGGGGGCCTGACTCTGGTGGGGGCAAGAGTCAGGGCTGATGCAAGGGATACAGAGTGTGCAGGGTGGGGAGGCTGGCTCTGGGAGGTAGGGAAGTGAATGAGTAAACTATTAACCAGTTACACAGTAAGCATCACCCTTAGCACGGGGGGAGGGGAGCGGGGGGCCCTGGGAGCGGCAGCACAAGGAGGCATGGGATGTAGTAGGACATGGGGGGCTGGCTTCGGGAAGCTGCAGTTGCATAGTGGAACAGAAATGCTGGTACACCACAGCTGGAGCTGCTGTACTCATGCTACTCCTGGTCTTCATGATGCAAAGCCATTTAGAACTTGCACATTGAAGGTGATGTCATTTACCTGTGGCAGCCCCAGCTCCATGCTGCTCCCAGAAGGGGCCCAACACCTCCCTGTGGCTCTTGGGGAGATAGAGATGTAAGCGAGTGACCGGTATGAGGCAGCAAGGGTGGGGGGGAGGTGGCTTAAAAGCCGGTTCCCCCCAGCACGGTCTCCACGGTGCCCCCCGCCACGCCACCGCCGCTGCCTCTACCTGATAGAGGCAGCAGCCCACAGAGGTGGTTAAGAGAGGTTGCCGCGAAACAGCCTCTGCCCCCACGAACAGGGGCTGCTGCTGGAGCAGCCTCTGCATGCGGTGGCTGGGGCTGGCACCAGCAGCCCATTTACAGCAACCCAGGCTGGCCACAGGTGGCTCTTAATACATTTTAAAAGCACAAGCACAGTGGGGTTAGCTCCTGGGGTCGGGAGCTAACCCTGCTGCAGTTCTACAGTTTTCCCTCCTTACCAACTTGTCGATGGAAATTCTATCAACTAGCTGATTAGCTATTTAAGTGCCATTTAACATCCCTAGGCACTATTATATACTTTTTACCTCTAAGGTTTTTTTAGCTGACTTAGCTTTATTCTTAGACTCAAGTGCCACAGAAAGTGCTCACCTAAAGTCTTGATTATTATTAGACAAACCTGAATTCAAATAAGACAGCTGAGATTCTTTCCCCAACATTGAAAATGGCAACCATTTTTATCCATGCTGGCTACTGAATCAAAGTATATTTGCTAACGTTCAAACCAAAGGGCCGCTTCTTTTATAGGGGCGGGGAAACAAAGAACAACAAAATGGAGGCAGGCAAACTAAAATGGTAATACAAGATAAATGAGAAAGAGGCACAACAATCCAATTCTATTTTATTAAGCTGAAGTATTAGGCCTAGTATTATTGAACCAAAAGAGCAATATAAACAAGTAGTCATTTAAAAACAGCATAGTTATTGTGGTTCTGTTTAGCTAGTGCATAGTAATTACTGGAAACAAGAGATCCTGGCCTGTTTAGCAGGATTGGAATGAGTGAACCAAGTACTGTCTTTCAGGATTCCATTACCAGAGTGGAGTTCAGACTCAATAGTAGGGATTTATTTTAAGATATGCCTTTGAAGAAAATACAAATACCCCATTTGTCAAATGCTACTACCTGCAAGCCAGCAAAGAGGTCACAATCCCCAGAGACCTAGCTAAAAGCAGACTTGGATGAATAATATTCATCCAAGTTGTAAGTGCTCTTACAACTGTTAGAGTAGTGCCATAGATTTGCATTAACAGTATGGTGACCATATTTTCTGAACCAAAAATGAGGACACATGATGTAAGGGCCCTACCATCAGTCAAACGTTAGTCATGCCCCCTGACCTCTTAGGCCCCACCCACCTGCCACAGGAAGTCCCACCCCTAGGGGGAGTACTTCTGGAGTCAAGATGGACACATGACCAGAAATAAAGGGCACTATGGGCAGGATGTGTGTGACAGTGTTATGCACAGGGGCAGGATGTATGAGTAGGCTCTGGTGGCACAACAGGTTGTAGGGGGAACTGGGTGTGGGACTGTGGGCAAGAGCAGGGTGTGGGCAGAGGCAAGGTGTGTGTGGTGGCATTGGGCAGGAGGGAGCTGAGCAATGCGGAGCTGGGGTGGATGCCGAGCTCCTGTCACTCTGGAGCGCTCAGAGCCAGGGGGGAAGGCACCCACCTACGTCGCCTTGTGGCACTTGCCCAAGTTTCGGCAGGGGCAGGATGGGCTTGTGGACTCAGCTCAGGGTCCTTGAGCCAGCAGTGCCGCAGGGCGTACAGCTGCTGCAGTCTTAGCTTCTCATTGAGGGTGTACAGGTCACACATTTTAGTATGAGCCCTGGTCCATACAGCCCCCCAATCTTCCCTCTACTCTGTATTACAGGCCAGTGCTAAAAGCTCATGCTGTAAAGGGTCTAAAACATTTGCTGCTTAAATATGAAAATAACCTGCAGTTTGGTGTTAGCTGTGTCAAGCCAGGCCTTGAAGAAGACCTGTCCCCTGCTCCACCAGGGACAGGACCGGCGGTTGTTCTTCCAGTCCCTCGGCCACGCTGAGAATGCAGCGCAGTGACCATCCCACCCTGTAGCCTGCCAGGCTGAGCCCCTTCCCCTTCCCCTGCTCCGCCCCACACCGCTCACCCACTCGGCAGTCAATGCAGGAAGTGCAGCACATTGAAGGCACCGCTGGCCTTGGCCACTCCCTAGGCACCGCCGCTCTCATGCTGCTGTTGCCTGGCTTGGCTGCCCCACTTGAGCTCCCATGCCCTTTGACACCGCGCCTTGGTAGGGGTCTGGGCCTGGGCTGGATCCACTGCCAGGTCCACCCTGTCCGGAGGCCATGGGGGAAGGGCCGGGTCAGACACTTCTGGCCACACTAGGGGCTCCAGCTGGGGGCCCTCAGCCCAGGGCTTTCAGGGACATTTCACAGCTTTATGGGGACATTGGGACAGGAGATTCCGATTTAGGACTATCCCGGAAACTCCGGGATGTATGGTTGGCCTAATTAACAGAGCATTTTCTGTCTTATCCTTTATGCTGCAAAAATCACACTTGTGAGGAATCCAAGAACAACTTACGGGTCTAGATATCCATTTATCCACTTCCCCTTTGTCTCACCCTACATCTGTTAGGATCTAAGACTACATTTATACAGCTCACAACAATGCCTTGCAACAGGTCACAGCTGTATCCTGTTACAAGCCATTCCCAGGCACATCACAAGTACTGAAATATTAACCTGTTCCAGTAGGGGCTGGAATTTGGTGATAAACTGTAACAGTTTTGGAGTCACTAATGTAACCAAAAAAAGACTGCTTTCATATTTCCTTTCCAGGTTAATTTCAAGCTATAGGCGTAGACTGACTGTTTCTCAAAGTTAATTAGCTTCAGCTTTAATCCAACATAAAACACAAATATCTACTGGATCAGCCCTTTTAAAAATTTATGAATGGCCTCGTTCCAAATAAGGTAAATGCTAATTTCCCAACCCAGTCAATCTTTTCCAAAGTACTCATACCCACCAAGCCTCATACTGACTGCATTGCCTGAGTAGCACAGAGCACTATGTATATTGTGGCTTCAAAGAAATCATGAATGCACTGCCTCTTTCCTGCTTTTTTTGTTATTTAAAAAGGGAGATTATTCTATGTCATTAGATAAGACTAATGGGGCTAAATTGGGGATTTTCAAAAGGCACTAAAGAAAACTGGGTGCCTTTGAACATCCCAGTCTGAATATGTACAGGTTGGCTCAGCAGTAAACAGTGATGCGAGGAATACAAAGGATACCTACTTATACTTGAGGGTGTTAATATAAAATAGGGAAAGAGTTGTTTATGGCAGAGCAAGGAGATATAATTAGAAACGTGAGTTTCTGGACAAGAATCATCATTAGGGCATTGAAATAATCTTACATGGGATATAGCAGAAGTCCCATCACTTCAGAGATTTAAAACTAAACTAGACAAGGTTCTACCAAAGGGAAACAATCCTACACTGGCAGGAGGAAGGATGAGAATTAACAAGAGATTAGAGATAGAAAAGGCCTTTGATTCTAAAACAAAATGTAACTATAAAACTCATAAACCTTCCAAATTCTAGCCACATACCAAAGATACTCAGTGGTACGTGGCTGGGTAACCCCACTCCTGGGTCCCAGTACCCTGCTCAGTCCTTAATCTGGCAGTTTCAATACTGCACTTAGCCCTTGGCAGCATTTGAGCTCTGGTCCCTCAGCTACAAAGGGCATTGGGGCCAGTGCCCTGGGATCAGCCTGGGCTGTGAAAACAGTTCTCTCCAGCTCTCAGCTGGGTTCTCAGGCTGCCTGGAAAAGGAGGGCCTGAAACCTGTGTTTGGAGTTCCTCACCTCCCCTTTGCTGTCTCTGGCAATGTTGCTGTTACCTTTCTTAGTTTCTTGTTCTCTTCCTGTCTCCTCTCACTCCACTTCCTCTCCTCACTCTCTCCCTGCAAGGAAAGCTTCCTTTTAAAAGGCTCTTCTGCAGCCTCAGGTGAGATCAGCTGGCTCTGATTGATTTATAGCAGCCCTATCTCCTTTGCTCCTGATTAACCAGGGCTGTTACTGCCTTTTAGAACTGCCTTTCAATCTATTGTAATCCTCCAGCCTGATCCTGTCACTGGTACCGTAGTAGTTTGTGTACTTATGGGGGAAGAAGGGAAAAGCAGGAGAAAGAGAAGGTGGATAAGATGTAACTGTCTTCAAATACGTTAAGGGCTGTCAGAAAGAGAACAGTGAAAAATTGTTCCTACGTCCACTGGAGGTAGGACAAGTAGAAATGGGCTTAATCTGCAGCAAGGGAGTTTTCGATTAGATATTAGGAAAAGCTTGATAACTATAAGGACAATCAACCTCTGGAATATACTTCCAAGGGAGACTGTGGAGTCCCAATAATTGGAGGTTCTTAGGTTTTTGTCCAACCTGTTTCTGTCAGGGATGGTTTAGCAATAGACAAGTGGCTGAATTAGACTTCTAAAGGTTCATTCTAGCCTATGTTTCTATAATCATATGCTTGGGTTTCAGTTTTCAGAGCTGTTACCTACACATCATTGAATTCTTCCAGTGACTTAGCAGGTGTGAACACATCCAACAGACCAATCACCTACAAAGAAAAAAAAAAAAAGGCAAAAAATGAGAAAACTGAAATATATTTGATAATATATTTGTAAGTGTTTTTAGTTCCTGTACTGGAGTAAAAAGATTCATTCCAATTAACTTTTTTCTTCAAAACACACCAACAGGTCAGGGGAGGAGGGAAGAAATTAGTTTTCATGATGCTGAATACAGGTTATGTTCTTGTAGGGGGAAAAATTCTAAAGTTGTAATACATATGGTTAACATTTTTACTACAACCAACCATTCAAAGAATCAAATAGGGAAGGTTAAAAAAATCAAGTAAGGCAAATTGATACTGTTGCTTAACACAACTCCTATATTCAGAGGTGAAAGTAAGCCAGTACGGGCCAGTACAGCATACTGGTAAGAAAGTGGCCAAAGTAGCTTTAGGGTATATTTATATAGTGAACATTAAAGTGCTGCTATGGCAGTGCTTTAACTTGGCTGTGTAGTCGTAGCTACAGCACTAGGGAGAACTGTCTCAGAGCTATAATAAAATCACCTCCACAAGGGGAATGGCTCCCAGGGTGTGTCTAGACTACAGGGTTTTTTCGAAAAAAGGGGCCTTTTTTCGAAAAAACTTCCTCTGCGTCTAGACTGCTGCCGCGTTCTTTAGAAAGTAAATCGAAAGAATGTGGCAGTTTTTTCGACTGTGGAAAACCTCGTTTTACGAGGAAGAACGCCTTTTTTGACGTAGCCCCAGTGCTGCAGTACTGTCTACACTGCCGCTTTACTGTGCTGGAACTTGAATCAGTTGGGGGAGGGGTGTTTCTTTATACCCCTGAGCAAAGAAAGTTTCATCACTGTGAGTGGCAGTGTAGACAAGCTCTCTATATCAAAGTCATTCAAAAGGATCCATGAAGTTAAGCATGGAGGTAGAAAAGGGGGTTGCAATACGACCCTACCAGTCATAAATTTAAATTAAAGGTACTTTCATCTCAGCTATATTCAGTGTTAGTGTAGCCACACTGGTCCCAGGATACTATGAGACAAGGTGGGTGTGATAATACCTGTTACTGGGGAGAGACAATTTTTCAAGCTTACACAGAGCTCTTCTTCAGGTTTAGGAAAGATACTCAAATTGACACTGCTAAATACAAAGTGGAACAGTAGCTGACACATATTGCAAGGGACTATTCAGGGTGAAATTGGCAATTAAAAACCCTTCCATGTCACAAGGAGGAAAAGGGAAAGCAGCAAGTGGGGTAGAGGTTTGTTAATGGGTTACAGATTTTTATAGTAACCCATAAATCCCATGTCTCTATTCAGTCCATGATTTTTAGTGTCTAGCAAAGTTATGAATTTAAGCTCCCAGGGTCATCTTTTGAAAGTGTTGTGCAAGTTTAAAATGCTACCTGAAATACTGGACAATCTGTTAGGGAGGAGGAAAAGAAAACAGCAGATTACAAAGTCTAATTACAAAACAAAATGCTTTTGAAGACAGCATAATTGAGAAAACACATAAGTGCAGTTTTAAAAATAAAAATTAATTGAATTGAGAAGTAGCGATACTTTCCTCCTAAATTAAGTTATTGGTGGAAATAATTCTAATATTATATTGATCCAAAACACATTTAAGATGCCAGAGACCAAGAAGGTATTGTTGAAAAACTAGATATCAAAAGTGGCATAACTAAAACACATACAGGTATGGACTTATCTTTGTTAACTATTGGCTTTGTCACTCTATGATGTTTTATTATAATGCCTGATTATTTATGTTATTTGCTATCTGCATATAAAGAATGGTAGTAATTTTGTATTTTTAACTATATTTAAACTGTGTACAACAGGATGTAGTTAGGGTTTGTTTTTTTTTTAAATAAAATAATCCAAGTCAGAGTTTGTAAAACATTCTTCAAGTCCAGTGTTCATTCTATTCTATGGATTACACAAGGATTTTAATACCAAAGTTCTTTGCCCTTAATAGGGATGTAATAGCATAGTCAATTAACCTATTAACTGATAAGCAAAAGCTTATAAGATAATGCTATAGACTATACACATTTCCCCCTTTTCTCCCCCCACCAGTAAATATTTTAGCAGGCTGGCCAGCAGCCCAGCTCTGTCCTGGCCTGCAACTGGTCCAGGATCTACCCTGCTGTGTCTCTGCATTTAAAGTGTATTAGGAACCAAGCGGGCATGCAGCCTGGCTCAGTTCTGCCCAACACCGGGTCTGGGAGCTCAGACCTCCGCCTGGACTAGGCCTGTATTAGAGACAGTAGCATGGGGTGACAGGCAGCCAGCCGGTCCACGAGGGGAGCTGGTTTTTAAACTGGCTCCCCTCGCAGATCAGCTCCTGCCTGGCACCCCACACTGCTGCCTCTGATACAGAGAGAGCAGCGCAAGTGGCAGGGGTCTCCTCGGTAGTGAGGCCAGAACGCACTGGCTGCCAGCCCACCCCTGGGGACTATAGAATATCAAGTAACCAATAAGAATTCATGAGGTTTATTGACTATCCAACTAGTTCTCAGAACTGAGGTTCATGGTTTCCCATAGGCCAGATTTACTTTTCTGGGGTTCCAGAGTTAGTGGATTTTGTGGACTCCCTTAGGCTCTGGGGTGGGAACAAAAATGAGGGGCTCAACGTGAGGACAGGGCTGCCAGCAAGTGGGATAGGAATGCAGGATCTGGGTGGGAGGTGGGGTGCAGGGTTTGGAAGGGAGTTTAGCAGCATGAGAGGGGGTGGGGTGGGGGTATGAGAGGGATTTTGGGAGCAGGAGAGGTTGGGGGCATGACGCAGAAAAGGTGAGAGGATGAACATGCAGCCAAATTGCTAGCTGGGGAAAGAGGCAAAGAGGGGGGAGTAAAGGAAAATGCAGCTTCTGCAAAGTAAAATTGTGTCCCCTCACATCTTCCCTCTGCTCCAGCCTCACTCCCCTCGGCCCCATGATTCCCACCAGCCTGATCCCCTGCATTGCCCCATGTGCCTCAGTGCAAATTCTCCCCCTCCCATCCTGCCCCCGGCATCCTCCTTCACCCCCTCCCCTTCTGTCCCCACATCCTTGTGCCCCCAGCGCACTCACCGGCAGGACAGCAGCACTGGGACTCGCAGCCTCCGGGGAGCAGCACTGGGGCGAGGCAGGGGAGAGGACAGAGTCTCTTCCCTGCCTGGCCCAGCCCTTTGCTTGCAGGCAGCAGCGCTGGGGCTGGAGCAGGCAGAGCCCAGGGCTGGCTTCAGCCAGGCCAGGCACTGGGGAAGGGGCTGCCTGAACCCTCACATAGCCCAGCCGAGTGCAGAGGGGCGCTGGGGAAAGTGGTTCTCCGACCCCACACATAGCCCGTGAGTAACAGCACAGTGTAGCCCTGTCCCCAGCATGCCACGTATGCCAGCTGCCCAGCCCCCTCCCGGAGCAGGAGGCAAGAGCAGGGACGCACATGTGTTTGCACACGTACCTCTTCTTCCCTCCCAGCAGGCAAGTTAACAAAGAGGGGCAGCCTCCTGGGCGGCTGCCCCTCTTTGGTCCAGCCCAGCTGGAGCATGGCACAGCCTCGCAGGCCGCAGCTTTCAACTTGCCGAGGCTGCGCCGTGCTCCAGGTGGGCTGGATCAAAGAGCAGCCGCCTGGCTAGCTGGCCGTGGCAACCAACCCCTAAAGCACCACGATCAACTGGTTGGTGATCCCTGGATTAGACTGTAAGCTCTGCAGCAGAGATTCCATGCCTTTTTATTTGCATTTTTAAGATGCCTAGTGAAATTCTGGGCTCTGTAATCCAAAAGATGTAAGATGTAAATAGAAGGAATTTTCCAGGACACTGAGTCTAGTCCATAGCCACCACACTCTACTACATCATATAATCCTTTTAATCTTGAAACCAATAAGGTTTCTTGGTTCCATTCATCCTTTGAGGAGCTATTTCAGAACCTCAACAGGTAGAAATCTTCTAGAAATCTTCTGCCAGTTTCCATCCTAGATTTACTCATGGTCAGTTTATATACATTTGTTTTTATGGCAACATTTTCCTTTATCTTAAATAGTTCTTTTTCCTCCCTTGTCTATTGAGTGCAATCAGAGCCCCTGAAACCCTTCCCTTTGCTAGTATCAACAACCAAGCTGTCTTAGTCTCTTCTCATACAATAGGCTCTCAATTCCCATGATCACTCCAGTAGACTTTCCCTGAACCTATTCCAGTTTGTGAGTTCATCTTTCCTGAACACGGATGACCAGAATTTTACACAATATTATAAAGGTGGTCTTGTCAGTGCTGTCTACAATGGTATTAATACATCCCAGAATCTCATTTGCTTTTTCAGGGCTGCACCACACTGGCGATTCATTCATTCTGTGACTCGGGTCTTTCACCTCCTCTGGTGTTCCTCCAGATTTATTAATGGAAATTCTTCTCATTAGTCTGTAAGAGCATGCATTTGCATTTTGTACTATTCACTTTCTTCCCATTTTTATTAGTCCATATCCTCAAGGTCATCCAGTTCTTGTATTCCAGTCCTCCTCTGTGTTGAAAATACCTCCCAACTTTATGTCATCAGCCAACTTCATTAGCACATTCCTACTTTCTGAGTTAAGATCACAAATCAAAATATTTAATAAGATCCGTCTCAACACCAGTTCTTGAGCAATTATTCTTCCAGTCCAACAGCTCCCCTTTCAGCACAACCTGTTACCTTCCTTTTACCAGCCCTTTGATCAAAATACCATCCTTGTGCTAATTCCCATATTTTCCAGTTTAACTATGTCTTTCATTTACTGTGATAGCATTTACATAGATGTTCAAGTCAAATCTGTAAAGAGGAAGTTACTCACCTAAGCAGTAACTGACGTTCTTTGAGAAGTGTCCCTATGATTGCTCTGCAGTAGGTGTTGGTGTACCCCGACTGAAGTCTTTTAGAACAGTGTCTTCGCAGGCCATGCAGGTGTGGTGCCTGACTTGCATGCCTTTGGTGCCCTGACACTGCGCACAAGTTGCCCCCCTCCAGTTACTTCTCTACAACAGAAACCCACCAAAAAACCTTCTGAAGTAGAGGGGAGAAAGGGAGGGTAGCGGAACACCCAGAGGAACACTAATCTGAAAGAGTATTTGTCAAGGCTGTTCCCCACTCTGGAACTCCAAGTGCAGAAGATAGGGACCCGCAAGAGACCTTAAATTTCTTGCCTCTATAGGCTTCTGCTATAAAAAGCTCCCCAAGGTCAAAGATCCCCTGGCCTTGGGGGGTAGCTGCCACCACCAAGTGAAACAAAAGAAAATCCCTTCCTTTTTGAACCCAGGAAGAAAGCACTTGGACTTCTTCCAGAGGGGTATCCCCAAGCTCCTTTACCACAAGAAAGCTGGGAATAAAGAGAGAAAACAAACTACAATCTCCGAAGGCTGACCTCTCAGTCTTAGGCAGGCATACACAGACCTCCTATTACCTTCCAGGACATAAGAATCAAATCACTGCCTTAAAGAAGGTGATTTTATTAACTTAACAAAACAAAAAGATATACTTGATGAAGCATACTTGGTTGCTACGTGTTACAGAACAACTGAGAAAAGAAAAGATTAAAACACGGAAATTGTATCTCTGGGATACAGATTAAAATATAGTGTATGGTGGGGATGCCACATGGACTTAACACAGGGAAGTTTAACCGAACAACAAAACAAAGAAAATAACCTGATTGCAACTAAATAGACAAATTCCTATCTACTTACAACCCATGTTTCAAGGTCTAGTCCATTTCCATGCCCAGTGTTCCTTGTAGGCAAGGTAGTTCTGCCTGGTTCAATTCATCTTATTCCCCCAACTTCTGGCTTAAAACTCACACAAAGAAAACAGCAGGCAGGTATATCTTCCAATTCAAATTTCAACACCCTTTCCCATTGGATCTCCTGGCTCCCTGCTAACACCCCCTAGCTACCTGACTAAGCCTTTAGTCACCGAATGTTGGCCTGCACTCCTCCTATCCATCATAGCATCAGTTATTGTACAGGTGAGTATCCTCCTCTTCAAGAGATGTCCCTGTGGGTGCTCCACAGAAGGTGACTAGAGAGCTGTGTGTATTAAGGAGGTAGGGATCTCGGATCCGGTAGAAAAGCCATGGATAAAACAGCCTTAACTGTGCTGACATTGGAGAGTGGACTATGTGTGAGTGCATAATGCTTAGCAAAAGTATGTTCAGAGGCCCATTTGGTAGCTCTACCAATGTCCACAATACGGACATTGAGTAAAAACACTACAGAAGTAGCTATAGCCCTGGTGGAGTGTACTCGGATGGAGGTAGTAGGATTAGCATCATTCTGGTGAGAGGTGGATGCAGCCGGAAATCCAGTGTGCAAGTCTCTGTGAGGAGATGGCTTTACCTCTGATATGATCTACTACTGATATGAATAATTTAGGGGAAGGGTTTTGTTCTATGGATGTAAAAAGATAGTGCTCTGCGAACATCTAGTGTATGCATTGTTGACTCAAAATTTCCAGTCATAAACTCAGTGCAAAGTGCATGGGACTAAGCCCCTCCTTGTCTGTTCATATAAAATATGCAGGCTATATTGTCTGTGTAGACTCTGACATGTTCTTGGTATACTGGACCACAGTCCCTGAGTGGTATGATCACCCAGGTATGCTCACCATGCCATAAAGGAGGCATCTGTGGGGATGGTCAGAGAGTTCTCAAGTCATGAACAGGACTCTGAGCAAAGGTTTCTAATGAGCGTCTACCATGTCAGAGAATGTTTGACTGACGGAGGAATAGAGAGGAGCCTGGTGAGGGGATGTATGTTTGGTGTGTACACTGTCCTGGGGGATGGGCATTTGGGACAATTGCATTGTAGGCAGCCATGTGACCCAATAAGTGGAGACAGTTGTGGGATGTAACCTGGGGGCTGTGCTGCATTTTGCTTGCCAGGTCTTTGATTTTTTCGAATCTGCTGAGTGGGAGGGAAGCAGTGGCAGTTACTATGTCTAGTTGAGCTCCCATAAATTGCATGCTTTGTGTGGGCATGAGCATTGATTCGGTTTCATTTATTTGCAGGCTGAGGGAATTGAAACTGCTGGTGGTAGTGGAAGTACTCCAGTGGGAGTCGTGCCTAGAATGTGCCTTCAGGAGACAATCATCCAAGTAAGGACAAATAATGATGCCTCACTTTCTGAGGTAGGTTGTGACTACTGCCAGGATTTTGGAAAAGTCTATTGGGGCAGTAGAGAGGCCGAAAGGTAGGATCTTGTACTGATAATGAACCTAGGACAAACTGGAGAAAACATCAATGAGCTAGCTGAATAGAAACATGGAAGCATCTTATAAGTTGAGGAATGAAAACTCACCCCCTTGTTTCACCACTGGAATAATAGTTGTGAGGGTCACCTTTGTTAATGTACTAGTTAAGAGGATTTGGCGCCATCCTCCACTTTTCTTCTCTGTGAGAAATGAGAATAGAACCTCTTCCCTATGTACTGGGTTGGAACAGGTTCTATAGCTTCAAGTTGGTGGAGGTGCTGGCTCACCTGGTGAAGCAATAACTTGTGAGAGAGGTCTCTGAAGAGTGATGGGGTAGGAGGCTGGTTAGAGGATATAGAGATAAAGGGGATGGTATTATCCTAAACATATTGTCTGCCTATTTGTCTGAGGTGGTAAATTGCCAATTATGGAAAAACAGGAGGAGACGGTGACCAAACAACTTAAAAGGTGGTGGTGATGCTAAAGTACAGGATCTTTCAAAAAAGCCTGCCGTTTTCGAAAAAAATACGTCTAGACTTTTGAAATGGTGCTTGTTCAAAAGAGCTCCATGACACGATTATGCAAATGAAGTGTGGGACATTTAAATCCCCACTTCATTTGTGCTTTCGAAGTGCCTCATTTACATCCCTCTGTTGACAGAGGGATGTAGTCTAGACACAACCTTAGATGTTACCAAATACCAGATATCTGTAAGCTCATGCTGTTTTTCTGTAACCTCCTCCAAGGTAATAAGAGGTCTGCTGCTACATGTTTAAAAAGGTCCTGAAAGTGGATGAAGTCATCAGCAGCAGTGGGGGGGGGGAGGTGGTATGATGGCCTCATCCAGAGAAGAGGATGAGTTGGTATCCTTCCTTCAGCGGGTCCCTTATCCTGCCTTCCTAAGACAGGCGCCAGCTACATCCCTGGGGTTGGCTGTCTGGCTGCTCCCAGGGTGGGTGGAGTGGGGGGAGGGACTCAAGCCCCCAATCTCGCACTCCCCAGGCAAATGCCCTATCCCCTAGGCCACTCCAGAACCCACC
Source organism: Pelochelys cantorii (assembly GCA_032595735.1). Lineage (NCBI taxonomy): Eukaryota > Metazoa > Chordata > Testudines > Trionychidae > Pelochelys > Pelochelys cantorii. The sequence continues at coordinate 13,301,003 of CM064353.1, read as the reverse complement.
CCACCTCACTACCTGCAGGGTGTCCTCTCCCATACTCCGAACCCCTTGGCCCAAAACCAGAGCCTGCACCCCAACCCCCTACCCCAGCCTGGTGAAAGCGAATGAGATTCAGGGGAAGGGGGATGGAGTGAGCAGAGTGAGACCTCGGAGAAGGGGAACGGGGGGAGAAGCCAGGCAAGGGTATTTGGGTTTGAGGTAGATCTTACATTGCACTTAAATTGAAAAAGAGATCTTGTGGTTAAAAAGGCTGGAGACCACTGACATAGACAAACTGGAGAATTGGGCCAAAAAAAAAATCTGATGAGGTTTAACAAGAACAAGTGCAGAGTCCTGCACTTGGGATGGAAGAATCTCAAGCATTGCTACAGGCTGGGTGCCGACTGGCTCAGTAGCAGTTCAGCAGAAAAGGACCTGGGGATTACAGTGGATGAGAAGCCAGTTTTAAGTTAACAGTGTGCCTTTGCAGCCAGCGCGGCTAATGGCATATTGGGGTGTATCAGTAGGAGTACCGCCAGTAGATCTAGATAAGTGATTATTCCCCTTTTCTTTGTCACTGGTGAGACCACATCTGGAGTACTGCATCGAATTCTGTGCCCCCCATTACTGAAAGAATGTGGACACATTGGAGAAAGTCTAATGGATAGCAACAAAATTGATTAAGGGGCTGGAGCACATGACCTACTAGGCGAGGCTGAAGGATCTGAGCTTATTTACAGAAGAGATGAGTGAGGGGGGGATTTAATAGGAGCCTTTAACTACCTCCAGGGGGATTCCAAAGAGGATGGGGAGAGGCTGTTCTCGGTGGTGACAGATGACAGAACGAGGAACAATGGTCTCAAGTTGCAATGGAGGAAGTCTATGTTGGATATTTGGAAAAACTATTTCCCTAGGAGGGTGGTGAAGCACTGGAATGGGTTACCTAGGGAGCTGATGGAATCTCCATCCCTAGAAGTTTTTTAGTCCTGGCTTGGCAAAGTCCTGGCTGGGATGATTTAGTTGAGATTGGTCCTGCTTTTAGCAGGCGGTTGGACTCTATGACCTCCTGAGGTCTCTTCCAACTCTATGATTCTTGAGTCTATGATTAGATCTACTGCATATCGCTGGTTTCAAGAATCAGTTATCAAAGAAAGATACCAATTTAGTCTGGCAAGATATTCTAATCTTCAAAATTTATTCTAAAGATTTGCATAGTATTGAGATCAGACTAACAGATCTGTAGTTGCGTGCATCTTTCCACCCTATCAACATTCTTAAAGATAAATATTATGCATTTACTGTTTTCCAGTAATATGGTATCAAACTTATTAAAATGTTTGTAACTGTACTTATTCTTTCAGTGTTTTGGGATGGAAATTATCTTGTTCCCCGATTTGAGTATACAGCCATTCCCCAATTTACGAACACACCAACTTATGACCATCCGTACTTACGACCAACCTCCCATTAACCCCATTATAATATTTTCGAGTTGAGAACCAAGTACTCAAGTTTTTCGAGCAGCGCGTTTTAAGGGTATTTCCGACTTACGACCAAATCAAATTACGACCAGGTGTTCGGAATGTAACCTGTTCGTAAGTTGAGGACTGCCTGTATTAAACTCTGAGTTTTGTTTCCAACTTACATGTCCTAATTGCTAACTGTCCTTCACCCATTATTATTAGCCTTCCTGCTTTTGTCTCCATGTTCTGCATCAGAGCTACTGAACTTTGGAAGCCCCGGGGGCCGCAATAATACTCACAGCACATGCCGAAGGCTGCAACTTAAGTGTGGTTGCATATACTTATGAATATATATGCAAATATATGCAAATAGCTTCTTTCATAGTACCAGGCATGAATACAAAGATTAAGGCCAGGTCCAATTTAAATCAGCCCTGCTGATATTAATAAAATGCAATATTTACCCGATTTCCACCCATATGACGGCACTTTTAATGAGCAATGACAGTCTAGGAATTTAACTACTAAAATGCATATCAACGGAAGACCATTATATTGACTTCTTTTTTATTTTGGCTCCCTCCCGTGGGCCGTGTGTTGAGCCCTACGTAAACCCAAACTGCACCATGGGCCGCGGGCTGTATGCAGCCCACGTGTTGAGTAGCCCTGTTGTACATCATCTTTATTGAAAACTGAAGCAAAGTATTCGTTTAGGTTTTGAGACATACCTATGCTATCTTTAATCGACTCCATTTTCACAGCAAAGTAGTCCCACTTGCTCTTTTCTTGTTCTCTACTTATATAGCTGAAGAACTTTTTATTTGTTTTAATTTCCCTTTGAGATTTAAAGCAGCTTGAATTTACTTTCTAGTAAATTCAAGGTGGAGTCAGTCTGCAATAACAGCTCAGTTTTATACCCTCACTTGTACCTTTCCTGCCTTTGCAAACCTCCATCCTCATCTTTGTTTTACTGATAAAAAACATCCTCATTCCCATAAATGCAGAGCAAAGAAATACACTTGCATTAGTTCCTGGAAACAATATCTATTTACATGGTCATAAGACTAACAGCTCTCAGATACACAGAGGGTTAATTTATTGGGATTTTGTAAGGTTACTCTGATTTTTGCCAGCTGGCTTATACTTCCCTCTCAATAGGCAGATTTTTTAAAAAGCATATATGATAAAGGGAAGGTATTCTACTAGGCATTTCTGCATTTTTAGTTCAATTTCTCTTTGCTGAGTTCTGTCTACATTCACATCCCTGTAATTCCAATTAAGTTTAATTGTACATGTGTAACTAAAGGTGGAATTTAGTTCTCCCACTTACAAAGATGTACCTAACAGCAGAATTTGGCCAAGTTAACTTTAAAATGATTTCAAGGGCACAAGTTTTGAGAAGACAAAATTATGCTTTTGGAAAGGACATATTTAGAGAGAAAAAAAATGGAACAAGTCACATTCTGAACTTCCTTAAATCTGCCCTATACTGAATCTCAATGATTACTCAACTTCTACTCTATAATAATACATTATTAGATAGCCTGGTTCCCATCATCTGTTCACATTTACTGTGTTATTTCATTTTCAAGAAACAACAAATTCACCCTCTGACTAGTGCAAGGGACCAAGAACTATAAAAGACATCACACGCCTGAAAGGCTTTTTCAATGAGTATTTCCACCTCAGGTATGAATTAATCTGCCAAATCAATGCATCAGTCCCTAGTTTAGCAAAAGGCAGAACTTGCCTTTTCCATTCTAACTGACCATATCATTTTGAATCTGCACATTTTAATATGACAAGATACAGTCTATCCTTACCTTTTGTCAGAGAAGTTACACCCACCTATTAGCTACAACACTCCATATGCTCCTTCTGCAATGCATCATTATTGCAATTCTGAGGAAATTTAATCACCACTACATTCAGAGTCCCAATCTGATGATGTACACAAACCGGTCAAAGAACAAAGCAGAGTGTGAAATGCTCCAACGTCCAATTATATAACCAGTTATTTGTAAGCGAGAGATTTCACAGCAGGATATGCTCAGTGAAAGCAGCTTTTCCTATAAAGTGTATAGTCAATGACTGTGATCTCACATAGTGGCTGTTTAGGAACACAGTTATGATCTCAAATTACATTTCTGCTTCCAATTATGTAACCCTATGCAAACAACCTCAAAGAAACCAAAATCCAATCAGAGCACATAAGTACTATCATGTTACCCACATGTGATTCATTTTATAAAATATTTCACAGATTAAGCTATGTGAAACAAAATTACCAAAATACTGATTTATAATTCCATTTTAGAACACTAATATTATGGATATGACATTTCAGGTTCAGCAGGTAAAGCTCAGTTCAGTATTACACTTCAACCGTTTTTATGCACGAGGAGTCCAACGTTCTGAAAATGACAGTACTACTGAGTACTTAATGGATTTGCTGAGAAGTAAATCTATATAGCATTAGAAGTTTGATATGCTTTACCATCATATGACATTTATTTTCTACTCAAAAGAATTTATAGTCTTGAGACCAGACAGGGCAATAGTTCAGAGGAGCAATGATATGGAGATTACTGATAAGGAGGATTTGCTTGAAAAAATGTATTCGAAAGAGGGTACCTGGCAGATTAGAACAGGAAGAATATTCCAAGCACAGGGGTTAGAATGTGAAAGACTGAGAATGTAGATAAAGACTGCAGTGAAAACAAGAGAACTGAGAAGAGCAAATGCAGCAGTACATGATGATAAACAGTTAGTGATAAAATCTCTACTCTAATTTTCACTACTTATTTCTACTAACTCATCTTAATATGTGACTGCTAGTTAAATAAAGTGCTTATCCCACGGAAAAGTTTCCACCATAGTTTGGGGAACAAACAAAAAAAAAATCCCCAAAAGTTTTAAGAGAATCTTGGTAGGTGTGTCTATCCATTAGAGCTGGAGTAGGGAACCTTTTTTCCATTAGCGCGGGGGGAGGGATAGCTCAGTGTTTTTGAGCATTGGCCTGCTAAACCCAGGGTTGTGAGTTCAATCCTTGAGGGGGCCATTTGGGGCAAATCTGTCCGGGATGGTACTTGGTCCTGCTGTGAAGGCAGCGGACTGGACTCAATGACCTTTCAAGGTTCCTTCCAGTTTTATGAGATAGGTATATCTCCATATTATTATTATTTTTGGGTCAGGGACTGCTGACCCACAGAAAAAAATCAGTTGGGGGCCGCACACAAGTGAGAAGCAGAAAAGCAAAAAAACAACCTCACAAACCCTCACTGATGTGATCCCACAACTGATGTGAAGGAGAAAGACACTCCCTACATTCTCTCCCCACATTCCTTTCACACGCTAGAGCCTAGAGGAGACTAGGCTAATAGATGCTGTGTGCTCCAGGCCTGCGGGACTGCAGCGCCAGCACAGGTTCCCCAATGCTGCGGGGAGGAATCCCAAACCTCAGCGGCTGGATCCAGGCAAGCCTGGGGACCACATCCAGCCCCCAGGCCTGAGGTTCCCCACCCCGGCATTAGAGCAATACCATCAACTTTAGAGCTTTACCCTCATGAACTAGGTGCTGTTGGAATATTCTTCATAATAGGTGTTTTAAAAGTTCCACTTATATTAGCAACACCAACACTGTCAGGAAGACTGCTGAAGCATCACAGCCTTGGGCAATACCAGCAGCTGACTAAGGTGGCTGGTGGCCGACTACACACACTAGAATGAAAAACAACATGAGAAATGCAAGTAAAAAAAGCACAAGAGAATTCATGAATTAAGTTGTTTGGTGATGTTAATTCTTCACTAGATAAAAGATAATGCAATTGGAAATGGGTTGGACTCAGCTTATTGCCAAAATTTCAGGAATTTTCTTCGTGTCAACTTCAAGCTCATATAAGATATATGTTTGAATTCTCCCTCTTAACATTTTGACAGCTGTACAAAAAGCTGGAGAACGTTCAACCGTGTGATTTTGCTGCCTCAAAATAGCATACAGCGCTGATGCTGCAGTGAATGAGAATTAGTCACCCAAAACCAGACCTTGTACTGGGACAATATAGAAGTTACACACATGTCCAGGATGCCAAGAATGTATTCTGAACAAGTCAGAACTGTATTCATTTTCGTTACTAGTGGGGGGAGTTCATGGCATAACTTGATGAGCAAATAAAATAATCCATAACATATACATATGCACAAATGAGAGTATTAATCAAGACATGCCGTATTTGAAGTTCAACACAGATTGGGATAATTGTTTACATTTAACCTTCCAGCTTGCTAAGACCTGCTGCATCCTATTCAGAGAAGTTACATTGCAGAAGTTGGAAAGTATTTTTGCAAAGGATATTAAGGTTGCAAGAAACCTCTGATACTACCTGATCCACTCTTCCACAGTACCAAATTTCAGGCTTCTTGTACAACACAAGAAATTGGAGAGAGTAGAAATACTGCTATTTATTTTCTTCAAAAAGTGTATCTAACTTCAAAAATAATGCATCTTACTGATCATCAACAGCACACTCTGGCTACATCTAGACAGCAGGGCTATTTCAGGATACTGGACGTATCTCAAAACAGCAATTCCACGTCTTTAAACGGGACCATTATTTCTAAACATATTTCAAAATAACGGGAGTGCTATTCAGCATCCCTGTAACCTTCATTCTACGAGCGTTAAGGGATTTATCGAGACAGCTTATTTCAAAATTTGGCGTTGTTTACACAGTGCCAAATTTCAAAACAAAGAGCTATTTCAAAATAACCTTGAAATAATCTATGCAATTTGCAATTGCGTAGCACAATTGCATAGCTTATTTCAAGGTAAGGGTGCTGTGTACTCACCCCCTCAGTGATGCACAATATAGTAAGGGCAGGCCTACACTACAAACTTGCAATCAGCATGGCTGTGCCGCTTCTGGTTAAGACTCTCTAAACCAGGGCTGCGCAAGATGTGGTCCGCCTTACACTTTGATTGGGCCCACAGACTGCTTCTGGCCACTTTCTATTTATATCCAGCTGCCCGTGCCATCGAATTTCCAGATGGTGGCTCAGGCAGCAGGATCCTATTTAAATGGCTCCCAGTCGTGGTTCTACCCTGAGATAGGCTGGAGCCGTGAGCCCTTTAAACAGAAGCAATTTAAAAGGCTCATGGTGCTGCCACTACTACATTGCCTGGTAGCTGTCCAGGGTTGCTGCCGCTATTTAAAGGACTCCTGGTTGTGGCACTACCCCAACAGGGGCTGGAGACATGAGCCATTTAAATAGCCGCTACAGCCCCAGGCAGCTGCTAGGCAACACCAGGAGCTGCAAGTCCTTGCTGTGTTTTAATTCAAAGCCTCTGGCCGTAGACAACCCAGGGGAGGGGGGAAACTAGTCCTCAGACCCACCCCAGACCCCACCCCTGGCCAGAGCAAAGGAAAAAATGAAGACTTCAGCGTAGAAAGCAATAAGAGAAGAAATTAAATGAAGTGGAGTTGTGCAGAGCCTTAAACACGAAGATGAACCTGGTCTTGATACAGAGGCAATGGAAAACCAATGTAGGGATTTGAAGATGCAGGAAATGGAATGAAGTGCAGTGCATATTAGGGATGTTAAGGACTAGTCGCTTCCCCCCCACCCCTGCTTGCTGTCTCTATCAGACAGAGGGAGCAAGGTGGAGGGACCTGGGCTTTGTGCTGCCCTGCCCCTTTGAAATGCTGCCACGGAGTCCCCAGCTGACCCCAGGCGCCATGCAGCACTGCTGCTTTGAAATGCTGTGGCAGCAATTCCACGGGACAGCGCTGCATAGAGCCCAGAATCAGCTGTGTGGTGCTGCCCCTTTGAAATGCTGCTGTGGCGTTTCAAAGAGGCAGTGCCACCCTATCAACTAATCAAATAGTTGATGCAAAAATGCATCGATTAGTCGATTACATGATACTTAACATCCTTAGTGCATATGAAAGATAGTGTTTGTATTCTCTCTCTCAGTCTCATGGTCCAGGTACCAAGTAAGAAAATGGGGAGGGGAGGAATTCCCCTCATGCTATAGTCCAAAGGTTAGGCTTTTCTCCCTTAAGCTAGAGTCTGAGCTCTCTGAAAAAAAGAACAAAACTGGAGGGTATGGTTCCTACAATGGCCATGATCCTTGACTCACACCTGCTGTAATACAAATAATGAAGTCAGGCCAAAGACAGTCTACGTCAGTGAAGAATGCAACAGCTGAACAGGCACAGAATTCACAATAAAACCTACCCAGGGGGAACACAATAAAACAAACAACAGCCTCTTCCTGATCCTAGCATCATGGAAGATAAGTCATCGTGTCTCAAGTAGGGATGTAAGCAACTATTCAACTTGTCGTTGCCCGCTCCTCCCCCACTTGCTGCTTCTATCATGAAGAGGCAGCAAGTTGGAGGGAGAAGAGAGGGTGTTGGGGGGAGCCGGCTTAAAAGCCGGTTCCCCTCAGCTCCATGGAAGGGGGCAAGGGCTCAGAGGCAGCATTCCACCTTTGAAATGTACAAGAGTCCCTGCTGGGGCTCTTGTACATTTCAAAGTGGAAGCATGGCATGTTGCCTGGGGCCAGTGAGGGAAACAGGGAGTCCCCCGCTGGTCCCAGGAGGCATTTCAATCTTTGAAATGCACAAGAGTCCCTGTTGGGGGCTCTTCTTTATTTCAAAGGTGGAACGTGGCATGGCACTTCTGCCTTTGAAATGTAGAAACAGCCGGGCAGACTCTTGCTACATTTCAAAGTGGAAGCACCCTTATCAACTAATTGAACAGTCGATGGAAAGTCCATCAACTGTTTGATTAGTTGATTAATCTAATTTTAACATCCCTAGTCTCAAGACACGTAACCTGCATCTATCTTCGCAAGAGCAGTGACAATTAATGCTAAAATGAGCACTTGGAGCCACCGGGGTTCAGTAGCACTACTGAAACCCTGATTAGAACAGGCAAAGCAAGAGGGAAAGTCAAGTGTCATTTAACCTTCCTCACAAGCAAAGTCTGACATTGCAGAAGAAGAAACCAAGCATCACAGAATACTGAAACATGTTAAAAGCACAAAAGTTAAAGAGGAACAGACACCAATCAGGCTCATCTTAATACCTGTGTATATTACTGTAAAATACTGCATTAAGTTGAGGCTTTACTGTGAAACAGTTACACTGAAAGTCTTGCTTCATCACTGAAAGTTAGAGCTCTCAAAATGCCTTCTTTAACAGTTAACTTTCACTGAGTTACTGGAATCTAGATCAATTTGTTACTATTAAGGATCTTCTATAAACCTACTGAAATATACTGAGCACTCAAAATCAACTACAAATAATCAGGAACTTCTTCCATCTTCTGTTTTCAATCAGGCTAGTCTGAGGAGATATGGTCGCTTTCCAAAGCATTTACACCATTGCTCTCTCCCTCGGTCCTCCTTCTCAACACCTACTAAACATCCTACAAATCAGCAAAACAAAAAAGACTTGTAGCAGAATTTGACCAATTTTATACTAAAAATATATCCATTCTTCCAACTTACCTCATTTTCTCAAAGTACTAAAAACATTTTACTTGATACCCAAAGTCCTCTAGTACAGACTTTTAATATAGTCATTCTGAAAGTTAGTTTCTCTATTATTGGATCATCTGAATTTGATCAATATTCAGTTCCCCACATACTGCATGTCTCTGGGCATCTCCTAGAACTTACATTTTCATGTTTCATATGTTTAAGTAACCGTAGTTCTCTGTAGGTCCTTTTGGCGTGAATGATGGACTGAAATGGTCTAGACAGTTTTTTCACAGCCACTCGCAACCCAGTTTTTCTGTCAAAGGCAGAGCTACAATTAAAAAAATAAAATAAAGTTACCAAATATACTATAAAAATACTTTAAAAAGTAGTAACCACAGAGTGAGACCAAAATAACCCCCTTTCCACTCTTCCCATTGAAATCAATCCATTAAATACCGTGCCACATTTTAAAAAGCCACATTTCCACACCTATGTTTAGTTTCAAAGGAAAAGTGGAAAATCACAAGGTGAACCCTTTGCATCAGGATTAGTGGTGGGGAAAGCGGTTTTGAAGAAGAGATGAGTACACTGTACTTTAAGAAAGCCATCTGATGCATATCCTAAAAGCATTTGTACATAACATTTTAATGTACTTGGAATTAAGATGTGACAATCACAAATGCAGTCCCATTAAAAAAAAAAAAATCAATATTCCAAGAGATAATCAAAGTCTTCAAGTGTTTTTTAGCTGGAGAGTCTGGGCTTGTAAAAACTAGTAATTTAGAAGGAAGCATTCTACAAGCTTCCTTGAGCATTTCAGAGCATAATGACAAATCTTTTAAGAAACTTCATTTCAGTTTAATTCAACTAGTTCAGGTCAATTACTAGCTCAAGAAACAGATTAAGAATTGAAAAAGCAGGAGAGCTTGTTTTTTCTCTTACAATATCTAGTTCTAAAATCTTGAGGGATACTGTAAGCAGATAACATCCATTCACTAACTATGTAGGCTACATTTTTTAAAACAAGTCTCTTTTAAATGGAAAATTCATTTTGATAAATTCTTCATATGTATCAGCACATTTAAAGCAATTTTATTTAACTAATCAAAGCATAACTCTTTTGGTCATTTTAAATACATTTCAGCTTCCATCCAAATAGAACTTGACATGAATCAAGAATAAAAACTTAATTTACAAATTAAAAAAAATACATCATTCACCATTGTTGAACATAACAAATAAAAATTGAAGAGTCTCAGTGTCTGTTAAGCTATATAACAGTTTAAAAATGTGTCCAGATTTAATGTATCCTCCTGCTTAGCAAAAAACAGTACCAAATGTAAGTAAAGACTATACCTTAGTTGTAAATACATGTTTTAATGGTTATCAATTAATGAGATTCATCTTCTCTTCGGGGAAAAAAGGGTACAAATGCAAAACAAGATTAAAACTGATTTTACAATCAAGATTTCATGCCAGCTGTTTTAATTCACTTTTGATTTCATCCTGAATGTCATCACAAAAGATATTTACATATATAAAAAGCACTATTCTATTAAACCTACACAAATATTCCAGAGCCCTGAGAATTTTGGAATCTAGGCACCAACAAAAGATGGCTATTTACTATGAACAACTAATTTTCCCTTTCCCTTTTTGATTATGTCTGAATCTAGCTTCTTCTGCTTTATTAAAAAAGAGGAAACAGAAAATGTGAAACTGATGATTTTATACTCAACAGTAAAATAATGGAGAAAGGGTGCAGAGAGTAGAAGCTTTAGTCCTCAGCTAAAACCTCTCCAACGCATCTTCAGTGATCTACAACCCATCCTGGACAATGAGCCCTCACTCTCACAGGCCTTGGGAGGCAGGCCAGTCCTCACCCACAGACAACCTGCCAACCTGAAGCATATTCTCACCAGCAACTATACACCGCACCATAGTAACTCTAACTCAGGAACCAAACCATGCAACAAACCTCGGTGCCAACTCTGCCCACATATATACACCAGCAACACCATCACAGGACCTAACCAGATCAGCCACACCGTTACTGGTTCATTCTTCTCCACATCTACCAACGTAATATACGCCATCATGTGCCAACAATGCCCCTCTGCTATATACATCGGCCAAACTGGACAGTCCCTACGTAAAAGGATAAATGGACACAAATCAGATATTAGGAATGGCAATATACAAAAACCTGTAGGAGAACATTTCAAGCTCCCTGGACACACAATTGCAGATCTAAAGGTAGCCATCCGGCAGCAAAAAAACTTCAAGACCAGACTTCAAAGAGAAACTGCTGAGCTTCAGTTCATCTGCAAGTTTGACACCATCAACTCAGGATTAAACAAAGACTGTGAATGGCTAACTAACTACAAAAGCAGCTTCTCCTCCCTTGGTATTCACACCTCCAGATCAGCTACTAGAAGTGGGCCTCATCCTCCCTGATTGGATTCACCTCGTTATCTCTAGCCTGATTCTGGCCTGCATATTTATACCTGCCTCTGGAAATTTCCACTACATGCATCTGACAAAGTGGGTCTTTGCCCACGAAAGCTTATGCTCCAACACTTCTGTCAATCTATAAAGCGCCACAGGACTCCTCGCCGCTTTTGCAGATTCAGACTAACACGGCTACCCCTCTGATACCTGCTACATTTCATTTATGAAAAATACCCCTATTAAATTCCATGTATACTTTCTACTCCAAGTGCTAAAAAGAAGATTATGAAAAACTGGGCAACTATGTAGCCAAACACCTAACTTTTTTTTCATGCAGCAATGATAGTCTTCTATACATTCTCTATTTTGTATTACTGTGATATGAAAGGAGTACTTTCAGTCTTCCTCTGCAGAAGAGCAGTAACCCTGTCTGTGCGGCTCACAGGAAAAATATGGAAATAAAGCTGGAAAAGTCTACAGGAGATCACAGAAGCCTCAGACTACTGTAGTTGAATTAGTAACATTGCTTTGGGTTATTCAAAATGTGTTTGAAATGTACTATGCTCTTCATCATTTATGTGTATTACTGTACTTCCTACACTTCACTAAACCGGACAGTCAAAATAAACTAGTAATGGTTTCATTTTGTTTTGATTCGTTTCATCTCAAGTTCTCATGCACAATTACGATGCATCAATATTGAAGTAGCAAACCCTGCAAAGGAATATTTCAAATACCATTTTCAATTTACAAAGTTTCATGAAAACTTTAAAAATAGAAACAAAAAATGAATTCAAGATCTATACACAGGAGTATCATTTTAATGAGGGATGAAGTGTTTTCCAGATATACTTCACAGCTCCAAAATAAAATCTTAGCCATCATAATTCAACCTAGACTGATGTGAATTGATCATTCTTTTTAGCAGGCTCCATCTCCTTCAACTGCAATGGATAGCTTACACAGTTAAACAACCCCTCTTACTTTGGAAAAAAGGGAATACTCCACACATTATTCCACCTTCACTACTGCAATCATTGTCATCACACTTCTAAGTTATCAGAACACAATATACTGCTCCCAGGCTAGCCCTAACCCTGCCAATCAAGGAATTGGAATTCTTGGCTAAGTTTTCCTTATTTACAACAGAAAATAAGGAGTAACAACAGTTAAACAAAAGAGAGGTGTGTAGTGGGAAGGGAGGAAATATAACTTTAAGACTAATCCTACCTTCACAAGGCCACCTTTAAGTTCATAACAAGTACATGCATATAGGCTATACATCCAGTTTGAATTCACCCCAATTGATCATAAGCCTGCAATAACCTGAAAAACAGTGTCCAGGGAAGTTTAAAATGAAAATACACTACAGGTTGGACATCCCTGGTCTGGCACTCTCTGGACCTGACCAGTCCCAAATGAGGGAATTTGCTAGACCAGGGGAGGTCAATGCCTGCCCCCCTACCCTAGGTCTGGCTGGGCTCCTAACCCCAGCAGGACTGCCAGTCCCATTGCCACCGGCCCAGCCAGGCTCCTGGTCACCAGCCCCCCTGCCGCCAGCTGGGCAGGCTCCTGGCCCCAGCAGGGCTCCCAGCCTTTCTGCCACAGGACTTCCTGGTCCAGGAACATCCGTGGTCCTACCAGAGCACAGATGTTGCTGGACCAGAGAATTTTGGTTTAGAGAAGTTCAACTTGTACAATTACTTAACAGTTAAACTCTCTATAGCCTCAGTATGACAAAGTCTTTCTACTTTGTACGTCAGCAGCGCTAGAAGTAAAGATCGTGACCCAAACTAATATCCCTATGCTCTAAATATTTCCTTTCAATATGCTCCTCCAACTGGAAAATATTTTATCCTAAAAACCCTTCTATATTGTTCTCTACAATTAGGCTCCTTTATGGAAAAGAGCAGTAAGCTAGAAAGCTTTAAAGAAAGATCTCACCCAGGCTTTGTTTTATCTGTTTAGGCTATAGGAACACTAGAGAGCTTAGAGTGTTACAGGTGCCATGATGTAGCCATGCTGTTGTGAGTTCTCTAGTGTAGCCCCTCTAAGCCAACAGGAGAGAGCGCTCTCCCATCAACTTCATTAATCTACTCGCAACGAGCAGTGGCAACGATTTCTACAGAAGATCTACTGCTGACACAGCTCTATCCCCAGGTGCTTAGGTCAGCGTAATTATGCTGCTCAGGGGCCTGGCTTATTCATACCCTTGAGTGACATAAGTTATATCAACATAAGTGGTAGTGTAGACATACTCCTGGATAGTTTCCTCCCTGAAGAGCTTACATTTATTAGGGCTGTGGTCCCCAAACTTATATGGTTATGCTCCCCTTACCCATATTTATATCCCTCCCCAAGAGCAGGAGCCATGTCATGCCCCTCTGAACATTTTTCTGCACTCCACAGGGGAGCACAACCCAGTTTGGAGACCTCTGTATTAGGTATTTGGATACTGTCTGAGTTAACAGGGCCCCAACTTAGAGCTTTTAGGTGGTACCATAATATCCATTATTTTAATAGTTCTTGTTTTCTTTGCACCTTATTGTTTTATGCTCCTATATCAGATTTTTTTTCCATATTGACAACACTTTGTAAATATTAGAGATAAAGTTTTTAAAATATCACCAATTTTGCCCTTATCAAATTTATATTTTTCTAGTATCTTTTAAGAGAGCTAGCAACATTTTTATTTTTCCACTTCACAATTTTAACCTACATTTTAAAAAATCATCAAAATAATTGTGGTACCACAGCATTATCAGCTGATGTCATTAGCAGTAAAGCTTTCTGGGAACAATGTTTGTAAAAAGCCTCTGTGCAAAGTAAGGGAGCTACAAGCTCAAATGTCTTGACTCCCAGGACAGCAGCCAATTAACACAGACTAGCAACTTAAATCAAGATATCTGAATATGCTGTACTTAAATTTTAAACACAAGGCTGGTTACAAAGTACAACTTTAGTCACTCTTGTGTAGAGCCAGAAGAGGAAGGAGTAATTCCAAGAGAGGTGTCAATGGATCCAATACAATAATTTTTTTCACACAAAATAAAAACATCAGATGTCTGTACTCCAGAGATGATATTTATCTCAAAATTATAACAGTATTAAGTTGGGTCATACTGGAGGCCTAAAATTGAGCTTATCTAGACATTTTTGAGCCTGTTGAGCATTTTTGGCTGACCTAGATGACTGTCTAATGCTTTTACAAATAAGAGCACCGCGCTACAGTGAGGGACAACAGGCAGCCAGTCTGTGAGGAGAGCTGGTTTTTAAACGGGCTCCCCTCACAGACAAGGGGGTAGAAATGGTGTCCCTAGCCTCTGTTTGTCTGTAAATCAGTGACAGGAGAGGGATCACATGAGGATTGCCTGTTGTGTTCCCTCCTTCCGGGACACCTGGCATTGGCCACTGTCGGCAGACAGGCTACTGGGCTGGATGGGCCTTTGGTCTGACCCAGTATGGCCGTTCTTATGTTCTTAAGCTCCCGCCTGCCACCCCACACTGCTGCCTCTGATAGAGAAGCAGCAGCACAAGGTGGTGGGGCTCCTCGGGAGTGGGGCTGGAACACACTGTAACTGATAAGAATTCGCGAGGTTAATCCACTATTCAATTAACCAATATTTAACATCCCTTTAACCAATCACTCCCATCCCTAACCTAAATCCACATCTATCACACTGTGACAGGGTATCTGCCCTGCACTGACCTTTCAGGGTTAAAACCCAGCCCTGGGAGAGGGCTGGAGCAGTGGAGGTGTGGAGCCAGCAGCTAAGGCAGGTATTACCAATTAGGGCCCGGCTGAGGGAAATATAAATAAAGGCTCCTGGAGGGGAGGAGAGGCTCACTCTCACTCTTGCTGTAGCTGGGGAGCAGGAGGAACCTAGCTGCCAGCAGGAGCGGCTCGAAGAGAGCTGCCAGCAACTGGCGCCCTAGGCGGAATGCATGATCGGCGCCCCCGCCTCCATAGCCCTCAATGGCGTGATGTCATCATTGGGCGCCGCCGCGTTAAACGCGGCACCCTAGGCAACTACCAAGGTTGCCTACATCCACGGGCCACCCCTGGCTGCCAGGGAAGCTAGAGGCTCCCTGATTTACAGCAAGGCTGGGGAAGGAGGTGGGCAGTTGTTGGTGGAGAAGGAACAGGTTAAGAACTATTTAGAAAAGTTAGACATACACAAATCCACGGGACCGGATTTAATACATCTGAGGGAGATAGCAGATGCCATTGCAGAGCCTTTGGCCATTATCTGTGAAAACTCATGGAGATAGGGGGAAGTCCCAGACAATTGCAAAAAGGCAAATGTGGTGCCCATCTATAAAAAAAGGGCAGAAGGATAATCTAGAGAACTACAGAGCTGTCAGTCTCACCTAAGTTCCCAGAAAAATCCTCAAGGAATCTATTTTGAAGCACTTGGAAGAAAGGAATAGTCAACATGGATTCCCCAAGAGCAAGTTATACCTGACCAACCTGATTGCCTTCTATGAGGAGGTAACTGGCTCTGTGGACATAGGGAAGGTGGTGGACATGATATACCTTGACTTTAGTAAAGCTTCTGATATGGTCTCCCACAGTATTCTTGCCAGCAAGTTAAGGAAGTATGGACTGGATAAATGGACTGTAAGGTAGATAGAAAGCTGGCTAGATCGTCAAGCTCAATGGGTAGAAATCAACAGCTTGATGTCTGGTTGGTGGTAGGGATGTGAACGACTAGTCGACTATCCGATAAGCAAATACTAGTCGACTAGTCGCTTCCTCCCCCCCCCCCCGCCTCTATCAGAAAGAGGCAGCGGAGGGGGGGGGGGAGAGAGAATAGGGGGTACTTCAAAGCGGCTGCGGAGCATGAAGCCTGGGACCAGACCCCGGGCTCCATGCAGCACTTTTGTCTTTGAAGTGTAGCAACAACCCTAGAACTGTTGATATACTTCAAAGGCGGAGGCGCCCTATCAACTACTGAATAGTCAATGCAAAATGCATCGACTATTTGATTAGTCAATTACTTGATATTTTACATCCCTAGTTGGTGGCCAGTTTCAAGCAGAGTGCCCCAAGGATTGGTTCTGGGGCCGGTTTTGTTCAACATCTTTATTAATGACCTGCATGAGGGGAAGGATTGCACCCTCAGCAAGTTTACAAACACCACCAAGCTGGGGGAGAGGTAGCTACATTGGAGGGTAGGGATAGGGTCAGGGTCCAGAGTGACCTAGACAAATTGAAGGATTGGGCCAAAAGAAATCTGATGAGGTTCAACAAAGACAAGTGCAGAGTCCTGCAATTGGGATGGAAGAATCCCAAGCACTGTTACAGACTGGGGACTGACTGGCTAAGCATCAGTTCAGCAGAAGACGACCTGGGGATTACCGTGGATGAGAAGCTGGATATGAGTCAACAGTGTGCCCTTGTAGCCAAGAAGGCTAATGGCATGTTGGGGTGCATTAGGAGGAGCACTGCCAGCAGATCTAGAGAAGTGATTATTCCCCCTCATCCAGCACTGGTAAGGCCACCTCTGCAGTACTGTATCCAATTCTGAGTGTGGGGGCACTGTGGCAGGACAGTATCCAAAGGGGAGGATGCTACGGTCTGGGAGGGATGTGCGTCCTAACACAGAGGTGGAGGGAAAAATAGATAACAGCAGGTGAGACACCAGCTAAAAAGGGGTGCTCCAGAGCTGAAAAGCTAATTCCCAGAGTGTCCAGTGGGAAGTGCCCATTGTGTTGTTACCACCATGTTATACACAGCCTTAAAACGCAGTATATTTCAGCTGAAAAAGATGGTTGAGGAAGAGAACCTCATTACAAAACAGAAATTTCAAATCCCATGTTTTAGAAAGAAACATGAGTTTAGGATTTACATATCTATCTTAAATCACTGTTTCTAAGATTCACAGTCAGCGAGGCACTATCATAGATGCAATTCAGGAAATTGCTTCATTACTTTCTAACTTACCAGATTACATGTCACTTTGAGTTGTGACTGTATGTCACTTAAACCCTTGAAAAACGACTACAAAACAAATCGAGAGAACTACTGTGTCAAAGTTTTTTCAGGGGTCCAATATAAAGAACTGGCAACTCAGGTAGAGTTTGTTTAGAAACTGGATAACCAATTATCACTCTCAAGTTTAGCTACCAATAAGGTTGTTCTTGCTTATCACTAGCTGCTATGCAAGCAAACATGCCAGCAAACATGCTACTCTACTGACCAAGTTTTAGCAATAGCCTCTTTTTTGTCTTGAAGATAACTGGTCATTTTTTAAAGACTAACAACCCCATTGTGTAAACAGGAAATCTAAGGCCCTCAAAATGTCTGAGAGTCCTGTTTACATATTACTAAAACCACAGTCATTCACAAGTACAGTCACTGTATGTTTGGCAATTAACACACATTCAATGCTTAGCTATAAAAGGCATTTATTTCAGCATCTCTTCCCAGACTGTGTTTGATCATATTAAGTTAGCACTAGTATGCAAAAAGCTACAATACCAGACTACCCATAAATATTACTTTGCTGTACAGTAAGTACTTCAGGATGGGAAATGACTCACTCTACACCTCCACTTCTTAAAATTCAAGTTCAAACTCCTTGACCTCACTGTCAAGACTCTGCCCACCTCCTCCCCACGTGTATGACTTGTCTCCTGCCACTACACCCCTATTTGCATGCCACCAGCCTTATTAAAATATTTTCTGGCTCCTCCCACTGAACTCTATGGCTCCTTTCATGCCACACCCCTCACCTGAAACACTCTTCTCCCCCCAATGAAATAAACAATCTTGCTCTCTTCCAAGTCCCTCCCATACTCATTTCTTTTGGCTAATCTTTCACAGTTTAACATGCACTCCCCACATGGATACTTCACCCTATAAACCAGTGAAGCTATTTCGCCTTCAGGTTGGAAAGGTAAAAAGAATAATTTCCATTTTATTATTGTTTTTATTTGAAAGGCACTCAGATACCTTGGTGATGGATTGGCGAGAGTGAAGATGGATGCTATTCCAAAAATACTTAAGTAGCAATGATTTTGCAAACTATTTGGTAAGACATTTGAGGTTTTTACTTAATTTCCCCTTATAAATTTACCATTTACACTTCCTTAAATTTGCAGTAGTTTTTTTTTCTTTATAGCTAAAGAGAACTTGCTATGTATGTAAAGAAACTCAGAGTCAAGATCTGATACTTTATCAGTTGTCAAAAATTAGTCAAAAATCAAACTCAGCATTGTATACATAATTTATAAAATTCTTCCCCAAACTAAATAAGGCCTTTAAGAGGACATTTATGGATTAAGGCCCTGTATACATTTGGGATTTTAACTATCTGGGATTTGTGTAAATGTGTAACTGCTTGAAATCAGGGATCTAATATAATAGCCAATTAATAGGGATGTGAACAACTAGTCAACTATCCAAAAGGCAAATGCTTATCGGCAGGGCTCGCCAAGCCACAGCAAGCCCTGCTCGCCAGCCGCACGGTTCAGCATGCTGCACATGCGCAGACCGCGCTGCGCATGCGCAGACTGTGCTGCGGCACCGTGCCGGGCTATAATCTACTCACCCATGGCGAGTAGATTACCTAAATTGATAGTGACACACTAATTGACTAGTCGCTTTCCCTCTTCCCCTGCTTTGCTGCCTCTATCAGAAAGAGGTAGGGGGGGAAAGAAAGGGGTGATTCAAAGCTGCAGTGCCACGTGGAACCCAGAGTCCCAGCCTCCATGCGGCACTGCCGATTTGAAATGCCGTAGGGAGCATGGGGCTAGTGGGACTGCTTGAGTCCCCCGCTGGTCCTCTGCTCCTGGCAACACTTTCGCATTTGATAAGCAAAAGCTTACCAGTTAATACTATATACTACACACATTACCCCTACCTTCCCGCCAGTAAATTTTTTGCAGGCTAGCCAGCAGCCTGTCTCAGTCGTGGCTTGGGCTAGGTCCGGGACCTAACTTCACTGCGGCTCTGCATTTTAAGTATATTAGGAGCCAGGCAGCCTCAGTTCCGGCTCGTGCTGGGTCCAAGGGCTCATGCCCCATTCTGGACAAGGGCTGCTGCCACCCTGCACTGCTGCCTCTGTATCAGAGGCAACAGCGCAGGATGACAGGCTGCCAGTCTGTGAGGGGACCTGATTTTTAAACTGGCTCCTGTTGCAGACCAGCTCCTGCCTGGCACCCCATACTGCTGCCTCTGATACAGAGGCAGCACAAAGTGGCAGAGGGCTCCTCAGGAGTGGGGTGGGAGCACACTGGCTGCCGGTCCTGCCCCCAGGGACTAAAGAATAGTTGAGGAACCAATAAGAATTCATGAGGTTAATAGACTATTCAATTAACTGATATTTAACATCCCTACTTGAAATTCTAGTGGTTATATATTTACACACAGGGTGGGGGAGGCAGAAACATGGGGGGAGGGTGCAGACAGCTCCGCAAGAGCTGATATGCATGCAGAGCTGGCATGAAAGCTGCTTCCTACGTGTATTGGCTCCTGTCTGCCCCTCCCCTCCTCACTGCCTCTCTGAGAGGCAGCAAAAGGGAGGGCAGACAGTTCCACGGAGCCAGCACATATGGAGAGCCATCTTAAAAGCTGGCTTTCTATGCATGCCAGCTCCTACCTGCCCCCTCATGCTGCTGCCTCAGTGGGAGGTGGCAGGAGGAGGGCAGGCAGCTCTGCAGGAGCCAGCACATGAGGGGAGCCAACTTAAAAGCCACAATGGCTCCATCTCCGCTCCCCCCCACCCCACCTTGATGCCTCTGATACAGAGAGGCAACGGAGGAGAAATGCATGTAGTTGATAGGATAAACCCAGGCTTATCCATTAATCGGGTAGTCAACTACACATTGACATCCCTAGAATACATTTGTAAAAACACATTGCTTGGAACACCTTTTGCAGTGCTGTAAAACACTTCATATCTACACACAACAGATGTTCAACACATTTTAGAAGCCAATCAAGATGCTGAAACATCAGTGACAGTTTTTAGTTTGGATCTATCTGATCCCACATCACCAATGGATTTCTCCCCAATATGGTCAGGAAGTCACAAGAGTTGCATCAGCATCATTTAGTCACTTTTCCCAATTCCTTTCTCCAGTGTAATACCTTACATTCGGAACCATAATATCCTATACCTACAACCATGCGGAGGCATTCTAAAATGGGGTTTCAGGAACCCCAGAATGCACCAATGCCAACATGTTTGTAGCTTGCACTTCATGGGAGTGCATAATAAGAAATCAAACAGCTATGTTGCATAAAAAAGCTAAATTGTTGCAGGAGTAGGCAGCATAAACATTTCACACAACAGGTGTTACTGACATGGTTTCATAATTTTGTGTAGGCAACTTCACTGACTACACCACTGCTTCCTAGACTTTTGAAAATTGATCTGTCCATCTTGTATCTCCAAATCTTAAGTACACATCTTCCATCTATTCTTTAAGTCAAAGATGAGACGTAAGAACAACTGTGCCCTATAATTTAGGGAACAGTAATCCAGCAGTTCCCAACCACTGGTCCGTAGACTGATGCCGGGCCACAGCACACTGCCAGGCTCCACCCATGCTGGCTGCTCCAGGCCACGTGGTGGGCGGCTGCCACAGCTGAAGCCAGCTGTTCATGGCAGCTCAGCGGGCTGGGGTACATTTTGGCAGACTAGGAACATTTTATTTGCATACTCATTTGCATAATGAATATGCAAGAATGCAAATAAATGTTACCAGTCCACCAAAAGTTTGTAAATGGTTTTTCCGATCCGCGGTATAAAAAGGTTTGGGAACCACTATACTACTCTACCTGACAGTTCTGTTATTTATGTTTGAGAAAGAGTCTTCTCAATAACAATCAAGACATTCATCTTGTTTAACCCCCTCACTGTGGTATGCACATAGTGATCGGTGATAGTACATTTCATCTTTATCACTGCGCGGGGAGTTTTCGGGCTTGAGGGTGTTAATCACACTAAAATCATAATCCTGCGTTTGCAATGAAAATTGATTTGATGCTTCAGCCAACATAGGGACTTTATACGAGGATCAGGAAGGAAAAGACGTGCCACACTGGAGCAAATCCTTTTGTGAATTCAATAAACTTTGATAATCAGCAAGTATCAGCTACATGTTTGAAGCTGCTTCCAACAGAAAATACAGCTTACTTGCTACTAATGCAATTGCACAATCTCTGAAGGTTCCGACACTCTGAAACAGGAAGTTAATGATGCAAATCCTTATGTTATATGGGTAATGGAAAGAAATATTTTTAAGTAATGCAAGCATTTTTTCTGGAAAGCACAATGGGGGTTTGGGAGTAGGCGGAGATCTTGCTCATTATATTTCTAGTGTTGACCCTGCTGCAAGGCACTGAGCACCCTCAACTTAGCATCTCAGGAAATAATTATCAACCAGCAAGGTCAAGCTCTTATCTTACTAATACAATTATACTTAGCATTTCTATACCAAAAATTTAGGGGGAATGCATTCAGTTAGTCAGCTGTCATACCAATTATTCATGCTGCTAGAACCTGTTTAACCTTTATACAAAGTATAAAAGACAAATGCTCAATATACTTTACTACAAAGCAGTTTTAATAGAACTTATTTAAATGGAACAATATTGTATAATATAATCAGCCTTCATTAAAAGCAAACATCTGACAGGTTTTTTTAAAGCTACAATATATACATAGCAATTACTTTTCTTCATTCGTATTTACTGTGATATAAATTATAGATATAACTTTACAAATTACATATAACTTCATTAATGCATGCTCACATCACTAATTAGAGGAGACCATTGTGTGGAAGCACTATTACAAAATCTGTATCGGGGTTTGACATAGTGGGTGAAAAACTTTAGACACTATATGTGTTCATACAGCATTAATGTGTCTTTTAAAAAAGGGTAAAGCCACCTAAAAAAGCTTTCATGCATCACTGTGATTTGACAACAACACTGAGGATAGTCAAGTAGATCAACTCATTTCTTATTTTATATTATTGAAGACCAAAACTAATAAGTACTGTTGCATTACCAAATGAGCAAAAATACTTGATATACCATGGGAGCTCAGCATCTTTGATTATGCTGCTGTAATTACAAGCAATTCAAACTCTATAGATACACATCGTGTGTGTATTAGTTATACACATCTTATCTGTATTAGTTTAACTAAGGATTAAAGACCAGAGTATTTTTCTTTAGAGTTATGTCCATGCTTTCACAGATCTGACAGCAGGACTAACGCCTAATTTTCTCAAACAGGAAAGACCACAAAATTTCCCCTATGTTAACCTCCCATGCCCAATTATTACCTGTAAAAGCACTGCAGGCAAGGCAAAAAAGAGAACCTCACAACCTTTTCCACCATCTCATTGTCACATAACAACAAACCACTCTTTAAAGTTACCCCAAATGCAACCTGTTCTGCAGTTCCAAGATGAAACTGTCACCCTGTTCTGCAAAGCAAACTGCAGGGATTTGGCACACCCCACCTTTCAGTAACTAAAGTGGGGGAGGAGGAAAGTT
Organism: Pelochelys cantorii; assembly: GCA_032595735.1. Classification (NCBI taxonomy): domain Eukaryota; kingdom Metazoa; phylum Chordata; order Testudines; family Trionychidae; genus Pelochelys; species Pelochelys cantorii. Next base: position 13,278,103 of record CM064353.1, on the reverse strand, counting down.
TGTGCATTAATATCCTGGAGGAAGAGGGGGACAAGATGAGTGTTCCCTGTAAACTGTACGAAAGAGATTCAATGCCAGTGAGCTTATTAACAGAGTGCTTACAGCTAGATTTTGTTTCCAATGATGGGGCACATTTGTATGTGTCTTGGTTCACATAAACATTTATTCAGCACATGTTTAGAAAAAATGGTGCACGAATGGAAAAGACTAGAGGGAATATTAGACAAGACTCTGAAATTGCCTTTATCACCACCACCTACCCATGTGGTGCAATCTGGGGCATACCACCAGCGAGACACTAGTTCTGCAGCGGTTTCTCCACTAACACAGGGATAAAAATCCCCCGTGTGCAAGGCCGATTCAATCGCATTGGGGGCAGAAGGCGGAGAATGAACCCCAGCGAGCTGAGGGATTCCCCCCCAGCTCCCCTTCAACTCATTCAGCGCCCTGCACGTGCAACACCCGCCGGCACGTACAAGCGGGTGAGAAGCCAGGCCAGACTCCCTACCTCCCCCCCACCCCGAAAGCGGAGCCAGCACCGGGAGGCCGAGGGCTGAGGAAGGGGTGCAGCTCAGGCTGGCAGATTCCCACCCAAAGCCCCCCCTGCCCCCCCTCGCCGTGCGCCTGCCTGCCCCCCGCCGCCCGGACTCACCAGACGGAGCCGTAGGCCCCGGAGCCCACCGGGGACAGGCTCTGGTAGCGCTCGGGCACCTCCCAGACCGTCTTGTTCAGCTCCTGCCGGTAGAACTTGGGCCGCTCCAGAGACATCGCGGCTCCGCAGCCCGCCCCGCCCGGCCAGGCGGGAGGGGGGACTCCGCCAGCGGCCCCAGCAGGGACTCCTCCTCCCCTGCCCCCTAGAGAGGGGACAGGTCTGCCCCCTGCCCCCCCTCAGGGGACCTCGGGCCGCCTCCGGGCTCCCTCACCACGGCCCGGGACAGGCACCGTTGGCAGCCTCCGCGCACCCCGGGCCGCGGGGGGCGGGGGGGGGGTGTCTCGTGCAGCGGCGCCCGGGGCTGTCTCGCGCTAGCTGTGTTGGGATTCTCCTCACGCGCCCCTCGGCGCTGTCACCCCACGGGGCGGGACAGCGCGTGGAAGCGAGGAGAAGGGGCGGGGAGGGTCCTTAAAGGCACCAGATGTGAGTTGGTGGCGGGAAGGGGGAGGGGAAAGGGGGGGGGGGAACCTTCTCTCACAAACAGACCAGGGCAGGCGACGAAGGCGATTCCGGAGTGACCTCCCCCTCCCTGCCCGGTGGCACTGCCTAGGCTGCGTCAAGTGACTCCTCCTGCTCCTCCCGGAACCCAGACCAATCGAGCGCGCGCGCGCCCCCTCCCCTCTCTCAGCCTCGCGAGAGCCTCCGCGCGCAGAGCGGCCATGGCCTAATATGGAACCAGCGGCCGGGCGCGCCTGTCTCGCGAGAGCGGGCGGCGGCGGCGAGGGAGCGGAGCGCAGCGCAGCGCTGCGCGGGCTGCGTGCGAGCCGGCCGGGGGGGGGAGGGGCGGAGCGAGGCAGAGCGGGCGGAGGACCCTGGCCTGGCTGCCCAGCCCTGGCGTCTCGCCGCCCGTGCAGAGCCAGTGCCCGCCCCTGCCCTAGGGCTGTCTGCCGTGTCCCCTTCCGCCCGCCCCCGCCCCTGCCCCTGCCTGGGGGGTGACGGGCAGCGGTCGCGCCCGCACCTAGCAACGGCCTGTGCTGACGACAAGCCCGCGCGCGGAGTCCGGCACCAGCGGAGTGACTGTCACGGGGCCACGCTACCGATAACGGGCGGCGGCGGGGCCTTCCCTTGGACCGCCCGAGCCCGCTAGAGCGCCCTGGGGCCGGCGGGGAGGACGTCGAGCCGCGCTGTCGTCCAAGGCGGACGCGACTCGCTGGGCGGCCCCGCCGTGGCCAGTGCAGCCGCTGAGCGAAGGCTGGGTTGCTGGGCCACCCCGGGGGAGGCAGCAGGAACCCGCGAGCTGCGTTGCAAGGGGCCGTGGAAACAGCGGCTTCGTGGGGGCGGGCGGGCTGGCTGGTGTGTGTCGCGCTGTGGCGTGCGGCGGATACGTAGTCGTTCATCCCCGAACTGCCCTCTCTGCAGCCCCAGGGCAGGGGTCAGACCGGGCTCCCCCGTGGGGCCGGAGGGAGGGAAGGGGGCCGGACCCGGGCGCTCCATGGGGTGGGGAGGGCGGCTCAGAAGCGGCGGGGGCGGGGGGTTCTGGCCGCCGCGGCGGAGCTGCGGGACTATCCTGTGCACCTCGCGCCCCGCCCCCCCCCCGCCCCCCGGGGTTGGCAGTTGGCCTGTGTGTCTCGCAGCCCAGGCTGCCGCAGGTGAGCGGAGGGGTCGCCTGTTCCCGGCAGCAGGCCGGAGTTGGTCCCCGCCGAGGGCCGCGCTTGGCGAGGGAGGAGTCCGGCAGGGAGCCGGGGTCAGTGGGCCCCAATCCCTCTGTAGAGCTGCCCGGCCCCAGGGATCTGTGGACAGGAGTCCCATGGCCCCCAATGAAGTGGCCCTGAGGGCTGCAACAGCAGAGGGGGAGCTAACACTGCCGCTTTTGCCACCACTGCTCTGTGGACAGAGGACCGCCGCCTCCAGGGCGCACTCTGCCCTGGCATGACACCCCTGGCTTGGGTGCACAAGTGCTGGTGATGCTGCACCGCCAGGTTTGAAGTGGTGGCCATTACATACGGTGTGGTTCGATGGCTCTCAGAAGAACCCCCCCTATACAAATGGTTTCAGCACCCCTCTCAGATGGAGTTACATCAGAGATGGACTTTTCCCTGGGCTTAGTCATTTAAACATTTCTTTTCAATGGGACACTCCAGTTTGATGACCCTCCTTTTTATCTTCTATGTCATGGGTAATGTCAATGGCTTTGATTCCTTCCTCTTGCCTTCATTATTCCTGTGTTTTTGACTGTCTATGATCAGTGTGACTGCATGGAGCCAGATGCTGAGACTGTCAGTGCTCCCAGGCAGCTAGGGAAGTACAAAATCAAGAGAGGCATATACACTGAGGAGCACTTCCAAAAAAACTATGAGAGAAACACACCCTCCCTAAGGAATAGGGACTTCAGATTCCCCCGAGTCCAACGAAGGGTACACTGCCGGTGAGTAATATACCAGGAATTATTTAGCAGGTATGAAGAAGCTGAGGAGCCTATTCAGGTACCAATGTAAAAGCAACTACTGACCTTCCCGGTGCCCATAACTCAGTACAACAACACAGAGGGGATTGATACAAACTGAATCAAAGTACCAAACCAGTGCTCCATGTTTGGAGCAGCTAAGCAGAGACTGCTGTATGTGTTTTGCCACCCAAGATGGAAAATGTTTTTGGGGCCCTCCAAACAACTGAGCAAAACAAAAGTCATCAAGCAAAAGTGTGGAGAAAAACACACACACCAAGCAAGGATATGTGACCTCTGAATGTAAGATTTAGTGCCCCTAAATCAGGGGTGGGGAACCTGGGGGCAGGATGCAGCTCCCAGATTGCATGAATCCAGCCTCCCTCCCTCCCTCCCCCCAGCACTGGGGTGACCACACTAGCACTCTGGCCCCCCCACCCCTACCACCTCACCACAGGGCTTGAGCACACAAAATCTACTAGCCTGGACCCCCCCTTAGGCTCTGGCATGTGAGGGGGATGTGGGGAGTGTCTTTCTGCTTCTCATTTGGGGGCCATGTCAGTGAGAGTTGGGTGGAGATTTGCACTTTTCACCCACTAATTTTCTGTGGGTCAGCAGCCCCCGACCCAAAAAAGGTTCCTCACCCCTACCCCCAAATGTTAGTGTGCAGGGGGTCACCCACGTCTAAGGCAGCTGTGCATGTGAGTCAAGCTTACCACAGCACTGGGAGAGTCGCTTCCAACAAACCACAAGTCTCTGTTCATTTCACCGCTGTGATAATGGCGTACCTATGCATAGTGTGGATGGATTCTGCTAATTGTTTCAGACTCCTCTGGTGCTTCCTTCAATCCAAGCTGGCAGCCACAGACAAAAAGTTACATTGGTTTTTTTTCTGGCAATTGTGTGTGCTATTTTGTTTAAATTCTCTCAAGTACCACGTTCGGTTCCCGACTAGACACAAGATTTCCTAAGAGTATGGCAGAACTTGTACTACCTCCTTCTGCCTTACTCTGGAGCTGTGTTGCTGCACTCTAATATTCCTGCTAGGATGGGTAAGGTGAGTATGCACATTCAGTATCAGTTAATATAACCCCAGCCTGTTCTTCCCATTCGGGACTTATATGCCACCTGGGAGTTCCAGTAGCGATTTAAAGAGTCGGTTCTGGATGCTGCTGTGGCAGCGGTGGCTGGGAGTCCCAGGCTCTTTTGAATCACTGGGCCCTAGGGCAGTTGCCCTTTGCCACCACCACCACCACCTGTCAGCAGACCTTCCTGGTTCTGTTCACTCCTTCCAAAGCATCTGGCACTGATTACTGTTAGAGGACAAGGTATTAGGCTACGTGGACTAGGGATGTTAAATATCGGTTAACTGAATAATCAAGTAACCTCATGAATTCTTATCGGTTAGTCAACTAGTCAATCGTCCCCTTGCTGGCGGGGCCGGCAGCCACTGTATCAGAGGCAGCAGCACGAGGTGCCAGGCAAGAACTGGTCCACAGCAGCATGGGGTAGCAGCAGACCCTGTCTGGGGGGGGGGGGGGTGTCTGAGCTCCCAGACACAGCACAAGCCAGAACTAAGTTGGGCTGCCTGACTCCTAATACACTTTAAATGCAGAGCCGCAGGAGGGGTAAGTCCCGGACCCAGCGTGAGCCAGGACTGAGCTGGGCTGCTGGCCAGCCTGCTAAAATATTTACTCGCAAGGGAATGGGAGAGGGAAATGTGTTTAGTCTATAGCATTAACCTATAAGCTTGTGCTTATTGATTAATCGGTTAATCGACTACACTATTACATCCCTAACCTGGACCATTAGTCTAATCCTAGCATGGCTGTACTTACATTCTTAAGAACATTTAGTCTGATATCCCCATAGTACAGAACATAGTACAGGAAACACATTTGACTGTTTCCTTGATAGATGGACTAGGTGACTAAAATTGTTTTTTGCCCCAGTTTTCAAGGATTTTACGATGTTCAGTTTTCTACTTTCATCAGAATAGCAAGAATCAAAGCACTGTCTTCCTGTGACAGGGCATCTGAGCCCCGCACTCCCGCCGAAGCGCCGCCGCCTTCACTCTGTGCCGCTCAGACATGGCTGCAGGGAGTACGCACGGGGCGGGAGGAGAGGAGGTGTCTGCCGTGCGGCACGCTCAGCGTCCTCTGCAGTGCTGCGGCGTGGCATTTAAAAATGGTGTGCCGCATGATCAAGGGGGGAGGAAAGAGGACAGCTGCGGGGAAGGGAGTCCTGGCAGCAAGGGCTGGAGGAGGGTAAGGGTGGAAGCCCTGAGCAAAAGCCTTCCAAGATCAGACCGTGAAGGAGCTGAGGACTTGGGCGACCGGCGGGGCCTCCTGGCAAAGCCCGTGAGTTGACGTGTTACAGGCAGCGTCCCTGTCAACCAAAGGGGGAGTGCAGTTTTCTACCCCTCAGGGCCCTGGGTCGGGGCTCAGTGGAGAGGGTGGGCCCGGGTGAACCGGCGGAGGTTTTGTTGGCGGTGTGCCAATTGAGGCACTGCAGACGTGAATAGAGGCACCCTGAGGTGAGTAAGGGTATGATACTCAAAAGAATATCGGTTTGGCTGAGGGTACTAGGACCGCAGGTCTCAAGGCGAACCACATGGAACACTGGTGAAATGGGTGGAGGGAATATAGCCAAATTGCAAGGACGATGGAGGAAAACACCGTCAAGTGCCCCTCCTCAGGGCAGGGACTACAGAAAAGGGGAGGTGCACGCTCTCTTCCCCAAGCACACCCCTACACTTCCACTTACTATCTGTGGTAACCAAGAAATTGGTGTGTTCAGAGTTACAGGATTTTAATTCAAAGACAAATGTGTACTAACCTTCTAATGGGCACATAAAATGCCTGCTATTGATTTGAATGGAATGTAAGGGAATCAGACATAGGGATCACTATGTTGCATTCATATTTTATGTCTACAGGGCCTGAAAATAATTAATCATGGCTCTATGAGTTCTGGGCATAAAAAGGACAAAGGCCTGGTAAGGAGCCACAGAGCTGGAAATACTGAACAGCATACACAGAACTCATTTGGTTCCTTTCAGATTCTCCTGGGCACGATTCAGGAAGATCATAGTCAAGATGTTTCCTGTCCTGAACTGGTTGTGTGCTTATCGAGTCAGAGAGTGGTTCCTGAGTGACATACATGCCGGCCTAAGCGTGGGGATGGTCCAGATTCCACAAGGTAAGCAAAGAAAATATTCTTCCCGATTACATCTTTTTTTCTATTTTTATTTATATCCCATTTTTTCTTCTTTCTCCCTAGGTTAATCAGAAATTTATTCTCTAGCCATTTAGGGTCCTAAAGTGGATAGAGTTTGTATATGTATGCTTTTGTGTATATGCAAGTGCAAGTATTTTTTTAAACAACAGATCCTTTGAGAGGGAGAAAAACCTAGTCAAGCTCTAAAAATAACTTTAATTAATTTGGGATCAAAGTTACTTTAATTAATTTGGTAATCAAAATCATATGGCCATTGCATGGTTTCATGAGATTGTTTGGATGCCCTAACTTTATTTCCATTCCTTTATATGTTGGGAGGGTGGGGATTAATTTAATCTGTACTCTGAATTGCTAGGATTTATAATGCTTGGTTCTGGTATAATTGTAACATTCCTGTAATAAATTTTACCCTAAATTACTGGTACATATTCTCAGATTTTAGCCCCATTTTAACATAGTTTTTGTTGGAGATTACACAATGGGCTCCAAGTTGACATCAGATATCCTTAACTGAATTTATAACTTGCTCTGTACAGGCCTATAAACATCTGCATACATATATTTGTACTTGTATTCAGTTGGGATGTCAACATGTACTCAACTACATGATTAACTGATAAGCCTTGGCTTACTGGTTAATTCTGTCGACTACATGCACTTCCCCCTGCACCCCATTGCTGCCTCTGTATCAGAGGCAGCACGGGTGGAGAAAGCAGGCACCAATACATTTGGGGAGCTGGCTTTTAAGACGGCTCCTGCAGAGCCGCCTGCACTCCTCCTGCCACCTCCCACAGAGGCAGAAGCACGGGGTGGCAGACAGCAGCTGGCATGCATGGGAAGCTAGCTTTTAAGCCGTCTCTCTGCACTTGCTGACTCCGCGGAGCAGTCTGCCCCCCCTTGCTGCTTCCTACAGAGGCAGCGGGGGAGGAGGGTGCAAGGTGGGAGCACGTATCAGCTCCCATGGAGCTGCTTGCCCTCTGCTCTGCTGCCTCTTTATCAGAGGCAGTGGGGGCAGGGGACAGGCAGGAGCCAGTGCTCATGGGGAGTCGGCTTAAAAGCTGGCTCCCCATGAGCACCAGCTCCCACCTGCCCTCCCTGCATGTAAACATGTAACTGCTAGAATTTCAAGCTGTTACACATTTACACAAATACCTGATAGTTAACATCCCTAGTATTCAGCATATACTTTCATGCACAATATTGGATATACACAGAAACATACATGGGCTCCCAAACACACATGCATACTCCATGTACACCTTCTAAGGTTTAGTATTCTATTAGTGTTCTTTGTGACAATGAGGTTTACAGCTCATCTACAGGTGCCAATAATGTTGATCAGGACCTGCGGACCTTCATGAATGACTTAGCTCCAACTTCTAGAGCTAAAACTGAAAGGAGACTATTTAGAAGATTTTTTATTGGTCAACACCCTTGAATCTGGATATATTAGAACCCTCATAAAATCCATTTTATGTTTCTAGTTTCTGGGTCATATCTAGAATCAGAAAGGACTTAATTATATTCAGACGTGTCTGAAATACCATGAGAACAACTTACCTTTCAAGATTTCCATCCATTGGGGCTAAAATCTCAAAAACAATTCTCAGACTTCACTTTTAGTCATTCTGAACCGGAACCTAAGCTCTGATCTGGCCTCAAACCTAATCCTCATTTTAAATCTAACTTGGAGCTGTATGTGAACACCTCCTAACCCATCTATAATTTACTAAATGAGTTGCAGAGAAAATTTGGTAGTCATCTCCTTTTGTAGAGCTGCTTGCTTCCAGTGAGCAGGAGCAAACATCAGATTGCTGTGAACTGTATTTTTTATACCCTTCAGGGCAATTTAGCATCTGATTACCATTAGGGGGCCTAAGTGAAATGAGTTTGTGGTTCCAAGTCCAGTTTCTCGTTAACACGGGTTCATGTCACAAAACCACCGCTAGGTTTGGCACAAACAGTCCCCCTAGTTGTTTGTCTCAATTCTTGACGTCGCTGCAGAATGGATTATTGGGGCCAAACTGTCCTGTCACATCTGGAGGTGCTTTCTCCAGACATAGATTTAGACAGTGAAGGGGCAGTGTGAGGGAACTGTGCATTGCTGCTTGCTGCCTGTGTTGTGTCTGTTCTCATGAAAAATACAGAGCTTCATTCTCCCAGGCTATCACGCTGGCACTTTTCACCAGCAGAATTCCACTTCAAAAATAAAAAATAAATTAGAAGATAACGTCTCTCCAGGCATGCTTTGCTTTTAGAAATGTATGTTTTTCTCCAGGACTGTCAGGAGTTTTGTTAACGCGGTTACCACTACCAATTGTCAATGGCTTCTATTCTGCATTTTGCTGCTCATTGACTTATGTCATATTTGGGACCTCGCGCCATATCTCCATTGGTAAGTTTTACTCTGCTCTATGAATTGGGTCTCTGGGACTTATGGGGTCATGTGCAGAGTTGTCATTAGAGCATGTGGGAAGTGCCTATACCTATCTTTGTCTCGTCTCATCTCATCTTACTTGTCAGTATGGTCTAGTCCAGTCACCTGCGTGGGTTTTGGTTCCAGTTCTGTACTGACTTGTGTGATCTTGAGCACATCACTTAGGATTCAGCTGTGCACTACCGTGTTTGCCAATGAGGGGCAACCTAGGCTAGTGAGTGGGTCGCGTGAGGGGCCCTCCATCTCAGTGGGCTGCAAGATTGTCAAAACCAAGACGCTGTCCCAGGAATAGGGTAGTTTTGCTCACAGCACTTGAGCACCTAGAATTTGTGAGGTGTGCCAGTTGAACCGTAGCAGCACTTTGATTGGATGCAGAGCTAGCGTGCGGCTCTGACAGTCAGCGTTGTGTGCAACCAGCACCCACCTCACTTCATGTGCTCTTGCTTTAAGTGTGTGTCACTTCAGTAATGCTGGTAGGAAAAAATTAGGCGGACAAAAACCATCAGAATCTGGCAACCTCGTGCGTGGACAAGGGTAAACAAAATGTTTCATAGGCCACACACAGAACCCTGGGTCACATGCAGTGGGGACCAATAGCTTCCATGGGCCCACAGGCAAGGTCTGGGGGGAGCTGGCTCTGCGCCCTGGAAGGGACAGGGCCTTAGGTGAAACGGGTGGCGCTGGGGCAGCCAGCCTTCAGCACTGACTGGATCATGGTGCTGGATCCCCACCCCCAGCCCTCAGAGCTGTGCGGAGCGTGTGGTGATGCGCTCTGGTGATGATTTAAAGGGCTCAGGTTGTTGCTGTTGCTACTGCATCAGTAGCAGCAGCAGGTGGGAGCTCTGGGCCCCTTTGAATCACCAGGCCCTGGCGAAAGTGCCCCCTTTCCCTGCTGGGCTGCAGGTTGCCCACCACTGTTTTATGCCCACACAAGGGAGTACGGTGACTACTTGCTCCTTTGCTTGGGCTATCTGCATCACAGATACCTGCACAAAGGAGAGAGGAAGAATGCCATGGCAGAGTCATCAGCAACAGCGACAGGACTCACACAGAATACTCTTCCCGCCTCTCCCCTGTCATCCCTGAAAGCAAGTGGGGAACCAGACTGTGACCGAGTCAACATTTGGCTTCTGAGCTGCTTGTGGGGTCATGCAGCTGCCTGCCACTATTGCATTCTGAATGCATTCAGGAAGAGTGTGGAACCATACGCAGGCCACCACATGGGAAAGAGAGCATTTTACAAAGAGATCAACACATGGATTGAAGATAGAAATCTGTGAGCCGATTTATTTTTGGCAGTGGTTCTCATCCCAGATCTCTGTTTTCCCTTCCTTTCAGGCATTCAGCTAGATCTCAGTATACAATCTAGATGCAGTAATTATTTCTCAGCTATATAATTCTGAGATTACATTTTTGAGTAACAGATAAGTGATTTGGGGTCTGGTGGTTCTGGTTTCTAAACATTTTCCCTTTAAGTGGATACAAAATGGACACCTGAATTACCTTCACACTGCTCCTGCCAGCAAATGATCACCTTCTTGCTACATTAGAGTTGACATAGTGACTGAGTGTGTGGGGTGGAGCAGGGAATGAGGTGTCAGGCCTGTGCTGTCTTCTTTTCCTGGCTTGGCCATTGCCACTGACTCATTGTGGCCTTTAACAAGTCATTTAAACTTTCTATGCCTCTGTTTCCTCATCAGTAAAATAGGCACAATAGTATTTAAGTTCCTCATGAGCGTGTTTTGAGAATGAACTAATATTTGTGATCCACTGAGAAAGGTACCCATCTAAGAGGAAAATCTTTCTTCGTGATGTTGTGTTGGTTCTACAGATCCCTGCTGTGTGATTGTTTATCCTGTAATATGACAACAGAACCAGTTTCAAAGTGATTAGCTAGTGAGAGAATGTGCACACGCTCTTCTCTTTCAGTATTTCAGACCAAGGGTGTAAAAGCACCCAATTCGCTGTCCTATTCTTCTCTTGCCATTCAGCTGAGTGGACACGGTGCCCTATTCTATGCCTGCATCTTACAACAGTGTTTGGTTTTAAAGTATTGGTCTAGCATAGGGCTGTCAAGCGATTAAAACATTTGATCGCGGTTAATGACATGATTCATCGCATGCACTGCCCCTTTGAAACGCTGGACTGGCACTACAAAGGGGCAGCACAATGCGGAGCCGGGGATCAGCTGGGCACTGCGGCTGATCCCGGGCTTTGCATTGCACTGCCTCTTTGAAGCGCCGCCGCGGCGCCTAGAAGGGGCAGCGCGTTAGGAGTCTGGGATCAGCTGGAATACCCAGCACTCCAGCTGATCCCCGGCTCCTAATGTGCTGCCCCTTTGAAGCACCGGAGTGGCACTTCAAAGGGGCCGTGCAGCATTAAAGCCTGCGATTAACACATTAAAAAATTAATGCATTAATCCTGCCTTGCGTTAATTGGAGGCGTTATTGCAGATCAGTTGACAGCCCTAGTCTAGCAGTAAGTTCATAGGGTTTCCCCACACAGTTTGGTTTTATGTTTAGACTATGAATCTTAGATCTTTTGTTTCTCCCTTTAATCAGATGAGGGAGAAAAGAGTCAGGATTCAGGATTTCTTACCCAGACTAAATATTACTATGAAGAAGGTTTCTCTGGATCTTGGCCTAAGAAAGAATCCTTTGATCTTTTGGAAAAGGATTCTGTTTCTGTTATGCCAAGCAGCTGTTTCGGATTTCTACCTAAGAAGTCCTTGAATCCAAGAGAAAAGGATTATATCACATGATTATTGGAGGTTCTCCTGGAACTGAGCTTGGCCGTAGATCTTTCAACCCTGAGGACAAGAAGTCTGAGTTCCTTGTGAATAAAGCAGTTAGGTTCTCTAGAAGACCAGGACACTCATTAGATTCACTTCTACTTCTGACAAGAAGACAACCCAGTAAATGGGAAAAGTAGCATCCAGAATTTGTGCACGAGTCTCCTGAATATGTAGAGATTAGGCAAAAGATTGTTTTGATTGTGTCTCTGTGCAGACAGCACCGTGGAGTTTATGGGTTGAAAGGTCATACAGATTCCTCGGATCCTTTGATTTAGATCCCAAGAATCTGAGTTTGATGACTGTGATAGACTTCCATAGTTGGGATTTATGGGAAAAATGACATGGACAATGTTCCCTTTAATCTTTTCCATCCATGTGCAGAATACATTTTTTTGTGCACTGAGGCATGTGCGAATGTGCACTACCAATAGAAACACAAACCTAGCTGTGGGGGTTCTGCTAATCAGCTGGGTGGCATTTGAATTTCTCCTGAGCAGCCGCAGAGCACCCATCTTTCAAAGAACACTGGAAGAAGAAAAAGGGGTTATTTACCAATGTAGCTTTCGATCTCTTACATGCTGCTTGTGCAAAGCTACACAACTCACTTTCTTCCACCTCCCCTTGAAGCTAGAGATGAACTGTGAGGTCAACAGGGAATGGTTCTAAAATAATAGAGCAGCGGGAAGTGCACACAGACACACACACTCTTGAAGGCTGACTGCTTTGAAATGGGCATCTCTGGCTGAGTGGCAGGCCAGGCCAACTCCAAGTGGCTTGACAGAGGCAATATATCTGAAGATTAGCAGGTAATTGGGTAATAAGTAACCTCTTTTTACTCCTTGTCTCTGCTGGGGATTTCTCCTTTGAGATTTCTCCTAGCTGATTTTGTGGATAGAAGTCTCTCTACTGATTCCAGAAGCTGGAATACTACAAGTAAAGACTGAGCAGAAACAAGTGAACCCATTATATTACAAAGGGCAAACTGGACATGAACCATTGCCCCATCAGTCAAAGGCCTAAGGGTCTTTGGTCAGAGACAAGACTGCTGTAATGTAAATGGTAAAATGGTGAATGGCCACTGGATCTCAGTAAGTGGGTAAAGGGTGCCCACTAGCCTTTGAGCCAGAACTACACTTTCTTCTTCAGCTAACTTCTTTCACATTCACTCTTCAGTCTGTATGACCGTGGGGTGAGAGCCCATTTAAAGTCTGTATTGAAATAATCTTTAGTCATGCATCTGGGCAACTTGATAGATCATGTGAGGTGAAGCAGATGGAGTCTGCTCTTGGTTGATATATCAGGATCGTCATATATTTGGGAATTTAGAGTGAGTGAGACAGAGTGGATTGATTTAAATCAAGGCAATTTAAATCACCAAAAATCATTGATTTAAATCAAATTTCCAAAAAACCTAAAACTGACTTGCAATTAATTTTGGAGTAAGCTCCATTGAACTTACTGGCACGTCTGTTTTTTGAGAAAACATGTATAGAATGGGGTTCCCTTGGAAAAGTTTAGTTATGCTGAAATAAAATAAGGAATAGACTTATGGCATCACTATTATGGTCTGTGGCCATGATGTTCCAAAATAAGGGACACGTATAATGTAATATAACATAAGAAAATGACACTCAGTGGCAACTGTCAGCTCTAGATTTCTCTTACTGCTGCTTTCTGTATTGTATGCTTAAGGGACAGATTATAAACTTAGTTAACTAATTAAGCCAGTCATAAGGATTAGATAAGCTAAACTTTATTTTTTGGCTACATGCAACACAGCAAGCAGCTTGGGAATTTACTTTTAAAATCACATTTATACTAAAAGGCATAGAGAAAGTTTTGAAGAATGAATGATACAGTGCAAAGTGAACTATTTAAGTTACTAACCAGTTGATCCACTCAGCCACATCCACATCTTCATCTGCATCAGGGGTGGGCAATAATTTTTGATGGGGGGGGCACTCCAAGAATTTGGAAAGTGGTTGAGGGCCGTACTCTTCCATATCAATAGAGGAGGTGGGGGGTATGGGCTGGAGGCTGGGTGCAGAAGGGAGTTTGGGGTAAGGGAGTGGGGTGCAGGATGGCTTGTGGGGCTGGGAGGGAGTTTGGGTGAAGAAGGCAGTTGTGACCTGGGTTAGGGGATTAGGGTGCAGGAGTTTGGGTTGTGACTTTGGGCAAAAGACAGCTGTGACCTAGGGAAGGAGACTAGGGGGATAGAGGGGTTTGGGTTTGGAGACCTAGCGCAAGAGGGGGTTGTGCCTTGGGGCAGGGAACTGGGTTGCAGGGGTTTGGGTTGTGACCTGCGGCATGGGATTGGGGTGCAAGATCTGAGAGGGGCTATGGGGGCAAGAGGGGGGCAAAGAGTTTGGGTTGTGACCTGGGGCAGGGTAAGGGTACAGGGTCTGGGAGGGGAAATGGGGACAGAAAGGGAGCAGAGGGTTTGGGTTATGTGGGGAAGGAGGGCAAAGGGTTGGGGTGTCAGAGACAGGCTGTGGCTGGGAGACTTATCTGCTTGACTCCCAGCCAGCAGCCTTCCCAAGCAGACTCTCTGCCTGCCCTTTCCCGCCCCGGCTGCAAGGGCCATGTGGTTTTTGAACAGGTACGAACATGAGGGAAGGGTTCTTCCTAAGCTGCCTGTTGATAATGGCCACATTTCTCAGAAGGCATGGGGGGCAGGCAGGGAATCTGCCCGAGTTTCCCCACTGCATCTGCAGGCCAGATCTGGTGGCTTGGTGGGCCGAATCCGGCCCATGGGAGGGTATTTTGCCCAGGCCTGATCACGTCATTTTCTCCCAATAAGCAGCTTTTCTTGTGATGTTTCCTTCTTGCAACTAGGCCCTGCATCATCATCATCTTCTTCTTCAGCACTGCTTACACTTGACACAGTTTCCTTTTTTACCCAGGGAATGAATTTCTTCACAGTATTCCCAGATAGGACTCTCTGACGCCCAGAAGCCATGACAGTTTTTCTGTGGCAAAAGTGTTGGGGAATATAGGAAGCTGCGTGTGCGCTGAAAAGTGCCTTCCCCTTTTCTTTCCAGTCCACTCCATTGTTCCTTTCTGGTCTGCCTCCATCCTTTCCTATATATTGTCTCTCTGACTTTAAGACAGTGTCTTAACTAACTCCTCTGCTGTGCTTGGCCAACGTCCATCACCACGTAAGCACAGAACGAAAACAATCCGATCAAGCCTGTGTCTCTGTTTGCACATTACTGTTTAGTCTGCTGAGAAACTGAAATTGGAAGCCCAGAACCTTCAAGAAGCAAGAGCTAGTAGTTAGGTTGGACAGACTAGAGCCACTAATTCATTTTTATGAGACTGTAAGTGTATGTATAACATTTTTGTGATAAATTTAATCATAACTAATTTTTACTGATGTTTTTAAAAAATAAAAAACAGATTTAAATAAAAAATACAATTTAAATAAAATCACCTTTTTTATTTAAAAAAATCATTGATTTTTATCCATTCTGGAGTGAGAATCAGTGTTTGAGACTTGATGCAACACACGATTTTATACAACTTTTAAAAGGTGTATGTTTGTGAGTGTATATACATCCACACACACATATACATGATCTTCTAGTGAATGGGCAGGAGTGAAAGATGGATTTGTGGCTGCAGGAAATCATGCAACCTTCATTTTCTGTTCTCTGGTCACAGGTTCATTTAGCATCCTGAATGCAATGGTGGCAGATGTTCTGAAGACTTTGAATTTCAGCCCTGTATTGATGGCTAATGGTACCTTTGCCAATTTCTCAGATGCAAATTTTATGAAGAGTTACATGGAAGCCTTGACACTTACTGCATCAACAACATTTCTGACTGGTATCATCCAGGTATGAGTTGCATTCATTTTAGCTCCCTATGGATATGGCCCACCTCACTAGTGGTGAGAAAGTTTAACCTCTTGGTAGCTCTAGTTCTCTGGTTTGTACCATGTCCACCTTGAACCAGAGAACTAGAGCCTGTTCGGAAGAGATCTTCCAGAAAAGCTTATTTCGAAACAGAGCGTCCACACGCAAAAAGCGCAAAAAAATTGCGATGCGCTATTTCGAAACAGAGCGTCCACACGGATTGGATGCTATCTCGCACTTAAGGCCACCCAGAACCAGTTCAGGCAGGGCATTAGGTCAGCAGTTGCTTCCTGGAGCTGCTGCCTAAAGCTGTCTGAGATGTGTGCTTAAAGGGACCCCCCTGGTCAGCCGTTTCTCAGGTTCTTCTGCTTGCTTGCCTACTTCTCCGAGGGACAGCAAAGCATTTCCTCTGCGTGCTTTGGTTGCCCTGCCTTTGGACACCACATCACTCCCTGCCATGGAGCTGGAGCTGCCTCTGGGCACGTGATGGTCCCACACTGCCATGCCAGTTTCTGCAGCAGTTTCTGCAGGCTGCCTTCATGACTCTGCGTGGGCTCGACTTAGAGCTGATCATGGAGGACCTCTGCCTGTGTGCGGGAGCGATGCCCTTGCAACTGCACCCCACAGTGGAGCAATGCTTCTGGTGGCTGGACACTAGTTCCAACTGGTGGGACCAGCTGGTGATGGAGCAGTGGGACGACCAGCAGTGGCTCTGAAACTTCCGTATGAGGAAGGAGACGTTCCTGGAGTTGTGTGCCTGGCTTGCCCCTGCCCTCCGACGACGGGACCTGCCATCCCCCTGGAGAAGCGGGTCACCATCGCTGTCTGGAAGCTCGCCACCCCCAGACAGTTACCAGTCCATGGACAACCAGTTTGGCGTGGGGAACTCAACCATCAGGCCCCTCCTCATGCAGGTATGGCGCTCTCGGGCTGCAGTCCCTGGAGGGTAGGGGGAGTACTGGAAAGGGGGACCCAAAGGAAAAGGGGGGTTGGGAGTGTATTGGGTGGGGTGGGGGTGGCAGGCGGAAGGGCAGAGGGGTGGGCTTCATATGGGGTGGCTCCTGGGGTGTTTGTGGGGGAGGGCAGGGAAAGGTGGGGAGAACTCAGGGACCTCCCAAGGGCTCTGGCAGCCTCTTTGATTCTCTGTTTTGTTTCTTTGTTTGTCTCCTTCTGCAGGTGGTGAGGGCCATTAACACCGTCCTGCTGCGCAGGGTCATCCGCCTGGACTACCTACACCCCATTGTCGCTGGATTTGCCATCCTGGGCTTCCCCCACTGTGGGGGGGGGGCTATTGATGGAACCCACATGCCCATCCATGCCCCTGACCACTGGGCAGCACAGTCTATTAACACAAAGGGATACTTTTTTATGGTCCTGCAGGCCCTGGTTGACCACCGCGGCCAGTTTACGGATATCTTCGTTGGCTGGTCAGAGAAGATGCACAACACCCATGTCTTCCACAACTCCAGGCTGTACCACAAGCTGGAAGCCAGCACTTTCTTCCCTGAGCGCAACATCGGGGTCAGGGACATTGAGATACCACTGTGCATTGTGGGGGACATGGCCTACTGCCTAATGCCATTGCTTATGAAGCCATACACCAGCCACCGAGACCAGACCAAGGATCACTTCAATGGCTGCCTGGGCAGGGCCTGCATAAATGCACCTTCAGGCCCAGACGACAGGCAACGTGAGCTGCACTGTGGCTGGAGGCTCTGAGGGACGGCTTTCTGCCACAAGCCCTGTTCCCTGTGTCTACAACTTTAAGAGCTGCCAGGGAACAGGAACTATAGAGTTGTGATGAGTGTGGATGGAGTGGCCAGCAGGGTACCTGTAGGATTTCCTGGGGGGCCTCTTTTTTCGAAATAACTCTCTATTCCGCATCCACACACGTCCCCTTCCAGAAGAGGGCTTATTCCTTGTGCCATAATCCCACCACCTTCTATTTACAGAGCTTAAGTTTTTCCAGCAGCAAATTCAGCTACCTGCCTGGGGAGCATACACAGCCACTCTCTAGCTCCTCTCCTTCACTTCCCCTCTGGCTGCCTTATCTAGCCTGCTGGCTAATGAGGCCCACAGCTGCTTCCCATTAGCCCTTCAGGCTTGGGCTTCCTCAGCTGGCTGTAAGTGGCCTTTTCAGCCAGGCTGAAGTGGCAGAGCTCTGGTATAGCCAGCAGTCTGTCACGCTGTACAAAATGGGTGAGAAATGCCTAGCAAGCTGTTTTGTAGCATTTACATGCATTGTGCAAAGTGAATGCAACAAGTACAACTAAGCACACACAGTGTAAGGCAGGGGAGAGTCAGGTGTTTGGTGTTTGGAGAGGCTCCAAAGGAGCAGGTCACTATGCTGACTGGGCTCACTCCTTTTCATGCCACCTCTCCTCATTCCACGCTTGTCTTCCTTTCAGTTGCTTTTAGGCTGCTTCTGCCTGGGATTTGTCACAACGTATCTGCCACAGACCCTCATTGACGCTTACCTTACTGCAGCAGCGCTGCATGTCATCGTATCCCAGTTTTCCTTCATCTTTGGGATTGTGATCAACTTCCATATGGGCCCCCTGGCCATTTTTTACGTGAGTAAGCTGAAAGCTTGGTTCAGAGAAGTGCCTGCCTCTTGGAGGGGAAGGGGATGAACAGCTTCTGAAATTAAGACAGTTTCAGTACAAGTACTGAGGAACTACGCATGCCTCAACAATAGCTATGTTCACTCTTCCTGGGAGGGTGCATTATACAGGGTGTACGGATTTTTTGGAAGCTTGTAGAAGAGTGGAGCTGAACAAAATATATTGTCATCTACTCACTTTAGAAAATACGGTGAGAAGCATAAAGCCATACTTGTGCTGCTGTTTTCTGTATTGCTGTCTATAGAAAACGTGTACAATTTTGCTGTGTTCTCAGTAGCTGTCTCTCTCCTCCTAGTAAAGGGCCTATCTGTTCAGATTCAAGTCATTCATTATCATCCTGTTAGACACTGAATGTGAAAAAGTTGTGATATCTCCTTCTCATCCACTCTGTGATGTTTCCCTTTCAGAACCTGTTTCAGTACTGCATGGCGCTGCCGAAGGCTAATTCTACCAGTATATTGCTATTTCTGGTTGGCCTAGTCATGCTGAGGGTCAGCAATTGTATCAAAATAACTTACAAGCACAGCCCTGTTGCATTCCCTATGGAATTTCTCCTGGTAAGTGTTCTCCATATGTCCACTATGATAACTAAAATTAACAGAAACCAGCAAAGTCTCTCTATATGAAAAACACCTTGTTTTGGTGGTTAGAGCATGGAGCTATGAGCCAGGAACTCCCATGTCCCATTATCTGCTCCGCCACTAATTTGCTTTGAATAATTCACTTAATCTCTGTTTCAGTTCGTCTTGCCCCTCTCCCCATGATTTTAAACACCCTTATCTCCTGAGGATCCTGGGAGGAGTAACTAATATCTGTCAAGGGCTATGTAAATACAAAGTATTGCTCAGAGATGGGTCCGAACTAAAACATCAGGTCTACACTCTGGATCAGAGTTTGAACTTATTACCTTTATTCATTGTGGGCAAAATTAGAACCGTGCAGCTAAACACTCATTGGGGTTTCTAAATATGGGTCTGAATTTGGACTTCCCAAGATGTTGAGGGTGTTCAGACTCATTCTATTCCAGAGAGAGAGGTTCTAACTGTGGGTTCAGATTTTGTTGTTGACATCTTTCATTTACTTTTTATCTTTCTCTTTTTCTGCTCCCGGGTCTTTTTATTAATTATCAAAAATATTAAATGTAAAAATTAGTTCAGAAAAGGCTGAAAGTAATACTGGCCATTTTGTTAGGCCAGGAGTCTGAAAGTTCAGTGGTTCAGAGGTTATTTCCCCAAAGAATATGGCACTCAGAGTCCAACTCCAATTCACTTCAGTGGAAGTGGAGGCTGTTCAGCACCTTGTAGAACAGAGTCCATTTCCAACAATGACCATGAGGGAACCCAGGGTCAGAGACTGTAAACTAGTTTCCATCCTGGTGAAAGAAAACTTTAACTCTTTAGTGTTCCAGAATTACCAAGTCAGTAAGAAAGTTGATTGTAATACCTTCTTGCATGGGATGCCTCCCACACTGCCACAGCACAATCAGGGTCACTTGTAAGAAGCTCAGACATCCCCTTAGCAATCTATTTTATTTAAAAGAACATTTTACAGGTTATTTCATATTTCTCAAAGAAAAAAAATCTGTCAATAGCGCCTATAATTATTCCTGTGGAATTTTGAACACTCCCTTGTTAAATTATGATAGAATTTTTTAAGAGCAAGTGTTTGGCTTTCTCCTCGTCTTCCATTACCACAGACTAGAAACTGCTTTTCTTACAGAATATTTCTTAAGAAAGCATTTTGTAGCATGTATGAATAGACAGTCCCTGCTCCTCCAAAATGTTACTCTTCATAAGTTTCCTGTTTTCTTGCCCAGATTATCACAATCACCATGATTGCTAACCATGTGCATCTGCATGCCGAATCCAGTATGGTTGCGGCCAAAATGGTTCCACACAGGTAGGCAATCTACAGTTCTGAATGAGAGCGTACTGTTTAATGATACATATCTTTCAGTCTCCTGAAATCTGACTTGAGATGGTGACTTAAAAATGAAGATTCCTTTAGCCCATTGCCAACAATCCTGTGGATGGCCCTGCAAGGAACACTGTTAATTCGAATTCATCGTCTAAATCAGTGGTGGGCAGCCTGTGGCCCTTTGGAGTTCTGTGTGTGACATTTTATTTACCAGGGCCCACACGAAGCATTGCCAGATTCTGCTGGTTTTCATCCACATAGTGTTTTTTCCTACCAGTATTACAAAGTGAGAAGCACGTAACTCTAGGGTACGTGAAGTGAGGTGCATGCATGCTGACTGCACACAAGATTGAGAGCCATGTGCTCCCTGTGCAGTCAATCACAGCACTGCTACACTTCGATCAGCATACCCTGCAAATTCTAGCTACGCAGGTGCAATTAGCAAAACTGCCTTATTTCAGGAGACTGTCTTGGTTACAACAATCTTGTGACCTAATGAAATGAATGAGGGTCACTCATGCAGCCCACTTACTAGCCATTCATCAAGGAATTCTCATGAGATGGCAGTGACCACCCCAACAAGATTCAGAGCATCCCCTGAAGGGTGCTATATGCCATCAGCTGAGGTCTTGAACAAGGGGCCTGTACATCAGGCGCAGAAGAAGATTAAGACAGTTTATTCTCTGCTATTCCAGGTTTCTGCCTCCTACACTTCCAGACTTATCAAATTTAAGCAGCATTGTAGCCCATGCCTTCTCCCTGGCTATTGTAAGCTACTTCCTTCTCATTTTTGTGGGAAAGAAGTATGCTTGTATTCACAACTACAACATCTCCAGCAACCAGGTGAGAGCAAAAATACATGCTTCCTAGACCATCCAAACTGGTCTTACTCATCACTAACCAAAGCCATTAACTAGCTGGGAGTGTAGTGGGAGTCCTAGGGGCAGAGCAGAAATGCAGCATCTGAAGAAAGATAAATGTGAATAGTGGGAGGGAGGGGGGAGGTAAGGCTGGGCTAAAAGAACTTCTTCTACAACCTGACCTCTGGTTGAGGACGCACCCCCAACCTATGCCAGTGAATTTTGGAACCTGTTCAGAGAGCTGTGCCTACTGATAAGGCTCCACAGCATCCAAACATTAATAGCAAGGTTATAAAAAAGGCAGAATAGCCACATTTCCTTCCTTTCTGTAGCCACCTGTTGGTGTAAGGATCTTTTCTGTCTGGAGTGACGAGACGGGAAATCTTTGACCCCAAACTCCATTATTTCTAGCGCACTATAGTTGGTAACTAACAACTTTGTGCCATTTCAAATTCACCTTGTTATGGAGGCATTAAGATTTCATTAGGATGGAACTAAGGCAGTTAGGAAGTCAGGGTGACTTCTTGTAGCCTTCAGGGATGAATACAAAGGGAATGTCACTTGCACCCAGCGTTTGCATAGGTGCATTTGCTGTGCATGTTAACTGGGGTGTCATTCAGGGTTCTAGAGTTCATGCTCAGAGGACTCTTTTAAAAGAAGGAACAGAAGTTGTTGAGGCCAGAGCATCAGGTATGGATATGTGGTACCATGAAAGGGAACACCTTCGCAAGCACTGCTTTCCAGACAGTTCCCAAAGCTTAGCAGTGCAAGGGGACATCCAATAAGTGGGAACATACTGAAATATCATTCCTAAAAAAGCCACAGTTCCTATGATCAGTAACAAGTTTGGGGGTTGTGTGGTTTTTGCTTTGTTTGTGTTTTACAGGAACTCATGGCTGTGGGGCTATGCAATGTCTTCAGTTCATTTTTCAAAAGCTTTGCCATCAGCTGTGCTGTTTCTGGGACTGTCATTCAGGAGAAGACAGGTGGAAAAACACAGGCAAGTTGGGCTGGTTTTATGAGCTGCAACACTTGATCATAAGGTCAAGCTTCCAGATTCTCATCTAGGATCAGTATAATTCCATTAAGACCTGATTTTCCTCTCAACAATTTACAGATTTCTGTAAACACCACATTTCACAATTATGCCTATACAATGTTAATTCTATCCCCTGAAGCCCCTGTAAAGTTGTCAACTGTATAATCACATACTACTGTATTTGTCACAGTATCTCTAGACATCTGCACAAACATCTACATTTGCTACTTCTACTATGCTAAGACATGTTAGTGATGGTCTTGCAATCAGAGGCACAAGGTTTCCTTTGTCCTTTCCTTACTTGAAGGAGGTCTCAAATCCTCCTGCTTGTACCCTTTGTAGGCAAACAGTCCTGCAGCTGAAAAGGCAAATATGTCTGAGTGGTATGCAATGTCACCAAACTCTTTTCGAATCCTATGAGTGGGATTAGGCTAGTGGTCTCCAACCTTTTTAAGCACGAGATCGCTTTTTGAATTTAAGTGCAATCCAAGATCTACCTCAAATATAAATACCCTTGCCCCTCCTCCTTCCCTCTCCTTCTCCGAGGTCACACCCCTTCTCACTCCATTCTCCCTCTCTTGCCCATCCTCACTTACTTTCATCAGGCTGGGGCAGAGAGTTGTGGCACAGGCTCTGGTCTTGGATTTAAGGGATCTGGAGTGTGAGAGGGGCTCTGAGCTGCTCTTGGGGCAGGCAGTTGGGCTGTAGGCAGGGGCGGCCCGTGACTATAGGCGGATTCGGCCACCGCCTAGGTCGCTGCCTTCAACGGGGCGCCCGATGATGACGTCACTCCATTGACGGCCCTGCAGGCGGGGGCGCCGATTGCGCGTTTTGCCTGGGGCGCCAGCTGCCGCAGCTGGCCTCAGGCCGCTCCTGGCTGTAGGAGGGGTTCTAGGAGCAGGCTCAGGGATGGTGTTTGGATGCAGGGATGCTCGGGGCTTGAGGAGCAGAAGGGGGTTCATGACTGGGGTAGGAGTTCAAGATGTGGGCTCCAGCTGGGCACTGCTTACCTCAGGTGGCTCCTGGTTGGTGGTACAGTGGGGCTAAGGCAGGCTCACCCCTGCCCTGGCCCTGCACCACTCCCTAAAGTAGTCAGCACACTCCATCCCAAGTCCTGTTGGGCCCCCTCTCTGCTTTGTGGAGATATGATACAGAGTGGGAGGGGGCACCCTGACATCAGCACCCCTCTTCTCCCTTCCCTGCCCTGCATAGAAAGCAGTAGGTTCCCTGGGGGAGGGGCAGCTCCAAGGCAAAGGGCAGGAGATGAGCAGCAGTGGGGGGGCGGGGCAGCTGAAGTGCTGGCACTTGATCACCTCTTGGCCAAACCAGTCAGGATCACCTATCAGAGGCTCCAAGATCTACCAGTAGATCCCAATCGACTGGTTGATGACCGCTGGATTAGGCCAAGAGGATGAGAAGCACGGGGAAAGCTGGAGCTTTCATGGTACAGGGTGTGACACAGTAATAGGACTTTTGAAGTCCTGTGTCCCATTGTAACATGAAATCCAGCATTAGTATGTATACACTTGCCCCCTACTTCAAAGTAGGGAGGCAAATGAAGCATACCGAAGTTGCAAATCAAGCCCGTGATTTAAATATCCCGCGCTTGATTTGCATATTCCCAGCCAGTCGCCATGTTTGAAATTCACTAGCCTGGAGTAACTGCCCACGTCTACACGCGGCAGTGAAACGGGAGTCCGATTTAAAGCCCTAACTTGAATTAGCTGGTATTCCTCCTGCAATGAGGTTTACCAGATAATTCGAATTAGGGGCTTTAAATCGAACTCCTGTTTCACCGCTGCCTGTAGACGCAGGCAGTTACTCCAGGCTAGTGAATTTCAAACATGGTGACTGGCCGGGAACATGCAAATCAAGCGTGGGATATTTAAATCCCAGGCTTGATTTGCAACTTTGGTATCCTTCATTTGCCTCCCTACTTCGAAGTAAGGGGCAAGTGTAGACATACCCTCAGTCAGATGTGCTGCTGGTGGCTGTACAACCTTTGATATTTCTGAGGAACTCAGCGGAGGAGCAAGACGTGGACAGCTCTGGAATGCATCTCTTAACGCAATATTTCTGTTCAGTTTGCAGCACTAATTGGAGCATCCATAATGTTAGTGGTTGTGCTGAAACTAGGACACTTTTTCCAGTCTCTGCCTAATGTAAGTGAATGTGAAGCAATGTAAGTAGACTGCTCCCATAATGAAGCATAATACAGAAGTTTTCCAGAATGCATCCAGTATTACACTACAGTTAATGGTTTCAAAGCAAAATCACAGATCAAACTTCCCTAAAATATATGGGGTTGAAAATTCAGATAGAAAATTTTGTATCTTTGGCCCATTTCTGGATGTTTAGAAAGAGTTTTATCTCCACCTCAGGCATAAAAGAAACTTCATAGCCAGAATCTATCATTTAAAAAAAGATTTCACTTGTTAGCTTAGTCTCCTATCTTGGAAACTCTTAGGCCTTGTCTACACTATGAGATAAGGTTGAATTTGTTAAGGTTGATTTTTAGCACTCTATTTTGTAAAGTTGAAGGTTCATGTTCCCACTGTGTGCAAGAGTTTGACATAGTTTGACATAGTGCACCCCTAGTGGGATGGCTACTGTCAACTTTACCAGTGATGCATTGTGGGATCCCACAGTTCCTGCCACCCCTTTGCATTCTGGGTTAGGCTCTCAGTGTCTAGTGGGACCAAAACAGTGAAATGGTGGTTCTGAGTACATGCCATCAGTGTCCCATAATTCACTCATATCCTCCCTCAGCACAATCTCTTCACACCCTTTTTTCACTGGTTATCCATGCAGATGCCATAGCCGGGCAAGCATGAATCCCATTCAGCAGCAAAGTGCTATGGCAGTCTTTGCAAACATCTCGTGCCTTATGGTGTAGAATGTTAAGAGCCTATTCAGGGCTCGCCTGATCGAGGGAGACTGTCCGGAGGCCATGAACAGACACCTGTGTGAAGCACTTGAATTGAGCAATTGGCAGATGTTGGCAGCAGTCAATTCCCTTGACACAGCGGAATGCCGGTACTAGTGCCATGAGACAAGCATGGACTGGTGGAACCACATAATTATGCAGCTATGGGATGATCAGGTGTGGCTGCAAACTTTTGCATGCATAAGGCCACCTTCATGGAAGTTTCCAGATTGCTTTCCCTCGCTCTGAAGTGCAGTAATACCAGAATGAGACCCGTTCTGACATTTGAGAAGCGAGTGGCAATAGCCCCGTGGAAGTTTGCAATGCCATACAGCTACCGATCAGTTGGGAATCAGTTTGGAGTAAGGAAATCTACAGTGTAGGCTGCTATGATCCAAGTAGCCACGGCAATCAATACCCTTCTGATATGGAGGGCTGTGACTCTGGGAAATGTACAGGACATAGTGGATGGCTTTGCCACAATGGGGTTCCCTAAGTGTGGTGGGGTGATAGATGGAACGTACATCTCTATCTTAGCACCCGACCACCTTGCCACAGAGTACACAAACTGCAAGGAGCTGGTGCATCACAAGGGCAGTTCACCAACATCACTGTGGGCTGGTCGGGAAAGGTGCATGATACGTGCATCTTTAGGAACTCGTCTCTTCAGAAAGCTGCAAGATGGAACTTTTTTTCCAGACTGGAAAATTACCATTGGTGGTATTGAAATGCCGGTCATGATCCTTGGAGACCCAGCCTATCCCTTGTTCCCATGGCTTATTAAGCCGTACACGGGCAGTCTGGATTGCAGCAAGGAGCAATTCAACTACAGGCTGAGCAAATGCAGAATGGTGGTAGAATGTGCTTTTGGATATTTAAAGGGAAGGTTTTCCATTTTGAAAGCAACATATCCATTGTTGTGGGGCAGCCTGCTGCATGCTCCATAATATCTGTGAAAGTAAGGGGAAAAATTTATGCCACGGGGAGAGTTCAGGCAGAGCACCTAGCCACTAATTATGAGCAGCCAGACACCAGGTCAATAAGGAGACAACATTGAAGGACACTGCAAATCAGAGAGGCTTTGGAACACAGCTTTGTGACTACTCCGACAGCGATATGATAATCATGCATGTTGCTCTTAACAAGGTGCCCCTGCATTAAGCATGCTACCCTGTAAACCCTATTAACTCCTCCCATACAACACAAGCAATAAAGATACTGTAGTTGAGAAATTATGCATTTTTATTTAGGGGACATAAGGAAGCAGGGACAAAATAGGAGTTCAGAGTGGGAGCTTCAGGGCGGGGGTGGACAAGGAACAAAAGCATATGACAATCTCCCTGTTCAGCAATCACCTAGGTCCGCACTCCAAATTTGACTTCTAGACTGTTCGACTTGCCGCCAACCCACAGACTCAGATCCAAGCCTGAACAATGCTCAGGCACCCAGCCACCAAAAGGTCAGGCTTGGAATGCCCCTCGGCCATCCTGATCCCAGATGCATGAAATTCTGGAGATCCCCCATGCAGGGGGCTGAAAGAATTTGGTGCAACTCTCTGCCTGATGGGCCAGCTCAATCAGCACACTCTGAATTGGGGCCCTGCTTTGCTTGTAGCCACCTTGAACATCTACAGTAGGACTGTCTGGAAATGGATTGCCACTTTGGCCAGGTTTGTACCAGGGAATCCCTGACGACACCTGTGGGGATGGGTCCCCAACAACTTGTAGTCCTCCTAGATTCAGGGTGTGGACAAACCCTTGTTTGGCAGGGTGTTATCCCTGACTCCACGGTGACAGAGGGGAAGCTCCAACTTCAGTGCATTCACAGGGATGCAAAGGCATACTCCATTGACCCAGAGGTTCCACAGGCTCCCTTTGCCCATAGTCAATACCCCCTTTGAGTGCATCACACTTGACTGGCGGGACCTTTCCCAAGGAGTAAGGCCAGGTTCAGTTATAACTGATCTATATATTCAGTTATATCTTATTGGACGATGCTACCCACTTGCCCGAAGCCATCCCTCTATGGAACACCAGTGTTCACACCGTTACCACCAAACTGGTGAAGGTCTTTGCCCGTATGGGGCTTTCCTGGGAACTGCTTACTGATCAGGGGACTAATTTCACTTCCCCACTATGCTGTCAGGTGTATGCCCGGCTTGGCATCCAAAAACTGCAGACATCAGTATGCCATCTCCAAACAGACGGGCTGGTTGAGTGCTTCAATAGAATGCTGAGAGGTGTACGCTGAAGAAGTTCCCCCCATCCGAGTTGTAGCAGTGGGACCAGTAACTTCTGCCTTTGCTGCTGGCAGTCTGGGAAGTACCCAATTGTCCACCCAGTTCTCTGCCTTTGAACATCTGTACTGCTGAAGCCTTGTGCTGGATTTGATGAGGGAGACCTGAGAGCACACCCCTTCTGCATCCCAAGGGCTTCTCCAATATGTATTGCAATTGCAAAAGAGGCTCACCTGGGCTGGGACCCTCGCTCAAGGAATACCTCCTGGCAGCCCAAGGGACCTAGGAGCAATACTATAACCGGAGAGCCCCAGAGAGAACCTTTGAGCCTGGTGACCAAGTATTCCTACTCCTCCCTTCTGAGGAGTCGAAGCTCCTCACTTGCTGGCAAGACCCATATGAAATCATCCTCCATGTGAGATCCATCACATGTGAGGTGCACCAGCCTGACCAGAAATAGAAGCAGCAGATCTATCATATACATCTTTTGAAGCGGTGACATGTATGTGAAGGATTGGTGATCACCCCATAATCCTCCTGAGCTAGCTCTAGGCCCCAACGTGCCTGACCTAGCTGATGGAGAAGAGCCACAACTGGGAAATACTCTGTTGGATGACTAATGGAAACAAGCTTGGTGTCTGCTGGAGGCTTTCTGGAAAACCTTTGCAACACTTCCCAGGCGGACCATGGTCACATGGCACATGATCCAGACCACTCCAGGCCAAGTAGTCTGGGAGGCTACTGCCCCCTCCTGTGACAAATGTGGGAGGTTGTGGAGAAGGAGGTTCAAATGATGCTGAAGCTGGGAGTGATTGAATGGTCAAGAAGAGAAGGCTGGAGCCCCTGGGCATTCGTTCCAAAGCCCAATGAGAGTGTCTGATTTTATGTAGATGTCAGGAAGATAAACACAATCTCCAAGTTAAATACCTATCCAATGCCCCAGACTGAGGAACTCCTGGATCTCCTTGCAACTGCCAACTACATTACAACCCTTGGTCTGACAAAAGGGTACAGGCAGATCCCCTTTGGGGATCTCCTGGGAAAAGACAGTGTTCACCACTCCATTGGGATTATTCCATTTTGTCTGGAGGCCATAGGGTCCCCGCTACCTTCCAGTGCATGATGGACCTTCTGCATCCTCAGACTGACTACACCACCACTTATCTAGATGATGATGTCATTTGTAGTCAACACTGGGAAGAGTACTTACCTCAAGTAGCAGCGGTCCTTTGGGTGCTCCAGAAAGTGGATCTCACTGCCAACCTGAAGAAGTGCCAGATCGGCTGGCAAGAGACTACCTTCCTGGGGTACCACATGGCATGTGGCCTCGTGTGCCCACTTGTAGGGAAGGTCCAAGCACTGCAGAACTGTCCCTCACCTTCCACAAAGTGGAAAGTGTGCCAGTTTCTGGGTCTAGCTAGGTACTGTCACTGCTTCATAAGAACATAAGAACGGCCGTACTGGGTCAGACCAAAGGCCCATCTAGCCCAGTAGCCTGTCTGCCGACAGTGGCCAGCACCAGGTGCCCCAGAGAGGGTGGACCGAAGACAATGATCAAGTGATTTGTCTCCTGCCATCCCTCTCCAGCCTCTGACAAACAGAGGCCCAGGGACACCATTTCTGTCCCCTGGCTAATAGCCTTTTATGGACCTAGCCTCCATGAAATTATCTAGTTTCTCTTTAAACTCTGTTATAGTCCTAGCCTTCATGGCCTCCTCTGGCAAGGAGTTCCACAGGTTGACTACACGCTGTGTGAAGAAGAGCTTTCTTTTATTAGTTTTAAACCTGCTACCCATTAACTTCATTTGGAGTCCTCCAGTTCTTCTGTTATGGGAACTAATAAATAACTTTTCTTGATTTGCCCTCTCCACACCACTCATGATTTTATAGACCTCTATCATATCCCCCCTCAGTCTCCTCTTTTCCAAACTGAAAAGTCCCAGTCGTTTTAACCTCTCTTCATACCCAGTTTGCTTCCATCGTAGCTCCCCTCCTGGCTCTCCGGTGCAAGGATAGCCAACGATATGTGCAGTGGTCAGCAGAGTGCGAGAAGGCGTTCCAAACCCTCAAGGAAAGCCTGTGTTGGGAGCCTGTCCTGTTCAGCCCTGACTTCAACTGCCTGTTCTGGTGCCTCAGAAGTTGAACCAGGGGTTGTTCTGTCCCAAGAAATAGATGGGAAAGAACACTGAGTCCTCTATATCAGCTGGAAGCTCTTTCCCCAAGAACACAATTACTCGGTCTTCGAAAAGGAAGCCCTCGCATGGGCGGTGGGTATGCCAGGTGGGAGAAGGCATTGCCTTCCCAAACTGCCAGCCTGGCCTCATCCATACTCTGTCCCCAGAACGCCTACTATAGGTGTTCTGGGGGTGGAATGATACTGTCCCCAAATGCCCACCCTCCCCGTGCTCCGGGGCCGGGGAGGCTAGGGCTATGCAGCCTCCTATTCCCCGTTCTTTGGGGCCAGGGAGGTTTGGGCCACACACTCTCCGTCCTCCCTGTGCTCCAGGGCTGGGAAGGCTGGGGTCACACGCCGCCCCACTTCCCCATAATGGGGGGCAAGGCCTAGGCAGAAGGGGCAGGGCTTGGGGCGGGGTTGGGGGCTTGTGTCCCCCAGCCCTACCTTCACCCACCGCTCATGAGCCCTCGCCATCAAGTGGGCAGTTGAGGCCCTCTGATACTACCTTCTTGGGGGCCCTTTTATTTTAATAACAGACCATACGCCATTGAAGTGGCTGCATATGATGAAAAACACCAGTGCCTGATTGATGAGCTGGTATCTCACCCTCCAGCAACATGTGTTTACTATCCAGCATAGGTCGGGGAAGGAGAATGCCAATTGGACTGTCTGTCCTGCCTGGGGGAGGATCAAGGGGCCAGCCCTGGAAACGAGGAGCTGGACATGAGGGGGAGGGGAAATAGTGAGGTGGAGTGGCTGCCAGCTGATCCGGAAGGGGAAGAGCCCCTCCCTGAGCACTGGTAGGAAGAGTCTCATCTCCCTTCTTCCCCCCGTCGTGCAACACGTTCCTTTTAACAGCAGAATTTCTGTGGGGTCAATGTGGCCCTCCCTTAGTGTTTCAAGATGCATAAGGCTATTTGCAGTGGTTTATTTATTAAAGAGTACTGCAGTGGAAGGGAACACACAGCATTTCGACAGACAATGCGGTTACATTTGCAAACATTCCTGTGAAACTAGACAAGAGATTATATACAAATTCAATAGGGATTTACAGATCAGAAGAAAATTATTAGCCATATGTAGTCGTGGTAATTATTGAAATTAGGTATTTTAACACATTAACTTAGCAATTTATCTAGCTATGGTCAAAGTATCCATTGCATAGTATGTTTAGATTCCAATAAAGAATTAACAGGAGAATAAATACTATTTTTCTTTGCGTCTCATAGGCTGTACTTGCTGCTATTGTAATGGTCAACATGTTCCCATTTCTTGAGAAATTTATGGACATCCCCACCCTGTGGAGACAGGATAAGTATCATTTTGTAAGTGTGATAGACTCACACAGAGTCTGGGGGGTGCTTTCCCAGGAGATTACAGAGCAAATAATTAAGCTGCCCTTGGAAGGATGGTCCCCCGGTCCACAGGTTGCAGCTGTTTGATGCAGCAAAACAATTTTACAAATTAAGTTGCAGCTACTTCAGTATGAGCAGAATTGCTTATTGGCTCAAAATGTTAGAGGATGCAAACTGATGTACTATGTGGGTGACTTCAGGCTAGCAGAGCTGGATGTTTGCAAGCGCTCTTAGCGAAACAATTCTTACCCTCACCCAAACCAGCCCACGCCCTGTTTCACAGATACATTGCTCTGTATGTTTTTTTAAAAAGAATAAATCTATTTAAGAAATTTTCTCCCAAAACAGAATATCTTTAATGGAAAACAACAAAAAAAAAATCAACAAAAGAGAAGAAAAACAAAAATTGAGTTAACAACCTGAGCAATGCTGGGTCAGTCGTCTAATGATAATATAATAATAAATCCAGCTTGATACTGCTGCCCAGAAGAGTTCAACTGAAAAGCCAATAGAGCCTTTACAGTAGCTCTCAGGAAGGCATCTCAGGTCCAGCCCATCAGTCCCAGATGCAGCTGATTTATTGGTTTGATTGAGTGAATGCTGCTGTCTTTGGTGACTGAGATGGAGCAGGTTACATGGGTTCACTGTTTGTGTGTTCCTCGTGTTTGTGCTTTTCAACAGCTAATATTGTCCTCCCTGCTTTTTATTCAAAGGTTATTTGGATTGTGACTTTTGCAGCCGTTTTGTGTCTTGGTCTTGATATTGGCTTGGCCATCTCAATGGGATTCACCTTCTTCATCATCACCGTTAGGTCATACAGGTACTGGGTCTTGCTACCCTTGAAGCAGGGCACAAAGTTTACTTTAAGGGTATTGTTTTGGGGATAGCAGTCTGTCTCAGGCCAGTACAGAAGTGGTTTTGAGCTTGTGGGGAAAACCCTTCAATAAGTGTTTTCCTGAGGTCTAATGATTTGCCATCTGTGCGTGAACTGGTACATTTTGGGGAGTTTTAACCTCCTGGCTTAACTGACGGACTGTCCATTTGACCCTCTGGAAAGGGTGCCCTCTGTCACCTGATTGAGGACCATTCATGGTGATAACACCAGCCAGGCAAGTCAGCGACCTGCTTGCTTTAATCACCTACCCTCTTTACACAGTCTTCCATAAGAATAAGGTGGTAAATTGTGTCTTCATTCCAAAATTATCCCTAAAGTGGTCGTTGATATTTATCTGACTCAATGTATCTTCTCACTATATGCATTTATTTCCGGGGGAGGTCAGCTCAGTCAAGATCAACACTAAAGGGACCCTTCTCGATTACTGTAACAGAACAAAACTCTTCTGCAAAACCTTCGTGCCCCCACTTACTAAAGATTTACACGGATAGACTTATGTAGAGGTGATTTCCTCCCAGTGCTTGTCAAAGGATATAAAATTCTACACAGACACATACTGGAAACTAGGAGGTATGCCACTTCTTAAAAGTATCAGAACACATTTATTGAGCCATAGAGTACGTCTATACAGTAGTGCATACCTTGAAATAAGCTAGGCAATTTGAGCTACGCAAATTACGTAGCTTATTTCAAAATAGCTTATTTTGAAATTTGGTGCTGTCTACCCAACACTTATTTTGAAATAAATAATGGACATTATTCTAAAATAACTCTATATAGATGTGTGAGGATGGGATGGACCATCAATTCATTGAGTATGACATCCTGTATATCACAGCCTCTAAATATCATCCAGCACCCTCTTACCAAGCTAACAACCAGAATTAGAGTGAAGTATTACAGCCTCAGTTGAATTGATCCTAGGTGGTTCCTAAGACTTTCCTTCAGAAGGTCACGGCGATGAAAATATTTCAAGTTGAAACTTGGAACTTAGTTTACACTTTTGTGCAGCATGGTTTTCTTAACCTAGCCTTTGAATTGGACGAGCACATTGGGAGAGTAGTTCTGGATAACTGTTCATTTAAATATCCTCTCCACTAATATTAGTGGTTTGTTACTGCTTGTGAATTTGCCAAAAGTGGGAATGCGTACTAACAACATTCTAAAGAATGTAAAAAGTTTCCAGGAAATGGATTTCTTTGAGTAAAGGTCATTACACATAAACTCTAGCTTCAAGGTTGGCATTAATTTTCTCTGGGGGGCCACTCCATTAATTTTGTTAGCTGTCAGGGGCCACACATTTCTTACTAATGAATCTAGGGGGCTGCCCACTGCTCACTATGGTCACCAACCCAGGGCCGGCCCACAACATTTTGGCACCTGAGGCGGGGAGCTCAAATGATGCCCCCATGCCCTCTCGCTTGGGCCAAAACTTTGAAAGGTCTCAATTCTCTGGGTCCTAGTGGCACCCCCCCACAGTCTGGCACCTGAGGTGGCAGCCTCAGTTCACCTCATTGTAAGGCCAGCCCTGCACCAACCTCCTGCTCGGGCCTGATGACATCGTTCTATACATGGCAGGAAAAACATTTTTATATATATAGAGAGAGATTACGTCCCCATCCATTGCAGGGCTGAGCAAGATCTGGCCGCGGGCTGCATCCATCCTGCTAACAATGTGATCTGGCCCACAGGCTGCATCTGGCCGCTTACTATTTATGTCCTGCTGCTGGTGCCACAGAATTTCTAGGAGGTGGCTCAGGCAGTAGGACCCTCTTTAAAGAGCTTGCAGCTCCTGCTACGGCATTGCCTGGCTGCTGCCCAGGCTTGTTGCAGCCATTTAAAAGGCTCATAGCTCCAGCTGCTGCCAAGATAGTGCTGTGAAAGGGAGCTGCAAGCCCTTTAAGTAGGCTCCTCCTGGAAATTTCCCTCCTAGAAAGTCTGCGGCACTGACAGCAGGACATAAATAGTAAGCAGCCCGATGCAGTCTGCGGGCTGGATCAAATTGTTAGGGGGATCACATCCAGCTCATGGGCCTTATCTTGCCCAGCCCTGCTCTAGCTACACTCTAGCTCAGGGCTACTCAACCTGCAACCAGCAGGCCGCATGCAGCCCGCGGCCCATTTGTTTGCGACCCGTAGTGCAGTTTGGGTTTATGCGGGGCTCAACACGCGGCCCGTGGGTGGGAGCCTTTGAACATGGCCTCCTCTGGGAACACATTCCACAATGGCGAGGTGAGGTGTCTCCCAGGTGGGATGAACACTGAAAGATGCAAGCGGACAAGCTGGCTGGAACAGATGGGTACAGGGTGTCAGCATTTCTAGCCTCCTAGGAGGAGGTGCAGGGAGTGCCAGGTCATTGTGTGAAAGAAGCTATTTGTATATACAACCACATTTAAGTTGCAGCCCTTGGCATGTGCTGTGAGTATCATTTTGGCCCCCGGGGCTTCCAAAGTTGAGTAGCCCTGCAGTAGCTCCTCGTTCCCCTCTTCTTTGGGAGAATATAGTGGATTCGGGGGAGAGAGAGAGACTACATGCCTTCTTACATACCCTTGTGTGGAGTGTTCCATGGCTTGAAAGAGATCTTTCTAGAGGTTTCAATGTTTGAGGTGAAGGTACTTCTGTGTCACACCCCCAAAACCACAGCTGGTGTACCCAATAAAGAAGATAGGAAATGGTAACAAAAATATTAGGTGGTGCTGATGTTTCTCTCTACTCTAAGGAAACCTAATAAACATCTCATTTCAGAATGAAGATTGTGATGCTGGGCCACATTCCAAACACAGATATATACAGAAGTTTATCTGACTACAAAGCAGTAAGAGGAAAAAACCCAATATTCAGTCCCTCTCTATAATCCAGCTTCATCTCTTGGGATATATCTAGATTACATGCCTCTGCCGACAGAGGCATGTAAAATAGGGCTACCCGACATAGTCAGTGAAGCAGGGATTTAAATATCCCTGGCTTCATTAAAATAAAAATGGCCACTGCGCTGTGCCGGCTCAGCTGATCGTCGGCACAGCACACGAGTCAAGACGCAGATTGGTCGACAGGGGAAGCCTTTGTCAACCGCTCCCGTAAACCTCATTCCACGAGGCATAATGGAGCAGTCGACAAAGGCTTCCCCTGTTGACCGATCCATGTCTTGACTGCCACGCTGTGCCGACGATCAGCTGAGCCAGCACAGCGCGGTGGCCATTTTTATTTTAATGAAGACGGGGATATTTAAATCCCTGCTTCTTTGACTATGTCGGGTAGCCTATTTTACATGCCTCTGTCGTCAGAGGCATGTAGTCGAGACATACCCTTGGATACCTATGAGTGACCCATCACTTCATTTACTTAAAGCCTTGAAAAGCTGGAAGAGTCTTTGAACAGTCACAGCGAAGAGTGATACAGATTGCCCCAGAAAGGGAAATGGGTCTGACTTGTTACTTTGGGAGCTCATTCTGTTGATACAGGCTCCCCCCACAATGAAAAACTTGCTCCCTGTCATTGTTAGAACTATGCAGAATTTATTGCTGACCTGCTACCCTCTGGGGCGGATGAGAGTTTGGCGGGGCCCCCATTTGGAGAAAAAATAGAAAAAAAGGTGTCAAATGCGCAAATTGAAGGCTATTTTCATATTAAATGTGAATTGGATAAATTTGATAGAAACTTAATTTAGTTGGATAATTTTTATTTTAATTATATTGTAAGTCATTCTTAAACAAAATTCTGCATTAATAATTAAAAATTTTCATTTGTATTTGTCTCCTCCCCCTCCTGCCTCACTCTCTCTTTCTCTTCTCCTCCTGCCTCACTCTCTTTTTCTCCTCCCCCTCCTGCCTCTCACTCTCTTTTTCTCTTCTCCTCCTCCTGCCTCACTCTCTCTCTTCTCCTCCCCCTTCTGCCTCACACTCTCTCTTTCTCTTCTCTTCCCCCTCCTGCCTCACTCTCTCTCTTCTCCTCCCCTTTCTGCCTCACACTCTCTCTTTCTCTTCTCTTCCCCCTCCTGCCTCACTCTCTCTCTTTCTCTTCTCCTCCTCCTCCTGCCTCACTCTCTCTCTTTCTCTTCTCCTCCTGCCTCACTCTCTCTTTCTCTTCTCCTCCCCCTCCTGCCTCACTCTCTCTTTCTCTTCTTCTTGGTCTTCCCCCTCCTGCTTCTCACTCACAGAGCCCAAACGGCCATTTGGGCCCTGTGCAGCGTCCTGGCTGAGCAGCGCAGAACTCAACCCAGTGCCATGGTGGGCTGGGCAGTGATGTACATGGCCAGGGGGCAGGACCTGAAGCCTCTGTCATGCCCTTCGCCTCCCGCCCCCTGGCCATGTACATCACTGCCTCGCCCCCCTTCACCTCCTGCCATGGCGCGCGGTTGAGTTCTGCACCGCTCAGCCAGGCCACTGCGCGGGAGCAAGCAGCTCAAGCGGCTGTTTGGGCCCCATGCAGCGGCTTGGCATGGGGCCTATTGCAGCGCGGGGCCCGGGGCAGCCGTCCCACCCACCCTGCCCTATATCTGCCGCTGCTGCCCTCGTCTATGCTAGGAAAATGACACATTTTTTCACAACAGATGTCAATAATGGCTATGTCTGTACAAGACTTTCTTAAATATTCTCCCAGCAGGGGTAGCAACAGCATGGCATTTTTACCATAATTTTGCTAACCCTGCTCTGTGCAGATCTGGATAATGTTGCAATTAACAGTTTACATTTATCCTCCTTATTGTTAAATTCATGAGGCTGCAAAAAAAGGGAAAATTGAAGTAACAAAGGCTGGTTCAGAGAAGGGGAACGGTGTTTTCAGTGATGAGTTTTGAAAAGAGTGTGGCTTTGTCTACACTATTGCAGCCAAAATGTTTTCAGTCCTGCTAAGAGGAGACCCATTGTGAATGTCAGCATTGGATCATTTTTCTAGCATAAGCACAAAACTCATGTTTTATCTTCCAGGCAGCAGAGATTGAAGGTGTTAAAATCTTCCAATGTTGTTCCTCCATCTCCTTTGCAAATATGAGACATTTCAAAAGCTACTTGTTACGTAAGGTAAACACCACTTTTCCAATCACCGTCTGCTTCAAACCTCCTCCGCTGGAAACACAATCATATCTGATAAACTGTCTGTCTTTTTTCAGATGGATATGAAAGCAGTGCCCCTCGATGAAAATGAAATGAGAGCTTTAATCTCAGTTAGTCTGTCTAGCACGGAAATGGAGAGAAAGGATTTGAACTGTGCCTGTGTTTGTGATCCACCTGAACCATTACCCAGGGTCAGTTACCTTACCTAACACCCAGACTTTGTGACACTGAAGGACATGTCATTAACTTGCCAGAAACCTGAAAGCCATACCTAATTGCATATAAATTTGCATATATTTGCAAACCAGAAATAACAAGAACAAGCCTTATATTTGCTCACAACCCTTATGTGTGTTTATATTTCCATGATGGATCAATTTAAAGTTTACTTGTTGGTTGACTTGACCAGCAGTGGGGAAACCCAGCATGTTTACCTTCCTTTCTGGGGCTGAAAGAGCTTAGGTGCCTCGACAGGGACTTACTTTCCTTTCTCAATGAATGTCCATGGCGATATGAATTCTAGACACTCCTAATCCGAGATCCCGGCCACTGCATGGCCACTAAATACTTTAAATCCTGCCAGCCACAAGCTCCATCATCAGAGGATTTTTCCTGTCCATATTACAAGCTCACTGGCTATTTAATACCTTCTGTTGTCAGAAGCACACTCCATAGTCTGAATTTGATAGTGTCATAGTCAACAGCATCACAAAGTCAGTGTGATGCTGTTGCAAAAAAAGCAAACATGATTCTGGGATGCATTAACAGAGAAGTCATTCTTCCGCTCTACTCTGTGCTGATTAGGCCTCAGTTGGAGTATTGTGTCCAGTTCTGGGCACCACATTTCAAGAAAGATGTGAAGAAATTGAAGACGGTCCAGAGAAGAGCAACAAGAATGATTAAAGGTCTAGAAAACATGATCTATGAAGGAAGACTGAAAGAATTGGGCTTGTTTAGTTTGGAAAGGAGAAGACTGAGAGGAGACATGATAGCGGTTTTCAGGTATTTAAAAGGGTGTCACAAGGAGGAGGGAGAAAAATTGTTCTCCTTGGCCTCTGAGGATAGGACAAGAAGCAATGGGCTTAAACTGCAGCAAAGGAGGTTTAGGCTGGACATTAGGAAAAACTTCCTAACTGTCAGGGTGGTGAAACACTGGAATAAGTTGCCTAGGGAGGTTGTGGAATCTGCATCTCTGAAGATATTTAAGAGCAGGTTAGATAGACATCTATCAGGGATGGTCTAGACGGTACTGAGTCCTGCCATGAGGGCAGGGGACTGGACTCGATGATCTCTCAAGGTCCCTTGTGTTCTATGATAGGCAAATGTCTGAGATTTCTGGGCAATATTCTTTTCTCTGAACTATCTGTTGT
Source organism: Pelochelys cantorii (assembly GCA_032595735.1). Lineage (NCBI taxonomy): Eukaryota > Metazoa > Chordata > Testudines > Trionychidae > Pelochelys > Pelochelys cantorii. Next base: position 13,240,232 of record CM064353.1, on the reverse strand, counting down.
ACTTTGTAAAAGAGAACAAATACCCCTTGTGTGGAAGAGGGATGGAGGGCAGCAATAGGGGGTGAATGAGCTGCTGAAGGATGTCAGTGATGGCTTTGAACTGCCATCTTCTTCCAAAGTCCCAAGCTGCCATGTATGAACCTGTCAGCTGCTTTTAACTCTTTTGCTAGTGTAAGAACCAAACTTGGAGCTATTCATTATTACAAACTTGACCTTTTTCAAAAAAGCAATTGTGTTAAAATTGTTGGCTGAGCAACTAGACTTAGAAAGGGTTGGGGATGGGGAGACAAAGGAACCATAACAAGGACTGGACTTAAAAATTAAACCACAGAAGCATATATTCAGACTATTAAGGGAAAAATGATAACCCTTTCTCCATTTCCTCATCGCTTTATCTGACGGGAAGAATACGCTGCATAAAATCTTATAAAACTGCTTCTGTTTTTTTAAAAACGGAACATAAAATTAGTGGCCCACATTCCAATGGTAATAAGCAACTTCAGGGTATGCAGGACTAGGCTAACACAGCACTTCTAGGGTAGCTGAAGGTACTGTACTCTGCTGACCACAACCAAGGCTTGCATCCATCTCCTAGTGACGCATAAACTGGTGTGGCTTAGTGCTCTGTTTACCATCATTACAAAGGTATTTCTCCCATGAGAGAGGAACACAGCTGCAACAAGAGATATTCTATCTTCTAGACAGGGGTTCTCAAACTTCATTGCACCGTGACCTTCTTCGGACAATGAAAATTGCTATCTGACCCCAGGAAGGGGGACCAAAGCCTGAGCCTTCCTGAGCTCCACTGCCCCAGGTGCGAGGGCCAAAGCCAAAGTCCAAGTGGTTCAGCGCTGGTGGGGGGCCTGTAACCTGAGCACCACTGCCCAGGGCTGAAGACCTCAGCCTTCAGCTACAGCCCCAGACAGTGGGGCTCAGGCTTCAACTTCAGCCCCATATGATAGGGCTCAGGCCTTGGCTTCAGCCCTGGACCCCAGCAAGTCTAAAGCCAGCCCTGGCAATCTCATTCAAAGGGGATTGCAAGCTCCGACCCACTTCGGGGTCTCCCGACACACAGGTTGAGAACCGCTGCTCTAGACACAATTCTCCTAACGGTCTTTCACCCCACTTTCCCATTCTAGATACCCTATACTGAGAAACTGGTGAAGCGACTTCACAGCGATAATGAGTCTTCATCATCTTCCCTGAATTTGATCCGGTGGTCAAAGTTTGAAAGCAAGCGCAGTTCTGGGACTCTCACCACTGGACTGTCGCAGCCACAGCATGCTCAGCCCACAGCCATCAGGCTCAGGGCAGCAAGACCCGAGAGTGGGAAGAAAAAGGATGAAGGGAAGAGAACATGGCATTCTTCAGACCCTGGGGTAGATACTTCCACAACACTCTTGTGTCAGGAAGCAGTACAGATGCAGTCCCAGGAGTTCTCAACATATCCAATCCACACCGTCATTTTAGACTTCAGCATGGTGCAGTTTGTGGATTTGCAAGCTTCAGATTTACTGAGACAGGCAAGTAACTTGAGTGCATGTGAAAGCAGAAACTGAAGTTTGCTCAAACTCAGTTGCTTTCTGTTACCCTAAAGTTACCTATTATGTAAGCACCCACATCTGTTCCTATTGACTTTAATGGAATTGGTCTGTTTTTACAAATGTGTAATTTCCAAGACCCACACAAATTCTCTGGCTATAGTTTCAAAGCATATTGTCAATCTGAAAGGCAGATGCAACAATGTCCTAACCTGTGTCACTAATAATATCTGAGATTATTTCAACTCAAATCCCTTTACATTTCTCATTTATCCCCCTCCCGCTCATTTCTGCTCATTATTTTTTGCCCTTTACACAGCAAACTGGGCACTTTGGCATATTTCTGTAGCCCTTGGGCCTGTTGTTTTGGAACTTCAGGGCTCTGTACTTTATTATAGCCTCCAGGAGGCAATCCTGTTTGGGACACTCCAAGTGCTGAATCTCATTTCCAAAGTGGGAGAGACCTACTCCATTCCCTGGGATGTTTTATTGACTGTTGGGATATGCCTTGTAAGTTAACGTGTTCTTCCTTAAGTCTGGGTCCATATCATTGCTGTCTCTAACACACTTGAGCATTTTTGGTTTTTCTGGATATTTAAAAGTTAATTTAGTCCAACAGTCCGAGAGAGAGAGCAAATACAAAAATGCCTGCTCTTTCAGCTGGCATTGGTTCATTATTGTTTTCCTTGCAGCTTTATCTGCTTTTCCTTTGGTACATTTCTTTAGCTTTTTAGTCTTCAGGGGAGAACCCTGGCAGTGTCTCTAGAGAAAATACATTACCTGCAGCTGTACTTCTCTGTAGATGCCATGGCAATGGGATTCTCACCCGATTCCCCTAAAATATTAAAGATGATCTTTTAAGGAGTTCCTCTGCTTGACCTGGCTTTTCAGAAGCAACTAATGCTTTTAAGAACCTCAATTAGAAAGGGACCTGATTTTCAGGGAGTACTGAGCACCTATCCTGTTTTTAAAATTAAGGTGTCTCAAGATGGCACTCAAAATTACTGATTATGTTTGAAGATGCAGGTCCTCATTTCCATTGCTTACTGTAAGGCATATTTTGTATGTGTGCACATGTGTGTGGGCACTGAATCATTTCCAACTAGCTTCATATCATGCGAGCTTCACTTCTTGTACAACCAAAGGAACTGATTTGAATACTGGCAAAGCTAGCTTTCTATCCTGCAGACTGTGGTACTTGATGTCCAGTATGGGACCTGGCTCTTTGAAGTCAGAATTCTTTGAGCTGTGAGAGTTCTCCTGCTGTTGGGCTGATCTAAGAGCCAGGACTGTCTTCCAGAAGAGTAAAAACTTAAAAAACAACAAATGGTCTGGTAGCACTTTATAGTCTAACAAAACATGTAGGGGGTATCATGAGCTTTTGTGGGCATAGCCCACTACCCATCTGAAAAAGCGGGCTGTGCCCACAAAAGCTCATGATACCATCTACATGTTTTGTTAGTCTGTACAGGATAAACTTAAAAAACAACAAATGGTCTGGTAGCACTTTATAGACTAACTCAGCTACCTCCTGAAGTTCCAGAATAGTGGGATCTTCAGAGGAGAGTTATAATCAAAAGCTTTTGTTCCTTTTTATGTCATGTCTTCTGGTGCCAGGCCCAATCCTGCATGAGTGTCACTAATATTAATATGGGATTCTCTCTACAGATGTTCCATATGTTTCAGAATATTGGCATTTCAGTCCTGATAGCCAGCTGCCACAGTGAGTATAGTATTGGTTCTGCTGTAGTTAACCAGTTTTTGTAAGAAAAAGATAAGTTTTAAAGCTCAGTGAAATGCTTTAATCATGTCCTTCCTGTGACCTTGTCTGCACTGGTTGTTGTTTCTTTCACAGTCTCTGTAATAGCAATCTTTGAGAAGAATGATTTCTTTGACGGTTGTGTCACCAAAGCACGGTTCTTTCTAACGCTGCACGATGCTGTGCTGGCTGCGTTGGAACAGAATCAAAGGCCAGAGACTGTGGAACTCAGCATTGGAGAGCCTGAACAAGAGTTAGATGAAAGGCTGACAGAAGAACACAAGGTGAGCTACTCAGTTTAATTCTAGATGCTGCCTCATGATCCTATAAGTATTTGAAGGTGTGAACGCAGAAAAGCAGTTTGACCATATGGTAGTTAGAGACTTCTGGGTTCTAATTCCACCTCTTATATTGACTGCCTCTGTGATCTTGGGAAAGTTACTTAATCAGTTTGTCCCTGAGTCTCCTCATTTGTAAAATGAGGGTAACAGTACTTCCCTACATCACAGCCTGTTGCATTAACTGATATTTGTGAAGCAGTTCAGAAGATGTATAGTGCTGTGACCAGGTGCCATTCTCAATTTGCTTTAAAACAAATTCTACACACTGTGTAAAGTCAAACTCATCCCCTTCCTAGGGACTGGCTTTAAGAAGAAATTAACAATAAGATAAAGTTCTGTTAATACCTTTTCCCAAGCTTGGCTGCCCTTAGGATTCTTACCTCAGGAACCTTTAGCCCACAACCTAAATTCTCTTCCTCCAAAAAACCTCTACAGCTATCTGATATCCATTTGAAATAATGACCACATACCTCATCGCATCATCAGAAACCACTTACCCCATTCCCAGCAGGATCAAAATATGCCAGCAAAGTGTAGTTGTTCCAGAAAAACAACACCAGCCCTTAACAATCAGTGTGTATATATGTTAAGCACTATTCAGTCCCAAGGAGTGAGAAGAAAGGCTTGATACTTCTCTCACAATAGTGTAAATCACAAGCCTGAATGCCAATAGTATAAAATAGTATAAAAGTGGTGTTAGTGAGGAGAATTGGATTCAAATGGTTTAGCATTACATAAGAGCAATGGCATGAAATTAAGCAAAGATACATTTAGAATGAGTACCAGAAAAAATTCCTAGTAGTAAGGTCTGTCAGTAGCAAATTAACAGAAAATACATTGTTGAGGAAATATACATTGGCTGTGGGCTCTGTTGGGTGACAAGTAAGGACTGAGTCCAAAAAGTTTTTTCATCTTTATACTCTGATCTACAGAAGTTGTGTTTTCATGTGTTGTCACATTACAGTTAACTGCTGATGTTGAAGCTGACTAACAAGCTAAGTGGGATTCCACTTGGGTTATCCCCAGATGTCAAATAATCATATCTGTAAAGCAGTACTGAAGTGCTGAATATTAACCAAGTAATTCTCTCAGGAATGGCTTATCTACTTCCCTCACAGTTGATTCTTTAAAGATCACATCAGGACAGGTTTCATAGTCTTTATAAATATTCTCACTAACTAAGGGAGGGGGAAGATATTTAATTTGAATATTAGATGTCAACTTTTATTTTCCATACCTGCTAATCTTCTCAAAAAAATTCTTTATAAAAAAAATTCTTTATAAATTAAATTTACCTTGCTTAAATTCAAGCCAAAGATGAATTTTGGGAAAAAAAATTCTGTTCACTTGGGCAAAATCATGAAGTCTTTGATTTGAACAAAACTCCCACTGACATCAGTGGAAGTTTTGCCTGCTGAAAGCCTTCAGACATTTGGCTTATCTCACTGACAATAGTACAATGCATTATTTTGTTGCAATGAAAACCACTCGTATTTAGGGGAAATACCCTGGCACTTCTAAAAAAATCAAGGAACTAATCCTATCATCCTTATCTACTTAGATAAATTCAGCCTCCCTACTACAATTTCAAATACACACAGCATTTTTTTCCCACTTCCCTTCCTAAACTGTTGTATCTGTTGCTGCATGTCAATACACAACTATTCCTGGCTCTCTACTACAGAATTACTTTGGAATAATTGTGTCATATGGGCATGTAAATAATTTTTGTCCCTACCACTGAGTGATGTAGCTTAGACAGCACTATGTCAATGAGAGAGCTTCCCCCACCAACAGAGCTATTGCCTCTCGCAGAGCTGGATTAATTAAGCTGATGGGATAGCGCTGTCCTTCAGTGTAGAACATCTCCATGAAAGTGCTACAGTGGCACAGCATTTAAATGTAGACCTGCCCTCACTCCAGAAGAGGTTGCTGCACTTCATTGGTTGGTAACGTGACCATTATGTGCATATAGTCTGTGGTGCCACCTTGGGATAATTTTGGATGAAATTACAGTGGAAATGTAAGACGATATTATAGGGCAAAATGCATCATTTTTTGTGTATGTTAGCAAGGGGCGTATCAGGATGTGAGTTATAGCAAAGATGATCTTGTTGGCGACATAATTTTAATGCATCTCCACTTAGCTGATAGATCAAGGAATCTGTATGGGTAATTCAGACGTTTTATTTTTTTCTAAATTATTCTGGATCACTTCAGTCTTTTCAGGGGAAGTGCAAGGGAGTAGGGTGTGTGTGGGGGTTGGTGGCGAGGCTTTTAATTCCAGTATTTTGGCATTGGGCAACTCAGGAGAGGGTATTGCTTGTGTGTTTCAGGAGAGAAGTCTGCACTCTGATAACAACAAAGATATTTCCTCTTTAAAGATTACCAGTAGTGAACTTTTAAACGAAGAGCCGATATCAGATCTTTTCCGCACATACTCACTCCAGAGTGAAGCAGAGATGAGCGAATTTCAGCAGTATGAGGCACCACCCATTAAGACGGGTGACAGAGATGAGGAGTGGGAACAGAAGTGGAAATATGCCAGTGATCCCTAATTACAAGGCATGCACAAAAGCTGAGAGGGAATCCTAGTTCAGTACATGGGAAGAGGTGCCGATATTACACAGTTCAGGTAGTTCTTGAGTGCATTTTCTTTTGGGTTTTTTGCCTTTGTCTCTTTCAAAGTTATTGAAATAGTCAACTAGCCAGTCTGTCCAATGATGCTGTTAGTTTAAGGGAACTAGCAATGCTTATAAAAGTTACTCTTCAGTACTTTCAAATAGAGGGACTACTCAGCAGCTGTTTTAACCTCTGTATCCATTAAATGGATTTTCACAGGTTTTTGAAATTCTGTGTAGTTTTTTAAATAACCTCGAACATGGCATATTCTTTGCATTTTGTTTTTCTAGTGATTAAATCTCATTTAAAGTCTATTTTTCAGCAGATTGCTCACATGCTATTTCATTTGTCTCAGGTGCATGCAAACTTAGGTGACACTCTCTAGAACAATGTTTCTCAACCTTTTTGATACCAGGGCTTGCTGCCTTCCTAAATTGTGTCAGGGAACTCTCGGGGACTGTTGCTAGTCCGTGGACATTGTCACTGAGAAACCTTGCTCTAGAACAGGGTTGGCCAACCCATTTAACAAGGAGAGCCAAAACAGCAGTGGAAAAAATGCAAAGAGCCTCACCAGAATTGTCAAGCAAAAAAAGAAGCCCCCCAAAATAGAATTGTCGAGCAAAAACAAAAAATTATTTTTTTTTAAAAAAAAGGAGACTGCCCCTTTAAGACGGCCGCCATCTTGGGTGCCATTTTTAAAACCCCACAACTCCGACTCGGTAAGCACAGGGAGGCCGGGGGGGGAGTGGTTGCAGGAGCAGCTTCGTGAGCCGCACTTTTGAGGGGCAAGAGCCGCATGCGGCTCGCAAGCCGCAGGTTGGCCACAGCTGCTCTAGAAGAAAGCATTTCATCACTCATACTTTGCTAAAATTGCCTAATGTATTCAGTACAAACTCAGTGCTTTGACTTTTCCAGTCCCTTTCAACCTGCTATAACCTCCTGCCAGTGAATTATGTTATTTGCTTCTCTTTTTGGTAGACATTAACGGAAATAGCAACAAATGGAGACATTTCATTCAAATGGCTGCTTTAGAATAAGATATAGGTGGCAAATGGAAAAAACAAAACTTCTCATTTGTGTAATCTCAGTACAGGTTGAACCTCTCTTGTTCGGCACCCTCAGGACCTGACCAGTACTGAACCAGAGAATTTGCCAAACCATGGGAGATGCATTAGTAAATTGCCTAGCAGCATGACCAATACTTCCACTGCTTATTGAGCCCTTAGAAGATATTTAGGGCTAAATTCGAGCTAAATAACAGCACAGAACACTGAGAGCCAGGGCTGGTGGCTGTAAACAAACTTTATGGGACCTCAGGAAACTTGGCCACACCCATGATAAATGGACACCTGGCTAACTAACATCATGGACCTCAGATGTTGCCGGACCAGAGAGTACTGAATTAGAGACGTTCAGTCTGTGCCAGCCTCATACTTAATAGACTTTGATAAAACTGTGCACATCCCAAAACCCTACTGTGTGCACATTCAGGCAGTTCTTCCCAGGTCTCGATACTAAGAGTGAGGACTGAGGGTGAAAGTCATCAGCATAAGATCCATATACCATTTAAGCCCTTTCATGAGAGCATAAATTTTATAGTCCCAGTACTGGCCCTGTGCCCCAGCATGAATTTCACTCTGTGAGAGTATCTCCAGCCTCTGCTGTGTGCATGATGTGGTTTCCCCATGTGGAGCAGTAGCAGGGAGACTAAATAGGACACCTCTGTTGCTGAGCTGTTCCTGGCAGTTATGTTTTAACTCTATGTGGATGAACAGAGTTGTCACAATTTAGTTACTTGTAATTTCACGTGCAGTAGTAAATCCTCAAGACTTTTAAAATTTAAATTCTTACTGTGCCCTGAGAGTTTCTGGAGGAAAGACGTGTGAGGAAAACGAGAAAAGGTTTTAAAAGAATACATGTGCACAATGTGCATTGTTACAGTGGAAGAAGCCTGGAGCGTCCCAACTCTGGCACCTGCAAATGGAGCTTCCAGTTCTTCCTGTCTTTCTAGAGTGTTGAGTAACCCTCTCCCACTGCACAGTCATCCCTTGTGGTGTTTCTGTCTGATGGCTTCAAGCCAACTTCCTTGCTGAGCGGCAGTTCCTATCACAACAGAGCAATGCAAAATTACAACAAACACAGCCTTAATGTTCAGAGCCTACTGGGGGCTGCACCCCATGCTCACTATGTTCGCCAAACTCCCCTCCCCAGATGCTTTCGCAGCCAGAGAGCCTGTTAATCTTGCACTGATTATATAGAAAAGTGAACAAACGAAGCTCTATAGAAAAAACTGTTAATTGCTCATGTACTACATGTTACAGATGGGTCTACAGACAGATCTCAATTTCATAGTTGGTTCTGGTTGAAGTGCAAGTTAGCGAGATGCTGAGACTCCACTTTCAAGTAGGTTGATGACATCATTCTGTCGCGTGGCAGGCAAAACTTTTTTATATATAGAGAGAGATGTGCTGCATTGTGGCATCCCGGAGTTACGATTAAAATGATGCTATTCACCCTTTACAGCAAAGAGTCTTCCCATTGCAACTTTGGGAGGAGTATCATGGCCTTACAAAGAATAAACAATACCAGCAGCAAAGTGCAACTATGCCCTTTCCACTCCACAACAGATGTGTTAATTTCAAATACCAATATGATTTTAAAACTGTTCTAAAATAGGAGTATTAATTGTGACAAGTACTTCTCAGTCAGTGGGTGCAGGCACCTTGTTATTGCCTGATCATTTTCCTGTCTAGTCATTGCAAAGCCATAACACCAATACCAAAACTGCACAAGATACCTTTATTTAACCAAGGCACAGAGCCCTTGGTGCAGAGTTTTGTGGTGTGAGAAAGCATGTACCTTGCACCAAAAGACTCCACCTAGACCACTTAAAAGGCAGGACAATGAAAGTCAGGGTCCAAAGATCCGTCTACACAATTATGTGCTTGTAACCAGGTTGTGACAGTCTCATCATCCAACCCAGTTACAATAAACAGGGTTGTGTTTCATCGACAGTAATATTTTCACACCATCACCATGAATTGGGTGTGTGCTACCATGCTGGGGAAGTCTGGGCAGTTATCTCATGGCACTTAAATAGGAGATTCAGGTCCTAATTTTCCATTGCCTTGTACAGTACACATAGTCCAATGCAAAGAGGGCGTCAAATGCCGGCAGAGCAGAATAAATGAAATGAATGACTACACGAGTAAATAGGCAACACAGAAGCCACACAGTGTTAAGGGGACATGCACAGAGAGTGACAGGAACAAAATGGAAAAATGCGAGCTAGTATGTCACACTGCACAGGGAGCTGGGAAGAAGGAGGAGCAATTAAACCAGATATACATAGACATAGCTAGAGGGGCTTCTACACTGTTTATAAAAATCACTGCCAAACTGGATGCAGAAAAAACCCATGTCTTCAACTAGGCTTCTGGAAATGTGAAATAAAGGTGGCTGCTATGGTTACTAATGAAGTACTGATCCAGTTGTGTGTGAGCACACATCTTGTTTAGAACCAAGCAAGCCAGTCACTGGCTACAAATTAAGGAACAGCAAACCCCATTGCAGAAGCAGGTCCTCAGTGTGCCATCAGATATATAGTGTGCTATAGAGATTAAAGAGAGCAAGATATATGTTTATTTAATGGCTCCGAAGCTAAACTTTTGTAAGGAAATAGATCTGGGATCTCATGAGCTTGTAATGAGCAGCAACAAAACAATAATTTAAACAGTGAAAAGTATTTTAACTGTGGTCTTAAAGTTACATATCTACATACCATAGAATCTAAATTTGCCTTACCTTGAACATTTTTAAAATCTAATCTAATGCTCTGCTCCTACAATGGTTTGTAGGTTTGGGTTGTTTTTAAAACTTTGTTGCCTAGAAACAAAAACAAAATGCATGTTGCTTATATGCAGATTTTATCAAACTAATGTTTGAACTCCCTCTGCTGGCCCTGTAGCTGAAGGTAGATAACTACTGCTGGAGCTGTGGTGATGGCATCAGTGTATAAACAGGATGAAAAGCCCAAACTACAATCTTCATTTTGCTCAAGACAAGGATGAGAATACATCATAGTTTTAAAACAAGATTCTGCAATGATGGGCTGAGAAGAGACACTGGATTTATAACTTGTTACTACAATCTAACCTACTAGCAACTCTCCCACCAAGCTGCCCTTCCTCCTCCACATTTCATTTGCCCCTGGAGGAGTGTTAATGTGCCACTTCACCTTGAATGCTCTCTTGAAATATGTCAGCCATTTATGTTAAACAATTGTTCCACCTTATATTTAGCTGGGATGCTCTGAGCGCCTTTCCCAGACCTGAGAAAGAGCTCTGTGTAAGCTTGAAAAATTGTCTTTCTCCCAAACAAAGTTAGTCCAATAAAAGATATCACTTCACCCACCTTGCCTCTATCATCCTGGGACCAACAGGACTATAACAACACTGAAATATATTAAAATTGCAAACATTTACATTGAAATTGCTAATCATAGAATACTAAAATACTGGACTACTAGAACTGGAAGGGACCTCAAGTCATCATAAAGTCCAGGCCTCTGCCCTCACGGCAGGACCAAGCACTGTCTAAATCAGGTCGGCAAACTTTTCAAACCAAAGAGCCAAACTACATCAAAATTCAGAACAAGTGATCAACAAAGAGCCATGTAAGAATGCTCATTTGCATGACTTGAAATATACAGCTTAATATTATTGATAATTGACACAATGACTAATAGCATAAATGAAACGTACTCACAGACTTTATTTCATGGGACTTCTGTGGCTGCATCTTTTTGCACATTTCTTTGAAGTTTACATCATAACTGGTCATACACACATTCTGTAAGTCTGTAGCTTCAGTACAGGCTCCCTGCTGCGGGGAAACATGCAGGGGCTGAGTGGGGGCTCCAGAAGAACCATTTCTGGTTCCCTAGTGAGCCATATTTGGTTGTCTTCTGTCAATCTTATGGCTGGGGATGTGGGGATGCAGGAGTCCGGGTTGGAGTGTATGAGGGGCTCAGGGCAGGGGATTTGGGTGTATGATGGACTCAGGGCACAAGGTTGGGGTGTGGGATGCAGTAGTGTTATGGTAGGAGACTGGGGTTGTGGGGGTATGAGAGGCTCAAGGCAGGGAGTTCGAGTGTATGATGGGCTCAGGGTTTAAGTGTGGGGGGGTGCAAGAGTGTTATGATGCTACGTCCAGAGCAGGGGTGGGTCCCAATTGGGGGCTTGTTGGCCAGGCTTCATTTTTAAATAAAGTAGTAAAATATTATGTCCAACACAAAAGGTTTCAATATTGTCTTTATTTATGGTGGGGGTGAGGAACCTTTTTTGGGTTGGGGGCCACTGACCCACAGAAAAATCAGCTGGGGACCACACAAGTGAGAAGCCAAAAAAAAAAAAAAAACCCCTCAACACTCACTGATGTGGCCCCCAGCTGAAACACCTCACACCCTTGGTGCTCCAGCCCCATGGTGGGGGGAGGAGCAGGGACGACGAGATTCAAGGCCTCAAGCCAGATTTACTCTTCTGTGGTTCTAGGGTCAGTGGATGTTGTGGGCAGGATCTGGGCATGTGGGGGGAGGGGCACTTGTTTGTGCGCCATGTTGCAGGCACTATATAACACAGAAGTCAGCACTGGCATGCCAATCTTGCAGGGGGCCATAAGTCTGTAGCTCCAGTATGGGCTCCCTGCTGCGGGATGACATGCGGGGGCTGAGTTCGGGCTCCAGAAGAGCCATTCCTGGTTCCCTGGTGAGCCATATTTGGCTCACAAGCCATAGGTTACCAACCCCTGGCCTAGCTCATCCCTGATAGATGTCTGTCCAACTTGCTCTTAAATATCTCCAGTGATGGAGATTCCACAATCTCCCTAGGCAATTTATTCCAGTGTTCAACCACACTGACAATTAGGAAGTTTTTCCTAATGTCCAACCTAAACCTCCCTTGCTGGAGTTTAAGCCCATTGCTTCTTGTCCTATCCTCAGAGGCCAAGGAGAACAATTTTACTTCCTTTTCCTTGTGACACCCTTTTAGATACTTGAAAACAGCTATCATGTCCCCTCTCAGTCTTCTCTTTCCTAAACTAAACAAGCCCAATTCTTTCAGTCTTCCCTCATAGGTCATGTTTTCTAGACCTTTAATCTCGTGCAACCCAGTTACAATAAACAGGGTTGTGTTTTGTGGACACAATGTTTTCACACCATCACCATGAATTGGGAATGTGCTGCCATGCTGTTGAACTATTTGTATAGTTGTATGTTGGGGAAGTCTGGGCAGTTATCTCATGGTACTTAAATAGGAGATTTAGGTCCTAATTCAAGTGCATTGCTCATTTATGTACCCTGACGTCAAAGTTAACCAATTTACTTGGACCAACCACTTAGGCCCACCCTTGGCTATGCTCCTGCTTCTAACTGATATAGCTAGACCAGCAAAACTTACAAGTTTAAAGCCACGCCTTAAAAATATGCAAAATACCAAGCTGACAGTGACTAAAGCTATGCTACATAGTGTTAATGTCATATCTATGTCAGGAGTGTGGGAAAAAAAAATCACACTTCTCACTGATATAGCTGTGCCAGCAAAACTCTCTGTGTAGATGCAAATTATAGGGGCAAAAGAATCATTTTGCTTCACTTCACCCACCTTGCTCTATCATCCTGGGACCGACACATCTACAACAGCCCTGCAATCAGCCACGGTGCCAACTCTGCCCACATATCTATACAAGTGAATTAATTACTGGAGCCAACCACATAAGCCACCAAATCAGAGGCTCATTTAACTGCACATCCAGTAATTTAATCTATCCCATCAAATGCCAGCAATGCCGCACTGCAATATATATTGGACAAACTGGACAGTCCCTACGGGGAAAGAATCAATGGACACAAATCAGATATCCGTAAAGGGAACATACAAAAACCTGTTGGGGAACATTTCAATCTCCCTGGGCATTCATTAACAGATCTTCAAGTGGCTGTTTTGTTACAAACCAATTCCACAAGCCAAATACACAGGGAAGGACTGGAACTACAACTCATTGACAAGTTCAGTTCTCACACCCATGGACTGAATAAAGATACTGGATGGCTGGATCATTATCAACCTACCAAACAATGAAGGCGACAATGGTTCTTTGTCTACGTAGAATCTCATGATACCATCTACATGTTTTGTCAGTCTTTAGTGCAGTGGTCTCCAACCTTTTTACACCCAAGATCACTTTTTAAATGACAGACCAAGCCAAGATCTACCGCCTCGCCCCTTCCTTGAAACCTCACCCCTTCCTTGAAGCCCCACCCCTTCCTTGAAGCCCCGCCCTCTCTATTCTCCTCCTCTCCGTCACTTGCTATCCCCAATCCTTATACTGCTACTTTAAAAAAAAAAAAAAAAATCTTCTGTAGGAAGAGGTCTTTCCAACATTTGGCCTGTCTAGACTGGACCAAATGTCAGAAAAACCCCTTCTTCCTCGTGGAAAGAGGAATATGGGGTGACCAAAAGATCATGTTTGCTCTTCCACTAAAAAAAGCAGAAGAACAAACGCAACCCTGGATGCAGAAGAGTTTTTCTGGGATGTCTCCGGAATCCTGAAAAACTCCTGCAGTCTAGCCGTACCCTCGCTGGGTTGAGACAGGATGTGTGGGCTCCAGGGTGGGAATGAGGGATTTGGGTGTGGGAAGGGGTGAGAGATGCAAGCTCGGAGGAAACCTGGATGCAGGAGGAGGTGGAGGAGGGGACGCTGGCTCGGGGAGGGGGCTCCAGGCCAGGCAGTGTTGGGGTACTAAGCAAGCCACAGGCTTGTGGATGCGAGGATGCAGGAATTTGGGTTGGGGTATGTGAGGGGCTCCGGGCAGGGGGTTCCAGTGTTTGATAGGCTCAGATCTAGGGTCTGGGGAAGGGGGAATGCAGGAGTGGTTGTGGCCAGATGGGGGCTTGGCCCCAATTGGGGGTTTGTTGGCCAGGCTTCATTTTTAAATAAAATACTATGTCAAACACAAAAAGTTTCTGCATTGTCTTTATTTATGAGAATGGCAGGGAACCTGCCTTGAGTCTCTGACCCATAGAAAAGTCATTTGGGAGCAGGGGACACAGTACTGGGGAGGGGTGCTAGTGGGTTCTGGGGCAGGGAACAGGGTGCCAGTGGGGGCAGGAGAGAGGGGGCAGGGTGCCAGAAGGACAGGTTTCTGCAGTAGGGGACAGGGTGCTGGGGGGGGGGGGACAGGGTTCTGCAGAGGGGAGCAGGGGGACAGGTTTCTGCCATAGGGGACAGGGTGCCAGAGGGAACTGGTTTCTCCAGGGGGGGCAGGGTGCCGGGGGGCAGGTTTCTGCAGAGGGGCGGGGGGGGCAAGGGAGAGGGAACGGGGCCAGGAGGGCGGGGGACAGGTTTGGGGCAGGGGAGAGGGAACAAGGTTCGGGAGCAGGGAGTCCCCTACACCAGCCAAGGAGGGAAGCCTCCGTCCTGCGCTCCCTCCGGGCTGAGCGCAGGGCAGCCGGGCTGGAGAGAAGAGAAGCGGCTTCTCTTTGCTCTTGCCCGGCTGCCCTGCGCTCAGCCCGGGAAGCTTGCTCCAGCACAGCTGGAGCTAGGCGCAGCGACTCCGGGCTGGGCGCAGGGCAGCCGGGTGGGAGCGAAGAGAAGCCGCTTCTCCTCGCTCCAGCCCAGCTGCCCTGTGCTCAGTCCCCTCCCCCCCACTCGGGCTGGAGTGAAGAGAAGCGGCTTCTCGCTCCAGCCCGGCTGCCCTGCGCTTAGCCCAGGGAGGCTGCACCTACTTCCAGCTGTGCTGGAGCAAGCTTCCCGGGCTCAGTGTAGGGCAGCCGGGCTGGAGCAAGGAGAAGCGGTTTCTCTTTGCTGCAGCCCGGCTGCCCTGCACTCAGCCCGGGAAGCTTGCTCCAGCACAGCTGGAGCTTGGCGAAGCCTCCCTGAGCTGAGCGCAGGGCAGCTGGACTGGAGGGAAGAGAAGCGGCTGCCTGGCCAGCTGGTTGTGGCTTTCAGCCCCAAGGAGGCTGAACTGCGCTCCAGCTGATCGAGCAGCTTCTCCTCTGCGCCTGCCCACGTGGAGCGTGGTACACCCTGGCTGGGCGCCATGGCCAGATGGCCTGGCAGCCATGGCGCTCAGTCAAGGTGCCCCACGCTCCACATGGGCAGGCGCAGAGGAGAAGCCGCCCGATCAGCTGGAGCGCGGGGCAGCCTCTTTCAGCTGAAAGCGGCAGCTAGCTGGCCGGGGTGTTTCTGCTCTCCTGACCTCCCAGCTCCCACCATTCCGCAGCTACTCACCTGTGTTGTTGCTCGGTGAGTAGCTGCTGCTCAAATGAAGAAATCAAATGTAAATGTACTGCACAGTTCAGAGAGGGCTCAAGATCGACTCTTAGAGCCCCTGAGATCGACCGGTAGATCGCGATCTACGGGTTGGTGACCACGGCTTTAGTGCTACTGACCATTTGTTGTTTGCTAATTAATGGTTCTTATCTGCCTCTTTTGACTATCCAGCCTTTAGGTACTTAGAAACCATTTGTTTTTCCTATTACATTCCAGCTGGGCTTTCCCCTTGATATTTTTTACCCACTACCTCTTCTTATTCCCCCCCCCTCCCATTTTTTTCTTCTTCCACCCTCCCCCCCCCAACCTTCTCCCCTATTTATTTTGGTCCTGGACATCCAACACTCTGGTCATCTGAAGAAGTGGGCTGTGCCCACAAAAGCTCATGATACCATCTACATGTTTTGTTAGTCTTTAAAGTGCTACCAGACTATTCGTTGTTTTTTGAGTTTATTAAAATTGCAAACATTTAAATTGAAATTGCTAAGTCCATTGCTGATTTATGTATCCTCGTGTCAAAGTTAACCAATTTACTTAACTTTTGCTTGTGTAAATTGCATCATGTGTAAATTCCATCACGTGGTTATGCCTAGGGTTGCCAGGTGTCTGGTATTGACCCGGACAGTCCGGTATTTTTGCCTCCTGTCTGGTAAAAAAAATTCAGAAAATACCAAACACCTAAAATGTCCAGTATTTTCTGATTTTTTTTCCCTGCCAGGAGGCAAAAATACTGGACACCTGGCAACCCTATACACACTCAGCAACTGGGCCCAGCCCTTGGGCCCCCCCCTCCCCGGACCCCTCCCGTCCCCGCTTACCTGGTTCCGCAGGGGAGCTGTCTTCTGGCTGGAAGCAGGAAAACAAGATGGCTGCCAGCAAAAAGCCTCAAAGGCCTTTTTTAAAGGTGCCATGCTGGGTTTTTTTTTTTTTTTTGGTCAACAACTTTGGTCTCCCCCTTTTTTTTTCCTCAACAGATTTTTTTCCCCGGTGTTGGGGTTTTTTTTTGGGGCGGGGGGGGGAGTGTTCGGTATTTTTGGTTAAACCATCTGGCAACCCTAGTTATGCCACCAGCAAATCCCCTTGTGTGGACTAATCCAGTCTCTTTCATACAAGGTGTGATCCCTGCATGTATTTCCGTGATGTCACAGTAAGTAATCATAAATGTGCTTGAAATAGAAAGAAAAATGGACATAAAAGGAAATAAACATTTGATTCATCAACAGAAAGCATATTAATAAAAGCCACATTGAAAACTCATAAACCACTGATTCTTTGTGTATGACGAATGGTGTCTTCTCTGTCTTTTATATATTATATGGTAGTATTGTAATAGGATTCATTTAATCATGTTTATTATGGTAATGCATAAGGATGAACCAATGCGTGTTTTACATTATGCATTGTGATGTATATTGCCCTGTAGGTGGAATGTATATTATGACTTGTATGCATTGTAGCACGCAGCATGTGTGTTGCGTGTACTGCGCTGTATGAGGTGTAATGTATCTTTTGCTTCTTGTATTATGGATTGTGTGCATTGTGGTGTTAAGTATGTGTACCAAAAGGCCTGGAAAGTTAGTATGCAATACACTGTGCACTGCAATTTGCATGGTTTGTGAGCATTGCAGTGTACACCACCATTGCTTTAGGATAAATGCATTACACTGTGTGCTGTGGTGTGTGGCATTTCACTGCGCATACTGTGCAGTATGTACACTGCATTGCACGCTGTGGGGCACATGCATTACAATGGGGTGTGTGCAGTGCATTGTGTGCTATGGGATGCAGTTATCTGCACTGCAGTGGGATGTGCACACTACACTGAGCGCTATGGGATGTGTGCAGTGCCTTTTGGGCCATGGGGTGCAGGGATGTGCATAGTGCATCGTCCTCACTGGGTGTGTGAATTGCCTCGTGGGCTATGGGGTGCATACAGTGCATTGTGCACAGTGCATTAGGTGTGCTGGGATCTGTGCATTGCCTTGAGGGCTATGGGGTGCAGGGTATGGGGGTGTGCACAGTGCCTTGTGGGCTAGGGGGTGCAGGGTTTGGGGTGTGCACAGTGCGTTGTACTCGCTGGGGTGTGTGCATTGCCCTGTGGGCTATGTGAGCTCCGGGGCGGACGCAGGAGTCCGTGGGGTACACGCAGTGCATTGTGGGCGAGGGGCTGTCACATCCCGGGCCTGCATTTCAAGCCGCGCGGCGGGAAGGCAGGGGGCGGTCCCTCCCCGGCTTTGCGTCACACTCAGCGCTTCGCTCACAGACCGGCGCGCGCTTGCGCCCTCTCCCCGCCCGCTTCACCCCCCCCCCCTCAGTCGGCCGGACTCCTCCCCACCGCGAGGCTGCGCGTGCGCTCAGGACCATGGAGCAGTTGGAGGCGGGGCCGGGCTCAGGGGAGGAGCCTACCCGGCGGCCCCCGCTCCGTCGGAGGGGGCGTTGCCGGACGCGCTCGGCAGAGCCAGGGGGCGTGGCCTTGCTGACGAGCTCGAGCTCGAGCGGCAGCAGGGAGAGCGAGGAGGCTATCTGGTGGCGCGTGCAGCGGCGCGCGAAGGTACCGAAAGTGCGCACGCTTCGCCCGGCGCGGCCTAGCTCTGCGCAGGCGCAAAAGCAGGCGAATGGTGTAGAGCGCACGCGCGGAGAGCCGTGGGGGCTACCGGCTCTAGCCGCCATGGAGCGGAAAGGTGAGTGGCGGGCGCTCACTCCCGGCCCGGCGGGCCGCCTCTTTCCCCCTCCCCCGATGCTCTCGGGGCCGCGCGTCCGCCCCTACCTCCCTCGCAGCAGCGCCTTCCGCCCCCGGGTCTGGCTGGCGCGCCCCCTGTCTGTCTGTCCGTCCGGCGCGCACCCCCCCCCCGCCTTGCCCCTGAGGGGGTGTTGCCTGCCCCCTCCAACCCCTGCTCCTCCAGCGTGCCCCCCCCGCCGGCCGCGCTCCCTCCCCTTCCGCCCCCGTTCATCCGTCTGCGTCTCTCTCCCCCAGTTCTGGCCTTGCAGGCCCGCAAGAAGCGGACCAAAGCCAAGAAGGACAAGGCCCAGAAGAAGTAAGTCAGACCCCATTGCTAGCCCGCTGGAAAGTCGTGTGCGGTGGGAGGTGTTGGTGTGGGGCGTGGGGTCCACCTCCCCTACCCTTCATAACGTAGTTGAAATAACACCCCTGTCGTTCTGGCTTGATCAGTTTCCTAGGCATCATGTAGGCTGCACCTCAGTTTAACTAAAGTGCATTTTAAAAACTGATGTGGTTAAACTAGTCTTCCTGTCTTAGGAATCTATCTATTGACTTTGATTTTTATCTGCTTAGGTTTAACTATCCATTCTCCAGGTACTTAATGGTGCTCTGTCTCCCACCCCCTCCCTTTTTCTTTCTCTTCCGCCTTCCCTTCCCCTCTCCTATTTATTTCGAGTTTTCATATCCCCAACTCATAACTCCGGTCATCTGAAGAAGTGGGCTGTGCCCATGAAAGCTCATGATACCATCTACATGTTTTGCTAATCTATAAAGTCATACCAGACCATTTGTTGTTTTTTTCTGAAGCCCCTAATGTAGATGCACTAAGATGATGGCAGAGAGGTTTTTCAATGTGTTTTCAGCTATTAGTGTACTTTTCTGGTACAGATGAGGCCTTTGAATTGGTCTACATTGCACCCTTTGCAGGTGTTCCTGGCCCACACTGAGCTCTAGTCACTATCTCCCCAAGTGGACTTCTTTGAGGGTCTCTTACAGAGCTGGGCTCTGATTCTCTCTCTCTCTCTCTCTCTCTCTCTCTCTAGCCATCAGAGGGAGATGTGGTGGGCCTCTTACAGAAGATGGGTTCCATCATAGGAATAGAACTGCATCATTAGTATGTAATGAGCACCTTGCATCTTATGACATTTGATGGTAGGAGTCTTTGCCACCCTACTATCCAGTTTCTTCCAGGTGTAACAACCTCTCCTTAGCGCTAGCACCAGCACCTTCATCCGTCAGTCAGTCACATGACTTGTGTATTTGGAGGTGGTGAGGTTGCCATGGAACCTCTTTCACTGAGTCAAGGAGCAGAAGGTTCTTCTAAACAGTTTGATTACTTAAGTTTTCCCTTTCACCATCTCTTTCTGTAGTTTGCCTTTTATTTTTATGATTACGTTACAGTGTGTTTACCTTACTCTGTAGCTTTGACACCTTTCTGTGGTTTCTGTACCCATGTCAGGAATTTCATAAATAAATTGCCTGCATGATAAACTTTTGGATGGGTGTAAAGACTCCCTAAATCTGTGGTGTCCAGCTAGTTCTGAAGAAGTAGCTACTATAGTGGCTACTGCTATAGCGAACTAGCCACACTCAATTAGCTAAATAGTCACATGTGGTTAGTAGTTAGCGTGTTGGATACCACGGCTCTTAATGATTCAAATGCTAAATTTTCTATTTCAATCCAATGTGTTAAGTCATGTAGTGACATTAATGCATTGTGGTTAGATTTCATTTTTGTTGACGATGGCCTGTTGTTGTTGTGTTAGCTGGAATGACCATCCCTTGTTTGGAGTCAGGATGTAAAAGACTAGTCGACTATCCGATAAGCATTTAAGTCAACTATCTGATAAGCATATTAGAGGCAGCAAAGGAGGGGGGAGGAAGGTGTACTTCAAAGATCAGTTGCGTGGTGGGCTGCCACTTTAAAATGCTGCCTCTGCAGTGATTCAAAGTGGCAGCCATGGAGCCCAGGCTCCCTGCGGCATTTCCCCAGAATCCGGGATCAGCTGGGGTCTCCAGCTGACCCCGGGCTCCTAGTGGCATGTAGTGTAGCATGGTGCCTGGGGTCAGCGGGGGACTAAAAGTCCCCCGCTGACCCTAGGCTCCATGGCTTTGAAATGCGCAAGAGCCCACTGGGGACTCTTGTGCGTTTCAAAGCAGGCACCTGCCTGCAGCCAGAGTTAACAGGACTTCCCGCTGGCCCTGGGCTGTGGTTCCGCATTCCTCCTCTTGAAATATACAAGAGCCCCAGGAGGGGCTCTTGTACGTTTCAAAGGAGGAATGAGGAAGCGCCTATTGACTAGTCAGTGGAAATTCCATCCACTAGTCAATTAACCACATTTTAACATCCTTAGTCTGGAGTGCTGCTGGTGAGCACAAAACCCTGTTCCTATGAGTCTGTTGAAATACATCATCTGCATTTGGGCTCTCTTTCAGTGTTCCATGAAGTTCTGGCTTTGTTAGTGCTTAAGAATTGTAATGAAATTAAGTAAGAAAATGTTACCTGATAGAAAATGCCAAGATACATTTCTATAATAAATCACTTTTTCTTTTGCTTTTCTGATTTCCTACTCAAAATGAGCATTGCTTTCCTTTTTGTGAAGATCCAGTGAAATTAAAAATGTAGGTTTTAGTTGTATGGCATCAGTGCTTTTCTATCTGCATGGTCCAGATTCTTAAGTGGCTTGCCCTCTCCTTTTCATATATATATAATAGTGTTATAACTACTTCAGAGGACATTGCTGCCAAAAGGTAATTTTGGATCTTGGCTAGCTGAACACAGTCATGTGATGCAGTAAATTTCTGTTACCATCTCACAAATGAATGGTATTCAGGACTGGGACACTATCAGCCTATTAGATGATGTATGCAAATAAGTATTCTGATGGATTTGCAGATTAATAATGCTTTTCATTAAATTTACTGAACTCATCAAAAAGATGTTTCTCAAGTGTTCAGAATATATTCCATACACTCAGTGT
This sequence comes from Pelochelys cantorii, assembly GCA_032595735.1. Classification (NCBI taxonomy): domain Eukaryota; kingdom Metazoa; phylum Chordata; order Testudines; family Trionychidae; genus Pelochelys; species Pelochelys cantorii. The sequence continues at coordinate 13,218,939 of CM064353.1, read as the reverse complement.
GGATTCAGGGGAGAGGGATCTACAAATCTTGTTTGTTTCTATAAAAGGCTAAATTTTAAGTAGCTCTAGGAATTCAGCTAACTTTAAAATATGGAAGTAGTTCTTATAATTGTTACATAGAAATATATTTTGATAACAGCTACTGTAAAGTGAATTCATTCAATCATGTATTAATAGCTACCTTAGAAATTAAAAATTCTAAACTTTAATTGTCTTGTATTTGGAATCATAAACTACTCCAAGGAGGTTATTTGTGAAACTGAAAATATCTTACAGTTTTTTAATCGAGGCATGTATGGATGATGTGGCATGTCGGATAATGAACATTTTCCCTTTTTATTCATCTTCCTAAAATATCTTGGGGTATCTGCTGCTATTAGGAAAATGGTCCAATGCAATTTTAGAGTTTATAATCAGAAATGACATTTTGGAATGTATCAATCTGTCAGATACAACTTTAAAGGTGGTTGTGCATGTGTGATGCATCCCCTGCATCTGCTGCATAGTTTAAAACAGTGTGGTTCCCAGCCGTTTTTATACTGTGGACTGGCAAACCCATTCACAAACTTTTGGCGAACCGGTAACATTTTATTTGCATATACGTGTATTTGTCATCTGCATAGTGAATATGCAAATAAAATGTTACCAGTCGGCCAAAAAGCCCCGGCTGCCAGAGCACCCCAGTGCCAGCCCTAACCCCTAGAGCCCTCCACGACCCCTCAGCACCAGCCACTGACCCCAGAATCCCCTGCACCCAGCCCCCCCAGTGCCAGGCCCCTGCTCCTTAGAGTCCACCACCACCACCAGACCCCCAGTGCCAGCTTCCTGTTTCCAGAGCCCCACTGCACCCAAACCCCCAGAGTTCCCCTATTGCCAGCCCCCAGTCCCAAATATTAGCCATGCTCCCAGAGCCCTGCAGTGTCAACTCCCCACGCCAGATGCTCCAGTGCTCCCCAGTGTCAGCCACCTGCCTCTTATAGCTTCCCACCCCCAGAGCAACGCAGCACTAGCCCTGTTCCTGCCCTGCCACCTTCACCTAGCCCTGTGCTGCCTCCCAGCCACCAGCTGAGTGCTGCTGCCCGGATCATGGCTGCTCTAAGGCTGCCATGCCGGGCTCCATGCTGCTCTCCTGCTGCACAGCGAACCGCTCTTCCTTGTCTGGAAGGAGACCCCGCCCCTGCCCAGAGCTGGTTGGCTGAGAGGCGGGCAGGAGGGGAGGTGCTGGACTAGGTGAAGGGAGTGGGGCAGGCATGGGGATAGTGCTGGGGACTCGTGGGGTGGGGGGCCATAAGAGGAAGGGGGCTGACACTGGTCCCAACCCCCAGAGCCGCAGCCAGTGGTTCATGGCCTGGCAGTTGGGAACTGCTGATTTAAAACAAAGACGTTGAGCTGAAACTATACAGAGGGTTTTTTAATCCAAATTGGGAGAAAATCAAAGTAATGCTTTTGTGAATGGTACAAGAAAGAAATGGGGACTCGCTGACATCTGATTCTTGAGCCATTATCCATAGTCATTATAGGTTCTTGCTTTCAGTTCTGTAAAAACTCCGACATCCATCTTTTAGACAGAATATAATGTGGCGTCCACAGAGGTCTGTCTATTGCAGTGGCTCTCAAACCGGGATCTGCACAAACCTTGCAGTTGGTCCGTGACTTGAGCTCAGCTCCCCCCACAACGGGGAGCCGCCACTGGTGCTCCAGCCTCACAGCGCCCCCCCCATCTGCCAAAGTTGGAGCGCTAGTATGGCTTCCTGCTGGGGTGGGGGGAGAAAGTCCTAAACCTCCCCGCAGGATCTGCCTCGTGGTGAAGAAGTGGAGCCAGTAGCGACTCCCCCTCCCCCAAGTGGGGAAACAGCAGTGCATGGACATGCTGCCTGGAGGTTTTCCCCACTGTGCCCATTGGCCAGAATCTGGCCAATGGGAGCAGTGGGAGGCCATGTCTGGGACACAGTGCCTGGGAGCAGTCCAGGGTGCGAAAGCAAGTAAATGCCTCCTCATGCTAGATCCTGCATGTCCACACCTCTCATGCACTGCGCTCCCTGCCCCCCCTCACCAAGATACCACACCCCCTTCCTCCTGGCAGATATCCTGCTCCCAGCCTATTCCTGCATCCTATCTCCCACATGGACCTCACTCCCTCACCCCCTTCTGCACTGCATCTCCCACGCAGATCCTGCACACTTACTGGCAGCCCTGTCCCACACACTGAACCCCTCATTTTTGATCCCACCCCTGAGCCTGGGGGGGTCTACAAAATCCACTAACCCTGGAACCCCACAAGAGTTTATCTGGCCTATGGGAAGCCCTGTACCTCAGTCGTCCCTGTCCCTTCCCCAGCCCCATGGGGCTGGAGTGCCAAGGGAATGAGGTGGCTCAGTTGAGGCCACATCAGTGTGTGTGGGGGGGGCTGGGGGTGGGGGGGGGTTTGGAGGGTTTTTTTGCCTCTTACTTGTGTGTTCCCCAGCTGGTTTTTCTGTGGGTCAGTGGCCCCCAACCCAAAAAAGGTTCCCAACTCCTCCCATAAATAAAGACAATGTTGAAAGCTGCTGTGTTGGACAAAAATTAATATTTTACTTTATTTAAAATGAACTTTGGTAAACTAACATGAGAAAGTTAAAGCACTTAATCTGTTTAATAATTTTGATTAATATTTTCTTTCTTACTGGTTAAATTAAACCATTCTCCCTAGCTGCAGCAAAATGGCAAGTTTCCATTAGCAGCTGGTGGTCCACGGTAAGGTTTGCCTTGAGCTGGTTGGGCTGGGGGCCAAACATTTTGAGAACTGCTTGTCTATTGTATCTACAAAGACTGTGATCGCTAAATGTCTACAAAATAACTATATCACTTTCATTATAGTGCTGAATTGATTTGCAGAGCTCTTGAGTCTGCATCTCGTTTTTGTTACTTAATGTTTTCAGAGAAGAAATTAAACAAAACAGTTGTCTGACTGGGAAAACCTGCACACCAAATAACTAATTTTTTATTTGTACACATTTATAATAATTCTTTCTATAGTATTTCATAAACTTATTTCAGGATGTAACCACATCTTTTCAGCTGGACTCAGCTCATTATGCAGTATCTTCAGATGGATTTTTTTGGGTCTGGTTGTCAGAAATGGAGCAGACAGCAGCTTGCTTGTTTAAAAGGATTACTAAACCATCTGGAGCCCACCATTAGAAAGCAAACATTGTATCAAGGCTAGAAGGCACCTCAAGAGGTCATTATGTCTTGCTCCCTGTGCTGAGGCAGGGTATGTTAGACATACATAATATATGTATGCTGGAGTTGTGGGGGGGGGGGGGGAATCAGGGATCTGCATAGGCTATTTTTAGTTATGGGCAGTACTGTTTTCTTTCTCTCAAGCATTAATTTCAATTCAACAAGCACTTAATCAGATCTGTAAATTGCATGGTAATAGGTTGTTAAGGTTTAAGAACTTTTATCTAAATGTTAAAGTAAATACCAGTTTGACTTGCAAATAGAAATATAACGGTTAAATGCAGAAAGTCCCCCTCCCCCGCCCCCCAGGACATTGCTTAGTCCTGTATTTGTCATGATTTTGAAACTGAGATGATCAGCCACTTGGGTTTTTTTGCCCACTAATAGGAATACTTTTTTTCCTCTCTTGGAGGAGGTGGGATTTTCAGTAACTTGTGCGTGTTTAAGTCATAACCATACCTTAGAGCAGTTTTTCCAATTTTATTTGGCCACGGAACCCTTTTAAACTAGAAAGAATTTTGCGGAACCCCTAATAACAGTCTTATATATGGAGCTGAAAAAGTAGATCACAAATAAGGATAATAAACAAATGCTAAACAAGGTCATGAAATCAACACATAGTTTAACTGCACATATTTAAAAACAAAAATCACATTTAATGTGTACAAAAAATAAAGCAACTGGTTTGACGGCTGAAGCTTCGACTTTCTGATGTGGCACTAGTATATTCGTATTCAGTCAACCACATGATCCACGATCCCTGAGAGTGAGTATGGGGATTGACAGTGGTATATAACAGGCGATCTCACTACTGATTGTGCACGCAGCGCTGGGTAGTGACATCATCCCCACTCTCTGGCTAAGCTGGCATTACACACGGACACTTATTGTGTCAAATGCAAATGAAAATTGTTTTCAATAAAATTCATAAATGCTTAAATGTTAATTATTTTCTTTTAAATCATAAAATGTGATTGTAATGGAATTTTCTCGCGGAACCGTTATTTTCACTTTGCGGAACCCGGGGGTTCTGCAGAACACCATTTGGGAAACACTGCTTTAGAGACCAAGGAAAGGAGGAGCTCGGGCTTAAGTCACTAGACCCAATTTCTAGTCCTATCTTTGTCTTAATCAGACAGTGGGGCAAGTGGTAACAAGAGTACCTACTTTTATAAAGTGCTAATGGCAGGGCTGCATAGTGGCTGGCTGCCCTGTGTCCTTTCCATTGTGGGCCATGTGTTTGGGACCAGGGAGTGGAACCTTCACGGCCATGAGTGTCCCAAGGAGTATCAGGTTAGAGGTCCCGGAGAGCCATGCTGGGTAGCCGTGATTTCCGCCCCTCCTGTGGCAGGGCCTGGCTTCCACTGCGGGGTCTCCCCTGCCTGTTCCTGGTCAGAGTTGTGCAGGGAGGAGCCGGGCTCCCTGACTCAAACCAGCGGAGGTCAGGGGGGCAACTACCACCTGGCTGTCACGTGGCTGTCACAAGCCCAAGATATGCATGGGCTGAGTGACCCTGCACTTCTTCTAGGCCCCGACGGAGGGAGGCACTCTCGAGCCACCAGAAATGTGTGCCTCTCCCTGTCGCCTGTGCTGCAGATGCCACCGATCCCGTGCGTGTGTCGCAGGCTGGGCTGTCACCAGGCCTGGCAGGGCGGGGTGGAGTCTCTTCCCAGCCGCAGAAGAGTGCTTTGCTGCATGGTGGGAAGGCCATGCGGAGGAGATCAGCATGGCAGCCTTAGAGCAGCTGCTACCCGGGCAGCAGCATTCAGCTGGTGGCTGGGAGGCAACACAGGGCTAGGTGGGGGGAGGCGGGTTGTGCTGGGGGACTCTGGGACCGGGGCTGGCTCTAGGGGGCTCTGAGGATGGGGTTAATATTGGGGCTGGGAGCTGGCACTCGGGGGAGGCTCTGGGGAGGTTAGGTGCAGTGGAGCTCTGGAAACAGGAGGCTGGCACTGGGGGTCTGGTGGTGGTAGGGGCTCTAAAGGATGAGGGGCTGGCATGGGGGGCTCTGAGGGCAGGAGGCTGGCACTGGGCGAGTTTGGTGCAGAGGACTCTGGGGTAAGTGGCTGGTGCTGGAGGGTAGTGCAGGACTGGGGGCTGCTAGGGGTTAGGGCGGGCTGGCACTGGGGGACTGGAAGCTGGGGCCATTGGCGGAAGGGTAGCATTTTATTTGAGTATTTGCATATTTATTATCCAAATAATGAATATGCATATGTTATCAGTCTGCAGGAGTTTGTGAAGGGGTTTGCCTGTCCCTGATATCAAAAAAGTTTGGGAACTTACATGCCCTAGTGGACATTACGTAAGATTTGGAACATTTGCAATAAGCTGGCATGAAAGAATAATTGATTCATTACTCCAGATAATGCTCCTATGTGAGTGATCTTGATGGATGTAACTGATTAACTACCAAACCTTGCAGGATATGAAAATGAGGATATGTGGAAAGGAATAATTACCTTGGAGGGATGATTATGGTTGCCAGTTTATAGATAATTTGCTAATCCCCTCCTAGAAGAATTGAGGCTTGCAACAGTAAAGGATCTCACTGTTCTGAGGTTAAATGTTACCACTGAATGACTGTAGTATCACTTTCCGTAACAGTTCAGTGTCCACATTAAACAACCTGCTTTGTATAAATACAGTAACTGTTACTTAAATTTGTTCTTGGTTTTCTATCCTTGCCTATCCAGTAAGGTTAGGTAATTGGTAAGGAGGAGAGATGAAAGGCTCTTACTTTAGAGGGCATACAGCTACTCCCAGAAGTGGAAGGACAAATTGGGATTAATCCAAAAACACTGTAATTTGGTGGAGTATGTGTTCCTATCCTTACTCTGGAAGGATTATGGCTCTTGTCTGATTAGCAGCTTTTGATCTTCTGGCTAAGCAGCTTTAACTCTAAAAGCATTTTCCTATACAGTTGATTAGCTAGGGAACAAGTATAACATGGCATGTTAAAGAGAGTGGCTGACATGACTAATGATTTAGTTTGTCACTCATGTTAATGAAATAGCAGTAAATATATTGTTGGTGTAATGTCTTAAATGGTGGAATGTGGATTCTACTTAGCAGAGCAATTAGTGAGGTATATTGCTACAAGCCATATTATAGAATTCACAGTATCCTCCGTAACTTTTACCTGTTGCTCCAAGTAATCATGAAGTGGAAATAATTTCTATTGGGTCTTTCCTGTGTGTTTAAGAGGAGCAAAAGGGCATAGGAGGGTGCAGTCCAATGGTAGTGCTATACATAGTTAGGGTGAAGCAGGAGGTAACTTGTACAAGCCATTTAAATTGTAATTGTCCACAAGGTGGCCATTTCTTGCTTTTTACAAATAATTTGAATCTTTTTAACTACCTTTTCCTCCAGGACTTGCTTTTTAACTTTTTGTACTAGGATATATAAAATAGGGTTGTAAAAGGTTGACTGATAAGTATCATCCTAAATGAGGAATGCTCACCTCCTACCAGTACTCCAGCTCCGGGGCCTGCCACGGACAGGGGCTGCTCTTGTCCGGAGCATCCTCTGTCTTGCAGGTAGCCTGGGCACCGCTCAGACAAGGGCATCGCAAGCAGCCTCTATCCACAGGAAGCTGGCAACAGCCCCAGCCACAGCACGGGGGCTGGGATCTGGCAGAGCTAGCGGCAGCCCCAGCTCCAGCATGAGGCTGGGGGTGGGAGCCCAAAGGGTTGGGGGCTGCTCCAGCCAGGCTGAAGCGCTCCCCAGCCCAGATCCCATTTTGTTGGTTAACTGGTTAAACATTAGGTCAACTGATTGATGGGTAAGGAGAATTCTTGACTTTAAGGGAGATGAGGGAAGGACATTTTAAGGCTTAGTAACTTGACTTTTACATGTATTTACAAACTGAAAAGAAAATTGTCAAAGTAGATGTTAAATTTCTGAAGCCTTCAGTTGAAAGGTTTTTAATATATATCTAATATGTTCTTGGGGTGAAAGAACAGATACAGAGTTGTTGGGTAAGGAATCGAATGCACAGAGTCCTGTTTGGTCACCAGTTACTAAGGGAAAATCATTGCAGTGTCTGGTTGTGAGGGTGTCCTGAATGTTTGACTTGTAAATAACGTTTTTAAGTCTGAGAGGAGTCGCTGGGTAAGTCCATATCTGCAAAAATGACTCCTGTGACACCTTAAAGAGGTGTGGCTACCTCTGTGGGAGGCAGGGGGAGGCGGCTTGGCAGTAGTCAGCATGTGTGGCTTAAAAGCCAGCTCCCGCCTGCTGTTTCTTCCTCCGCAGCAGTTGGGGAGGGAGAGGGCAAGCGGGAGCTAGTACACATGGGAAACAGCTTTCAAGTCAGCTCCCCATGAGTATTGGCTCCTGTGGAGCTGCCTGCCCTCACCTCTGCTGCCTCTTTGTGCTCCCAAACACGTGTGTAAACGTGTAACTGCTAGAATTTTCAGCAATTATACATTTACACAAATAAATGATAGTTAACATCCTAAGTGGTTATGTGCATCTGCAGTGTGGGGCAGCAGGCAGCTCCTGCCTGATGGGCCCCACTTCCAGGGAGTTGGCTGCCTCCCTGCACTGATACAGAGCCAGCAGCACTAGATGGCAGCAGGCTCCTTAGGAGTAGGGCATGTAACTATTGCATGTAACTATTACAAATGGCAACCAACAAGCCCAGGCTTATCGGGTCGCTGTTTAAACTGTTATACTTTTACATCCCTATTCTTTAGTGCACTGAAACTTGAAAAACCTCTGTGCTTTGGCAAGGAATAGCCCTGTCACAATTAGGGATATTAAAAAATCATGTAATGGGGTAACCATGTAACTACTGAAAATCTCAGCAGTGACACAGTTACATGCACTGTGGGCTCTGCAGCTAAGTTTCCTGTAAGCTGCGTGGCAGGGAGGCCTTGCAACTGCTAATTGAGCCCTTCCCAGAGGTTAAGGGCTGCTGTGCAGAGAGCTTCCTGGCTGGGGAGGCATACTTCCTCAGCAGCAGAAGCTCCCTGTTCCAGACAAGGAGCATACTGGTAGGGAAGGGGACATAACGGAGGAGGGAAGGAGTAAGTATAGGGTTGCCAGGTGTTCGGTTTTTGCCATTTCTGTCCGATTTAAAAAAAAACAACAAAATACCAGTCATGTTTTTCTTGGATGGAAGGCTGGTGGTGACATTCTTCCCTTGCTGCGTCTGGTGGGGGTGGGGTGGAGCGGGGAGCAGTGATTTTTTTTTTTTTCTCAACAAATTTGGTCCCCTGTGTTTTGTTTTTGTTTTTCTCCTCAACCATTTCCCCCCTCCCCCCCCCCCCCCCCGGCCATACGATTACAGCAGAGGTCAGCAGCCTTTCTGAATTGACGAGCCAAGATTTAACCCTCTTGCCCTGGGCTGGGCTGTGCCACTCTCCTGGTGGGGTCAGGGGCTGTCTCCACCACGTGCTCCACTTGGTCTCCTGCCCTGGGCTCTGCTCTGGCTTTTCCTGTGGGGGGGGGAGGAGCAGCGCATGTGTGCTTCCCCGCAAGCAGGATCCAGTGCACAACCTCACGGTTTCCCCCTCTCCCCTTCAGGAAGCCACTACTGGCTCCAGTCTTGCATGGGGCGCAATGCTGGATGGCCAGGAGGGGCTTCCCATTGCAGGTGGGCAGGGCCGGATTAAGGGGGGGGCTAGCTGGGCAGCTGCACGGGGTGCCAACCTATGGGGGGGGTGCCTGATTGCAGCTGTAAGGGGCACCGTGCACCCAACCGCGCAGCACCCCTGACAGCTGCCATCAGGCGCCTCGCGCCGGAGGCTGCGCGGTGCCCCTTAGAACTGCAATCAGGTGCCACGTGCCCGATTGCAGCTGTAAGGTGCGCAGCGTGCCAAGGGGTGGGGCTGTGCCTGGGGCGCAGGAATGGCTTGAGTCGGCCCTGCAGGTTGGGGGTGGGGAAGCAAGGCGGAGCCTGTTCATTGCATGTGCCACTGAAAATCATCTTGTGTGTCACTTATGGCACATGTGCTGTATATTGCTCACCCCTGGATTACTGCGATTACAGCAGGTAGGTTTGCCTGCAACTTCCTGTGAGGAAAACCAGAACGCTCCTCTAGCTTCCTAGGCTGGGAGAGAAGGGAGAAGAAACTGCATGGGATCGGTGGAGGAAACGGGGTGGTGCAGGCGTCTGTGCAGTGAAGTGGGGACAGAGGAGGAGTGAGTGTGGGGTGTCTTAACTTGCTCCCATTTGGACTGCAAGCAGCAAGAGCTAGACTGTCTCAGAACAGCAGCCGTAGTTGGGCTGCAGACATAGGAATCTCTCCTGGGCTGGGGCAGGCTAAAGCCACCCTTTTTACTCGTGCTTTTATTAATGTTTGAGTCTGTATGTGTGTGTTCCTTCTCTCTATATGTTTTTAGCTGGTTGTGTCCCTCTGAGGTCTCATATTTTAAATTTTTATATATATTTGTATTTTTTTTGTTTGTTCTTGTAAGCCGCCTTGAATATTTTAAATAGAAAGGCGGGGTAAAAATATTTAAATAAATATAAAATATGGGGTGATCCCAAAATTTCAGGTGGGCTAAAAGCTTTTAGGCTGATTTTTGAATACTGAAACTAAAGATCTAGCTCATGGCACTTTCATGATTACATTTCAAACAAAGTTTACATTAAGCGTTAATGGTTTACGGTAGGAAAGGATTCTTTAAACAGAATTTTTTTTAAGTGTTATAGATATCTGCAAACTCTGATCTTAATGATTTTTTTAAAATCTTGTGTCACTAGTTAATACATGGTAAACTGCTAAAACTGGAAAAACTTTACCATAGAATTATAGACTATCAGAACTAGAAGGGACCTTGAGAGAGGTCATCGAGTCCAGTCCCCTGCCCTCACAGCAGGACCAAGCACTGTCTAGACCATCCCTGATAGATGTCTGTCTAACGTGCTGTTGAATATCTCCAGAGATGAGATTCCACAACCTCTCTAGGCAATTTATTCCAAGTGTTTAATCATCCTGACACTTAGGAAGTTTTTCCTAATGTCCAACCTAAACCTCCCTTGCTGCAATTTAAGCCCATTGCTTCTTGTCCTATTATGAGAAGCCAAGAAGAACAATTTTTTTCCCTCCTCCTTGTGACGCCCTTTTAGATACTTGAAAACCACTATCATGTCCCCCCTTGTCTTCTCTTTTCTAAACTAAACAAGTCCAGTTCTTTCAGTCTTCCCTCATACGTATGGTGACCATATGCCCCATAAAATCCGGGACAGTCCCGAGTTTTAATCTCATTTCCTAGTGTCCCTATAAACACTGAAAATATCCCAGAAACAGCTGCTGCAGCCTAAAGTGGCTGTGCATTACTGTTTCTCCTATCCCTCCAGGAGGTAGGGGCCGGCACGGACTGGGAGCTCAGCTGGGTTGCGGGAGGCGGGAGATTTCAGGAACCGGGTGCTGGGCTGTGGGCAGGGAGGGAGATGCTGGGCAGTGGAGCTCAGCTGGGCTGGGGGGGGGGAAGGAGGTGCCAGTCAGTGGAGCTCAGCTGGGCTGGGGGGGGGGGAAGGAGGTGCCAGTCAGTGGAGCTCAGCTGGGCTGCAGGAGGGGAGAGGTGCCAGGCAGTGGGGCTCAGCTGGGCTGCGGGCGGGGGGGAAGTGCCCTGCACAGGGTTCAGCTGGGCTGCAGGAATGGGAAGGTGCTAGGTGCAGGGCTTAGCTGGGCTGTAGGAGGGGGGAGGTTCTGGGAACCCAGGGGCTGGACTCAAGGGAAGGGAAGGGCAGGGAACCAGTGCTGGGCTCAGCGAGTTTGTGGGGAGGAGAAGGGAAATGGTGCTCAGCTGTGCTGTGGGGCAGGCAGGCAGGGAACCATTGTGGGGCTCAACTGGGCTGAGGGGGAAGAGGGATGGGGGAGGCAGGGAACAGGGCAGCTCATCTGGGCTAGAGCAGGGGTGCAGGGAGCTGGTGCTGGTCTCTGCTGGGTTGTGTGGGGGTGGCCTTTGGGGGAGGCGCAGGGAACCAGAGGGGGTGGGCAGCTCAGCTGGATTTCAGGGGAGGGAGGTACAAAAAAGTCTAGTGGGGAGGGTATGGCAGCAGGAGGCCTGAAATGACCTCCCCTGGTCCAAAAAAATCCCTCATTTGGGACCAGTCAGGTCCAGAGGGTGCCAGACCAGGGAGGTCCAACCCCTACCCAAGTCCCCTCCTTGCACCCTCCCTCCTAGCCAGATACCCTACCCCCATCCACTCCTGCTCCCTCCCCTTGGCCAGACATCCTGCTGCCACCCAGACTTTGCAACCTCCCTCCCATCTGACCTCCATTTCCCTCCCAGATCCTGCATCCTATCCCACTCATTGGCAGCCCTCTCACGCACACTGAACCCCTTATTTTTGTCCCCACCTTAGAACCTGAGGGGGTCCATAATATTCCTCAGAAAAGCAAATCTAGCCTATGGGAAGCCCTGAACCTCAGTCCTCCCTGTCCTTTTCCCTCATCCCGTGGAGTGCCAGAGGAGTGATGTGTCTCAGCTGGGGGCCACCACAGTGAGGGTTGGGGTTTTGGGAGGAGTCTTTGTTTCTACCGTGTGCAGACCCCATCTGATTTTTCTGTGGTTAAGGGGTCCCTGACCCAAAAAAGGTTGTCTACCCCTGCCATAAATAAAGAAGACTTTGAAACCTTTTGTATTGGACATAAATTAATATTTTACTTTATTTAAAATGAAGTTTGATAAAGTAACATGAGAGAGTTAAAACATTTAATCTGTTTAATAATTGAAATTAAACCATTTTCCCTAGCTGCAGCACTAGCAAAATGGCTTGGGCACAATTGTGTAATTAAAGGTGAGTTTCTCCATTAGCAACTGGTTGTCCGCAAAAAGGTTTATACATGGTCCACGGGCCAAAAAGTTTGAGAACCACTGAAATAGAGGCACCTCCGGCCTCTCCCCCCGAGAGGCCGCTGTAGGCTACCTGCTGCTTCACAAGAGCCCACAGAGAGATCAGGTCTGTTACCCCGGCAGTGAAATCACCATGTTGCTCCAGTGTGGATGATGGACAGACTCTTTGTGAGTCTTCCTCATCCAAACAGTCGATTTTTAAACAGCATGGTAAGATGCCACATGAGAACACTTGGTGCATCCACAGAGAGGCAGAATATATGGTCTCTCTCCAGAGAGAGTTGTCATGATTTGTGTCTCTGGGTGAATAACACCCTTTGTGAGCTCTCTGAAGAGGTGAGATGTTTTGATTTCCGGTTTCGAGGGATTTGTTCTTCTGTCTTTGGGCTGCACATTGCTTTGACCTGAATGGAGTTAGCTGAGACGACGCATTTCTGAGTTATTCTGACACACAGTGAAACCTGTGCTGAAGACCCCACATTCAGTGAGAGAAAGTGCTGCTGTCAGAAGTAAATTCAAAGTCTCTCCAATTTTCTTCAAAGATCTCCTCTACCAGGCAGTGGGGCTTTTACTGATTGGTCCCTTATATAAGAGTGACTAAATGTTATCTGCATCTTTTTGGGTCGTATCAACAGATTGCTTTAGGCTCAATCCTAGCTTAAAATTTAAATTGGGTCAGGCCCTTTGTAAGCAGTTTGGGAAGTGGTCTCACTTGGCAATTATTATTTGGTATTATTTACATAATATTTACATAATGCCATCATGGTATTGACATATACATTTGCCAGTAGCTTTACATATAAAATAGCCCAGCTCCATTGGCCTCCATGGGCAATGTAAGCAGTGGTGGTGAGAGTTAATGACATGGTCTTCTCCACCCTGTAGTTGTCATGGTTAGTTCACTGTTGTCATTCTGGCTTGTGGAAATGGAGGACACTTAATAATTTTGCAGTAACTTCAAAAAATGCAGTTGCAGTCCATCTCCTTAGGGATGTACATTCCCATTCATCAGTTAACCGGTTAATGTTAGGTCACACCGGGGCTGCCTCCGGCTCCCAGCCCCCTCTGGACCAGCCCCTGTCTATAGCAAGCTTGACTCCCCATAGAGCCTCTCCCTGCCAGCTGGGACCCCAGGTTCCACAGAGACAGGGACTGCTCCAGAAAAGAGCAGCCTCTGTCTGCAGCAGGCCCTCTGTGGGGGTGGAGCAGCCTCCTGCCCACAGCAGGTGGGACACTGCTCCAGCCCCCTCTGATTACTTGTTAATTGGAATTGGTAAGCATCATCCATTAAGAGGACTATGGAAGTTGTCCCATAAAGTTGTGGGATAGTTCTGGATGACTCCCAAGGCCTTAGTCAAATGGGGCTGCATCTACATTACAAAATAATACCTCTCGGATCCTGGATCTCATCTTGAATTGAGATTGGACTCCTAGTCCTACAGTGTCCTGAGACCCTAGATCTGGGGTCAGGGTTAATTCAATTGCAGTATAGTTGCATGGGGGGGCTCCTGTAGTTCTGAAACCCATCCCTATTGGCAGAGGATGGTGGGAGGAGTTCTTAGAGGGGTCACATGACACCACTTACTTCTGGTCATATACTTCTTGACCCCGGAAGTACTTCCCCCCAATGGGTGGGGCTTCCTGTGGATGGGGCCTAAGGAGTCAAGGACGTGGCTAAGATGTCCCTATTTTTTTGGGCCGAAAATATGGTCACCATACTCATAGGTCATGTTCTCTCGGCCTTTATTCATTCTTGTTGCTCTTCTCTGGCCCCTCTCCAATTTCTCCACATTTTTCTTGAAATGTGGTGCCCAGAACTGGACACAGTACTCCAGTTGAGGCCTAATCAGCACAGAGTAGAGCGGAAGAATCACTTCTCATGTCTTGCTCACAACACTCCTGTTAATGCATCCCAGAATCATGTTTGCTTTTTTTGCAACAGTGTCACACTGTTGACTCATATTTAGCTTGTGGTCCACTATGACCCCTACGTTCCTTTCTGTAGTACTCCTTCCTAGACAGTCACTTCCCATTCTATATGTGTGAAACTGATTGTTCCTTCCTAAGTGGAGCACTTTGCATTTGTCCTTATTAAACTTCATCCTATTGACCTCAGACCATTTCTCTAGTTTGTCCAGATCATTTTGAATTATGACCCTATCCTCCAAAGCAGTTGCAAACCCCTCCCAGTTTGGTATCATCTGCAAACTTAGTGTACTCTCTATGCCAATATCTAAATCCTTGAGGAAGATATTAAACAGAACCGGTCTGTAAACAGATCCCTGTAGAACCCCACTTGTTACGCTTTTCCAGTATGACAGTGAACCATTAATAACTACTCTCTGAGAACGGTTATCAACTAGTTATGCACCCACCTTTGAGTAGCCCTGTCTACGTTGTGTTTGCCTAGTTTATTGATAAGAAGATCATGCGAGACAGTATCAAATGCCTTACTAATGTCTAAGTCCACATCCACCATGGATCCTGTTTAATTTGTTTGGTCTTTCAGTTGGAATTGTATTCTGGACAAGTACTCTGGGGGCTTCTATTCTTTGAGTTAGTGATACACACAGAGTGAAACCAGAACTTTTATCTGTTTTACAGATCTCTGTTTTGTTTGCGTAGCGTGGATCCTAAACATTCCCCAGAGAAAGTGTATAAGCCTGAGTGAATGCCTTTCGCTCTTTCCAGTTTCAGTAAATATTGTGTTAATATTTTCAAGGAGAGCACAACTATTTCTAGTTGACTCACAGATTTGTTTAGCATCTTAGAGCTGTGCTTATTTTTTAGACTTAATGTCCATGTCTTTGATTTATTTATATGGCTATTTGCAGTATGCCTCATTTTGGTGTGTTTACTAGCTTGAGTTATTAGAAAGGATGATAATACATGTACTCCAGGGGTATGGTTAGTTTTCTTTAATTTCATATTGAATAAACATCTTAATCATTGTTCCTTGTTAATTATCCTTTGTTTTAATATATTGTCTTACATACCTATGGACTGTTTAAAATATATATTTATATGTAGGTTTTTTGTTTGTACTGGGACACAGTGCACATCCACATACAGCCTCAGTATTAGTGGCACACATAAAAACTTTCAGTTTGCCCAAAAGAGAATTCAGCCTGCCCAAGGATGGAAAATGTTAGAGGGAACACTGCTCTGTAGTATAAAGCTTAGCTTTATACTGCAGAGCCTGCGGTGAAGCTTCCCCTGAAGTGGGGCTTCCAGGGAAGAGGCTGCGCTTAGTGTAACAGACACCATTAACCCATAAACATTAGCTTATCGGTTAAACGGCTAATTGTTTACACTCAAACATCTCTAGTCACTATCCTGCAGGATCTCATGAAATAGCAGACTGTGGAGACACTGCAAAATCAGCATGTATTGGCATTACGTGAAACAAAATACAACAGGAAAAGGTAATATCAGCTTTGCTAAGCATGAGGATTCTTACATTTATTACATCATAGACAGTGTTCCCTTTTTCATCCATGTGTGGACTTTTTCCTTCCATATGTAGATTAGTTGTTTACATGAACCAAAGCATGTGTGAATGTGCACCACCAGTAGAAACAAAACCTAACTGTGGAGGTTCTGCTGATCAGCTGGGTGGCATTTGAATCTCTCCTGAGTGGCTACACTGCCCCATGTGTATGCACCTTGTTGGGGTGGGGCAGCTTGCATGTTCTTATGATCCAAGGGGCTATGCCGGAAGGAGCTTAGTGCTCCTGGTAGGTTCAACGAAGCCGGAAAGGTCAAGGAGCCAGACTAAGCATGCATACCGGTCCTCCAGGATTGGGGGTTTGGCTCAGGGCTAACAACTCTGACCTAGAAAAAGCTTTTGTTATGGAAACAGCAACAAAGAATTCCTCCTCAACTGTGCATGACAGCCTTCCAGAGTCACTTACAGTGACTTGTATGACTGCCAGTGGTGAAAGCAGAAATAAAGCTATTGACATGAAGATGGAAGTCCTGAGCGCCAAGATTAAGATGCTGGAGATGGATTGGGCATGTGTTCAGGAAAGAGAGAAGCTCCATCACAAAGATTACTGTGCATTGGACCCCTGAAGGGAAGTGGAAACAAGGACGACCCAAGACAACATGGTGCCAGACCGTTGAAGTAGAAATGAAGAGCATGAATTACACTTGGGGTGCTATTGAGAGGCTGGCCAGAGACAGACAGAAGTGGAGGTCCTTTGTTGCTGCCCTATATGCCAGTGGGCATGAAGGGCAATGATGAGTGGTTGCACAAGTGCATAGTTTACAGGGAATGCTGAACACAGAAGTGATCTATAATAATGTGTTCAAGGCAACAGCCTTCTTTGATTATGTTAAAAGGTTAATTTGATATGTCTGGTGTCGTTCATATTGGAATACGTTTGACTGTTGTAGGAGTTCTGGTACTTCCATTGTGCTCGATCAAATTTGGTGCTTCGATTTAGGATTAGAATTGGTGAGTGTCAAAGTGATATCAGCCAAATGTCACTTTGTAGCTGTCCAATTGGCTCCCTGTTAAAAGTATATCCGTTGTAAAACCAATTTTAATTGAAGCCTTCTGGGCTTGAATATTTTCTGAAGTGTACATTACATCTATCATTGCCATGCTCTGTGTGTAGTCTTTGAGCATTGTGTCCTTCCTGAAAATTATAATAGTTAGAGTTAGATATTTGAGGTAGTCTTTTCTTGGGAACCTTGATATTTTTATTCAGTGCAGTTTATATTGCAGACATTCAGAAGATCAAACTGTCCTCGTCCATCTGCTGTGAGGAAAGATTTGTGCGGTGATGCTGAATTTAAGACCCGCGGTTAAAAATGGGACTCAAAAAATGCACTCAAATTCAAAGCAGTTGTAGAAAGAACTGTTTGTTCCATATTGAATTCTTTGAACCACAGCACTGTATAAACACACAAGATTTTTTTTTTAATCTGTTTACATTTTCTTCATGTCTGACAGTTGGAACAGACCTGTACCTGACTTAATCCAAATGTTGACTAACACACTGGCTTTCCCATCTTAGATAATAATACTAGTTCATCAAGTCTGAGATCCTGCTTCCTATAGTAGTTTATACCTGATGCTTCAGAAAAAATAGAGAACTATAATGCACAATACTCAAGTATTTAATGTTGTGTATGCAGCGAATGAAAGGGTAGCAGTATGAGCAATTAATCTCTGAAGCATAGCATTTTATTACCATTAGCATGAATAACTATAAAGTTATAAAACTCCGGTCATCTGAAGAAGTGGGCTGTGCCCACAAAAGCTCATGATACCATCTACATATTTTGTTAGTCTGTAACGTGCTACCAGACCAGTTGTTGTTTTTTAAGTTTATCCTGTACAGACTAACTTGGCTACTCCCTGAAGCAGTGGTCCCCAACCTTTTGGGGCTGCTGGGCGCCCGGGGATGGGGCTACTCACGCGCTGGGCACCCGGGGGCAGGGCCGTGCATGTGCCTGGGGGCGGGGCCACCCATACGGCACGTGCCTGGTGCTGGTGCCACCCATGTGCCACACTCCCGGGGCCGGCGCCGCGCGCACAGGGGTGGGGCTGCCCATACGCTGTGTGCCAGAACAGCCCATCCGCCTCATGCCCAGGGGCGGGGCCGCCACTGCCCATGTGCTGCATGCCCGGGGCTGGCACCGCTCCTGTGCTGCGTGCCCAGGGCCGGTGCCACCCCTGTGCCGCACACCCAGGGGCCAGCACCGCCCATATGCCGCGCGCCCAGGGCTGGCACAGCCCTTGCACCGCACACCCAGGGGCGGGGCTGCCCAAACTCTGCACACCCGGGGGCAGGGCCGCCCATGTGCTGCGCACCCGGGGCCGACGCTGCCCATACGCCATGCGCCCAGGGGGCCAGCACCGCCCATGCGCCTGGGGGCGGGGCCACCCCCGTTCACTTGGCGGGCACACAGAAATGGCCCGGTGGGCGTCATGGCGCCCACGGGCGCCGCATTGGGGACCACTGCCCTGAAGCATATAAAGTTAATAATGGTGTCTATATGGCTACAGTATTTGATTTGTCTTCCTGTAGCTTGTAGACCAGGGGCAGCAACCTATGGCTTGTAAGCCAAATATGGCTCACTAGGGAGCCAGATATGGCTTTCGCAGCTCAAGCACAGCTTCCGCCTTGCTTCCCCCCGCAGCAGGGAGCCCACGCTGGTGCTCCAGCCTCAAGGCTCCCTGCAATATTGGCGCACCAGTGCTAGCTTCCTGGGGGGGGAACCCCAAGCCTCCCCACTGCATCTGGCTTGTAGGGAAGAAACTAGCACCACAAAGTGTCTGGGTGCTGCTGCTCCCATCCCCTTCCCCCAGCTGGGGGAACAGCAGTGTTTGGATGCACTTTGTGGAGGCTTTCCCTGCTGCTCCCATTGGAGCAAGGTGGAAAGCCTCCAGTGCTGGCCTGCAGTGCAAAAACAAGTGCCCCTCCTTCCCAGTCCCTCATGCCCAGACCCTGTGTTAGCCAGGAAACTAATGATTTTAAACTAAGCTGGCTTTCAGGCCCATCCCCAAACCCGCATCTATTGTTGGGAGTTATCAGGACTTCCCCAAGGACTAGGACAGACAGACAGGGTGAACTAACAGGATTTATTAAACAACAAACAAGGTAAGTATAAACAGGAATAAGATAGGACCCCACACAGGAAATGCAGCAAAACAGGTCTGACTGCGACTTAAGGTGAGTACTAGGTAAGAACCCAGGTGACTGGAGGACTAATGTCATAGGGACAATACCATGTCTCGCAGCTTGGGACCCTCATGTCAGCACCTGGATGCCAGATTCTGTACTCGGTCTCATTCATCTGGAACAGCAAGAACCTCCCTCGGCTGGATCTGTTCGGCCTAACAAACCCTTTTTCCCTGTGCTGTCGTGGGTGCAAGTGTGTCCTAGCCAGAGAGGAGTAATGATGGATATCGCTCCTTGCACACGAGTGTGCCTCCCACAACCCGAATACATAATATGCGTGGACCCTGGCAAACCTCTCTGAATGACTCCTGTACTCTGCCACTCAGATGGGCAGCCCCGGGCCAAAGCCAAAAGCAGCCCATAAATAATCTGCTGTCACCAGGCAGACTGTGATCATATGCCTGCTGGATTTCCCGCCAAAACACAGAAAGGGTGGGAAAAGGAGAGAGAAGAAGGGTGGCCAAAATGGAGTCCCTGTTGTTATTTAGGCTCTCAAAATGGCGCCTGTGCCCAAGATGGCATGTCAGAGAATTTTAACCCTACACCTGCATCGCCAGCCCACTCATGCACCTTCTCCTCCACAGAGACCCCACACCCTCTCTTGCTTCAGCCCCCTACCAGACTACCCTACTCCCAGCCCGCTCCTGCACCCCACCTCCCGCCCAAATCCTGCACCACCATACCCATCCCACTCACTGGCAACCCTGTCCCCCACACTTAACCCCTTGTTTTTGGCCCCACCCTACAACCTAAGGGGGGGCCACAAAATCCACTGATCCTGGAACCACAGAAGAGTAAATCTGGTCTGAGGCCATGAACCTTGGTGCCCCCTGCCCCTTCCCCCACTTGGGGCTGGAGCACCAGGGAGGAGGGGTGTTTTAGTTGGGGGCCACATCAGTGAGGGTTGGGGTTTTTTGGGTGTGGGTGGTGTTTTGTTTTGTTGTTTTGTTTTTTGTTTTGCTTCTCACTTGTATGGTCCTGATCCAAAAAAGGTTCCCTACCCCAGACATTAAAAAAGACAGTGTTGAAACTTTTTGTGTTTGGACATATTTTACTTTATTTAAACATGAAGCTTGGCCTACAAGCCCCCAATTGGGGCCCAGACCCCATCTGGCAGTAGTGTCCTAACACTCTGCACCCCCCACACACCCCAACTCTGAGCCCTTCCTGCACCCCCACATCCCCAGCCCCTGCCATAAGATTGACAGAATGTGTGTATGAAGCTGGATTTCACCAGTTATGATGTAAACTTAAAAGAAATGTGCGAAAAGAAGCAGCAGCAGAAGTTCCATGAAATAGTCTGAGTACAATCAGTGTTTCATTTATGCTGTTATTAATCATCATGTCAATTATCAATTAAGTTGTATGTTTGCAGTCACGCAAATGGGCATATTTATACGGCTCTTTGTTGACCACTTGTTCTGAATTTTGGTGTAGTTTGGCTCTTTGGTTTGAAAAGGTTGCCACCCTCCTGTTCTAGACTATACTCTGCAGTGTTTCCTTTTGATTTTTGAATATACTTGTTAATTGAGTGATCCTTTGTCATGGGACATGGTGAATTGAGGGGTTGATTCTCCCCTCCCCCCCCTCCACTGTACCATTTATAGCTTAGTACCCTGAATTCCTTCTACCTAGTTATTTTTCCTTCATAGGATAAATGATCCGAGGTTTTGAAGTCTCATTTTATGATGGTCATTTGCTCTTTGTTCTTATTAATAATTGAGGGTAGCCTGTATCTTCAAAAATGACTACAGGCGACCCCTGACTTGCGACTCAATTGGTTCCCGGGGAAGCGTCACAAGTCGGGGGCGTCGTAATTCAAACCCTCATTGTCAAGAGGTGCTGTGTGCCATCGTAAATGTGGGCCGAGGACATAAGTCAGGGGTTTTTGGCTCCTTCCGCACTTTAAAACATAGTTGTAAGTACAGGGGGTTGCAACTCGGGGGTTTCCTGTAGTGATTTTGAATGCCTAGTGTGAGACACCTTAAAGGGACCTGATCTCCAGAGGATAGGCACTTGACACCCATTGGGAAGAGGTTCATTGAAAATGTCAAGATGAGCACCCAAAATTGCTTGATATGTGAAATTTTAGTCCTAGTTGAGGTAGTGCTTGGGAGCTGCAGTGCTGAACCAGGAGGACCCCATTATGGTGGACACTGTACCAACACAGAACAGAAGGACTGTCTGTGCTTTACACAGCATTAAAGTGCAGGCACTAAAAATAAATGCAATGCTTGGATTGTTTGATATCTGGGGACTACATGAGTGTAGTGGCTAGAATGGGGTGGCCAACCTGTTAGACAAAGAGCCAAAATAGTGGTGGATACAGCGCAAAGAGCTGAGGGGAAAAAAGTTGAGCCAAAAAAAAAGGCCCAGCCGCCGTTTGGTTGAGCCAAAAAAAAAGCCCCGCCTTTTGAAGTCAGAATGAGACGTCATGACTCTACCTCTGTCTCTTTCAGACAGAAACACGCTGCCTCTTTCAGAGATGCAAGGTGCAGGAGCCACAATTTTTAATTTGAAGAGCCACGTGCAGCTCGCAGGCTGCGGGTTGGCCACCCCTGGGCTAGAACCTGGGAGTGGAGTTGAGTCTGAATTCTAATCCTGATCCTTCCATTGACTCATGCTGACTTGAAACAAATCGCTAATCTGTGCCTCAGTCCGCTCGTTTGTAAAATAGGGAGAACTGTGTGAAGTCCACTGAAATCCTCTGACAGATGTTATCAATGCAAAATAAGCTTCTGTATTTTAGTCTTTCCTAATATGCCCAAGCTCTCTTGTAGGTTTTCTAAAGGCTTTTGCAGTGGGCAACTCTTTAGAAGCTTTTGTCAGCCTTGAGTTTTTCACTGTAATGAGAATTCCATTATTTCATGATCTGCACAAGTTATTGAAGTAAAACGTCAGCAATCGGGCTATTTAATCCACACGTGCATTTAAATTTCTCTAGCATCTGACTGTTATTACTAACTGAAAGAAGCTAATGCCTTCAAATTTCACCAACTGTCTTTCTTCTCCCTCGCTGGGTCACTAACGATGAGATGAAGGAAGCAGCCACATTGGAATTTTGAGAAGTGAGAAAGGAAAAGGCATTGTTAGGGAGGGTCAGTGGGCAGACAAGAGTCAACTGTGGGTGTTTGGATGGGAGAACTGCAGGAGCAGAATGACAAGAACAGAGGTATGCGTGGAAGCAGATAAGGGATAGAAACAGCGTGTCAGTGTCCTGTCACCCTAGCACTCCCACTATTACCACAGCCAGTGGATATGTAGAGGAGGTAGTACAGTACTGAGGAAACATCTCAATCTAGTGTAAGCTGTTTTTCATAAAAAATGCTGCATCTATCTTCCATTTATTTAATGTAAAATAGTAGTGAGCAGTTCATAGTCCTGCAGGTAAGACTTCTGGGGTATACTAAAAAACAATCACTCTTAATTGGGGGCTCACAAAATACAAGTTGATCAGCTTTTCTCTCTTCACCTTTGCAGCCTGGTAAGCAGGGAGTTCATGGAAATCCAGGCCACAGGAGAATGGTATTTATGACTTCCATGTTTCTATTTTATAGAATCATAGAATACTAGGACTGGAAGGGACCTCGAAGTCCAGTCCCCTGCTCTCATGGCAGGACCAAGTATTGTCTAGACCATCCCTGATAGATAAATGTCTAACCTACTCTTAAATATGTCCACAGATGGAGATTCCCCAACCTCCCTGGGCAATTTATTCCAGTGTTTAACCACGCTGACAGTTAGGAACTTTTTCCTAACGTCCAACCTAAACCTCCCTTGCTGCAGTTTAAGCCTATTGCTTCTTGTTCTATCCTCAGAGGCCAAGATGAACAAGTTTTCTCCCTCCTCCTTATGACACCCTTTTAGATACCTGAAAACTGCTATCATGTTCCCCCCCCCCCCCCAGTCTTCTCTTTTCCAAACTAAACAAACCCAATTCTTTCAGCCTTCCTTCATAGGTCATGTTCTCTAGACGTTTAATCATTCTTGTTGCTCTTCTCTAGACCCTCTCCAGTTTCTCCACATCTTTCTTGAAATGCGGTGCCCAGAACTGGACACAATAGGGCCTGACAACTGAGGCCTAACCAGTGCAGAGTAGAGCGGAAGAATGACTTCTCGTGTCTTGCTCACAACACACCTGTTAATGCATCCCAGAATCACGTTTGCTTTTTTTTGCAACAGCATCATACTGTTGACTCATATTTAGCTTGTGGTCCACTATAACCCCTAGATCCTTTCTGCCATACTCCTTCTTAGACAATCGCTTCCCATTCTGTATGTGTGAAACTGATTGTTCCTTCCTAAGTGGAGCACTTTGCACTTGTCCTTATTAAACTTCATCCTGTTTACCTCAGACCATTTCTCCCGTTTGTCCAGATCATTTTGAATTATGACCCTATCCTCCAAAGCAGTTGCAACCCCTCCCAGCTTGGTATCATCTGCAGACTTAATAAGCATACTTTTTATGCCAATATCTAAATCAGTTATGAAGATATTGAACAGAGCCGGTCCCAAAACGGAACCCCACTTGTTATACCTTTCCAGCAGGATTGAGAACCATTAATAACTACTCTCTGAGTACGGTTATCCAGCCAGTTATGCCCCCACCTTATAGTAGCCCCGTCTAAGTTTTATTTGCCTAGTTTATTGATAAGAATATCGTGCAAAACCGTATCAAATGCCTTACTAAAGTCTAGGTATACCTCATCCACCACTTCTCCCTTAGCCACAAGACTCGTTATCCTACCGAAGAAAGCTGTCAGATTGGTTTGACATGATTTGTTCTTTACAAATCCATGCTGGCTGTTCCCTATCACCTTACCACCTTCCAAGTGTTTGCAGATGAGTTCCTTAATTACTTGCTCCATTATCTTCCTGGCACAGAAGTTAAACTAACTGGTCTGTCGTTTCCTGGGTTGTTCTTATTTCCCTTTTTATAGATGGGCACTATATTTTCTCTTTTCCAGTCTTCTGGAATTTCTCCTGTCTCCCATGATTTTCCAAAGATGATAGCTAGAGGCTCAGATACCTCCTCTATCAGCTCCTTGATGCATTTCATCAGGCCCTAGTGACTTGCAGGCATCTAAGTTTTCTAAGTGATTTTTAACTTGTTCTTTTTTTATTTTATCTTCTAAACCTACTCCCTTCCCACTAGCATTCACTATGTTAGGCATTCCTTCATCAGACTTCTTGGTGAAGACTGAAACAAAGAAGTAATTAAGCATCTCTGCCATTTCCAAGTTTCTTGTTACTATTTCTCCCTCCTCACTGAGCAGTGGACCTACCCTGTCCTTGGTCTTCCTCTTGCTTCTAATGTATTTATAAAAAGTCATCTTGTTTCCCTTTATTCCTGTAGCTAGTTTGAGCTCATTTTGTGCCTTTGCCTTTCTAATCTTGCCCCTGCATTCTTGTGGTGTTTGCCTATATTCATCCTTTGTAATTTGTCCTAGTTTCCATTTTTTATAGGACTCCTTTTTTATTTTTAGAGCATGCAAGATCTCGTGGTTAAGCCAAGGCGGTCTTTTGCCATATTCTCTCTTTCCTACGCAGCGGAATAGCTTGCTTTTGGGCCCTTAACAATGTCCCTTTGAAAAACTGCCAACTCTCCTCAGTTGTTTTTCCCTTCAGTCTTGATTCCCATGGGACCTTACTTATCAGCTTTCTGAGCTTACTGAAATGCATTGTCTCTATTTTGCTGTTCTCCTTTCTACCCGTCCTTAGAATTGTGAACTCTGATTTGATGATCACTTTCACCCAAGCTGCCTTCCACTTTCAAATTCTCAACCAGTTCCTCCCTATTTGTTAAAATCAAATCTAGAACAGCTTTCCCCCCCCCCCCGGTAGCTTTTTCAACTTTCTGAAATAAAAAGTTGTCACCAATGCAGTCCAAGAACTTATTGGATAGTCTGTGCCCTGCTGTGTTATTTTCCCAACATATATCTGGACAGTTGAAGTCCCCCATCACCACCAAATCTCGGGCTTTGGATGATTTTGTTAGTTGTTTAAAAAAAGCCTCATCCACCTCTTCTGCCTGGGTAGGTGGCCTGTAGTTGACTCCTAGCATGACATCACCCTTGGTTTTTACCCCTTTTAGCCTAACCCAGAGACTCTCAACACTTCTGTCTCCTACGTCCATCTCCACCTCAGTCCAAGTGTGTACGTTTTTAATATATAAGGCAACACTTCCTCCCTTTTTTCCCTGTCTATCCTTCCTGAGCAAGCTGTACCCTTCCATCCCAACATTCCAATCGTGTATTATCCCACCATTTTTTTACATTTATTTTACTTTGAATATTTTCTGGACTTGAGTTTGGTCAGAATCCTGGTCACTTTTTCTCGGTTTCATTCTTGAAGGCTTTGCCCTTCCTTTGGGTTTTGAATTAGGGTTTTCCTATTGCTCTCTGCAGTTAATACCAATGCAAAGCCTTGCAAAAGCATTCAAGAACACATGTAGAAAATTGGTGATTTGCCCACAAGATTTTTAACTCAAATACAAACATGATTATTAAACTGCACATGACAAGACACATGAAACTGTTGGTTTCCCTGGAAACTCTTTACAGCTTGTGCAGCTGATAAGGCAGACACTTACATTTTGTAGAACTATTAAATGTTTTGTGGGGGGAGTGGGAGTGAAAAACAAGAAACTTCTCGCTTGTGTACATTAGCACAATCTTAATGTTAAATTTAGCTGTTCTAATCTTCAAACTGAACTCCCTCAAAACAAAAGTACTTGTGTCCATTGGCTGCTATGAGAAACATATTTTGAAAAAACTGTAAGTATTAGAATACCTCCCGACTCCTGGGTGGTTCTCCTGACAATAGAACTCCTATAGCTTTATAGTTCAGAAACAGTTAAACTACATCAGTAGAAGTCACAGGCCTGCCTTGGTTGGTTGTAACCACCAGTTCTGTGTTTGAACAAAAGGGAGCAAGACTAAAAACTTATCCTGAACTTTTGCAAGAGTGGATGAATCTCCTGTAATTACAGAACATTTAAGAACAAGAACTACGGGGAGTTACTTTGTGAAGCACAAGTTACGAATTATACTGGGTTCCCCCAGTTCCTTTAAATTTAAAAAGTTTCCAGGATGTAGCTAAAAGGGAATAACACTCAAGATGGCTCTTTTTGTTACAATTAAGAGCTGGTTTTCCCCCCAGTACCATCTCCGGGGGGGGCAGGGGAAACAGAGGCATTGTGGGGACTGAAGCAGTCCCCGTTGGCACCGGTTCCACTGCAGGTGCTTCTGCTTTTGAAATGTCCCTGGTCGCCCCGTGCTCCCTGTGGTGCCCCCCCCCCTTTTGCTGCCTCTTAGAGGCAGCAAGGGGGGGAACACGAGCCTGTGCTGGGGGGAGCCGGCTTAAAAGCAGAGCCCCCCCGCAGACGGGGCGGCTGCTCCAGCACCATCCCCTGTTCACGGCAGCCAGGGCTGTCTGCTGCAAACAGAGGCTGCTGGACTCAGTGGAAGCCAGGACCGAGCAGTCACGGCTCGTGTGAACGCTGCGCCTATGCTTTTTAAATGCAGTAACAGTCTGGCTGTGCTACAACCTTGCATATGGCTCCCTGCAAGATTGGAGCATCAGCTTCCTGGATGGGGGGTGTCATGGGGAAGCAGAACAAAAAACAAACCAAAAAAAAAAGTCTGGGTGCGCTGCTCTTTTCTTTCCCTCCACATGAGGAAAACAAGCAGCCAAAATGGCTCCATGCTCATTGTCCATTTTCATCCCTCTTGGAAACATTTTCCTGGAAGCTTTCCCTATGAATTCTTAGAGGCTTCTGGGAAATGGGAGCAGCAGGTGTTACATGTTTTTACGCTGCATGGCAAGCACCAAGTGTCCCCCGACCCCTTCATGCCCAGATCCCCACCCCCTCACTCACTCCACCTCCCCAGACAGCCCCTGCCTCCCTGGCCAAAATCCCCCCTGCCGCAAGCCCCTTGGCCAGAATCCCCCCAGCCACCTGGCCAGAATCCCCCCACCCCGGCCAGGCAGCCTGCCCCCAGCCCACTTCTGCCCCATTGCCAGGCAGCCTGTACCCTGGTCAGACCTTGGACCCTCACCCCCTTCTATATCCTACCTCTTCCTGCCCAGATTCTGCACTCCAATCCCTATCCCATTCACAGGTAGCCCTGTCCCCTGTACACTTAACCCCTTATTTTTGGCCCCACCCCAGAGCCTGGGGGGGGGAGGGGGCACAAAATCCACTAACTCTGAGGGTTGTCAGGTGTCCAGTGTTGGCCCAGACAGTCTGGTATTTGCGGACATGTAAAATGTTTTTCGCGGACAGAAGGCCGCTTGGGACATTCCTCCCCTGCCGGAGGTGGGGGGAGCATGGGGATTTAAAGGCTGTGTGTGTGTACGTACGTACGTACGCGCGTGCGCACTCAAACAATTTTTTTCCCACCATGTTCAGTATTTTTTTGAAAGTATCTGGCAACCCTACTAACCCTGGAACCCCAGAAGAGTAAATCTGGCCTGAGGCCTTGAACCTCAGTCCTCCCTGCCCCTCCCCCCACTACGGGGTTGGAGCACCAGGAGAGTGTGGTGTTTCAGGGGGGCCACATCAGTAAGAGTTGGGCATTTGGGGGGGTTGCTTCTCACTTGTGTGGTTCCAACTGTGTTTTTTTTCCTGTGGGTCAGTGGCCCCTAACCCAAAAAAGGTTCCCCACCTCTGCCATAAATAAAGACAATGTTGAAACCTTTTGTGTTGGACATAATATTTTGCTTTATTTAAAAACTAGCTGGAGTTACCCAGTGTTGCTCCGGGGAGGGAGGGGGAAGGGAGCTGCGAGCCTGCCGCCAGCGCCTGAGCCCTCCCTCCGCTTCCTTGTCCCTCCACCGGTCTTAGTGAGCGACTTTCCCCGCTGCTTCCCCCGGGAAGCTGCTTCTCCCCGCACTGCCAAGCTCCGTGCAGCCCTGAAGAGAGGCGTCGGTCTCTCATCTCGTCCCTCGCACAGTACCTTAAAACCTTCTCCTGGATAAAAGGTTATCCCATGCAAAGTTTGGTTGCGGTAGCTCTTATAGTGTCCAAGTTATTAACGCACAAACATTCTCCTTTATATATTAGATGAAGTCTGGCCAACAAGCCCACATCTGGCCGCAATGTCATAACGCTCCTGCACACATCAACCCTGAGTCCATCATATAGCTGTACCCCCCTGCCCTGAGCCCCTCATATCCCCAGACTCCTGCTCCACCACACATCCCAGCCCTGAGTCCATCATACACCCAATCTCCTTCCCTGAGCCCCTCGTACACCCCAGCCCAGTCTCCTGTAACCCCACATCACCAGCCCCTTGCTGGTAAGATTGACAGAAGATCTGATTGCATGAATGAAGTTGGATTTGACCAGTTACCATGTAAACTTCAAAGATGTGTGAAAAGATGCAGCAGCAGTCCTATTAAATAAAGTCTGTGAGTACTATGTTTCATTTATGCTATGATGCATTTAATGTATTCTATGATAGCTGTGGTGCAGTTCTACAGCTATGAGCAACATAGAAAGCACTAAAGAACAACTTCATAACAAAGATTGATGTAAAGGTGATGCCAGTATAGGAATATTAAATTAAGATTAATTGGCTAACTGAATAAGCTGTTGCTACACTTCAAAGGCAGAAGTACTGCGGGAAACACAGGGCCAATGGGGGAGTCAAGCAGTCCCCCACTGGCCCCGTGCTCCCTGTCACATTTCAAAGCAGCAGCGCCTCATGGAGCCTAGGGTCTGGTCCCGGGCTCCATGCGGCACTGCCACTCTGAAGCACCCCCTTCTCTTTCCCCTCCCTTGCTGCCTCTTTCTTATGAGGCAGCAAGGGGCGGGGGGAGGAACAACTAATCGTTCACATCCCTAGCCAGTGGCCAATCTATTCTAGTGCTTCTACTGTTGCTTAGCATCAATGGAGTAGCAGCAGTGGCAGAATAAGGCTATGTCTATACTGGGAAGGTTTGGCAACAAAAGTGCTGTCAACATGTAAAAGTTGCCAAAAGTGGAAACCAGTCACGCTGGGTTTTTGTTCTCCCATTGTCGACATTTTATGGCCACATTGCTAGCACCCTGTAGACAGATGTAGCAAAGCAGTGTGGGCAGGGATCGCATGGTGCAGTGTTGTGCAGGGATCCGCTCTGCCTTTTCACATCTTGGAATTCCCTTGTAGCTCTGTGAGCTCTCCGTGCTAAGGAATATCAAAGCAGCACAGCAGTCGAGCCCTCCCCCTGCAGCAGCAGTTTGCCTGCTGCTATGTTCCTAGCAGGGCAGAACAGGAGCATTCCAGTGATTTGTTCTTTGGTCCCCAAATGGAGCAGCTCACTCAGCTGTCAGATACTTCAGGAAGCTTTGAAAAGGGAGGGGGCACATGCCTGTAAGGCAGCGGGGATCACAAAACATGGAGCACAACCATCAGGGCAGGCATTGTGGGATACTGGCAGAAGCCAGTTCTCTGGACAAAAACACTGGCTCTTGGTCAATAAAGGGAAGGGAAAAGAGAAAAGTCTCTTACAGGGGTAGAAGTTTTTTGTTGCCAAAACTGTGTGTGTTCCCTGCAAAAGTGGCATTTCATGAAGAAGTGGGTTGTGCCCACGAAAGCTACATGTTTTGTTAGTCTCTAAGGTGCTGCAAGACTATTTGTTGTTTTTCCAGTTACAGACTATGATGGCTACCCCTCTGAAGCTTTCTCTCACTGATGTCACCAAAAGCCAGTTTTTGGTGACAAAATGTGCCAATGTAGATAAGGCCTAAGAAAGGGCTCCATGCAGGCAGGGTGTCAAATGGATATTCTAGTTGCTTTTATCTTCTCTTTAAATCTCTGTTTTGGTTAGTTTAGGCAGTTGGAGAGCAAGTGAAGGGATATCTCTTGGCCTTCTCTCACCAGAAGACCAAGCCTGAATTCCCATTCTAGTAGATTTCCATCAAAAGCTAAGAAGACAGAACTTTTGTGTTTCCAATGTTGAGTATAAATTGAATATTGATAAAGGCCCAAACATTCTGTCCTTACTGTGTGAAAATCTTCCACTAATTTGAGATTTGCCTCAGTAAGAACTACTCGATGCCATAGTTTATCATTGTCTATCAAAATATTAATTGCCAAAAATCTCTGAAAGTGTACATTAATGTCACACTGCTGCTGATTTGTTTTTCCCTTGAGTTCTGTGAAGATAAAGATGTGCCAAAAATCCTAATATATAAAGGAGAATGTTTGTATGTTTGTGCGCTAATAATTTGGGCACTATAAGAGCTGCCGCAACCAAACTTTGCATGGGATAACCTTTCCTCCAGGAGAAGATTTTAAAGTACTTTTGGCAGTGCGGGGAGAAGCGGCTTCGCGAGGGGAGGGGTGTCGCTCTGAGTGGCAGCTGCCCCACTCAACCTCTACCAGGCCGTTCCATTGGGCAGGTACCTCTGGGGCGGGGGAGTGTGTGTCTTCCCCCCCCCCCCCCCCGGGTCTGTGATGTCACTCGGCCCATGCCCCTTCCTCTGGCAGCGGCCACGGGCTGCCGAGTGGCAGGCTGGAGCTCGCTGCCTCCGCTAGGGGGCGGTTGCAGGCGCAGCGGGGTGAGCCCAGCAGGGAGGCGGCGGCGGCACTGGGAGCGGCCTGGGGTCCGGCGCAGCTTCCTGGTCGCGTGGCGGGGAGCCCGGCACCTGCTTGGCGCAGCCCACGGGAGAGGGGAGCCCCCAGCGCGGCCCCGTGGTGCGGCAGGTAGCGGGGTGAAAGTTTCGGCGCGGGCGGTGGGGTCATTGCCCCGTGCAGCCCCGAGGCACAAGCTGGGCTGCTCCCCTCACCCCGGGTCCCATGCTCGCCCCCTCCCGCCTGCCCCGAGCAATGCTGGTTAACTCCAGCTAGTATCTAGAAATACCGTTTTTGGCATCCAAGAAAGATGCTGAACACCTCGCATTAGTGAAACAATTTAATATGCTTACATCTTTTTGTGATTTAACAAAGAATGAGAAGTTCTTTTTGTCACCACAGCACTTGGTGGTTGAAATCAAGGTAAGAAACATTTCTAGAAGTTAACACCCTCCATTTCCCACTTTATTATCCTGGGGTTTCTATTTCAAAAGGTTTGGACTGTGGAAGCTGTGAATCTAGCGGATTGTTGAATATGCAGTACTATAGCCATGTCTATCCCAGGATGATAGACGGGGTGGGTGAGGTAATATATGTGATTGAGCCAACAACGTTTGTTGGTGAAAGAGACAAACTTTCAAGCATCCACAGAGTTTTTCTTCATCTCTGTATAAGCTCAAAAGCTTCTCTTTCTCTGTCTCTCTCTCTCTCTCTCTCGTTCTTCAACAGAAGTTGGTTGATGAAAAGGCTGTTGAATGGGCAGATAAATTCAGTTCAGGAAGATAAAACTGAAAATCTGACTGAATTCAGCATTTCCTCAGGGGAAGACTGTAGAAGCAAGTAAATATAAAAGAGGTGTGGTGAATCTGTTTTAACCTAGGGGATGACTAAATCTGCAGGAAGGTTAGCTGAGAGCAGCCCTGTCAGTGTTGCTGCAAGGCCCTTTACCTGCAATGCAGTGCTATGCATCTGCAGCTAGGTGGTGGAGACAAATCCTTTTTCTCCCTCCCTGTCACACACAGCTTGGCTGCTTTCAAAAGCCAACACTGTTCAGGCAGCAGAGGTGCACACGCTGCTGCTGCTGGTAGTTGTTTTTTTTAATGGCTCTTTCGAAAACTGTTTGTCCATCTTCAGGGGTATCTTTATCAATGGGAGTCCGTGCTTCGTGCAGGTAGGCTTTCCTTTTGTCTCCAGTGAACTGCTGCTTTTCTTAAGGGCTTCCTTAGAAGAAAGGACTTTTGGGTTCCTACATGAAGACTTTGATAGATGAAAGCTGTCTCACGTTTGCTTTAGAATACTGCAACTTGACGTCATCTTTTCTTCTTCCTTAAAATATTACCTGATCATGTGATTGCAGAGGAATGATGCAAATCTAGTTAAATCTTCTGATTAATTAGAGGTAGAGGGAACAGATGTAAAATGTTTTTATCCGAATGCATTTTATTGTAGCAATGAATGTGGTAGTTATAAAAATTGCAATCTATAAATTCTGCTGAGTAGCTATAAATCACCCAGATGTGGCTTCTTTTGAAGCATCTGTTAGCATTTTTGCAATACTGACAGCTATCTGCTTCTTACGCCAGCATGTTATATAGGCAATGGAGTTGTTGGTGTCTCCAGCAACCCTCTCTGCCTCTTTGTAGGCTATACTGTTCGACTGAATGATGCAGACAGGGTGGATGTTATGAGGTTTTTATGTGTGAATATTTGGGGGTTTGGTTTGACTCAATTCTTGTTCCCTATTTAGTGGAGAGTTTAATCTTGAAAAGTACTTGAACCATATTAGTATACCCTTTTGATCTGGCCCTGCAGTTGGCATTTTACAAGTCAGACTATTATGGGGAGTCTGCCTTCTAATTAATTTGAATAGTAGAGCAAAGGTGATTTGGAGGAGAGCTTAATTTTTAATGGTATTATGAAGATTTTTCTGTGTGAGACTAAGGGGAAAAAACTAACTGTAGTGTGAAACTGAATCTGAGAGCTGTGGGACAGTGAGGCACAAAACTGTAGGGTGCATCAATCACCAGATGGTCAATAGTATGACTTATTGGCTCCAATTAGGAGGGAGGAGGTCGAAAATTTCCAGCATGGTCTGAGTGGTTTCTGGTAACATCCTTGATGCAGGAAGAACATTGCAAAGTACCTCAGAGGTTTCAAGCATTTTGATGTGGACCTTTTAAGATGGCTGTTTTTGTGGCCCCACTTTCTCATCTCATTCCACACCTTCTCTGAAGCAGCTATTTAGCACTTGGTTACAGGAAGAAGAAAAATCTTGGCGGCATTGAGGAGACTGAATGAAAATTAACTCTGAATGAGGTGGGTGTGACTGTTGGATTTAAATTCCCGTGTCTGCTCTTTTTCCTCTCCGTAGGTGTAAAGTGGATATTTATTAGCACCCCCTTTTTTAATTGCTTCAAGCTCACAAAGCTCTCCTCATAGCACATCTGGACTACTGAAACATCTTTTTCTCTGGCCTTGACTGTGCAGTCTTGCCCCATTTGCAAGGCTGCTGCAGAGACAATTTTCCTAGCCTATTGGTGTGGTCATCTCATCCCTCTTTGTATCCTTCCACTGGCTCCCCCTTTTCTAGCACGTGAAACGTAAGCAACTTCTCTTCTCTTTCAAGTCTCTGTTCACAGCCTATCCCTATTCCACTTGTCATGTATCATTCTGTATCGAGAAATCCGCTTCCCCTTCAACTAGCTCAGGATGCCAGCCTCCATCCCACCCACTTGTGAAGTTTTCAAAGAGACCCTTCAGAGGCGCAACATCCTTAAAAGCCCTTCAGTGTTCTTAATCCCTCCTTAAATCCCCACTTTGCTATAGCTACAAAAACATTTGAGGACAAGCAAGACTGCTAGTCCTACTGACCAGTATTGTTTCCTTGTACTCCCCCCATCTCTGTATCCATCCCTGTCTTGTCTTGGGGCAGGACCCACCTTTTTCTTCAGTGTTTATACAGCACCTACCTTAGGGATGATCTATTTCTACTGTGTACAGTACCTAGCACAACGGGTTGCCATTCTTGGTTAGTCTTTTAGTACTACCAAAACCAACATAATTGATGTAGAGACTGCATGTTTTCTTATGCATTAATATACAAGATGTGAATTTCCTACAAAAAGATTGCTGGGATAACTCAGTGAAGGGGATTGATTAGCTCTGTAGGGTTTTATGTCTAATAAAGGTTTGATTTGCTTTGAAACAGCTAGTTTTATTGTGTGGCTTTGAAACTGTCATACACTCAAATTTTAACTTTACTATTTGGGGGATTTAAACATCCCCTTATAGCAGTGGAAGCCAAAATGTTTTGCTGATGCATTTGAATGAGAGAACACTGACCAGCTTAACTGTGTTCCTGCAATCAACGTAGTACAGTGTATATATAATGAAAAGATTGTGAAATTTTCATTTGTAGACATGGCAGTTTTTAGCGAAAGGAAGCATTTTTTAAATCTTTCATCTTCTGTATTGGACTATAAAAGGTACAGGTTTTAAAATGGCAGCCCCTTATTTTTTTTAAAGATCAAGTTTTAACTCCTTTTTCCTTATGAGATCCTTTCAGCTCCTAAGATCTGTTTTACACCAACCCTTTCTCCAAGCAGATGGAGAAAGGGCTGAAGTGTCCAATAAATGTCACTGAATCCTCTTACTCTGGGACAGTTTCATATAATAGGCATGACATCAGTCTCAAATGAGTGAAAAATGTTAGTTAATGTTCAATTTCAAGATAAGTAGAGCCCCGACGTATAAATTGCTACATCTCACTAACTTGAAATCTTCAGTATAAAAAGAAACTAGAAGAAGTCCTGAGGGCAGTAACTTATCTCAAGGGGATCAGCTCAGTTTTTTAATTCACTGTAAAAAATTATGCACACTTCTTGTTCTGATTATGAAAAATGCCTCTAGAAAATAGTCAGTTGCGTTTCTCAGATATGAAGGGCTGCTATTTACATGTCACTTGTCATTTTTAATCTGGGGATAAAGGCTTTTAAATGTGAGTAGGTTTTCTGAAGTCCACTTACTATCATTCTTCTCTCCCCCTTCCCCCCCCCCCAACCTGAAAGAAAGTGAAAGCTGTTGAATTAAAACCTAATGTGTCTTTTACCTTTTATGTTCATGCTCTTTCTCAGGCCTGAAACTCAACATCGAGGCCCTACTACTCATTCAGAGAATGATCTTCCTGAACAAGAGGAGGAGATCCTGGGGTCAGATGATGATGAACAGGAGGATCCAAATGATTATTGTAAAGGTGAGAGCTTGCCTCTTTATATTGTGCCAGTATAGTTTGGTGTCCTTTTCTCCCCCTTCTTCACACTGTGGGCATTAAGACTGGTATCTAATCTGGTCAGATCTACACCTATAGACCTGTGTTGGTATAACTGTGACTCCAGGGTGTTAAAATCCACATCCAGTCAGTGACATAGTTGCACCAGACTAATCCCCAGGTGTAGACAGTGCTATGTTGGTGAGAGAGCTGCTACCATCAACATAGCTACCCTAGAGGTGGATTAAACACACACATGGGAAAAGCTCTCTTCCAGTTGGCATAGACACATCTTCATTTAAGAACAAGTACTGCCAATGCAGTGTTTTAAGTGTCAACATGTCCAACATCTCCTAAGAAGTATGCAGAGTAGGAAATAGTCTGTTTCCTTGGTGTGAAAAGAGAATGTTAGAATGGAAGCAACTTGTGACTGTTGTGATGTGACTGTGTGGTTTGAGGGGTTATTAAGACTCTTGTTAGTAAGGTCTCCTATCAGTCAGAAAGAGATTCCCTTTGACAACCAGGCCAGGATCAGCTTGAAATTTCCCCTTGTAGATGTGGGTATAAGCATGCTCCTCTGTGTTCTGTCTTAGAGTTAACTTGCATACGTTGCAATTTGATCACTGGGACACTTGACAAACCATCCATCTGCCTCAAGGAGGAAAGACGTAACAGGCATCTTCCAGGGGAAAGTTCATTCTCATCTGTGGAAGGGAGAAGTGTCAAGATTGTGAGATGTTAATGTCTGCTTTTGGCAGCATTTTTTTGAGTTACGTCAGCTGCAACTACCTCTTCTGTTGTCCTTTTAAAAAAAAAAGTCACCTGAAAGGCTTTTAATCTGTGAAGACTTGAGCTGAGGGTTCTGTTTTTAATTCTTCATTTAAGGATCTCACCCAGTGCTCAGACTATTCACACACAAGGATTTATGGGTATATTTTCTGAGACCAGGTCTTTACTAGACCCAGAAGTTTGGCTTAAGGTATGCAACTCCAGCCACTTAAATAACGTAGCTAGAGTCGACGTACCTTAAGGCTTGGTACCTTCTCCACAGGAGGAGGTCCTGCACATTTGCTCCTGTCAATTTCCCTTACTCCTTGCAAATCAAGGAGTACCAGCGCTGACCAAGGGTGCCCTCAGCCTTTGATCTTCTGGCGTTCGATTTAGCAGGTCTAGTGGCCTAAGATGCACAACACCTCAGTGTCCTGCTCTCTGACTTTCAGTGGGAATTTGGCACCTACCTCTTACTTTTGCCTTCAAGAATCCCTCTAAACTCTGTAGCTCTCTAATATGCTAGTACAGTGGGCTGCCAGCAGTGACCCCCCCCCATCAGTGCGTGGCAGCAAGTCTGCCCTTGGGGGTTGGGAGATGCACGCTTGGCTGCCTGCAAGGGCTGGGAGCCGTGGTAGCTCAATGGAGCAGGAATCCGCAGCTTGTGTGGCTGCCCAGCCCTAGTGCAGTGCACACAGCTGCCCAGCAGGTCCCAGAACTAGGACAGCGATGGCTGCCCAGCAGGGTTGGCAGAGCAGCAGGGCCAGCAGGAGGTGATGAGCTGGCCATGAAACCAGCGGGCTGAATGGGGGGGGGGGGGCCGGCAGCAAGGGGTGGAGAAATGACCTCCCTGGTTTGGCAAAATCCCTCTTCTGGGACCGGTCCCAATGCACCAAAAATTGTTTCGCACAACTGATAGCAACAGTTCATAGGCTTTCATGTACCTGAAACCGTGCTCTAAGGATGGCTGTGCTTATTGCTTCTGTGGTCATCTGCACTAGTGAGGTGCTAATGCAGACACCAAACACATTTTGGTTCTCCTCCCAGTGCAATCCATAGATGCTGCAACCCACTCTTCAGTAATAAGAAGAGTGCTACCCACTCTTCTTGTCTTTGACAGCTTAGGACACTGACTCTGTCTTCTGTCAAGATGGTTACACGCATGCCTGAAAATAGCCCAGATCGAATAGATACAAGTATAACAAAAAACAACTCCTATTTTCAGTACTTTTTTTTTCCTTTCCTGTTCCCTTGCCCTTGGGATTCTCCTGACAAGATAAATGGAAATGCAAGCACATTTCTGGAAATAGAATGGAGTTGTGCACGTAAAGCAACTTCTCTGCTATGCTCTCCCTGTACAGCTCCTCTATCAAAGATATGGGATTGAGGAGAACTCTGGCCTACGCAGAAACTCAGGTTTCCTATCACTAGATGTTGAGAGCAACATGGAAAAACTTAGTTTAGCTATAAAATAAAATTAAAAACAAAAAGGGAAAGGGAAAAACTGTTGAAAAAAAATGAATTAAAAGAATAAAATTTCTTCATTCCCTGTTGCATATTCTGGACCCACAGGCAGCTCTTTCTGCATGGAATGGGGAAAAACAAAAAAGAGAACATAAGAACAGCCGTTCTGGGTCAGACCAATGGTCCGTCTAGCCCAGTATCCTGTTTTCTGACAGTGGCCAATAAGAGAGAGAATCATAGAGCTGGAAGAGACCTCAGGAGGTCAAGTCCAGCCCCCTGCCCAAGACCAGACCAATCCCAACTAAATCAACCCAGTCAAGGCTTTGTCAAGCCGAGACTTAAAAACCTCTAGGGATGGAGATTCCACCACCTCCCTAGGTAACCCATCCCAGTGCTTCACCACCTTCCTAGTGAAATAGTTTTTCCTAATATCCAACCTGGACCTCTCCCACTGTAACTTGAGACCATTGCTCCTTGTTCTGCTATCTGTCCCTACTGTGAACAGCCGTTCTCTGTCCTCTTTGGAACCTCCCTTCAAGAAGTTGAAGGCTGCTATCAAATCCCCCCCTCACTCTTCTCTTCTGCAGACTAAACAAACCCAAATCCCTCAGTCTCTCCTCATAGGTCATGCGCTCCAGCCCCCTAATCATTATGGTCGCCCTCGGCTGGACCCTCTCCAGTGCGTCCACATCCTTTCTATAGTGGGGGGCCCAGAACTGGACACAATACTCCAGATGTGACCTCACCAGAGCCAAATAAAGGGGAATAATCACTTCTCCAGATCTGTTGGGAATGCTCCTCCTAATGCACCCTAATATGCCATTAGTCTTCTTGGCTACAAGGGCACACTGTTGACTCATATCCAGCTTCTCATCCACTGTAATCCCCAGGTCCTTTTCTGCAGAATTGCTACTTAGTCATTCAGTCCCCAGCCTGTGACAATGCTTGGGATTCTTCCATCCCAAGTGCAGGACTCTGCACTTGTCCTTGTTGAACCTCATCAGCTTTCTTTTGGCCCAATCCTCTAATCTGTCCAGGTCACTCTGGACCCTATCCCTGCCCTCCAGCGTATCTACATCTCCCCCTAGCTTAGTGTCATCTGCAAACTTGCTGAGGCTGCAATCCATCCCCTCATCCAGGTCATTAATAAAGATGTTGAACAAAACCGGTCGAAGAACAGATCCTTGGGGCACTCTGCTAGAAACCGACCGCCAGCCTGACATCGAGCCGTTGATCACTACCCGTTGGGCCCAACAGTCCAGCCAGCTTTCCATCCATCTTACAGTCCATTTATCCAATCCATATTCCTTTAACTTGCTGGCAAGAATATTGTGGGAGACCGTATCAGAAGCTTTGCTAAAGTCAAGGTTTATCTCATCCACTGACTTTCCCATATCCACAGAGCCAGTTACCTCATCATAGAAGGTAATCAGATTGGTCAGGCACGACTTGCCCTTCGTGAGTCCATGTTGACTATTCCTGATCACTTCCCCTCTTCCAAGTGCTTCAAAATGGATTCCTTGAGGATTCCCCTCCATGATTTTTCTGGGGACTGAGGTAAGGCTGACTGGTCTGTAGTTCCCTGGATTGTCCTCCTTCCCTTTTTTAAAGATGGGCACTACTTTTGCCTTTTTCCAGTCATCCGGGATCTCTCCCAATCTCCACAAGTTTTCAAAGATAATGGCCAAAGGCTCCGCAATGACATTTGCCAACTCCCTCAGTACCCTCAGATGCATTAAATCCAGGCCCATGGATTTGTGTATGTTGAGCTTTTCTAAATAGTTCCTAACTTGTTCTTTTCCCACCAAGGGCTGTCCACTTCCTTCCCATACTGCGTTGCCTAGTGCATTTGTTTGGGAGCTGACCTTATCCGTGAAGACAGAGGCAAAGAAAGCATTGAGTACTTCAGCTTTTCCCACGTTATCTGTTACTAGGTTACCTCCCTCATCCAGTAAGGGCCCCACATCCTCTCTGATCACCCTCTTTTTCCTAACATGCCTGTAGAAACCTTTCTTGTTATCCTTCACATCCCTTGCTAGCTGCAATTCCAATTGCACTTTCGCCTTCCTGATAACTCCCCTGCATTCTCGATCAATATATTTATACTCCTCCCTAGTCATCCGTCCAAGTTTCCACTTCTTATAAGCTTCCTTTTTGTGTTTAAGCTCACCAAGGATGTCCCTGGTAAGCCAATCTGGTCGCCTACCATATTTGCTTTTTTTGCTACGCATCAGGATGGTTTCTTCCTGTTCCTTTAATAAGGCTTCTTTGAAATACTGCCAGCTCTCCTGGACTCCTTTCCCCTTCATTTAAGCATCCCAGGGAATCCTGCCCATCAGTTCTCTGAGGGAGTCAAAGTCTGCTTTTCTGAAGTCCAGGGTGTGTATTTTGCTACTCTCCTTTCTTCCTTTGGTCAGGATCCTGAAATCTACCATCTCATGATCACTGCTTCCCAGGTTGTCATGCACCTCTACTTCCCCTACTAATTCCTCCCTGTTTGTGAGCAGCAGGTCAAGCTGTGCATGGCCCCTGGTTGGATCCTTCAGCACTTGTACCAAGAAGTTATCCCCAACATTCTCCAAAAACTTCCTGGATTGTCTGTGTACTGCTGTATTGGTCTCCCAACAGATGTCAGGGTGATTAAAGTCGCCCGTGAGAACCAGGGCCTGCGATCTGGAAGCTTCTCTCAGTTGTCCGAAGAGAGCCTCTGTAGCACACACCAGCCACATCACCACCCCTGTTGCTTCCACCTCTAAACTTAACCCAGAGACTCTCAACAGTCTTTTCTCCCTCTAAATACTGGAGCTCTGAGCAATCATACTGCTCTCTTACATACAATGCAACTTCTCCTTTTCTCCCCCGCCTGTTCTTCCTGAACAGTTTATACCCTTCCATGACAGTGCTCCAGTCATGCGAGTCATCCCCCCAAGTCTCCATTATTCCAATCAAATCATAGTTCTTTGACTGGGCCAGGGCTTCTAATTCTTCCTGTTTGTTTCCCAGGCTTCTTGCATTTGCATACAGAGACGCCTTAGATAACCAGTTGATCACTCTGCCTTCTCCATTCGAGTCAGGGGTCCTCCTTTGTTGCTCGTTCCTCCTTGTGTTTCTTCCCAGTATCCGACTTCCTCACTTACCTCAGGGCTTTGGTCACTGACCCCCAACAAACCTAGTTTAAAGCCTTCCTCACTAGGTTTGCAAGCCTGCCCGCAAAGATGCTCTTTCCTCTCTTGATTAGGTGGATCCCATCTCTTCCTACAATCCTTGTGCCCGGAACAGAGTCCCATGGTCGAAGAAACCAAAGCCCTCTCTCCAACACCACCTGCACAACCATGCATTTACTTCCTCAATTTGACGATCTCTACCCAGACCTTTTCCTTCAACCAGAAGGATGGATGAGAACACCACTTGTGCTTCAAATTCCTTGATCCTTCTTCCCAGCGCTACGTAATCTGCTGTGACCCGCTCAACGTCATTCTTGGCTGTATCATTAGATCCTACATGGAGAAGCAGGAAGGGGTAGCGATCCGAAGGTTTAATCACGTTTGGAAGACTCTCGGTGACATCCTGAATGCGAGCTCCCAGTATGCAGCACACTTCTTGAGATTGCAGGTCTGGACGGCAGATGGATAACTCAGTCCCTCTTGGGAGGGAGTTCCTGACCAGCACCACCCATCTTCTTCTTTTGGGGGTGGTGGTCGTGGAACCCCCATCCCTAGGACTACGCATCCCATGCCTTCCGGTAGATGGTGTTCCCTTCTGATTTCTTCCATGAGGGAGGGAACACAACAGGTATCAATGATCCCTCTCCTGTCATCCATTTCCAGACAAACCGAGGCTAGGGACACCATTCTTACCCATCCTGGACAGGGCCAGCTCTAGGCACCAGCTAAGGAAGCATATGCTTAGGGTGGCACTCTGGACCGAGCAGGAGCAGGTGGGGAGTCCTGCGGAGGCCGCCCTGAGCTGGGAGCCTGGCGCCCAGCTGCTCGGAGCCTGTGCCTGGCCACGAGGCTCTGGGAGCTCTGCACGGGCATCCCCAGGGCGCTTCCTGGAAGGCGGGGCTGGGTGGCAGCGGCTGCTGCTGGTGACGCTGAGCCCGGCAAGGCAGGCCGCGGCCATGGTGGCTGCTTCCCAGCAGCCGGCTCCCTGGAGCGGAGTTCAGGGGCTCGGTGGGCGCTGGGGCTCAGCCATGGCGGGGCCCCATCCCTCCCCCCCCATTCCTCCCTCCCTCCCCACTTACCTGGTTCCGTAGGGGAGCTCTCTTCCCGCACAAAGTAAGAAAACAAAATGGCCGCCAGCAAAAAAACAAACAAACCCCAAGGCCTTAAAGGGGCCATGCTGGGTAATGAGGTGTAACAGTTAATCCTCCTGCAATGAGGTGTAACAGTTAATCCAAACTAAGGACTTAGTTCGGATTAACTTCTGACTGCCACGTGTAGCCGCAGGCAGTCAGTTCAAATTACGGGACATTTAAAAATGGCGCCCGCCCGGGAACATGCAAATGAAGCCCGGGATATTTAAATCCCGGGCTTTATTTGCAATTTCGAATGCCTACATTAGCCACCCTAATTCGAACTAGGGGGCTAGTGTAGACATACCCTTAGTGAGTGCCCGGGCAAATGAAAATGTTCTCCAATTGGTTTCTGTGTCTACCATTTCGAATATCTGATTTGTGTCCATTAATCCTTTGTCGTAGAGACTGTCCGGGGGGCATTGCTGGCACTTGAGGGCATATATCACATTAGTGGATGTGCAGTTGTATGAGCCTCTGGAAGCTTATGAGGTGAGGTGGTGGCTTATGAGGTTAGGTCCTGTGATGTCACTTGTGTAGATGTGTGGACAGAATTGGCACTGGGGTTTATTGCAGGGGTGGGTTCTTGGGTGAGTATGATGGAGGTGTGTTGCATGGTTGCTGGAAAGAATTAGTTTCAGGTTGGGGGGTTGTCTATAAACAAGGATTGGCCTGCTCCCCAAGCCTGTGAGCGAGGGGTCATTTTCCAGGATAGGTTGTAGATTGTTAATGATGCCCTGGAAAGGTTTACGTTGGGGGCTGTAGGTGATCACCAGTGGTGTTCTGTTGTTTTGTTTGTTGGGCCAATCTTGAAGAAGCTGATGCCTGGGTACTCGTCTGGCTCTGTCAATTTGCTTTTTCACTTTTTTCCACCATTGTGTGGAATGTTGGTATAAAGAACTTCTACATTCATGGTGACCAGGATGGTGTTTTCAGAAAGATTACTGATGTTCTGTAGTTTCCTCAGGAAGTTGGTGGTGTCTCAAAGTTGTAATAGTGTGTTGTAATGGTTACAGAGATCCCTCTCCCCTCCAGCATTCCTTAGTTCCCCAATCCATAGCTTTTCATTTATCTGCATATTTCAGTGATGCTACTTTATTCTCCCAGACTGCGCTGCCTAGACATCAGGAGGGGGCACATAGGGAATACAGGAAAGACAATATCCTTGTTTTCAGTTCTGGTGTCTGATGCTACAGCTCCCTCTAGCAATCAAGAGGAGCAATACATATGTATTCCTGGAATGAATCCTACTCATTTTACTGATAAGCATGGTACACATGCTGTCCAGCCTACCCAGGAGCTGTGTGTAGCTAGAGCATGCTCAGTGCATCTGAAAGCTTCAGAAAAGTTAGCTGTTAAGTTCTTAAACTTCTGCTGAGCTTTGACAAAACAGTTTTCAGAGGCTTATCATTTGGTCCAGTTCAGGAATTTTTTTCCAACTGGGATAGAAAGACATTCATCCCTGACACCAGCATGACCACCCCCTTTCTTTGCTTTAAAAAAAAAAAGTACATTCATATATAATCATTGAAGTTCAGCTTTAATTAGAGCATATTTATTTTCATATAAACGTAGTAGGTTTTTTACAAAATACCAAAGAAGAAGCAGTGAGACTATTCACGTGGAGAAAACACTCACGTGCCTATTATGTTTAACCAGCCTATCAAAATGTGTCGTGTGAGTGAATTTTTCCTAAGCCTGAGTTCTTGTTCCACCTGTCTGTTCTTTGACTTCCATGTGATGGTTTGAACTGTGACAACTTCCCATTTGCTTTTTCCAGGTGGTTATCATCTTGTGAAAATAGGAGATCTATTCAATGGGCGATACCATGTGATTCGGAAGCTTGGATGGGGACACTTTTCCACGGTTTGGCTATCTTGGGACATTCAGTAAGGTTTTTGTTCTTTTGCTGGCATTTTTGCCAAGAATCTAGAATAGATGATCAGTGCACAGATTCTTACTATCTTATATGGGCTGTGCATACAATGTCATAAAAGATTATTGCAGTAGCATGGGCACACGTATTAATATTTATATTGCATGCATGTTAGTAGACAGAATGGCCACTCAAGCTACAGTTTGCCTTAAATATATAGGGCAAGGGAAGCTAATTGGGTTTTATAGGCACTCTAGAGACAGTTTTCTCATTAATAAATTAGCACTTATCTTCCATGTTATTAAGAAGGCAATCCTTTAATAACCAGGTCTTGGATGCAAGTGAAACAAGCGAATTCTAGAGACT
The DNA here is from genome assembly GCA_032595735.1 of Pelochelys cantorii. NCBI lineage: Eukaryota > Metazoa > Chordata > Testudines > Trionychidae > Pelochelys > Pelochelys cantorii. The sequence goes on along the minus strand of CM064353.1, from coordinate 13,175,615 downwards.
ACCTCTTTGAATAGGTCAACTTATCACTAACTTGTTATGTCTGTTTTAGGGGGAAAAGGTTTGTCGCTATGAAAGTAGTGAAGAGTGCTGAGCATTACACGGAAACAGCACTGGATGAAATCAAACTGCTGAAATCAGTGAGTGTCTGAAGGCAGAAAGCTGTTTTCAGCTTTCTCCATTTTCAGAGTTAATACCCCATTCCATATGGAAAATAGATTCTTGTACTTAGGGCTCACCTCTGGGTTCCACCGTACATGAGAGGGGTAAGTTACAGACCCAATCAACCAGTTGAGTCCTTGGATGGGTCCTATTTTTGATCTAAAAAGGGATAAGAATAAGTAAAGCTGACAGACTGACTTATGGAACACCATCCAACACGTTTTAATCTCTTTTCCAAGGTGGCACTTATCTCCTCCATGGGAACTGCTCATAACCAATATTGATGGTAGCCTCTGATCATCATACAATAATTGAGACTCCTTGCCCCCTAATCTCCACTTTACATCGCGTAGAGCTAGTGCTTTTGTTTTTCTTGGAAGTTTTATTGGTCTGATGATAAAATGTTCATGTTACATGCTGTTTGGTTAATGGATTGTTGGGAAGGTTGAAGGAGGTATACGCCATTCTAGGATTTATTAGCACTGCTTAGCACAGCTCCTGCTTTCCCCCTTTCCTGTTACACCCCACTGATGTCTAGTCTAGGAGTTCTGTTCAATGATTTATCTCACGTTACTTGTCTTCCTCCATGCAGGTCCGTAACACTGACCCCAACGATCCAAATAGAGAGATGGTGGTTCAGTTACTAGATGACTTCAAGATCTCAGGAGTCAATGGCTCCCGTATCCTTTTATAGACTATATGTCAGGACACAGAATTGAGTTTGTGTGGGAGTTTCCTGTGCAGCTCTCTTGCCTGTGGGGGTGAGCAATGTCTATTTCAGCTGTTTTACTGTCCAAACCAAATCTCCAATAAAACAGTCCCCTTCTAGTGGGCCTTATAGTTACATGCAGAGCATAGGCCTAGAATAATCCATCCGCAACTCTGTGACCATATACATAAGGTGAGAAGGACAGTGCTGCTGCGTCGTGCTGTAATCTTTAAGGTAGCATGACTGAACTTGATTAGAGATAAATAGCCCATGTCTTGGGCTTTTCCTCTTTTATCCTTGAACAAGCCATCTGCAGTATTTCATTTTAAAAACCTGGGTTTAAAAAAAAAAAAAAAGGTATTGTGCAATATCAGAGATTAATCTGCTAGTGCTGAGTCTAAATTAGAGGCTTATAATTTAGCAGCACAGGTAGGTTTCTAAGTAAGGGTGTCTGTTTTGGCAGCCTTACAGGCCCAATATCGTTTCTAAAGCACAACCTTATGACCTGCTTAGGAACTCTTTAATACTGGATCAAAAAGGTCCTGTGTATCTTTGTAATATCAAGAACAAAGGCAGACTCTGATAAGCGTTCTGCTTGACATGAAATACTTTACTGGGTTCTTTGTAACTTGTGGTCTAGAAATTTTGTTCCCAGAATTGTCCTTTGCACTGCATCTCCCTCCGTTGCAGAATGAGTGACTTCCATTTAGGGATGTGAAGGACTAGTCGACTATCTGATAAGCAAATGCTTATCAGATAGTCAAAATGGTAGTTGACTAGTCCGTCTCTCTCTCCCCCCCCCCCCCCCCCCCCTCCTTGCTGCCTTTGTCAGAAAGTGGTACTTCAAAGTGGCAGCACTGCTTGACGCTCTAGGGCCAAATCCCGGGCTCCACGCGGCTCTGCCACTTTGAAAGACCACATGCAGCCCAGGGCCAATTGACGTGTCCCCAGGCCGCATGCAGCATTTCAAAGCGGCAGCGTCGCATGGAGCCTGGGTTGCGTGCAGTGCTCCCAATTTGAAATGCCACAGAGCCTAGAGTTTGAAACGCCAGCCATGGGAACCCTTGGGCTGTTGCTACACTTCAAAGGCGGAATCTCCCTGTTGAATAATTGAGTTGTTGATGCAAACAGCATGGTGCCTCGGGTCAGCGGGGGAGTCCCCAGCTGATCCAGGGTTCTGTGCGGCGCTGCCACTTTGACATGCTGCAGGGAGCCCAGGATCAGCTGGGGACTCCCCCATTGATCCCGGGCTCCATGCAGTGCTGCTGCTTTGAAACGCCGCAGGGAGCCCAGCATCAGGCTCCTCGTGGCTTTTCAAAGCGGCAGCACCATGTGGAGCCTGGGATCAGCTGGAGTCCCCATCTGATCAACCTTAGGGCGGTTGCTACACTTCAAAGGTGGAATCTCCCTATTGACTAATCAAATAGTCAATGCATTTGCATCGACCATTCGATTAGTCAGTCGCTATTAACATCCTTACTTCCATTTACGTCACTGGGAGCACTAATGTATTGCAGAAGGAGAATCAGATCCTAAATGATGAGATTTCTAATATACCTAAAGGGAAACACAGGACAGCTCTGCAGTGGGAAAGGATTTTCTCTAGAGAGTACAGAATCAGAGTAGCTCAGTCCATTGCTGCAAAGAAAGTAGTGGAAACATTCCTGTTAATCTTTTCTTGTGTAAAAAGTCTTAGAGTCTAATTTTACTTGACACTGTCCTTTCATAGTTTCTTTAAACTCAGGCAATATACACACACACTTCCTGTGAGATGAAGACAAATAATGTCATGAACTTGAGGTGCTAGGCTTTTGGACAATGAATTCTTGGTATTGAACCTGTCACAGAAAGTGGCTCTATCAGGTTATGGCATTTTTACCTATGAAACACAAGCAGTATTGAATTTTTGGCCCATAAAAGTGTAGCTGTAGGGGGGGGGGAAAAAAGCTGGTAGACAGATGACAGAATTGTTCAGCAGATGGCTTGACCTATGGATTAAAAAACTCAGTTTTCTGGTCAGTGTTCGCATTTTGCTATGAAGAAATCTGGAATAAGAGCTATGATTATTTGGGAATTTGTCTGCTCAGCGAGACAGGATGTTTAAATGCTAGCAGTAGTTCAGACATGGTCCATTGTACACATGGCCTCTTTCCAGAAGTTGTTATAGCAGTAATATCAAAACCATTGCTCCAGATCAGCTGCATTTAAGTCTTCTGTCACTACTAACAGCACTGGTAATTGTTTACAACACTTGTTGCTCCAATTGCCTAATCAGCTACCTGTGTTGGGAAGGAAAGGGAGTAGGTAGGAGTTGCAATGTCAAATGTCACAAGTGGTTGCTTGGGGGTAGCTTTATTTTCAGTGCTGTGTAAGAATTCTGGGCTCTTTGGTTCAGCGTGTCCCTCTTTCTCCTTGACTTTGCTGCAGACATCTGTATGGTGTTTGAAGTTCTAGGGCATCATCTCCTGAAGTGGATCATCAAGTCAAATTATCAGGGCCTTCCACTCCCCTGTGTCAAAAGAATCATCCAACAGGCATGTTCCAACTTTCACTGTAGTAATACCTGGACCCCAGTGAGAACTATGTTTTGGGACTCTAATTGCTCTTCCATGAAATGCATGAAATGAAAGTTGAAAACATTTATAATAACATGTTCACGTAAAATAACTAAAAATAAGTGGCTTCAGCAGTCAGTCTCTGCCTTCTGTTTAGCTGCTTTGAATAGTGACTGTGCATAATATAAATCCCTGTATGCTAACAGCAAAAACGGGCTGCCTAGACTTTTCATCCCCTGGTCCCCACCAAATGTTACACCTGAAGGGAAGGAAGTCCCCTCCCCTTTCCTTCAATGACAAGTTTCCTTTATAGTTTTTTATAAGCTCACTCTTTTGTTGAGTACAGTACCTGTTTATGGGTGAGTAGGGACCTTATACGCTTCTCTCTTACATAACTAAAAGGCAAAATGCTTCTTTGGCATCAGATAGGAGTGGGAAGGTATTAAATATTAAAATTCAAGGGTCTTAATTCTTAAGTACTGGTAGGTTGAGGAATAGAGGTGAAGATAGCATTATATTCTTATTACCTAGTTAAAATAGTATACAAACTTCCTTTTAACTTGTGGTAACTACCCCAAGGTAGCCCTGGTGTTTAACTTGAAAATTCCTGTTCATTACCTAGATAACTATTGAACTTTGATTATTTTCTCATCCTTTCACATCTGACATACTCAATGTGTGCATCTCATGAATGTTTGTTTTCTTCTCTACTATGCACAGGTTCTTCAGGGTCTGGATTACTTACACACCAAGTGTCGAATCATCCATACAGATATTAAACCCGAGAACATTCTCCTGTGTGTTAATGAGCAATACATCCGCAGGCTGGCCGCAGAAGCAACAGAATGGCAGAGATCTGGGGCACCCCCTCCTTCTGGCTCTGCAGGTGCCTTTACTATGGAAAACTGGCAGAGTTCAAAAAGATTGTAACTGATTTGACAAGGAAAAATTCTCTAGTTCTTGTCTTGGCATTGCAAAGTAAAGGAATAACATTTCAAACCATTTCTATAAAGCCAGTCATAAACTGCAGTACTAGTTGTGTCCCCACAAGAAACTAGTCAGTCTAAAAACAGCGTACATGGTCATTGACATTTGCTTTTAGTATTGCTCTGACATAGACTAAGTGGTAAAATAATCATTTGTAAAGCATTCTGAACGACTCCTACAGAAAGCACTATATAAATGTCAAATTGGTATTTTCTTAAGCACTGTTTTGAGTGCGTGTGAATGTGTTCTATAAAAACTTACCTCCTTGTAAGCTCCAGAAAGTGGAAAATTCCTTTCCTTATGCAATTCTATGGATGTATTTTGGCAAATTTTTGATGAAATGACATCAGTACTACACATTTGGCTTCTTGCAGGGCCAGCCTGAAAGGGGATTAAACCAACACAAGCGGCTTCTCTGTTGTGTGAACGCAATATCTGATTTTTATGGCAAAGGCCAGGCTTCATTACTTGAAGTCTACACCTATACTCTCAACACTCTTCCTTAACATCTCCATATGTGCCAGTGCACAGTCCCCAGCACCTGTTGGTCACTGCCAGTCTATACAATATGTAAAGTGCAGGTTTTGGCTGAGGCCAGTACTGCACAGCTTGGGCCAGCTAAGCTAATAGGCTCCCTCAGAGTTTGTGCGTTTTGGTGCCAGGATCCCAGTTGACAGCTTGGCTTAAGCAAAATGTACAACACATGAAGCAAGTATCCTACCATGCTGTTACACAATTGAAGTCCCTGTTTCCTGGTCACCAGTGAAGTGAGTCTGGTTAATTAGAGCTTGACTCGTCTAACAGAAATGTTCTGCAGCATATTCTTTCTGGCAGATGGCTGCTGTCCCTCTTTTGAGGTTTGAAGCTTTCATAGTTAGAGGATGCACTTGAGTGCTTTGGGACAATACACACGGGGAGAAGGAAGAAATCCCCCCCTTTTTTTTTCTGTCAGTGCAGCTTACATTTCAAGAGTACCTAGAATCTACAGGGAAACACAGTGGGGCTCTGAAAAATGTTCCTGATTTCCAGTAGTTAAATCTACTTTTTGCTTATGTGATATTTTTTCTGTAATGTGATTGCAATCTATAAAACAAGTACACTAACTTATTTCTCTCTCTTCCAGTGAGTACTGCACCACAGCCCAAACCAGTAAGTGTAGTAACTTTTTTGTCTGCCTTTAAGTGTTATTGTGTGCTGTCTACATACATTCAGGTGTACAGCTTGTTTAGAATTGTTCTGTGGTTTTGTTCTATAATACGGTAAGTGGAAGCCTACTTTGAAAACCTAGCAAAAGGAGCTTGAAGTGTTCGGTGCATGGCTTTTTGCCCAACACATAGGTGAGCATGTAAATTCCTGTGTTATAGGTACAGCTAGTCACCGAATGATGTCCAGTAACAGTAGTTGTGCAAGATCAGCTTCCCAAGATCACTAGCATTTTCCAGAACTCAGCTGTGTGCCATTGCAGTGGCCCAAAATGCGGGGGGGAGGAGCTTTGAAAAGCCAAAGTGATCTTTCGTAATGTCAGTTCTTTTGCAGATTTGAATCTTTCATGTACTGCGACAAAGCTGTTCCTATCTAATGGGGGTCTGGCCTGTGAAAGAGAGGCTGCATTATTAGAGTGTATATCTCAAAAATACCACCAGAATTGACACTTGTCATGGCATTCCCAGTGACATAGGTTATGGTGCTTGAAGTGTGAACTCTCTTCCCTCCTATCAGGGCTGAAGCCCGTTAGCTTGGCAGTAGGTGTAGGCCTTCCTAACTGCTGCATCTGTTCTGTGTGTGGGAGAGGACTTTTCAGTCTTCCGGGTTGTCTGAAAAATTCACTAAAAACTAAAACCTGATTAGGTTGGGGTTTTATTTGAATAAATACCAAGTCAGCTGTGAGAGTGTCTGCCATTTCCATGCAGGCTGACAAAATGTCAAAGAATAAGAAAAAAAAACTAAAGAAAAAGCAGAAACGACAGGCAGAGCTACTGGAGAAGCGAATGCAGGAGATCGAGGAAATGGAGAAGGAGGCAAGCCCTGTACAAACACAGCTTGAAGAGCAGGAAGAAACTCAGAACTCTCTCGAGATGCTCTTAAAAGAGAGCCCACCTGATGAAGGGGTACCAGAAAAGCTGGGTATGCATCTAGAGTGTCACATGGGCTTGCACACAAGGGTGTTTAAACAGAAGCACAGTAACATTCCTTCAGCCACACTGTTAAAGCTGTATTGTACCTCTCTGCAGCATGTGGTGAACACGCCTCTAATGCTGCCCAAGAGCTTTGTGAGTGCTGGCTGCTGAACTGTAATTGAATTGCTACCATATTCCACTAATGCTGTAGCTGTGCTGTGGATAGTATGTCTGCATTGTATGTGCTGCAGTTGTGCCCCTGTAGAGTAGACACCTACAGTGACAAAACGCATTTTTCTGTCCCATAGTAAATCCACCCCCTCGAGACTGTAGAAAGATCAACAGAGGAATTCTTCCACTGTCTTACCTGTGCCCTACAGTGGGTTTAGGTCAAGCTAACTACACCACACAATGCATGACATCTTTCACAGGCTTGAGCAATATAGCAAGGTTGACCTAAGTTTTTAGATGCAGTCCTGTTGAGGCTTGTAGTAGTGGGGCCAGGCCTCAGCATCCCGGTGGTGGTAGTGGGGCAGAGGCAGCCTGCAACCCAGTCTCTGTGCGCTGGCCCAGCAGCGGGACTGGTGCCACGGAGACCGATTGGGGCTGTGTGCTGGCCTGGCAGCAAGGGGCAGAGCTGTGGCAGCCTGGCTGGGAGTAAGGCCAGGTCGTGGCAGCCCAGCAGGGGAAGCCAGTCTGGGGCTGCAGTAGCAGGGCCGGGGCCATGACAACTCAGCTGGGGCTGAGGCAGCCTGATCGGGGTTGTGTGCCAGCCAGCAGTGGGACTGGTGCTGTCACAGCCTCAGCTGGAACCAGGGCAGCTCAGCCAGGGCTGGTGTTATGACAGCAGGACCAAGGCTGCTGTGCTGGCAGTGAGGCTGGAGCAGTCCTGCTGCCCAGCTGGCAGTGGGGCTGAAGGAGCCAGTGACAGGAAGGGGTGGCAGGCTGAGGGGGCTGGTAGCAGTGCTCCTTTCCTGGTCTGGCAAATTCCCTCATCTGGGACTGCTCAGGTCCCAAGAGTGCTGGACTAGGGAGGTCCAATCTGGAGCTTTTTGGGCTCTTTCAAGGTTTTGCTGTAGCTATTACTCCATGTTTAAGTTTCCCTGTCCCTTTTGAGTTTTCTGATGCTTTTTTTCTTTTAGATGAAGATGCCCATGTGCAAGAGCAAATTATCCTAATGGAAGGCAGCATGGAAAAGTGCATGCCAGAAATCAACTGCAATGGACTGGTACAAATGACTGCCTTCTCAGACTCCAACCAAGGGCCTGAGACACTTGAGGAGGACCTTCATAATGCCAATAACTGTGATGAGCACGCTCTAGCAAAGGATGGTTTCCATACTTGTAATTACATCCAGCATAACGGAGATGCAGAGAACCGGTCACAAGAAGAAATGTCGGACTCACGCGTGCCCTTAATTTCTGAGGTTCTCGATTCCATGGTATATCAGCCCACTTCAAGTGAAGAGCAGTCATTCAATGAACAGGAGATAAGCCAGTTGCAAGAGAGTATACGGGCAGAAATACCATCAGAGGATGAGAATGAAAATAATGGCCCATCTGAGAATAAAGGTACTAGAGGAACCTTGTGCAAAAGAGAAACCCTCCCTATTAGGGGATCTGTCCTTTGGAGGCTTTATGTGGGCTGACTTGACTCTACCTGAAGCCATATCCACTCTGAGGATCTGTCTTTGGGGTTACAACCTTGGATTGATAAGCAGTTGTGCCTTTATGATGGATTCCAGTGTGTGTAAAATGCTATAATGCACACTCATATAATTCATTCTGCCCTTCCCATCTTTAAAAAGCACCAATAACTTTCTTTTCCAAGTATGTTTGTTTATGACCATGATTATGCCTTAAATGGGAACAGTTCCTCAGTTTTCTGACTCTAGTTCAGACATCCTTGCTTTTTAAAATCAATAACTGGGTGGAAGTATAGGGTAGCAATTGATACACACTGGAGTTCATGAAAGCAAAGACACAACTGCTTGTTAACCTGGGCGTGCAAGAGATGCCTAGACTAGAGTGAGGGAGAAGAGGACTGGCAGAATATAGGGCATATAGGAAGGCTTGTACTGACATCCCAATTTTTACAATAGCAGGACCCAAAAGTAACTTTTCTCACAAAGTATTAAAAGTAGCTGGGCTTTACTTTTCTAGCCTGATTTCCTTAAGCAATATTCCATTACAGAACAAAAAATGCATTTTAATAAGAAGTGTAAATGGGCAGAGGAAGTTTTTTGCTGAACTTGTAAAGAGGAAAGACTTCAAGTTGGTTTATAGGGTTGGTTGTAACAAGAGATGATAAACTACAAAACTCGTTTGATGTCAAAATCTGTATGATGGAGAAACAAAACTCTTTTGAGACATACCCAAAGGTGTACTTGGTATCATTTAAACTTGATTAAACTACTGTTTGTTTGAGTCAGTCAAATCGAGTTTCAAAATAAGAAACTGAGAACAATCCCTGCACTTTGTCTACTAAATTATATTGTAGTATTAACTCCTTAAAATGCTATCAAGGAAACTTAAGGGAATGTAAGAGCTAAAAAGAAATGTAGCAAAGTATCCAAACTTAGCTTGTATTGAGTCTGTTGATGCCTCTGCTGGAGTACTAGACATGCCTCATTTGTCAGAACTGCTTTCCCACTGCACTGAGGAATCCTTACTAGATGCAGTTTGACTTCCCCCACTCTTTGTTTCCAGCATATCCATCTCTGTTCTAACTGTACACTTTAGACCTTGCAGCCATCTGCATTGTTGCTATGGGTAGTAGTGCTGTCATCTTTGGAATTTAACCCTTGTAACTTTAAAGAAGGCTTCCTTCGGGTTCAGGCTCTTATAGGCCTTATCAGTGCTGCAGAAAGTGTTTTAAATTCTGCTGGTGTCGGCCCTGTCAAAGAGCCGGTTTGCATGTAAACAAATTAATTTTTAAAACGCCAAGCTAGCAGAGCTCAAACAGCCATCTTCCTGCCCTTGCACATGCTCTGTTCTTCTAGTATTTCACTGTCTTCATTGTGCAGCACAGGGGGGAGGAGCTCTTGCATACATGTGTACTGAGCAGAATGTACTAGTTGGGTCAATTTTACAATCAAAATGCCCCCTTGCTTGTGGTTAGTAGCTAGTTTGCGGGAGGAGGGGAGTTGTGGTAATTGACCTGTATCTTTCCTGTGGGGTTTGGGTGGCAGATGGTGGTCCTGTCCCTGCAGATTTAATAAGCTGTTGTGCATATTGCATTTAGGGAAATCCACTGCTGGGAATTTTCTCCTTAATCCCCTTGAGCCCAAGAATGCAGATAAGCTCAAAGTGAAGATAGCTGATCTAGGAAATGCCTGCTGGGTGGTAAGTGTATAACCTTTCAGTGTTGAGTTACCAAAGTTGCTAATTGTTCCCAGTTGACTGGGCTTGAGGGGGACTTGAAGACATAGTCTGTATTTACTTAAAAATAAAAGGTGTAAAACATTTGTGGTTCACCTTCAGTGTCCTGAGGGATCACTTAATCCTTAATAAAACAACAAATGGTCTGGTGGCACTTTATAGACTAACAAAACACGGAGATGGTATCATGAGCTTTCGTGGGCACAGCCCACTTCTTCAGATGAACGGAGTTGATCTGAAGTTGATCTGAAGAAGTGGGCTGTGCTCACAAAAGCTCCATGTTTTGTTAGTCTATAAAGTGCCACCAGACCATTTGTTGTTTTTTTTCTGTACAGACTAACTTGGCTACCCCCTGAAGCTTCTTAATCCTTAATATTTAAGTTTTCAGCGAGTCCTCCTGATGTTGTACTAATGTGCCTTATTGCAGCCTATCAGATCATGCACTCTGAAGGACCATTTCATTTGTGACTCCTGAGCATGCAAGATAAACTGGAAATAGGTTTGGCTTTTAAAGGCTTTATTGTGCAGCAAAGAACATCTATTTACATTATTTCAAATAGCAAAATGATTTGGAACGGTCTTAGTCCCTTGAAAATCTTAAATTCAGGATTCTCTGTTTGAATTGCAACTATTGATGAGACAATGTCCTATAAGGCTGCGTTTCTCAAACTGTGGGTCCCGACCCCCCCGGGGGATTGCGAGCAACTTAGAGGGGGGTCACGGTTTCAAAGTTTGAGAACCCCTGCTATAAGGGCTTTCTTTCTCTGCTTTAGGTAGGTGTTGCCACATCCCTTCTAGTAAAGGAGAAGGTTGGACTAAGGTGCCACCAGACTTCCTTTTTGCTTCTTGGTAGTGATTAAAATAAAAATCTATCTTTCTGGGTATTTTAGTATAGGTTAACCTTTATTTAAAATGTGTTTTGCAAAAGCTTTGTTGTTCACTTAATTTTGATTTAGTGATCCACATTCTCGGAAACTGTGACCCACGAGCATTAGCACACAAACTGATAGCTATGAAATACATCTAATAAGCATGGTTCCTAGTGTGTAGGCTGCACGTCTTCATGTTTGACAGAAGCCGTTGGCATCTGGCAGATGTAAAATAGGTTACCTGTCACAAGTCACTTGATAACATTCATCAAATTGTTATTCAACTTTGAAACTGGTATTCTCACCTGTTGCTTCTACTCTTTGCTGTCATCTGAATTGTTAGGCTATTTTGTCTATGAAAAGTGCCTCTAGTAAGGGCATTTTAATCATTTGTTGAAAGTTAAGAAACTGTTTAATTGAGATGTCTGTCATGTTTCATCTTCAAGATCTTTCAGAAAATAACATATCTCTGGTACTAATTCTCTTCCTTTTGAGAACTCAACAGCATCCCTTTTCTTTCTTTAGCACAAGCACTTCACTGAGGACATTCAGACAAGGCAATACCGGTCCCTGGAGGTGCTGATAGGGTCCGGGTATAACACTCCTGCTGATATTTGGAGCACAGCCTGTATGGTGAGTTTGGTCATGCAGCATGTACCTTCAATAGTAAGTGGCTGCAGAGAATTCTGGGAAATTTCAGCATAGAGTGTACTCTGTGGACTACAGAATCATTTCCAGTTGCAACAAAAGAGCCAGGGTTTAAAGGAAAGCAATCAGGCAGTTTCTAGGTTTGGTAAATCCCATGTGCTCATTCCTCAGGTAAACATTCTTAAAACACCTAGGAGTGGTGCAGATATGTGATTTTTCTGTTGTGCACAGCGTAGTTACTGCTCTTTGGAATTCATCATCCTCTTGCTGTGATAGACCAAAGTTATGATGCATATCCTGTCTCTGATTTGTGATTGTATTGCATGACATAGAAATACAATTTGAGAAGACAACCTAGCATTTTCTCTCTCATGCTGCTTTTACATCTGCCTTTCCTGGCCTCCATGTTTCTCTAATGCCTCTGGCTTTAGCAATCAATATTTTGTATAGATGAGACACTCACACATCCCAAGCCTTGTTAGGAATCTTCCCACATTCTGTGAATAAGGTTGAGGTGAAAAAGGGCTGTTCTTAGGATGACTGGCAAATGTTGAATATCGTTTTTTTTCTAAACAAGTGCTTTTGAGATCTAGCCATTGATTACAAATTACATTATATCTCCTTGATCTTGGGGGTTTTTTTGGCTCCCTTAAGTATTTAATTTTATTCAGAGCTCATTTTGTATTGGCAAGCTTAGCAAATATGATTGCATGGCCTCATTCCTGCCATGGAGAAGTCAAGCTGTGCTTCTGATAAATGAAACAGAATAGAATGCAATGTCATTGTTCCCTGTGCAGCGCTTGTGATCAATAAAACAACACAGATATGACTTAGGAACTCTAACTAGATAGTTTCTAGCTATAATGGCATTTTAAAGAATATTCATTTCTTCCCCTCTTCCTCAGGGTCTGCTTTATTATTTGCCTATCTTACAGTGACCAGGCACTACATGATTTGGGTTGGCATCTGATTTCATTCCTCATGAGAACACTGATCTATAGAGAACTCCCTTGTTGTATATTCAACATTAAGGGGTTATAGCCAAGTCACCATGTCCTGTGCAGCACATTAGACTTAAATGTGGCAGGAACCTCAGAATTTTCAGAAGTACCCTTCTAAATTTTCCTTCTGCAGCCCACAACCGGAGCCGTTTCAGTAGTGTGTCTCCTATTTGTTTTGAATTTCTGTTGAACACTGCCTCAGGACTTGTACTGTAAATTCTTGTACTGAGGCTTGATACATGACACACGCAATCGAAAAGTAGCTGGAGGCTGTGGTAGCTTGCTAAGTGGGACTTCAGGGTGTTAGCAATTGAGATTGTAGGATGAGCTCACTATATGTGGATGTCCTTTTTAAAGCAATTGATGGTGATGGTTTAAAAAATTGTCGTAATATTCCAGATTTAATACCCAAGTTTTTAATTCAGTAAGTCTATTGCAGATTTTCTGCAGACTCAGGAAGAAGATGGTTAGTTTACACTTTGTTTTGGGACATCTTTGCAGCCATCAGAACTATAGTGTAACATTACTTGTAAATAAAAGCTAAAATGGCAGAGCACAGTCTGTGGGCAAGAGGTGGATGCTGCAGCATGTTTCACAATAAGAGTATAGATGACCCTCAGTTCTGTTTCCTAAATACTGTAAACAAGCTCTGTAGAAAATGCAGCTTTGTTCTGAATCAGCAAAAGTCTTCAGCATATCAAAAATCTAAGTATGGAAGCAGCATAAAATAAATAGAATTTGTCATCAGGACACCCAAGAAACACTATTTCAGTGGGCTGTATAGGGAAGATTTAGAAGATACAGGGCTACATAATTCCATGTCTCCAAATCTAGAAGTGAAGAGTTGGAGAAAATGTGCTTGGAAGGTGGTTGAACTTGTGAAAAATGGCCTTTTTGGAGGAAGCTTCATGGAAACTGCTTTTAAGCCAAGGTGTGCTGCATGGTGTTGATCGCTAACCAAAGCAAAGTCTAGTTTGGGGGTCAAGCTGGTGAATCCTTGGTTTTTGTACAATGTTTTAATAGTTGAACTTCATCTCAGTTACACACATTTTTCCATGATCCAGATTTTCTCAGTGAGATGATCTTTTGAAATACATTAATAGATCTGTCGTAATGGCCGTGGGCCTTCATCACAACTTATTAGAATAGACCTATATGTCTTTTGAGGTTTGTTTACAAGTAATTGTTTCCTCCTCACATCCAAACTGCTACACCTGCTCTTCAATGCGAATATATGTCTAATAGTGACAACTTAAAAACAATTCAGCACATTAATTTTTCTTGTATAGGCCTTTGAACTAGCCACAGGAGACTACTTGTTTGAGCCCCACTCTGGAGAAGACTACTCGCGGGATGAAGGTGAGTGTGTGTCTGTGTTTACTCTTCTAAAATGGAATATTAGCAAAGGGGTTGTTGGGTGTTCCCTGGATGGGGTGGGGGGGGGTGAGCTTTCTGTTATGAGTCACTGAAGTAGAGGTTCCTTGTTTGGATACATATCTGCATGCTTGAGTAAAGAAGCCCAGGTTAGTAGTATTGGAGGGGGACTTATGTGCTCCTGAGGCTGCACTTTCAGTTGTTAAGCAGTAAAGGCTCAGTTTTTGTTGCTTAATACCTAACAAACATTTCCTTGTCTCTTACTGCTATCTTTTCCATATCAGTTTTAATGTGATTCTCCTTCATGCTCAAAATGAATACAATCTAAACCTCTTTAATTATTTCTCTCTGTTCCTGATTTGAATCTTATCTCTTGTAGAATATATACATAATCTCAGATTTAAAATTCCATATTCCAAATGTGCGTAATTAAGCCAGGGTATGTAATACTGAAAATGCCATCCCTCTGAGTCTGCATTAGGCATGGGGCGAAAGACCTAGTAGTACCTCCACAAACACAATGACACCATGCTATTTATAATATAAACACCTCTAAGTAGAGCTTTGCTCTGTGGATCTCCGTGTGTAAATAACTTTATCCTCAATTATTGATGGAAAATTGAGAAAGTTGCATGAGTTTCCCAACATCACGCAGCAGAGCAAGGGATAGAATATTGGTTGTCTGAGCCCCAGTCAGGTGCTCTCACCACAGGACCAAGTTGTCTCAAAAAGATAGTGACAGTCTCAAAATGTTAGAAACATGCTATAGCAACAAGCGAAAATTTTCCCTATAAATATGCAGTGTAATGAACACTTTGGCTAATAGCTAATCGGAGTGTAGCCTTTCCTAGTGTTGTCTTAACTACCTCCTGCCCATTTTAGAATACAGATGATTGATTTGTTGGAGTAGCAAGCTTATAACAGTGCCCATTTCAAAGATCTGAATTTTGAGCAGACAGTATAAGACATTGTTCAGAAGAAATACAAATGTTTTGCAAATGCAGTTTTACCTAGTATGTTGCTCAGCACCACACCTATAGCATTAATCATGGTTCTTTTCATTGACAGCCGTTGGCTTTGTTTCACACTTGAAACAGACCTTACGTGAGCAGTGAAATTAGCTAACGTTTCATTCCATTTTCCAGTAGCTTAATCATAGAGAACGTTTCTTGGCCTCAACCACTTGGCCCGCCTACAGTTATTGTACATGTCTAGAAAATCAAATCAGTAGTAGAGAAGTGGTATTCCTCAGGCTTTTGTTCTCAAAAGGCAGGTTTTAATCTGAAGATGTACCTTTGTAGATAATGTAGCTGAAGGGGGAGTTGCTTCCAACTCACTAGGATCTTTTTGTATCTCAGTAGCCATTTGGTCTGTACTGCACATGCTAAAGAACTAATTCAATTTATGTGACTTGATCACTTTTTTTCTCACTAGGGACTTGTCAAGAATTCTACACCACTGGTGTAGTTCCTATTTCTGTCACTTTCTGACATATCAGACTACTCTATATGAGTAGTAATTTCTTGAAAATCCACGGTTGGTTTAACAAACTTCATTTCACGTTTCTGTAGCAGATTGGATTATTTGTTCTGCATTTCTTGGGTTGATCCTAATGTGTCTGAATTTTTCCAGAGGTGTCTAGTTGCACCAGTGAATTCCCTTGATACTCATAATTGGTGCAGTTTGTGTTACTCCAGATTTCACTGGAGACCACCCCAGGGTTACACTCATCTGTATTTATTAAATGAGGAATTAACAATTCACTATAGAGTTAAACTCAAGGGGAACGAACACACACTCTCACACTGTCTCTCATGCCCTCAGGCACACTTACACACAGGCAAAGGGGTTGCAGAGAGAGAAAATCAAGGCATAGTGTGTCTGGAGCATCCGCCTGCAGTCATGGATCCCAGCAAGCTAATCATAAAAAGAGGGCTTCTGCCACATGCTCTCTCCTTTTTATTGGTATTGGGTGGCTCCTGTCTCTCACTCAGGGTCCTTCCCCCACGTTTGTCACTGAGGAGTGTGCCCACATCTCCCTCGATCTGGGTCCTTCATTTGCTTAGCACAGCGGTGTCTCCATGATTGCTTTAATTAGTCATCATCTGGCTCCACGTTCTTAACCTTGCTGTTTTCCTCACCCCAAACACGCTCCGGTCTCCATTCACACACACTCTTATCACAGGATGGAATGCAGCTTAGAGTAAGTTACAGAAATTAAAAACACTAGTCGTCTGAAGAAGTGGGCTGTGACCACAAAAGCTCATGATACCATCTACATGTTTTGTTAGTCTATAAAGTGCTACCAGACCATTTGTTGTTTTTTTTCTGTAACAGGCTAACTCGGCTACCCCCTGAAGCTTCAGAAATTAAAAAGTGGCTTAGAAGGCAACTGCCCTGCCTCAAACAGTGTTCACAGCAATGCAGTTAGCAGCAGGTTTTGTCATTCTCTAAGTCATGTATTGGGAGGACCTGACAGTTAATTGTATTTCCAGAAAATTTATGTGCAAATCAAGTAACTCCCATTTAATAGCTCGGGTGGAGGCTTTACACAACATTTCGTATATTAAAAAGCACAATCACATCGCACAGCTGATGTGTGAAATATATGAAAATTCTAGGGCTTTCAAGCAATTAAAAAAATGTAATCACGGGATTAATTGCGCAATTAATCACGTGTGCCTCCCCTTTCAAACTCCGCCACAGCGTTTTAACGGGGCAGTGCTGCATGGAGCCCGGGGTTAGCTAGAGTCCCTAGCTGACCCCGGGCTCCATGCAGCGCTGCCCCTTTGAAGCGCCGTGGTGATGCATCAAAGGGGCAGCGCAACACAGAGCCCAGGATCAGCTGGAGTGCCCAGCTGATCCCGGACTCCCCGGCTGCCCCTGGCGTTTCAAAGGGGCAGCTGCCGTGGAGCCCACGGTCAGCTGGGGACTGCCCAGCTGACCCTGGGCTCTGGGGAAATGCTGCACAGAGCCCGGGATCAACTGGGGACTCCCCAGCTGACTCCAGGCTGCCCATTTAAAATGCCACCTCCACATGTTTCAAAGGGGCAGTAGAGCTAGGGGTCAGCTGGGGAGTCCCCAGCTGATCACGGGCTCCGCATTGCGCTGCCCCTTTGAAGTGCCACAGCAATACTTTAGAGGGGCAACGCAGCATTAATGCCTGTGATTAACGTGTTAAAAAATTAACATGTTAATTCCTGACTGCGTTAATCGCAGGCATTAACGTGTCAATTGACAGCCCTAGTAAATTCCTCTGGGTTAGAAGTCTCTGAACAACCTTAGTAGGCATTGGAAAAATGCCATATCAGCTTCAATGACAGGGATCCTCTTCCAGACATTTCAAAGCACTAAAAACAATTTTCCAGGCAGGAGAGTTTGCTTGATTCAAATTGAAGAATACAGACACCACAGTGTATGCGGCTGTATATATCTTAAGCTGATGATCTTCAGAAATGAGAATCTCTGCGTTTAGATAGCTTGTGCAACCACAGCTAATGAATCCCCACCACCACTGCCATGTCCTATAGGAAGTTAGATTACTTATTGTCTAATTTGAAACACACATCAAATGGAACTGAAAGCTACAAGATAGGTGTAGATGTACAATCCATGCGACACAGGTCAAAGTGACATCTCAATAAGAGAGCTTTGGAGTCCTCTCCTGGGGTACCCTTTGATTGTAGCATGTTTCAGAGATCTCCAGTCTTATATATAGATTTGTAATCCTGGTGTATTGGGAACCTTGAGAATTTGTGCATCTTGTATATCTACTTGGAGCATTTCAGTAATTACATGTCTGTTACAGTGACATCTACTTCCCCCTTCAGCTAAATTTGTAAGTGCAAGAGTACAAGAATGGTATGGAAAATCCTAAAGCTAAGGAAGAATTAAAATAAACTCTTAGCATACCTCTCCTAATTAATACTCTCCCTTGCCCATGTAACACTGCATTCCTACTTGGGCTGTTTTCTTGCATAAAAACCCTTCTCAGGGTACCCTTGCTATGTAATTGCTAGCTATCTATGTAGACCTAGTGAAACTAGCTAGGATTAAATAAGTTCTTCTCCCTCAGTATTTGAACTGGACCTCTTTGGAGGGTGAAAGAGGAAGTGCCAGAATATCAGAGTTCTCAGTGTGTTAGCCTAGTGCTTTATTCTAGACTACACTGCTGTCCATCACAGGACTGAAATCTGAGCGGTGTGAATTGAAAGTATTTTAGTTCCTGTTTAAAAACTGGTTTTAGCTCAAATTTAAAACTTTGAAGAAAAGCAGTCTGTTTTCCACCCACCCCTGGAAAATAATTCTTTGGACTCCGAGGAATCCTCCAGCATAACTAAGACCAAACATGATATTCCTAATATTTCTCAAGTGTAAAGCATTTGCCCTTTATACATAGTAAACCTGAAATTGCTTCCCCCTTCAGCAGATCACCTTTAAACAGCTATTCTGTCCCACAAGATTGTTGTTGAAATAAGCCTTTTACAGCCACTCTTCCATTCTCCTATCTTTCTGTCCCTTTTGTTTTATTCTTCTTCCCCTTCTGTTTTAGACCACATTGGGCATATTGTAGAGCTGCTAGGCAGAATTCCAAGGCACTTTGCCCTCTGTGGGAAATATTCACAGGAGTTCTTCGATAACAGAGGTAGTATTCCCCCCCCCCCCCACCCTTTCCTCCTCCAGGCACCAGAGATGCAGACAATCAGGAGACGGAGCATCCACACCAGTTTTTTTGTTCCACGTCAGCCCACCTAGCAATGGAGTATAGGCTTCCCCAGGTCCCAGAGTTCCTAGAGTACTAGGAACTACAATCCAAGGATTCTCCTACTAGGGGATTTGAAGTCTGGACTTGATCTGTTTCTTCCCAGTTAGTGAAGAAAACAAGAATGAAAAGTTTTTTTCCAAATGGAGGTGTGCATGCTGCTCTCTGTCGGTGTCCAGAGCTGTTGCTCTGTATGGAGTGCCTTGTATTGATATCTGCTATGTATGTCTCTCTTCTTTCTGAAATGTTTTGGAACATGCAGATCACATTGCATTGATCATAGAACTTCTGGGGAAAATACCTCGCAAGCTCATTGTGGCAGGAAAATATTCCAAGGAGTTTTTCACCAAAAAAGGTAAAAGTAAACCACAATTTTTCTAGGAGAGCCCTAATGCCTGTTGCTGAAGCCTACCAGGTAACTATAAACCACATCAAAGCCATGATCTTAAGCTTTCTGGCTGCTGTACCACCAGTTGCTCAGGATCAAGGTGCTGCTCTGTACATGGGTTCTTATCTGGCTACTGTGTGCATACCAGTGCTCCCATCTCAGCACATACCAGCCACAAGCAGATGGCGAACACCGCTGTGATCAGTATGTCAGCTTTGTGGGCTGATTTGGCACGCAGTCAATTTTTATCAACTAATGGCTTTAATGTGCTGTTGAGTTCCTTTATCTAGACAACTTTGCTCATCTCCTGGCCTACTAATTTAATTCTATCAGAGCAGCAGTACCCTATGGAAGTGAATATTGAGAGGTGCTGTTTCAAATCCCAAGAGTGTTCTTCTGTAAAGTCCTGAAATAATTCAACTCTATTTGAGGAAGCAATATTCTGCTGAGCTGTAGGAAGCTGGCAGAATTGTATTAGCCAGGCCAAGAATCTCTTAATGAGGGTAATACTTTTCTGTCATGATGCGGGCTTCTTAACGCTAGCTCCTAGTTAAAATGCATCTGTCTTCTCTCCTTTGGGCAGAGCATGAGGACTGAAGTGTTTTGTGTTCTGATGTCCAGCAATCTTTAGATTTAGAAGTCTGAATAGGAAACACCTGTCTATGTGCAGAATCTCTCCTCTCAGACTGGTTCTGTGTATCTGAAAGTCAGGACAGGTAGCGGGTGCTCTTGTGTTAATGTCTATATTTTTCAGTTATAGTGACTAATCTTTTATTAAAACTGAAGCAGGAGGAGAGAAATCAGTCTTGCAAGCATCTCTTCTATAACTGGCTGACTTGCAAAGGCAGCTTTATAAAGAGTGAAACTTGAGTTGTTAAAATGCAACCCTTTATGCCCCCAGACAGCATTTACCAAAGCAACACTTGAGTCCTGATGCAACCCCTGAGTAACTTGGTAAGCCACTCTGATACTGTTTGTGACTTGCTATTGATGTGTCTGATTTGGTTTTCAGGTGATCTGAAACACATCACCAAACTGAAGCCCTGGGGCCTTTTTGAAGTTCTGGTGGAGAAATATGAGTGGTCCCAAGATGAGGCAGCTGCATTCACAGACTTCTTATTACCTATGTTGGAGCTGATTCCAGAGAAACGGGCTACGGCATCTGAGTGTCTCAGGCACCCCTGGCTTAACTCCTAGGGCTTCAATCCTACACCACAGTTCTACGGTCTGGTTTACAACATACCCAGTTGTTCCAACTGCCCCTCCCCAGGTCCATTTTTTTTCCTTATTTCTTTTCAGCATGAAGCTCTTCCTTCAGGGCTTCTGAGATTTTAGATAAATTTAACCTGTTCACTTGAGTTTGCTTATTTGATTAAGCCGAGACTCTTCTCAGCCAGTGGGCATCCTGTGAGCTTTGCCTTGTCTGGGCTTTGCCAAAGATTGACTGACTGGAATACAAAGTTGCCTCCGAGTCTCTTACCTGTTAACGTAGGCATGAGTTGATCTGTATTCATATATGCTCCTTTAACTAAATTACACCAAGGAAGGGGGATATGAAGATCTGTGAATCCACTCTTAGCTCCCTGACTCGAGTCAATTTTCCACTGCACGTCCAGTAGCTAGCAGGAGGATGAGAAATGATAGATTGGTACCTGGGTGATAACTCAAAATCCTTCACTCACCTCTTGGTGTCTGTTGTTTCTTGGGTGACTTGTCATGTTCTTATCAGTCAAATAATTTTTCTTTAGTTTTAGCTACTGAATCCTATGAAGAGCTGTATTTAAAAACTATTTTTAGTCCTATTATTTTCCCCTAGTGTTGAGGTTAGTTTCTGAATTCAGTGAAACCTGCTATATGCTCAAACACCTGAGCCTAGGACTAAAACTTCACATGGGGAGTTAAAAAGGGGGGGAAAGTTGGAACTGGTTAAACGCACAATCTTCGGAATAGACGTGTGCATGCTTGGAGAGCAGAGTGCCAGTGGGGGCTGCAGGTGACTCCTCCTAGACATTTGAGTGAGCTGTCAGTATGTTTTGCTCGTACTGGCACTTCCTTTGCCTTGCCTGAAGTCACTGTACCAATGAGCAGTTGGCATTCAGTCTAGAAAGAGGGAATGTACTTTGACCATTGAGTTACAAGAGAGGGTGGTGGCATCTGTGTCACAGCCACACCACGTTCCTTGACTTTAAAATACCACATTTCCAAAGGTTAATGTAAAGGTTTCTACGGTTAGCTTGCTGTAGGTGCTGGCCTTTAGAAGTAACTTTCCCAAAGGGATTGCCTTTGATTTTCAGAGGCACTTGAGTACCTGGGGATGAGCCTGAGGAGAGCTGAACTAGGTGGTTTGGTGTTTTTTTTCCTGTAGACACAGGGTCAGCTTCTGTTTCCAAGAATCACCCCAAATATGGTTGCCCGGTAGAATATTATATAAGCTTTTAAACTTCTCAGAAAGGTTTGCGGGGGCAGTGATTTTAATTCAGAGTTAAAGCATTGTAGGGTTTGGTAGTTTTACAGTGGGGCTCTCCTAGGCTTGCCTAAGCTAATACAGATTCATTGCATCCTACTCTAAAGCAAGGTTTTGGCAGGGTAGTTATTAGCAGCCCTTTCTCACCATGGACCAAACAGGCCTTTGGGATCAAAAGGTCAAACTCAGAGAACAAACTGGCCACGGGATTCGAATTCCCAGAAGGCCAAGGAGGCACTATTAGAGATTGTAACACGAAAACTACCAGTGAGATACATGTCAGTCTTCTCTGTGTGTTTGAAATCTCAGTTCATAACATCCATCCACAAAAGATGGTGTCCTTATTTAATCCACTTTGAAGGTATAACCATCTTGCCCTATATTTTCTTGCTTGTCCAATCGAACACCGACTGGGCTGTTAATGAAATTCATGCTGCATGTTCATTTAGGGGTTCTTAAGTCCGGTTCTCTATGCATAATCTTAAGATTAAAGGAAATAAATATACCAAAACAGTTTAAAACTGCTGAGCAATTTTCCTGGAATCTGGAATTCCTTCTCCAAGAATAATTTTGTTTCTGTTGTAAAGGGGTTACAGACAAGACTGGACTGTATTATTAACCTTCTGTTTAAATACTGTGAAGACTTTTTGGCAGGGTGATTGGAACTTCTGGTGGCATCACTAAAGCTCACCCCAGCCTGTGCACTTCTGCAACTTGGCTGACCTGAAGGAATGAGATACCCATAATGGGGTCTGCACATCAGGTTCTGAGGTATCCATTCCCCCATCACAGCCAGACGAGGGCTTTATCCTCTATCTCAGTAAAAGAGCCAGCTTGTGGGTTAACACATAGAGGCAGCTGTCGGCATTCAGTCTTGTCCCTTGTGCTCGCTCATTTGGGGTTCGTTAAACTTCCAAATTGCCATAAAGTGCTCACTAAAGGATTTGTACTTGCTATGTTCGTCTAAAACCTGAAGGAAAATACATTTTTATTCTTTCTACTTGAGTGCATTCTTTTCTTTGTAAATGCAGTACAATAAAACAGATTATTTAATAACCCACACTTATTCTATTCCTGATATGTTCCCTCTAACTTGTTTGTTGTTCTGATAGAGTAGGGGACAGGGTTAACGCATGCAGTCTTGAGACCCCATTCACGTGTAGTATTTTGTGATCTAGGTAGATAAAATCCCAAATATTAGCAAAATCTTTATTTTGCTTGCTGCTAAAATAGAAACGAAGATGATACAACTTTGTTATAAAGTTGTCCCCTTTAAATAGCCATGTGCCAAACTTTGCCACTTAATAGTCCCTTCCTTTATCTGTCTCTTCTGCCTTCCATAATAGGGAGCCATCCTTAATTGTAAAGTGGAAGTTCAGGGTGCAGCCTGGCTGGAACTGACCTGCTTTCTAGCAACTATTAGGCTATAAACACTAAGTTCTACTTTGCTATGTAGATTGTTGGATTGAGAGCTGGTAGTGCTGCCTTTAAGGTCCCCAAATCAGAAGTGATCACATTCGTGTGCAATCTGCATTCTTACGTTCCACAGAAGACTGCTGTAGGTGGGCGTTCATAGGGTGTGTCTAGACTACAGGGTTTTTTCGAAAAAAGTAGCCTTTTTTCGAAAAAACTTCCCCTGCATCTAGACTGCTGCCGCGTTCTTTCAAAAGTAAATTGAAAGAATGTGGCAGTTTTTTCGACTATGGAAAATGTCGTTTTACGAGGAAGAATGCCTTTTTTTAAAGTGCTCTTTCGAAAAAAGGTGCTGTGTAATGCAAACTGTGCTTTTTTTGAAAGAGAGCAAGCATCCAGACTGCCTGGGTGCTCTTTCGAAAAAGCGCCTTGCTTTTTTGAAAGTACTGGTTGTAGTCTAGACGCTCTTTTTCAAAAGAGGTTTGCAGTCTAGATTTAGCCCTGGTCTATGGGGAACTGGTAACTAAACAATGCAGTGATAGTGTGAATTGAGCTGACTTGAGTGACACTCTACTCCATTGAACAGAATCTCAGTTCCCTGCTATGTCATGCTGGAGCCCAGCACAGATAAGTGCCAGAAAAGAGGCTTCATCATGCTTTTCCTTGAATGTTGCTCAGTATAGTGAGAGAGGAGTTGTGTAGCCTGA
Organism: Pelochelys cantorii; assembly: GCA_032595735.1. NCBI lineage: Eukaryota > Metazoa > Chordata > Testudines > Trionychidae > Pelochelys > Pelochelys cantorii. The sequence goes on along the minus strand of CM064353.1, from coordinate 13,152,082 downwards.
TGAGTTCTAAGGCTGACTTTTTTTAAACTGCCCCTTAATTCAGCAAGTAGCTGGATTCTTTCTACTAACTGGACTATGGCTTTGTTTGATCTTTGTCCCCATGGGTAATTTCAAGAGGCAGCATTATTTAAAAAAAAAAAAGTGCCCATTGTGGACCTTGTTGGAATGTGGGTGTTGAATGGCTTTTCCTGTAAAACAATGCTCAGGATCGCTCATGTAGGAGAAGCTAGGTGAGTAAGCTTTCCAAGGACAGTAGCACAAAATCAAAACACTGCCATTTTGCATTTTATTCAGCTATTTTTTTCCTGAAACAGGCCAGTACAAAATGTGACTCTGTAAATAAAGCACACAATGCCCCTGGCTCACCACTGCCTAAGGTGATGGATTCATAAAATGTTGAGCTGTCCCACTCCATAACTGATTGTGTCCTGTCCAAATAAACTCTGACGGGATTCCCTTTGCATGGAATCTTTTCAAGACAGCTTGTAGTGAGAATAGAGGTCCTTCAAAGTGACTTCTCCAAGAAAAGCATCAAGTTTCTGGTGATTACGCGAAGGAGGCGAGAAGAGAAGAGAATGGGAATACTCTGGAAAGAGAATGAAACAGAATGTGACAAAATTGTAATTGAAAATAAATCAGTGCAAGTTTTCTCTTTAATTCCCTTGTGTGCCATTAAGTAAAAGTAGAGTTTGGTAGCTTTACATTAAGTATATAAAAGCAATGGGAATAAAGGGTACTGAAATCCAACTATTACCACTGATCTTTCCACTTGGAAACAAGTTTAGAAGTAGCATCAAATTAGGGTTACTTACAGCGATGTTCAGCTTCTTCAGTCATGGCCCTCCTCTGTAAAAACAAAGAATTACCTTTATACTAAGGTGAGTGGGAGTGAAGCACAAGAGCAGCCATCTTCAAAAGTAGCGTTAGTTTCCTATGTTAAGGGAAAAGGTGTCCTCAGTGAGGGGGCAGCTGAGTGAGAAGGCACTGTCTTGTCCCCGGCTGCATGCTGATCACAGACCTCAGACAGTATCTGTTTACTAATGCAGTCTCTGTTCAGTTCAGAGGTATGCAAATGGACTAGCACCTGCCTGAGGGTTGCCTTAACCTTTGCATAATTATAGTGACCATATTTTTCTGAACCAGAATTAGGGACATGTTAACCACACCCCCTGCCACAAGAAGTCCCACCCCTGGAGGTATTACTCCTGGCGTCGATGGACACATGACCAAAAGTTAAAAGGTGTCATGTGGCCCCTCTAGGAACTCCTCCCAATGTCCTACCAATAGTAGGATGGGTTTGGCCCCCACAGGACCCCTTCCCCATGCAACTATCCTGCAACTGCATTAACCCAATTTGCATATCATTAACTCAGGGGGAGAGGCTGGGGGAAGTGTTCCCTTTAAGATTTTCCTCCCATGAGCGGAGTGAGTTTTGTCTTGTGCACCAGTATTTAGTTCATGTGCACTTGTTCGGATGGGTGCCACTGTGGCACCCAAATTATTAATAAATATCTTATAAATGTCGCCCTTTTCCCTCTGCTGCCATGACCCCTCCCCTTTCCCCATCTGCTCCCCTGGTTCCTGCTATCCCTCACCCTCCTCTGCTGTCCTGACTCCTGCCCTTCTGTCCCCCCTCAGCTCTCCTGGGACCTGCTGCCCTTCTCTTCCTGCTGTGTCCACTCCTCTAGCCCCACTCTGATCATCTGTAGCTACCCATCCCCTCTCCTAACACCTATCCACTTGCCCTGCCTCTCTGCTCTGGTGCCCATCCCTCCCCTTCATGTGTCTGCCCTTCTGCTTCACCCCCACAATCACCTGGCACCTGCACCTTCATGGTGCCTCCCCCTTCCCTCACTGCCCCTGCCCTCCTTGCCCTCTTTCTCCCTGGTGCCCACCCCCTCACCACTCTGCCCCAGTTCTCATGCCCCTCTGCACCCTCCAACATGACTTGCTCCATCCCCTGCCTTCCTCATGCCCACCCCTTTTTTCAACCCCTCTTCTCCCAGCATCCACTGCTCCCGTCTCCTCTTCCTCCCTCTTGCCTCATTGTCCCTCCCCTTTCCTCTCCCAGCATCATCCTGTCCCCTCCCTTCCCACCCACACTGACAGCCTTCCTCCCCTCCCTCCTGCTGCCCTTTTCCTCATTGTCTCCTCTTGTCCCCCTGGCATTTGTGTCTCATAGGAACATAAGAATGGCTGTACTGGGTCAGACCAAAGGTCCATCTAGCCCAGTATCCTGTCTGCCGACAGTGGCCAGTACCAGGTGCCCCAGAGAGGGTGGACCGAAGACAATGATCAAGCGATTTGTCTCCTGCCATCCCTCTCCAGCCTCTGACAAACAGAGGCCAAGGACACCATTTTATCCCCTGGCTAATAGCCTTTTATGGACCTAACCTCCATGAAATTATCTAGCTTCTCTTTAAACTCTATTATAGTCCTAGCCTTCACAGCCTCCTCTGGCAAGGAGTTCCACAGGCTGACTACGCGCTGTGCGAAGACGAACTTTCTTTTATTAGTTTTAAACCTGCTACCCATTAATTTCATTTGGTGTCCTCTAGTTCTTCTATTTAGGGAACTAATAAATAACTTTTCTTTATTCGCCCTCTCCACACCACTCATGATTTTATATACCTCTATCATATCCCCCCTCACTCTCCTCTTTTCTAAACTGAAAAGTCCCAGTCGCTTTAACCTCTCCTCATATGGGACCCGTTCCAAACCCCTAATCATTTTAGTTGCCCTTTTCTGAACCCTTTCCAAGGCCAAAATATCTTTTTTGAGGTGAGGAGACCACATCTGTACACAGTATTCAAGATGTGGGCGTACCATAGTTTTATACAGGGGCAGTAAGATATTCTGGGTCTTATTTTCTATCCCTTTCTTAATAATTCCTAGCATCCTATTTGCCTTTTTGACCGCTGCTGCACACCGCGTGGAAGTTTTCAGAGAACTGTCCATGATAACTCCAAGATCTCTCTCCTGATTTGTCGTAGCCAAATTAGCCCCCATCTTACTGTACGTATAGTTGGGGTTATTTTTCCCGATGTGCATTACTTTACACTTATCCACATTAAATTTCATTTGCCATTTTGTTGCCCAATCACTCAGTTTGGCGAGATCTTCTTGGAGTCCCTCACAGTCTGCTTCTGTCTTGACTATCCTAAACAGTTTGGTATCATCTGCAAACTTTACCACCTCACTACTTACCCCTTTCTCCAGATCATTTATGAATAAGTTGAACAGGATTGGTCCTAGGACCGACCCTTGGGGGACACCACTAGTTACCCCTCTCCATTCTGAAAATTTACCATTTATTCCTACCCTTTGTTTCCTGTCTTTTAACCAGTTCTCAGTCCAAGAAAGGACCTTCCCTCTTATCCCATGGCCATGTAATTTACACAAGAGCCTTTGGTGAGGGACCTTGTCAAAGGCTTTCTGAAAATCTAAGTATACTATATCTACTGGATCCCCCTTGTCCGCATGTTTGTTAACCCCTTCAAAGAACTCTAATAGATTAGTGAGACAGGATTTCCCTTTACAGAAACCATGTTGACTTTTCTCCAACAAATTATGTTCTTCTACATGCTTCACAATTTTATCCTTTACTATTGTTTTGACTAATTTGCCCGGTACTGAAGTTAGACTTACCGGTCTGCAATTGCCCAGATCGCCTCTAGAGCCCTTTTTAAATATTGGTGTCACGTTGGCTACCTTCCGGTCATTAAGTACGGAAGCCGATTTAAGGGATAGGTTACAAACCACAGATAATAGTTCAGCAATTTCCCATTTGAGTTCTTTTAGAACCCTTGGATGAATGCCATCCGGTCTCGGAGATTTGTTAACATTAAGTTTTTCTATTTGTTCCAAAACCTCCTCTAATGACACTTCAATCCGGGACAGTTCCTCAGATTCATCACCTACAAAGGACGGTGCAGATTTGGGAATCTCCCCAACGTCCTCAGCCATGAAGACTGAAGCAAAGAAATCATTTAGTTTCTCTGCAATGGCTTTATCGTCCTTGATTGCGCCTTTTATAGTTCGATCGTCTAGGGGACCCACAGGTTTTTTAGCAGGCTTCCTGCTTCTAATGTACTTAAAAAACATTTGGTTATTTCTTTTTGAGTTTTTGGCTAGCTGTTCCTCAATCTTTTTTTGCTTTTCTTATTACATTTTTACACTTGATTTGACAGTGTTTATGTTCCTTTCTATTTATCTCACTAGGATTGGACTTCCACTTCTTAAAAGATGCCTTTTTGTCCCTCACTGCTTCTTTTACATGGTGGTTAAGCCACGGTGACACTTTTTTAGGTCTCTTGCTCTCCCTCTAACCTTCCCCCGTGGTGCCTTCCCCTTTCTTTTCCTGCCCTGCCCCTCCTCCCCCGCCCAGCACAAGCCCCTTTCTCTCCTCCCCCACCTCCCACTTAGTTCTCCCCCTGCCCCTTCCCTTACCTTCTGACTTTGATATGGAAAGCAGTTTGCAGGGCTGGACCTGCAATGCTATTTTTATTACCACAGTCCAGCCCTAGCTGCTGCCAGGGCAGGACCATGTGCTGGGACTGGAGCAGAGGCTGCCCACAGTGCTATTTTTAGTACTGGCTCCAGCTGGAGTCAAGGGGCAGTGGCATGAGGCCTGTTTTGGTGAGGCTGCTCCAGCTGGAATGTGCCTTGTGCGGCTCCCCCTTGACTCCAGCTGGAGCCACCTGTGGGGGCCTGGACCGCAGTACTAAAAATAGCACCATGAGCTGCTTCTGCTACAGCATGCCCTGCCCCACAGCATCCCAGCCAGGCTCTGCGCAGCTCCTGCTGGGGCTCCAAGGCGGCCCAGAGGAGGAAGCCTGGGAGGACCAGGACCCCATGCAGCAGAGGCAGTCTCACGAGGAGAGGGATGGGCCGCATGCCACCAGAACCCAGCACGGCTACCCTACACACCCTGCTCGGGTGGAGGGGAAGGAGGCTGCTGCACCGTGCAAGAAGCAATGGCACCGCGCCATTTCTTGCTTCTTCCCATAAGCCAGTGTCCCTGTCAAGTAGTGAAATGTCCGGTGGGATTTTCTGGGACATTTCAGTACTTGACGGGGCACTGGGACAGAGTGTTTAGATTCAGGACTGTCCCGGAAGAATCAGGATGTATGGTCAGTGTGTGCATAATATGCTTGTGGGCTTCAGAAACCAAATGCTGCTAGTAGGAGGGATAGTAAAAACCATTACTAAATGCTTTTAACACACCAAATGGTGTGTCAAGTCAGATATTTCATCTCATTAGGGGTGAGTGCGCTACAATTTCCCCACACACACACTCCCGATAACCAATTTCTTCCCTTGACAAAATGAAATTATTCTCTGCCATCCCTCCTGTATTACATAACAGCTACAGTGGGTCAGACCAAAGGTCCCTTCTGACAGTGGCCAAGACCAGGTACCCTAAAGGGAATGAACAGGACACATAATTGTTAAGTGATCCACCCACTCTTCCTCATTCCCACCTTCTGACAAACACACAGGCTACAGATGCCATTGATGGACCTAACCTCCATGAATTTATCTAGTTCTTGTTCGAATCCTGTTAAAGTCCTGGTCTTCACAACATTCTCTGGCAAGGAGTTCCACAGGTTGACACTGCATTGTATGAAGAAGTATTTCCTTTTGTTTGTTTTAAACCTGCCTATTTTCATTTGGTGACCCCTAGTTCTTGTGTTATGGGAACAAGTAAATAACTTTTCCTTATTTATTTTCTTTGCACCAGCCATGGTTTCATAGACCTCTATCATATCTCTCTTTAGTTTCCTCTTTTCTAAGCTGAAAAGTCCCAGTCTTATTAATTGCTTCTCAAATGGCAGCAGTTCTGTGCCCCCATAGGCGCTGGGTGAAAGCCTAGCTGGGGAAGGCAAGATTCAGCCCCCCCCCCCGCCACATCCTGCCTGGACATGTGGAGATCTGGGGCTATCATGATGCCCCCAGCCCAGCCCTCTCCAGCGGCAGGGGAAGGCTGCGCTGCCCTACCATGGCCCCATTTTCCCCGCCAGACTGCTGAGCTCGACTGCCTTGCCCAGAGCCTGTGGGCAGCTGGGCTACCGTGCCACAGTTCTAGCCTTCCCCGGCGGTAGCCCCAGCCTTAGGCAGTTGGTCATGTAGGCGGTCTTGGGAAAGCTGTGCCTTCCCTTGCCTGCATTACTGACTTCCCGTGCATACCCCTAATCGTTTTTGTTGCCCTTTTCTGAACTTTTTCCGATGTCAAGATACCTTTTTTGTGAAGAGGCGACCACATCTTTACACAGTAGTCAAGATGTGGGCGTACCGTGGATTTATATAGAGGCAATAAAATATTCTCTCATTTTTTATACTTTTTAAAATTATTCCTAACATCCTGTTTGCTTTTTTGACTACTGCTGAACATCAAATGGTTGTTTTCAGAGAACTATCCACAGTGACTCCAAGATCTCTCTCTCGAGTGCTAACAACTAATTTTTGTCCCCATCATTTTGTATGTATGGTTGGCATTATAGTTTCCCATATGCATTACTTTACATTTATCAACACTACAATGCATCTGCCATTTTGTTGCCCAATCACCTAGTTTTGTGAGATCCTTTTAAAGTTTTTGCAGTCTGCTTTGGACTTCGCTATCTTGAGCAGTTTGGGATCTGCAATTTTTGCCACCTCACAGTTTATCCTTTTCTCTGGATCATTCATGAACATATTAAATAGGATTGATCCCAGTGCAGACCCCTGTGGGACACCATTTTGAGAACTGACCATTTATTCCTACCCTTGTCAAAGGCTTTCTGGAAATCTAAGTACACGATCTTCTCTTCTGTCGATTGCCATGTCTGCATCAATGTCTACCCAGGGTAGCTCACTGAGTGACGTCTGTCCTCCCCTGCCTGAGTGGCTTAGAGACCTTTAGTGCTGGGGAAGTACTAATTTTTAGAAAGCAATTAGCTGGCTAGCCACAATGAGTGGACAGAAGACTGCTCTGGCCAATACTGCTGGAACCTCATCTTGTTAATATCTCTTCCCCAGCACCGTCCAGGTCTCTGAACACCTATTCTGGTGGTATCTAAGCCCCAACTGGAACTGGCTTTATCAATGGCAGTGACCTGTCAAGGGTTTTGATGTTCCTGTAAGAGATGAGCAAGAGTTGCCAGGAGAGAGAACAAAGTGGGTCTTTGCCCTCGACTGTTACCTTTATTTTCTACTTTGAAATTGTCGGGGAGCAGGTTGTCTTGCCGGTTCCCTAGAACAAAGGCCAGGAAGGAGAGGAGGAGTGCATCCAGGATCCCGATGATGCAGAGGATGAAGGCCCAACGCACGGTGCACGCTCCTAGTGTGTATTTGTCTGTCTTGTCCCCACACATGCGCTTCACTTCATTGGAATCCCAGCCATCAGGGTAGATCAGGCAGCCTATCATTAGGCCAGCCGCTGTAGGGGGGGAAAACCTGAGGTGTTAACAGGTCGCACAGTGATAGTGCACTGCCGTCTTGACTGGACGGGGTGGAAAGCAGGAAACAGAAAAGTCCTTGAATGCTAATTAGCCTTATTTTTTTAAAGAAGTCATTATGTGTGTTCCCCACTCCTTTCCACAATGGCTCAGCAGGTGATTGTGCAAAATAAAGTGTAGCCTTCCACAGTGCTAGCTGCATTTTCTGTGAGCATCTTGTCCCAGAACCTGGGTTATCAGCATCTTCCAGCACCTGAGACTGTATCAGGAAGAGAACAGCACAACTACTGCTATAGACCATGACCATGGATCTGACCATGGCTTGGAATAGAACCAACACTGTCATGTGCCTATGACTATAAACCACCAGCTCAAAGAGCAAGCTGTGGACTAAATGAAAATCGCAAAATGTGTCTCTGACTAATGAATAAATGTCAGAAATCCATTTAAACTGCTCTGTGCCTCGCTTCTCCACAGGCTAGTGAAACAAAGAGGGAAGTTGCTTCTGTAAAGTTCTTGTTTCTTGGGTGACAAATGCCCTGCAAAGCTATTTCTACATCCTCACATCAGTATCAGAAACAAGATCAAAGACCGAGTTATGCCAAATAACGTGCTTGCTTAAATGGTTTAGCTCTGGTCTCCATCTCACATAGTTAGAATCAGGTCGTTCAGACTGTTCCATTAATAATCGCATTGCACTTTTCTATTGTCAATTTCAAAGGGCTTCAACTCAGGTGGGTATTTATCCTCCCTGTCTTACAGATGGAAAATTGAGGCACCGTGGTGGAACGAGTAAGAATCCAAGCTCTAGCGAGAACTAAGATTTGTGTGTGTGAGGTACAATCGGGTAACCCACAGTAACTAGTTTTGTATCTAGTGAGCAGTGTTTGATGCAATCTCACTGCCCTGGAGCCTAGTTATGTGTGAGCAAGGGCAGATCTAAAGGACAAAGATATCCAAGCTGAGGCAAAATAGTGCAATTTACGTGGTACAATATCCACTCCATGCCCCCCCGGTGAGGTTGAAGTAAGGGCAAGAGAAAGGTGTCTTTATACCAGTGTAGTTTATTTCCACAGGGGGAGGGAAGTAAGCTATCTTCAGAGCAGTGTAACTCCACATTTGGGGTTGTGCCAGTATAACTCATGGTTAATACTGCACCCTTCAATAACTCAGTCCTACCGGTACCCAAAGAGGCCAGGTCGCACACTGACAGCATAGCTACGCTGAGCAGAGGGGTGCAGCACACTGGGATCTGAGACTGGCCTCTCAGGCAGCCAGCAGAAGAGCCTGGCTAGATAGTCTGGTTTCACTCATGGAGGCCCGAATAAGTGGTAGTGCCAAAAGCATGGCTTTGCTGCGCTAAGCAGGCTAGGTCTTCTGGTACAGCTGTGCCAGCAAAGTGCTCCTAGTACAGCCACAGGCTTAGCCTAGCCTAACGTTTTCATGTACCCCGCGGATTATCCATGTGCGCATCTCGCTCACTTCTCTCAGCTGCCAAGAGTGAGCAGGGAGGGATTTGTAACCCACATGGCCGTGCCTTCTAGCTATCTCTTGGGGACAGCGGCTGTGCCTCCAGGAGTACAATGCTCTTGGTGGAAGGAAATGCTGCTGCAAAATCTCCCTTTAACTTGGTCACCTTGGCAACACCCTTCCATTCCTGCCTGAGTTTGCAACAGCATCCTGTGAAAGACGCCCTCTCACTTGCTAGGAACGGTCTCCTCCCAATGGCATAAAGCAGATTTTCAGTGGACGTGTTTGAGCTAGGGAAACTTGTACTGCTATTTATTTAACCAGGGTTGGGCCAGCTTCTACTTAGGTGTATTTTATTGCATCCTAAGCAGTTGACACCCAGGTTAATTCTGATGATGTAGTGTTAGTTGGAATCCCACACAAGGTCAACTCCTTTTGTAAACATTTAGATAGCCTATCTCCAGGAGTGTACACAGCCTCATCTGATCCATACCTGGCTCCAAGCTGCTTTCACTCACATGCCGTACCTGCACCATGCAATGCCTTTCCTGCTGCTGTTAGAGCGAATGCAGTTTTCAGCCAGGTAGCTTGTCTTCCAATCTCAAAGGTATTTTGGCTGCTAAATACAATACTTTCTATACTTTCTGAAGAGTCATTATGGGTGATTCTTGGGTGCTAGCCCTAAGACTAAGGTGCCTAACTGCTAGTCCCAGTTTGCCACTCACTGATTGTAAAGTAATGGTTGGGAGAGGGGACAGGAGATACTGGAAGGAACCTCAAGAGGTCACCAAGTCCAGTCCCCTGCACTGATGGCAGGACCAACCACCATCTAGACCAGGGGTGGGCAAATACTAGACCACAAGTGGGATCTGGTCTGCCAGGATTGGCTCCTGGCAGGCCCCCACCATTGTATTTACCTGTAGGGCCACAGGTACCAGTGATTGCAGCCAATGGGAGCTGCAGGAAGCAGTATCCCAGGCCGTGCCATTTCCTGCTGCTCCCATTGACTGGGAACAGTGATCCATAGCCAATGGGAGCCACAATCACCAGTACCTGAGGCAATAAATGTAGCAGTGGGAGGGCCTGTCAGGAGCTAACCTGGTGAACCACTGCTGTGTTATTGCCCACCCCCATCTAGACCATCCTTGACAGGTGTCTAATCAGCTTTTTAAAATCGTCAGTGATGGAGATTCCACAACCTCCCTGGGCAATTTATTCCTGTGTTTAACCAGCCTGACAGGTAGGAAGCTTTTCCTAAAGTCCAACCTAAACCTCCCTTGCTGCAGTTTAAGCCCATTGTGTCTCATAGACTTTAAGGTCAGAAGGGACCATTATGATCATCTAGTCTAACCCCCTGCACAATGCAGGCCACAGAATCTCACCCACCCACTCCTAGAATAATCCTCTCACCTATATCTCAGATATTGAAGTCCTTGAAACAATGGTTCAAAGACCCCAAGATGCAGAGAATCCTCCAGCTCTGATCTGTACCCCATGCTACAGAGGAAGGCGAAAAACCTCCAGGGCTTCTGCCAATCTACCCTGGAGGAAAATTCCTTCCCGACCCCAAATATGGCAATCAGCTGAACCCTGAGCATGTGGACAAGACTCACCAGCCAGACACCCAGAAAGTTCTCTATAGTAACTCCTATCATCCCTCCATTGACCTATTTACCACTGATAATGAATGGTCAATTAGTTACCAAGATCATGTTATCTCATCAAACCATCCTCTTCATAAACCCATCTAGTTTAATCTTGAAGCCAGATAGATCTTTTGCCCCCACTACTTCCCTTGGAAGGCCGTTCCAGAACCTCACTCCTCTAATGGTTAGAAACCTTCGTCTAATCTCAGGTCTAAACTTCCTACTAGCCAGCTTATATCCATTTGTTCTTGTGTCCACATTGGTATTAAGCTTAAATAATTCCTCTCCCTCCCTGGTATTTATCCCTCTAATATATTTAAAGAATGCAATCATGTCCCCCCTCAGCCTTCTTTTGGTTAAGGTAAACAAGCCAAGCTCCTTGAGTCTCCTTTCATAAGACAGGTTTTCCATTCCTCGGATCATCCTAGTGGCCCTTCTTTGTACCTGTTCTAGTTTGAATTCATCCTTCTTAAACATGGGAGACCAGAACTGCACACAGTATTCCAAATGGGGTCTCACCAATGCCTTGTATAACGGCACTAACACCTCCTTATCCCTACTGAAAATACCTCGCCTAATACATCCCAAGACCATATTAGCCTTTTTCACGGCCATGCCACAATGGTGGCTCATAGTCATCCTATAATCAACCAGGACTCCGAGGTCCTTCTCCTCCTCCGTTACTTCCAACTGATGTGTCCCCAGCTTATAACTAAAATTCTTGTTATTAATCCCTAAATGCATAACCTTATACTTCTCACTATTAAATTTCATCCTATTGCTATCACTCCAATTTACAAGATCATCCAGATCTTCCTGTATGATATCCCGATCCTTTTCTGAATTGGCAATACCTCCCAACTTTGTGTCATCCGCAAATTTTATCAGAACACTTCCACTTTAGGTGCCAAGGTCAGCAATAAAAAGATTAAATAAAATTGGCCCCAAAACTGATCCCTGAGGAACTCTGCTAGTAACCTTCCTCCAACCTGACAGTTCAACTTTCAATATGACCCGCTGTAGTCTCCCCTTTAACCAGTTGCTTATCCACCTCTCAACTTTCATATTAATCTCTATTTTTTCCAATTTAACCAATAATTCCCCATGTGGTACTGTATCAAATGCCTTACTAAAGTCAAGGTAGATTAGATCCACTGCATTTCCTTTATCTAAAAAATCTGTTACTTTCTCAAAAAAGGAGATCAGGTTGGTTTGGCACGATCTACCTTTTGTAAAACCATGTTGTAATTTGTCCCAATTGCCATTAGCCTCAATGTCTCTAACTACTTTCTCCTTCAAAATTTTTTCCAAGATCTTGCATACTACAGATGTCAAACTAACAGGCCTATAGTTACCCGGGTCACTTTTTTTTCCTTTCTTAAAAATAGGAACTATATTAGCAATTCTCCAGTCAAATGGTACAACCCCTGAGTTTAGAGATTTATTAAAAAGTTTTGCTAATGGACTTGCAATTTCATGTGCCAGTTCCTTTACTATTCTTGGATGAAGATTATCTGGGCCCCCCGATTTACTCCCATTAAGCTGTTCAGGTTTGGCTTTTACCTCGGATATGGTAATATCTACCTCCATATCCTTAGTCCCATTTGTTATGTTACCATTATCCCTAAGCTCTTTATTAGCCTCATTAAAGACTGAAGCAAAGTATTTGTTTAGATATTGGGCCATTCCTAAATTATCCTTAATCTCCACTCCATCCTTAGTAATTAGTGGTCCTACTTCTTCTTTTTTTGTTTTTTTCCTATTTTTATGGCTATAAAACCTTTTACTATTGGTTTTAATTCCCTTTGCAAGGTCCAACTCTACCTAACTTTTAGCCTCTCTCACTTTGTCCCTACATGCTCGAACCTCAATAAGGTAGCTTTCTTTACTGATCCCTCCCATCTTCCACTCCGTATATGTTTTCTGCTTTTTCTTAATCACCTCTCTGAGATGCTTGCTCATCCAGCTTGGTCTAACACACCTGCCTATAATTTTTTTCCCTTTTCTTGGGATACAGGCTTCTGACAGCTTCTGCAACTTTAACTTAAAATAATCCCAGGCCTCCTCCACCTCAAGATCCATAATTTCTTTAGTCCAATCAACTTCCCTAACTAATTTCCTTAATTTATTAAAGTTAGCCCTTTTGAAATCAAAAACCCTAGTCTCAGATTTATTTTTGTTTATCCTTCCATTTAATTTTAACTGTATTAGCTCATGATCACTCGAGCCAAGATTGTCCCCTACAACCATTTCATCTATGAGGTCCTCGCTACTCACCAAAACCAAATCTAAAATAGCATCCCCCCTTGTTGGTTCAGCAACTACTTGATGAAGGAATTCATCAGCTATCACATCTAGGAAAATCTGAGCCCTATTATTATTACTAGCACTTGTTCTCCAATCTATATCTGGAAAGTTGAAATCTCCCATGATTACGCATTTAATGAAGTAAATAATGAGTATTTACTTCATTAAAAACATTAAAGAGGTCTCTATCCATATCCAAATTGGATCCTGGTGGTCTATAACACACCCCAAGCACTATCCCAGGGGAGGATCTGATAGTTTTCTTCCCCAATGTGATTTTTGCCCAAACAGACTCTGTCTTCTCCATTCCATCACTTTTTATTTCTTTACAATCTACCTCATCTTTGATATACAATGTGACTCTACCACCTTTACCCTTATTTCTGTCTTTCCTAAACAGCACATACCCTTCAATACCTGTACTCCAGTCATGCCTAGTATTCCACCATGTTTCTGTTATTCCTATAATATCTGGTTTCACTTCCTGGACCAATAGCTCTAGTTCCTCCATTTTGTTACCTAGGCTCCTCGCATTGGTGTACAAACATCTTAATTTTTGCTGTTTGGCCTCACTCACATTCTTTACCCAATTTGGCACGGACGTTGTACCTCCAATATGACCTATTAGACTAGTATCCACCCTACCCTTCCTCATGTACATTCTCCTACCCCCAGCTATATCCTTTCTTACTTTGTTTTCCTCCCTCTCAGTGTTAAAATCTGGCGTAGCGATTACCTGGACATCTCCCAACCATCTCCCCCAAATTCCTAGTTTAAAGCTCTCTTAATCAGTTGAGCCAGCCTCCATCCTAGAAGTCTAGTTCCCTCCCTACTTAGGTGAAGTCCATCCTGAGAGAACAGTCCTCTGTCCATAAATGCCTCCCAGTGGCCATACATCCCAAAGCCCTCCTTATAACACCACTGCCTAAGCCATCTATTGATCATCATAATCCTGTCACATCTTAGTTGCCCTTCTCTAGGAACAGGCAGAATGCCACTAAAGATCACCTGAGCCTCAGTTTCCTCGAGCGTCCTCCCCAGCCTAGCATAGTCTCCCTTAATTCGTTCCAGCGAGAATCTAGCCGTATCATTTGTTCCTACATGAAGAATGATCAATGGATTCCTTCCTGCTCCCTTAATAATCCTCTTCAATCTCAGTTCCACATCCCGTATCTTAGCACCTGGCAGACAGCACACCCTTCTGTTCTCTGGATCAGCTCTGGTTACAGGCCTGTCTATTCTTCTCAATAAGGAGTCCCCAATCACGTGTCTTGTCCTATCCTCAGAGGTTGGGGAGAATAAGTATGCAACAAGTCCCTTGCTATGGTTAAATTAGTCAATGCACTTCAGACTCAGAACAGGGATTCTCTTTCCAGATGTAGTTGCATGGGGCCTAGCAGGGCGATTGAGTTGGCGCGCGTAGGCTAGCCTCATCCAATGAATTCTTCAAAAGGTCCACAGACGGCGCCTACCAAACATTTTAAAGAACAACTTCCCGAGCAGATTTGACTTCCCTGCTCTTCACCCCACCCCCCCAAGCTCCCTGGGTTGGGGCCAATGTTACGTTTGCACAATATCTGGCACAGAGAACTGTGCAGCCTACAGTGCAATTGTAAGCTCCATCATAAATCCACACCCTCTCTAAGGTACATGCAGGTCCTTCAGCCGGAAATATGCTCTTCCCTCCTACGCCACAGAAATGTGACCGCACCAAGAGCTCTGGAGTGAGAGACTATTGATCTCCACTGTGCATGCCTTCTCTCCGCTGGCACCTTGCAACTGGCTTGCCGAAGCAGCTGCATGCTCATGGGTAGTTGCTCTTTGAAACACTGTTTTAGAGAGACAGCTATCAGGGATGGTCTAGACAGTGCTTGGTCCTACCATGAGGGCAGGGTTCCCAGTGTTCTATGATTTGGATGCATCAGGTAACAGCAGATTAGCAGCAGCACCCTCCATCCCTCTTGCTATGCAGAGGTGTAACGATGCTGCCGTTGCCACATTTTAAACACACTCTCACACACACACCCCACACCTTCCCTGCAGCCACCATTTTTCTCTGTCCCTAGGACGCCGTAGGCCAGAGCGGGCTTTCGGGCCTGTCGATAGCTGCTGCCTGGCAACAGGGTTTTTTGAAGGCTCATGGGAAGGACAGCAGCAAGGGCACTGTGTGCCTTACTGGCGTTCCATAAGCCATCTTTCTTCATTTGGAAGCTACGCCTTCCTGTATACTTAATGACCTTCCTCTGCAGCTCACCACGGTGGACAAGGGGGGTGAGTGGAAAGCTTTAAAGGAATACCTACGTCTTGGACTGAGGTGTGATCCTGATACAAATAAAACAGAGGCACCTGGCTTTTCCCAGCCCCACCCCAACACTTATGCCCTTAAAATAACTAGCCTGCTCAAGTTGAACACAACGACCACGCTGGATTAGCCCAGTTGTCCACCTGGCCCAGCACCCTGTCTCTGACAGTGGCCAGTGCCAGATGCTTCAGAGAGACTGAGCAGAACAAGACAATTAATGAGTGATCCATTCTCTGTTGTTCAGTCCCAGCTTCTGGCAGTCAGAGGCTTAGGGACACCCAGAGGATGGACTGACACCCCTGACCATCTTGGCTAAAAGCTATTGATTGACCTATCCCTCCATACACTTTTATCTAAATCACTTTTGAACCCAATTATACTTTTGGTCATCACAATATCCCCTAGCAAAGAGTTCCACAGGTTGACTGCATATGAGGAAGTACAGGCTGGACTTCCCTGGTCCAGCACCCTCGGGACCTGACTGTTGGAGGGAGTTTGCTGGGCCAGGGGAACTCAATGCTGGCCTCTCTTCTGACCAACTCCAGGCTCTGCCGGGGTCCATCAGCGGACCTGACCGGGCTCCCCTCCCAGCCACTGGGATCCCCTGCCCCGTGGCCAGTCCCGGGCCACGAGTGGGTTGTGCCAGGTTCTATGGCCAACCCAATGGCTGCTGGTCTCCATTGCCCCAAGTATGCCGGGCAAGCTCTGGGCCACTGGGGCTCCACTGCCCTGATGCACGGAGCTCCACAGTCAACCTGGGGCCGCGGGGTTCTGCCACCCCCAGGCTGACAGTCTCCTAGCTCCCTGGCCAGCCCCCGTCTCTGGGCTCCTGGCTTCACTCCCTTCCACCAGCTTCCTGATGCTCTCTGGTCCAGGGGCTCTCCGGTCCAGCAACATCTATAGTCCTGGCTCTCAGATATACAGAAGGAACAGGTACGCAGCTTAGGAGTCCTCCTGGACCCTTTTCTAACATTTGAGAACCAGATTTCCTTGGTGGCTGGAGTGCTTTTGGGCAGCTCCAGCTGATTCATGAGCTGCGTCTTTCCTGGCTACTTGCTATACAGAGCACATTATGCCAGTGCTTTAGCAGCTGCACTGGCTTCCCGTATATTTCTGGGCCCAATTCAAGGTCCTGCTTATGACCTATAAAGTGCTAAATGGTTTGGGACCGGGGTATTTGACAGACAGTCTCCTCTCATATGAATCTGCCCAGGGATGGAGGTCAGCTGGGGAAGCTCTGCTCTGTGTTCCTCCACATGTGGAGATAAGGCTGACATCTACGTGGAACTTTGCAGCCTTTGCTATGGAATTCTCTCCCCCTGGACATCTGCCTGGCACCAATGCTGGCACTGTTTCAGTGCGAGGCCAAAGCCACCCTTTTTACCTGTGCTTTTATTGGTGTTTGAGTGTGTGTGTGTCCCTCCTCTCAAGGGGTATGTCTACACTAGCCCCCTCGTTTGAACTACGGAGGCTAATTTAGGCATTCGAAATTCCTGTTAAACCTCATTCCAGGAGGAATAACAGGTAGTTCGAACTAGGGCTTTTTTTCGAACTACCGGGTCCCTGCCGCGTGTAGACGCGGGCAGTTAGTCCGGACTTGTAAATTTCAAAAATGGCGACCGGCTGGGAAGATGCAAATCAAGTGCGGGATATTTAAATCCCGGGCCTGATTTGCAATTTCGAATGTCTACATTAGCCTCCCTAGTTCAAACTAGGGGGCTAGTGTGGACATACCCAAGGTGTCTTAGCAGGTTTTATGCCCCCCCCCCTTAAGTCTTGTATTTTACTATATATAGAGAGAGGTGGGGTAAAAATATTTTTAAATAAAAAAACAGATGTTGTCAGACCAGAGTCTGACCTCCCGGACCAGAGAGGTTCAACCTGTACTTTCTTAGGTTTGTTTTAATCCTGTTTCCTATTCATTTTATGGTGACCCCAGGTTCTTGTGTTCTGCGAAGGTAAATAACATGTCCTTATTTGCTTTCTTCACATCAGTCAAGACCTTATAGACCTCTGTCATAGCCTCTGCTTTGGTTTGTCTCTTCCCAGCTAAACAGTCCCTGTCTTTTTACTATCTTGTCATACGGACGTTCTTCTGAGCTCGTAATCGCTTTTGTTGCCCTCCTCTGTACCTTTTCCAATTCTAATGTATCTTTTTTGAGAGTGGGTAACCCGAACTGCATGCTGTATTCAAGTGTGGGCTTGCTAGTGATGTACATAGTGCGGGTATGGTATTTACTGACATTACTGAGCTCTTTCCTTGTACTTCCTAACATTCTATTTGCTTTTTTGACTGCCACTGCTCACTGAGCTGATGTTTTCAGAAAAGTTGCCTTGATGACTCCAAGATCTCTCTCTTGAGCGGTAACATAATTTAGACCCATCCTTTTGTATGTATCATTAGGATTGTACATTACAACGTGCATTATTTTGCATTTATCAACGCTGGATTTCATCTGCCATTTTGTTACCTCGTAGTCTTCTGTGAGACCCCTTTGTAACTCTGTCATCAGCTTTGAACTTAATGAGTTTGAGCAATTTGGAAACATCTGCAACCTTTGCCACCTCATTCCGTACCTGTTCTTCCAGATTATTTATGAATATGTTGAGAAGCACTGGTCCAGTGCTGAGCCCTGGGGGTCCCTGCTATTTTCCTCTCTCTGCCGTGAAAACTGACCATTTATTCCTACCCTTTGTTTCTTGTCTTTTAACCAGTTTCTGATCCACAAGAGGACCATTTCTCTGATCCCACGGCTGCTCAATTTACTTAAGAGTATTTGGTGAAGCTCTCCGAGGGTATGTCTAGACTACATGGCCCCGTCGACGGAGCCATGTAGATGAGTTTACGAGACATAGGAAATGAAGCAGCGATTTAAATAATCGCTGCTTCATTTACATCAAAATGGCCGCCACGCTGTGCCAATCAGCTGTTTGGCGGCACAGCATGGTAGTCTGGACACGCCGCGATTGACAAGGGAAGCCTTTGTCGACTGCCCCGGTAAACCTCATTTCACGAGGCATACTGGGGCAGTCAACAAAGGCTTCCCTTGTCAACCGTGGCGTGTCCAGACTACCGCGTTGTGCCGCCAAACAGCTGATCGGCACAGCACAGCGGCCATTTTGATGTAAACGAAGCGGCGATTATTTAAATCGCCGCTTCATTTTCCTATGTCTAGTAAACTCATCTACATGGCTCCGTCGACGGGCCATGTAGTCTAGACATACCCCAAAGGTCCAAATGCACTATACCCCCTGAGTCATCCTTGTCCACATTTGTTAACCCCCCTCAAAGAATTCTAGTGATTGGTGGGCATGATTTCCCTTTACAAAAGGTGTGTTCATTCTCCCTCAATATATTGGGATCATCTATTTGATTATTCTCTTCTGTATTATAATTTCAACCAGTCTGAAGTTAGGTTTACTGGCCTGTAATGGCCAGGATCACCTCTGGAGTTTTGTTTTTGTTTTTAAAAATCCACATTCCAGTCATCTGGGTCAAAGGCTGATGTGAGTGATGGGTTACATACCTCAGCTAGTAATTCTGCAATTTCATATGTGAGTGCCTTCAGAACTCTAGGGTGAATACACCCTGGTCCAATTATTATTGTTAAATGTATCAATTTGTTTCAATTTATTTGTTCTATCAACAAACACCTCAATCTGGCCCAGTTCCTCCGATTTGTCTCCAAAAAAGAATGGCTCCGGCATGAACTTCTGCAAAGCAGTCTAGTGCAGGAAACCATCTGCAATTCTAATGCATTTGCCATGCTGGGTAGCAGAGAGCAGTCACTTTCAAACAGGAACAGCTGCTCCAAAATCAGTGGAATTTGTTCTACTCTTCATAAACATGACGCTATCCTTGATCTCAAACAGCAATGTGCACACAAAGGGGGTTTTGTGCGTCTCACAAAGGGCAACATTACCGAGTTATACAAAAAGTCACATTAAAGTTGAGGCTGCTGCTCACCACTGTGAAAAAAGGCCCCACAATTTGGCTTTATGTAGCTCCAGGCAAGTCCACCAACTTGTCGCTTGATTCGCTTCCTGGAAATAGTTTATTCCACCCTAAGGTCTTGTTAATTTTGCAGGGGTGATCTAATTGTGGTTCAACCACTTGGCCTTTTATGCTGTTCTGACCACATTTAACTAGCAGCTGTGCACAGCAGAGAGGTTGGAGAAATGAAGGAAATTAAATGAGTAAGGCGCCATGGATGCTAACAGAGATGGCTGAGTGCTGCGTGCAGTAGCTATTATGTGTGCTGTTACATGACCCAGCTGGCTCCCATGTCAAAGGCTGTTATTTGGCCAACAGCCGCAGCTCTTAGGGTACGTCTACCCAGCAGGGCTGAACTCAAACTAAGCAACGCAAATTGAGCGAACGTCAATTGTGTCGCTTATTTCGAAAGCGGGAGCGTCTGCACAGCACTTATTTCAAAATGGAGCCCTCTTCCTCCAGCTTCCCTTACTGCTCATGCAATGAGGGTTGCAGGAGTTGGAGTAAGAAGTCCTCCAGCTCGACAGTATTTTGACACTATTTTGAAATAACTGCCTGCTATGTCGACGTGGACTAAGTTATTTACGTTATAGAGACTTTAAGGCCAGAAGGTACCATTATGACAGTCTAGTCCAGGGGTGGGCAATAAGCAGCTTGCAGGCCAGTCATGGTTCACCAGAGTCAGCCCCTGGACGGCTGCCAGATGCTTTATTTATCTGTCTCTGCAGATACGGCTGCTCGCAGCTCCTGTTGCCCGTGGTTCACCATTCCTGGCCAAAGGAAGCTGCAGGAAGCAGTGGCCTGGCCCACACCCATAACCAATGGGAGCTGTGGGGGGCCACATCTTCAGACATGTGGGTAAATAAAGCATCTGGCATCCCACCAGATGCCAACCCTGGAGAACCACATCTGGCCTACGGACTGCTAATTGCCCACCCTGACCTAGTCTGAACTCCCGCCCCTTGCTGCCACACGGAAGGCACACCCCTAGCCTGTTTTCTCACTGAATTCAAGACAACCACGGAGAAAAAGGAGAGGTTAGCCTAGCTTTTACAGCGGAGGGGGCAGGAAGATCCTGAGGCCTTGTTCGCATATGATGGAGGCCCACTGGTGATTCACTACCCTGTCAGCAACTCATGTCAGTGCTGACACGCCCACTGCACCCCAACTCGTTGTTACCCAGAAGGTGGCATGGAACATCTCGCTGGAACTCAGAATTTTCTGCCAAGTAATCTTGCATGGTGTGTGTGTGGGAAACCTGCAAGGGACTTTATAGGGATGGGCAGCAAATATGTGGATTGTCAAGCAGTGTCTACTGGTAATCTACTCCTGGTCCAGACAGAGGCAAGTGGTTTTGCTTGCTTGAGTGTGTCTCCAACACAAATTAAGCCGGGCATGATATAAGGCAAAGAAAAGCCCATTTACATGCAAGGTAAACAAAACCACCAGGAGAGCAAGAGGGGAAAGATGATGACTTAACAGTCTTGCTGGGAAATGGAGACTCCACCCTTAGGATGCTTCTGCCTCTTGAAGCCTGGTCAATGAATTTTGGGAAAATATAAGGAGAGAGAAAATGCTACTCTGGCATCCATCACTTGGAGGATTAAAAGGTCCAGAGCAATGTTCCCTCTAATTTTGTCCATACATATGCAGAATATATTTTATGTGCACCAAGGCATGTTTTGATGTACACCACCAGTAGAAATCCATGCTGCCCGCTGTCAACACTCTGCTAATCAGCTGGGCAGCATTTGAATCTCTGCTGAGTGGCTGCCCAAGTGCTTAGCTTATAGGGAACACTGGTTCAGAGCTCTTGAAATCACAGAACGGTGGATCCTTCCGCCATAGAGCTGATGTCTGTGGGGACAGTACAGGTGAGGAATGTGCTTTGGCAAAGACTGTAACTTGCTGAAATTCAGTTTGTGTTAGAAGCACTTTTTTACTTTTGTTTGCTCGTTGCCATTTTTGTCTTTATTCCTGATACCTCACCTCATTCCACGCTTTGTGGACTTGACGTTTCGTAATAACAGCACAGAGCTGTGACTCCAACGAGCAATTGTCAAACCCACTAGCTTAACGAGCTGCTGTTTCCTGTCTCTTTAAACTTAACTTCCGGGAATGTTCCAGGAGAGGGTGGCGCACTGCAGGGCAGATGGTTTGGGGAGAGTTGGGAGTCACCCGGAAAAGCTGGGCTTGAACCCCAAGGGTCACAACAAATCACTTAGAGTCTGTGGCAATCACAGAATGGAGCCCAGATCACCTGAGTCTTTACTTTCACCACAACGCAACCCTTCCTCCCAGCCCACCAGCTGCCACTGGAGCCCTTGCTCTCCCTCCCGCCCAGCTTTGCCATGGGACAGGGAAATCTGAGAAGCGCCAGGCTCTGTCCATGGTGCTAACACCATCTGCCTTTCTCTGCTACAGGGCTGGAGCGCACCTGACATAAGGCCAGCCACTAATGCCTCCGGAGCGGATCAGGCCAGCTACTGCTGGGAATGCACATCAGACCTGCTTGTGACTTAGGCGGCAGAGAAAGCAGAGGCTGGGGGAAGACTGAGGTGGTTTGGAGGCAGGCGTATGTCTCTGGAGAGCTGACAGCACGAACTGTTAGGAGTGGAAGGATGGCTGTGTGGTTAAAGCACTTCGACAATATTGGTTCATTTCCCAAACTGCCACAGCCTGCCTGTTTGCCCTGGGCAAATCACTGAGGCAAAGATTTTCTGAAGTGATATGTGCTTGTGTGTGCCTAACCTGAGACAGCTGGAAGAACCCTGGTTTTCAGTAAGCATGAAGCCACCCGTCCTCTAACAACCCAACCCCTTAGAAGTGTCTCATGTTGGGCACCCAATGCCACTCACCTCTTTTGAAAATCCTTTTCTCTGTGGGCCTCAGTTTGCTATCTGTAAAATGGGCATAGTCATGCTCCCTTGCCTGCTTCAGCTGCAATCTCCTCATCAGTGGGATTTTCTCGCTGTCTGGTTGCAAGGAACCAAGGAATACATGAGTCTTTGAGGCTGTAGATTAGTTTGCCATGGGACTTGGAGGAAGCTGCATGGTTTGCTATATTTAAAACTAGACTGGGCAAAGCCCTAAAGGTACAGACTCTCAAGACCAGTTCTACCCAGACCAGAGGGGGGTGGTGAGGGTTGGACTGGACAATATTATGGCTTCCTTGTAGCTTCACTCCTCTTACACATGTATGAGTTTGGTGTGTGTCTGTCCAGAGATTCCTCTCCACCCCCGGAAGGAAATCTGTTGGTGGGTTTGAGCCAGATTCCCTGCGGCGGCAGGACCTCTCTGGGGCAGGCTGTGCTGCTCATTTGCTAGCAGCCACTCAGTCCCAGCCTAAAACCCTTTCTTCACTATGGGATGTCCAATGTCCATACCCAAATGATCCATCAAAGCCACCAGCTCCAGTGCACAAGTGTGCTGGTCCCTCTTGGAGGGAGCTGAAAGCAAAAGCGTCCCAGCTGACTGTCCTCTGTCTAATGGGTGTACATTCACTGGGAGGGGAAGGTAACAGCTTTGGGCCTCCACATTTCCTCTTCGATTGTGTGTAGGAGGAAGGAGGCCGGCTGTTAGTCAAACCCAAACCTCCTGCACCCTGATCAGGTGAATGCTTGATTTTATGAAGCAGATTGAGCTCCCCTGCCACGTTTCCCTCTAAAAACCAAGTCTCATCGGAACGCAGCAGGGCTCTTCACCCTCCCTCTCCAATCTGTCTGCCTCCAGGGGCAAGAGATGGTGAGAGGGGACCAAGACTTTGCTGCTTCCTTTAGAAAACCAGGCTCCTTGCTGTGTGCCACATTGTTCCCCCTGGATGCCTTTGGAGGCAGGGCTTGCTAACACCCCCCGTGCAGGATGGAGCTCGTTCTCCCAGAGACCGAGCGACTCCGTGGCTCTGTCGCGGTGCAGTGCGGAAGGATCTCAGAACTGGCCCTGCCTCCGGGGCTCCTGCAGCAGCACCCAGCGCTCCCAGCCCTCGCATTACTTTTCTGTTTCCGGTGTGCGAGGGGTTTCACACCAGCACAACATGCCTGTCAGGGCAGGGGCTGGAAACTCACAGAGCCCCACCTGCCCCTAACTTTTGCACTCAGACGCCTCCTGAAGGAGTTTTGCTCATTTTCTGATGCGGCTGCTTGTACCTTCAGCATCTGATCCCTCCCCACTAAACAGCCACTAGCCTGAATTCTGGCCTCAGTGCAAGCCTAACAGCCCTGGCCTGAACCTGGCCTCCGAGGGCTAGAGAGCTGTGCACTCGTGCAGACTCCGCACATGTTTCTGCCAATTCCCTCATGCCCTAGGGACCAGCCACTCTGCTGTTGTCACAGTGAGTCTCCCGGGGACTCCCACTCAATGTACCTTAGGGCCAGGGCCAGCCCTCAAATCCTCCCCCCGGGCCAGTGGGCACCCCTCTGGCAGGGCCCTGGGAGTATCTCCACGTGTCTCCCAGCCTCACCTGCCAGCCTGCATGCTCCCCCTCCCGGGTGTGCCCGGCCCTGACTGCTGCCCCCAGTCAATTTAGCAGAGTTTAGCAAAGCAGTGACCCAGCTGGGAGAGGGCAGTGGAGCAGAGCAGAGGCTGCTGCATCGCTCTGCTTCCCTGCAGCTCCTGCTGCTGCAGTGAGCACAGGGGAGCCCAAGCCCTGCTGCCCATCCTGCATCAGGCCCCCCAGCAACCCTGAGGCTGCATGCCAGGGGAAGGGGCCTTGAGAGAAGGGGTGCAATGCCAGGAGAGGGCAGAGCAGAGGCTGGTTGGGGGAAAGGTGCAGACACCCCCACCCCAGGGCCACAGGGACTCATGTGCCGGTAGCCGTGCGAGGGCTGGACTGTGGAACTGCTCAGGTCATAGAAGGCCCCCAGGCTGCGAGTTTGACCCCTGACATAGAGGCTGCCTGTGCTGCTGGCTCTTAGCAGGAGGGAGCATGTTGTGTGCCCACATGGACACGGGAATGTCACCATTTTCACAGGAGACGTGTGCCAGGCTGTGTAGGTGGGGGGGGGTAAGATTAGTGCCTCCCCATTGTGCTCATCCTCTTTGAACAACAGCTTCCCATCTAGGCAATTGCTACACCAGCTCTCTGGGGCAGCGCACTTTTGGTTGTTCTGGTTCCTTGGACTTTTGACCTGCTTCCAAGCCTCTTATCTTAATCTTTGAGTTGGTTTCCTGAAGGCCAGTGAGAATTAGCTGATAATCTCAGCCCTACTGCAGTTTCCACTGCCTGCTGGGCCTTGCCACCAGTAACTCTCTCTGTTGCCATGGCATTTTCACCACCAGCAAGACCTGCTGAGCCAGGCAGGGAGTGTAACGGGAGGCTGCCTTCCTCTTTGACATCAATATTTCAGGAGGCTGGGGACTGGATTGGATTTCAGCAGCTTCTCGTGGCGACAGGGAAAGCACACAGCCTTCACCTTGCTCGGAGAACTAGCTGTGCTGAAAGGGTTCCTTAGCTGTAATTCTACCCAGTAAAACCCAGGCTAAGCTGAATGGGTTGGGTAGCCTGGAAAGTCGTTATCCATCTCTGGCCCGAGTGCACCAACAAGATGCCTGCCCTACTTTGTGAGGTGCTGCGTAAACAAAACAAGCAACACCCAATAGAGGCTGTAAATTGCTTTGCCATATTAGTCTGCTCACACTTAACTGCTATCAGCATTGCTTGGCCTGTGGTCACTCCCCCCTGGGTTCACTCAGTGGATAATTTCATGCCCAATATTGCTGCATTACTGCATGGTAATCCAGCCCCGTAGCTCAGAGCACCAGCTGACTGCCATAGGAGCTGGGAGGGAATTTTTCCCTCAAGAACAGAATTGTGCCTCTAGCTGTGTTTCTAAGAGTATTGCTTCCTATTATTCTGCCTTCCTCTAAAGCTCTGCATTGCCTTCAGCAGTGAGTAGAAAAGTCTGAGCTATTATGGCAGCTCTTAACCTGTAACTCATTCCCTTCATTTGTTTTCTGCAAGCCAGGAAAGAATTGCAGGGCATGAGGTGACAAACTACCCCACCTCCAAGGGCAGAGGAGCTGGGGAGAGCCAGGTTCTTCCTGCATCAGACCCACATTCATTGCTGCTGGGTTGGTTCTGAGTTCCTCACCTGTTTGTTAACTGGAAAGGGTCTTGTCTGTCGGCTCTAAGCAGCACAGGAGAATTGCACATTTGTATACTTGCTTCCCCAGCATCATTCAGTCCAGCATTTTCCTGGCCTCCCAAGCGGATGTTTCTTGGAGCTGGCTCCTACCTTAAGAACTTAAACTTTGAGCAGATGTGGTTAATGGAGAAGTGCCCCGCTCCAGGAGAGGCCCCCTGAAATCAATAGGAGAGCTCATTCAGTGCTGTGCTTCTCACACTGAGTAAAATTGGAATGTGGCCCTTTGTCTTAGTATGTATTTTAGAAATATGTGTGTCTCTGTCTCTCCACCTAGCTGTCTCTCTGTTTGTCCATCCTTTTGTTCAAGAACTCCTCCTAAACAATCAGAGCTAGGACTATCAAATTCGGTACGCAGCTTCTTATCATAACTTAAAGAAAAGTCAGGATTTGGTAGTGCCAGGATAATGGGATGTTTGTGAAATTTGATTGTTTCTCATAAAATGAAAGGGAGGGGTCTGGTAGGAGGGAGTTATATTGCAGAATGACCACAGGGGGCAGCAAGGGACCAGAGATGGGGACTGTCACAGCTATAACTGCACTGAGCTGGCAGGGGGCAGGGATGGAAAAAGGGATTTCAGAGTTTGTCTGTCTGTGTGTCTATCTGTCTCACCCAGCCAGGGCACATACATGCCTCCCCTAGCTGTGCCCGCTGCCACTCCAGGAGCCATGAACAGGCACTTCTCACCTGGCCCCAACTTGCTGTGGGGAGAGAAGACTGATGTAGTCCTTTCTCCCCAGGGCAGCCTGCATACTGAACCCCTCACTCCCAGCCTCCCCCACCCCCCCACCCCAGAGCAATGATTTAAATGAAGAAAAACAAAACTTATTTGAGTTAAGGACCCAAGCAACACCAGGTAAATCTTTTAGTATCTGCCTAAAGTAAACTTAGATCCAGCTCAACTTTTAGATCAATGCCTGATCAGAGCTGTATGACCAACCCTTTGTGCTTCAGCGACTGCACATCATGGCTGTGTCTAGACTGGCAAGTTTTTCCGCAAAAGCAGCTGCTTTTGCGGAAAAACTTGTCAGCTGTCTACACTGGCCGCTTGAATTTCCGCAAGAACACTGACGATCTCATGTAAGATTGTCAGTGTTCTTGCGGAAATACTATGTTGCTCCCGTTCGGGCAAAAGCCCTCCTGCGCAAATGCTTTTGCGCAAGAGGGCCAGTGTAGACAATGCGGTATTGTTTTGCGCAAAAAAGCCCGGATGGCTAAAATGGCGATTGGGGCTTTCTTGCGCAAAACCGCGTCTAGATTGGCACGGGTGCTTTTCCGCAAAAAGTGCTTTTGCGCAAAAGCATCCATGCCAATCTAGACGCTCTTTTCCTCAAATGCTTTTAACGGAAAAACTTTTCCATTAAAAGCATTTGCGGAAAATCATGCCAGTCTAGACACAGCCCATGAGCATTGCTTACCTATGTGTAATGAGTTTGACAGGTCTCAACCCTCTTCTCCAGGGCCTGGTGACTGTTATGCTGAGTGAAGAAAAACTTCCTTTTGTTTGTTTTAAACCTGCTGCTGATTAATTTCATTTGGGAAATTAGTTCTTATATTCTGGGAATAAGTACATAACTGTTCCTTATTCACTTTTTCCACATCAATCATATCCCCCCTTAGTCACCTCTTTTCTAAGCTGAAAAGTCCAAGTCTTTTTAATCTCTCTTCATAGTGGACCAGTTCCAAACCCCTCATCATTTTTGTTGCCCTTTTCTGAATCTTTTCCAATGCCAATATATCTTTTTTTGAGCTGAGGCGACCACATCTGTACGCAATATTCAAGATGTGGGCGTACCATGCTTTTATATAGAGGCAATAAGATATTTTCTGTCTTATTCTCTACCCCTTTTGTAATGATTCCTAACAGTCTATTTGCTTTTTTGACTGCCACTGCACACTGAGTGGATGTTTTCAGAGAACTATCCACAGTGTCTCCAAGATCTCTCTCTTGAGTAGCTGTAGCTAAATTAGTCTCCATCATAGTTGGGGTTATTTTTTCCAATGTGCATTACTTTACATTTATCCACATTAAATTTGCTATTTTGTTGCCCAATCACTTAGTTTGGGGAGATCTTTTTGAAGCTCTTCACAGGCTGCTTTGGTCTTAACTATCTCAAGCAGTTTGGTATCATCTGCAAACTTTGCCACCTCACTGTTTACCCCTTTCTCTAGAGCAGTGGTCTCCAACCTTTTTAACCACAAGATCACTCTTTCAATTTCAGTGCAATGTAAGATCTATCTCAAATACCCTGGCCCAGCTTCCTTCCCCACTTCTCTGAGGCCCCATCCCTGCTCTACCCATTCTCCCAGGCCTCACCCTGCTCACTCCGTCCCCTTTCCTCCCCGAATCTCATTCACTTTCACAAGGCTGGGGTAGGGGGTTGGGGTGCAGGCTCTGGTCTTGGACCAAGGGGTTCGGAATGTGGGAGGGGACACCCTGAAGGTAGGAATGTGGGGTGGGTTCTGGCGTGAACTAGGGGCTAGGGCATTTTCCTAGGGAGTGCAGGTTTGGGGGCTCGAGTCCCTTCCCCCTCCCCCTGCCTCTGCCCACCCTGGGAGCAGCTGTGGTGGGGTGGGCTTTTGACTGGACTAGTGGACAGGGCATTCACTTGGAGGTTGGTGGGTTCAAGGCCCCCCCCCCCCCCTCCCTGGGAGTGACCAGAAAACAAACACAGGATAAGGAATCCTCTGAAGGGAGGGGAGTGGGGTGGGTTCTGGAGCGCTGTAGGGGGTACTGCATCAGCTTCAGGAGTACAGGGTGGTGGTCTCAAGTGCCCCTGGTTCCTGGCAAGGTAGCCAATACCAGATGCCCCAGGGATAGACCTGCATGAGGAAGGCAAGATAAGAGACACCCTTGAGGTAGGGTGGGTTCTGGAGTGGCTTAGGGTATTTGCCTGAAGCATGGGGGGTGCTGGGCTGGAGTCTTGCCCAGTCCCTCCCTGCAAGCAACTAGACAGCCAACACTGGACAAGGGACCCTCTGAAGAGGAGGATGGGGTTCTTGAGTGGACTAGAGGGATAAGGAATTTGCCTGGGGCTTGAGTCCCACCCACACTGGGAGCAGCCAACACAGCTGGCTCCCATATTAGGAAGGCAGGATAAAGAGACCCTCTGAAGGAAGGTGAGGTGGGTTCTGGAGTGGCCTAGGCTACATCTACACTGGCAGAGGGATGTTAAATGTTATTACATTATGGTCACTATTTCCAAGTGGTCCAGTTACATTTACCTCTTGAACCAGATCCTGCACTCCACTTAGGACTAAATCAAAAATAGCCTCTCCCCTTGTGGGTTCCAGAATCAGCTGCTCCAAGAAGCAGTCATTTAAGGTATCAAGAAAGTTTATCTCTGCATCCTGTCCTGAGGTGACGTATACCCAGTCACTATGGGGGTAGTTGAAATCCCCCAGTATTACTGAGTTTTTTATTTTGATAGCCTCTCTAATCTCCCTTAGCATTTCATAGTCACTATCACTGTCCTCATCAGGTGGTCGATAATATATCCCTTCTGCTATATTCTTATTATTGGAGCATGGAATTTCTATCCATAGAGATTCTATGGAACATTTTGGCTCATTTAAGATTTTTACTTCATTTGATTCTACATTTTCTTTCATGTATAGTGCCACTCCCCCACCAGCATGACCCGTTCTGTCCTTCTGATATATTTTGTACCCTGGTGTGACTGTGTCCCATTTGATTGTCCTCATTCCACCAAGTTTCCATGATGCCTATTATATCAATATTGTCCTTTAAAACTAGGCACTCTAGTTCACCCATCTTATTATTTAGACTTCTAGCATTTGTGTATAAGCACTTTAATAATTTGTCACTATTTATTTGTCTGCCATTTCCTGATGTGTTAGACTCTTTTTCATTTGACTGTGTCTCATCTGATCTGACCCATACTTCCATCCTCCCCTCCTGACTAGAACACAGAGCATCTCTATTAATAGACCCTCCCTTAAGTTTCCCCATTTGTGAAATAGGGGTGATGCTGCTGACTTCCTTTGTGAAGTGCTCACTAGTGCAAAGTGCCATGTAGGAACTATGTTGCTGTTATTATTACCTCGGTGAGTATATGGCCCAGAAGACTAAATGATCATTGTTCACTCTGCCAGGCCAGCAGTGAGGCACAAAGGTTGGGTAAAGCTGGGATCCTGAATGCCTGAATGACCCTCCTCTGGGTCTGGAGAGGTTAACAGGTTCTAACTTGGTCCTTCTGGCTCCTTTCACAAGCATTCAATTGACCCATGTTGTAGAGGAAAACCCCCACAACATAAGTGTCTCTGTTCAGTCTGTAGTTGCCAGCCCTTTTGATTGCTTCCCCCCACTCTGGGAAAGTCCTGATCTCAGGTGGGCCCTGCAGAGGCTATAGTATCACAAAACATCACAAAACATAATAGTTGACAATCTACAACCCATCCTAGCAAACGATCCCTCACTCCTGCAGGCCTGGGAAGACAGGCCAATCCCTGCCTACAGCTGCCCCCAATCTGAAGCAAATATTCACCAGCAGGCAAACATCACACTTCAGACACACTAACCCAGGAACCTGCCCCTGCCACAAACCCCAGTGCCAGCTCTGTTCACATCTCTATACTAGCTACACCACTACAGGACCTAACCACATCAGCCACACCATGAGGGGCTCATCCACCTGCACATCCACTGATGTGATCTATGCCATCATGTGCCAGCAGTGCCCCTCTGCCATGTATGTTGGCCAAACTGGACAGTCTCTGCGCCAAAGGATAAATGGACACAACTCAGACATCACGAAAGGTAACACACATAAACCTGTAGAACATTTTAACCTCCCTGGACACTCAGTAATGGATGCAAAAGTTGCCATCCTTCTACAAAAAACTTCAAACCCAGACTACAAAGCGAAACAGCAGAGCTGCAATTCATTTGCTAGTTGAACACAATCAAATCAGGACTGAATAAGGAATTAGAATGGTTATCTCATTACAAAGGCAATTTCCCCTCTTTTGGCATTCACACCTCCCCATGGACTGCTGGGAGTGAGCCACATCCATCCTGGCTGAATTGGCCTCATTAACCCTGGGCCTACACTTTTGATATAGTTGTGTGTATATAGCTCCCTGCCTCTGGAATTCCACTCCAATGCATCTGATGAAGTGGGTTTTACCCATGAAAGCTTATGCCCAAATAAATGTTAGTCTTTGAGGTGCCCCAGGACTCCTCCTTGTTTTTGCAGACCCAGATTAATATGGCTACCCCTATGAGACAAACAGGAATGAACTGCTTCTACACCCTGGGTGCATTTCTGCCCCGGGACTGGATGTGCCCCTTGGGACTCCAGGAGCTACTCACCTGCTGCCAGCTGCATCCAGGCACAGACTTTGTAGACAGTGGCCGAGTTGCAGAAGAAGAACATGCTGAAGCAGAGGATACAGCCGATGATGAGGAAGGTGGAGATGCCCACGAAGAACATGGCTGTTTTGAAGGCGCTGGACGGGATGGTGCCGAAGTCCAGGGGGCTGCCCTTGCAGATGAGCTCGCCGGTCAGGGCGTTGCCAATGCAGTAGGAGAAGAGGCCGAAGTAGCCGGCTTGCGGGGTGTCGATGCTGTCACCGATCCAGTAAGGCTGGATGAAGCTCACCACCATGATGATGGCGAAGCAGAGGGTGAAGAGTGCCCACAGCACCCCCATTGCCCGCGCGTTGCGCACGTAGTTGGTGTGGTAGATCCGGGCTGCTTCTTGCGCTGGCAGCATCTTCCCCATGGTGCAGCTGGGTGGGCTGCTTCGGGCTCGCCTGGGGCTGGATCAGGGACTCCCGTACTGGGGCTGCCTCCTTGTGGGCCCCAGGCCTGGGGGCAGTGGGCTCCCTCCCTGGGCGGGCTGTCACAGGGCAGAGCGCTGCCAGCGCCCAGGGAAGTCAGTGGGGCTGGAGGGTGCCCGGCTCCCACACACCACCCCCAGGGCCTCTCTGCGACCCAGCCCAAAGCCCCGTGGCCAGGGCCCAGCTCTGGCGATCAAGCTCCGTGTCCAGACCCTGGGCGCCAGCCCCACTCGTCTGCCCCCCGGCTCCGTGTCCGGGCCGGGGCGAGCCGCGCTCCCGGGGGGCCAGCCGCTTCTCCGGCCCCTCCCAGCCCCGTGTCTCCCGGCGCCCGCTGCCTCCTCCCCCGCGTCCGCTGCGCCCGCGTCCGCCCCCGCCCCCGCCCCCGCCGGCCCCTTCCTTACCCAGCCCAGCCTCCGGCCTGGCCCCGGACTCGGCCCCTGCACCCCTGCGCGCCCTGCGCCCCTGGCCCGGAGCCCCACGCCACTGCACTGCGCTGCGCTCGGGCTCGCTGCGGAGCGCGGTTCAGCACCGCGGAGAGCGCCCGCTGGGAGCCACCCGGCCCGGGGAAAGGCGCAGCCGGCGGCTCCTCGCCTTGGGTGGGGGCAGGACGCTGCCCGAGGGGGGGGGGGGGAGAGGCTTTTACACCCTCGTGAGCCCGCCATGTCCGCCCCCCACCTTATTGCCCCCCGAGCGTTACCCGGGGGCGGCGGTGAAGAGATGTAGGGGGAGAACAAGCCGAGGAGCCGAGGCACACGTCCCTGCCCCCTTCTGTCCCCAGGTCCCTGCTCCACCCCCGCCCCAGCCAAGCCCCCACCTCCCAGGCAAGCTCTTCCTCCATCTGTCATCACGGCCTATCCGCCGGGCCGATCCCGGCAGAGCAACCTCTACGAGACTAACCCCTTCATGGGGGCAGGAGGCTGGCCCTAAAGCAAGGGACAGGAAAGGTGAGGACCCAGCCAACCAGGCTACTGGGCTTGTGGGGGGGGGGGGACAGTGTGGTTATAGGGCCAAATCTTCTGCTGGGCGAAATCACTGCACCTCCCTTGAAGTTAATGGTTCATTTGGCCCAGCTGGGGGTCTGGCCCTACAGTCAGAGAAGTGACTGGATGTACCCCGCCCCATTTGTATGCGGGGGCATAGGGACCCTTTGTGTAGCTGGGTATGAGCACCATTGAAGCACACTGGAAACCCTGAGTCTAACAGGATCCACTTCAAGGCACGGGTCTGCAGCTCCAGCACCCGTTTTTATCTTGATGTAAGTACTGGATGGGGGGGGGGGTGTCCTATTTATCCACAGATCCAATACAATTCAGGCAACGCCAGCCAGTTTTCCCCTTCTTAGGCAACCCAGATGCTTCTTACATGGCTGTATCTACACTGGCAATTTTGGCTTCAATAGCGGTAGCATTACATGGCCACAGGGATGGTGGGAGGGTTAGTGTGGAGACAGGACATGCCTGTCTCATCTAATCTTGCTCTGACATAGCAAAGCAACCGTCGCCCCATCTGTGTGGCTGCTACAGGTGGCAGAGCAGCACTGTTGTTCATTTCTTTGCATTGTCATACAAAGGAGCCATAGTCTTAGACCAGTGGTGGGCAACTTGCAGCCATGGACGGCGTGTGGCCCATTGAGGTGCTATGCTTGGCCATGAGGCATTTTGTTTCCCATGCCCAGACACAGCGTTGCCAGATTCTGCTGGTTTCTGTCTGGGCAATTTTTTCCTTCTGGTATTACGAAAGTGACACGCATATAAAGCCAGGGCACGGGAAGTGAGGGGTGGGCTGGTTGCACACAGTACTGACTGTGAGAGCCAGGTGCTCCCTCTGCAGCCAATCACAGCGCAGTTACAGTTCAACTGGCACCCGCACAAGCTCAGGGAGCAAAGCTGCCCTGTCCTGGGAGAGCGTCTTGGTTACAACAATCTTGTGACCCACTGTGATGCAGGAGGCCGCTCATGCAGCCCACTCGCCAGCCTCAATTGTCCATTGCCGTCTTGTGCCAGGTGCAGTACAAACCAAATACATGCCCCAAAGAGCCTACAATCTAAGTACAGTGCAACACAGAGAGCTTGCCCAACTATGTTGTTGCTTTCCTGGAAGGAGGGATTTAATCAATACCTTGTTAGCTTTCGATATTGTCCGAACTCCTTTAAAAGGAAGAACACCCAGTGTGAGCTGGGAGGAAATATTTGGGTGTCCAGCTCATTTAGGAGAGGTAATTTCACTGTTATCTGATGAGACTGTACTGATCTGGAGGTTTTTCGCAGGACAAGGAAGAGAGTTGTATTAGAAATGCTTTTGATTCCATGGGGATCATCTTTTGGGTTTCCAAATGGTGATGTGTCTATGGGGAGCAGGATGATGGTGCCTCTCATGGCCAACGTATGTGTTGGGATGGTGCTGAATTATTCTGAATTGCTATGTTTGATATGAGTTCAGTAAGGTTTGTTACATCTGAATTTGCTAAAGGATCCTGGACTTCTTAGTATCAGCTAGAATGCTGAAATTGCCCTTGAACGCTGATATAACTATGGATTATGAATGGTTAACCAGAGGAGATGTTGTGTGTATTTTAACTGAAACTTTGATCATGGGCCAGCTCACTAAGTAAATGCACAAAAAACACATGAACTATGAGCTGGTATTAACTGGCCCAGGTCAAGCTGACCCTTTAGGTTGGCACCATATTGAGAGCTCAGGTGAATGATTGATTAGAAAAACAAGTTATGAAATACCCACAGGACCTGTTTTGAGGCCATGTAACTCCTTTGAGAGCAAGGGGTAGAAGTACTAGGAATATCGCAGGTGCAGGTCCAGTTCCCCAATTAATATCTGAAGAAGTCTGACACTATAAGACAGGGGCTGTAAGGGTAACCAACACCCTGCTACAGGGGACATTCAACAGATCACATACTTGAGCAGAGGAGAGGAGAGAAGAGAAGAGAAGAGAAGAGATCTCCACCTAGGACTGGAAGCTGTACCTCCTTTGTTTGCCAATCAGGGAGCTGTGGAGGGCCAGCATATTTACTGAGTTTATGCTTGGGAAATTAAAGCTTATTAAGAAGACATATTGTAAGCTGCTGGGCATTGAGCAAACCATATCTGAATTTTCACTGGTACTGGTAACAATCTGCCCAGCCATAGGCCATTAAAGATCTGGATGTAAAAATTCAGTTACTGCTGGCCATCTGTTATCATCCAGCTAAAACAAAGGCTGCAAGCGGAGAGGGTAGCAAATGAGTTAATCATTGTTAAAAGTGGACAGATTGTAACTGCTGTGCCATTCCCGGCTGGTTTCCTTTTATCATCTAGTCAACCCGAAGTCCTGAAATATTTTGAAAGCAAACATCTTTCAGAACAGGTGCTGTTCGCTGGATCCTTCTGGAGGCTCAGTGCTGCCAAGTGGTTATCGATAACGCTGCAGAGCACCAGCAGACACTTTTCTGGAGTGCAACTGGCCTGACTGAGGAGAGAGGGTGGGCTGGATTGTACAGGGTTTTGTCACTGCACCCTGCTTCATTGATATTTAGATGCTTTTAAATAGTTCTAATGAGGCCATTTGCTCACTCCCGTGGAATACCCACTCTTTTAGATATATCTGGCTGTACTGGGAACATAAGCTTCCTACCACCTTGTACCACATCATTTGGCACTGAAGGGATTAAGTGGATTAGCTTTACTGATATGGGTTTGCAGAGCCGCGGAATCCTGTTTCATTGTATCCATGAGCCCTTTCAAACCAGGAAATAAGGACAAGAGGATTGTCCCGGCTCAGCCAACTAAGTCACCTTGTAGTCACTTTACCTCTTTGTGACTCGGGTTCTCTTCCTGTAAAATGGGGTGGCACTGGGTCCCTAAGCCCCTGGCCTGAATTCACTCCTGAAGGTAAAGTGCGCAAAGGTCCTTGGAAGAGTGGTCCAGGAGTACAACCCTCAAGCAATGACTTCCAGTGTATCTACCCATTAGACCATCCACGGGTAGGCAATAAACATCCTGCAGGCCAGACGTGGTTCCCCAAGGCTAGACTCTGGAGGACCACCAGACACTTTATTTACCTGCATGTCCACAGATATGGCTGCTTGCCCATTGGCCACCGTTTGCCATTCCCGGCCAATGGGAGCTGCGGGAAATAGTGCAGCCAGGCCACAGCTTTCTGCAGCTCTTATCAGGAAGGGCAAACCGCAGCCAACAGGAGCAGTTCACAGGTAAATAACCCTAATGAGCGGCATCTGGCTCGTAAGCTGCTTATGGCCTACCCCTGCCCTAGACACTATTCCTGCCTTGCAGAAGATGACTCAGTGGATAGCAATGGTGGCACCTGGAAACCATTCTGTGATGTTAAATTGTCTCTTTTTTGATTAAACCTTTGGGTTCTATTTGTACTACAGTTTGGCCCTCCCAGATCCAGCACCCTCGGGTCCTGAACAAGGGAGTTTGCCAGACATGGGAAGGTCAATCCTGGCCCGTTGCTGTCTGGGGGCTGCCAGCCTCCCCGCCATTGGGCTCCCCTCCCAAGGGTGCTCCCAGCCCTACTGCCGGCCCTGGCCCCAGCTGCAAGCTGTACTCCCCATACCTGCCATTGGCCCCAGTCCCTGCCACCAGCCCCAGCTGCTGACTGTGCTCCTTAGTCTGGCCCATCCACTGGCCACCAGCCCTGGCCCCTACTGCTAGCTGCCAGAATCCCAGTAGGCCCCCGCCCCTTCCTTTCTGGTCCAGATTACAGATGTTGCTGGACCAGAGTCCCAGACCAGAGAGGTCCTACCTGTAGCTCATGTGGGCTCTTTTCCTATTTCTTCATGCTATCCAGCAGGCATGGCTTAATCGCTCATGTGCATATTTTGCTTAGCTCACTTGGCTTCTTTCTTGCCAGCGAGTAAGAAAGTGGAAAATGTTATGCTACCTCTGGAACGCCCTAAAAATGAAAATATGTGGACGTGGATTCCAAGATGAACTCTGGGTGCAAACTCCATCTATCTATCAAGAGCTGAATCAAATGCATGACTCCCTAGAAGTCTGCAGTTTGAAAAAAAAAGCTGTAAAATCTGTTTGATGAAGATATGAGCAGTTTCTGATGCTGTTCACAAAATATTTTCCCTGTCACAGAGAAGTGTTGCCAAGTTTTCCTTGACTAGTCTGCTATTTGGATCATGGCTACAACGGAAGGTCCTTGATTAAATTCAGACAAAAATCATTGCAATGGCAAGTTTAGATTAGAAAAAGGCCATTTAATTCCCTAGCAAAATGTTTCTCTTAATTCCCTTTCTTTGTAGGCCAAAACGGGTTTTCATGGGGCTGCTTGTTGTCTGTACTGACAGCTGGGGTTCAGTGCCATGATTTTCCAGGGTTCTTTGCATGCACAGCTCCCAGACAGAGCCATGCTGACTCCATCAGAGCCCAACAGGGTGAAATCACGCTCCACTTCGGGCTTTTCATGATCTTGCTGACATAGCCCGGGAGGGAGAGGCAGGTGCAGGAAATACTCTCTACCGCCCTTGACTGATCAGAGAGGCCCCAGAACAAACCGAGTGCTTCTCAATGGTGCAGGGACCTTGAGGAGGAGACCAGCAGAGAAATACTCTGATCTTGCACTCCTCCCTCAGGCAATACTCCCATTAACCGTTAGTGGGCATTGTGCCTAAGGAAGGACTTCAGGAAAAGGCTCTAAAAAGCCATTCTACCAGGAGGTGTATGTGGGGGTAGGGGTGAGCGAATCCGGATTTCAACTACCTGAGGAAGAACTGCAGGATTGGGGCCTTTCTTTGTTACTCTTGATTCTTCCCTTCCATCTTCTGCCTCCAATACTTCAGACCTGGAGAGAATTCCTGGTCTGGTCTGGCCTTATCTACAGAGAGAGTTGTACATCTGTGATTGGGAGAGGGCTGGTGACGTGGCGGCAGACCTGCTTTATAGCCCTGCTATAAACACTGCTACACCTGTTCCTGCCCTGAAAGCCCCAGCTGGGATCTTGGCTGCCCCACGGCGAGATGGCGCGTCCCCTGCTCCTTCTGCTTTTGCTCACCCTTTCCTCAGCCCAGGCGTTTTCTCACCAGTGGGGCCTCATCTTCAATTTGGTAAGTAGAGGTGGGAAGGGAGCAGAAGGGAATTAGCCGCTCTGTGGACTTGCAGGCTGTAGTTCAGAATCCCCCCTGCTTCCTTTGTGCGTGCAGTCAGCTTCTTCAGGAATTTCCTGTGGTAGAGGAGAAAGGGTTTCAAAGGCAGCTTGGTGCTTGATTTCAAATGATTTCATTAATGCTAATGACGTCATGGAGGTTTCTGTGACCTCCCATGCTCATATGGGAATGACCCCCAACCCCGATGGATTAATTTCTCACTGTCCTCCCAAAGGACAAGGAGTTCTCATTTGCCCCCATTTTACACATGGGAAAACTCAGGCACAAAGCCGTTGACCACCTTATTTTCAGTGGTGTCAGGCAATGCTGTCTCCCATTGAAGCCAAGGTGAGGGGCAGGATCTCAGCGGCTCTGAAAATCGAATAATTTAGTAAGTGTCATGGCCAACAGGGAAGCTTATGGCAGAGCCAAGAACAGAGGTTTCTGGTGTCCCAGTCCAGGACTTGCCACACAGTGTCTCACTCACAACCAGTTCTTTGGGACTGTGACACAAAAGGTGATGTCACCAGTCAGAATGTGTAACCAGAGCCAAACCCAGCAAGACCCAGCTGGGAAGCCCTTTGTGGAATTCAGTAGGAAATGTCAGGTTTTCAGACTAGGACGCTGGACTGGGACATGCGTGGGCTGGTCACATCCCAGCTGTGAAATGGCATTTTACCCTTAGCTGGCAATGGCAGACTTGGAGTGTGTGTGTGTGTGTGTGTGTGCAAGTGTCATCTACACACCTACTGGGCGTGGTTCACTTTCCCATAGAGAGTGAACTCCCAGTGAGACTACTGACTCTGCTCTTCAGCCATAGGTCAGTGCCTGCTGGCTGTTAGCTCAAGTAGACGCGGCTTGGGCCCTGAGCTCCAGAGGGCCTAGGTTTGGTTCTGCTTGTTGGCATTACACAAGCATGCACAATGACCTCACTTATAGGAACTGAGTCTGCTATTCCTGCTCATGATTTATTCAGGGTATACACTCACTGACCTCACCTACGTCTACACTGCAGGCTTTTTGTGCAAGAACGGCTGTTCTTGTGCAAAAACTTGTGGAGCGTCTACACTGCACGCGTGTTCTTGCACAAGTAAATTTACAGTAAAGCGTTGGAAAAGAGGGCTCCTTGCACAAGAGTTATTCCTCTCCCCACGAGGAATAAGCCCTCTTGCACAAAAGTTCTTGCGCGAGAGGGCAGTGTGGACGGGCAACAGGAGTTTCTTGAGCAAGAAACCCCTATGGCTAAAATGGCCATCAGAGCTTTCTTGCGCAAGAGAGCATCCACACTGCCACGGATGCACTTGCGCAAAAACACATGGCAGTGTGGACGCGCTCCTGCGCAAGAATTTTTGCGCAGAAAATCTTGCACAAAACAGTTCTTGTGCAAGAAGCCTGCAGTGTAGACGTAGCCTGGGAGTCTTACTGGAGCCAGGCCTGGAGCAAAACTGCAGGATTTGGGCTAAAGAGCAAATTGGATGAAAATAAAACTTCACTTAGGCCAGGGGGGGGGGGGGAGAGGGCGTGCATGTACTTGGCGGGCTGTTCTGACAGTTCCACTTCCGGTGTGCATGCCCATAAATGTGCTACACTGAGATACACTCAAAAGAAACCACCTAGCTAGAGCCATTTCTTCCAGAGTCATTTAATTCCAAGTGGGACTCACTTTCCTGCCTGCCGAGACTCCCCCCAGCTGAGCTGGTTGGAGGCGGGGCCCGGCATGTGTGCGGTGCTCCCAGTCTGCGGTAAGAAGAGGCGCAGACCTGGGGCCCTGGGGTCCATGCATCTGGTCTCATTGTGCTTTCCTTTCAGGACAATGGGGAGCTGTGCCTGCAGAGCGCTCAGTGCAAAAGCAGCTGCTGCCACAGGACTAGCGGGTTAAGCCTGGCTCGTTGTGCGAACCAAGCAGTCGAGAATCAGGAGTGTTCCCCAAAGGTACCTGGCAGTGCCCACGGGTCTCCTGGCGCATTAGCTCTGGCTCATGCTCCCACAGGTCTGCCTCTCCAGTCCCTTCCCCCTTAGGCAGCAGAAAAAGCAGCAGAGATCTGGAAGTTCAGGCAGGTGGCAAAGACCCATGTTTGCAAACTGTCTGGCTCATAGCAATGGGGAGGGGATCCCAGTTGAACCTTTGGGGTCCCTTTTCTGTGGCCTGCCACTAGTCCATAGTGCTGCTCTTCCTCCTTGTGACACCCCTCCAAAGATCTGGGGTAACCCAGCACCTTCCGACCAGCCAGGGCAGGTTCATGATCCTCTCCCCCTCTGGAGACACCTCCCTCCAAGGTAGCTCCATTCCCCACGACACAGCCCAGCCGCTAGAGCATTGCCTCTACACGGCCTGCATCAATAGCCTCTCCCCCTGCCGTTACCTGCTGGCTGGGTGCTTCCGGGCGTGGTGGTGGACATGGGGTTGGAAGGGAAGGTGGTGGCTTTGTGGATCTGCTCAGGGTGGGGGTCCCACAGCAGAGATCTCCATGCAATGTGCCGTGCGTTACCCAGGCCGTTGTGTCCCCTGCAGAGCATCTATGGGGTTTACTACAAGTGTCCCTGTGAGAAAGGCTTAACCTGTGAGGCTGATAAGAGCATCGTGGGATCCATCACCAATACCAACTACGGCATCTGCCGGGATCCTGGGCGCTCGTCCAAGTAAAATGGAATAACGGCATGGGAAATGTACCCCTTCCCATGCATGCGCCCCACAGCTGTCACCCCTTCTCACACCGCGCCCTATAGCTGTCACCCCTTCCCACGCATGCGCCCCACAGATGTCACCCCTTCTCACACCGCGCCCTATAGCTGTCACCCCTTCCCACTCATGCGCCCCACAGACATCACTCCTTCCTACTCATGCGCCCCACAGTCATCACTCCTTCCTACACCGCGCCCTACAGCCATCACCCCTTCCCACTCATGCGCCCCACAGACGTCACCCCTTCCCACGCATGCGCCCCGCAGTCATCACCCCTTCCCACGCATGCACCTCACAGCCGTCACCCCTTCCCACGCGTGCACCCCACAGCCATCACCCCTTCCCATGCATGTGCCCCACAGCCATCACCCCATCCCACACCGCGCCCTACAGCCGTCACCCCTTCCCACGCATGCACCCCACAGCCATCACCCCATCCCATACCGCGCCCTACAGCCGTCACCCCTTCCCACTCATGCACCCCACAGCCGTCACCCCTTCCCATGCATGTGCCCCACAGCCATCACCCCATCCCACACTGCGCCCTACAGCCGTCACCCCTTCCCACACATGCACCCCACAGCCGTCACCCCTTCCCACGCATGTGCCCCACAGCCGTCACCCCTTCCTACGCATGTGCCCTACAGCCATCACCCCTTCCCACGCATGCGCCCCACAGCCGTCACCCCTTCCCACACCATGCCCTACAGCTGTCACCCCATCCCACACCGCGTCCTACAGCTGTCACCCCTTCCCACGCTGCACCCTATAGCCGTCACCCCTTCCCACACCGTGCCCTACAGCTGTCACCCCTTCCCATGCAGCGCCCTACAGCCGTCACCCCATCCCACACCGCGCCCTACAGCCGTCACCCCTTCTCACGCTGCACCCTATAGCTGTCACCCCTTCCCACACACGCCCCACAGCCGTCACCCCTTCCCACGCATGCACCCCACAGACATCACCCCTTCCCACGCATGCGCCCCACAGTCATCACCCCTTCCCACGCATGTGCCCCACAGCTGTCACCCCATCCCACGCCGCGCCCTATAGCCATCACCCCTTCCCACACCGCGCCCTACAGCTGTCACCCCTTCCCATGCATGTGCCCCACAGCTGCCACCCCTTCCCACACATGCACCCCACAGCCGTCACCCCATCCCACACCACACCCTACAGCCATCACCCCTTCCCACACCGCGCCCTACAGCTGTCACCCTTTCCCACGCCGCACCCTATAGCCGTCACCCCTTCCCACATCGTGCCCTACAACCGTCACCCCTTTCCCACGCAGCACCCTACAGCCGTCACTCCTTCCCACACCGCGCCCTACAGCTGTCACCCCTTCCCATGCATGTGCCCCACAGCCATCACCCCTTCCTACACCACGCCCTACAGCCATCACCCCTTCCCACGCATGCACCCCACAGCTGTCACCCCTTCCCATGCATGCGCCCCACAGCTGTCACCCCTTCCCACACATGCACCCCACAG
This sequence comes from Pelochelys cantorii, assembly GCA_032595735.1. NCBI lineage: Eukaryota > Metazoa > Chordata > Testudines > Trionychidae > Pelochelys > Pelochelys cantorii. The sequence goes on along the minus strand of CM064353.1, from coordinate 13,110,691 downwards.
CCATCACCCCTTCCCACGCATGTGCCCCACAGTCATCACCCCTTCCCACACATGCACCCCACAGCCGTCACCCCTTCCCATGCATGCACCCCACAGCCGTCACCCCTTCCCACTCATGTGCCCCACAGCCGTCACCCCATCCCACACCATGTCCCACAGCCGTCACCCCGTCCCACACCGTGCCCTATAGCCATCACCCCTTCCCACTCATGTGCCCCACAGCCGTCACCCCGTCCCACACCACGCCCTATAGCCGTCACCCCTTCCCACGCATGCGCCCCACAGCCGTCACCCCTTCCTACGCATGCACCCCACAGTCGTCACCCCTTCCCACGCATGTGCCCCACAGCCGTCACCCCGTCCCACACCGTGCCCTATAGCCGTCACCCCTTCCTACGCATGCGCCCTACAGCCGTCACCCCTTCCCACGCATGCACCCCACAGCCATCACCCCTTCCTATGCACGCGCCTCACAGCCGTCACCCCTTTCCACGCCGCGCCCTATAGTCATCACCCCTTCCCACACCGTGCCCTATAGCCGTCACCCCTTCCCACGCATGCGCCCACAGCTGTCATCCCTTCCCACAAATATAACCCTCCTTTTCAACAGAACTACTGGGTACACCAAGCACTCCTTCCATGTTCCTTCCCCTCTCCCCTCACCACATAGATACTCACCTAGTTCCGTACTTATCTCCCATACAAAACATCCCCCTTCCACCCACCCTCACTGATCCCTCGTGCTGTCAGTGACACCTGCACCTGTCCCTCCACACACACCACGCCCACATGTACACACACCTGTGCTCTGCCCTGCCGGAGTCACACAGAATGGCCTGTGAGTAGCAGGAGTTCCTCTGTGCTGGATCTAACGACTCAGGACGCCCTTCCGCTGTGTCTGGCTGAAACACGAATGCATTTGCTCACTACTCTTGAAGAGCCGTTCTTTTCTCTCCCACCCGCACGCCTGCCGAATGCCTGACTGCCTCTATCACGCTCGCTCTTCAGCTGCCACTTACAAACAGGGCAGCAGACTCCTCCCTGGTGAGCCCCGAAATCCTGTTGTGTGTAAGCAGTGCTGCCCTCACCCAGCCTTGCTCCCCCACTTCTCACTGACCATGGCATTGTCTCTCTCCCTGCAATAACTGACCGGCAGCTCCATGGAGCTGCAGCAATTCTTCTGCCTGTCCATGTCACCCTGACCAGATCCAGCCCGGGGGGGGAATCTCTTCTTGGACTTTCCCATAAAACATGTCTTCTCCAGAGGTAATGTGAGATCAGACATTGGTCCCCACATCCTCCAGTTTATGCAGCAGGGGCTTGTAGTGGCTGGGAAAGGTGAGGTTGGGTGGTAAGTAGGGTAGATAGGACTTCACATCACGCAGAGAGGAGACTCATGCCCTATGCAGAGGGAGTTCCTCTCTCTGGGTGAAATCCACTCCTGCACAGTGGCTACTTCAGATGGTACAAAAGCCCTTGTCCAGGGGTGAATTAATCTTGTAGAGTGATCCTTGCTCAATATTAGTGCTGTGCATTTAACTGCCATCAGTACAGAGGCTGGCTAGCTCAGCAACTCCTCTTTCCTGTGGAGTACCCAGGGCAGGTTGCAAATTCCTCAGATTGAACCAACCACTGAAAACTTGCAGCTAGCACAGCGATGGGCAACCCAGGCTAGTGAGTGAGCCACGAGTGGCCCTCCTGCATCTCAGTGGCCACAAGATTGTCCTAACCAAGACAGTCTCACAGAATGGGGCAGTTTTGCCAATTGTGCGTACTGAGAATTTGCAGGGGCACCAACTGAACCGTAGCAGCGCTGTGATTGGCTGCAAAGGGAACACACGGCCCTCAGTCAGTGTTGTGTGCAACCAGCCTGCACCTCACTTCCTGTGTCCCGGCTTTAAGTGCATGTCACTTTAGAAACACCCATAGGAGAAAAGCTATGCAGATGGAAACCAGTGGAATCCAGCAACACTGCACATGGGCAATGGTTAACAAATGTCTCGTGGGGCACACACAGACCCCCAAAGGGCCGCAGTTTGCCCCCCACTGAACTAGCAGCTTTCTTTTCTCTCCAGACAGACCTCATCTCCCATGATGCACTGTGGCCACACAGTCCACACACCCGCTCCCGCCCCCATGAATGGAAATCAGGCAGCATTGAGGAAGACTTAGTCCCGTCAGGGAGTGTGGCCTATGGAGGTGAATGGGAGGCACCCAAACTGCAGTTTCCATGAGGTGCTGCGGCAGCCTCTCAGACTTGAACTATTCTGGCTTTCAGCCAAAATATTTTAGACTTTGGGGGTTTTTTGGTCTTTCCAAAAGTCAAATTTTTAGCAGGGAAAAACCCCCATTTTTTGACCAGCTCTGTCCACACAACAGCAGAAGGAGGGTGTGACGGGGCAAACAGGCCCGGCACTGAAGGGCTGGGAGTAGCCCAGGCCCAGCTGGCTGAAAGAGCCCTGCCGGGCATGCTCCCAGCAGAGCCAGCATATAAAGGCAGAGGGAGCCTGGCAGGAGGGGAGGCAGCTGGAGGGTAGAAGGGCCCAGGCTGCAACGCCGGTGTTCCTGGAGCAGTTGAGGCCACCGTGAGTGCCAGCATCGGATGCCGGGAGTGGAGCCAGCAGCCAACCCCGCCTGAGGGACCAGACCACCTACACCGCCGGCCCCGGTAAGGACCGATGCTGCGGCGGACAGACTATAGGGGTGCCAGGAAGCAGCCCAGGGCAAGGGATTGCTAGCACCGCTTGGTGTGTATCGGCTGGATTCCCCACTGAGCGGGCAGGAGCAAGAGTCCCTGCCTAAAGGGCCCTGGGCTGGGACCCGGTGGAGAGGGAGGGCCCGGGTCCCCCTACCACCCCTTTCTGCACCTGGGGCAATCACCCTTCCCGGGGCTAGCCTCAAGTACTGTATATGCCCTGATAGAGGGTCCTGGACTTTCTATTGGGACTGCTAGTACCGTATATGCCCTGGTAGGGGGGCCTGATTGGGGCAATGGGGTGTACCCCCCCCACAGAGGGTTTCCAGGGAGCTCTATGAATGTGCATATAAACTGTAACTCTGTGTAAATAGTCAGGTAGGAGCTAAGGTGGCAAGTGCAGTCATAATTTCTGGGGTTTGCAGGACAAATGAAACTTGTTCGCACGGTGCATTGCAAATGGCTTTCTTAGTGCCTGCTCTTTACAACCGCTGTTACTCTGGTGCGAGGACAGGAGTTATGCCCTGGCTCCTCCGTGTGTCACTCTAGCAATGACCATGAACCTCATTGCCTGGTGTTTTGTTTTGCTTTTCTGAAAAAGGGTGCAGTTGTATGAGAATAGGGTGGTATCACTTTAGAGTGCCAACCCTCTAAAGGCACTCATGTCCTAGAGGGCTCCAAGCCCCAAGCACAGCAATGGTGTACATGTGCACTTAAACATTGCAGGTTGTGTGTACTCAGCATCAATCAATGTGATTATGTGGATCCCACCATGCCCAGTGGTTCTTTCACATTGTTTACTCTGTAAAGAGCAAGACACAAGAAAGGGAAACTAAGGCACCAAACGCTTAAAAGGGACTTGTTCAAGGGCACTCAGCAAACCAGTATCAGGGCCATGAATCTAGAGCCCTGCTCTCCTGTTCCAGTTAACCACTAAACCATCCTGCCTTTTGTGGCTAACTTATTTGCCTTGCCCTACTATGTGTATTTGCCTTGCTCAGCCTGTATTTGCTCTAGTGTGACTAAGTGCCTTCCAGGTGTCCTTAAACTGACCTGCCATTTTCAAAATCTCATGCTTTTGGCAAGAGGAGTGCTAGTCAGTACCTTATCCTCACTCATCACCTGGGCATCCTGGCTGGGCATTGACTGGGGCGACTATGCCTGGCACCCCAGGGAGACAGAGCTGGAAGAGGGATCTGCAGGGGCATGCACTTGCCTTTTTCTAGCAATCTGGGTGGATGGGGGTTCCTTTCTGGTGGATTGTTCCCATTCAAAGCCTGGTTGGACCTAGCCATGTGTCCCAGAGGTGTTGGCAGCTTGTGCCAGGTGCAATTTCCACCTCCAGACTGCCACTTACAGCCCTGAACATGGCTGTCCTCACAGACCCTGAGCTGGACTGGCCAGACAGAGGCCATGCACTTGGATGCCAAAAATCCTGGATATTGGAAAGGAGTATTTTCTTCACTCCTGCGCTTCATCTTTGCCCTTCCTAATGCATCTGGGTCCATCCCTGGCAGGTGGGACATGCAGCCCAGGACTGGCTCTCAGCATACTGAAATAGGAGGAAATTCTGCAGGACACCCCGCAATAGGGGGAGAAGGGGGGGCGGCTTTTCTTGCATTTGCTCCCAGGAGCTGTGCGGCCGGCAGCATGGAGTGTGGGCATAATGTGGTCCATCTGCTCAGCATTTCTTCTGTCCTGTTGAAACCCAGGCCCTGCCAGCTCCTTATAGAGCTCCCTGCTGGCTCTTGGGTGCACCCACTTCCTTTCACCTCTGTCTACACTCCACACTAAGCCCACACTGGGACTCAGACCCTGCTTCCCTCCTTGCCCCAATCAGTCTGACTCAGCCAGCACTCAGGCTATGTCTTCGCTGCAGATTATTTTCAGAAAAAGGTACGCAAATTGCAAAGCGCAAACTGTGTACCTTTCTCCGATTCTTTTTTTGGAAGAGGCTTTTCCAACATTTGGACCATCTACACGGGGCCACACGTGGGGGGAAAAACCACCTCTTTGGGAAGAGCCCTTATTCCTCATAAAATGAGGAATACAGGGCTTCCGAAAGAGCGCACCCACTTCTTTGGAAACTGATCTGAAAAAGCAGACGCGTTCCCTGGATGTGGCAGAGAAACTCTGTAGTGTAGACACAGCCTTAGGTCCTAGGGCCTGGCTAGGGGGTGGTTCAGAGCTCATGTCTCACCGTGACTCAGGGCCAACCCCCTGCTGCAGTGTGGATGCAGCTCAAGCCGCAGAGCTGTGGCAGAAGGTCTGCACAGTGCAGTAGGGAAGCGGCCCCAGGCCCAGCAACTCGCAGGCCAGCTTTACTCTGTAATGTGGAAGGGAACATCATGTCCACACTCGGATCCCACTGCTCTGGCCTTTGTGTGCAGTGCGAACATACCCTGTAAGGCCTTGTCTGCCCTGAGGGCTTGCTCCCATTCCAGCCACCCATGTAGTTGCACCAATGTGGCTCCCTAATACAGATGGGGCAAAGCCACAGCTTACGCTTGCCCCAGATTCAAGCAGGGTGAGCTGCTGCCCCCCTGGTCCAGTGCAAACAGCAGCTTTCCAGTCTGCATTGAGGGGTTGCACAGGGAGGGCTGGAATCCGGGCAAATCCCCAGCCTAGCTGAGGCTGAAGTTAGTTACCAAGGAGGGGCACTGGGGATATCTCCAAGAGCCGCTCTGCTGAACCAGGAGCCACGCTCCCTGGAGATCCCTAGTTCCCAGTGAGACAAATGGCAATGGCCCCACGCTCCTGAACTCTTTTATTAGCCTCTGATGATACTTCTGATCTCATCCAGTTACCCCCGCCCCGGCACCAGCCGGCTCAGGAGTTTTCCTCGTCGAAGTAGGAGCAGTCGATGCGATGGCTGCTGACTTTGGCCTCCTCCTCCTTGCAGAGCTGGAGGCTCAGGATGACCTTGCAGGCCTGGATCTGCACCTCCTCCTCAGGATGGATGATGAGGGAGAGCAGGCGGTCGGCCAGGCGGGAGTCCTTCCCAAAGAGCGCTGCGTGGAGGGACAGCTCGTTGTACTCCCAGTGCACCGACTGGTACTGCGGGGTCAGGCGCCCCTCGCTCAGCTTCTCCACGAACACCAGCATCTCGTAGAGCAGGTTGCCGGGCAATGAGGAGTGGAAGAGGTTCAGGAAGTCGGGGTGCACCTGAGGACACAAGGAAGGTGCCACTATGTTCACTGCCCCTCCATGCCACTTCTCCCCCCCAGCTCTGCCAGGTGGGAATGGGGGACAGAGGGAGTGTGAGAGAACCCGCCCCAAAGCCAGTGCCCAGGGTCTGGAGGATCTGGAGGGGATTATGACCTACCCTTCAAGACCCTTTCTCTCTGCTTGTCCTTCCCAGCCTCGAAAGGAGCAGGGAGAGCAGCCGTTTCTCTGAGCTTAGGGGTGTCTATGAACTCAGGGCCTGGAGCCGAGAGTGAGGGAAGGAAGTGCTTTGCTGCCTCACCCCATATTAACAGCCAGTGTCTGCAGGTGCAGGGCAGCAGGGAGAGCGCATTTGGGTTTGATGGGTTGGATTTTTGTCCCCCTCAGCAAGGGTACGCAAAGTGGCTAATTAGAACCACAACTTCCAAGTGTGCTGAGCCTGAGGCACAGCCCAGCTGGAAATGTCAGTCCCTACCTCCGCCACCTCTGAGAGAGGGTCCCAAGCACCCCGGCCTTGCCTCCCCTTGTGCTCCCTGCTCCCCTCTGCCCCAGGCTTGGCTCTTCGAGACTCTCCCAGCCCTGGTAGCAGGCTGGCCCGTACCTGGCAGTTCATGATGTCATACAGAAGGTCGTCTTTCTGGGCCAGGCCGCTCAGCAGCTTGAGAACCTGCACCTGAGGAAACAGGGTGGCGAGGCTCATCACGGCACTCGGAGGGGAATGTCAGGCCGGGCCCCACCACTTCTGAAGCAAAAGTCAGTGGGGGGGAATGAGGTGGGAGAATGTATTTTTACTCACACCAGCCCCAGCCTCTCCCAGCAGGGGGGGGCACCACTGGAAATGGGGCCAGGAGCACTGTGGGGAGCTCCCAGCTACTCCAGTCCCAGACTCTCCCAGCAGGGGGTGCTGCAGGGAATGGGACCAGGAGAAGAGATTATTTGGGGTTCCCAGCCATTCCAATGACAACTTCTCCCAGCAGGGGGCATTGTAGGGAATGGGGTGGGAACACTGGCTCTGAGAAGCACCTGGCTACTCCAGTGCCAGCCTCTCCCAGCAGGGGGCGCTGTAGGACATAGGGCAGCCTCTCCCAGCAGGGGGCGCTGTAGGACATAGGGCAGCCTCTCCCAGCAGGGGGCGCTGTAGGACATAGGGCAGCCTCTCCCAGCAGGGGGCGCTGTAGGACATAGGGCAGCCTCTCCCAGCAGGGGGCGCTGTAGGACATACGGCAGCCTCTCCCAGCAGGGGGCGCTGTAGGACATACGGCAGCCTCTCCCAGCAGGGGGCGCTGTAGGACATAGGGCAGCCTCTCCCAGCAGGGGGCGCTGTAGGAGAACAAGAACAACCTAATGTTCTGAGCTCAGATTGGGAGCCCAGGTCGCCTGCCTTCCAAGCTGAGCTGGGACACTGTGGGTACGTGTACACAGCAGCATTATTTTGGAATAACTGATGTTGTTCCGAAATAACAAAGCGCATCTACACACCAATCCTTTATTTCAATGGTCTCCTACCTTTTTAACCACAAGATAACGCTTTCAATTTAAATGCAATGTAAGATCTACCTCAAACCCAAATACCCCCCGCCCTATGCTCCACCCATTCTCCAAGGCCTCACCCTGCTCGCTCCATCCCCCTTCCTCCCCGAATCTCATTCACTTTCACCCGGCTGGGGTAGGGGGTTGGGGTGCAGGCTCTGGTCTTGGGCTAAGCGGTTTGGAGTGTGGGAGAGGACACCCTGAAGGTAGGGAGGTGGGGTGGGTTCTGGAGTGGGCTAGGGCACCCCCCTGAGGAGTGTAGAGTGGTGGGTTGGAGTCCTGCCCCACCTTGGCAGCCCAGGTCATGTCCCCCACATCCCCGCACCCAACCTGGGAGTGCCCCGACAGCAAATACAGGTAAAGGGACCCTCTGAAGGTAGGGTAGGGGGGCTCTGGAGCACCCCGGGGATACAGCATCAGTGCTTGGACCACAGGGTGGTGGACTGGAGTCCCCACTCCACCCACCCAGGCAGCAGCTGGGAAGCCAACAGTGGATGCCCCAGGGATCCACCAGGCTCCCGCATTAGGAAAGCAAGATGAGGGAGCTGCTGAGGGCAGGGGGCTGGGTGGGTTCTTAAGTGGACTAGAGTATAAGGCATTTGCCTGGGAGCACAGGGGGCTTAAGTCCTGCTCCCCCCTCCACCCATCCTGGGAGCAGCTAGACAGTCAACACAGGCTGTCCCAGTGATGGACCTGGCTCCTGCATGAGGAAGGAAAGATAAGGCAGCTGCTGAAGGGCAGGTTCTTGGGTGGACTAGTAGACAGGGCATTCACCTGGTGATCACAGGGTGGTGGATTCAGGTCCCCCCTGGGAGTGACCAGACAGCAGAGGGTTAGGGACCCTCTGAAGGGAGAGAAGTGGCGTTCCCTTGGGCATAAGGCATCAGCTTCAGGAGCAGAGGGGGGTGGTCTCAAGCACCCCCCTGGCCAGGCAGCCAGCACCAGATGCCCCAGGGATGGACCTGGCTCCTGCATTAGGAAGGAGAGATAAGGGATTCCTGGAAGGAAGGAAGGGAGGGAGGTGAGGTGGGTTCTGTAGTGGCTTAGGGTATTTGTCTGGGGTGCTGGGCTGGAGCCCTGCTTCTTCTCCCCCCCAGCAGCCCAAGCCCCACCCCAGGTGTGAGACCAGACAGCCAACACTGGACAAGGGACCCCCTGAAGGTAGGGAGGGGGAGTGGACTAAGGTGATAAGGCTATTTGCCTGGGGGAGCACAGGGTTTGGGGCTCAAGTCCTGCCTCCCTGGGAGCAGCCAACACAGCTGGCTCCCATATTAGGAAGGCAGGATAAGGGACCCTCTGAAGGCAGGAAGGTGAGGTGTGTTCTGCAGTAGTGTACGTTACATGCATCAGTGTGTGGAGCACAGGTTGGTGGACTTGCATTTCTCCTGCCCTTGCTCCACCCACCAAGGTAGTGGCCAACACTAGTTGCCCCAGAGATGGACCTGGTTCCTGTATTAGGAAGGCAGGATAAGGGCAATGCTGGAGGAAGAGTGGATGGACTCTTGAGCAGAGTAGGGGATAGGGAGGGACTAGGGCATTGGTCTGGAGAGCACAGATTGGTGGGTTCAAGTCCTGCCCACCCTGGGAGTGACCACACAGAATAAGGAATCCTCTGAAAGGAGGTAGGTGGGGTGGGCTCTTGAGTGGTGGACAAGGGCAGCAGTGTGCAACCTGTGGGTCACAACCACCTTCCCAGGGAGTGGCAGCACTTGGATCCAACCAGCTGCTTTTCCTGGCTTCTCGGCTAGGCATCCAAGGTATAAGCAATGGGGGTGGGGGGAGTGGCAGGCGAGTGGCCATTGCCCAACAATTAAAGGGACTGCTTCCTTTTTTTCCTCCCCCCCTCTACCAAATTCAGTGCCCCCCCCCCCGTGGGGGGGGTTGCAAAAGAAAAAGGGTTGCACACCACTGGACTAGGGGATACAGCATTTGCTTGGGGAGGCTTAAGTCCTGGCCCCCCCTCCACCCAGCCTGGGAGCGGCCAGACTACCAAGACAGGCTGCCCGAGGGATAGAGCTGGCTCCCACATTTGGAAAGCATGATAAGGGACCCTCTGAAGGTAGGGAGGTGGGGTGGGTTCTGGAGGGGAATAGGGCATTTGCCTGGAGCAAGTAGGGTTGTGGGTTTAAGTCCCACCCACCCTGGGAGTGGCTGAACAGCTGTGCCAGGGATGGAGTAGTGGGGGTTAAGGCGGCTTACTCCTGCCCTGGCCCTGCACCACTCCTGAAAGCAGCTGGCATGCACAGCAGTGGCTCCATGCACTGCCCCTCATCTACAGGCACCCACCCCACAGCCTCTACTGGCCACAGTTCCCAATTACTGATCAATGGGAGCTGCAGGAGCAGTGTCCACAGGCAAGGACAGCTTGTAGCAACCCCCCCTGCTCTGACTTTCTCAGGGGCTGCAGGGATATGCCAGCCACCTCCAGGAGCACAATTGCCACAGGGGTAATTACTCCAGACATGACAGGTCAGGCATTTGAGAACTCACTGCTCAAAGAATTAAATGCAAGCATAAGAGAGATGAAAGTGATAAAATGCACAGACCAGTTAAAAACCAAAACTAACTCACTTTGCAAGCAGTAGAAGTAGTAACAACAACCCCCCCACATTTGTGTTGGGTCGGGCGCTGAGAGGGAAGGACAGTGTGTGTTCGTGAGAATGACACACACACAGTGTGTGTGTGACAGATTTGCATTGCCAAGCTCCCTCCAGCCCTTCCTCTCTCTGTGGAGACAGGGTACAGGGGTGGGGGGAGGAGGGACACCCTGACATCAATACCTCCTTCTCCCTCCCATACCCTGCACAGCAAGCAGGAGGCTCCCCAGGGGCAGTTCCAAGGCAGAGGGCAGGAGCAGCATGACAGTGGGTGAAGAGGCAACTGAAGTGCCAGCACTTGATAACTTCCTGGCCCAACCAGTCAGGATCACCTGTCAGGGGTTCCAAGACCTACTGGTAGATCCCCATCTACTGGTTGGTGACCACTGCTTTATTTCGACATACTGTTGAGCTGGAGCACTTCTTACTTACTCGGACTTATGGTAACTCTCCTTTCGCGAGGAGTAAGGGCTGTCGGAGGAAGAGTGCTCTTCCTTAAGCTATCTGCCCAGCAGAAAGTCTTAACTCAGCTTTTGGCACTATTTCAGCTAAAGCTACACAATTAACGCAGCTGAAGTTGCGTAGCTTATTCCGACGTTAGCCCTGGTGCGTTGACTTACCCTGTGAGTTTAGACAAATCCCAGTTTCCTGGTGTGAGGGGCGAGGCGAGTGGGATTAACTAGTGCTCGTAAAGCACGCAGAGGACCAGTGCTGTGTGCTACTGGGAGCGTGGCAGATTCAGCCAGTGGCCCCTTAGGGAAGAGCTGGAGGGCAGGGTGGGGAAGGCATTCACACCTAGTGCTGTCCCAGACAGGGACTCCCCATCCATAATGGTGTAGGAGCTCCTGGCTGGAAGGAGGAGGAGCACCCCCATTTCTATACCTGGGCCAAAGCGCTCCCAGTCTGCAGGATCTCCATCAGGGTAGGTATCGTCCGTCTCAGGAGCGGGTGGGTGTGATCCGGCAAGGGCAAGCCATTCAGCAGCCTCAGCCCAGCAATGTGCAGCTCCGTGTCCCAGATCGTGCTGATCAGCTCCAAGATCTTGGGCACAAACTCCTGCATGGGAAGACAGAGCAAGAGCTGTTCACCTGACCCCAAAGGCCGGGGGCAAGTGCAGCCCCTAGCCGCGGCCTCCTGGGGTAACGGCTACTGTAATTCGTGTGACTCTAAAGAAGGACCCCACATGTTCCCCTTGAGAGAGGGAGATCAGCTCCGTCAGGGGATGGATGCAGTGGCCACAAAGGGCTGGGAGGTAGCGTGAGAGCCAGAGGAGTCCAGACATAGAGGCAGAGGGGGGAGCAATTACCTGGATTTTAATTCTAAACTTCCGGATCCCAGCAAATGCCTTGAGGGCATTTAACGCTTGGATTTTGATGCCTTTGTCTTTGTCATCCAAGGCTGCTGCCACCTGTCTGATGTCCTCATAGGTACAGGCTGCGGCCTGGAGAGGAAGATGCAGGTGTGGGTTGAGTTGAATTAAGTGCACGCAGGGGCATCTCACTCTGAATAATTATGTATGTGCCAGGGGGACCAGGAGCCATATAAGTACCTGCAAGGGGTGGGGAGCAGTGGAGCCCCATTGGCAGGCTAGGCTGTGAGCTGTGAAGCCCAGGCAGAGCCCCAGCAAGTCCAGGGCAGGAGTCCTGTTGTTGTTTCTTAAAGCTGGTCATGTCCCAGTCCAGGGACCAGCCCTGCCATGCGAGGGCTCCATTTGCTCGGGTGAGGGACAACGGCAGCATTAACCTGCTTCCAGGTCCAGCCCACTGTGTCCCTCCAAAGCACACCGGCAAGGACCCGGAGGCACCACCCCAGTGTTCCCTGTCAGCTGTGTTCCTGTGCAGCCACTCAGGAGAGATTCCAATGCAGCCCAGCTGAATAACAGAGCACCACAGCTAGGGTTTGTGTGCCTATTGGTGGTGCACGTTCGCACATGCCTTAGTGCACATAACAAATTTATTCTGCACATGGATGGAAAAAATCCTCACACAGATGCAAAAGATTAGAGGGAACAGTGGTCCCATGTCTGTCACTCTCCTGGGAGCATTTGGTGTGTTCAATTTGTACGGATCATAGACCTAGCACTGGTTTTACTCAAGCCCCCCTAGCTTGTCTCATTCCCTGGCTCTGCTGTGGCTCTCTCATTACATTAAGTGGCCCAAACCATCCTGTCTGCCAGGACACCTCGACCTGCTGTTTGTGACCTGCTGTGGGGAGTGAGATGTCTGCAAGACCCCTGCTTTTCTCTGCAGCTGGGCCAGTGCAACCACAAGGGAGAGCTAGGAGGCACGATACATGCACAGACACAAGGTCATCTTTGCAGCAGAGGGAATCCTGAGCTTCGACTCAGCTGATGCTGGTATCCAAGAGGGTCTGCCCAGAGACAGAGAAATGCCATTTATAAGAAATCAACCTTGCCCTGTAAAAATGAAAATGGGGATCTCTCCAAATCCTCTGCCCCTTGAAATCCACTCTGTCCAGCGCCAGCTTTACAGCTTGTTTCTTCTCTCCTTAGGCTGCTTCTCTGCCCTCTGATCCCCCTCTTTGGGATCGTGGGACAAGAAGCAGAGTCCCCTGAAAACTCATTGGGTGCGTCTACACAGCGGCGCTTTTTCGGGATAATGTCCGTTATCCTAAAATAGCGTTCTCCTTGTCGTAGCATGCCCGTTATTTCAAAATAACGGGCGTCTTATTCCCGCTTCCTGTAAACCTCGTTGCATGAGGAATAAGGAAGATGCCGGAATAGCGCTCGATTTCGAAATAGGCTCTCTCGATACGAGCTAGGCAATTTGCATAGCTCAACCTGTGCAGCTTATTTCAGGCTATGCACGACAGTGTAGACATCCCCATTGAGCCTGTCATGCCAGCTCAAACTACACCCCATTCCTTCTTTCTGCCCTCCACCTTTTCCCCTGGCCCAGAACCTCTCTGGGCCCTGCACCCAGCAGGTTTGGAAGGACTCCTGCTTGAAATGAGCAGCTTGGCTTTGCCCTCACCTCTGACTCCAGCAGGTAAACACAGCGCGTGATGCTGTGTAACATCATGCTCTTGGCGTAATCGTCCTGCTTCTGGCTCAGGGACGCCAGGAGCCTCCTCAGCTCTCCAGAATCCTTCCCAGCGAAACTCCCCTGCTCTACGGCAAGTCCTAGGAACAATCAGCCGGCACTAAGTCACCAGCGCGGAGGCACAGGGAGCACAGTGCCCCTCACTGCTGGTGTGAAGCCACCCAGCCTGCAAGCCCTGCTCCAAGAGGAGAGCAGCTGGTGGAAGCTTTTACTTTAATAAAAAAAATTGAAGTGACTGTTTGAAATAAAGCTTGACATGGCAGACAGGGAAAGAAAAAAGTATCTGTACATCGAGGTGCCATGCTTGGATTATCTACAATTAAAAGTTTTGCTTAAAAAGTCCCGTGGTATATACAGCAAAAGCAACAAGGAGTCCTGTAGCACCTTCTAGACTAACAGCTGTATTGGAGCATAAGTTTTCGTGGGCAAAGCTTGATGGGGGGCTAATTTGGCTATGACAAATCAGGAAAGATCTTGGAGTTACCATGGATAGTTCTCTGAAAACTTCCACACCGTGTGCAGCGGCGGTCAAAAAGGCAAATAGGATGTTAGGAATTATTAAGGGATGGACAATAACACAGAATATCTTGCTGCCCCTGTATAAAACTATGGTACGCCCACATCTTGAATACTGTGTACAGATGTGGCCTCCTCACCTCAAAAAAGATATTTTGGCCTTAGAAAGCATTCAGAAAAGGGCAACTAAAATGATTAGGGGTTTGGAACGGGTCCCATATGAAGTAAGGTTAAAGCGACTGGGACTTTTCAGTTTAGAAAAGAGGAGAGTGAGGGGGGATATGATAGAGGTCTATAAAATCATGAGCAGTGTGGCAACGGTGAATAAAGATAAGTTATTCATTAGTTCCCATAATATAAGTACTAGAGGACACCAAATGAAGTTAATGGGTAGCAGGTTTAAAACTAATAAAAGAAAGTTCTTCTTCACACAGCGCATAGTCAACCTGTGGAACTCCTTGCCAGAGGAGGCTGTGAAGGCTAGGACTATAACAGAGTTTAAAGAGAAGCTAGATAATTTCATGGAGGTTAGGTCCATAAAAGGCTATTTGCCAGGGGATAGAAATGGTGTCCCTGGCCTCTGTTTGTCAGAGGCTGGGGAAGGATGGCAGGAGACAAATCGCTTGATCATTGTCTTCGGTCCACCCCCTCTGGGGCACCTGGTGCTGGCCACTGGCAGCAGACAGGCTGCTGGGCTAGATGGACCTTGGGCTGACCCAGTACGGCCATTCTCATGTTCTTATGTAAAGGCCCACTTCAGCATTGCACCAGAGTTAGGTGTGTCACTCTGGGTACCCTGGCCGGGAGGGGGTCGGAGCATGCACAGGTGAAAAGGAGATGGAGAGCAATGGCATGCCATGGCCTACTGCAGAGCTTTATCATTAGGGCAGGGTGGGGAGAACCTAAAGCAGCAGCTGGCAAAGCCTGGACAGATACTGGCACTGCCCTCGGCAAGGGGACAATCCTCCTGCACAGCCACTGAGGCCAGACCTTGGGAATAGCTGCCAGTTCTGCAGACTGGTCTGACAGCTAGAGGGGCAGGGTGGCATTGGGCCATGTAATCCTGCCGGAGATGGGCAGTCAGAGGTGACTGGTGCCCGTGCGGGGGAGGGTGCAGGGAGGGTCACCTCAAGGAACAGGGAGGGGGCATGGCCAATTAAGATTTTGGTGGGTGCACGGGGGGGCGGCGCACCTCCCGAGTGTGGCCACCAGTTGCCTACGCGAGCAATTCTGGATCAGCCACTTAGGGCATCCACAAAGGGAGAGTGGGCTACTGGCAGGGATGGAATGGCACTTTCAGGGAAGAATGAGCGAGAGAATTGGGCGTTGACCTTTAACAAGGCCTCACTCCAAATTAGGGCAATAAACAAAAACATAAAAACAAGGACAATCACCACAGAGAGGCGAGACAGCAAATAGTCTGCAGTCCCACCACACCGGCCTTCAGTACAAATGCTGATTGTCCATAATGAGGGCCCTACCACACTCACGGTTTGTTTTGGTCAATTTCATGACCCTAGGATTTTAAAATGGTATATTTCATGGTTTCAGAAATGTCACAGAGTTGGAATTGTAGGGTCCTGACCCAAAAAGGGATTGTGGGAGGGTTGCAGGGTTATTGTGGGATGTTTGTGGGACTGCCACCCTTACTTCTGTGCTGTTGCTGGCAGAGGTGCTGCCCTCTGAGCTGGGCAGCTAGAGAGAGGTAGCTGCTGGCCGGGAGCATGGGATGGTATCGCCTCTCTTACGTCAGCTCTATTGCCTTCAGAGCTGGGCCCTTGGTCACTCTCTGGGCACCCACCTCTGAAGACAGCACAGATATAAGGGCGCCCCCCAGAAATATTCTTGCAACACCCCTGCAACTCCCTTTTGGGGCAGAACCCCCCCGATTTGAGAAACCCTGGGCCACCCACCTCAGCCCACCACAATATCTGCATAGTGCGGGGTAAAAGCACAGAAAGACCAGCTTTCACGGAGAGAGACCAGATTTCACAGGCTGTGACATGTTTTTCATGGCAGTGAATTTGACCAGTGTTCCCTCTAAGATTTTTCCTCTGTGAGCGGAGTGAGTTTTGTCTTGTGACCAATACTGAGGTCATGGGATGTGTGCCACTATGGCACCCACCAGTGGCACTGCTCCCTGAGAGACTCTTCCAGTGCAGAGACCCTGGCCCAACCCCCCCTTGTTGGGACCCTGCGCCCTGCTCCCAGGCAGCACCCCCCACCTTGTGGAGAGAAGGTGAGATCTTTCCCTCCCCTGGAAGTGCTGCTCCCAGAGTAACCTGTATGCAGGGCAGGGGCTGCCCCAGGCTGCTCCCCATGGGACTGGCTAGAAGTCCCCACCTGGGGTAGAGGGAAGCTGCTGCCAGCACCCAGTTTGCAGGGAGTGAGGTGCTGGGGGTGGAGCAGTGACATAGAATCCTAGCACACTAGAACTGGAAGAGACCTTGAGAGGTCATTGAATCCAGTCCCCTGACCTCATGGCAGGACCAAGCACCATCTAGACCATCCCTGACAGGTGTCTGTCTAACCTGCTCTTAAATATCTCCAGTGATGGAGACTCCACAACCCCTCTAGGCAATATATTCCAGCGTTTAACCACCCTGACAGGCAGGAAGTTTTTCCTAATGTCCAACCTAAACCTCCCTTGCTGCAGTTTAAGCCCATTGCTTCTTGTCCTATCCTCAGAAGACAAGGAGAACAATTTGTCTCCCTCCTCCTTGTGACACCCTTTTAGATACTTGAAAACCGCTATCATGTCCCCTCTGTCTTCTCTTTTCTAAACTAAACAAGCCTAGTTCTTTCAGTCTTCCCTCATAGCTCATGTTTTCTAGACCTTGAATCATGTTTTTTTTTTTTTTTTGCTCTTCTCTGGACCCTCTCCAATTTCTCCACATCTTTCTTGAAAGGTGGTGCCCAGAACAGGACACAATACTCCAGTTGAGGCCTAATCAGCGCAGAGTAGAGTAGAAGAATGATTCCTCATGTCTTGCTCACAACACTCCTGTTAATCCATCCCAGAATCGTGGTTTTTGTTTTTTTGGGGGGGGTTTTTTTTGCAACTGTATCACACTGTTGACTCATATTTAGCTTGTAGTTCACTATGACCACTAGATCCCTTTCAGCAGTACTCCTTCCTAGACAGTCACTTCCCATTCTATATGTGTGAAACTGATTGTTCCTTCCTAAGTGGAGCACTCTGCATTTGTCCTTATTAAACTTCATCCTGTTTACTTCAGACCATTTCTCCAGTTTGTCCAGGTCGTTTTGAATTATGACCCTATCCTCCAAAGCACCTGCAACCCCTCCCAGCTTGGTAGCATCTGCAAACTTAACAAGTGTACTCTCTGTGCCAGTATCTAACTTGTTGATGAAGATATTGAACAGAACTGGCCCCAAAACATGTGGGGAGCTGGGCAGGGGGAAGCCAGCAGGGGGCTGAAGGAGACGGGGGCTCTGGGAGCCAGAGGGCAGGGAAGTGGGAAGAGGAGCAGCCACACTGCAGCCTGGTTCCAGCCCCAGTCTGGGCCCCAAGAGCAGCTGCACCACAGCCCAGACCCAACTCTGGCAGCTGCCTGCCATGCAGCCGCCCAGGGAGCAGCCAGGCATCCACCCTGGGGAAGGGCTGGAGTTGTCCCCTGGAGCAGCTGCACCGCACCACAGGCCTCGCCCATGGCAGGCCCAGCTCCCGGCCCCAGCAGCAGCTGCCCCCCACCCCAGGCCCAGCCCTGGCTCCGGCTCTGGTAGCCACATGGCCCGCCCCAGGAGCTGTCAGGCAGCCACCACATGGCCCTGGCTGGAGAAGGGCTGGATCTGGGACCAGGGCCATGGTGGCTGCCCAGCTGCTCCTGGGGCAGGCCATGTGCTGGGGCTGGAGCTGACCCTGGCACATGGCCCCATGACTCACCCTGCAGCTGGGCAGTCACCACGTGGCCTGGCCCCCCACTCTCCCACCAAGCCCACACCAGCAGTAGCTTACCCTGTGTGGCTCTGCTAAAGTGGGCGGGAGTCAAATTCTTTTGCACGCCTGCACGGGAGTGCACCCTAGAGAAAGCTTAGATCACGATTCTACCTGGCTTCATGCTCCAGAAGCCAGCGAACTAGCCAGGATCCCCTGAGGAAAGGGGGCAAGTATTACTGTGAGAGAGGCCTGGCTGCAGCGTTAGCTCTGGATCTGAACTCCCCAGAGGCTGTTTACATACAGGATTTTGGCTTGGACTCCTCTCCAACCAGCGGGGGAAACTGAGGCACGGCGCACTGACGCGACTTGTCTGCAGGTCAGCCGGCAGCAGAGCTGGGATTAGAATGTGGGGGTGCCAGTTTGCTCAAGTTCCCTTTGAATTCCCACCAGCAGGCCCGACATGAGGCTCACAGGGTATCAGCAACAAGGAGAGCTCCAGCCCACTGGGCTGAGTCCTCCTGCGGGGGGAGAGCTCCAGCCAAGGAACCTGCTGCACCATGATCTCCCAGAAGCAGGCAACAGTTCCCTACTCACTGGCTATGCTGACAGGCTCCAGGCTGAAGGGGGGGCTATTCATTCCAGCTCGGACAGTCTTGTAGAGCAGGTAGAGGGCCCCAGCTCCTGTGGCCACGCTGAGCATGTTTTTACGGGTGCACATCTCTAAGTACTCCATCTTCCTGCCTGGCGGTATCTGAGGGAGACGCCGAGAACCCGCCGAGGGGGGAGCAAGTGATGCTCTAGAACCGGAACGCCCAGGAATCCAGAATAGTGACTCCAGACAGGCCCCCAGCTGGAAATACTCAGCTGCTCATCACATGGTTTGTGATGTCACCGGAGTCCATCATGGCATTTGTGGCACAGCAGCGGGTGGGGAGGGTGTTTTTTATTGGCTAGAGGAGCCGTGGGGGGTGGGAGGAACAACTCCTGGGGTCTGTTCCCAACTGGTTCAGCTTAGGCAAATCACTTCCCCCCACGTGTAAAATGGGAACCGTGATATTCCCCTTCCCTGGTAAAATGCTTTGAAATCCACACAGGACAAGTGCTGGACAATGACTAGGAATTGGCCAAGTCTAGTTTTAAATATAGCTCCCACCTCTTCCTTTGAGAGGCTATTCCACAGCCAGGTCTCACTCCCAGGAGGTGTTCTGATGTCCGACCGGTTGGTCCCATTGCTCTTCGCGATACCTCCCTTTACCAGGATTAAATTATTCCTCCTCTCCTTGACAGCTGAACCCGTCTGCTGTTTGTAGCAGGAAGGGGCTCTCTGCTCAGCTGTCTCAGACCCAAACACCTAGATTCTGGGTAAGATCAGGCCCGCAGCTGAGTCGGGATCCAGACTTTGCAGTTACTCTCTTTCGCTGTCCTGAGTGTAGCCGAGCCCGGGATCCAGCTGCAGACTGCTGAGTGGCAGTCCCCTTGGTCACAGGTGCATGCGATTGAAATGGTGCGCTGTGTGCTGGGTTTGCCGCTGTAGGGGGTTGTTTGGGGGGTTCTGCTTTGTGGGTGGGAGACAAGTGCTGGTTTCTATTAAAGTGCCTGATGCTCTGGTCCATGTGTGACTTTCTAGCACCCCTGGCAGGATGCCAGAAGTGCTCGGGGGCAGGAGTGTAAAGCCCTATGGACTGTCTCCTTGTGGGGCCAACGCACGACCTATGTAAGGGGGCAGCGTTGCCTAGAGCACTCTGGGAAGCTGGGTCTATTCCTGTCGCTGGCCTGCCGAGTGACATTGGGTGAGTCATTGCAGCACACCATGCCTCAGTTTCCCCATCTGTAAAATGGGATTGTGCTACTGCCCGCCTTTGTGATGTGCTTTGCGATGGGTGGATGAACAGCACCGTGCTGGAGGAAGGTATCAGTATTGTTCAAAGGGCGATGTAGTCACTAGCAGCCAGCTCCTGCATAATAAGTGTGAATGTGCTACTGCCCCATCTCCATCGCCCTGAAGTGGGCACAGGATTGTGAGCATCCGGGACGGGTTCCTTGAACCCAAGGGCTCCAGCTGGCTCTTGCTGCTGGATGCCTTGAGGCAGATCCAGCATACACCAGTGGAGGGCAGCAAAGTCCTAGAGATGGCTGGAGGGTTTCCACGGGCCTCCCCAGCATCCAGCCTCCAAGGGATCACCCCCGGAGAGGAAGGCAGTGGCACCATTTCCGCATATGTTGGACCAAGCAGGTGGGCCGGAGGGAGACACCCTCTCGTGCTCCCTCCAAGCCCCCTCGCTGCAACATGCACAGCTCTCCCACCAAACCACCTCTTCCTGTTAAACACCTCTCCCAACCGCACCCCTTGGGCCTCCCAGGCACAGAACCAGCATCATACCCACAAGGTGCTATGTCGCTCTGCCCTGCCCTGATCGCAAGGCCCAGGGTACTGTGCTGCAGGGCTCCCCTCCCTCAGGTCACATGCCAGGCTTGACCCCCGGCTGCTCTGTGCCCTGAGCAAACTCCAGCCTGGCTCAGGGTCGGCCTCTCCACAGGCTCTGCTTGGACCTGGGTGCAGGATTCTTCACTGCCTGTCTCCTGCTCTTAGGTAACATGGTAGAGGCCTGTCAAACAGCCGTCCCGTCCGACTCTAGAAGTGGCTGCATTTCAGTGGCGGGGGAAGAGAACCGGCACATTAGGGCTGACCCTTGGTCCCCTTGCACCCTGCTGCCGGCTGGAATGTGACTGGCTCAGCTGGGTGCCACACACAGGCCCTGCTCTGCAGACTCTTGTGGGGATTCTCCTGGAGATGTGACAGCAGGGACTCCCACACTGCTGTCCGGCTGTGCAGCGCTGAGCAAGTGGCCTATGTGCACTTGATGGGGGAGTTAGCATGTGGGCCGGTGGGGGGGGCTGAGAGATCTGGCCCTGTGCCAAACACATTCAGGACTCTCCAGCTGGGACTTATATTTACTGGTGAGACTGCTGGGTAAATACAGGTTTAAAGAGAAAACCAGATGCCTGAGCCTTACCAAGTGCAGGACAGACCATGGCAAGTGAGGTGCAGGGGAACTCTGGGAGCAGAAGGTGGCGGGGGCGGTAGACATGCAGGCCGCGGGGAGGACACAGCCTGTCAGAGCACAGTGCTGGGACAGGGACCACAGCGAGTCACGCCCAGCATGCAGGGGCCTGAGTGTCCAGTCTGCCACAGGGGCACCGCTAGGGTTGCTAAAAATACCGAACACACGGGCTAAAAATTTGTCCAGCAAAAAAAAAAAAAAAAAACCACCCACCCAAATCAAACACACATCCTGTGTGGCTACTCCACAAAGGGGGAGGCAGCAGAGCCTGCTCTGCAAAGCAGCCGCCTGCTACCCAAAGCGGAGAGAGGCAGACCCCGGGGCAGCACAATGGCGGGGGCAGGAGCAACCATGGGCAGGAAGGCGACTCCCCATAGCCAGGTCTTTGGGTGTCCCAGTGGAAAAAAGAAGAAATTCCGCCCCAGTCAGTTTTGGCTGAGAGCCCATGGAAGGCGCCTAAACGCAACCACAAAGCACCTGCGGGCTTCTCTCCTGGACTACGGCGCCGCAAGGCGCTTGAACAGCGCTCAGGGGCAGGGACGGGGCTTCTCCTCCCCAAGGCGTCGCTCCTCCTCAGACGCAATCAGCTGAGGGCTCCCAGCACGGATCGCGCCCCGCCCCCCCAGCCATTCCCCCCGCCCCTGCCAGGCTTCTGTCTGGTGCCCAGCCGGACAAACAGAAAATACTGCACATGTGTGCACCGCGGGAGGGGCAGGACAAGAGCTGCCTGAAGAGAGCGAAGCCCAAGGGGTTTTCATTTAGTCCGGGGCACGGTCCCTTCTCTATTGCAGGAGCAGGCCCAGCTCCTCCAGCAAGTCTGCCTCCTGCCTTCGGGAGCCTGAGGAAGGGAGCTGGGCTGGATAGGCCATGGAACAGGAGCTCTCTGGTATGGAGTGCCAGCCCCCGGCAGCGCTTTGCGGGCCAGGACAGAGACCTGCCCCTGCCCCTGTCCCGGGGGAGGCGTGCAGGGAGCGGAGCGTCAGGAGGATGCTCGTGCTGGCCTGTGTTTCTAGGCAGATGGACGTTCTGTGCCGGCAGGAGCTTTCTCAGGGTGATGACTTCAGCCCCAGGTGTCACGAGTTGCAGACATGACGCCTGGAGGCTACCAGCCAGTGGTGCGATGTGACTCTGACAGGATTAGGCCTGCCCCTGTCCACCCACCCGTCCGCCTTGGCCAGCACACCCTTGAGCAGCGACACACCCGGCTCCAAGGCAGAGCCTGGTGCCAGGACGGCTGCAGCCAGAGGGCACGGAAGGGGCCAGGGTGCCCACAGCCATCCCTCCCACAGGCTGCCTTGCCACCTAGCTGTTTATGCTTCTGAAAACACAGACGCCGAGGCCTCGCACTCCTTCCGCTGAGCTGCTCCCTGAAGACTTCTCGCTCTGTCTTTCTGTCTTCCTTCCCCTCCCCTTCGCGGGCTGTTTTTAATGCGGAGGGTACAGGATGTTCTGTTCTCTCTCTCTCTCACTCCCCCCCCTTCCTGTTGGGCTTGTGGCCTTCACCTTTTTTAACTCTTTAAGGCTGTGCTCACCTCCCCCCTTTGAACGGCTGATGGCGCCCTCAGCAAATGCCTGCTGCCAGCCAGGGGCTCTGTTTTATTTGATGGGAGGGGAGAGGGAGAGGGTTTCCTGAGCAGGGAGGTGGGGAGAGCTGGGCAGTAAGCAGCATGGGGTTTATTAGGTGATGGAGGAGGAGGGTGTTTTTTCCCTTCTCCTGTGGTGGAAATTCCCTATTGCCCAGTGCCTGTGGCTGTGGCCTTCTCTCCCCCAGCCCCTTGCTTCCCTCCAAGGCCTGGGCAGGGCAAGGGGAGGGGACGGCCTGGCCACATGCAGACAGGGACCATTGAGTAAGAGCTAGTTTCAGGCTGGGAAAATCCCTGTGGATCCGGTCGCACCTCTTCCTCAGACAGGGTCTCTCAGACCGGGGATTC
Organism: Pelochelys cantorii; assembly: GCA_032595735.1. Classification (NCBI taxonomy): domain Eukaryota; kingdom Metazoa; phylum Chordata; order Testudines; family Trionychidae; genus Pelochelys; species Pelochelys cantorii. The sequence continues at coordinate 13,088,232 of CM064353.1, read as the reverse complement.
ACAAGCTGGCTCTGTCTCCAGAGCAGCGACCAGACGAGGTTGTGAGTGGCTTAGTCTCTCTGAAAACAAGGCTGAGCAGCCAGACACTGAGACGGCTGCTTTAGAAAAAACTTTGGCCTAAGTGACCCAGCTAAGGTCACATGGCGAGTCAAGGTCAGAGTTGATTAGAACCCAGGAGTCCTGGGTCTTCAGTCCCATGTTGTCCCCACCTCACTGCCCAGTATTCATCACGATTCTTCTGTGTTCCCAAATGCTGCAGATAGAACCTGATTCCCTGCTCACTCACCCTGGCGAGGGCAGGGGCTGGGTTCCACGACCCCTCAAGTTCCCTTCCAGTTCTAGGATTCTATGAGGAGTAATTCCATTGGGTCTGATTCCCCCCTCACTTACTTGGTGTAAATCAGGAGTAACTCCACCTGGACCGATTCCCTCCTCGCTCCCCCTGATGTAAATTAGGAATGACTCCACTGAAATTAATACTCCATAGTTTACGCTGGGCTAAGGCAAACGGGAGTGAGTGGAGAATTGGGCCCACTGACTTCGCAGCACATGTGTGAGCTGGGTACCACTAAATTCCACTTGTTCCACATACACCCTCATTTCCAGAATGACTAATGTACCTCATGGATTCGTAGATTATCAGGCTGGAAGGCATCATGATGAACATCTAGTCTGACCTCCCATATAGCAGACCATGGGATTTCACTATATTAATTCCTGTTTCACGTCCAACAGTGGTGGCTGAACACGGGGCAGATCTTTGAGGAAAAGCATCCAATTACTATAATGTGGGTGCACAAAGGATTGAAAGATGGTACTTCAAGAGTGGTTCTCAATGGCTTGCTGTCAAGCTGGGCGGGTGTCTCTTATGAGGTCGCACGGGGTAAGTCCTGAGACTAGTCAATATTTTCATTAATGACTTGAATAATGGAGTGGAGAGTATCCTAGATGACACCACAGTAGGAAGGGCTGCAAGCTCTCTGAGAACATGAGTAGAATTCAAAACAATCTTGACAAACAGGAGAATTGGTCTGAATTCAATCAGATCAAATTCCATAAAGACAAGTGCAAAGTACGTCCCTTAGGAAGGAAACTTCAAATGCACAACTCCACTATGGGGCATAAATGACTGGGAGGGCACAGTACAGCTGAAAAGGCTCTGTGGGCGATAGTGGAGCACAAGCTTGCATATGAGTTGTCAGTGTGATGCAGGCTAGTATGAGAACATTAGCAGGAGTGTTGTATGTAAGGCCCAGGAGATTACTGTCCTGATATACTTAGCCCAGGTGAGGCCCTAGTGGAAGTACTGTGTCCAGTTCAGAGCACCACAAGTTAGGAAAGATGTGAGGAAATTAGAAAGAGTCTAGAGGAGAGAAACAAGCATGATTAGAAGGTTTGGAAAACCTGACCTAAAGGGAAAAGTTTAAAAAACTGGGCATGCTTAGTCTGGAGAAATGAAGATGGAGAGGAAACCTGATAGGTCTTCCAATATGTTATGAAGAGAATGGTGATCAGTCGTTTTCCATGTCCACTGAAGGTTAGACAAGAAGTAATGGGCTTAATCTGCAGCAAACTAGACTTGGGTTAGCTATTAGGAAAAGTTTTGTAACTAAAAGGGTAGTTAAGCCCTGGAATCGGTTGCCAAGGCAGGTCAGGGAGTCCTCATCATTGGAAGCTTTTAAAAATAAGTTGGGCAAACACCCATCAGGATGGTCTAAGTTTACTTGGTCCTTCCACAGCACAAGGGGCTGGAACCAATATATTCTTGAGGTCCTTTCCAGCCCTACGTGGCTACGATTCTGTGATTTGTCTGGGAAGACTGTGATGTGCAAGCAATGTGATCATTGTGTGTTCCTGGGAAATGTTTATTGATGATACAAAGGAATCTAGAATTGTGCTGCTCACAAACCGGGAGGAACTAGTAGGGGAAGTAGATGTGGGTGGGAACCTGGGCAGTAGTGATCATGAGATGGTCGATTTCAGGATCCTGACCAAAGGAAGAAAGAAGAGCAGCAAAACATACACCCTGGACTTCAGAAAAGCAGACTCCGACTCCCTCAGGGAACTGATGGGCAGGATCCCCTGGGATGCTAACATGAGGGGGAAAGGAGTCCAGGAGAGCTGGCCCTATTTTAAAGAAGCCTTATTGAAGGCACAGGAAGAAACCATCCCGATGTGCAGTAAGAAAAGCAAATATGGGAGGTGACCAGATTGGCTTACCAGGGACATCCTTGGTGAGCTTAAACACAAAAAGGAAGCTTATAAGAAGTGGAAACTTGGACAGATGACTACGGAGGAGTATAAATATATTGCTCGAGAATGCAGAGGAGTAATCAGGAAGGTGAAAGCACATTTGGAATTGCAGCTAGCAAGGAATGTGAAGGGTAACAAGAAAGGTTTCTACAGGCATGTTAGCAATAAGAGGGTGATCAGAGAGGGTGTGGGGCCCTTACTGGATGAGGGAGGTAACCTAGTGACAGATGATATGGGAAAAGCTGAAATACTCAATGCTTTCTTTGTCTCTGTCTTCTCAGACAAGGTCAGCTCCCAGACAGCTGCACTAGGCAACACAGTATGGAGGAGGAGGGAAGACCTTGGTGGAGAAAGAACAGGTTAAGAACTATTTAGAAAAGCTAGACATACACAAATTCATGGGTCTGAATTTAATGCATCCGAGGGTACTGAGGAAGTTGGCAAATGTCATTGCAGAGCCTTTGGCCATTATATCTGAAAACTTGTGGAGATCGGGAGAGGTCCTGGATTGGAAAAAGGCAAATGTAGTGCCCATCTTTTAAAAAGGGAAGAAAGACAAATCAGGGAACTACAGACCAGTCAGCCTCAACTCAGTCACCGCAAAAATCATGGAGGGGATTCCATTGAAAGGAATCCATTTTGAAGCACTTGGAAGAGGGGAAAGTGATCAGGAAAAGTCAACATGGATTCACCAAGGGCAAGTCGTGCCTGACCAACCTGATTAGCTTCTATGATGAGGTAACTGGCTCTGTGAACATGGGGAAGTCAGTGAATGTGATATACCTTGATTCTAGCAAAGCTTTTGATGCCGTCTCCCACAGTATTCTTGCCAGCAAGTTAAGGGAGTACGGATTGGATAAATGGACTGTAAGGTGGATAGAAAGCTGGTTAGATTGTCGGGCCCAACGGGTAGTGATCAACAGCTCGATGTCTGGTTGGCGGTCGGTTTTAAGCGGAGTGCCCCAAGGATCAGTTCTAGGACCAGTTTTGTTCAACATCTTTATTAATGACGTGGATGAGGGGATGGATTGCACCCTCAGCAAGTTTGCGGATGACACTAAGCTAGGGGGAGAGGTAGTTATGCTGGAGGGCAGGGATAAGGTCCAGAGTGAGCTACACAAATTGGAGGATTGGGCCAAAAGAAATCTGATGAGGTTCAACAAGGACAAGTGCAGAGTTCTGCACTTGGGATGGAAGAATCCCAAGCATTGTTACAGGCTGGTTCTGCTGAAATAAGCAGCAGTTCAGCAGAAAAGGACCTGGGGATTACAGTGGATGAGAAACTGGATATGAGTCTACAGTGTGCCCTTGTAGCCAAGAAGGCTAATGGCATATTGGGGTGCATTAGGAGGAGCATTACCAGCAGATCTAGAGAAGTGATTATTCCCTTTTATTCGGCACTGGTGAGGCCACATCTGGAGTATTATGTCCCATTCTGGACCCCCCCCCCCCACTACAGAAAGGATGTGGACGCATTGGAGAGGGTCCAGCAGAGGGCAACCAAAATGATTAGGGGGCTGAAGCACATGACCTACGAGGTGAGGCTGAGGGATTTGGGCTTATTTAGTCTACAGAAGCAGTGAGGGGGGATTTGATAGCAGCCTTCAACTGCCTGAAGGGAGGTTCCAAAGAGGATGGAGAGAGGCTGTTCTCAGTGGTGACGGATGGCAGAACAAGGAGCAATGGTCTCAAGTTGCAGTGGGGAGGTCTAGGTTGGATATTAGGAAAAACTTTCTCTAGGGGAGTGGTGAAGTACTGGGATGGGTTCCCTAGGGTGGTGGTGGACTCTCCATCCCTAGAGGTTTTTAAGTCTCGGCTTGACAAAGCCCTGGCTGGGATGATTTAATTGGGTTGGTCCTGCTTCAGGTAGGGGGCTGGACTTGATGACCTCCTGAGGTCTCTTTCAGCCCTAGGATTCTATGATTCTATGAGAATGGGCCTGCTAAAGGACATTTAGACATTTTTAAACCAAACTCGATGGCTAATTAAAGCACTTTCTGCCGCCCCCCCCCTTAAGTACCGATTGAAACTAAGTAACAAAACATCTCAGTCTTGCACTATAAATGCTATTTAGCACCTTCCACCATGACTAGTCATGTGGTGACTATTGGGGGGCTGTTGAATGGCTCTTTGGTCCACAGCTGCTTTGGATTTGGTCTCCTAGCACTTGGTTCAAGGACACAAAAGCTTGCACATGCTTTATGAGAGACTGGCATGGACATATGGTAGAGATCTGTTGAGGTCTTTTTAAGGAATCCTCCATTGACTGCAGGTTAATATCTTGGAAGAGATTTTTGGCTCCATCTAGTCTGGAAAGTAGGCTCCTTTGGGACTTCAGATCAAAACCAGAATACGGGGGTGGAGGATAAGGGTGGGTCAGATCTCTCCCTCTTATCTCCTTTCCCTCTATATTCAAAGGGATTCACATGACAAGTTCCACTTGTGTGGCTCTCTCAAGCTGCAATGTCCCCCAGGGCTGCCTTTGAGGCATTTTAAGCGTCCTGGTGCAAGTTCTCCCTTGGCTGTAGTTAATTCACCTCCCTGAGAGGCAGTAGTTATGTTGAAGGAAGGATTTCCCCACTAACCTAGCACTGGCTACACCAAGGGTTAGGTTAACTTAACTATGTTGCTCAGGATTATAGATTATTCATGCACCTGAGCAACATAGCTGGGTCAGCCTAATTTCTGAGAGTAGACCTGCCTTCAAAGCCAAAAAGTAATAATTCTCTGTGCTTCTCTATCCTAGAATCCCAAACCCATGTATGAGCACTTGTCTACACTGGAAAGTTAATTTGGATGAAGGTAGGGTGTGCATCTAAAGAGCAGCAGCTATTCTGGGGAAGCTCCATGTGTGGATGATCTAAATCCAAGTGGGATAAGCAAAACCGGAACAAGCCACGTGTGGATGTGGCTGTATTCAAGATGAGCCATAAGAAACAGGCAATGTGACAGGACAGGGTCAGGGGGTGAAGTGAGTTGCCTGAGGAGGTTACGTGGGCATCTGTGGCAGAGATGGAATCAGAGACCAGAAGCCTTATTTCCAGAGAGTGCCTGGGGTAGATGAGCTGTGTGCTACCTCTTCACAACCAGATCTATACCCCATGCTATCAAGTGGCTCCGAGCGTGCCTCTCCTAGTCGGCCTTCTCTGCCTGCTTTCATCTGCATAGTCAAATGACTGGTCCTGCCCAGCTCTTCCACTAGAACCTTTGTGTCCTGACACCCCAAGTGTGGCTGGGAATGTGACTTGAACAGCCTGCTGCTTACTAACGGCTACGGTAATGGTGCCAGCCATGGCAGGCTGGGAGTCTGTGCTCTTGGTGCTGACTGCCCTGGGATTGATCCCTGCAGCATTGATGAGTATTGCTATGCCACCCCGGAGAACTGATCAGTGGCTGGAGCTTGAGAGCTCATCACTGCAGTCCTAGGGACTGGTGGTGCGTGTGACCCAGCTGATGGGGTAAGTGCACAGGGCAGACTGTTGACTTCCTTGTGGGTTTGCAATCGAGGCTCTCTGGGGGCACAGGGAACTCATGTAAATGGCCAGCTGCATTCTGCTCTCGTGGAAACCGTCGTGAGGTTTTCAAAGGTTCCCCAAGTAGAGGCAATTGGCTATTGAGACGATACTCTGTAAAATATGGCCGTCTCCAGGCATTTGGGTTTTAGGGCTGTGCAAAGCCTGGCTGGGCTGCAGAATCTTGGCCTCCTAAAAAGCACCAGGCCCTCTTTGGGATTGGCATTTGGGGAGGGGAGAAGGGGCGGTGGTGCCCATGCTTGGACTAGGGTCTGTCATAGACCAGGTGACTCAGGGCGTGGGGCCATTAACATTTGGTTTCTCATCTAGGGCCTGCTTGCTGCATCTGGGAGCCATTAAGGGGTTGGTAGCATAGGAGGCTAATGTGATCTAGACCACAGTAATTAACATACAAAAGCCGAGCTGTGGCTACGGGTTCCAACTGAGCCTAGAATCCCTTGCCAAGAGTTGGGCCGTGCACGCCAAGAGCAGGGGTCTCATGCACTGCGGCTCTGGAGAGGCTGCTGGCGTCCGTGAACATCTCCCCCCTTCCCACCCTAGGAAAATCTGCAGGGTGGAAGCTGCCAGCCACTCACCCTGCAGCTCTGCAGGGGAAGCTCATTCCCCATTGCTGGCACATTCCTGTGGACACCGAGTCCTAGCCAGGGCCATGGGATAGTACAGCAAGTACAGCAGCCGGCCTTGAGCGGGAGGGGGGGCGCGGGGGAGTGTGTGTGTGGAGCAGCTGGTGTCAGATGGAGCTGCTCAAGAAAATGGATTTCTCTGCAAAATGAAGATCTGTGTTCTCCAGGTGTCTCTGTTTCCGGCCTTGCTGTGGGCCTCTGAGTGGCCCTGGCCTTACGATGCTTGGGGACTGGGACCGACATGATTGTGTCCCCATTATGTGCCTCATCATGACTTTGCAGCAGGCAGTGTTGTGTAGCCCAGTGGTTAGAGCAAAGGACCCAGGGCTCCTTGGTTTTAGTCCTCCGCATCCTGTGGGACTGGAGAACCTAAAATCTACTAGCTGGGACCCCACGAGGCTCTGGTGTGTGCAAGAGGAATGGGGAGAGGAATGTCTTTCTCCTTCTCGGTTAGGGCCACATCAGCGAGGATTTGTCTTTGTCTCTTCTTTTTTGCTTCTCACTTGTGTGCAGCCCCCAACTGACGTTTCTGTGGTCAGTGGCCCCCGCCCCAGAAAAAGTTCTCCCTCCTAATCCTTCAAAAATAAAAGGGGTTAACACACATTGTGCATCCGGGTCACATTCCTTCCCCTGACCTGTAGCTCTTGCACTCCTTCCTAGCCCACTCCCTGCAGGGTCTGGCTGCACAGGCCAGCTGTCTGCGTGGGGGGTGCAAGGGCTTTCCCTTTGCCCCAAGGAAGCCTACAGGAGCTGCCGACTCCCTGCAGCTCTGGGTCACTCATTCTGTCCCCGAAGACCGTGCTGGTCTCCCATGTTTCCGGCTCCCTGCTTGGCGCTGCGAGCATTCCTTCCTAAGCTCCTGCTGGGCTCACATGGCTCAGCATGTCGACACTGCAGTTTGGTGGAACTGTAGCGGGGTGGGAATGGCAGCACAAACATTAATCCACCTGGTGTGGGTGAGAATAGGAGCGGAGATGGAGCTGGCAGCCCCCTACAAGCCTGCTGGAGCCCCCGGTTGTGTTTTCGGGTTGCTAGCACATTGGTCCACACTGCTTCTTCATGATTATTGCTGCCTCTCCTCCCAACTCCTTCCTTTTCCTCACCCCTCCAGCAGTCCCTCAGCCCTCGGTGCATGCCCCTGCCTTTCCCTTTCCCTCTCGCTCCTCACCCTGGGCTTCAAGCTCTTGCTTTCCTTCAGCCAACACTCCCTTTCCCACCTGTCATCTCCATGTGCCTTTCCCAGCCCTCCCTAGGCACCCTGGTGCAAGGGGGCTTTCATCGGATCCCTACATGGTGGTAACGGGATATTCACATGGGGGTTTTCAATACCAAACGCCATAAATGCTCCAAAGCATCTTACATTGGGAAATGTCTTTGACAGCTCAACGCCTGAGCCAAGTCACCTGCCATGTGAACAGCAAAGGGGCTAAGAACAAAGCCCAGCAACACCTTGCCCAGGGTGGGGGTGGAGGGCTTAGTGCTGGGCCTAAAGACCCATGATGAAGTGAAATGGCTGCCCCAGGTCAGCTCCACACCTGCTCCATCTTGGGCATGACTTTGGTGCCCCCATTCACTATAGAGAAAAATGAGAAGCCCCGACTGAAATGTTGCCTGTATTTCCCTGGCATCCAAATGAATAACGTAAAAATAAACAAATCTTTTGATTGCTTTTTTTCTACTTTTCATTAAGCCTAACACCATTGTACCCTGCTATAGGGTAAACCGCCTGGTAGCTGACATTTTGAAATTGTAATAGTTTTAAGTTGTACACCAGGCCCGTATGCCGGAGGGGTGCGGAGGGTGCAAATGCCCCCACATAGTCATCTGAGTAAACGTGAGGCTGGGGGAGTGAGACCAGGGGAGTGGGGCTGGGCCGCCAGGGCGGGGCAACTACCAGCCCCTCCCACAGTTCGCACCGCCCCCCTCGCAGAAATTCCTCCATGCGGGCCTGGTAGCACTATAAACAGTTACATTTCAAGTTGCCACTGTCTTCCTCCCAAAGGAACTGGATCTTGGGAAGCTGTGAAAATCTATTCCTCGTGGGCACAGTGTCTTCAGGATCACGGCCTGTAGCTGTTGTGGGTCACTGACCCGCCGTCACTAAGCAGCAAGCAATACTCACTCAGCTGTGTGGCTGGCCAACACGGGGCTACTGAGAATGACTGACCTGCCAGGCCCCCCCAGGCAGCAAAACCTGGCCGCGCTCTTGTGAAGCTGCGCCGTGACACCTTCTCACTGTATTTACATACACCACCCTGCTCCGCAATGAGCAATAAATAATGTGACTGAGCTTCTGACAGGGCAGTGAGCCCTGCTTGACACGTACAATATTTGATACTTCCGTTTATAATAGATGATTTTTTTTTAAATAGAGAAAAAAAATTCACTTCTGTCTATTTTGGTGCCTGGTGCCCTAGACAAACAGCTGCTTTGCCCTGGGCATGAGTGCTTGGCCATTCGACAGCCATGTTGCTGCTGTGCTCTGCGCTGAGACGTGCCAGACTGGGCAGTAAGCTCCTGTCGCCCTGTGTGGATGGGGACTGCATAGTGGCCGCCTTCTGTCCTTGTTTCCTGCCATGCTGGTTGATCATCTAGTCTAATGCTGAGGCCACCCTGCTGGGACACCGGGGCCCTTGCTAGCCTTGCCACCCATAGCCACAGCCTGGGGAGAGAGATGCAAGCCTAGCCCAGAAGGGTCATGCCCTGTGTTCGAGAACAGCAAATAAAAGGGGACAGTGGGCAAGGGTGGATGCGAACAGGAGCAATGGGTAAGATGCCATTGCTGATTCGCCGCTGTTCCTGCTCTGGGAGGCAGGGGGAGGAGCAGGGACGGGGTGCAAATCAGGCCATTTGTGGCGCTCCGAAAGTGCTGGGAAGGAAGGGAGGAAGTGTGGGGCTCCCGTGCCCCAGTGCACAAGAGGAGCACGGGAGAGGGGGGCAGACAGGGGGTCCGTGGGCCACAGGTCACCCACCACTGCTCTAAAACATAAGTGCTGGACCTAGGGGTGCTGGGGAGGCTGCCACACCCCTGCCCAACTTGAAGCGCTTTCCATTCTGTACAGGGTTTGCAGTTTGGCTCTCAGCACCCTCACTACAAATTATTCCCCCCTTCCCCCCCCCCGGTCTAACAGGCTGGCTTCAGCTAGATGGGCTTGTAGACAGAGTAAGGGCATCTGATGAGAGCCTAACGGCTGCCTCCATCTGCACTGTCGGCATTTTCTGTGTGCGCCACATATCTGCTGGGAGGTATGTCAAGGAGACTGATAAAGAATATTTGGCCTTCGACCACATCGCTCATCCAAGAGCCTTGAAATGCTTTGCAACTGCAAGGGGGTCAAGTGAACATAAGCACCAAGGAGGGGTAGGAGGAGGAAAGACTGGACCTGGGTGAATCGTGTGCTGTGATTATTCCCTTAGCGTCCCTCTTTTGGGTTGCATTCGCTTTCTGTGGACGTTCAAGTGAGGACTAAACAGCTAAACTTGGTGCGAATGAGTATTTGTGTTGGTGTCACTCTCAGGGGCGTGTGTGGGACAGACCCCTCTGCCGACATAACAGAGTTAGGCAAAGCACCTGCCGGGGCACCCGCCTCCTTTTATTCCTTGAGTGATTTCGGCTCTGGAAGCCCCTAAAGTCAGTCTCCTGCGTGGGCCAGGATGGCAGCAGTCACAGAAAGGCAAAGCCCACTGTGTGTGTGTTTGGGGAGGGGGGGGGTTACAGGTCCTCCTTTGCACTGGGACACTCACTCACAGTGGATTACACTTGCATTCTTGCTTAGCGGGCAAATGGAAACCACATGGGCTGGTCTGCCCAGCTGTAACTAACGTAATCCAGTGCTTGATCGGGGCCTGAGCTGAGCCCCGGCACCTCCTTCCTTGGTGTTATGAATGTAAAAAACATGGCGTGAGCCCTAGCATGGCTTTCATTACCTACGACGCCCTGATGTAATCCAAGCTGAATTCTGAGCTGGTGCAGTGCAGTGTTCAGGGTCTCCAGCCAGGGAAACTTTCTAATAAAGTGGATGGACTCATAGTCTCCAGCTATTCCCCCTGCAGCAAACAAAAGGGGGCAGATATTCCAGACGAGTGATTTGTTCTGCCCCAGGGACTAGTGTGATCGATGGGAGTAAAAAGGGGAAGGGTTAAGCATGGGGAAAACCTAGTCTCTTAGGACACTTCCTGGCCGTTTGACCTATTGGAGTCTGGGACATTCTCCGAGGGAAGAAATGGAATCAGCAGTACTTGGCATTTTGAGCAGTTAATTGACCAACTTGCTGGCAAATCACTATGAATTGCCGGCGATCAGACTTGGAGGGGAGATCTGGTGCTCTGGAATGCAAGACTTTTCCTCTGATTCTGGAGAGAAGAGAAACTGAAGTCTGGCGAGGTGCCAGAGCTGGGTGTACAGAACCCAGGAGCCGTATGCACCTTGCGCCCAGTACCATTTCTACAGGCCAGCGGGGCCTGCACAGAGGCCCGCGCCAGACACAAAGCCCTGACAGACGGATCTGGCTTTTCATTGCTTGCAGCCCCAGGAGCTCTGCTCATGAGCCCTCAGCTTCTCTCTCTGTCAGGTTTGTGGCTGACCGCAGCCTGCAGGAGTGGTTTATCTAGAGACAGAGCACATCCACTTCCCCAGCTGCTGAGTCAGGCTGTTCCCTTTGCTTGCCTCACTGCTCGGTACATTGTGTCCCAGCTCTGCTGTGCTGGCACCTCGCCCAGCTCACATCAGCTTCTCACTCTTGTTTGTGTTCTCATCTTGCACTGAGGGCTGGTTTGCAGCTCAACAACCCTCCCTTACCCACCCACCCCTCCTCAGCGCCAAAGGGATAGGGAGAGAGCGAGAGGAGGAGTGAGTAGGCGGGCTAGTGGGGGGCACCTCTGACTTGGTGGGGGTGCGGGGCTGAAGAAGTGACTCAAAAATGAATGGCCAGTTTCATAAGAGATTAACTGGGGTCATCTGTACACCGAGTACATCTAATTGCTGTATGTATTTTCCCCCTGCGTCTCCTATCAGGCTAGCCAGCCAAATAACATGAGACCCAGTATGCAGAGATGACACACGAGTACGTAATACTCTCATGGGAGACGTATCTCTGCTACACGCTCAAGATATTAGTCAGTGAAATGTAAATACTTCCCAAGGACCCTGGATCAAATAAAAATCTCTGCGCCTCTTCCCTGTGTCCTCTCCCCACGAGGGGATTTGGCCCTTAGCCCTTGACGTGGGCTAGCTAGCATCACTGGCCATTCAAACGTTGTTCTAATGACCCTGGTGCTGCAGTGTAAAATGTCACGTAACCATCCAGCCCACACACAATAACTAAAGGCTCCGGGTGCAGATGGAGCGTGGCTCCAGGGAGCCTATGGATTAGTTAGCTGCTATGAGTCTGTTGGGGTGCTTGGAAAAGTCTGGGCTTGCCCTCTGACTGTGCTAGCAGTGCTGGTCATGGCAGTCCCCCGGGTGTTGTAGTGGAGGAATTCGACCAATCGTACAGACCACCTGAAAGTCCCCATGGAGATCGGGCGCCCATCATGCTAGGTGCTATCCATACCCCTAGGTTTCTATGACATGGCCCAGTCTGCTCTACCAGGCAGTGTCAGGGTTAATTACCCACTTACCCTAGTTCAAGTGTTTGGACTGGAAGGACTGCCCCTCCACAGGAACCTGGGAGCCCCCCTTCCCTCCCGCTCAGAAACGGGATTTCACTTCTTCAGGAACTGAAAGACATAGTTTATGGGGCGGGAGTTGCCCAGCCAGCTGTTCCCTGGGACCCAGTCCTGTTTGCAATCTAACTAGACATGACAGAGCAAGAAAGCATTTCCCCCATTTTACAGATGGGGGAACTGAGGTGCTCGAGAGGCTAAAGACCAGGTTTTCAAAGAATCTCAGCACACTGGATGCTGAGCCCTTGAAAACATGTCCCTGGACTCTCTGAAAACCTGGTCTCATAGGACTTGTCCAAGGTCATACAAAGAGTCAGTGGCAGAGACTGAATTAAATCCAGGTCTTTTGAGTCGAAACTCAGTGCCTCAACCTTAAGGCCAAACTCCCTCTCAGAAGCTCTACTGAGTCCAGAATGTTGCTGGCTCTGTTTGGAAAATCATATTTATTCTCAAAGCTCTGTCTCTTAGATGGGATTGTACAGAAGAACTGACTCAGACTATAGAGCAGCTTGGAGACCCATGCAGAATGTGTGACTGAAGATGCTGTTAGGTTAGAAACCATCTTAAAAGGAGCCCACCCACTGCGAGTTAGGACAGGATGCTCTCACTGGTGCATGCAGCTGCCCCGTGGATTCATTCTCAGCTGGGAATTTCCTGACTGTACCAGATTAAAACAAATCTGAGCCTTATTTTCCACACCTGTTGGGGGGACCATCCAGAGGTAAATAGCACCCTCTTCAGAGGAGGGAGGTTATTTGATCTGGGACAACAAGCTGTAAAATGGGCAGGTAAGCACCAGTTTCAGGGGGCTTCATGAATGAAAGTCAAGTGCTTTGAGCTACTGGCTCATCCTGTATGCCGGATTCTGTAAGGTGTTTAGCACCCCATGCTCCTTTCGAAGCAAGAAGTGTAGAGAGTTTCCAAGGACCTGGCCCTAGCCTGGACCACAGAAGTATGCACTTAGTGTTAGTCACGGGAGTAATCCCGTTACTTTCTAGGCACCTGCATTTGCAGGGCCTAAATCACAAGACCATTGGCAATGGGGCAAAGTCAGCATGAAGTGGCTGGTATATGCATAGGTGCTGGAACTAACCCCTGACTTGAAATGGTTTCCATTCTCTCCAGGATTTACAGGGGGGTTCAGTGGCTCACAGAACCCCACTATACAAATTATTCCAGCACCCTTGGGTATGTGGCTAGCTTGGAAGAGTGTGAATAAAATGTGGCCCTATCTTGATGGGCAGGGAATCTTTTTGCCTCATCCCACTGCACCCCGACCATACCAACCCCAGGGTCATCCCGAGGGGGGCACAGGGCCTCAGGCAACCCCCTGCTACAGGCCTAGACCCTCCCCCTACCCCACCGTCGTCCAAGTCCCGCCCCTGCTCCACCTTGCCGCCTCCCCAAGCCCCTCCTCCAGGGGCCTGACATGGGGCAGCAGCAGGGTTTTCCTCCCCACACTGACTATGTGGGCAGTGGAAACCAGAGCAGCCCGGCAGCCTGCACTACCTTCCCAGCCTGCTGTGCACCACTTCTCTGCAGGCGGCAGAAATCAAAGCACCCTGGGGCAGGGCACTGCTTCTCACACCACCTAGAAGCTGCCCACACCGGGAGGGCGACGTGGTGGGGTGGAGCCCACATGGTCAGTGGAGGCGGGGAGGCGACTCCGGCTGCTGCTGCTGCACCAGCCTCCATAATCCCCTGGTCCCTCCCATCCATAGGACTGTTGGGGCCCCACTGTAGGGGCCTCAAAAGTGCAGGGCCTGGAGTGGCTGTCCCAATTCATCCTGCTCTGCCAACCCCACCAGCAGCAGCTTGCCACAGGAGACCCTGTCGTGGCCGAGCCTGCCGACCAACACTGAACTGGGAAAGGGGCGGCAGGAGAACAGGCTGTGAAAATGTGTTTTCCCAGCTGCCAGACCCCAGAGCGCTAAAGGAGGGTGCCGTGCTAGTGGCCAGCATGCTGTGGCCCACTGCCATGGTACAGTGCAGGGTGCTGCCCTATCGTCTCACTGCAGCTATCAGCAGGAAAACTTCCCCCCCCCCCTCCAATTCCCAAGTCACGACCCGGGAGGAGGTTGGTACAGTTTGTTACGCTCAGGCCGGAATGTACTTTGTGTTACAAATGGCCTCAGGCCAGGGTTCAGAAGCTGGGCTTTATTTATACTTCCCTACTCCAGGCGCAGCTACATCCTGCTGTCAGTTACTTCTGCTTTTATCTGCAAGGGGGACGACCCTATCTTAAAAAGCCATTCATACCATTTAATGCATGGAAATAGGCATGTACCCTGCCTGCCTGCTCTCCAAGCTGCCAACTCGCAATTAATTTACAGACTTGTAAATTTTTTACAAGGACATTTATAAAACAGAGCCAGATAATCTAGGAAAATATTTTGCCCTTTCATCTGGTGGAAGTTGTTAGAGAGGAAGCACTGTCTAGTGAGTAAGAATATGGGTGAGATCAGTCTCCTAGCTCTGTTAGCGACTCTGCATAATCCTAAATTTCTTAACCAGTTTGTGATTCACTTTCCTACAAGGAGATTGTGTCCAATTCATTGCACTAAGAGCCTCCGGTGCAAAGGCAAAATAGCTTCTTGAGACTAGATTTAGGAAAATCTTGGTCCTGGGTTCACTGAAGTCAGTAGGAGCTGGCTCCTCCCGTGAACAGTCGCAGCTCACGCCTCATTTTCCCAGCTATGAGGTAGGCACGGAATTTATTTGGAGAACTAAAACCTGCACGAAGGAATCTATGGAACGTTGAGATAACAAAGTTCAACCTCGTGTGAGCGCCCTCCGCATGGGCTCCGGATTTATTGCCCTTGTCTCACAACTGAAACTTCATCACCAGAAAAGTGAGCCAGTCAAAAGAAAAGAGAATATTGCACCCAGTGCAAGGGTACCTAGGAGTTCACAGTCATCATTGCCTCATGGACTAGAGCCTGTGAGTGGAAATGGAACTCTGACCTCTTACTTCACCGATTCAGGCTATAGCTACTTGAACTGGAAGGAAGATACCAGTGTGCTCGTAGTACCTCGTGCCTAGGATACGATCTTGCAGCTGTGATCCTCTCCAGCAGCGGGCAGCGGCGGCACACAGATACTAACCAACTCCTTACACTGGTGCCAACAGAGATTTTGGGGGGGCGGTGGGCCGGGGTTGCTCTTGGCACTTGAGCTTATGTGACTCAGCGCTTTCTTCTGAGTGATCACGCAGCGGCTAGAAGCGTTTCTCACCTTGAATAAAGCTGATGCCAATTGGCTATTAAACACCCTGGCCCTGCTCTGCTTCTTCCCGCAAACTCCCATTGAAGTCAGGCCTATGAAGGGGAGGGAGGGAGATCTTGGAAGCAGGCAGACTGCAGGAAGAAGTACCAGTTTTTGCAGAGCTTGTACTGTTAAGCTTTGTCTAAGCTAGCACATTCTGTACCAGCACTGACAACAGCTAAGTATTAGCATGAATGGGGCTGCACCATTTTAGGTAGTGTCAAGAAGAGCTGCCCCAAACAGGTGGTCTTGACATGTCATTGAAAATGGTTTAAGTGCTCCGATAGACAGGGATAAAACCCTTGTCATCACTGTGCAGCCTCGCCCATGGCTGACAGCTAGTACAGAATGTGCTTCGCAGCAGGCAGGCAATTGTGTAATATGGAGACCCAGCGAGCAGTAAACACTGCGTAGTCCCACTGGGTTAGACCCAGGTTCACACAAGCAGTTCTGCTGCCGTTCAGTGGCCACTCCCACAGTTGACCGGGACACGTGAAGGATTCTAGTGCAACCAGAACTCTTTCCCATACCCCTCTGCAGGTTAAAATGTGGCATGTGTAATGGCAGCCTTGGAGCAAATATATTTAGAAAATGTAAGAAAAAGGAAGGAGGAAAAGGAATCAGTGAAACAACACCTTGTGCTGGCTGGACAAGAGACTCCTACTCTACCAACAGAAAGCAATCGAGTTCCAGGATTTAAATCCAAAAGGCACTTCGTAAACAGGCAATGCAGCTTCCAAAAAATGCTTATCTCCTCATCATATGCAACAATGCAAACATCAAAGGATGCCTGAGGACTGGCTGATAAATCCTCAGCTATTTGGCACTTCCAGACTGGGTGATCAGAGCTTGTTTACTTTGCTGGTTTAACATGGCTCTTACTATGGGGCTCAAACCAGCTACCTTCAGAGGCACCAGTACTAAGATCTAAACCCTCTCTGAGGGTGTCACCACACAAATCCAAGTCCTACTTTTGAGTTCCTTTTCCCCTTCCCTCCCAGCAAGTGGATACTGAGGAATGAAAACTTTGCATGGCAAACATGACTCAAAACTGACCAGGGCAAGGTGAGGGGGGATACCAAAAGGAAGCCTATTTGTTTTTAATCTAAGATGTGCTGGAGGGATTTGCTGGTGATGTGGCTTTGTAGCCTTAAAGCAGCATAGTAGGGACTTCTTTTTCTTCTCGATCTCAAGTGGTTAAGGCAGATAACACAATCTATTTTTAGAATGAAACACAGATGAATAAAAATATCTTTTACCTCCACTTTTACGTCACATCAGATGCTGCTGAGATTCTCAATGCTGCCAAGAATTCTATCTATGTCAAAATGGAGTGAGGTCTTACAAATGGGGCTTAGCTCTGCAACAAACTGATATGTCTAATCCTGAACTTGTCCTCAGGACCTCTCCCAGCACCCTCTATTCCCTGATGGGAGTCAACCAGGACAGCTTTGCCTCATATAGTCAGTCTCAGGTAGTACATTGGGGCCAGTGTCCCATTTAGGCAGAACAGCCAGTTCCTATGAGAGCAAAGTATTAGGAGATTATGTGTGCTGTCATGCTTGGGAGGAAGAGAGGTTTTCCTCTAGCTGTGGTGCTGTAGTTCATGGTGGAGGGTAGGGATGTAAAAACCCATTAAAAAGTTAATTAGTTAAACAATATCATTTTAATAGTTTAACCAGTTAACCGGCCCAGCTGGAAGCTGCTCCCACCCGCCCATCTTGGCCTGCTGCACTACAGCTGGGGTCCTGGGCTCATGCAGGGCCGGCTGTGGCTGGGGTCCTTCCAGCTGGGCCACCATAGGCTTGGGGCTGCTCCTGCCACCCCACCCTCTGGTTAACTGGTTACCAGGTAAGCATGCTGGTAAGCTTACCAGGTAACTAATTAACCTTTTACATCCCTAGTGGACAGAGTTTGTGGGACCCAAGGAGGCACACTGACAGCGGGGCCTGGTCCTGCATAAATGTGTTGTCACGGTGACGGCATTCTCATACAGCACAGGGCCCTGAAGGTGCAGGACCTTGACCTAAGCCCAGGCCTGACGGATGGACTTTGCCCCCTCTGCTAAAGCAAGTCAGCTCCTAGGCCAACGTCCTCCTGCCCCTCTGGGTCCTGCTCGCAGCCTGTCCTGCAGCTCTGGGGTCCATGCTTGCCCGGCTCTGAACCCCTTCCCCCCCCTCATGTGCCACTGGCCGGGTAGGCTCTGCCTGGCATTTTGCTGAGGGTCCTCTGGCCATTTTGGCCCGGTCACCCGGGAACGAAGCTGCCCGCGTGCCCCAGTCAAGCCTGCCGCCAAAGCCTGCCTCCGCTTTGACCCTCCACCCTGACAGGGGCCAACCAAGCAGCCCAGCTGTGTAGCCGCCTCCCCTGGCAGCAGTGCAATGGTCTGGAAAGCGGCGTGAGCCAGCACCACCACCACCAGCCCAGGACAATAGCCCTAGGCCCAGGGGAAGGGGATTGTGCAGAGAAGGGCCGGCCAAAGGATTTGTGGGGCCCGGCTGAGCATAATTGCGACATCACAGCACCGGGCCCTGAAGGCGCAGGGCCCATGGCAACTGCCCTGCTCGCCTTGCCCTAAAGCCCAGCCTGCTAGTGGAGGGGTGACATGGAGCAGTTGTTAGCGCAAAGGCCCACCCTGACTGCAGCACATGCTTCCGCAGGAAAACTCTCGGAGGGTGAAATTTTCTGAATTCCCACCCCGTTCAGAGGGCTGGTGTTAAGGATTCACAATAGGGACCAGCTTTTCAAAGCAGCTCAGGGTCCAACATGTTGGCTCTTCAGACAATCTGTCCCACCCTGTCTAAGGGATGGAGGGGAGACAGCATCACCTAACAAAGCTGTTGCTCTGAGATCTACAGGATTTCCCTGCACATCTTGGTGCAGCAATGGAAGCCTGGGAGCATGCTCCCGAAATGGCCAGCCTTTCTGCATTACTACCCCAGGCTTCCCCTTCCTACGTCATGTAGCTCATCTCTGAGCTGCTATAATCCCCACCCTTGCACATGGGCCAAAACCCTACCAACTGGCTTTGGAGCAGGAAGTTTTAATGCTGCTGGGGTCAGAACTAATTTCCATTGAGACTTCTTAAGGGTGTTACTGTCTCTGATGCTGATTAGTTGGGTTCCTCACCTCTGCCTCCCCCTTTGCTTAACAGAGCCCTGACCACTTGGTATTCACATTCCAGGCTTGCATGGACAGAGGTTGTTATTCCTTTCTCCCCTTACACATTTGCCTGATGTCTTTGGTGATCTTGGTGCATGTTTCACCTGAGTTGGTCCTAAATTTCTAAAAGCTATGCTGGAGCTCCAAAGGTACCGTAGCACAGAGATCTGCAGTGTATAATGAGAAGCCGGGGGTGGAACATATTGTCCAGATGACTCAACCATGTGTAATGTGCATGGCATACAGAATATCATTGCTAGTTTAGATGTCCAGTGTTACTAATGGGACCTAGACTAACAATAAAGGAGCAGGGCCTGGCTGCGCTCTTTCTTGACACAACATACTGCATGTCATTTCCCATTATACATAGTCTCTTTTCCACACATTGTATCAGTCAGCTGAGGTACCTCATGGACCTGCTGGCAAGGGCTGAAAGTTGTGCCAAACTGGCTAGTAAAGTTAGGCTCTGTCAGACGTTCAGAAGAAGCAGCTTTCAGTGATAGAGATTCTTCTCCTCCAGATTCCGAGACTCAGCCCCTAGCCATACAGGCTGAGCAATGGGGGTCAATGTTTCCTCTAATTTTTTCCACATTTGTGCAGAATAAATTTTGTTATGTGCACCAAGGCATGTGTGGATGTGCACCACCAGCAGAAACAAATGCTGCTGGCTGTGGGCACTCTGCTCATCAGCTTGATGGAGCCTGAATCTCTCCTGGGTAGCTGCTCAAGTGCTCAGCCTTAGGGAACACTGATGGTGGTTGACTTGAGCACACAAGCTCGTGACCTGCAATGGCAACTCACGAGGGAAGCAATGTAACTATGACCGAGTCCCTACAGGGTGCTGACATGAGATGGATGATGGGGTGGTAACTTGTGTCATCGCAGGCATTTTGCTCTACTCAGTCCAAAGAAACACATGCACACCTCACTGCCACCAAGAAGCTCTGAACAACATCCTTATTAATAATAAATACTGCTATGCAATAGCTAGAACTACCTTATTTTTTCTCCAAAGCCATCTATTGACAGAGCAGCTATACATCTATACATATTCCTGGGTACTTGTAGCTATATGAAACTGACAAATTGCATTATCCGTGTCCTCATACAAATATCCAATGTACATTCTTACCCCTTGTTTTCCTGTGATTAACATTAAGTAACTTTTGCATAGCAAATACTAGAAGCTACAGTAAGTTTAAAATTATATTAAGGCTATATCCTAAACAGCCCAAGCCAGGAAATTGAGGCTTACACAACTGGCAATCTCTGCTCAAGAGAGGCCCAGCACTGGAATAACAGGGTATTTGTGTTACGATTGAGGTGCTTTGGAGTCGAATGTGTTGTTGAGGCTCAGGATTGGAGTAGCAGAGGCTGCTGCTGGTCATGACTCAGTGCACTGGGAGAACTGAAGAGAGGGGGTTGGGCAGGACTGAAAACTGTGGTTAACATAACAGGGGGCCCACTGCCAGAGCTTTCTGTGAATCCAAGATTGGAGTGGTAAGCATTACTACTGGTCAAGGAAACGGTGTGTTGGCAGATCTCTCCAGAGAAGCCTGTCAGCCATATACCTAGCTGAAGTTGGTGCCATTAAGACTTCACTTACTCATCTGCTCCAAATTCACTTATGAAAGCCTAAGGAGGGAAAAACAAGCAATCTGAGGCTTCTGTTTTGCTTGAAAGTCAACCACTTTAGCATAAGCATTGCAGAGGTCTCGGAACATTGTGATCTTACATAACGTATGTGCTGCAATACCCTGGCACAAATAGGGTGAATCAAGGACAGAGTGGCTGCCTTAACTGTGAATTTCCTGGCTGTTGTGAGTTTATGTCAGTCTCACTGTTATTTTAATGTGTTTTTTCAAATGTAATATCCTTTTTTAATGGTACTATAAACTAAAGGGAGGAAGAAATAGGAGTAAAATGGACACTGTATCTGTCTTTAAAGTTGCTAGTATCTGGTAAGGAATGTCTTCTGGATTCTAGAGATCTTTTTGAAAACAAATTCCATTGCCCTCTTGCCAAGAGATTGTAAAAAAAACCAATGCAGCTACCATTTCTGTGGTACAACATTAAACCAATGTGTGATCTCCTCCTGCTGGAACTAGTAGTATCTAGGATAAAAAGTTGAGAGCTCTAGAATCTCATGAACAAAAATAAATAAAAATAAAGGGATCAGAATGTGTTTTGGGGGGGGGGGCAGGTTGTATTAGAAACTAGATTTACCCAGTGTTGCTCGGATCCTTAACTCAATTCATTTTTGTTCTTTGGAAAATGCAATGAAAATGCTTCATTTAAATCATTGCTCTGGGGTGGGGCTGAGGTGAGAGGTTCAGAAGGCAGGCTGGCCCAAGGAGAGAGGACTACCCCAGCTCTCTCACCACAGCAATTTGGGGCTAGTTGAGAAGCACCTCTCCATGGCCACTGCAGCTCCAGTGGGCACAGCTGGCAGAGAAGTGCATGACCCCCCACTGGAGCAAGTCCAGGTTCATCTATCCCCTGTACTTGACAGAGTGAGAATGTAGCTAACTGTTCACTTTCCCCTCACTCCCTGAGGAAGGCAAACAGCCAGCAATGTCCCCATATGAATCAGAGCAGAGCTTCAATTCCCCCACCCTCCCTAACGGATGCCTGGGGGTGGGAGGCTCGGGGCTGGGGCAGTCCTGGCCGTGGAAGGGGACACGCTCCCAGCCAGCCAGCCCCTTTCACCTGCCTCGTAATTCTGACTCTTTTTTGTATGGTTTTCTGAGAAGAATCCCATTCCAGGCACAGCTCATTTTCCTGGCACAAATAAACACTTGCCTTGCTTTAAGCTATGATAAGAGAAAGCTGTGTACTGAATTTGGTGGTCCCAGCTCTGACTTTTTAGGAGGAGTTCTTGAACAAACAAACAACCTCTCTCGAACATATGTTAGACACATAACTGCTTATTAAATGGAAAAACTAAAACTTCTTGGGACATGTTTATCTTTCAATCTTCTAGAAAATGTTTAAATTCAAAGTAGAAATCATAATGGCAAACTTTCTTCTCTCAGGGTATGTCTACACAGCAAAGTTATTTCGAAATAACAGCCGTTATTTCGAAATAACTTTCCTAGCATCTATACAAGCCAACTGCTATTTTGAAATTAATTCAAAATAGCAGAGGGCTTATTTCAAAATTGGTAAACCTCATTCCACAAGGAATAGCGCCAATTTCGAAATTGCCTCCAGCCCTTCCCAGGGTGCCCTGCTGGCCACCCTGGCCACAAGGTAACTTCTGAACTGATGCCCTGCCAGAACCAGTTCCGGCTGGCCTTAAATGCGATTCAGCGTCCAATCAGTGTGAACGCGCTATTTTGAAATAGCAAAAAGCTATTTCAAAATGCATTTTGTGTGTAGATGTGTTATTTTGAAATAAGATATTTCAAAATAACTATTTTGAAATTAGATATTTCAAAATAATGCTGTAGTGTAGACATACCCTTATCTATTGCATGTCCTCAATAGCCATAAAATTCAGTAAGATCCCTATTTTCCCTATATTTTAAAGGTGGAAAAACGCTGTTAAAGTGAGTGAACTAGCTAGCTGATCACTCAGCTTCAAGTTAAAGTCCTTATTTCCAGTATGTTCTTTCCAGTATGCTCTAAAAATGCAAAAACCTAACATAATTCAACATTGTATCAAGGAACAGAAGTGCTAAGGAAGAGTTTGATATAGATTATAAATCCATTGACAGTTAAGCACATTCCTTGATCATCTATTGTAAAATAGCTGGATCAAATGCAGATGTATAAGAACTAGTATTCCTGAAAAACATAAAAATGCCTTATTTCATATTTCTACAGCATTCAAGACAATACTGTCCTGTATCATAGACTCATAGAATGCTAGAACTAGAAGGGATCTTCAGAGATCATAAAGTCCAGTCCCCTGCCCTCACGGCAGGACCAAGCACTGTTTAGAATGATCATCCCTGACAGGTGTCTGTCCAACCTGCTCTGAAATATCTCCAGTGATCTCCACAACCTCCCTAGGCAATTTATTCCAGTTTTTAACCACCCTGACAGCTAGGAAGTTTTTCCTACCTAAACCTCCCGTGCTGCAATTTAAGCCCACTGTTTCTTGTCCTATCCTCAGAAGCCAAGGAGAACAATTTTTCTCCCTCCTCCTTGTAACACCCTTTTAGATACTTGAAAACCGCTATCATGTCCCCTCTCAATCTTCTCTTTTCTAAACTAAACAAGTCCAATTCTTTCAGTCACCCCTCAGACCTCATGTTCTCTAGACCGTTAATCATTTTTGTTGCTTGTCTCTGGACCCTCTCCAATTTCTTCACATCTTTCTTGAAACTGGTGCCCAGAACTGGACACAATGCTCCAGCTGAGGGCTAACCAGTGCAGAGTAGAGAGGAAGAATGACATCTCGTGTCTTGCTCACAACACTCCTGTTAATGCATCTCAGAATCATGTTTGCTTTTTTTGCAATGGTGCAAATCTGATTCTGGTTATGGCTTCTGGGTACTGATTGTAATACAAATAGAGACATATTTTCAAAAGTCATCAGGGTCAGATTTTGAACTGTTTACCACCCACAAATGGGGGTCAAATTTCTGAGATTTCAACTTGTTAGATGCACAGGCTTGATTGAAAATTTGGCTACCTAATTTGGTGCCTAACGCTAGATCTACAGTGCAAGGGTAAGTTGGAAAAAGAAACACAATTTGTGATATGCAAATTGCATATCTTTTTCTGCTTTACTGTCAAAAGAGGCTTTTCTGAAATTTGGCACGTCTACATGGCGCCAAATTTCAGAAAAAAAGTGCTTTTTTGACACATCCCTTATTCCTCATAAAACAAGGTTTACAGGGATGGCAAAAGAGCACGTACACTTTTTCAAAAACATTTACGAAAAAGTGGATGCGTTCCTTGGACGTGGCAGTCTAGACATAGCCTAAGTGAGAGCAGAGCTGTCTTGAAAATCTGACCCCAGTGGTGGGTGCTGAGTCCTTCTGAGAAGTCTGGCCATAGTGGCTCCATGAAATATTTCTTATCTAGGTCCTTTCTGCAGTATGTTTTATGCAAACAGGGCAGCATTTGTGCTACTTACTGCAGGAAAACCTGAAAATGAAACTGACAAGATAGACAAGTAAACTAGGCTAGTTTCATTGTCCAAGCTGAGTGATACCAAGAGGTAAACCAGGTTCAACAGTACTGAAAAAGAGAGTTTTAAAAAACCTTTTTTTCTAATCTAAGGTGGCTCTCCTGCACCAACTGAGCTTTTCAAATGAATACTCTTCATTTTTAAACCAAACAAATATACTTTATTTTTAAAGCAAACAATATCTGTCCTAATTATTACAAACATGTCTGCTCTGAAACAATTCCTTTCTCTCATTACCTTTCAGATACTCACCACGGATCTATTTCTCCAGTACACAATTTTTAAAAGTCAAGGAAAAATATGTGTTCAGATAATGGTGCTAGTCTAATATTAAACCCACAATAACAAGGGGAATTAAGAATGCAATGGTAGTGTTTAACTCCATTCTCATCACCACTGCTGTGTCTCTACACTGTGTATACAACATGCCATATGTGCTGCAAAAACCAGACGCACACAAAGAGGTGGGTTGAGGAGAGAGGTTTTGCTTTAAAAGGCTGGGGGGGGGGCATTTACAGGATTCTGCAGGCCTTAAATTTGGCCCCTTGTTCATCATCTTTGTGTGAATAAGGGAGAGTTAAGCAGGACTCTGTTTCCCCTCTCCCTCCATCCCAGGTCATGGAGCGGCTGCTACAACAGTTCAAACAAGCATCCCAGTTTTTCAGAAGGGCCAGCTCAGCCTCTGAGCTTCTTTAAAACCTGGTCATCAAGAGAGCTGCTGTGTCCCCAGCCTCTTTTCCCAAACCAGAAATCTAGGCCAGCAAAGCCAGGTAGAGAGGAGTTTGTTTACCTAAGCACCCGCTTCCCCAAAGAATGGCAGCAAAAGGCAGCAGTGTGCATTTGTACGTACATATGGAGGGCCGAGAAAAGCCGGGGAATGAAAGCCACCAATCTGTTTCTTGCCTCTCGCCCCAGCGAAAAGACCTTGCTTAAAGGGACAGGGCCACTTAGTTGAGCAAAGCGAAAGGAAATAACGACCAAGGAATCGCGGGTTCTCTACCTGCTGCTGATTCCTTTGCCCTCTTGTCGGGACTTACAATGTGCATGAGAACGAAATGCAGCAAATGCTTTTCTTCCTACTGTTGCTGCCTCCACGACCCAAACAAACCCGGGGGGGGGGGGCGAAATTGACTAGACAGTGGAAAAAGCTTGCAACGGAGTATGCGCACGAGCTGCCATCCTGTACAAAGGATGAAAAATCACTTCTCCAGCTGCAGGAACCTGAGGCGTTACAAGGACTAACGCCGGGCTGTCAGACTCGCGGCTCTGAGCACTGCCTATGTGCCTGGGATTGTTTGGGGGACTCTGAGTAACGCAGTGGGCTCGGCTGCACTCCTGCTCCCCAGAGATGGAAGTTGCGCTGAGCTTCCGGGCAACTTTCCAGTCCTAGTTCCCAGGAAGGTCCTAGCTTTGCCCCGAACCAGTCGTGCTCGCCACTCCCAGTGTCCTCGGGCAGCGCTAGAGCTGCCCGTGACATTCCGGCTCGGAGCGGGGAGCGGCTCTGCTGCTCAGCCAGCCGCGGGGCGGGTCGATGGCCGCGGCGTCCAGTCCCTTCGCTTTCATTTGGGTCGCCTGCCGCCTTCGCGATGGGCCGGGTTTCCGCTGCACTGTTCAGTGCCGCTTTGGGCTGCTCTTGCCTTTGGGGTGGCGGGCTGCCTCGGGCCTGTGGGGTATCACTGACGGGTTGGGGGTGGCAGGGGAGCGGTGGGAATTCTTTGACAGATTGGGGGACGGCACAGCAACGGGGGGAGTTGCAGTTGTACTGATGGTGGGGGGGGGGTACACCTGGAGGTGAAGGGGTGCCCTGAGGGCTTGGGGGTTCCATTGACGGTTTGGGAGCCCTGAACAGGGGCTGAGGGGTTGCACTGACCGTTTGGGGGCGGTGCACGGGAACTGGGTTGCACCGAGGATTTGGAGGTTGCACTGACGGTTTGAGGGCGGTGCACGGGAACTGGGTTGCACTGAGGATTTGGGGAGTTGCAGTGACAGTTAGGGGGCGTTGCACTGGGGTTGAGGCGTTGCACTGTGGTTGGGGGGGGGTTGCACTGACGGTTTGGGATCGTTGCCCTGGGGCTGAGGGGTTGCACTGAGATTTTGGGGGGTTGCACTGACAGGGCGCATTGCACCGGGTCTGAGGCGTTGCACTGAGGTTTGGAGGGGTTGCACAGGGGCCGCGGCGTTGCATTGAGGATTTGAGGGGCTGCACTGACTTTCTCCGGCGCTCCCCGCTCTTTGCAAAAAGCTTGAAGCTGTGCTCTGCTCCCGGCAGGGGGCGGGCCGAAGCTGCCTCATTTACATGCAGGGAGGAGAAGTAGCCAGTGAAGAAGCGGCTCGAGCGCCCTTGACATAGACGGGAAGGCGCAGCGACCAATGGGCGCTCCGAAGGGCGGGACCTAGCTGGAAGGCGGGGGACTCGGGCCGGCTCCGGCCGGGCGCCTGGTGCCAGTTGTAGCCGGGTAGCGCGGCGGCGGGAGCCAGCGGAGCTGCAGGTAGGCGCCCCCGGGGGGGTGGCGGGACCGCGGCTCAGAGGGTGGTGAGTCCCCCCCCCCCTCCGTCCGCTTCAGGGGGCAATCCCCGCGAGGGGGCGCGAGGCTCCAGCCCCCTTTATAGTCAGGGACTGGCCCCCTCCCCTGGGCCGGTCCACCCATGAGCAGCTCCCCCTCATATTGAGAGGCAGACACCCCCCCCCCCGTGCATCTTTCTGGGTAACTTTGGGTCCATGTCCCAGTCCTGCCCCCTGCTTCCTCCTTCCCCTGCCCCCTAAACCCACCTTCCTCTGAACCCCTACACTCCCACACCGCCCCCCGTTGAATCACTAATGCCTGGGTGGATGTTAGGGGGCTCCAAAAGGAACATTTTGGGAGTGTGGGTGGGTTTTTTTTGGGGGGGGGGAGGAGAAGAAGAATTACACCCCCTCGAATAGGGAAAGTTTTAAAAATGGGATGGTGTCATTTTAATTTTGCTGAGAGGGGGGAATATAATTCTTCCCCCCCCCCCCCCCCAATAGCCAGCAATATAGAGACCCTGGTTTAGGAGGTGATGAAGAGCTGTGGAAGGAAATGCTGCAAATATTGCATTGTGTATATTTATCGCAAATGCTATGTAAGAGCCAGGTGGTAATCCTATCATGGGAGGAAAGTAATTAAGGAGGCATGGAGGAAAGGGGGTGAAGGAACTTGGTGGGATGTGGCATCAGGAAGAACGTGGAGAACAGGTGGGTTATTTGTGCTGTGGCTAAAGAACCTCTGGTAAGTACTACAGGAGCCTCCTATGTATGGAAGGTGTGAGAGATTGGAGTGTATGTGGATTTGGTCCTTACCTTTGGCCTTATGGTACTGAAATGTTGCTTCTAGCCAAGGATTTTGAATTGTTTTACAAAACACTGTTATCTTTATAAATGCAATTTTGCAAGGATAGGAAGAGCAGTGTCCGTTGGTTGTGGTAGGCTTTTTTGCTTTAGGATCTGGGTTACTTTTTTCCCCTTGGGAGGAATGGTATGTAGAAACAAAATTAGTTTAATGTCTTGTAATATGCCCCTTGTACTGTGGGAGACTAGATGGAATCTGCTGGTGTTGTTGACTTCAGAAAGAGCCAAGTGAAAGGACCTGATGAAATTAATCTTAAAGTTAAATAGATAATTGACAAAAGGAAATTGTGTTTCAATTCTCACAATATATTAATATTGAATCTACCTGATGTTTGAAAGCCACTGGAGTACCTTCAGCACAAAAAATCTCACAAAAACAGCTTACAAAAAATCTCTGCACGAAAAAGTGAGTTTAGAGTCTTTGCTTTAAATCTTCTAACTTTTGTCTGTGATACAATGGTGATAAAAAATTATATTTATATTTAATATCTGGAAATTTTAAGTTAAATTGACTTTGCATCCACCCAGTTTATTCCAATCATTTAAAAGAGTTATATATGCGTTAATCTTCTTTGCCCCATATCTGAGATTTCACCTGTTTTCTGACAGAAATGTCAAACATTTCTAGATCTTCTGATTGACAAGTGGCCTACTTTCACTATAGGTAGCCCTGTATCCTTTGCTGAAATACTGTTTTGCAGCTTCCTACAGCAGTGCTTTTCAGTGAATCCAAACATGGTCTGCAGCCATGGTAATAGAACCCTAGAGGAGGATATTTTTTTTCTCCAGGTGTAAAAGTATAGTATCATCACAAAATGAAGTTCCTGTATAATGACACCTACCGAAAAATGTCCCATGGATTGTAAAAGTAAACACTGAGAACATGACTCTGCGCAGTTTTCATATATAACACAAAATAAACATGATTGGAGACTCTCACTTTTTCTCACATTCGATTGCACAAATAGCTCTTGTGAAGTTTCTATTTTCCTGCTGCTAAGTGCATCTCAGACGTGCATATTAGTGCCACAAAGGAATATTATTTACCTGGTGAGCTATAAGAGCTTTTGAAGGATAAATTCAAAAATAATGTGTAATGTTTCCATTTGATTAATTCCAGTTCATATTTCCAGGGCTATATTTAAGGATCCTTCTTTGATGCACCATTTAATCGATCCTGCCTGTGAATGAAATTGACTATCTCAAACATCTTTGCTACTTTCAGTTCCACAGTGTACTGCAGACAGTGTCTTTAAAGTGCTAGTTTGAGGAGTCTCTTTTCATCAGATGAATGCATTGATTCTATTTAAACGTTCTTTCCTAAAATGTCACCCTTTGCTAGGACAGATCACGTAAACCAAGACTTTCCCTACAGGGGGCTGGAAAGATGCTTAAACTTGTTTAAACACTTGGTGGATGGGGCTGGACCTGTGTTAGAAATTGGTATTATAAATAAGATTGAAAACACTATTTGCTCTATATTCTTTGATTAATAAAATGGTATTAGAGAGAGAGTTACCTGGAGTTATGTAAACACTGCCCCATCAATAAATATAATGGACTAGGAACCAAAGAAAATGCCAGTTGGCACTGGGAAAAACATGGCTGGCTTCTTTTGGCAGATTTCATAAAGATGCAGCTGGATTGGGTTAAATGAGGTATTCCTCAATGGAAAATGAACAAAGGCAAGGATGTTGCTCTTAATCTATAAATTGTGCTTTGATTCCTGAATGTTCTGGCTTTTAATCTCTTTGAATTCTATTTATATTCTATTTTAAAAATTATACCTTACAGGCTCTTGAATTACAAGTATTCGAGGGGTATAAATGCCAAGGAGCAAGAGGAAATTATTATTGAGAGCCAAAGCATAGTAAACAAGGAGCAGTGGGCTGAAACTGAGAAAAGAACAATTTATTTGCTGTGCTGTGACCTTTTTTCCAGAACATAAATGTAGTCCCTGCCCTGAAGATCTTATGATATAATATTAGATGCAAAGTCATGAATGAGGGCAACAAATATTTAGGGTGTAGGAGGATGAAGGGGAGTGGAAGGACAAAGTGTTACAGTAAGATCACACACTTAATTTAGGAACAGGCATGTCTTGGTATTACAGTTAATTTTTAAAAAATGTTTTGGGCATTGTGAGATTTAGGTTAAACAGCAGCAAGAAATGCCAAACAGTAAGCTCCATTATTGCGCAGTAATTGTCTCAAGGGTTAAAGCTCCACTGGCAAGGAGACAGTATGCTTAGTGGTTAGAGCGATGGATTTGAGCGACAGAGCAATACTGCCTCTGTCACTAAAATTTGTTCCTGAAAGGGAAGTCACTAGTTTACTTCGTTTTTTTCACATCCATAACTAGGAATTTGAGTATGTGGTGTTTTGAGATCCTCCAATACAACTGACTGTACTTAAAAAATATTTCAAACTGGGTTGGACAGAACACTAAAGGATGATGAGAAAACCCCAAATTAGGCACGGAAGGGACAAAATAGTCCAATAGACATATTCCATTTCTAACTCTCACTAGGCCTTAGGTTGACGTAGCTACAGTGCTCAGAATGCTTCTGTCAATCTAGCTACCATTGCTCAGGAAGGTGGAGTTCCCAGAGTGACAGGGAAAAAAACTTTCCATTACTGTAGTCTGCCTCTATACCACAGGATTATAGTGGCATAGCTGCAGCACCATAGTTAAGCTGCTGAAGCTCCTGACATGTAGACATGGCTGTATGCTATACAGTGGGTGTAAATTTTACCCAGTTCTTTATGAAGCAAGGCATGCTCTGTATCCTGAAGAGCTCCTATGCTAAAGTAGACCAGACAGATGCAAGACTACGTGGAGATAGATATGAGGGAAGGAGAATGAGTAGGGCTAGTTGGTGAAGAGAATGAGGATTCTTGGGGAGGAGGGATTCAGAAAAATAGAAGGTGGGGCTGGCAGATTTTTCTAAAGATAGTGGAGTGTGAGAGAGGGTATAAAACTGAGACAAGAAAGATGGGGGAAGCAGCACTGGGTGGAGTGCAGGAACTGGAAGAGAAAGGGCTGGGAGGGAAGGCATGGCTGGTATAAGAGGTGATTAGATCAGATGTCATTGGTAGAGCACTGCAAATCTGTAGATAGCTGCTTTATATCTATAGGTGTCTGCGTCCACAGATGTGGATAGGGAAATCCGCGGTTCATTAGGTGGATACAGATTTTGTATCTAGAACCCTGCAAATTCATCCATGTAGCTTGTTGAAGATGCAGACACAAATTTTGTATCGGTGCAGGGCTCTAGTCATTGGGTCCAAGTTTATATAGGGACCTGAAGCTGAGGAAAATAAGACTGGATTTGGTAAGTGAGGATGGGATTTTAGAAGTTTAATCAGAGCAATGGCAGAGGAAAATGACTTCAGCATGAACTTTTTGGAGACACTGGAAAGGGAATGATTACAGTAAACAAGACAAGAGACTAAAACTCTTGTCCACACCTTGCTTATTGGTAAGAATAATGACGGAAGAACAGATTTTTGCAAAACTTCACTGCAAATTAGCAATTTGAGTGAGGGACTAAAACAAGAATCACACATGACCTCAAATTTGGGAGTATGGGAAAGAGAAAGGATAGTTTTCAATGACAAAGAAGGCTGATGATGTCCACCTAGACCCCTGGGTATGTCTGCTCCAGCAACAGTCACACCCCTTGATTGCAATCTGGACATAATGATAAAAAGGGAAAACAATCTTTTGATTTGGCTAGGTTGTTAGTGATGTAAGGCAGAGCACTTTCAGTAGAGAAGGCCTAAGCCTAAACAACATGCCAGCTTAATCTACCACAAGTCCACATAACTGAAGGAGAGAGGGAGGGATAGAGAGGAGAAGATCAGAGAAGAATGTTTTTAAATAGACGTGTGAAGACAGGGAATGGCCAGGAAAAGGAGTCATTCAGGAAAACAGAAAGTTGTGTGGAAGGGAAGGAGATACATTTGAGAGGTGACAGGAAAAGACGCTGCTATAGTCCTAGGACTTTCTTAAAGGCTTGGGACACTGATCAGTACCTAAAGCAGCGGAGGCAATAATTTTTAATGGGGGCCACTCCAGGTATTTGGAAAGTGGTTGAGGGCTGCACTCTTCCATGATATGAATGGAGGAAGTGTGGGGGTCTGGGTCGGAGGTTGGATGCAGAAGGAAGCTTGGGGTAAGGGAGGGAGTTTGGGTGAAGGAGGCAGTTGTGACCTGGGGCACTGGACTGTGATGGAGGGGGGGTGGATTGTGACCTAGGTCAGGGAATTGGGGTACAGGAGGGGGTGCAGGGATTTAGGTTGTAAGCTAGGGAAGGAGGGGGCTGTGATCTGGGGCAGGCGTTTGAGGTACTGGATCTGGGAGGCGATATGGGTATAGGAGGGGGGCAGAGGGTTGGGGAAGAGAGGGACTGGGGTGCCAGTGGTAGGCTCTGCCAGTGGTTCCTGAATCAGCCTCCCTGCCTGCCCCACCTCTGCACAGGTTGCAGCCATGTGCTCTGGAACCCTTTATGTTTCGTGGCTGCCTGTTATTGAAATCGGCTGATGGGATTGTGCTGGGGGGTGGGAGTAGCTCCTAAACCCCCCCCCCCCCCCGCCACCCCCTTCTGGACTCACAGCTGCATTTCTGAGTGGTGTGCAGGTAGGGCGAGGCAAGTGGGGAGCCTGCCTGAGGCTCCCCGCAGCATCGGAGGGCCAGATCTGGTGGCTTGGCAGGCCAGATGCAGCCTGCGGGCCATATTTTGTCCAGGCCTGACCTAATGTATCCATTTAAGTTCACAATAGTTTTGTCTGCTAGGCAACTGTGAGACCCATATGTTAAAATCTTCTGAAATAAGTAATAGCAGCTTTATTTAATATCAACTATTTATAATACAGTTAGTAGTTAGTTTTTGAGTTGTTATGGACACCTTTTTAAAGCTTTTTCATCTACTATGAGTTATAATAGAGAGTAAAAATATAAATAAAATATTTATAAAATAAAATAAAAAAAAAGTGTCCCAAGAAAACTTTTATTCCGAGTTTAAACTCAAACAGTTGAATAATAAACCCATGAAAAGAGATTAAAGGAAGCAGTCACAAATCAGACTCTGTCATTCATGAACATCTTTGTGTCACTACATAACAAAGTGGGCTTTAGTGACGGGCGTTGTGTGTGAGTGTAGGAAGGTGTGTTTGCCTTGAGATTGAGAGAAATCCTATAGGTTGTCTGGTCCTTCCCCAGGCAGTGATTTTACAGGAAGCTCCTTTAATACTTCTGTATTGCAGAACTTTTCCAAGTGTTGTTGCACACTGAGCTGTGTAAAATGAGGGAGGTTAATAAGTTTGTTGTGTGGTTATACCTTAATTTGTTTAATTGCATAACAGTTGGGGTGAGATTGCCCGTGTTGGCTAGAAGTAGTTAGGTGTGCAACTCCTACTGAAATACAGTGATCTGGGCACCTAACTCATCTATATGGCTTTTTAAAATCTCACTCTTAATTTTGTATCTGAAATTGTACTCCCCGCACCCCCCAAAAAAGATTAATTTAAAAAGGTAACATGGAAAAGTTAGATAAATTGTTCTACAGATGTTTAGTGCTTTATGGAAATAGCCATTCTTGGTCTGAAGAATTTACATTTAAAGCATATGGGCTATTTTTGATATATTGAGATTGTGTGTAAGTGTGGTTGTCGCCATGACAAAAGCCACAAACATGTTTTGAAAGCATCTGCAGTAGTTACAGAATTCTGTGTATAAATCTCTAACTTCCTGCAGTATTGGACCCTCCATCAGTAACTGAGATTGTTTTTCAGATACTGCATCCAAAAAGGTGCAAGGACTACTTAAAATCACATTAAGCAAAAACAATTTACTGGCAGTAAGATTATTCAATTACTATTATTTAGGAATTACAGAATGTCCCTTATTTAAAAGTTCCCTTGTTTTTTCCCCCTGAAAGGATAGCATTCTGAGATTTGATTAGAACACAAACTATAAAATAATAGCTCCAAGAGGCCCTAGCAGCATCGATCCATGTTGCAAGGTGATGTAAAATACTGTGGTACTTTGTATTTTATCTGTATAGAATAATTGAGTGATAAAGGCTCAGTCTCACAAGTGGGCAGGTTCTGTATTGTTGTTTGAAACCTACTGAATTTATGAAGCGCTGGTGTGCAGTGGCAGTAGCACAAAGGAAAGCTTTGCAAACGTTACTTTTAAAAACAGTCCAGTCTATTTTGAAATAAGGCATCGGAGTTAGTTTGACCTATCAGAGTTTTAAGCAGATCTGATTGCCACTTGGGGGAGCTGTAACTGCTTTATACTGCAGATGCGGGTTTTGATCTCATTTAAATCTATGGAAAACAGCGGGAATGAGCAGGAAAAAAAGCTGTAATTTATTTTCTCTAGGTTAGTGGGACATAGCATGAGTATGAGGGGTTCTGTAAGCTGGATTGCAGTTGGTCTTGCCTGTCATATGAGTAACAAGGTTTTTGTTTAAACAGCAATTGCAGGTGAAATAATTTTTTATGTAAATGTGTTTGAACAGTTGAAAAAATATGTAGTTAAATAACCCTGGGCTGGTAGAAGTATTGGCCATCCAGACTTGGGATGATGCAGGTCCTCTGCTTAACTTTCTTGAGAAGAGGCCAAAATTAAAGACTCTCCAGTTGGCTTAGAAGTGTCTTTAGAAGCTACTCTTTTGATGTTGTGTTTTTGCTTTTATAAACTAGTTTAATTAAAAGTAAAGTCGAAGACAATAGTGAAAACTATACTCAGTGCCCTCTCTTCTCTGATATGATTGATAAGATTTCTGATATTTGGGTTACCACTCTGGTCCCAATAAAAATGATGTCAGTTCAGCAGAAAAGGACCTGGGGTTTACAGTGGATGAGAAGCTGGATGTGAGTCAACAGTGTGCCCTTGTAGCCAAGAAGGCTAATGGCATATTGGGGTGCATTAGGAGGAGCATTTCCAGCAGATCTATAGAAGTTATTATTCCCCTTTATTCAGCACTGGTGAGGCCACCTCTGGAGTATTGCGTTTGATTCTGGGACCCCCCGCTACAGAAAGGTTGTGGACGCATTGGAGAGGGTCCAGTGGAGGGCAACCAAAATGATTAGGGGGCTGGAGCACATGATCTACGAGGAGAGGCTGAGGGATTTGGTCTTGTTTAGTCTGCAGAAGAGATTAGTGAGGGGGGATTTGATAGCAGCCTTCAACTTCCTGAAGGGAGGTTCCAAAGAGGATGGAAAGGGGCTGTTCTCAGCAGTGACAGATGGTAGAACAAGGAGCAATGGTCTCAAGTTACAGTGGGGGAGGTCTGGGTTGGATATTAGGAAAAACTATTTCCCTACGAGGGTGGGGAAGCACTGGAATGGGTTCCCTAGGGAGGTGGTGGAATCTCTATCCCTAAAGGTTTTTAAGTCTCAGCTTGATAAAGCCCTGGCTGGGTTGATTTAGTTGGGATTGGTCCTTTTTTTTTCGCAGGGGGCTGGACTTGATGACCTCCTGAGGTCTCTTCCAGCCCTAGGAGTCTATTTTTTTATGATTCTGTGATTAAAAAGCACCTTGTGTTGTATGGAGATCAGTGGTGAAATTGTCCACTCTGGACTTCCTGCCATGGTGGAAGGAAATTAGTACAGAACATGTTCTTCTAATCAAAGTTGGTGGCTCCCTCTCCCCATCCTGAGGCAGGGGAGAGGGGACCTTCTGCCATCTCAATGTGACTGGAGGGGAGGACTTGCTTTTGGAAGAGTTTGCCTCCCTGCAGAGATCTCCTCACATCAAATAACGCTGATGCTGTCTCAGGTTGATATATATGTATTGTGCTATGCTGACTAGGGATGTTAAATTGTGTGTAATCAGCTAATCGAGTAGTTGACTACTCGATTAATCAATAAGGGGGGAAACTGCAGAGCCGCAGCAGGGTTAGCTCCCGGCCCGGCTCTGCCTTTTAAATGTATTAAGAGCCACCAAGCAGAGGCGCAGCTTGGCGGACAGGGAGCAAGCTGGGAATCAGTTGTCCCTGCTCATGCTCGGTCCCAGATGCTGCGCCTCCGCCTTTTACATGTATTAAGAGCCTAGTGGCTCTTAATACATTTAAAAAGGAGAGGTGCAATGTCTGGGGCTGGGCATGAGCCAGGAATCAGTTAATTCCTGGCTCGTGCCCAGTCCCAGCTATGCCTCTGCTTCCCTGTCCCCACAACCCTGAGCCTTTAATACATTTAAAATGCAGAGGTGCAATGGGGGGGGGGGTGGACCGGGAGTGATTCCCAGCTCGCACCCAGTCCCAGCTATGCCTCTGCCTCCCGTTCCCCGAGAGGGTTCTGGGGAGAACTGGCTTTTTAGCCGGCTCACCCCAGCACCAGCTCCTTCCCCACCTCTTGCTGCCTGTCTCTGATAGAGGCAGCCAGGGGCGGGGAAGCGACTAGTCGAGTCACTACTTGACTACCCAATAAGCATATGTGTGTTGCATAGTCAACTAGTCGCTTACATCACTACTGCTGACAACTCCTGACTCTTGTAAGAAAATGTGGGAGGCCCAGCTGTAGGCAGGAAGAGGAGTCACGAAGAAATCATGCTGCTGGTGGAGAGTCAGTAATGTGGACACAGCGAACATACCATTCTTCAAAAGATGCTCCCAGAATCTTAGGGGATGATAATTCTGTGGATCTTGGAATCTCCATAGGTTATTAGAGCCAAGTGGCATGACAAAACCCCCCTAAGTTCTGATTTTTAGAAAGCTGAGTTGACACTCATGGCATTTCCGTGCCTTCCCAAAAGAAGCATGACTTGGCCCTGCTACAGTCTTGCATTTCAGTATATACAGGAATTATTGTTCACTCTCATGCATAGGATTCAGTAGCAACACTAAGTCATTTATGTACATGGGGCCTAAAGAAGTCTCAGGTGTACAGCTATTACTTGGGCTGCCCCACCATAATGGCTGGTGGCTCCTGTCAGATTGCTCAACAGTGCGGCTATAGTGTGCTGTGATGGGAAAACGTTGGGTTAATTGGTAGTTACTTTTCCTCCTTGTGGTTACACCTGCAGTCTTTCTAGAGCCCTAAGTTCACCACTAAACAGTACAGACTCTTCTGACTTTACAGGGAGCTACTTTTACTGTGGATCCAGCATTCCAGTGTATACCAGTCTGAATTACCTTGTAAATACTTTCCAGTATTTAGTTGTCTGCTTCTCAGCTAGCCACTTACCGCATTTCACTTACGGATCTCTCTCGTGATTGTGGGACAAGATTAATTTACACTTATAAGCCACCTCAGCTGGCCACTGATTTCTAGCGTAGTGACTAGAGGAGGGGCCTGAGGAGTCTGGGCTTCTAGATTTTATTGCCAAGAGTGTGACTAACCTTTGTATCACTTAATAACAGTACATCTACACATATGCAAAGTATGTCAGATGTTTTGCTGGAATGTGTGCATTAAAAGAATGTCCACATGGTCATAATTTCCAATATTTTGTTTCTTACTGTTTATACAGTAACTTATTGGCCATCTGAAACAGAATAGAGTGCTTATTCCCCACTTAGCAGTACTCTGCCTTGCTGTGGTCTAGCCCCTGAATGCTAGATGGCTGGTACTGGGCAATTTTTTTTAAAAGTGGCTTTTTATTTTTAATTTAAAACTACTTGGAAACATTCATCACGTAGGAAAAACTAAATGGATATGGATTTTGCAAACACAAGGTAATAAAGTTGGTGGATTATAGTAAATAAATCTTAAAATACATGAATATGAAATCTTCACGCATCATATGGCTTTTCAGTAGTGCTCAGTTTTGGCCTAATTAGTTCCATTGGGATTCTTTGCCATGTGGACTTCAGTGGGAGCAGCGTTAGGTCAACACTAAGGCTATGTCCACAATACAGGTTTTTTGGCAGAAGATATGCTAATGAGGGAGTCATTAGCATAAGTCGTGACATCATTATATTATTTTCTGATGTTTCTTTTCGAGCAAGGGGTTTTTGCAGCAGGGGTTTTTCCTGGGACAGGCATAAGGATCTTGTGCAAAATGGGGTTTTTGCGCAAAAAGGTAACGTCCACACTGCTTCTTTTTGAGCAAAAACCCCTTGTGCAAAAAGAAACGGCAGAAGATATGCTAATGATGTTGCGACTTATGATAATGAGTCCCTCATTAGCATATTTTCTGCCAAAAAAACTTGTTGTGTAGACAAAGCCTAAGTGCTTTTGAAAATCTCATCCATAGTAGGCACTGCAGATGAGCATTCTTCCGCTGGTTAACTAGGTTTAGCTTTCTTTCCGGTATCCTTTCTTTGATAGGATAATAAGCCTTGTGGATAAGGGGGAAGTGGTAACTGCGGTATACCTAGACTTTAGTAAAGCATTTGATACAATTTTGCATGACCTTATCAAGAAACTAGGGAAAAGCAATATAGATAGGGCTATCATAAGATGGGTGCATAACTGGCTGGATAACCATTCTCAGGCTGTGTGTAGACTACACCTCTCTGTCGACAGAGAGATATAGATTAGACATGTTGAAATTGCTAATGAAGCAGGGATTTAAATATCCTGTGCTTCATTAGCATAAACATGGCTGCCGCTTTTTTTCAAAACGGAGCTTTTTTGAAGGAAAAAAAAGGCAGTCTAGATGTGGATCTGTTGAACATAAACCCTTTTTCGACAGACCCTGTAAACCTCACAGTGACACTGTTGCAAATAAGGAAACAACATTCTGCGATGTATTAGCAGGAGTGTTGTAAGCAAGATGCAAGAAGTAATTCTTCTTCTCTACACTGTGCTGATTATGCCTTAACTGGAGTATTGTGTCCAGTTCTGGGCACCACAATTCAGGAAAGGTGTGGAGAAATTGGAGAAGGTCCAGAGAAGAGCAACAAAAATTATGAAAGGTCTAGAAAACATGAGCTATGAGCAGGGGCGGCCCAAGACGAGCTGCTGGCAACTGGCGCCCCAGGCGGAATGCGCGATCAGCGCCCCCGCCTCCGAGACAAGCTGCTGGCAACTGGAGCCCTAGGCGGAATGCGTGATCGGCACCCCTGCATCCAAAGCCCTCAACGGCGGTGCATCATCATTGGGTGCCCCGTTTAACGCGGCGCCCTAGGTGACTGCTGAGTCTGCCTGTATGCACGGGCCGCCTCTGGCTATGAGGAAAGACTGAAATAATTGGGTTTGTTTAGTCTGGAAAAGAGAAGACTGAGAAGGGACATGATAACAGCTTTCAAGTACTCTCTGAAAGGGTGTCACAAGGAGGAGGGAGAAAAATGATTCCTCTTAACCTCTGAGGATAGGACAAGAAGTAATGGGCTTAAATTGCAGCAAAGGAGGTTTTAGGTTGGACATTAGGAAAAACTTCCTAACTATCAAGGTGGTTAAGCACTGGAATAAATTGCCTAGGGAGGTTGTGGAATCTCCATCATTGGAGATGTTTAAGAGCAGGTTAGGCAAACATCTGTCAGGGATGATTTAGATGGCTCTTGGTCCTGCCTCTTGAGGTCCCTTCCAGTTGTAATATTTTATGATTCTATGTTCTGCACTGATACTTTTTGCTAGTTGCTGGCTGTGCTCCAGGCTGAGTCCATGTTTCAATTCTGGACATTGAAATTAAAATATGCTAGAGCTGTTCTTAGATAAAAGTGACCAGTGAAGACTAATTCTGGTAGGGTGCATCTACACAGCAGGACAAAAGTCAAATTAAGTCATGCAACTTTAGCTACATCAATTGCGTAGCTGAAATCGAAATAGCTTAATTCAGCTTTTGGTGCTATCCACACCAGGAAGTTGAAGGAAGAACAAACACTTCCTTCAACTTTCCTTACTGCTTGTGAACTGAGGGTTACAGGAATTGGAATAAGAAGTCCGCCATCTTGACATTATTTCAAAATAATGGCTTGCTGTATAGACGCTCACTATGTTATTTTAAATAACGTTAGTTATTCCAAAATAACACTGCTGTGTAGACATAGCTGTAGGGGGTAAAACAGGTTGAAGTAATAGAATAGCAAGTAGTGGGTAGTTAGATATTTTAAATATTTTCACACCTTTTTAAAGATGATTTTATTTATGTAATCTGATGGGGCTGTCTGTTACAATGTCCCAAACTTGTGAACACGTTTGAAATCACACTCCCAGTTATGAGGTATTTATATATAGATAGTGTTTGCTAAGCATGATGCCATAATGTAATGCCAGGTTCCCACTTATCACAGTTGCCAATGGCAGCAGTAACAGGTGTGGTGTACATTTTATGTGCACATTATCACTAGGCTCTCACCCACTCAGGAAGCAAGAAACTGAAAACTGGAGGTACATGCAATACAATATGCTATTTCCTGTAAGTGGGGTGCTCTTCATCTGTCTTCTGTAACCTTTCCGTTGGGCCGGAAATACAAAGTGGGAATTGGGGAGGTTCACAGGTGATTTTAAATTCCATCTCATTGGTGGAGGCTATAAAAGTCACTTTGACCATAGATGTTTCTGGGCTTTTGTCTTATGTACTATATTAGAAGACTTACCTGGTGTTGCCTGGGTCCTTCAGGGCAGAGGGCTGGCAGAGGGGAGGAGGATGCAGGAGTCGGGGCAGGGCCTTGGGAATGTTTGGGGGCAGGGCAGGAGGCTGGGGGCATGGAAGGTACAGAAGTCAGGGTGGGGGGTTGAGGAGAGGCTCAGGGAAGGGGCTGAGGGAATGTGAGAGTGAGGGGTGGGGAGGGGCTCAGGGCAGGGGCCCATCCAGCAGGGCCTTCTCTCTCTCCCTCCTAGCTGACAGGGGCCTTATATCCCCCCACCTCTCCAACCTGGCTGACAGGGGCCTTGTCTCCCTCCAACCCACTCCCCCAGCTGGCACTGCAGCCTAGAGCTGGAGGCAGGAAAGAATTTGGGGGAAGGGGGGTATCCACTGTGACTATTGCATTCCTCCTCTCTGTTTTATGGAAAACAGTCCCATTCCGAGGACTTCTCATTTTCCTGGCACAAGCAAACCCTGATCCTGCTTTAAGTTAGGATAAGAGGAAGCTGCATATCAAATGTGGTGCCCCTAGCTCATAGGCTATGTCTACACTACGAGTTTTCTCTGCAAAAAATATGATAATGAGGGACTTATTTGCATGAGTCACAATTCATTTGCATATTTTTCTGCCGATCCATTTTTGCACTGGGGTTTTTGTGTAAAAACAAGCAGTGTGGACATTTTTACTCAAAAACCCCAGCTCAAAAATGGATCGGCAGAAAATATGCAAATGAGATTGCGACTCATGCAAATGAGTTCCTCTAGCATATTTTTTGCCAAGAAAACTCATAGTGTAGACGTAGCCATACAGTTTAGGAGTTCTTGAACAAAGGGACTTGCAGACAGACAGACTTATAGACAGACAGACGTACTCTAATACAGATAGATAGATAGACTATGAAATAACATTAAGAATATACCATTAGTTTTGTAGCTTTAAAATGAAAGTTGATCATCTTTCCTTGAGCCATGATGTTGTGTCTAGGCTGGGTACTGACATGCTGAATGTTATGTAAGAATATACCTGTTAATTGGCATCTTTGTAACATGCAACTACAGTGGATGTTGAGTCAAAAGGAACTTTGCCTGGGCTAGTCCTTTATTATTAAGCAATTTGGAAAAATTAAAATCAAGGATCCACTCGAAGACAGAATTTGTGCATTTTTGTTATTGGCACAAATGACTTTCTAAAGAACACCTAGATAAATAGGCAAATTGTTCTTTTAGACTTGTACCGTACTTTGACCTGCATATCTCTAAAGCGACTACACCTCTGTAAAGTGTCACTGATGGTTGTGTGATCAGGTAAGACTAGTGTTGCCTTTAGCCCTTCCATCTTAAGGATGCAGGCAGGCCTCACCAGTTCTGCTATGTGTTGGCAAAAGTACAGGGATACTCTTAGAGCAGCCGGATACTGAGCCGTACTGTTCACTTTCTCCTATTGCTTAAATGTGAGGGTGGCTTCTTATTCAACATATTTTAAAACTGGTTGTGACTAGGATTCTAACTAAAACCACTTGAAAAGTTACAGGAACATTAGGTGGGCAGAATGGTTAGCATCTGTGGCTAGGACACACGCTGTCATATTATCGGCACGACATGTACTGTGCTTCCCCTCTCTCCCTTTTAAAGTAGCAAGAACTTTTCAGCATTGCTTGTTAGGTAGCTCTTCCACTGCACTGAGTTGTTCCCTTCAGAAGTTGTACTTCCTGTCAATGTGGGAACAGACAGTGCTGGCAAATAGTGGTAGTTAAATACAGTAGTGGTAGTTGGGATTGGTCCTGCCTTGGGCAGGGGGCTGGACTTGATGACCTCCTGAGGTCTCTTCCAGCTCTAGGATTCTATGATTCTAGTTGTCAGATACTGCATGCTAAGATTCCAATACCAGAGCATAGGTGCTCTTGTACTGTCCTTTGTAGCTGTGCCAAAATGGTGTGTGTTAAAGCAGTTTTGCCTGCTGTAACTGGTCACACAACATGGTGTAAAGAACAGCTGGGGGGCTCGGCAAGATGGAAATGACTGCCAGGAAAGCAGGTATTTCTCAATAGAGTGTAGAATGTGTTTAAGGTCTTCTCCTGCCCGTGGCCCTGGCTAACACTGCACTTCCAATTATCGTGGCTCCTTGGGAAAACTGTAAAGCAAAACAGGAACATAAGGTTTGCCATCCTGGGCTTATAGGATGATTGATATCTTGCTTCTGGCCATACCCTATGGTCGGTGCTTAAGAAAGCAAACCCATAATGCACTTACTCAATTATTATTGTACATGGGAGGATCGGACTCCTTTTCTGTTTCCTGTTTTCTTATGACACTGGTACTGTTTAGCTAACTCTGACACAAGTGTCATTTAAATGTTCCTTTTAGTGTTCCCTAATTAGTTTAATTGTACTTGGAAGAGAAATGAAGCCATGAATATAACCATGCCAGAATGCAGGGGCAGCCTGTAGATGGTGCTGTAATTACAAGCTCAGATAAGGTGGCTGGGACCTCTAAATATAAATTAAAGGGAGCTTTGGTCGAAGAGCTGCTTTAATGCACCACAAGCATTGCTGGGATTACTCTGGCTGTTGGAATTTTTTTGGCTTTTATATGCTCTTTTGTATGGTGCTCATCCGCTTATACGTTTCCCCAAAAAGAGGGTCTGTGACCCAGTATGGCTGTTCTTGTGTTCTTACATTCTTATGTGTCCTGTGTAACAGCCTAAATTAAGAAAACATCTGCCGGGAGACTAATTGCTAGAAGAGATCACAATAGTTGGTAGTGGGAAGCTTTTAAAAGGGGTATTTTAAATGCTATTTAGCATTTGTACATATTTTTAGGAGGCACCTGTGAAATCACCAAGTTATAGGGTTGAAAGATTCACTCTCTGGTAATAGCTGTAACTTCCCTCAGAATGACCTATCCAGGACACTGAGGCTACGTCTACACTACAAGGTTTTTGCGCATTCTATGAATGGCAATCAGAACTTTCTTGTGCAAGAGTGTCCATGCACTGTAGACACACTCTTGCGCAAAAGCACATTGCTTTTGCGCTGCGCTTTGAGGTGTGGACGCGCTTTTGTGCAAGAAGTTTTTGCAAAAACAAGCAGTGTAGACGGGTCTGTTTTGCACAAAAAAACCCCTTTTGTGCAAGATCCTGTATACCTCCTTTTTTGAGGTATACAAATGCTAATGAGCACTTCATTAGCATACTTTCTGCTGACAAATACCTGCAGTATAGACATAGCCTGAGGGTATGTCTACACTACGGGACAAAGTCAAATTAACATACGGAACTTCAGCTACATTAATTGCATAGCTGAAGTCGAAGAAGCTTAACTCGGCTTTTGGTGCTTTCCACACTGCAGGAAGTTGAAGGGAGAACCAGGGCTGGATTACCCAGTAGGCAGACTAAGCACGTGGTTAGGGCACCAGCAAAGCAGGGACACCAAAAAAAAGGAGATTTTATGGTATAGTATTGTTTTTATTTTGAATTAGATATGGGGGGGCACCATAAACTTTTCAGTGCTTAGGGCCTCTAAAGGTCTTAATCCGGCCCTGGAGAACACTCTCTCTTCGACTTCCCTTACTCCTCGCGAAAGCAGGGTTACTAGCATAGACTGGAGTGCCCCTCTCATTTTGAATTAGCTGTCTTAACTAGATCAGTAATTCGAACCCAGGAAGATGGACAGCAGCAGCTTTGCTCTTCCTCTGTAGTCTAGACGTACCCTGGCGTGAAAGACTTTCATTTACTGGAAGGGAATAAAGTGGAGATTGCTCAGAGGTCCCTGAAAAATACATGTATTGGTTTCTGTGACTCCCCTGGAGAAACAGCCAGCCCAAACTGATGACAAACTACAAGTACATTGGGTTCATTTTAGCCCACAGTGACTCATAATTCACACTGTGCATTTAGCAATTAAGTTTCAACAATGCACATTGCTACTTTCATTTTTAAAAAGCTATTTTGATTGTTATGACTTTCAGTGTGGCACATTTGTTGGCTTGTTGCATATACCCACACTAGAAGGTAAGTATACCCATACAAGTTTGATTAAATTGGTGTTAATTTCAAATTCATAGCTCCCCCCCTTAAAGAAGAAGAAATCTGAACATTAGGTAGACTGAAAGCTAGTCTGAAAATTATTGTACAAAGCTGTGAATCTTTGAAGTCAAATTCTAGCACATCTTAAAGTACATATCTGACAGATAACCTTGATTTTAATTGAATTTTGTTTATTTGAATTAGAGATACAAACACATATACAGAACAAAATGGAGTTCCAAAAATAGTATGACTGTAATTAAGAGAGTCAGAATTTTTTTCTTTAGAGGCCCAAACATTTGGGCAGATGCATGTGTAGCATTGAACTGAAGTTTATTTGGAGCTGCCTTCGTGTCTCTAATTCTGAAGTGGTTTCAGGAAGAACACTATGTGCCTTCTTGGGAACTGAGTCAGGTCTCAAAATAAATGACTAATGAAGTAATACAGTATTAAAGATTTTTTTTATCAGATTTGCACAGCCAGGCTAGTGGAGAAATCTGTTGCTTAATGGCAAGCAAGCAGAGTGCAAATTATTCTGTTTATTTCATTTTTTTTGCTGCTGTTGTTCGAATACAGATCTGAAACCCTGTAGCTTCATAATTAGATTTGGAAGACAGAGAGCCAGTGTCAGGTTTAAAATGGTTATGTTTTCTCAAACCCAAATTGCAATTTGTTACTGAATCAAAGATAGTTTATCTCTGACTTCACTCTGCAGAGAATGTATGTAGAGACTACTACAGGCATGTTTAAAAAGCCTGTAACCAGGGAAAAGTCACTTTTCTTTTCCTTTGTCCTGGTTGGTGTCTGTAAATATTTTGGTCAGTCAATTTTCTTTCAAAACAAAACAAATCCGCTTTCTCAATCAAAGGCAGGCAAAAGCATGTTTTAACAGTGAAGGGAAATTTTAGCTGTTGCATTCACCCCCTTCTATTTTCATTATCTAATCAACAAACAGCTGCTTAATCACTTGAGTACTGTTTAATGGACAGTATGTACCTATAGTTCTTAGCTAACTGACATGATTGTGGTTTTAAAGGAACCACAGCTCAAAATCTAGTCAGTTTCAAAAGGTTACAAGTAGCTTGAAGTCCTGCCCGACAACCTCTTTATTTTAATTTAATTTAATTTTATTTTATTTCCCTTTTTGCAGTGTGAAAGACATGA
The DNA here is from genome assembly GCA_032595735.1 of Pelochelys cantorii. Lineage (NCBI taxonomy): Eukaryota > Metazoa > Chordata > Testudines > Trionychidae > Pelochelys > Pelochelys cantorii. The sequence continues at coordinate 13,043,549 of CM064353.1, read as the reverse complement.
TGGGGGCCATGGGAAATAAAATTGTCTATGCACAAGAAAGAGTGAAACTGACAGCTATACAAAAATGCTGTGAAGAGTACAAAGAAGAAAAAATAGATATTCCTCCTGTTTTCTTAGTGACTTGTAATAGTTGAAAATTCATAACAGAATTATGACCCTTTTAAGGTTGATGATTACCCTTATTTAATAATGATGCACAGAAAGAGCAAATACAATTTTTTTTCTTTAGCCAAAGGGAAATAAACTGCAGGTGCTCTGCATTCTTAAAATGTTGTAATGTAATTCTATAAAGGCCAGCATTATAACCTGATTGGTTCTGCAACCCTCTCTCTTTGCACATGGAATTCTCAACTTAATCTGGGCTCTGAACAGAAGTTGGTTTTCTACAAACCAGTATGTTGTTTTCGTTTGTTTTTAAAATAAATATTTTTTCATTTTTTGAGTGCATTTGATGTGGCTTTCACTTGGTTTATAAATAAAATGGCTCATAATACAATAGACGTGTTTACAGAATCCTTCATCACTGAAATCAATTTTATTTCCCCCCTCCCCAACAGCTTAGGCTAAATTCATGGTTTAAAACTATGCCGTAAGTAAATTATGATTTAGGATTAATAATCCTGTGAATTTATTTTTATATAGCAGTTGACTGGTTGGTGTCATAAATTCCCGTCATGTCCATTAACGGCTTCCCTTCTGTAAAGGAAAGATCATTATTACTTCAGACAATTCCAACTATTAAATTGTGTTAGGTTGAAATTTTTTTGGATTCATTTATGTTTTTATGGCTAGACATTTTGTTCCTTTTTTCATTTAACACAAAGTCCTTTCTTTCTCATTCATACAAACATTCCTCAGAGATTTACCAAGTTAAGTTTCCATTTGGCACTTTTTGGCATGTTGTTTTCTAGGAAGTGTGAATCAGGACTGATGTAGTGCTTGTTTAGTTGAAATTCTAGCATGTGTAATACTTCTCTGTCTTCATAATGTAGATTATACAGCTGTGTCCTGTTCTCTGCTTTGCATACTTTTCTGTACACTGGATGTTAGCAACACCTATGCAGTGCAAATAGCTTGTAAAATTCCACTTGATAGTAAATACTTGGGTGGGAGCAAAGATATGGTTCAAAGAAAAACGACTTCAACTTTAAGAAGGTTCCACTATATTCATAGACTGCCATTCTTTCCATGACAACATATGTGATGCCACATGTCTGGCAGTGGCTTTAGACAGTCTGAAAAATCTTCAAAGTACAGAGGAAAATTAAAAAAAAAAAAAGTCTGCAGCCACAGAACCTAGATGTAGAGAACATTCCAGAAAGTATCTTCACAGCTGAAAATTGTCTTTTATAATGCTTGCAATAATTTCACAAGATTTTTCTAAAACGAGCCAGAATTCACTTCTGTGCCTAGGGCTATTTCAAAATCTGGATGAGAAAAGTATTTCATAGTGGTGACTAAATATTCTGGATTCTGGGCATATGAGCCCAGGCTTGTAATCTGTGAATATTATGGCATGCTTCATTTGTCTGGGTGCATTGATTATCTTCATTCTCAGTCTGGAGAGTTGAAAATGTTAAATGAAAGCCAATATTTTCAACTGCTCACACTAATGTGCAGGATTGTGTTTGGGGGAAACAACAGATTTGTGAGAATAAAAGATGCAGAAACAAGTTCTGCTTTCGATCAACTTCTGAATTCACAATTATTTAGCAGAGTTAAATATGAGGACATGAGGGACTGTACAGCGTCCTTTTTGGCTAGACCCATTGTGACTGGGTATTACTGCGTGTTCCAGCTTAACATTCAGTACATGGTAGTACAAGTACAGGCATAAAGTGTTGATTCAAGGCTGGAAGGGGCAGCCTTAATTCTTGCTGTGTTCAGTTATGCAGATCCTTATTGTTTCATATTCAGTTAACTTGGTGTATATATAGTCACACTTGAAGGATATGTTTAGACCAATATTTTTTCTTTAAACATGTTTGTGGTTGCTCTTAATGACAGATTATGCCACCAGGTTAAATTTTCAGAATACCTGTTGCAATGGTAAATCACTAAAAACAAGTAAGCCCCTCACTCCTTTTTTTTTTTCTTGAATTCCTAAGCAGCTTTGTGCCAACATTAACTTGGTATAGCCATTTGTGAGTGAACAGCTTTGTGCATTCCCAAGAGGCAGCAATTTCCTAAACAATTTGTTAACCTGCTGCTTTGGTGGGACATTGAGCAGGAGAAGAGAAGGGTGCAAGACAGAAAGACACAATGATAGAATATGGAGATCCAAAAACTAAATCAAAACTTTGGTGTCACCCGTTTAAAAGAGCGAGTTGGAATCTAGGGCGTTCTTTCACATGTTTGCATTCCTCTATTTTAGGCAGTATTTCAGAGCTAAAGGTATTAAATTCTACAGTACTGCCCTATTAAATAAAATTTTCTGTTATTGTTAGATAGAGAACGAAACACACTGCTATATCACATTAACTCTAAATTTTTTATTCTTCAGTTGAGATTGACTTTGAACAAGTGCATGAGTTCCTATGACTTCAAATACAAAGTACTACACTTAGGAAGGAACAATCAGTTTCACACACACAGAATGGGAAGTGATTGTCTAAAAAGGAGTACTGCAGAAAGGGATTTAGGGATCATAGTGGACCACAAGTTAACATGAGTCAACAGTGTGACACGGTTGCAAAAAAAGAACATGATTCTGTGATGTATTAATAGGAGTGTTGTGATCCAGACATGAGAAGTCATTCTTCTGTTCTACTCTGTGCTGATTAGGCCTCAGCTGGAGTATTGTGTCCTGTTCTGGGCACCACATTTCAAAAAAGGTGTGGAGAAATTGGAGATGGTCCAGAGAAGAGCAACAAAAATGATTAAAGGTCTAGAGAGCATGAGCTATGAGGGAAGACTGAAAGAACTGGGCTTATTTAGTTTAGAAAAGAGAAGATTGAGAGGGGACATGATACCAGTTTTCAAATATCTAAAGGATGTTACTAGGAGGAAGGAGAAAAATTGTTCTCTTTGTCTTCTGAGGATAGGACAAGAGGATAGGGCTTAAATTGCAGCAAGAAGGTTTAGGTTGGACATTAAGAAAAACTTCATAACTGTCAGGGTGGTTAAACACTGTAATAAATTGCCTAGGAGGGTTGTGGAATCTACATCACTAAAGGTATTTAAGAGCAGGTTAGATAGCATCTGTCAGGGATGATCTAGAGCAGGGTTTCCCAGCCTATGGGTAGAGACCCAAATATGGGTCCCCATTACATTTCAAAAGGGTCTGCTTGGTCCTGCCGTGAGGGTAGAGGACTGGACTCGATGACCTCTTGAGGCTCCTTCCAGTTCCATATTTCTATCTTAGAATCAGAGAATGCTAGGGCTGGAAGAGACCTCAGGAGTCATTATGTCCAGTCCCCTGCCCGAAGCAGGACCAACCCCAACTAAATCATCCCAGCCAGGGCTTTGTCAGGCTGGGACTTAAAAACCTCTAGGGATGGAGATTCCACCCCCTCCCTAGGTAACCCATCCCAGTGCTTCCCCACCCTCCTGGTGAAATAGGAGTCACTCCTATGATGAAATAGGATTCACTCCTATGATTCAGTGGTCCTTATACATGCGTTAAAGTTAAGCATGTGCATGAGTAATTGCTTAATACAGGGGTGGGCAATAATTTTTGATGGGGGCGCTCCAAGAATTTGGAAAGTGGTTGAGGGCCATACTCTTCCATGATATTAATGGAGGAGGTGTGGGGGTCTGGGACGGAGGTTGGGAACTTGGGGTAAGGGAGGGTGTTTGGGTGACGGAGGCAGTTGTGACCCGGGGCACAGGGGGTTGGATTGTGACTTACGGCAGGGAATTGGGGTACAGGAGGGGGTGCAGGGATTTGGGTTGTGAGCTAGGGCAGGAGGGGACTGATCTAGGAGGGGGTATGGGTGCTGGGGGGGGGCCAGAGGATTTGGATATGTGGAGTAGGGGGCAGAGGGCTGGGGAAGGCAGGGGCAGGCCAGGAGACTTACCAGCAAGCAGCTGGTTCCTAAATCTGCCTGCCTGCCAGTGTTCCCTCCAAGTTGTGGGGCAGCACAGCTTCATTGGTAATTAATCAGCCCCGCCCAGTCAGTTAGGTCTGTGCACAGAGCCCTGAGCCTATGACTGGGCAGGGCTGATTAATCACCTGTGAAGCTGTGCTGCCTGCCCCACCCCTGCACAGGCTGCAGCCATGTGCTCTGGAGCCCCTTGTGCTTCCTGGCTGCCTGTTATTGATACTGGCGGCTCCGGTTGGCTGGTTTCTGGACAGAAACTGGCCAATGGGAGTGTGCTAGGGGCAGGAGCAGCTCCTAAAGCTTTCCCCCCTCCCCCTGACTCAAAGTTTTTAAAGAAATACTGCCCCACAACTGCGTTCCCGAGCAGCGTGCGGATGGGGCAAGGCAAGCAGGGAGCCTGCCTAGGGCTCCCTGCAGCATCTGTGGGCCGGATCCGGTGGCTTGGCAGGCTGCATCTGGCCTGCGGGCCGTATTTTGCCCAGGCCTGGCTTAGTAGATATGAGTAGAGCATTGCAAATCCGCCAATATCCACTTTATATCCATGGGTATCTGCATCCGCAGATAGGGATGCGGCTATCCACAGCTCATTTTTGTGGATATGGATGCAGGTCTGGGTACAAATTTTGTATTATGCAGTGCTCTAGATATGAGCTTCAGTGGACCACGGCCTGTTCAGGCGGGAGATATCTACAGTGATGTAATTTGATTATCTCTTCCTTTGCACCTGTTGTGTCTCTGCCCTGCACCTCCCACATATCAACATTCCATTCAATGTAATGGCATATGAGGGTGCATGGCACAGTGAGTAGCGTAACCGTTGTATCCCAGCTAGGTGTGCATTCCATCTAGAAGCTGTCTAGTCATTTATCTTTCCAGTTGGCTTTAATTTTTAGGACCTTCCAGGAATATTTTTGACAATGTTAAAGCATATCCTAGTCAAAGTGGTAGGAGAACAGGACCTGGTTAGGCTCTGAGCATGACTCAGAAAATGCCAGTTTCCTTTGTCTGAAGATAATTAATTCCCTTCTTTTAGCCTGAATACTCATGGTCCCACAAAAATGAAAATTTGAGGCTTTGACATCTCAAAGCCAGTTTAGAAGACCCTTTGCAAGTGTCTGTTTCTCTCTGCTAGCAAGCTTCATTAGATGCTCAGTGAGTGACAGATTTTCTACCATTGCTTGTTTGAAATGAGTAGAAAATGTGGTGCAGAGCAGCTAGATTGGCTATGTTTGTGTCCCTGAAAGGACTGCTATACACTGCAGATAAGCCTGGCCAAAGCACACCCTCTTTTATAGCTAAAGGCAGTTTCACTAAACAAGACCGCATTCTAAGAGAGTCGGGTGTGAGCACCTTCCCTCCAGCGTGCAGTGACGCAAATCACCTCCCCTCCCACTCACAATTGTATAACATCCCGGTGGTGACTGCAGTAATTGCATACACACAAAAGCAATACTAAGGATGTACTGAATGTATTTGTAATGGTCTCTTAATGTGATTGAGCAACTGGAAATAAAGAGAGCCAGCATCTATTGACCAACCATTTCTCCACAGACAATCAACAACTGCTGCAGTCCTTTGGCCGTGCATTCTGCATTGGACGTGGACAGTTGATCCTTCTTTAGATTAGGCTGGCCACAGCCTGTGGCAGAGACTGATATCAGGGATTGATTTAGTAAATTATCTCCTTTCAGATTTTTCTGCCCTGGTTAGTTAGTTTGGTGGTGGGAACTGCCTGAACGTTGGTGTAGGGAGTAAAGAAGTGCTTCTTCTGTTGTGATCGTTGTTTGTCAGACCTGTGGGAGAACACAACATGTGGGGCATGTGGAAAAATAGTGCCCAGTAGTTTAGAGTCCAGAAACCTCAGGACTTTGAGTTTCTGTTCCTGGCTATGCTTCTGGCTCACTTGTGTAATGTTTGACAAGTCTTGTGAATCTCTGTGTACCTCCTCTTCCCCACCCATAAAATGGAATAATAATGTAACTGTTGATTTGGGGAGTGGGCAGTTGTGAGGCTTTGTAATATTTGTAGAGAACTTTGCAAACCTTGGATGTGAGTGCTGTAGAAGTGAGGCAAAAATATTGTTTATAGAGAGCCTATCTGCTTATTTGCCTGCATACATACTCCTTTTTGGGGGGTGCAATAGGATTTGATTGATAGTTGGTTTTTTTTTTTTTGTTTTTGTTTTAGTTTGGATCCATAGATACGGATGAGACCTTAAGTACTGACTATAGCGGTGGATGTATGGGCGTGGCTTTGCCCAAACTGCTTCTTTATGGGTATAGTTCACAAATGATTTATACATTTAAAAAAATAGATAATATAAAGATGAATATCACTGGAAAGAGCACTGAAGGAACACTGTGAATCTAAAGTGCAATCAGGGTTTTGTTTTGTTTTCATTAGATGTTTTCACAGCTATATGCTGCCACTAAGTCTCTCTGCTTAGGCTTCTGGCTTTAGAACAATTCAGAGTTGGGTTTTTTTTCTTTTTTGCCATCTGTGAAACACAAGGTAGCAGGGGAAGTTAACTAGACATAACATGCTTTTTACTTTTCTGTTTGTTTCATGTATTTCACTATCACAAATAAGGTTCCCCTATTCGCATGGGTTCAAAGTCATGTTCCCCTTTAAAGGTGGGTTTATGCTTACCAAATGTTTTATCTACTTTTTCAAGTAGAAAAAAACAACTTTGTTTTTAAATCCCTGAATGGATGATTTTTCCCACTGGTTTCTATTAGCCTCATCCCCAAAGGCAGTGGCACAATTTCACAATTGTAACTACTTTGATTGATCTGTTTTATATCTAAACACCATTGCTTTCTAGTTTTACGTCATGCATTTCCTTGATTACGCATTACACAGCAGTGTAGCTATCAAAATAGAATAATGGTTTTCAGGAAATGGCCAGGAAATATTATTAAAACTTTAGGCAATTCCTTTCTCATCAGGGGGTATTTATAAAACATGTGCCCTTGATGGAGAAAATTGACTTACTGGCCAAGCCTCGGTCGATTGCACATTAAGTCCAGGGTTGTCTGTAATTACGCAAATTGTAGCCTCTATCTTTCTGACTTTGCTGCCAACTCACTGTCATTATTGTCTCATGCAGCTTGCGAGACTTGATGTTTTTCTTAAAGCTCGAGCTCCTGGAGTCCTGCATATATGAGAGAATCTCCTCTTTCTCTCTTGAACAAGGGCAAGTTTTAGCCCTTTTTGTAGCAGAGAGGACCACAAAAATGTGACCAAGTGTACCCTAAAGGCTAATCAAGAGCCTCACAGTCATGTAAAAAACCCCAAACAAACAGAAAAAACCTGTACTGGGGGGGGGGGGTGTGTGCAGGGTCTGATTAATGATTTTTGAATTTTCCTCCCCCTTCACCCTCCCCCCAGATATTGTGTGTATTATCCAGGTCATGTATCTTTTTAAACAAGGATTGTTTGCAGCAATGAACCTAGCACTGCTACAGGAAATATTCCTTACCAGGTGCGTTGGACCCTGTGTTATCCTCATCTGAGCTGTGTGTTTAAAAAGGCAAACTCTCTCTGGCTACGTCTAGACTACATGCCTTTTTCAAAAGAGCGTCTAGACTACAGTCAGTACTTTCAAAAAAGCAAGTCGCTTTTTGGAAAAAAAGCACCCAGGCAGTCTGGATGCTCTCTTTTGAAAAAGCACAGTTTGCATTACATAGCGCCTTTTTTCAAAAGAGCACTTTCGAAAAAAGGAGTTATTCCTCATAAAACGAGGTTTTCTGCGGTCGACAAAACCACCGCGTTCTTTCGATTTACTGTCAACAGAACACGGTGGCAGTCTAGACGCAGGTAAAGATTTTTTGAAAAAAGGCCACTGTAGTCCAGGAGCAGTGGAAAGCAGAGGAATGTGGGTTCAGGCAAATGAAGGAGGTGGAAGTGGGAAGAAGAAAAGGGCAGAAAGAATAATTGGTGGTGGGATGAGATATCAGCTCGAGGGGGAGGAAACAGTATTGCCCGCCCTCAGTGTTAAAAATCACAAGTCAGTACCCCCAAAATTGTGAGATTGGCTTGGCAAATCATGGGTTTTGAAAACAAAATTTAAAACATGGGGTACTTTTCATTTGGCTTTTGAGCCTCTGCATAGCTTGGCAACATGACCTAAGTGTGCCCTTGGAGGTGTGATACGACACCTTGGAGGTGTGATTCTCAGCCCAGGCGCAGACTCACACTAGTTTAGCATGCGCTAGCGTATTGAAAACACCAGTGCAGGCATTATGGCCTGGGCAGTAACTAAGGCTAGCCATCATGTCCAGGCCCACCCAAACCCCTACGTCGCAGCGTTGGTGTTAGACCGTTCTTTAACACTGCCCCTGCTGTCTCAGCGCATCAGCTGAAGCTGAGCTGGCGTGATTCTGTCGAGGTGTTGGGAATCACACCTTCCAGGTGCAGTGTAGCAATCCCCAAGGGCACACTTAGGTCACATTGTCAAGCTTTTCTCCCCAGGCAGGCGGGTGAAAACTTATTCTAAAACAAGCTGATGCTTTTTCTGTGCGCTCAGAGGGCTCCAAGAAAAATACCAAGTATCATGAGACTTAGCTCATGCGCCGCGAGTGTCAGCAATGCAGAGAAGAAGAGACATTGACGGGACCAGAAGGGGGAGCGGTGGATCTAAAACATCAATGAGCCTGCAGAGATCTTAGGATGCCAGCTCAGCAGAGCGGGAGCTATATGTCCCTGCAGGTCTGTCCAGTGCTGAGCACATTTTGAATATAGATACAGTTGGTTTTTTTTTTCAAAAGAGGGGGTGGCCAAGGAGGATGGGCAAGAAGAAACAGCAAGGAATCTGAGGTTGGGGTGCTGCTTTTAAAAATAGCTTTTGGCTTTGATTTTCCAAAGACCCAGTCAATAATCCTTGCTGGGAGATGGTTGACATGTACTGTGGGCATACAGTAATTTGATATACAATGCACAAAAAGGTTAGTGTTCTAAATAACTTTCTTGGCTTGTGGGCCCTGAAGCAGCTCCTCAGTGATCTGCCTTATTTGGTTGATGGATGAGAGGGAGTTTGCACATGCATGGTTTTCCGTACCCTCGTAAACAGAAGTGCCTACCTTTGGGGGAATGAAGGGGTTTCTGTGTTATTTAGCATCTTTATCACCAGGCCATTGAGAGCAATTGCAGGCCCCAGGGCAGAGCTGTCAATGTACCCCTTCCCCCTCACACACACAAGCTGTGCCTGCTGTCTGCCTGACTTTGGGGCAATGCTGTGCCTGCACCACTGCTGCCCAGCCAGCTGCTGGCAGGGCGAGTGCTCCCCCATGCCCACCCAGCATGGTTGCCAACTGTCTAATTGTGCAAATCCAAAGACCCTTGCCCCAACCTCTACTCTACCCCTTCCCTGTGGCTCGGGCAGGGAGCTGGGGCAAGGGTGCAAGCTCTGAGAGGGAGTCTGAGCACAAGCTCTGGCCTGGGGCTACAGTTCCCAGCCAATGGGAGCTGTGGGATTGGCACTCAGGGTGGGGGCTGTGTGCGGAGGCATTCCACCATCACCACGGGCCACAGGGACATCTTCCTGGAGTGGCACGTAGCAAGACCAAAGAAGAACCTTTCTAGAACCCCACCTGGCTGTTGGTGACCAGGGCCCTGCCTGCTCCAGGCCTTTGAAAACACCCAGGCCTCTGAGTAATTGCTCCCTTTGTCCACCCAGTCAGTGGACAAATGTGTTTATAATTAAATTTTACCCTCATGCTGATCACCTTGTGTTTGGAAGCTTTGTGGCCATGAGGGCACTGGGCTGGTCCACACCGATCTTTTGGTATTTGTGTCTAAAACATGTTCCTCCCTATGGTCCCAGAAGGAATAGCTGGTGTATCTTTGATGGGGGTAGCAATTGTGCCTGTCTGTTATAGTTGCTCAGGAGGCTAAGACTGTTTCCATGCCCATGCTACCTTTCAGCTAATCTACTCTAACATTCTCCTCTTGTTATCTAGGGCAGCAGGTCATAGCTGTCTGTTAGCTACCCAAAACGGGACATTTAGGGGCACAGTTCTGTTGCTCAGGGCTCTGTCCTGGTTTTCTACTGCGTTTGGGTTCCATTTCAGCAAGTCAGTGCGAATTATCTGGGGTTCCTCTGCCTGGGACCATCTTTGCATTTTTGTCCTATCAGAGCAGTTGATTATCTAGGTGGATGGTAAGATTTGTCTGAGGACGTTCCATGACATGTTATGCTGATTGGTGATGTCAGTGGCTTGAAAGCATGGTGGTGATTGATTGACAGTGAGAGAACAGAAGAATAATTAGATACCCCTCCGTGACTCCATTAACGTGTGCTTGTACAAAGCTATCACTAATCCGTATTGCTAAAAACAACCTCAAAGAATTAACAAGACTCTTAGTAGCTGAAAATCTGGGCTGTTGAACAGGAGTAACTTGTAAAATCATGAGGGGGTTGGGATTTATTAAAAACCAAAAATGGCTCCAAACTCAGATTGGATGGTAAGAGACCATCCAGGCTACTGATGATTGACCCTGGTGATATTCTGTACAAGACGAGCTCTCCACCATGCTCAGAGCTGTTTCATCATGTCACACTGACTCAATAGGCATTTTTGGCTTCCAAGTGACACTGCTGGAATTGTACTATATAGCTGGCAGTGGTGATGAAGTCCTATTGGCTATTCAGAGGAAATCTTGGATGGAGAAATCTGACTTTCATTGACTATTTAAGAAAAGTTATTCACAGTCACTAGCTAGGGATGTAAAATCCTGTTTAATTAGTTAACAGGTTAACTGATTAAATGGGGGTGGTAGTGAGGGGATGATGCTTACCCATTAACAACTCTATCACTAACTGTGCAACAGGAGGTCAGGTTGTCTAGCCCATGGTAAATTCTGCGTGCTATGAATTTTCTTTTTAACCATTCTTGGCTCATGTCCTCTGTAGAAAAGGATGTTCCACATTGCAAATGTGGATCAGTTTATGCTAACTTTCCTTTCCTGTAGAGGTCAAATGGAAGAACTTTGTAGCTAATTGTCCTCTGTTGCTTTTCTAATACGTTTCACTTTTCTCTATGTTGACACTCTGGCAGTGAGCGCTATGGAAGAGTGTAGACTTGTGGAAATACAAATTGCCATTCAGTGTGGTGTGTTTGTGTGTGTTTTGCCAGCCTCTGTGCTTATGAAAGTAGACAATGACAACTGACGAGGCCACAAAGAATGAAGGAGAGGTCCACACAGCAGCTCTCGCTGAACGGGGAGACGATATCACACCCAATCAAGATCGAGGGGTTCTGAAGGTGAGACCATCGCAGAAGCTAATGGCACATTCCAGTAGCTCCTCTCCTAATTCAGTGAATCTAGGGCAGGGGTGGGCAGTAATTTTTGACGGGGGCTCCACTCCAAAATTTTGGAAAGTGGTCAAGGGCTGTACTCTTCCATGATATGAATGGAGGAGATGCATGGTCTGGGATGGAGGTTGGGTGAAGAACGGAGCTTGGGTAAGGGGTTGGGGTGCAGGAGAGAGACCGGAGTCTGGGAAGGAGTTTGGGTGAAGGAGGCGGTTGTGACTTAGGGCAGGGGACTGGAGTGTAGGAGGTTGGGATGTGACCTAGGGTAGGAGGGTATTGTGATCTGGGGCAGGAGATTGGGGTGCCAGATCTGGGAGGGGGTATGGGTGCAAGAGGGGGACAGAGGGTTTGGGTATATTGAGTTGGGGGGGGCAGAGGGTTGGGGCAGGAAAGGGCTGGGGTGCCACAGGCAGGCTGTGGCCAGGAGACTTACCAGCCAGCTGTCAAACCAGCCTGCCTGCCTGCAGAGCTTAAAACATTTCCCAGCCAGCCAGCCTGCTTGCCTGGCCATGTGCTTCAGTGAGTAAGGGAGCCGAGGAGAGGAGGCGTGATTCTCTTGGCTGCCTGTTATTCCAACAAGCAGCTCCCATTGGCTAGTTTCTGGCCAGCCAGATTGTGCTGGGGGTGGGGCGGCTGCTGAAATTTCCCCCCTCCCCTCCAGTTTTAAAACGGAAAAGGAGCCCTGCAGCCATGTTTCTGCACAGTGCATAGGGCAGCGGGGCCAGCAGGGGAGCCTGCCTGGGGATCCCTACTACCTCTGCGGGACGGATCTGGTGGTTTGGGGGTTAGATCCAACCCACAGGCTGTATTTTGCCCAGGCCTGCTCTAGGGCATGGGCACATCTGCAACCCATCTGAATGCTGGTGGCTTGGGTTGTTTTACAACCTCCAGCACTATACAGCTGAGATTCTCAAAGCTGTCTAGGGCATCAGTTCTCAGCAGGGGGCTGTGAGCAAGTTTCAGGGGGCCCAACAAAATACACCAGAGATCTGAGGCGAGATTAAAGAGACTGGGATTTTTCAGCTTGGAAAAGAGGAGACTAAGGGGGGTTATGATAGAGATATATAAAATCATGAGTGGTATGGAGAAAGTGAATAAGAAAAAGTTATTTACTTGTTCCCATAATATAAGAACTAGGGGCCACCAAATGAAACTAATGGGCAAAAGGTTTAAAACAAATAAAAGGAAGTTCTTCTTCACACAGCGCACAGTCAACCTGTGGAACTCCTTGCCTGAGGAGGTTGTGAAGGCTAGGACTATAACAGGATTTAAAAGAGAACTAGATAAATTCATGGAGGTTAAGTCCATTAATGGCTATTAGCCAGTATGGGTAAGGAATGGTGTCCCTAGCTTCTGTTTGTCAGAAGGTGGAGATGGATGGCAAGAGAGAGATCACTTGATCAGTACCTGTTCAGTTCACTCCCTCTGGGACACTTGGCATTGGCCACTGTCAGCAGACAGCGTACTGGGCTGGATGGACCTTTGGTCTGACCCAATATGGCCATTCTTATGTTCTTAAGTTCTTATGTTCAGGGCCAGCGTACTGGGCCCATGCAGAAAGCCCAAGCTGAACCAAAGGCCAAGGAACTGAGCTTTGTGGGCCTCCCTGGGACATGGGGTCCAGGTAGTTGCCTTGCTTGCTGTACCCTAACACTGGCCCGAATATGCAGAAAAACAGTGGCTCTGGAACAGATGGGCTGTGAAGTTTTTATAACATGTTTGAGGGGGTGGGAGCATAGGCAACGACTTCCCCTCTAGCTGGGGAGTGCTTGACAGACCACCCTGCTCCAGCATCGCCTCTACTCCACCCCTTCCCAAAGCCCTGGCCACGCTGCTTCTGCCCCCACCCTACTCCATCTCTGCCCTGCCTCTTCCTTGCCTTTTTCCCCTAGCACCCTGTGTGCCTGCTCTTCCCTCTCCCTCCCAGAGCTTCCAGAAGGCTGTGAATCAGCTGTTTGTGGTGCTCTTGAAGTGCTGGAGAGGTGGGGGGTAATTGGTCAGTGCTATCACTGGAGGACAAGAGGAGTGGAGGGGAGGGAGGCAGTTGGGGTAGCTCAGCTGAGTTCCCACTATTTTTTTCCCTTTGGATGCTCCAGCCCTGGAGCACCCATGGAGTTGGCTTCTATGGGTGGGAATCTCAGAAAGAAAAAGGTTGAGAACCCCTAATCTAGTTATCCAGTTCCCTTTACAAAAATAGGAAGACTAAATGGCACTAAGAACAAACTGCAGTACAGACATCTAGCCTTCCCTGTGAATTTCGCTGCTATTGTACATCCAGGCAGCATATTTATGCATTATTCATACGCTTGTCCCTAGATCTAATTTCTATTACTTAGTTTATCTAACCTGCTCCTGAGCCCTTTTTTATCTGTACATTTTCTAATGCTTGGTCCTATCTGTCTGAATATAACAATTTCCCCAGTGGTATCTCCTCTATGCGCACACCATGTTCCTCCTCACCTCCCTGCTCCTTTTAAGCTTAAGAACTGCCTACTCTAAATTGTAGTATACAAGCATTTTGACCAAAAGTAAATGAAATGAATTCCACCCTATGGATGTGGCATTACATTGGCTGCAAGTAAATATTATTTTGCTAGTTAAATTCCTAAATGTTACTTTAAAACTTCCCCAAAGCCTTTGCAACTCTCTGTATTGAGACCTGTAAAATATCTCTGTATAATCATAGAAAACTAGAACTGGAAGGGACCTTGAGAGGTCATCAAGTCCAGTCCCCTGCCCTCATGGCAGGATTTAGCACCATCTGGATCAGTGGTCTCCAAACTTTTTACACCCAAGGTAACTTTTTAAATGTCAGGACAAGCCAAGATTATCCCATCCCTTCCCCAAGACCCCACCTCTTCCTGGAGGCCCTGCCCTCTCTGTTCCCTTCCTCTCCATCACTTGCTATCCCCAGCCCTTATACACTCTCACTGGGTTGAGACAGGAGGTGCGGGCTGTGGGTTGGGAATGAGGGATTTGGATGTGGGAAGGTGTGAGAGGTGCAAGCTCTGGGAGGGAATTTGGATGCAAGAGGAGGTGGAGAAGGGGAAGCTGGCTCAGGGAGGGGGCTCCAAGCTGGGGAGTGTTGGGGTCAGGTGGAGGGTTGGGGTGCTGAGCAAGCCACAGGCTTGTGGATGTGAGGGTGCAGGAGTTTGGGTTGGGTGTGTGATGGGCTCAGGGCACAGATTTGTGGTGTAGGAGTGTTGTGGCAGAAGACTGAGGATGTGGAGGTGCAGGAGTTTGGGGATGTGAGGGCTCAGGACAGGGGGTTCCAGTGTATAATAGGCCCAGATTTGAGGTCTGGGGTGTGTGTGTGTGCGCGTGCGCGTGCGCGTGCGCGTGCGCGTGCGCGTGCGCGTGTGCGTGCAGGAATGTTACAATGCTGCGGCTAGATGGGGGCTTGGCCCCAATTGGGGGCTTGTTGGCCAGGCTTCATTTTTAAATAAATTATTATGTCAAATACAGAATCATAGAACCATAGAGCTAGAAAAGACCTCAGAAGGTCATCAAGTCCAGCCCCCTGCTCTAGGCAGGACCAATCCCAACTAAATCAACCCAGCCAGGGCTTTGTCAAGTCAAGACTTAAACACCACTAGGGATGGAGACTCCACTACTTCCCTAGGTAACCCATTCCAGTGCTTCACCACTCTCCTAGTGAAATAGTTTTTCCTAATATCCAACCTGGACCTCTCCCACCACAACTTGAGACCATTGTTCCTCGTTCTGCCATCTGTCACTACTGAGAACAGCCTTTCTCCATCCTCTTTGGAACCTCCCTTCAGGAAGTTGAAGGCTGCTATCAAACCCCCCCTCACTCTTCTCTTCTGCAGACTAAACAGACCCAACTCCCTCAGCCTCTCCTCATAGGTCATGTGCTCCAGCCTGACCTATGGTTTCAGCATTGTCTTTATTTATGAGAGGGACAGGGAACCTGTTTTGAGTCAGGGGTCACTGACCCACAGAAAAATCAGTCGGAGCCACACAAGTGAGATGCAAAAAAACAACCTCTCCAAAACCTCCCAAGCCTCACTAATGTGGCCCCAACTGTGCTGGTGGGGGCAGGGGACAGGGTGCAGGAGCAGGGTGCTTATGGGGGCAGGTGGGTGCTCGGGCTGGTGGGGGCTGGGTCAGGGTACTCATGGAGGGGTCTGGCCAGGAGGAGGGGACAGGGACAGCTCGGGCCAGTACCTGGGTATCCTGCAGCTGCGCACCAGGTCCGGATCTCAGGAAGCACGTGCACTGTTTCCCCCTCCCCAGACAGCCGGCGCATTTCCTGGACAACCGGATTTGTTGTGTGTCGGCAACTTCCTTCCCCTGCTGCCTTCCTGTGTGGGGGAGGGAGGGAGGGAGTAGGAGTCCCGGGACTCCTGCTCCTCTGCTCCCCGTGACAGTGTGAACTTCCTGAGTAGTTGGAGCTGGCGAGGTCCCGGGACACCTACTCCCCTCTTGTCCCCCACGCAGAAAGGCAGCAGGGGAAGGAAGTCACCAGTGCGCGACAGACCTGGCGTTTCAGGAAACGCTCCAGCTGTTTGGGGGAGGATGGAGCAGCCCACGCACTTCCTGAAACTCCGGACATAGCGCACAGCTCTGGGAGTCCCCCACCCCACCCCGCAGAAAGCCAGTGCTACCTCCATTGGCATTTGAGGTAGCGTCAGCAGGGGCTTCTTCTTGGGGGTGGGGGGAAATGAGAGGGGGGCCCGTATGCCTCAAGATCGACTGGGCAAGCCCCCCTGATCGACCAGTCAATCGTGGTCGACAGGTTTGTGACCATGGATCTAGATCATCCCTGATGATGATGGAAACAACTAATGTGTATTGATTTTTATTTTGGAGTGGGGGGGGAGCCAGTCACATCACGACCTTGTCAGATTTCTGCCATCAGGAGTTGGAAGATAGGGTTGATCTAGAGACTGGTTATTGCAGAGTATCGTTTGAACAGCCACGACAATTGGGGGGCCAAATCAGCATCTCTAGATCTCCATGAAAACTGCTATAAAATTGTGCTCTGGGTTCAAACCTGGCATAAAAAGGATCTTCCTTTGAATATACCTGGGAACGCTCAACAATACTACTTCACCACCACATCAGTGGTACTACTTAAATATAAGGTTATGTTGCTTTGCTATCAACTACAGGTTGAACCTCTCTAGTCTGGTAGTCTCTGGTCTGGCAACATCCATGGTCTGACATGATTTTATTTAGCCAAATGTCCACTTATCATGGGCGTGGCCAAGTTTCCCACAGTCTCATAAAGTTTGTTTACAGCCACCAGCCTTGGCTCTCAGCGTTCTGTGCTGTTATTTAGCTCTGATGTACCCCTAAATGTCTTCTAAGAGCCCAGTAATCAGTGGAAATGTTGGTAAAGCTGCTAGATAACTTTGACCTCCCATGAGTCAACAAATTCTCTGATTCGACACCAGTCAGATCCTGAAGGTGCCAGACCTGTATAGATCTGCTGGTTGGCATGCAACTCTCTCTGGGCTTTTTCTCTGGGATTGGGGTTGTGAATGAAACTGTGTGGAGGGTGGGTTTTTGCACTGCTGGAACCCCAGCTAGCAATACCACCTTATGATTAAAAAATATGCTTTGTGATGTGAGAGTTTGGAATTGTTGAAGAGACGAGCTGTGCTGGCAACACTTAGACTCACGCCTGTGTCTAGAACATTCATTAGGGCTGAGTAGAAGAGTCAGTCAGCTAAAGCAGCCCGTTTGTTGAAATGAACTACCATCTTCACCTACTTGTCCTTCTCTTTCCCAGATTGTGAAGAGACCAGGGAATGAGGATGAGTCCCCTATGATTGGAGACAAGGTTTACGTCCACTATAAAGGAAAGCTGGCCAATGGAAAAAAATTTGATTCCAGCCGTGATAGGAATGAGCCATTTATTTTCAGTCTGGGAAAAGGTACGGAGTGAAATGGAAATGCAGCCTCAGGGACCCAAAATGCATGTTCTTTGGATAATGTTGGTTTGTTGTTACATAATTCTGTTAGATTGCATGTTTAAGTGGAATGAACATAGGATAGGGAATCAGAACTTTTTAGGTTCTAATCCTGGTTCTGTCACTGAGGTTGTGGGTGATTTATTTTGTACATCTGCTTCTGGTCCCATGGGTGTTGTGATGATATTTTATAGGCCCAACTTTTCAGATGTTTCTTGATTTTTGGGTGCCTCTGGAAATCTGACTGTAGGTGTCTAATAGCCAGCAATTTACATTAAGTCAGTGGTCGTTGCTTGCACTCAGCACCTCTAAGAATCTGTCTTTGTGTGCCCAAAATCAGATCACAGTGGAAATACATATTTATTTTCCCTCTAATGTTATATGCTACTTTACCCCACCTGCTGTCGCATAGTTATAGCTTCTTGCAAAATGGACTTTTAAAATGGGCTTCATGTTGAGTGTGATAGGATTTGAACTGCATACCTGCCTATTTGTATCATTTGCAGCCAGGGGTAAACTTTATATCCCCCAGCTTGAATGATTACTGATGACATCTCTAATGAAGTTTTAAGTTCTTGTTGTCAGTCAGGTGTCACTAGCAACATGAATGGAAGGGGTAAAATGTAGCTACATGAATTAAAACTATAAAGGAGTGGTTTTTAACTAGACTGCTTACTTTTCAAAGTTTTTATTGATACATCAGCAAATCTTCCAGACAGTTTGGTTTTGGCCTTCCTGGTACTCCTTCACAATCAGCAAATGGAGTTACGCTAACATAAATGAATTTCTACTTTCTGTTTACTACATGGCAAGCTGAGAACAAAACAGAATTGTTTTGGAGCACGTGACTTTTATTTTGTAAATTAAGGACCACCATTTACTAAGGGCCTCTGTTGACTAAGTTTGCATTCCTCTTTATGGCCATTAAGCTTACAGAGTGAAAACCATTGCTCCTGTGATGGCTTACAGCGCCAAAATCCTTCTGTAGAACGTGGATAGAGAACATGGACCAGAATCATGGATTGTAAGGAGAACAGCTTAGTGCAATAGTCTTTCTCTCCTGTAACACTGCTCATACAAGCATGTGTGGAACTGGCCAGGGGCTGCCTTCTGCTCCCAAAGGGTGTCAGCCCATCCCTTTGGGATCACTCCATCCATAGCCTCTCCACAGCCCACCTCTAGCTCCAAATAAAGAGTTTGGTGCAGAACCTCTATGTTAGCATGAATGTCTCTCCTAGGGTGTGTCTAGACTATAGGGTTTTGTCGACAAAACTGTACCTGTGTCTACATTGCCGCTGAGTTCTGTCGACATAACGTCGACAGAACTCAGCAGTTTTGTCGACGGCTGTAAACCTCATTCTACGAGGAATAACACCTTTTGTCGACAGAGTTCTGTTGACAGAAGGCATTATTGCATCTACACTGTCCTTTGCGTCTACACTGTCATGTCGACAAAGCGGCTTGCTTTGTCAACAGTACTGGATGTAGTCTAGACGCTCTTTGTCGACAGAAGCTTTGTCGACAGTATCTGTCGACAAAACTTCTGTTGACAAAAGCCTGTAGTCTAGACGTACCCCTACTGTGGAAGGGGCTGCAACAAATTTCCATTAGTGACTTTTGTGCTTATGCCTTCATGATGTACACTTCCGAGTATCTCTAGAAAATTGTGACAGCTGGATCTGATGGATTCTGTGTAGTAGTTGGGTTGTGTAGCTGTTGTGATTGGTTTAGTGACCACAAGATTGTAAATGTACCAATATAGGAGAGTGTTTGAAAAAAGAAAATGGACTGTGTTCAAAACTTGTTTTGGTAGTTTCATGATATAAACTATTCCCTCCTACTGAAGCATGTCCTTCTCTTAGGCCAGGTAATCAAGGCATGGGACATTGGGGTTGCCACCATGAAGAAAGGGGAGATCTGTCACTTGGTGTGTAAACCAGAGTATGCATACGGCTCTGCTGGCAGCGTCCCAAAAATCCCCTCCAATGCAACTCTCTTTTTCGAGGCAAGTATGTGTAAGAGTGCTGGTATGGAAACTCCCTCCCCTGGGGCATGCTGTTGGAAACCAATTCAACAGGTCACTAGGGTTCTTGATTTGTTTCCCCGTTACCTTCGGTAACTTATGCCAGAGCTTTCTCGGAAATGTATGTCTACAATGGAGAAGCAGTACCCAAACAGGATCTGAAGCTACCAAGCCCAGAGAAGTCTTAACTTGGAAGCACTTAGAGAACCCTGTCACAAATAGGACAGAGGCTCTGTTAATTCTCTTCTTTGTGTGTATGTATATGTGTGTATATAAAATAAGGGAAGGGCAGGTCAAAAATGTTTTCACGTCATAAAAATCCAGTAATGCCAGTGAGCTGAATCAAAATGAGAGTCGGCACAGAGCAGATGTTGATCAGCCAAGCTGAGCACATTGTGTATGTATTCACTTGGCAAAGCCTTGCATAGAAAAGAGTTTGTGCAAACCTCAACAGAAGAAAAGCATCTTTAGTTAATTAAGGCTCAGACCATCCCAGTTTGGCTGCAGTTAATTGCCTTGGAGAGCCTCTGGCCTCAGTGTGCCTGTTTCATTGTCAGCAGACTTCATGGCCTCTTCTTAGGCTACATCTAGACTTCAGTGTTAAATCGGAAAAAGATATGCAATTTGAGGTACACAAATTGTGTATCTTTTTCTGATTTACTTTCGAAAGAGGCTTTTCCGAAATTTGGCACATCTACATGGCGCCAAATTTTGGAAAAAGTATCCTGGAAAAGCAATGCAGTCTAGACATAGCCTTTGTGGTGCTATATCTGGTCAACAGAGACAACAAAAATGATTAGGAGTATGGAACAGCTTCTACCTGAGGAGAGATGGATAAGATTGAAACAGCTTTGCTGTGATAGAGGTCCATAAAATCATGAATAGTGTCAAGAGAGTGAATAGGAAAGTGTCATTTGCCACTTTGCAGAATACAAAAGCCAATGGTCACCCCCGTTAAACTAACAGGCAGCATGTTTATATAACTGGATGCAAAAAATTAATTAGTTAACTCACGGAGAATCTGTCCATCATGCATACGGCCTCAATCCCATTCTCTGGTTGTCATTAAACCTCTAAGTGCCAGCGGCTGGGACTGGTTGACAAGGGTTGGATCACTCAGTAATTTCCATGTTCTCTTCATTCCCCTGAAGCATCTGGCTTTGGCCACTGCCAGCAGACAGGATACTGGACTAGACATTGGTCTGACCCAGTATCGCCGTTCTTTTGTTCTTAAGGTCTGTTGCTTTTATGGGCAGTTTTTACAGAATCCCACATCAATGTGTGAATTGCACCCTTAGGGTATGTCTAGACTACATGCCTCTGGCGACAGAGGCATGTAGATTAGGCTACCCGGCATAGGAAAATGAAGCAGTGATTTAAATAATCACCGCTTCATTTAAATTAAAATGGCTGCCACGCTGAGCCGATCAGCTGTTTGTCGGCTCAGCACGGTAGTCTGGACGCTCCGCAGTCGACATCAAAGGCATTTGTCAACCTCCCCGGTAAACCTCATCCCACGAGGCATACCAGGGCGGTCGACAAATGCCTTTGATGTTGACCGTGGAGCATCCAGACTAGTGCGCAGAGCCGACAAACAGCTGATCGGCTCAGCACGGCAGCCATTTTAATTTAAATGAAGCGGCGATTATTTAAATTACCGCTTCATTTTCCTATGCCGGGTAGCCTAATCTACATGCCTCTGTCACCAGAGGCATGTAGTCTAGACATACCCTTACAGAATTAGTAACTTCTAATTTTTTTTCAGGTGTTAGGTATGTTTCAGGTTTTAATAAATGGAACCAGTTACCAAATTTAGAGCTAGCTCTTACGGGCTTCTTCCATTTCAGCTGAATTAGATTGGTTAGTTTTCCACATCTGGGATCAGCTGTTGCTTAGTCTGCCATGTATGTATGTATGTATGTATTTATTTATTTATTTATTTATTTATTTTAGATTGAGCTTCTTGATTTCAAAGGGGAGGATTTATCTGAGGATGGAGGAATCATCCGAAGAATCAAGCGAAAAGGAGAAGGGTACTCCAACCCAAACGAAGGAGCTACTGTAAAAAGTGAGTACTGGCTTGGCTGCAGCCAGGAGTAACTATAAATGCACCTTAACAGCCGAGGGCAAGCACGCTGGTGGGCTAAAGCCTTTATAATAGCATTCCAGGGGCTTCACAGCACTGCAGCCACCTCTGACTATGAAGCAAGTTGACAGAATTGTGGCTGGAAGGGTCCTCCATTATCAGGTACCACTCTGTGTTGTGTGTCGTCTCTCTGGTGTGATCAGGTCAGACCCTGCCGCTGTGCAGAATGGGCTTCTTACAGCACGTGTTTGAGCTCTGAGCCAAGGTGTATATGTAGAAGATGCTGGCCATGGTTTATATGAAGATGGGGTGGGGAGAAAATAGGAGGGAGTAGAAAAGAGAGGCAATTAAGTATCAGCCTGTTGAGCTTCAGCGTTTGATAAGTTAAAACAATTCTTCCTTGGCCAGTCCAGCAGAGGACACTCCAGAGCTCCTGGCTCCTAAGGATTTAATGGAAAATTATTAAATCGAGGCAGTAGCCAGATGATGATGAAATGGCCACTGAGGTATAACTGAGGCTCTGCTCTGAGTCACTCTGGTCCTGCATTTTGTCAAAGTCCCCCCTCTGGCTTTGATAAGCAAACCAATGCTAACTGGTGCAACAAGGTCTCTTTAGTTTGATGTGGAAACGTCAGAGGAAATGAGCATGTGCAGAATGAGAGTTCTATCTCCTTTGCCGTCTTCCTTTATTAATTATGTTTTTGAAGATTTTCCTTTCTTGTGTTGCAGTCCGAGAGATGCTGTAATGCCATAGAGGATAGTGTGTAGGCTACTTTGAAAATCCAAGCTCTGGATTTTCTTGTGTATATGTGAAAAAATCTCAGCTTCAGGTTAGCTATTGCTGTGGCTTTTATTTGAATTTTGTAAATTAAAAGTTACATGCATGACATTCTTGGCGTAAACTAGGCAGCTTTCTATTTTCATTGTCCTTTTCAACATTTTGGTTGCATTCATGATACAATTAAGTCTTTTGTTTTCCTCTCCCTGTGGCCAGAACACTACCACTAACTTTGGATCACTACTAACTGGAGGGCATACATTAATGAGAAGGGTCTACTGGATTCAGTAGTGTTCTGTGGGCTTAACTGAAGTCCTAATTCGACCCAAAAGTAACCCTAATGTAATTCCATTCAGATTTCTTATCGCACTCTTTCAATCAATGTGATGGAGCTTCTCTTCTAAAGCAACTATTTGATGTGGGATGGGAGGATAAAAGAAGCCAAGTTTAAAGAGAACAGCTCAATCATAGAAGGAGAGAGAAACAGCAGATATGAAAGTTTTGGCTGTTAGAATGGCTAAATTGTACATTTAGGATTAGCTGGTCATCCTTTTCCCTATATCAGAGCTTCTCTGCAGTGTGAGTTGATGAACTTTCTTGAAAGGGCAGAAATTGATCTGAATGGTCACACTCAGCTTGTTAATTTAAATGCCTAGTCCTTTAGTGGCTTGCTTTATTGTACCTAAAAACCAAGTTAAAAAAAATCAAAGTCGATACCAGTTTAATAGTCCTAACTATTACATTCTTTTTGTTACTTATATTTTGGTTTCATTGAAACATGAAAACCCATTATCCTTTTGTGTGCTCAGGAAGTTTGTAACCAGACACACATTTATCTTTATTAACCCACAAGTAACAAATAGAACAAAGCACTGTTCTCATGTGGATTATAATTTGTTTTTGATCACTATATCGTGGTTTGATTGATCAGAATAGCCATTGAGTCAGGAAGAGAGAAAATACCAATTTAATCAGCAGTTTGGCTCTTGCTTAAGAGGTGACCAGAAGGCTCTAGTCTTGATGTCCTGCATAACACAGACTGTAGAACTTCCCCAAAATAATCATTAGCGCAGATCCTTTAGAAAAATATATAGTCTTGATTTAAATCATCCTGATAGAGCAGTTCTTTGAAGACTATCTCAGGGCGGTGGTTAATAGTAGACCTTTGTCATGGCTCAGATTGTTGTAGGGGAGGTCTAAGTTGGATATTAGGAAAAACTATTTCCCTAGGAAGGTGGGGAAGCACTGGAATGGGTTCCCTAGGGAGGTGGTAGAATCTCCCTCCCTTACAGGTTTTTAAGTCCCATCTTGACAAAGCCCTGGCTGGGATGATTTAGTTGGGATTGGTCCTGTTTTGGGCAGAGGGTTGGACTCAATGACCTCCTGAGATCTCTTCCAGCCCTGGGATTCTATAACAAGATGCTAAATTCTCCTTTAACTTTTTAAGCTATTTAAAAGGTACATTTTCATCTGAGCTAGTTGCATTGATGTGGCAAATTCTATAATAATGGGGGATTTTAATTATCCCCATATTGACTGGGTACATGTCTTCTCAGGAAGAGAAGCAGAGATAAAATTTCTCAATGGCCTAAATGACTGCTTCTTGGAGCAGCTGGTGCAGGAACCCACAAGGGGAGAGGCAATTCTCGATTTAGTCCTGAGTGGAGTGCAGGATCAGGTCCAGGAAATAACTGTTACAGGACCGCTTGGGAATAGTGACCATAATATAATAACATTCAACATTCCTGTGGTGGGTAGAACACCTCAGCAGTCCAGCACCCTGGCATTTAATTTCAAAAAGGGGAATTACACAAAAATGAGGAGGCTAGTTAAACAGAAATTAAAAGGCACAGTGACTAGAGCCAAATCCCTGCAAGCTGCATGGAAACTTTTTAAAGATACCATAATAGAGGCCCAACTTAAATGTATACCCCAAATTAAAAAACATAGCAAGAGACCTAAAAAAGTGTCACCGTGGCTTAACCACCATGTAAAAGAAGCAGTGAGGGACAAAAAGGCATCTTTTAAGAAGTGGAAGTCCAATCCTAGTGAGATAAATAGAAAGGAACATAAACACTGTCAAATCAAGTGTAAAAATGTAATAAGAAAAGCAAAAAAAGATTTTGAGGAACAGCTAGCCAAAAACTCAAAAAGAAATAACAAAATGTTTTTTAAGTACATTAGAAGCAGGAAGCCTGCTAAAAAACCTGTGGGTCCCCTAGACGATCGAACTATAAAAGGCGCAATCAAGGACGATAAAGCCATTGCGGAGAAACTAAATGATTTCTTTGCTTCAGTCTTCACGGCTGAGGACGTTGGGGAGATTCCCAAATCTGCACCGTCCTTTGTGGGTGATGAATCTGAGGAACTGTCCCCGATTGAAGTGTCATTAGAGGAGGTTTTGGAACAAATAGAAAAACTTAATGTTAACAAATCTCCGGGACCAGATGGCATTCATCCAAGGGTTCTAAAAGAACTCAAATGGGAAATTGCTGAACTATTATCTGTGGTTTGTAACCTATCCCTTAAATCGGCTTCCGTACCTAAGGACTGGAAGGTAGCCAACGTGACACCAATATTTAAAAAGGACTCTAGAGGCGATCCAGGCAATTACAGACCGGTAAGTCTAACTTCAGTACCAGGCAAATTAGTCGAAACAATAGTAAAGAATAAAATTGTGAAGCATGTAGAAGAACATAATTTGTTGGAGAAAAGTCAACATGGTTTCTGTAAAGGGAAATCCTGTCTCACTAATCTATGAGAGTTCTTTGAAGGAGTTAACAAACATGCGGACAAGGGGGATCCAGTAGATATAGTATACTTAGATTTTCAGAAAGCCTTTGACAAGGTCCCTCACCAAAGGCTCTTGTGTAAATTACATGGCCATGGGATAAGAGGGAAGGTCCTTTCTTGGATTGAGAACTGGTTAAAAGACAGGAAACAGAGGGTAGGAATAAATGGTAAATTTTCAGAATGGAGAGGGGTAACTAGTGGTGTCCCCCAAGGGTCAGTCCTAGGACCAGTCCTGTTCAACTTATTCATAAATGATCTGGAGAAAGGGGTAAGCAGTGAGGTGGTAAAGTTTGCAGATGATACCAAACTGTTTAGGATAGTCAAGACGGAAGCAGACTGTGAGGGACTCCAAGAAGATCTCACCAAACTGAGTGATTGGGCAACAAAATGGCAAATGAAATTTAATGTGGATAAGTGTAAAGTGATGCACATTGGGAAAAATAACCCCAACTATACGTACAGTACGATGGGGGCTAATTTGGCTACGACAAATCAGGAAAGAGATCTTGGAGTTATCGTGGACAGTTCTCTGAAAACTTTCACACAGTGTGCAGCGGCGGTCAAAAAGGCAAATAAGATGCTAGGAATTATTAAGAAAGGGATAGAAAATAAGACCCAGAATATCTTACTGCCCCCTGTATAAAACTATGGTATGCCCACATCTTGAATACTGTGTACAGATGTGGTCTCCTCACCTCAAAAAAGATATTTTGGCCTTGGAAAGGGTTCAGAAAAGGGCAACCAAAATGATTAGGGGTTTGGAACGGGTCCCATATGAGGAGAGGCTAAAGAGACTGAGACTTTTCAGTTTAGAAAAGAGGAGACTGAGGGGGGATATGATAGAGGTATATAAAATCATGAGTGGTGTGGAGAGGGCCGATAAAGAAAAGTTATTTATTAGTTCCCTAAATAGAAGAACTAGAGGACACCAAATGAAATTAATGGGTAGCAGGTTTAAAACTAATAAAAGAAAGTTCTTCTTCACACAGCGCGTAGTCAGCCTGTGGAACTCCTTGCCAGAGGAGGCTGTGAAGGCTAGGACTATAATAGAGTTTAAAGAGAAGCTAGATAATTTCATGGAGGTTAGGTCCATAAAAGGCTATTAGCCAGGGGATAAAATGGTGTCCTTGGCCTCTGTTTGTCAGAGGCTGGAGAGGAATGGCAGGAGACAAATCGCTTGATCATTGTCTTCGGTCCACCCTGTCTGGGGCACCTGTTGCTGGCCACTGTCGGCAGACAGGATACTGGGCTAGATGGACCTTTGGTCTGACCCAGTACAGCCATTCTTATGTTCTTATGTGGACACAGGAATAGTCAGGGTAGTGGAGATGATTGCCCTCTGAGGCAGTTTTATATAATATGTGCAGCCTATGCAAGTCAGAGGTCAAGAACTATTTACTAATCCTATTGCCAATACTTGCAGTGTGCCAGCACTTTGGTTCAGAGCAAGTAAAAAAATGTGGCCTTCAGTTTCATCCTGATTTAATGAGCTTTTTGGGACCCATTTCCTTGAATGTGCTTCAAGGCTAGGAACACATTTCAGACTGGACAGCCTCTTAAAAATAGTATTTGGGTTGCTACAACGGCCCGGGGGATGGTACACATGCACCCTGCCCTGCTCTAGACTCTGTATCGGCCATGCACAAAGTAGTGGGATCTGACCCCTTCCCCAGCGTAAAGGTATTAGGATGGCCCAAAAACAGAGGAATAGCAAGGATCTGTCTATTTTCCAACCAGATAGCAGCCGTATTTTCACTGTTCAAATATTTCCATTCAGTTCTAGTAAAATCCTGCTGTTAACTCAGAAGCTAGTACAAAGGTGCCTGACAGCATTACTGTGATTAGCCTGGAAGAAAATGCATTTCCCAGAACACAGACATCTCTGGGTTGGATTTTCAAAGGCAATGTTATTAGCTTGAGTTATAGGGCATAATTCACAGTCCCACTTCCTAAAACACAGGCTGCCGTAGAATTTGTGCATGCCAGCTTTTGTTATAGCCTCCTTTCTGTTTTACTAGGAGTGCAAATTGCAGTCAGCATGTCGGGTTCATGTGCCAGCCACATTCAGAACACAGCGTTCTGTGCTCTTCAGAACAGAACCTCTCTGGGCACTGAGAGAACAATAAGTCAGCGCTGCAGCTGAAGGGAAGTGCTGCCACCGGGCTTGGTTTCTTGCTGTGTAATCCAAGTGCCACTGTATCCAACGCTTTTGCTTTAGATAACACTTAAATGCACTTGGGAAACGGAGCAGGAGACTAATTCCTGGTGCCATGGTATTCCCATGTAATTAAAACAGAATAAAACTACTGTGCTTTTTTTCTAGGCAAGTCTGTGACAGGCCAGCTGGTGGCTTCACGCCATCCTGTGTGTTCTGTCTTGAAGCTCACACCTCAGATCAGTGTCTCCTCGTGCTGGCAAAGGCTGTGACCACCAGAATCCAGGACTCTTTCACATCAAACTCACAGATTTATTCTGGGAAAGTCAAGGGTCGGGGTAATTGGGGGCAGTGATTTCAGTGAGCCGCGTTTCCCTTTTGAGACAGCATGAAGCAGGAGTAGCTAGGCCGGGGCAGACAATTTTTGGTGGGGGGGCCACTCCAAGATTTTGGTAAGTGGTCAAGGGCCGCATTTTTCTGTGGAGGGGTTGCGGGTTCTGGGATGGAGCTTGGGTGCGGAAGGGAGCTCAGAATAAGGGACTGGGGTGCAGGAGAGGGTAGGGTCTGAGAGGCAGCTTGGGTGAAGGAGGTTGTTCGCAGCATGTAGAGCTTCCCCCGGTGTAAGAGAGGTAGATGGAGTGGCCAACTGCTCTGAGCCCTTGTGTCTGCTCCGTGCCTATGGGTCCAGTGGGGTAGGCCGCGGGCTGGCCTGAAAGGCTTGGTGGGCCGGATCTGGCCTGTGGGCTGTATCTTGCCCACCCCGGAACTAGTCCTTAGTCCCAGAATAGGGGAGAGCAAACAACAGCCTGTGGGCTGCATACAGCCCATCAGCTGTCTTTAATCCGGCCCTAGAGCATGGCTCCCGGAAGCAGCAGTGTGTCCGCCTTCTGGCTCTTATGTGCAGGGGCAGCCAGAGGTCTTGGTCCATGTGCTGTCCCATCTGAAGCAGTGCCCCACAGCTCCCATTGGCTGGGAATTGTGGCCAATAGGAGCTGCAGGGATGGTGCCTGTGACCAGGTAGGGGGCAGCACACAGAACCACCTGGCTGCACCTCTGCATAGGATCCAGCTGGAAGGGGGGCATGCCACAGCTTCTGGGAGCTGCTTGAGAAGATAAGCGCAGCCCAGAGCCTGCAGCCCTAAACCCCTCCTCCCCCATGCCCCAGCTCCCAGTCCCACCCCTGATCACTCTCCTACCCTCTGAACCCCTCAGTCCCAGCCCAGAGCCCCTTCCTGCACCCCAAGCCCCTTATCCCTGGCCCCAGCCCAGAGCCCATGCCCCCTGCCCCAGTCCAGAGCTCCCTCCTGCACCCCAAACTCCTCATTTCCAGTCACACCCCAGAGCCTGCACTCCCACTCCAGAGCATGCATCCCCAGCCAGAGCCCTCACCCCCTCCCACACCTCAGCCCCAATTTTGTGAGCATTCATGACCCTCCATACAATTTCCTTACGCTGATGTTTGTGCTGAGTCCGTAACAGTGATTCCTGCTGGCTTCTGGATAGCTGAATTATTGTGCTTGGTGTTTACAGGCCATGGCAGGCCAGATCTCTGTGCCACAGCCAAAAGAGGAAGGAGGCTTTACGTGATAGTGTAAGGTTCTCAGGTTACTTGTTTTCAGATTGTACACAGAGAATTGATGTGGGAGTGTGAGGTGTTCTTTTGAAAGCAGAAAACCTAGGTGACTTGGTGGTAGCAGAAGAGTTTAGAATCATAGAATACTAGAACTGGAAGGGACCTTGAGAGGTCATCAAGTCCAGTCCCCTGCCCTCATGGCCTTGTGTAGGTCAGGACTAGAACTGCCAAATTTTTCAGTAGTTCTGGCTGGGATAACAAGGGTTTCTTTTCATGTAAAATGGAGGTTTTGAAATCTGTTTGTGTTCCCCACAGACCCTTTGAACTCTTATGTGAAAAAAAGATCTGGGAGGGGGAAAGATTTGGAGCAGGGACGTGACTCTGGGTTTCCCACATCCAAGGTGAATGCTCTAACTTCTGGGCAGGTGGCTGTTCTGTGTGTGTGTTCCTGTCTTGTGTACTCTTGGTTTTGGACCCAGAAACTTTCCCAACTAAAGTTTCATCAGAACTGATAGGTTTGCACCAAGAGTTTTCATTTCAAGGAATTGGTATTTTCCTACAGAAACATTTCATCGAAAACCTCATGACTAGCTCTCCTCTCTCTTTGGGTGCCTTTTCATATCATTCATATAGGGAGCCTTGTGCTGCAGAGGGTAAGCCAAAAATCAGTGGCTTTCCTGTGGCTCTGTCTTGTGGTGTAGGGAACTGTGATGTTCGGGGGGCCGCTCACATCAGTGGGGAGTTCTGTCACTGCCTGCCTGATAACTGGGGGTGCCGATATGCTGTGCAGCTTTCGATCTGGATCTTGACACCCACATAGTTTTCCCACAAGGTCTTGCCCGAGCTTCTACCAGCCTTGTTACTCTTTTCAGGATAATATCTGCAGCCACCCAATCCTGAGCCTCTCAGAATTGGGCCTTCCAGCCACTCCTCCTTAAGTACCAGACACTTGGACTTTTCCTCTCTCATTCTGACCCCCAAACGAAGGAGTGAGTGAAACCAGCCATCCTGGCAGCTTCATTAAGGATGTGTGCTCCATGAAGCTGCTCACCAGGGACCTGGTTGGGTAAAACAAATACAAAGTTTAGTTAATGGAAAACCCCCAGATTGAAAAATGAAATTGTGTGAGAGAGCAGCAGATAGATGCAAGTTGCACAGAAAATAAACAGAAATACTCCACCTTAGGCTTTCCACTTTGTATTAAATAAAATCCCTTCTCTAATGCAAGTTACCTATTGCCTGGGAGCCCTTTCCCAGCGTAACTTGGCATATACAGACAGCCTCCCACTTTCAAGACTGCCCCTCAGGCTCTGCATGCCAAACCTCAGACACAAGCCTGATTTTAAAAGGCTTTTTCCGCTCTGTCCATGGTGTTTCGTGTTTATTCAGAGCAGAGGAAAAACCCCCCTCAAGACTTGATAATGGGAAAACACTGAGACCTCTCCAGCTAACTCCTGTTGGTCCACCATTGTCCTTTCCTAGGCTGCACAGTCATTTCTTGGAACTGGTTTTGCATAAACATCTGGTGTGGGAGGTTCCCATCTGCATTTAACTGCTTCCTGCCCTGCTGTGAGGGGTAGCAGAATATTTCAACACAAATTATATGCAGAGTTTTGTAAATACACAAGTACATACATTGATAACCACAGTCTTATCTCATAATGACCATCCAGTTCAGAACATTACAAGCTTTCATAAAATACAGCTTACAGTCAGTTGGTTCAGCTGCTCATTGGGGGGGGGGGGGCGGGCGGGCTGGCTAAAGCTTACATTCTCCCCTTGGTGAATCTGGACTCTGATTGTCATAGAACCTCTGTTACCAGTTGGACAAAATGTCTCACTCTGTGGTTTCTAGTTCAGTGACCGGCCATCCACTGGCTTTGCTGTTATAATTGCTAGCTATAGATGACCAATGCATGGTGTGTCCCAAGGCCGTTAGGCAAATCGAGAGCTTCATCTTCTTACTATATATTTTAGAAATGTGCATCTGTCTGTTCGTCCACCTGTGAGTCCATTTGTTCAAGAACTCTTCCTAAATGGTAAGAGCTAGGGCCACCAAATTTGTCATAACTTACCATAATTTAAAGCAGTGCAAAGGTTTGGTTGTGCTAGGAAAATGGGACAATGGAATTTGATTGTCTCTCATAAATGGAAAGGGAGGAGTCTGGTAGAAGGGAGTTATACTGCAGAATGACCACAGGGGGGCAGCAAGGGGCCAGAGCTGGGGACCTCATAGACTCCATAGAATCATAGAGCTGGAAAAGACCTCGGAAGGTCATCAAGTCCAGCCCCCTGCTCTAGGCAGGACCAATCCCAACCTGGACCTGGACAGCTATCACCCAACTAGGCCAGCAGGGGATGGGGATGGGGATGGAGATGGAGAAGGGAACAGCTGTCTGCTATTTATTTCAGAGTTTGTCTGTTTGTGTGTCTCTCTGTCCCCCAGTTGGGGGACATACACCCCATCCCCAGCTGTGCCTGCTGCAGCTTCCCACCTGGCCCCAAGCTGCTCTGCTGACAGAGCTGGGGTAGTTGTCTCTCCGGGGCAGCCTGCATACTGGACCCTCACTCCCAGCCCCACCCCACAACAATGATTTAAATGAAGAAAAACAAAACATTGAGTTAAGGCCCTGAGCAATGCTGGGTAAATCTTCTAGTAAGAACATAAGAACAGACATACTGGGCCAGACCCAAGGTCCATTTAGCCCAGGATTCTGACACCAAAATCCCCATCCTTCTCTGCAGTATTCTAGGTACAGCGTCAGTGCTGATATGTGGGTTTGTCAAGGTGATAAAAGATGTATCTCTCCCTCATGATGGAATATTGTAAACATTCCAACTGCCTCTAATTTGTGATTACATGGAAACCGGATTAGTCATCCATCTTGCGGGCTGGAGTCTCTCCAAACCACACTACAGTTCAGACGCAGTGATAGCGCCAAAAAGATTCACCCCTTGCCCAAAGATTAGTCTGCCTCCTCAGAATGTTGTTTACCTGCTGTGTGCAGAACTGGGGTGATTCCCATCAGGTTTGCCTGCTCTCTACAAAAGAGATCAGTAGCTCTTCCTTTGTGTCCCTGTTATCCCCATTTGTTTTGTCAGCCTCTGACATTGAAATGGATTCTCCTTCAGGTTGTACTGGGGAGTCTGCTCTGTTCCTTACCTCCCATAGTATCTTAGTCCGTATTGCAGGGCTACTCAACTTTGGAAACCCCAGGAGTCACAAAGATACTCACTGCCCATGCTGAGGGCCGCAACTTAAGTGTGGTTGCATATACATGCAAATATATTCAAATAGCTTCTTTTACACTGACGGGCATGAATACAAAGATTAAGGCAAGACTACACAACATGCAGGCCCCATAAGTCAGTTCTGCTGATATTAATAAAATGCAATATTTACCCGATTTCCACCCCCTATGACAGCACATGTAATGAGCAATGACAGTCCAGGAATTTTAACTATTAAAATGTATATCAACAGAAGACTGTTATACTGACTACTTTTTTGTTTTGGCTCCTTCCTGCAGTCCTCAAGTTGATCCCCACATAAACCCAAACTGCACCACGGGCCGCAAACAAACAGGCCGCAGGCTGCGTGCTTTCTATAGAAAAACTACTTCCTTAGAAAGTTAACTTTCAGTTGACAAGATGGTGACCGGTCAATTAAAAAAAAAAGTAACTAATTCTACCAGTCTTCAGAGGCAACTTATTCTATGCCAAAATATAAAAGTCCAGACTGGGGAAAGCATCTGGATAGACATATTGTCCCAGAGAAAGGGATTTGACCTGGAAAAGGGGACAAGCAACCTCTATCTGTAGTGTGATAAAAGAAAGTTTCTGTAAGCTTCTGTTTCAATGATATCTCAGATCATACAGCTTAAAAATACAGGCATGACTAGAAGACTTACGCATTGTTGCTTGGGTCTGGGGCCAGCACGGGGTGGCAGTGGTCGCACTGCCTGCCAGCTTCTCCTCAGGGTGGCAGGGACTGAGCAGGCCTCCCATTGGCTTCTCCCTGTGGTCCAGGCTGGGGAGGGAGGCAGTTGCTTCTCGGGGGCAGGCAGGGATGACAGGACTGTGGCTGCTGGCCAGCGGCTGCTCCCTGGGGCTGGGGTGCTTGCGGCCCTCCTGTGGTCTTTCATGAGTATAACTGTCCCCGCTACCACACACCTCCCTTTCCATTTACTGAGACACAATCCCGTTCCAGGCACATCCCATTGTCTTGGCACAACCAATCCCTGACCTTGCTTTAAGTTATAAGAGGAAGCTGCATAGCAAATTTGGTGGTTCTAACTCTTAGGCTTTGTCTACACTGGCGGCTTCTTGTGCAAGTGTTCTTGTGCAAGAAGTCTTGCGCAAGAAAACGTCCACACTGCCATGTGCGAGCTGTGCTTTTGTGCAAGAGCGCCCATGGCAGTGTGGATGCTCTCTTGCGCAAGAAAACTCTGATGGCCATTTTAGCCATAGGGCTTTCTTGCGCAAGAAATCCCTGACGAGCGTCCACACTGCCCTCTTGCGCAAGAGCTCCTGCACAAGAGGGCTTACACCTGTTAAAAAAGAGCATAGCTCTTGCGCAAGAAGCCGTCTCTTATCACGCCGTACTGTACATTTACTTGCGCAAGAGCGGATGGGCAGTGTAGACGCTTTGCGGATTCTTGCGCAAGAACGGCCATACTTGCGCAAGAAGCCGCGAGTGTAGACATAGCCCAACTGTTTAGGAGTTCTTGCTCAAGTGTACTCACATACGGATGGCTGGACAGACAGATGCACAAACTATTTAAAATTTATTGAACTGGGATAAGAGTGGGAGAAACTGAGAGAGAGGAGATTCTATACATATATGGTGGACGTGTCCAGGTAGAGTATTGGGATGGCTTGTAACCAAATATCACAAGTGGTTGGGTATTTTATTATCAAATGGCTTGGGACTAAGGAAATAAGAATCACTTTCTCATTTGCTGGGAGCTGCTTGGCCTCTTACAGAAAAAAAAAAAAGTCCCTCTGTAGAGGAACGGTGAAAAAAATGGGAGGTGGTTATGGAAAAATTAATGAAGCAATTACATATCCTTGGCAAAAAAAATCACACGTGTCCAACGTCTTTGAATATTCGCATTTGTCAGGCCTGATTTGTAAAATATGTGTGATCAGAGATTTCATTCAACTTTAATAAAGTGTATCGAAGCAGTATGTTGTGGGTCGTGTGAAGATGCTCACTCTACTATGGTACACCCGTTTGGATAGAGAGACACCTGATGATACATTCGCATATGTGTCTCTGAATTGAAGCTCAGAGTTGTAATAACGATGGTTGTTTGGGCCAATATTTACAGGCTAAGGGTTTGTTAACCTGTTAAAACTCCCTAAATCAATAGTTTTCCAAAAAGTGAGTAGCTTAGCACCAGTTAGCACAGAACAGAAATTATACCTGGATCTGCATAACGGGTTTTGTCTTCACATCGTGTCTGTCTAAGGCTGGCGGGATGAAACCATGGACATGCTACCTCTTGAATTCTCTCAAGAGGCAGGCTATTAAAGGAAAATACGCCTTTAGTTCCTTTCCATTGCCATGCTACGTAGTGCTTCTGGGCAGGAGAGAAGGGAACATCAAAACTCCTCACACCCAGAAATCTGGTCTACATGGTCAGTAGCTGAATAGATTTTACATAAGCAGGGATGAGCTGAGCTGTGTTGCGTATCTCAGTGCAGGCTGTATTGCTCCATGAAGACAGAATAAAACGGGTGGATTTACAATGAAATATACTGTACCCTAGCACAGGGCCCCCCCAATGACATAGAGCCCACAGGTTGAGCAGTCCAACACTGGGTCTGGCAACCCCCCACTCCCGCGCTAAGGATGTTAAAGAATAGTCGACTATCCGATAAGCATTTGCTTATCAGATAGTTTTTTGACTAGTGGATAGGCACTTCCGCATTCCTCCTTTGAAATGTACAAGAACCCCCTCTGGGGCTCTTGTATATTTCAAAGGAGGAATACAGAACTTCGCATACAGCCCGGGGCCAGCGGGAAGTCCTGCTGACTCAGGGCTGCATGCAGGTGCCTGCTTTGAAGTGCACAAGATTCCCCAGCAGGGGCTCTTGTGCATTTCAAAGTCATGGAGCCCGGGATCAGTGAGGATCCCAGCTGATCCCAGGGTTCCTGAGGCATTTCCCAGGAAGCTTGGGGTCATCTGGGTAGTCCCCAGCTGACCCCAGGCTCCCCGCAGCTGCTCCTTTGAATCGCGCGGATGCATGGTTTAAAGGGACAGCCGCCGAACAGCTGATCCCACGGATTCAAAGGAGCAGCTGCAGGGAGCCCGGGATCAGCTGGGGAGTCCCCCGCTGACCCCGGGCTCCTAGTGGCGCACAGCATAGCATGGAGCCCAGGGTCAGCAGGGGACTCTGAGTCTCCCGCTGATCCCGGGTTCCATGGCTTTGAAATGCACAAGAGCCCATGCTGGGGACTCTTGTGCATTTCAAAGAAGGCACCCGCAGGGCTGGCCTTACCATGAGGCGAACTGAGGTGGCCGCTTCAGGTGCCAGACTGTGGGGGGGTGCCACTAGAACCCAGAGTGTAGAAAATCGTGTCTGCTGCTGGTGCCTGTGTAGGTAGCAGAGCAGTACCATGAGAGGAATAGAACAGGAAGAAGGCAGAATTGAGACCTTTCAAAGTTTTGGCCCAAGCAAGGGGGTATGGGGGCGTCATTTGAGCTCCCTGCCTCAGGTGCCAAAATGTTGTGGGCCGGCCCTGGGCACCCGCATCAAGCCCAGTCAATGGGATTTCCCGCTGGCCTCAGGCTGTACGCAGAATTCTGCATTCCTCCTGTGAAACGTACAAGAGCCCCAGCGGGGGCTTTTATACATTTCAAAGGAAAAATGCGGAAGTGCCTATCGACTACTCGATGGAAATTTAGTCGACTAGTCAATTAACCGCATCATAACATCCTTATCCCGCTCAGGGGTGGCCCCGCTGCGTGGGCAGTCCCTCTCCAGAAAGGGCAGTGGGGGGGAGCAAGAGAGCAGGGAGGAACATTTGACAAGTTCAACAATATTGACAATTGAAAGTGCCTCTTTACAAAATATTAGTTATGATGACTTAATTGACAATTTTGTAAAAAAAAAGAAAAAAAAAGTGCAGAAAGAAATCTAGCTGATTTTTTTTTTTCAGATTGAATAAGTTTCTTCAGAGGAAGTTAACTTTTATTTTTCCATTCATGCATCATCTATGCATTTTATTTTTACACATTTTTCATGTTGGCTTAATGCAAATATAAGCTCTTGTCTAGACCAGAAGTTCTCAAACTGTGCTTCGAGAACTCCATTCGGGTGGACTGAGGAAAGGTTATTATGGTTTTTTTTTTATAAAACGCTCTTATCCAAAGCACTTTTCAATGGTAGCTAATGGTGCAAACAGTATTGGAAAGATCATTAAGTGGTCCACCAAGACCCTCAGCAATTTTCAAATGATCTGTGAAAAAAAGTTAGACTACAAAACCAATCAAGGTACCTCACTTTAATTTCATTTACTTCTTATTACTTATAATATAGGAGGAGAATGAAGAAAAAAGAACGAAAAATGGGAGAGGCAGGAAGAGTGAATGTTCTTTTTCTTGGCTGGGTCCCAGGCAGGCCCCAAAAATGAAGCTGAGCACACGGCCCCACTAACTCTGGAGCTATGTCTAAATTGCCTGCTTTTGCTGGCAGAAACTATGCAAATTAAGCACTGATTAGCATTTTGTCACAGTTCATTTGCATAATCTATTTGAGCCGTTTTTGCGCAAAAACAAGCCGTGTGGACGTTTCCTTTTTGTGCAAAAAACCCTTTTTGCACAAGATCCCGGAGAGGGATAAGGATCTTGTGCAAAAAGGGGGTTTTGCGCAAAAAGGAAATGTCCACACTGCTTGTTTTTGTGCAAAAAACCTGGTGCAAAAACCGCTTGAATAGATTATGCAAATGAAGCACGACAAAATGCTAATCAGTGCTTTATTTGTATACTCTCTGCCGGCAAAAGCTGGCAGTGTAGACAAAGCCTAAATCTGCCACTGGAATAAAAGAATATATCCCTGAACAGTTCTAAAACACCCCTCACCCGAGTGAGTAGGCACAGTTCTCTTTGTTGAGAATATGCAAGTTGAAACCCAATCTAAAAGAATGTGGTTCTTGGAGTCTCTGAACTTAACAATTCTTGGTAACTTTTATTTGAACACACACGAGATGTTGTGGGTTTTGGTGCCTTTTTGAGAGCACAAAGCACATGAGTCTTAAACAAGCAGGAGTTTCATGCTTTTTCTAGAGTATAGACTCTGTAGCATTCTGCAGCTATGGATTAAGGACAGCTTTCCCCCCAAATTTTAAAGATACTTTCACAAGAAATAATTTTAAATGTTATATTGCAAAAGACCAAAAACACTTGTTTCCCCAGACTGTAGTGAAATTTGCACAAAGTCCCTGACCACTAGTAGGCAGCCCTTTGTCTTAAGTGGCCTCTTTGCATAATCACCATGGTTTTTAGCAGCATTGTGGTAACTGTTTAAAAGACTGCCTTGGTGATAGGCAGTAAACTGTTAAGACAGTTTGGTGGCTACTTACAAGAGGTTTCACTTTTTGTATAAACAAACTTGGAAGCTAGAGAGAGGATTCTTAGCTCTAACCAGAAGCCATGTGCCTGTTGTCACCTGTGAGTGTATTTGTCTCAAATTAGAACGGGTTATCCCTTGAAGATTAAGAAAATGTTAATCTTGTATGTCAAGCTTTTAGGGGTAAGGGTCTTACTGTGTAAAGCATAGGGCACGATTACAGGGCTCCGTAGCGGGGTTGTAAGTGCCGAGCAAGAGCCTGTGTCTATTTCCAATTCCAGTAAGTCTGCCCGGGATAGTTTAGGACAAGAGGAATGTGTTGGTCATTGTCTTGCTTATCTGAGGTCTTCACCTTGGACAGAAGGTGCATGTTCTGGGATTCAAGAACAGAGTTCTCCAACACTGCTAGCTTTCAGGTCCTTTCCTCTGGGATGGACTAATCATGATGTATATAGTTAAGTGGAGCACAGACTTATGGACTGGCTTCTCTGCACCATTCTACAGTACACTCCAGTTATAGATCTGATCAAAGATTGCTGGTGGGAACTAGATCAAGACCATCAGACTAGTTTTCTCAAATTGGTAGAATCCAGATGTCTAGAGACAAAATGCACTTGCAGGTTCTTAAGGCTGCCTTACTTCCCAAATACAAAGAGGAATGTAGAGAACATGCTGTATCTGACACTGAATTGCTGTGTCGGGTTATAGGACTGTCACAGTGGTAGCAAAACAGAAAGTCTTTAACTGTGCAAGTCTTTTGGCCCAATGAAACTTTTCTGGCCGTTTTTTCCTTGCATCTCTTACACTGTTTTGCTTTCCTGCAGTCCACCTGGAAGGATTTTATGGTGGCAGAATATTTGACTGCAGAGATGTGACATTTGTTGTTGGAGAAGGAGAAGATCATGACATTCCAATTGGAATTGACAAAGCTCTAGAGAAAATGCAGAGAGAAGAACACTGTATCTTGTACCTTGGACCACGGTGAGAAACTCTTTGCTCTGGGGGAGCATCTCTGTGAACATCGTGCAGACAACCTCAGTAGCAGGCTGTTCCTGAAAATGAAATGTTACAGAGGATCTTTCCTGCAAGTTCCCACTCCTAGGATCTCTTAGGAGCCACTCAGACCTACAAACTTTCTGGAAAGTTTGACAAGAACATTGTTGTATCTGTGCAAAACTCTGGTGGCTTAGCTATCTGTTGAATATATAATTGCATCTAACCTGGCTTTATGCATAGTATTCATAAAATCTGTCACACAGTTATCAAGGAGAAATGGGTTGTGAGCAAGTGCTCTTGTTAGGTATTTGTATCTGAATTATTGAAAGAAATGAATCCATCGCTATCAAAGCAATCCACTGCTTGGTTTGGTACAGCCATGCACATGTTACGCAGACTTAAGTCATGTGTAGTGGATGGGAATATCCACAGGCATCCAATGCATCCTGTGCTCTAGCATATTTTCATTTTGTTCCTATGGAATAAAATCGTCTTATCCTGACATGTTTAAACATTGAGTGAGGGTTGGAATGGGCTCTAGGCCAAAATACCAAACTCTGGTTTGCAGGGTCAGGTGCATGCGTATGTGTTAGGTGCTTAACGTTAGCCTGCTTTCTGGGGCACAAGAAAAAAAGCACTGCCTTCGAAGGGTGATATTGAAAAAAAATGGAAACGCATTTCATAGCAGAGCTTGTGGGATTAATAATTCCTGAGTATGGGTGATGCATCCCATCTGAATGCCAGGGGAATAGTGTTGAATCCAGTCCCATTTCTAAAAACAAGAGTGCCACCGATGAGAAACTTGGCATAGTCTCCTACACAACATCTGGCTTGTCTCTAGGGTCTGGTGTGTAGCTCTCCACTTGTAGCTCCGTGCATGCGTGAATATTCAGACTATTGAATGAAGTGCCTGATCGCACACCCTTTCCTCTGATGCTTTATTTTTATGCTGTGTTTCAGATATGGGTTTGGCGAGTCAGGGAAGCCTAAATTTGGCATCGAGGCAAATGCTGAGCTTGTGTATGAAGTTACACTTAAAAGCTTTGAAAAGGTGAGAATAGAATTTCTCTCAGCAGACACACACACTTTCAAGGACTACAGGAAGCTGTTCTGCATTGAAAGCATTTAACACTTCGTCTTTGGTGGGGCTGTAACGCAGCCCGGGTAAAGCAGATACGTCAAGAAAGATCTCAGTGTTCTCATTTTGTTCTCCTATGTTGATTTGTTTTATGTTTTTGGATGCGGTTCAAGACTTGTTCCTTTATTTGTTCCTAGGCCTGTTCCCTTTGTACTTTTTTTTTCCTGGGCTGCAGACAAAAAGTTCATGTCCTGCCAAACTGCTTTGAAAGGAGGGCAGGGCTGTGCTGCTGAACAAGCTGTGCCCTCTTCGGGAGGCTGGAAAACGCGCCCGTGTTTGTACAGTGCTGTTGAAGAATTAGATGTACGTGGGGCGGAGCAGATGCTGCCAGGCTGTGTCCTGGGGCATGTTTGTTGGAGGAAGGAATCTGTGCCTGGCTTCCCTCCCCCATTTCTTAATAGGCGGGAGGACAGAATTTCTCTTCTCCCTGTGGAGATACTTTACCCACCCCTCTGATGCGGTCTGGTGTGTGTCTTGAATGGAGTTTTGGAGCACATGGTGTTCCAAAGGACCAGTCCTCTGAACTGATCTTCGGCATAGAATGACTTTCTTTAACATGCAGCACTGATAGGGCCAGCTGGTCAAGGAGAACCCCTAACCCTCTCTGCCCACTTGCCATGAAGGATTTGAGTCTCAGGTTACGGCACTGACTGCTCGTTTTGACTTGATTGCCTCTTTAATTCCTGAAGCTGAATGTGTCTGGTGGACAGATCAAGGATTGATTATGATTACAGATTACTTGCTCTGGTAAGCCACTCCTCCCCACTGCCTTCAGTGGGCAAAGTGGCTTCCTCGTGGTACCAGAGAACAAACGCCTTCAGATAACAAGAGAGCATTGACAAGGCATAGAGTTGATAATTGTGATGTGGCTTGAAGCCAGCATGGCTTGAAATCTGGGTGGCTAGAAGTC
Source organism: Pelochelys cantorii (assembly GCA_032595735.1). Taxonomy (NCBI): domain Eukaryota; kingdom Metazoa; phylum Chordata; order Testudines; family Trionychidae; genus Pelochelys; species Pelochelys cantorii. The sequence continues at coordinate 13,003,222 of CM064353.1, read as the reverse complement.
AGTTTCTGTTGTTGGGATAAGGAGAGGCCAGGTGAGGTGAGACCTTTTATTTTATTCTGATGGTAAAAGACAAGTTTTCACGCTACACAGAGATCTTCAGGTCACCTATGTAGATCGAAAGCTTGTCTATTTCATCACCAGAAGCTGGTCCAATAAAAACTATGACCTCACCCACCTTGGCTGTCTAATATCCTGAGACCACTCCGACGGCGACAACGTGACAAACAAGTTGGGATAAGGAGCCATCCTAGAAGTCAGGAATGCCAGCTGATATTGTTTTCTGTCTCCTCTTCTAATAATTGTTATAAATGTTTGCACGCAGGCCAAAGAATCCTGGGAGATGGACACCAAAGAGAAACTTGAGCAGGCTGCCATTGTCAAAGAGAAAGGGACAGTGTATTTCAAGGTTTGTAAAGACTTAGTAGAAACTGGGTCGCCAAGAAATGGAACTGGGCTTCCAGTCTAACATTTTCTTAAATTGCTGGTGGACCCATCAGAGAAACAATCGAAGGGCTTGTCATTGCGGGAAGTTCATGCTTAGCAAGCTGGGGTTTGACTTGGCAGCACACAAGCTACTGTGCACTAAATCCCATCCGGATACTCTCATGGAAGGCACCTTTGTGCGCTTTAGCTTAATGTGCTTTCAAGTGAACAAACTAAACTGGCCATGGGAAGAGTGTTCACTTGAAGAGTAAATGCGAAGTAGTTGACGTGCTGGAAATTCACACCCGAGCTTGCTGCTCTCTCAGGCTATGTCTACACAGCAGCGTTATTTTGGAATAACGCTCGTTATTCCGAAATAACAAGGAGCACGTCTACACAGCAAGCCATTATTTTGAAATAATATTGAGCTGGAGAATTTACAAGGAGTAAGAGAAGTCGGAGGAAGAGTGTTCTTCCTTAGACGTCCTGCTGTGTAGACAGCACCAAGAGCCAAATTAAGCTATTTCGACTTCAGCTCCACAATTGACGTAGCTGAAGCTGCATAGCTTAATTCGACTTTTGCCCTGCTGTGTAGACGAGCTCTAGAACATCACTGCCCAGGCATAAAGTATCACAGTTTGTCCCTCCCAAACCCTTTTAGCCCCGGCAAGGCAAATATTGCCCCTCTCCTACCTTCCCTCCTCTTCAAGTGACCAATATGGTCTGTTGCAAACTTCACCTGCCAAGCTTGGAGTAGCACAGAAGTCTGAGGAAGGAGCTGCAAGGTAGGACGGCAGTTTGGCATTCAACTGTTCTTGCCTGATATGTTGTTCTTGCTGAATAAGGAGGTACCGCTAAGAAAAGGCCTCTTCATTTAACACTGCTGTCTGCCTTTCTGGGCACTGTGTGGAATAGCCTTATGACTTCCAAACTTTGTATAGATAATGCTTATTTAAACAGTGCAGATTTAATCTGTGGAACTCATTGCCACAAGATATTAAGGTGACGAGTTTACCAAGATTCCAAAAAGGATTAGACATTCATATGGCTAGTGAGAAGATCCACAGTTACATTATGCCACATACAACGTTAGGGAGTATAAGCTCAACGCTGAGAAGAATTACCAAGAAAATTCCTATATAGGTTAGTTGTTCCAAACTGTCCACTGTGTGGTTTCTCACCCCATGCTCTGAAGCATCTGATACTGGCCACTGTGCCATACAGGATAATGGCTTTATCTGGTATGACCATTCGAGTAGCTCCTAATAATAGTAGAGAGCTTGATTGAAAGGAAGACACATCCTGTACACTCTGTAAGTAAAATAAAATTAGTTGAATTCAGGGACACAAAAAAATACCACTAACTTTGAAAATCAGATGGCTTCCATCAAGGTGACGGGGTATGGGGAGGATGTTTTAGTCTCCAGACTTTGCTCTGTCAGCAGATAACAGTATCTTTTATTTGTACAGTTACAATGATTGGTTACTAGTCATGTTGTTTAAATGCAGCTGGCTGTTTTGATGGATTTGTATTTGAGTTAATGAAGCTATTCATATCCTTGCCTTTCAGCCTTCCACTTTCAGCTTTGAAGCTTTGCTTAATTTCTGAAACAGGATGAATGCCATTGGTCCTTCTCCCCCCATATTACAGCGTGTTTCTGAAAAAGCAGTTTTCTGTTCAGTGTGGCATCTGTCTCTCATCAGAACTATGGGACACCCGACTTTTGGGCTCCCGGGAAACTGCCTGTTGTATTCTAGTTTTGCCTACCCAGCAGGGAAAGGGCATAATTTTTTTCTACTCCCACAGTGGGCATCCTATCAGGTGGTGTTGACTTGCAAGCATCCTGTCTGCCCTCCTAGCTTCAAGGGGAGTGTCTCCTTGGAACCCTGAAAAGAGCTGGCCGTTGAAAGGGAAGGACAGGAGAGAAGCACTGCCTCCCATTTGGACCAGGCTAATGCTGAGTTCATTTCCTCAGGCAGGTGAAAGCCTAGGATGGTGGGATGTGTGGGCGTTCCTCCTCGCACTCATGGAGTGGGGAGTAGAAAACAGGGCCTGACTTTGCAGAGGTGCTGAGCACTGCAGCTCCCGTTAATCTCCGCAGGAGGAGTGGGTGCACCGTTCCTCTGAAAATCAACCCCCTTGTTTTTAATTTTAAAAGACTGAAGGTTGTTTGGATTGTTAAACTTTCTGAAAAACAGTTCCAGAAGCACATCCGCTTCAGTGTGCCATATAACAGTCCTTTAGCCTTGTCTTCGCTTCATTCCAGGAAGGCAAGTACATGCAGGCAGTGATTCAGTATGGGAAGATCGTGTCCTGGTTAGAAATGGAGTACGGCTTATCAGAAAGGGAATCTAAAGAAGCTGAATCCTTCTTGCTGGCAGCCTTCCTCAACCTAGCCATGTGCTACCTGAAGCTGCGGGAATACATCAAAGCTGTTGAATGCTGCGATAAGGTACAGGTGCACCTGAATGCGTAGCTAAAATAGGTGATTTTCCTGTCCATTACCTCTCCTCTTCCCTTGCACTGAATTATTTTCCATTCTAGAGGAAACTTCAAAACTCCAATGTAAATTTAATCTGGAGGGTTTAACACTAAAACTGAATGTTCTTTTTTTGGAGGGAGGGGTAAAGCAATAGCATATTTTTAGAAACTTATGCGCAATGTGGTCTTGGACACATCGCAACTGAAACAAAATTAAAAGATATCTTGAACAAACTTAGCAGACATCAAACAAGAATCTTCTCAATTAAAAAATAAAGAGCAGAAATGGCTTTACAAATATTCAGAAACTGATTGTTTAATTACTAAACAACCTCAGCCCAAATAACTGCACTTTGTATCTCTCTCATTTATAATGTGCCAGCCTTCGCGTATGTAGGACGTGCAGACGATCTTCGTAATTAGGAAAAAAAGCAATTGAAACATTCTGTGGACTTGGAGTATTAATAACCATAGGGTATGTCTACACTAGCCCCCTAGTTAGAACTAGGGAGGCTAATGTAGGCATTCAAAATTGCAAATCAAGCCCGGGATTTAAATATCCCGCGCTTGATTTGCATCTTCCCGGCCGGTCGCCATTTTTTGAAATTTACAAGTCTGGACTAACTGCCCGCATCTACACGCGGCAGGGACCTGGTAGTTCGAAATAAAGCCCTAAATCGAACTACCTGTTAAACCTCATTCCAGGAGGAATAACAGGTAGTTCGAACTAGGGCTTTATTTCGAACTACCGGGTCCCTGCCGCGTGTAGACGCGGGCAGTTAGTCCGGACTTGTAAATTTCAGAAATGGTGACCGGCCGGGAAGATGCAAATCAAGCGTGGGATATTTAAATCCCGGGCTTGATTTGCAATTTTGAATGCCTACATTAACCTCCCTAGTTTGAACTGGGGGGCTAGTGTAGACATACCCTTATAGATTAGTGTATATATACTTCAAAATTCCAGTGCTAGGACTAAATAAAATTACTCTTGCATATATTCTGCTCTTGAAACAGTATACTGCATCTCGTCATTTGACAGTGAAAGTTGAACATGTCACAAAAGAGTTACTGTAATCTCTCCTATCATCAAATCAGCCTATTCATACCAAAGTGCCTATATCTCTGGAAGGGTGCAAAGTAAAGCCAAACAAATCTTCATTGCTGAGCCTGGCTCTGTCTTGCAATGTTGTTACAGATGATTGAAGGGAAGCTCTTACTGGAGCTGTTACACTGAACATACTTTTCATTGAAACCAATCGGTTAAGTTTCAACATATGAACCAGGTCAATTTCAAATATTTGATTATTTCTCTTACTTAACCACAAACACTTTTAAAAATTGCTTAAAAGTAAATTCCTGCATGCTCTAAGAGTGGTGGGTGATTGTTTGTTCTCTGTTGCACATCTTGTTAACCCTAGTGAGGAAATTATGTGCACTGATCACGGGGCAGTTTGGTCCCAAAGATGTTAAAGACATTGTTTCATTAATTGTAATGCTGGTATAATTTTATTTTGAACAGTGTCTTGCATGTAAACTCTGTTAAAATAAAGTGCTTCACAGAATTAGTTCAAGATATGATTAATCCAAAGTAATCACCTGGTATAGATGGTTTGGGTGAGTAAAGGCATTTCAGATGGTGATGGTGGTTCCCCCCAGTCTCCAAGGGTTCAAATTTTAGCCTTTTGGTCTTTTAAAAAAGTGTGTCTGTTTGTTAGGGCCAGATCCTGCATCTGGATCCATGTGGCTAGACCATATGCTACAGTGGGGTTCTGACCACACACTCGGCTAATCTGAATCTAGCCCGTAGGTCAAGTGGTGGGCAGCCTGCGGCCCGAGGGCCACATGCGGCCTATTGGGATTTGATGTGCAGCCCACGAGACAACTTGTGTATTGTTGCCCACTTGCAGGGTTGACAGACTCGCTCACTGGTTTCTAGTCGTGTAGGTTTTTTTCCTACTGGTGTTACTGAAGTGACACACACAAAGCAGGGGCATGTGAAGTGAGATGTGTGCTCATTGCACACAACACTGACTGTGAGAGCCGTGCGCTCCCTCTGCGTCCTGTCACAGTGCTGCTATGGTTCAGTTGCCACCAGTGTTCCTTTGAAGCTGTGCGGCAGCCCAGCTTCACAGGTAATTAATCAGCCCCGCCCAGTCAGTCAGCTCCCTGTCAGTTCACAAAACTGCCCTACCCTGGGAGAGTGTCTTGGTTAGGACAATCTTGCAGCCCACTGAGATGAAGGAGACCACTCATGTGGCCCACTCACTAGCCTAGGTTGCCCATTGATGCCCTAAGTACTGACCTTGGCATCCATGACATTCTGTTGGGTTGTCAGCCTTGTAGCAGACATGTAAGCATTTTGGGCAAGTACAGCAGTAAAGGAGTTTGTGTAAACTAGACTGTTGCAAGGTTTGTCTTGTGCTCTTGCAAGTCAAAATATGAAACTCTGGTGATTAGGACTTTTGCAAACTTGATCTGTAGCATAAGTTAGTCATTTTAACTAGGGAAAAAAGTTGAAACCTTGAAATATCAGCTTCTGCACATAATCATGAGTCATGTTACATTTGTTCAACAAAGCCTTTTTCTAAATGAGTCTAATGTTCTTTCCATGAACTAATAATGCATTTACTCACACTAACCAACGGGCCAAAGTCCACATTAGGGGAAGCACAGATTTGGGTGTATAATGTATAATAATACTCAAGATCAGAATCTTGCCACAGTATGAAAAAACAAAGTTTAAGGATTAAACTTTAATTAGTGGGTTCCAAGAGCATCACTTTAACATTGTCCATATGTGCCCCTCTGGGCTTGGGTTTAGAGGTTTTGTACTTAACTATGAATTCTTGCATTTGTGAGTTTGTCTCCTAGGCTACGTCTAGACTGCAAGCCTCTTTCAAAAGAGGCTTTTTCTAAAGTATCTTTCGAAAAAGAGCATCTAGATTACAACCAGTACTTTCGAAAAAGCACAGTTTGCATTATGTAGCACCTTTTTTCAAAAGAGCACTTTTGAAAAAAGGCGTTATTCCTCGTAAAATGAGGTTTTCCGCTCATTCTGCTGCATTCTTTCGATTTACTTTCGAAAGAACGCGGCAGCAGTCTAGGCGCAGGTAAAGATTTTTTTTAAAAAGGCCACTTTTTTCGAAAAATCCCTGTAGTCTAGACACACCCCTACTGACTGTATTACTTTGGGCGGGGGGAGAGAGGTGCGAGTACAATATTACTCAGTTGCAGTATATGCATATAGATTTTCAACCAGTACTGGAGGTCAGTACCATTTTGGGTAGGGCAAGTTAGGAGCACTGTAGAGATTTCAAGCCTTTCCTGCCATCCCAATTTCATCATGTTGATGCTTTAAAACGTGCAATGCCTCTGAAAGAGACACACATTCATATTAGCAGAGCATTAGGAACCAGAAATGTTTAGGACCTCACAACAAGGAGGCTCAGATGACTGCATGAACTCTGTGGTCTGGGGCTGTCTCTCAGAAATGTCTCATTTTTAAGGTTTTGAGTTATGGGGGAAATACTTATCCCTTTCATCTGTTCTGAGACAGAGTAACTTCAGCAAAATCAGTGGCATTACCCTGGTGTGAGATCAGAATCAAGCACTCCATCTTACCAAGGAGTAGCTTTTGTTGTGCCATCTAACAGATGGCCAAGGAATGGAATTGTTCTGTGTGCCTTTTGCTGGCATGCTGTTATGCACAAAAACCTGGGGACACCTGCAGCCATGTACATGTTTTATAAATTGTGCCTGGCTGCACACTTGCTAACATTATTCCCTCCAGCAAAGTTCTTGCTTGTGTTAACAGGAGTACGGTGAAGAAAAACGCCAGGGTTACTAATGCTGAACATTGTCTTATGCTTTGCTAATGTGGAAATGTGTGTTCACAGGCACTGGGACTGGATCAAGTCAACGAGAAGGGTTTTTATAGAAGAGGTGAAGCCAGATTACTAATGAATGAATTTGAATTGGCGAAAGGTGACTTTCAAAAAGTACTGGAAGTAAATCCGCAGAACAAAGCTGCGAAGTCACAGATCACAGTCTGCCAGAAGAAGCTGAAGGAGCACAATGAACGTGACCGGAGGATATATGCCAACATGTTCAAGAAGTTTGCAGAGAGAGACGCAAAGGTTTGCCTTGTGTTGACATTTGGAGCACATCTGTTAGGACTTGATAGCTGGCTTAAGGGAAATGGACTTTTGTGATGCAGAAAGGGATCAGATTACCAGAACTGTTCTGGCAGGCAGAGCATGAAAGGTGTTTGACCCATTTCCTGCAGGGACCAACTCAATGGAAAGAGAGTCTGTGTATGTCTCTGTGGTCCATTCTTGGTCTCTCTGTATAGCTAAGGCTGATATCACAGGTATTGGTTCTTAAGGGCATGGCCATCCCTATGTGGGGGAGGTGTGGGGTCTAGGACAACCTCCCTTACACCACAGGCCCTGCCCCCAAAACCTCCTCTCCCAAATAATGCCAGGAGCTGGCAAGGCAGTGGGGCTGGGGATGCTGCCCAGGCCCCACATCCCCCTTGGCCAAGAGGAGTGGAATTAGTGTATCTGCCTGTGATGCACTCTCTTAGCCAAGAAGATACACATCCCCTGTCTGTGTGCGCTGTAAAAACATCAGAACAGCCAGACAGGGTCGGACCAAAGGTCCCTCTAGCCCAGTGTCCTGTCTTCCAACAGTGGCCAATGCCAGGTGCTCCAGAGGGAATGAACAGAAGAGGTCCAAGTGATCCCTCCCTTGTGTTCCATTCCCTCCCTTGTGACTTCTGACAGAAGCTACAGCAGGCCTGAGCAAAACACCCTCCGTGGGCTGGATCTGGCCTGCAGACTCCCCTGCTTGCCCCGTCCCTGCACACCGCTCAGAAAAGCGGCTACATGGCTGTTTGTGTTTCTCAAACTGTGAGCATGGGGGAGGAGGGAGTAGAGCCTCACGGCTGCTCCTATCCCCAGCACAATCCCATTGGCTGGTTTCTGGCCAATGGGAGCTACCTGTTTCAAGAACAGGCAGCGCGTGAAGCACCAATCCCCCCTCCTCTCGGGCTCTCATTCACAGAGCATGTGGCCATGCAGCCTGTGCGGGGGCGGGGCAGGCTCCTGCCTCAGAAATGTGTTGGGCTACTGGCCAGGAGTCTGTCTCTCTGTTAAGTCTTCCAGCCAGAGCCTGCCTCCCTCCCCCCACTTCTACCCTCCTACCCCATGTGACCCAAACCTCTGTTCCCCTCCTGAGCCCATACCCCCTTCCAGACCCTGCACCACAATCCCCTGCCCCAGATCACAATCCCCTCCTATCCTAGGTCACAAGCCAAACTCCTGCACCCTCAATCCTCTGCCCTAGGTCACAACCCAAGCCCCTACACCTCAGTCCTGTGCCCCAGGTCACAAGTTCCTCCTTCATCCAAACTCTCTCCCTTACCTCACAGGCCCTCCTGCACCCCAATCCCTTACCTCAAGCTCCCATCTGCACCCAACCTCCATCCCAGACCCCGAACCTCCTCCATTAATATCATGGAAAAGTGTGGCCCTCAACCACTTTCCAAAATCTCGGAGTGGCCCCCCATCAAAATTTATTGCCCACCCCTGGACTACGGGCACCATTCCTGCCCATCCTGGCTAATAGACATTGATGGACCCATCCTCCATTAATTTATCTAGTTCTTGTTTGAACCTTCTTAAAGTCCTGGTCTTCACAACATCCTCTGGCAAGAAGTTCCACAGGTTGACTCTGTGTTGCATGAAGAAATATTTTCTTTTAAATCTACTACTTATTAATTTCATTTGGTGTCCCCTAGTTCTTTTGCTATGGGAGCAAGTAAATAATTTACCATATCTACTTTCTCCAACCCAATCATGACCTCTGTTATATCTCCTCTTTTCTAAGCTAAGAAATCCCAGTATTCTTAATCTTTCCTCATGAGGCTGCTGTTCCAAACCCCTAATCATTTTTGTTGCCCTTTTCTGAACTTTTTCAAATGCCAAGATATCATTTTTTGAGATGAGGCAACCATATCTGCACACGATATTGAAGATGTGGGCATACTATGGATTTATGTAGAGGCAATAAGATATTCTCTGACTTGTTCTTTATCCCTTCTTAAATTATTCCTAACATTTTGTTTGCGTTTTTGACTGCTGCTTTACGTTGAGTGGATATTTTCAGAAAACTGTCCACAATGACTCCAGGATCTCTCTCTTGTGTCGTAATAGCTAATTTAGTCCCCATCATTTGATACATATAGTTGGGATTATGTTTTCCCATATGCATTACTTTGCATTTATCAACATTAAAATTCATCTGCCATTTTGTTTCCCATTCACCTAGTTTCATGAGATCCTTTAGAAGCTCTTCAGTCTGTTTTGGTCTTAACTATCTTGAGCAGTTTAGTATCATGTGCAATTTTTGCCACCTTACAGTTTTACCCCTTTCTCCAGATCATTTATAAATATGTTGAATAGGACTGGTCCCAGTACGGACCAATGCAAACACCAGTAGTTTCCTCTCTCCATTCTGAAACTGACCATTTATTCCTACCATTTGTTTCTGATCTTTTAACCAGCTATCAGTCCATGAGAGGACCTTCCTTCTTATCCCATGACAGCTTCCTTTGCTTAAGAGCCTTTGGTGAGGGACCTTGTCAAAGGCTTCCTGGACATCTAAGTACACTATATCCACTGGATCCCCATTATCCACATGCTTGTTGACCCCACTTAAAGAAATCTAGTAGATTAGTAAGGCAGGATTTCCCTTTGCAGAAACCATGTCGACTTTCCCCCAACAAATTATGTACATCTGTGTGTCTGACAGTTCTCTGTTCTTTACTACAGTTTCAACCAGTTTGCCTGGTACTGACATTAGACTTACTGGTCTGTAATTGCCAGGATCAACTCTAGAGCCTTTTTTGAAATTGATATCACATTAGCTATCTTCCAGTCATGAGATACAGGAGCTGATTTAAAGGACAGGTTACAAATAACAGTTAATAGTTCCACAATTTCACATTTGAGTTCTTTCAGGTGAATGTCATTGTGACAGAGTGAGGTCACAGAAGACCCTGGAGTTCTGACAAAGCCACTGCCACTTGCCTCTCTGGGGCTTTTCACCACCATGTCCTGCTGGGCCAGCTCATCTGGTTCGCTTCTACCCAAGGCACAGAGCTGAGATCGGTTCCCCCCTTCCTCTCCCCCAAGGAGCAATATAGACACTAAAACTCTTTGGGTCTGAGGAAAATGCAGTTTTGGGCCCAGCTTCCTGGGATGCCATTCGCCAAATGGGATCAAACCCCAATGAATTATTAAATTATTTGACAATGAAAGGTAGAATGTACACACTGATTGCTCCCCCAGGTAACAATTATTTACACTGTACTTGATAGTAAATAGATTATGAACTTAAAATAACAGAAAATGCTTAGCTAATTCTGAAACTAAAACCTCAGTACAAACTTACTACAAACTCACCCTCAAGCTGTCCTTGTTCCAGCTAAGCTTTCAAACCAGGGAAGTTCCCTCTCCCTGGGGTCTCTGGTTCATCCTCTTGGGTGTGCCACACCAGCCAAAGACAAAGAAACTGCCTGCTTCCCATTGTTTTATAGATTCCACTTTGGGCGGGAATTCTGTTTCTACATTCCACCCTTCCATGGGAAGTTACCTGGCCAGCCCCTATCCTCCCTAACATCCTCAGCTGTGAAAACAGATGCAAAGAATTAATTTAGTTTTTCCGCAATGACCTTGCCATCTTTGAATGCTCCTTTGGCATCTCGATTGTTCAGGGGCCCCAATGCTTGTTGAGAAGGCTTCCTGCTTCTGATGTACTTAAACATTGTTTTGCTATTACTTTTTGAATTTTTGGCTAACACTGTTCTTCAAATTCCTTTTTGGCTTTCCTAATTATATTTTTATGCTATATATTTTATATGACTCCCATTGGTACGCCATAGGCAAGAGCTGAGATTAGGAAGAGATTTCCTTACCAATGGGTTGCAGGGATTGTCTGTGCTCACTAAAGCATGTGAAGACAGACACTAAAGCACATGCTCACTTTGCCTTGACTGCTGCTTGTGTCTCCACTAACCGTGTGTGGTTTACTTGCCATTGTACAGGAGGCCAGCAAAGCCCTGGGAGAGAGAGATGCAGAGAAAGCCACGTGTGAAAAGGGTTTCAAAGCTCCAGTGAATGAAGGCAAAGCCTGAGGCCCGTACAACAGAAGAGAAGGTGGAGAATTGATCCTTATGAACTTGGCCTGTGCCAAAACAGGTTTCTGCAGAACTCAGGACTCAACAGTGTTTATTGTAAAGCTTGTTACAGTTTGTGTGATCGTGGAAGCAAAATGCCTAACCAGCAGCTTCACAAACAAAAATGTTTCAACATCCCTACTGCTGTGAGCATGCTCAGCAGCGAAGCAGAAGCAAAGGGTCGGGGGGACCACTCCAGGTGGAACAAATGTTCTTTAAAAAGAAAGGGGGAATGACAAAAAACAACAAAACAAAACAAAAACCCTGGCACTAAGAAGGTTTACTGAGGCAGCTCATGTCCTGTTCCTTTCAGTTCATATCAACTTTCCATACAATGCCCAGTATCCTCAACCATGAGTTGGAATGTAGGAGCTCTCCGTTGTACAATTCAGTATTGCATTTGGTTGTACTGCAATAGCATGACACAGGCCTATGTTGTTACTGTTGTTTTTTAAAAAATTGACTCAAGTGTTACGGATGCAAAGTGTCACGCTGTGCCTACTAGAACAAAGTTCAGAGCAGTGTACCCTGGGCTGTGTAGCGCAGTGTTATGGGCTTGAAAGCCAGATGCAGAGAGGTGACCTTCTCCTGCAATTTCTTTCTTCTCTCTCACTCCAGTATAGATTTCAAGTGGGTTTCTGTAGCACAGGCCGACTTCTCTGGGGTCTGAACAATCTGTCTATTGTTACGGCCCTAACTGAATGCTTACTGGGTATGTTCAGCAGTGATGAGCTCGTGGGGGTTGGTTTTCTGTCGGGAGGTTTTTTGGACATGCTTCTGGGGATGTTCCAATATGATGACAGTAACTGGCATTAAACTACTGCATTTCATCATGACTTTCCCATTTCCTTTTAGGAAACTGTTACAGTGGCTCCCACTAGTGCTGCTTCAGTTAAGTTTTCCATCACTTCCATTATAACTCCTCTCTTTTCTTAGGGATTGATCATTTGGCTTTAAAATAGTGTTTCATTCTGGGAGTTAATTTATTCACGTTTTTTTAAAGTTGAAACAGAGTTTTCATTTTGTTGGCGTGCAAAAGATTGTATTCAGAAGCTGCTGTTCTCAGATACTTAATTTACAACCTGCAGTCTACAAACAGGTGTTTTTTTTTTTAAATGGAGTTTACAGCTTATTAGGGGTTGTGCAAAAAAAGCAGATGAAATGTTGTGGTTCAAAATGGTTATTTGGTCTCTTACTGCGCATATGTGGTACCAGGAATCATAGCTTCCCAATGAATATCTTTTATCCAACACTCACGGATGTTTTGGTGAGAGCTCTATTGATTGATCAGTAACCTACAAAGCACAGAAATGCATTGTGGATTACAGCTCTGACTGGGAATACACATTCTCTACACCATTATGGCTCCTTTGAAGTCTAGTACATATGACTACTTTAAAGAGACATTTTCATTACCTTTTTAAAACTGCTTTTAAATTTTTATTTACTCTCCATTGTTTGTAATAACCCCTTTTGAAGCTGGAAAATAAAACTTCTTTTCCTATCAGTTTTGTTTCCATTTAGCAAATACAGTATTTTATTTAGCTATTTCTTCCTTAATGCTGAAAAAAAAATTAGAAAACAACGAATGGTCCAGCATTCCTTAACACTGCAACAACCACCTGGCTCTCTCTTGTCACTTCTCAGCCTCTCATTCTAGCCTTGTGATATGGGCAACATTCATGACCAATAATGGATCCAACATGAAAATGTGCATGACCCCAGTGCACGGAATCCATTCATCAAGAAACCATTAATTATATAAAGGCATGGGCTAATGCTGTCCTTGTGTACTGATGCAAAGGTGCCATTGGCTTTCATTGGGACTTATGTGCCTGTGGGCAGAATTTCGGCATAGTAGTATCTAGTTGTGTTTTAGTGTGATCCCATCAAGATAGAAAGCTGCTTCAGCAAAATAACTCTATAATGGATTTAAACTGTGTTAAATGCAGAACTTAAAGCATAAGCCCCACACTATATACATTTTAAAGTAGTCTGAATTTTTGTCCTGAACAGGATAGAAAAGCCCCTTGAGTGAATCAGCTGATGCACTAGAGAGTCCATCAGGGCGGAAGACTCAGTCGTTACTTGCACTTCCCCTTTTTTGTTAGGAGTCTGACTGTATTTTAAAACCCTCTGAAGTCCTGAGGCAGGACACTTAAATAATGGGAGAAGCTTAACCTCAACCCCTCAACCAGGGAAGTTAAAATCTGTCCTTTGTCTTATTTAATCCTTGCAGGAATTGCCAGAGAGTGAATGGGTCCATCCATTCTTGTGTATCGTATCTTTGTTCTGCAAGTAGCTCCACAGTGAAGTAGATTCAATGTAGCATTTGAGTCTGAACACTGAATATCCTGCCTCTAACCTCTGTTCATCAGACAGAGGGATCGGCCTGCCTCCTGCATCCCCTGTCCTCCTCACACCAACCCTGAGTCCCGCACCCCCCATATCTGCAAGCCCCTGCCCTGACTACTGTGCCCCCCACACTCCTAGCCCCCACCATGAGTCCCTCCGTAGCTGACCCAAGCAACGCCAGGTAAATGTGCTAGTATAGTTATACAGTAAATCCAGGGGAATATATAAGTGCAGCGCTTCCATTTCAGTGTCTAGTACAAAGAGCAATATTAACAAATTGTCTATAAAATGTTAGTTTGTACTAACACTTTTTCTGTAGCCAGTTGTAAAAAGAGACAGATATCTAGCTGAGTTGATATACCCTCTAGGAAGACCTAGGGCACCCATATCCCGGGAAACTCTGACATAAATCTGGCTATACCCAGTGTGTAACCCTGGTGAGGGAGGTTCTCCATGCTCTTTAGAAGCCTACTGGCTACCTGTGCTGTTTCTGCAGGTCAGCTTTCACCCTGTGGCATACTGCAGCCCCATCCATTGCTCCAGTGTCTGCTCTTCAGCTAGGTGAGGCAGGTGTGGCATCATACATCATCATGCTGTAGATCTGCAGTCACTCCTACTGATGCTGGTATCCCTGCTGCGGGGCTCATAGGAGGAAGGGGGAGGGGATAGCGCAAAAGCAGATCGATTCCCAGCAGGGAGGCATATCTGGATCAGCCTGTTAGCTCCATAGTATCTTTTCTTATTTACTTCTGCAAATGGACTCTGGGTCTCTCATGCATGTCACTGTGGAGGAGGAGGGGTTGCTAAGAAACCTGCAACTCGATGACAACAGGATGTGATCTCGAAAGCAAGTGTCCCTCCTATGATCCCTTCGTTCTGCTCTGGTTGCTCTGGGGCAGAGGGCGCCCCCTGCTGCATCTGGTCAGTGGTGCAGTGAGGGAGAAGAGATTTCTAACTACCCCTGCTAACTGGCTGGGCCCTGGATGTTTCCTTGGTATCCTTGCTCTCCTTTGCATAAATGCAAATCTGATTCACGTGTCCAATAGGATCAGCCTTTGTTTTAAAGCCAGGATAAAATATTTCCTTTTCCCTGCCTCTCCCCTTGAAGGCCACAGGAGTAGAGAAGTTGCCAAGCCTGCTGCCAAGGAGTGTTTTGTCTTGCTAGAGCACATGCCTCTGGCTGTGGAAGGGGTCCCTGATAGGGAGGTTACACTGAGTTTAATCAACTAATTGACTAGTCAATGGATTTTCAGCTGATTCCCGGCTTGCACCCAGTCCCAGACGCTGCGCCTGCTGTCTCTTAATACACTTAAAAGGCTAAAGCGCAGCAGGAGGGACCTTGTGCAACTGGGAATCAGCTGTCCCGGCTGGCGCTTTAGCCTTTTAAATTGATTAAGAACCTACTGGCTCTTAATACATTTCGAAAGCTAAAGTGCAGTGGGGGGGGGACCCAGCGAGAGCCAGGAATCAGCTGTCCCGGCTCACGCTGTCGTCCCCCCCCGGCCTTTCTGCTTTTTAAATGTATTAAGAGTCAGTAGGCTCTTAATACATTTAAAAAGCAGAGGTGGAGCATCTGGGACTTGGCACGAGCTGGGAACCAGCTGATTACCAGTTAGCACCCAGTCCCCGCTACACCCCTGCCCCCCGCTTTCCCTGCCCCTGGCTCCTGCTCCCCCCTTGCTGCCTCTGATAGAGGCAACAAAGCAGGGAAGCGACTAGTTGAGGGACTAGTTGACCATCCAGTAAGCTTTTGCTTATCGGATAGTCAACTAGTTGCTTACATCCCTAGTTCCCAATACTAGCCCCCCACCATGTGCTAAACAGTCTCTCTGCTGCTGTAACATTGTTGACTGCAGTCTTGTCAGTTACCACAAGCTACATAGGGGTGGGCCTGGTCTGTAGGTGGATCGGAGACTGGAGCATGGTTCAAGTAGCACCACTGATCATATAGCAAACTGCTTTCTTTCCTTGGACTGCAGAATCAGTACTCCCCCAGAGAACTAGTGCTGCTGGAGGCACCATCTTACAGATGGCACAGTTGCCTTGGCTTTAACGAACGTGGCCAATGAAGATCTTACTGCACCTTTGTAAAGAGTAGGAGCACCAGTGTCCTGCCTAAATTCCCGTTGGCTCATTCAAACTTGCCCATGAAGAACTGCCCCAGTGTAGCCCGAATGGTTGTAGAGCTCTCTGGGCTCCATTTAGAGATGGGGGGTTGCCGCGAAGGGGCGGAATGACGAGGGTGCAGTCGTTTTCTCATGCAGACTGCAGCATGGCAGCTACCTGCCACTGCAGAGCAAGTTATGGAACCGTGCTGGAGAGGAAGTGAAGAAAAACCCTGTATGGAGAAGGAACCACAGAGGGGAATCTAAAGGAGCCAGGCTGTGTGGGCCAGAAACTGGAATTCAGACTGGCCTTGTAGGCTCACTGTGATGCTGCTGCACTGACCACTGGGCAGGCCATAAGCCCCAAACCAGCCATTTGTCAAGTGTAAATCTTCATGCACTGTAACAACCTTACCCTAGAGTTACAGACAGTCCTCTTGTGTACTCTGATATTGCCACCCAAGCGAGTGTAGGTTTGCGATAGATTAAGACCCTTACGCAAAGATCACAGCAATGTCCAGGTTAGTCCCAGTCCCAAAGGGTCAGTCACTTTCTCCAGGGCAGTAGCACCTTCCATCTGCCACCACAGACAAGGCTTGTGGCCAGTCCTATCATAAACTGTACACAGACTAGGTACTGAGGAAAGGAAACGAGAATTATTTACACGGGTAAAGCCAGTAAATGAAGTACACCACTGAGTTCCAAGTGTATGTTTCCAAAGGGCATGGAAGCTTCTCTGATCAGCAAGCTGTCTCCCTTAGAGCCAACCCAAACTGGGGATCTCTTGTTTATGCCTAGAAAAGCATTGCCCCCTGGCAGTCGAGCAGCACATAACGGGTTTTATTCTTTTTCTGCCATATCCACTGAGCTGCCAGCTCAGCTGATTGGGGGCAGGGAGGGAATCCACATGTGACACCTTCATGGGAAGAGAGCAGAACAGCAGAGCTTTTTGTCCTCTTGTTGATGGTCTGCCAGGCGATTCCAGTCCTCACCTCCCACATAATCCACCCCATATGGATGAACTTCTTTTTCCTTTTGGGAAGGGCCTGCCACCTCGGTGGCAGATCAGCCCTTCGTGCTAATGAATGTGTTTCTCCTAGGTGGTGGTTTACAGAGTCACAGAGGCTCTCAATACAGCCACTCAGGCATTGCCTTACAACTTAGGCTGGAGGTGCTCTAAGGGAGATGAAAACACTGCAGCTCACAGGCATTCAATACATTCTTGGCAGGCTAATGCCTATTGTAACGATGGAACGCGCAGGTGAGCCAGAATGCTTCCAGTGGCGAACTTGTCTGTGTCCAGCTGAAACCAGAAGGCTTTGGCATGACCTGGCCTGCCAGTGTCACATTCACATCCTGTCCCATGAAAAATGCCTTGTGTCCGTCAGCACAGGGCCACGTGGCACCCAGGCCCGGTATGGACTTGGAGATGAAGCAGCTACCTCTGTGATATCGTTCACTGAAGTATTGACAAACTTCCCCCAGGTCAGCTAACAGTACTCAACCAGCAACTGGCCAGATTCTGCTCTTCAAAACCAATCAGCTGGGTTGGATGCCTTTGCATGAACAAGGGGAAAGCAGCAACCTGGCTAGTGATTTTTCTTATATCTGTATAAGAAATGCTTTGTCCTTAGTGCCTTAGCACTGTGGTTGTCCACACCCTTCGCCAAATACAAACCAAGCCTTGCAAGATGCACAAGTAGGTTGTGTTAGCTGCTTTGTCTCTAAACTGGGACCAAGGAAGCACAGTGAGTCCAAGTGAATTAACACAATGAGCCTGCAACAGAATTGGGACACAACCCCAGACATTCTGGTTCTAGTCTTTCAAATGTCTGGAGTCCCTCCTTCATGCTAGCCATGGGGGATGGATCGAAAATACAAGTCAAGGCACTAGCTTGTCACCCTTGTACATGACATGGTTCCTACCTCAGTGTCAAAACGCCTCACACGTGTTATGCTGCATGCTGTGCTTTGTAAAACACGTGAGAGTGTGTGTGTGCGCGTGCATGTTTGTGAGAGAGAGGTGAACATCTCACAGCGTGACTTCTTGCTTAATTACAGCAACACTGTTCCTATAATGGCAGTCTGCTCCTACGTGGCAAAGGGTTCCTTGGAGGTGGGTACATGACTGCTGTAGAAATAAGATGGGGTGAAATTGAATCCAGAAGAGGCAGTGTGTGCATGGTTGGGTTCGAATAATGTTTGTCTTTTTATTACCACTTGACGATTTACCCGGCGTTGCTTAGGTCCTTAACTCAATTTTTTGTTTTCTGGAAAATAAAATGAAAATGTTCATGCCTCATTGGAATCATCGGTGGGGGGGCTGGGGATGAGGGGTTCACTATGCAGGCTGCCCTGAAGACAGAGGACTAGCCCAGCCCTCTCTCATCGCAGCAGTTTGGGGCCAGATGAGAAGCACCTCTCCATGGCAGCTGCAGCTCCCATGTCCCCCAGCTGGGGCAAGTCCAGGTTCATCTGCCCCCGCGCTCCCCATCCAGAGTGAGGAATGCAGCAAACAGTGCACTTTCCCTTTGCTCTCTGATGAAGGGAAACAGCCAGCAATGCTCCTGTACGAATTGGGGAGGAGCATGAGTTCCCCCCCCCCCGGGGGATTGGGGCTGGGACAGTCCTGGATTGAGGGGAGGGACACACCTTCAGCCATCCCCTTTCACCTGCCTGGTGATTCTCTTTTCTCTTTTGTTTTCTGAGAAGCAATCCCATTCCAGGCATGTCCCATTTTCCTGGCACAACCAGAGGAAGCTGTCTTCCAAATTTTGTGGTCCTAGCTCTTGAACAAACAGACAAACTCTCTTAAATATATAGTAGAGAACTGCCATTGGGGTGAAAAATTGAAGGAGCCCAGTGTTTGGAAAACGGCGTATAACATCACCCGCTGCTGAAATGCAGCTGTCTCTGGGGTGGATTGTATAAGGATACCCAGCAACACTACCCCACAGTTTTACAACAAGACGCGGAGGGCCGAGTTAGGCAGAATGAAGTTACGCCTGATTGGAATTCAGTCAGGATGCCAGGGGTAACTCCCTCACTCTTGTGCAAAATACTACAGGTATCTAATGGCTGTGGCTGCTTAGCTCTATGGCATGACGTCCCACGCCGGAGGAGACGCTATCAGCAACACATTACTCTAGCGCCCCATGCTGGGCAGTTGGCTGGGGACAGACCCGAAGAGAAACACCCCCTGGTGTGTTAGCTTTCCTGCAAAGTCTCCAGGTCTGTGGGGAAGAGTTGGGTTGTAGACAGTGTTCCCTGTAAGCTGTGTGCTTGAGTGGGAGAGATTCAAATGCTGCCCAGCTGATTAGCAGGGACCCACAGCTCGCATCATGCGTTTTTTCTGGTGGTGCACATTTGCACATGCCTTGGTGCACAGAACAAAATTTATTCTGTGGGTGGATGGAAAAAACGAGCGGGAACATTGGTTGGAGGGTCTGAATATGGGTGAACTGGGGTAGAGGAGAGAAGTGGAGGCAGGATTCTGACGGCAAGCAAGTGGGTGTTGAAGAAGGATTTGAAAGTGGGAGGATGTTGTAGGAGAAGAAGCGCTGGAGCTGTGATTGCTGAAATGCACGAGCGCCGGTCTCAGAGAGTCACTCGGAACAATGCATTCATCTGGTCACTGAGGAACAAGAGCAATTGCTTTACAGAGGCTGTTTGGCGTGGAGGCAGAGGGCTTGCACTCCGCAGTACCCCTCACCTCAGCCCATCACACAGGCCCCCTGTCCTCTGAGAAACCGGGGGGGGGGGAAGGGGCGGTATTTTTGCTCTTGCAGTTCAGAGGGATAAATGGCAATCTGGCACCACCTCGTGGCACAGGCAGGTTAGGAAGCTGCTGAGGGCCTGGCAGAATACAGCATGACTGTTGATTTGGCTGGTTGCTGCAGAAAGGCTGGAGTTACGCTACTGCGAGGGTCCAAGTTCAGCTCTGGGTGCGTGGTAGCGAATGGAGCACAGCCCGTTCCTGGAAGCAGCTGTCGCTCTGTTCCAGCAGAGCCAAGAAGGCTTCAAGAGCCTCACACCAGAGGCATTGGGTGGTCTCGGTGCTGCTTGTCTTCACCAGTCTCACTGTTACCGGCGCTTATTAATAAACCACCACTGCCTTAGCTACAGCCTAGCATCTCTGGACCCCCTGTATTTGACACCCGGGAGCACTGCCCTCCTTCCGGAATGGTCTTCCTACAAGATGGTTCTGCCCCAGAACACAAGAAGTTGGGACTTCAGGGATTAGCACACAGGGCCCCTTTCACCTCTGCCGTACCCCGGGTAAGTCAGAAATCACTCCACTGAAGTATGGCTCAGCTGAGGGAGTAATGACAGCACCAGTTCTGGGACAAAGAGAAGTAGGACTGGAGCCAGAAACTTGCCTCTCTGGCTGGAGAGAAGGGGGCGGCTAAGTCCTAACCTGTCCCCCCGCAGCCACAGGAGCCTGGCAGATACATTGGGTGAAAGAAATCGAAACCTGGAGGAGATGCCACTGCAGGAGTTGGGCTGAGAAATGACTCCGGGAGCCATTCCTGGCTTGGGAGTGGAAATGGTATGAAAATTATCCCCTCTAATGCATGTAAACAAATGAACCCAAACACGATTGAACAGCCGGACGGCTCCGGATAAATTGGACTAGAACCAGCGCCAGAAATGTCCTTACTCTGGCCGTCGCCATAAGAGGGGAAATGTTTATCTCCAGGGCACAGGCTGCCTGGAAACAAGGCCTGGGCCTTCATATTCACCCTTGGACAAGTCCAGCTCCAGACGTCGGCAGACAGCTCCGAGAGACCCGCTAATTGGCAAGTAGTCCTGTGGTGCTGACAGTGAGGCAGAACACAAGAGATTAAGCGCAGTGCCGTGATATTTTGCATCCCTGTCCCCCTCAGACTGAGCTAAGGACTTCGGGGCCTCCCCATAGCATTTCGTGAGGCGTGTCTCCTTGCCATAGGGTTCGGATGCTTGCTCTGCAGACCCTCGCCTGGGAATCCATGGTAACCAATCAGATGCAGGTGGCCGGAGCCCTCAGACACAAGGGGCACCCTACATGGGTCCAAATGCAGGAGCAGGGCCTAACTCCCCACAACCACCAAGTGAAGGCTGCACATGCTAGTGGCAGCCCTGTCTGATTTCATCTTTCAGTGTCGTCCCATCCCATTTCTCTGCAATTCCCTACCCCCTCTCACTGGCACCGTGTGCCGCCTGCTGGCCTGACTAAACAGGGACAGCCACGCCAAAAATACAATTGGTCTGTCCTTGTAGCTGAGTCAAATCCAATTTAAACTTCAGCCAAGAGGCTAAAAAGGCCCAGGGACTGCTCGGCACAGGGACGAGATTGCTTGTACCGTATGCAAATGAAGTAACGTACAAGGGAAGGGCGGATGCTAGGACACAGATTGAATAGAGGAGACAGTCCAGCCAGAGGCGAGCACCCATCCTGTCTGTCCATCAGGGTTCCCGGAAGTGCTGGTACACAGGAAAGAGTGGAGCAAGTTTTGTCTCCAGTCAGAGCACTGAATGGTTGTATCATTTCCTGGACTCCATTCACCCCCATGGGGACAGAAGGGGGGACCCCCCCAAAATTCCTATTGTCTGTACCACTGGAACCCAGTGCCCTCCAGCTGATTCAGCTCACTGCACAGGCGCTCGGGCTACATGCCCTCCGTGCCCAGGACCCACCAATTTCTGAGCTGCTCTGGGGCTTTGAGCCCGGAGAGTGGAGCAGGAGCTTGCAGGATGCCCGTGGCTGCCGGCCCCCTCATTGCTAGCAGGCCTTACAAACTCAGCTCCCGCTAGCAGCCGGCATGCACTGAGCGTGCAAAGCGCTGAGCAGGGCAAAGCTGGGCACAGGGATTGGCTGGACAGATCCAAGCCCCCTGCCTGTGTGGTCAGACACCAGAAAGCAGCCGAAGGGGCAGTTTGCAGCCCTGATGCCCCGTGTCGGGCACTTGTGCTGTGCGTCCCAGCCATCGCTCCCCTAAGGACGGGGGCCAGGCAGGGGAGCATCAGGCCCTGGGCATTGTCCTCCACAGCAATTCCAGGTCACCGGGTCGGGGGTGCCAGGACAGTTACATCACACGGGCCGAGGAGCCCAGCTCAGGCAGATTGCTTCCCCTAAGCAGATCAGGGCTGAAATCTCTTGGCTCGGAGGCTGAGCAATGTGGCTCTGGCGTTCCCAGAATAGCCTGGCCAGCCCCCTGCTGCCTGCTTGTGTGTACGCCAAACCTGCCCCTGCCGAAGGCATCAGCCATGACCATACGGGGGGCGGGAGGGGGCACGTGGGCGAACGGGAATCAACCACTGACCCCCCCACTATTCAGAGAGCGTCGCCTGCAGCGAGCCAGGCTAGATCAAAACAGCTGGGGGGGCTACATGGGCTTGTAGACGTGTCGGCGGGCCCCTCAGACGGCGGTGTGGGCCTCCGGGGGTTCTGCAGTGCGTGAGGGGACGGCCCCCGGGAGAGGCTCGTGCTGGTTTTGTACTGGTGGAACTCCCCGATGCCAGTGGAACCGCTCCTGGGTTTCTGGATGGGAGCCGATAGAGAATCGGACCGGCCTGTGAGCTCCAGGCCGGGATTGCTGCGGGAAGCTTTCTGGCCCACGCCAAGCAGGAGCTCAGACAACATCTGCAGCATGGGCTCTTGGGCCTTAAATCTCAGCAGCCAGCCTGGGCTGCAATGGCTTCTCTTCTCCGGGTGCTGCAGCGCGTGTCCCAGGCCCCAGGGCTGGCACAGCCAGCACTTCCTGTGTTACTGGAGCCTGCTAGATGCAGGCTCGCTCTGTTGTGTCTGGCGCTGCTGTCACTCCTTGCATTGTGTAGCCAGATCTGTGAATGGCCCTGCATCCCTAGCTGATCACATACAGATTTATCTGCCCTCTCTCTGCATCCCCGCCCTGCGTGGGCCGCACCACACACTGCTCCAGCTTTTGTACAGCACCAGGAGAGCCCAGCAACACTCACACCCACTATAACTCTGTGTGTGTGTGTGTGTGTGTGTGTGTGTGTGTGTGTATATACATGTATGCTACACTCACTCACACCCACTATAACTCTGTGTGTGTGTGTGTGTGTGTGTGTGTGTGTGTATACATGTACGCTACACTCACACCCACTATAACTGTGTGTGTGTGTGTGTGTGTGTGTGTGTGTGTACACACATGTACACTACACTCACTTGCACCCACTATAACTCTGTGTGTGCGTGTGTGTGTGCGTGTGTGTGCGCGCGTGCACGGGTCCTGCACACATGTACACTACACTCGCTTGCCCAGAGTCACAACGTTACACCGCATGATCCATCAAGCTGTCTTGGGCCCAGGCTGAATAAATTACTGTGACAGCTGTTGCACTCTATAGAATCTCCCCAGAGGCCTGCCTGGCTGCCAGGCCCTGAGCTTCTGAAATCCTATTACCGAGTTTTGAGAGAAATAAAAAGTTAATCATCTGAGGAGCTCTCTGCCTCTCCACCGCTGCTGAAGCACTACACAGACCGGCCTGCGCCAGCGGCTGGGCCTTCACAACCCTGCTGGGTAGCAGAAAATGAATTTGAAAGGCTAATTGACTTCATTGAAATCAGCTACTGTTGCAAGGTTGTGCCAGGATTTGCTGGAGCTGATTAACAGGCAAGCAGGGAATCCCCAGCCAGCCAGGGGCAGCTCTATAGCTGGTCAGGTCTTGCACTGAAAATCCACAGTCTGCGTGGGGGGTTTCAAGTCTGTGGTGAAGAAGAAGATCTGGACTAGAAGAAGGGAGACCTCCACCTTCACACCTGCCAACAAGGCGTCTTGGTGCTCCAGGTCTGGATCCCGGCTGCCACGCTGCCAGAGCCCTTGTTTCCCTGCGAGTCAGAGCCCTGCCGGCAGTTTGCCATGCCCCTGCAGTCGGAGATCCTGCGGGAGGTGTGGACCTTGGACAGGTGAGTGGTTGGTTCCTTCTGCCCCCAGCTGCTCACATTCGACATGCTCCTGGTTGCAGGGGGAACGAGTGTGTGTGCTGGGGGGGGCGTTGTTTGTAGCAGCAGAATACTGCAGCCTGGGTTTCTATCCTAGAGCTTCCCTGCCCCTCAGCCTCAGTCGCATGCAGACTTCCCCCTTCTTAGGGCTGATCTCCTCCTGGTCTGGAGGAACCTTGCTCTCTGGGAAATCCAGTCTCTCCATGTTCATTCAGGGCCTCACCAAGGCTTGCAGAAGAAAGGCTTCTGTTGACATCCCTGGGAAAGCTTTCAGTTGTAGAGTTCCTCCACAGCCTGTCAGGGTACCTCGATCTTGCCCTGAGGAGACCCCATCCCACTTTCTCCTGTGGGAAGGGGTACCCTAGCCTCGGGCAGAGGCAGCAGAACCGGAGTTAGCCAGAGAGGAAACTGCTGACATTTGCCAGGGAACAAACATTCTAAAGAACTTCCCTTTGGGGCCACTGAAATGTTTGTTTTCCGCCCTGTCAAAGCATCACACTGTGGAACGTGTCTACGTTCCCATTGACATTTGCATGCACAAGTCTCAATGGCATGAACGGAAACGAAGCTGACACAAAACAGGGATTTCCCTACACCTCCCCCATGGGGGTGTATACCCCCCCTGAATTTCCTCAACCCCCCCCCCAGTTTTGTGAACGATGGTGCCATACAGCCCACCTTCACCCTCACGGTCTCACCCCTCATCGGCCCTGATGCCCCCCCTTGTAAATTCGAACACCCCCCCTAATTTCAATTCCTGGGGAGGCTACTGACACAAAATGTGTTTATCAACTTTGTGCCCATCGAAAATCTCATTGGAATCAAACGACTCCCAGGAGAGGCTTTGCTTTCGATTAAACTCATCCGTTCTTATGGGGAACCCTTCTGCTGGACAATTTCCACCAGCTGTCAGCAGGAGAGTCTGTTATACAAAGAGAGAAGAACAGCACTTGCTTGGGGGGTCCTGCTCCAGGGAGGGGGTGGCAGGGCTGCCTGCATGGAAACACTGTGCTGAGGTATCTTTGTCATCAGGCTGATCTACCAAAGAGGCTGGCTGCATTTGGGAGCATGGGGCTATGAGCATGCACCTTCGGAGTCAGTGGCACGCTCTGGAGGTGTCAGAATATTAAACCTAGGGCTTTGCTGCTACCCTAGCCAGCGTATTCCTGGGGCTCCTATATGTCCCCCAGGCAGCACTGCAGCCAAACCCTGGGCTGCTCTAGTGGACTCAAGACATCTGAGTTAGACAAGAGACTTGTGGAGTTTTCTCGGGCCAGCTGGTGGCCTCCTGGTCCATTCCAAAACAAGCAGCAATCTGTGAGACTGCAAACAGATGCCTGCTTCAAAACCCAGGAGTGAGTGAAGCCAGTGATCTGACATTCACCATCTCTGAGTCAGAAAGGACCTGGGGTTGGCTATCGCCCTCCATGTCAGAGACCCAAGCATCTCCTCCCGGGCCAGCGATGACAGTAGTTTATTGGGGATCAACAGCACCCACGCCAGCTTTGCCAGGCTCCAAAGGGGGATTCTGTCTGTCCTTGGCTGGAAGGATCGTCACATAAGGACACTGACAGATTCAGGGGAAGAGCCCTACAAGAATTACCGAGGCCCGAAGAGCCTGCCTTTGCAGTGAGACTAAAGAGGCTCAATCCATTTAGCTTAACAGAGTCGGTTCAGAGGTGACCTGATCACCCCTGGAAGAACATCCCGGGAGAGAAGCTTTCTGACAGGCAAGGCTCTTGAATCTCACAGAACGCTCCAATGGACAGAAGCTGAAGCTGGACAACTTCAGACTAGAAATGAGGAGCAGTTATTGATTATTGTACCCGTGTGGGCAATTAACCCTGGAATATCTTACTGGGCAAATGCTTAAATCAGGCTGGGTGTCTCCAGGGCTGTCCCTGTCCATACGCAGAACACGCAGTCGCGTAGGGCACCTGCACATATGGGGCACCGCTAGGTCTTAGTGTCCACCCACCTGCCTCCTCCTGTCCCTGTTCTGTGGCTCTGCTTCCTCCAGAGAAGATCTAGTTAACTTCCAAGTGACAAGGCCGGCCAGTGCTATTAGCAGGATCCGGAACCTGGGAACAAGCCAGTCAAGTGGGCATGAAACCTTTAACAGGCATTTGCCAACCCCAGGGCTGTACCGTCAGTTTCTCAATTCACTGTGCTAGTCGACAGGACCTTGGTTTAAACTGTGCTTTAAAACGATTTCATTAGGGTTTTGCTGAAGATTATAAAATCACATCTCTAAAAAATTGTCGTCCTCCCCAGCTGCCATTGAGGCACCAGTTTAATCATAGACCACTCATCATATATATGGTAGCCCAATGTCTGTGACTCTGTAACGCTAGAGCGTTATGTGTTGCCTCTGGGGGGCGCTGTTGCCTCCTGCCATGGCACTCGGCTGAGTTCTGCACTGCTCAGCTGGGCCGCCGTGGGGGAGTAAGCAGCGCAAGCGGCCGTTTGGGCTCCGCGTTCCCCATGCAGGAGGAGGAGAAGAGAAAGAGAAAGAGAGAGTGAGAGGCAGGAGGAGGAGGAGAAGAGAGAATGAGAGGCAGGAGGAGGAGGAGAAGAGAAAGAGAGATGGAGAGAGAGGCAGGAGATGGAGGAGAGCTGAGAGAGAAAGGGGGGGAGGCAGTAGGAGGAGGGGAGAGAGACAGAGACGGAGCGAGAGACCGGAGGCTCAGGAGAGAAGACCGAGATAGAAAGGGAATAGGACATGGAGGAGAGACCTAAAAATCCCGTTTTATGACGGGCTAATTGTCTAGTAGAATCATAAAACACTAGAACTGGAAGGGACCTCGAGAGGTCATCGAGTGCCGTCCCCTGCCCCCAGGACTGCATAGGGCCCCACAGGTCCTAAGGATGTTCCAGGGTGCCTCTTTCTAAAAGATCCGCTCTGGCCGAGCCAGCACAGTCATGGGCTTGATGCAAGAATCAGTCACTTGCTGAAATTTTCTGGCCTGGGCTAGGCAGGAGGTTGGACCAGTTGATCATAGTGGTCCCTGCTGGTCTGCTGCCAGGGATTCCTCTGCCCAATCGCTGGCCCACGAGCCTGCCACAGGCTCCCCACTGCTGTAAAATATAGATGTATATGAATCGTATTGAACAAGCATGAAAGGTGGCAGCGCCATCCCTTGGAAGGCGAGGGTCCCCTCTCCAGCGTAGGGGGGCAGTTTCTGCTGGGAGCTGTTTTGCCAATACCGGAGCATTGCTGACCGGTCCTGCCTGCCACCGCCCTTCCTCAGCCCACAGCTGCAGCTCTGCGCAACATTGGGACTTCCTGGGATAAACTACAAGCAGAGCTTGCTTTTACCCCACCCCCTGAGACTCTTCCACTGGTGCGGCTGTTCTGCATGGCCTGGAGCTACCTCGCTGCACAGCTGGGTTTGCTAGGGGTGCATTTGCTGGTTCACCTATTGGAAATGCTCCCAAATTCTCTGTTACCATGGCAACCTGGGAGCAGCTGGAAGAACAGGCAAGGATGGGAACTGAGACCCATGGGAAGTTAAGGGGATGGGAAACAGTGTGAGGCACCTTAGGGGTGCACAGGGCACCCCTGAGCACTGTCCACAGAGATGTCACTCCGAGATCCAGTCTGAAAGGCCTGTAACACACTGGCCTGCAGAATGCCCACTGGACAGCGAGGGGTACCCCTCTAGCCCAGAGAGAGAAAGGGGGGCAGGCAGTGTAGGGCAGTGGGAGCAGGAAGTGGCTTCTGTCTCTAAGCTGGGACTGGTGTAAACTCAAGGGCCAAAGTTGGTTTGTTTCCCTCCCCAAGATTTTCTAGCGGGACTAGCGATTTTGGCTGCTCTCTTTGAGGCACGCTGTATCAGCCAGCGCTGAGCACCCATCCACGGGCAGCCAGCCCCGTCAGGCCTCAGAACGGAGCCACCCAACATCACTGTCACTTTGGGAGACACAGGCCTTCCTCTCATTGCCCTGTTTCCCCCCTAGTGCGAATGAGGAACCCGGGAGCCTCCAGAAGCAGAAACTTCACAAGCAGGTAAGAAAATCTTCCCGCTCTTCTCCAGCCCCTCCATATCAGCCTGCCTGCCCCTTCCCTGTGGCTTCCAGCACTGCAGAGTCGGGGAGCAGCTGACGAGGATGCGGGACCATGGTCTGTTTTGGGTACCGAGCTGTGTGTGTATTTCTGAGCTGAGGCTGCTGGCAGGGCTGGGAAGATAACTGTGCTTCACAGGCACGCCCATGTGAGCCCAGAACCGAGGGACACTCCAGTCTCGACTGGCCTCTTGTGCTCAGATAAAGCAGTTGTGTTTATATCGGATGTCTGGGAATGACAGCTGGCCCTGCTAGGACCCTGTACTAGAGGGTTCTACCCAAACACAGAGACTGGGGCCCCAGCTGAACCCCTATCCCACCCCCAGTTAAGACTGGCTCAATCCTGATCCAGCTGGGAACCTGGGGTCTGAGCGGGCCTGTGTGAATAGGGGTTCAAATGGTTTCAGAGGAACCTGGCATACATGGGACCCCATGTTTGCTTTTTTGCTCCTTCCTTCTAACGTGGGAGCATCACCTTCTCCATTTAGTGCCCCAAATGGACCGTTCTGAGCCCTCTTTGGTGCTTGGCAGATTTCATTGCTGTCCACGCCAAAGCAGTGTGTTACTGAGAAGCTGGAGAAAGCTGGTTTAGATATGGCTGATTGCTGGGGACAAAGCTGTGGCAACAGAACTCCCATGGCTGATGAAAGGTGTTCAAATTCAGCAAGGTAATCAGACCATGTACTGCTCACTCACTGAATTTTGGTCAACGGGTGTTTCCTTGAGTTGTCCTATTTCGTGGAACCGTTCAGACTGTAGACGCTGTTTGCCACTTCTGTTCGTCCCAAGGAAGTGTTTG
This sequence comes from Pelochelys cantorii, assembly GCA_032595735.1. NCBI lineage: Eukaryota > Metazoa > Chordata > Testudines > Trionychidae > Pelochelys > Pelochelys cantorii. The sequence continues at coordinate 12,974,806 of CM064353.1, read as the reverse complement.
AAAAACACTGTTGGCATTATATTACAGTGCCAAAGCACAACAAGATGGCCAGCAATCAATCAGTCTGCTCCAAAATCGAGTCAAGGGTGTGAGTGAGAACAATGCTGCTCACAACCTTATGGCAGAACTTACATCGGAAGCAGAGCGTTTACCAACAATGGTTGCAGAGTTTTCGTCTCTCTCTTGGCTGAGATGTGGTTTTACTGTCTTACCAAAAATTAGCATCATGAGCAAAAATTGTAGGGTCTGGACCTTGTCTTGCGAATGGTTTGTGGTTTACTAGGTGGCCTTCGAGACGCTTTATTGGAATTGCAGTCTTCTGGGTGTATTCTGTGTAAGGAAGCTGCTGCTTTGCAGACTGAAATGTTAGGAGTATCCATGCAGCTCTACCGAGACTCACCACTATGGCACTGCCTGCTGGCCCACTGGGAATTAGCTCTGTCCTCAGCAGGGTGCCCCCTTCTGCCCGGTAACTCACCCATCGTTGCTTCCCAGATCTACAGGACGCTTCCCTCCAGCAGGGCTCACCGCACTGGTCTCTCGCCCCCCCTTCTGGGGGTATCAGCGCTCTGCGGCCTCGCTCCTGCCGCTGAGGCCAGCGGCAGCCTCAATCTAGCCCCTCACCTCCGGGCAAGTCACGGTCCATAAAGGCCACTCCTCCGCGTGGCTAGCTGTGGTGCAATGGGTAAAGGGGGACCCCAGCCTGCCCACTACTCTGGGACCCAGGCCAGGGTCCGTCTGGCAGCAGCCTTGTCCTGACCTCCTTTTCTCTTCCTCTACTGCCTCCCGTTCCCTAGGCCACTTCCCCTGTGACCCCTGCACTCTCCTGACCCCTGTATCAAAGGGTGCAGCCTGGTAGGTATCAGGCTGGAGCCTCTATTGCTCTGCACCATTGAGCCTGCCCAGCCCTGCTCTATCCCATGTGCTTCTCTGGGAACCAGTCCTGTACCCTCCCTGGTCAGGCCCTCTCCGCTCCTTATAACCAGGGCTCCCCAGCAATCTGTCCTCTAACAAAAGGGGAAAGGAGTCCAGGAGAGCTGGCAGTATTTTAAAGAAGCCTTATTGAAGGCACGGGAACAAACCATCCCGATGCGCAGTAAGAAAAGCAAATGTGGTTGGCGACCAGTTTGGCTTAGCAGGGAAATCCTTGGTGAGCTTAAACACAAAAAAGAAGCTGACAAGAAGTGGAAACGTGGACAGATGACTAGGGAAGAGTATAAATATATTGGTTGAGTGTGCAGGGGTGTAATCAGGAAGACCAAAGCGCAATTGGAATTACAGCTGGCAAGGGATGTGAAGGGTAACAAGAAAGGTTTCTACAGGCATGTTAGCAATAAGAGGGTGATCAGAGAGGGTGTGGGGCTCTTACTGGATGAGGGAGGTAACCTAGGGTATGTCTAGACTACATGGCTCCGTCGACGGAGCCATGTAGATGAGTTTACTAGACATAGGAAAATGAAGCAGCGATTTAAATAATCGCCGCTTCATTTACATCAAAATGGCCGCCGCGCTGTGCCGATCAGCTGTTTGGCGGCACAGCGGGGCAGTCTGGACGCTCCGCGGTCAACATCAAAAGCCTTTGTCGACCGCTCCATTATGCCTTGTGAAATGAGGTGCACCGGAGCAGTCGACAAAGGCTTCCGTTGTCAACCGCAGAGCATCCAGACTGCCCCGCTGTGCCGCCAAACAGCTGATCGGCACAGCGCAGCGGCCATTTTGATGTAAATGAAGCGGCAATTATTTAAATCACCGCTTCATCTTCCTGTGTCTAGTAAACCCATCTACATGGCTCCGTCGATGGAGCCATGTAGTCTAGACATACCCCTAGTGACAGATGATGTGGGAAAAGGTGAAGTACTCAATGCTTTTTTTGCCTCTATCTTCACAGACAAGGTCAGCTCCCAGACTGCTGCACTAGGCAACGCAGTAGGGGAAGGAGGTGGACAGCCCTCGGTGGAGAAAGAACAGGTTAAGAACTAGTTAGAAAAGTTGGAAATCCATGGGGGTGGATCTAATGTGTCCAAGGGTGCTGAGGGAGTTGGCTGATGTGATTGTAGAGTCATTGGCCATTATCTTTGAAAACTTGTGGTGATTTGGGGAGGTCCCGGACAATTGGAAAAAGGCAAATATAGTGCCCATCTTTAAAAAAGGGAAGAAGGAGAATGCAGGGAACTATAGACCAGGGCTGGCCTTACCATGAGGCGAACTGAGGCAGCCACCTCAGGTGCCAGACTGTGGAGGAGACGCCACTAGGACCCAGAGTGTAGAAAATTGTGTCTGCTGCTGGTGCAGCAAGGGGCGCATGGGGGGGGGTCATTTGAGCTCCCCGCCTCAGGTGCCAAAATGTTGTGGGCCGGCCCTGCTATAGGCTGTTCAGCCTCACCTCAATACCTGGAAAATCATGGAGGGGAGCCTCAAGAAATCCATTTTGAAGCACTTGGAAGAGAGGACAGTGACAAGGAAAAGTCAACATGGATTCACCAAGGGCAAGTCATGCCTGACCAACCTGATTAGCTTCTATGATGAGGTAACTGGCTCTGTGGACATGGGGAAGTCAGTGGATGTGATATACCTTGACTTTAGCAAAGCTTCTGATACAGTTTCCCACAGTATTCTTGCCAGCAAGTTAAGGAAGCATGGATTGGTGGCTATCCATGGATTGGTGGCTTTCTAACCACCTTAAAGGTGGCTAGAAAGCTGGCTAGATTGTCAGGCCCAACGGGTAGTGATCAACAGCTCAATGTCTGGTTGGCAGTTAGTATCAAGCGGAGTGCCCCAAAGATCTGTTCCAGGGCTGGTTTTGTTCAACATCTTTATTAATACCTGGATGAGGGGATGAATTGCAGCCTCAGCAAGTTCGCAGATGACACTAAGCTAGGAGAGAGGTAGGTACAGGGGAGGGAAAGGATTGGGTCCAGAGTGACCTAGACAAATTGGAGAATTGGGCGAAAAGAAATCTGATGAGGTTCAGCAAAGAAGTGGACAGGGGACTACAGCCAGGGGAGGCCTATGATGGTCAGGAAGACCTGCAACACCTGTGCCAGCACAGCTTCTGTCTCCTCTACCTGCGCCTGTAGCCAGACAGACCACCTGAGGATGGATGCCTCTACCCAGATCCTGGTGTGGTTTTGCAGGGACTGTGGCTTGCAATTCCCACTTACTGATATCCAGGCTGGGAGGACCATCCAATGTGAAAGGTGCCTGCTGGTGGAATCTCTCAGGCAGCAGGTGGGAGAGCTACAGGAGGAGGTGGCTAGGTTAAGGAGCAGCCAAATCCACGAGCAATTCCTGGACAGTGTTCATGTGGAGACAGCTGAAGTAGCTGTCCCAGTATACAGAACTGCTGACACACCACTAGTGGAGGAGGAGATGGCTTAGGGTGGAAACTGGCAGCTGGTTACTTCTGGCAGCAAGCAGTGCTCCACCGCTGCTCCGAACCCTCCCACCATGGTACTAGGAAACTGTTATGCTCTTCTTGATACAGGAGATAAGGACTCATCCCCTACAACAGAGGAGGAGAAGCCCCCAAGGTAAAATGTTCTCCCAAATGCTAACCCAGTACTCCCCACCAGTGCAGCCCTCGCAAGGGTATAGACATGGCTCAGATATCTCTACCACCACACCAGTCAATCCTGGTGAGCCAGCCCAGTCCCTGTCTACACTACAACCCCCACCATTGCGACCCCTAATGGAGCCATACTAGGGGGGATTCCAGGCCCATGTAGGCACCATCCAGGCACTTCATCCCATGCACCTGGGTAAAGCTCTGGAGGTGAGTGATAACTAGGTGTGTGGGTTACACATGCACGGAACTGCTGTTCAGTTCCCCAGAGTCCGGAGAGTTTCATAGAATCCTAGGGCTAGGAGAGACCTCAGGAGTCATTGAGTCCAACCCTCTGCCCAAGGCAGGACCAACCCCAATGAAATCAACCCAGCCAGGGCTTTGTCAAGCCGGGACTTAAAAACCTCTAGGGATGGAGAGTCCACCCCCTCCCTAGGTAACCCATCCCAGTGCTTCCCCACCTGCCTAGAGAAATAGTTTTTCCTAATATCCAACCTCGACCTTCCCCACTGCAACTTAAGACCACATGGATTCACCAAGGGCAAGTCATGAGGGGATGGATGGCACCCTCAGAATGTTTGCAGATGACACTAAGCTAGGGGGAGAGGCAGTTACGCTGGAGGGCAGGGATAGGGCCCAGAGTGACTTAGAGAATTGGGCCAAAAGAAATCTGATGAGGTTCAACAGGGACAAGAGCAGAGTCCTGCACTTGGGACGGAAGAATCCCAAGCATTGTTACAGGCTGGGGACCGACTGGCTAAGCAGCAGTTCCGCAGAAAAGGACCTGGGGATTACAGCAGATGAGAAGCTGGATATGAGTCAGCAGTGTGCCCTTGTAGCCAGGAAGGCTAATGGATATTAGGGTGCATTAGGAGGAGCATTGCCAGCAGAGCTAGAGAAGTGATTATTCCCCTTTATTCAGCACTCGTGAGGTCACTTCTGGAGTATTACATCCAGTTCTGGGCCCCCCACTACAGAAAGGATGTGGACGCATTGGAGAGAGTCCAGTGGAAGTAACAAAAATGATTAGGGGGCTGGAGCACATGACTTACGAGGAAAGGCTGAGGGATTTGAAAGCTTGTTTAGTCACTCTGGACCCTATCCCAGCCCTCCAGCGTATCTAACTGTCCCCCTAGCTTTGTGTCATCCACAAACTTGCTGGGAGTTCAAATCCATCCCCATATCCAAAGATGTTGAACAAAACCAGCCCTGGAACAGATCCTTGGGGCACTCTGCTTGAAATTGACTGCCAACCTGACATTGAGCCGTGGATCACTACCCGTTGGGCCTGACAATCTAGCCAGTTTTCTATCCACCGTACAGTCCATTTATCCAATCTATGCTTTCTTAACTTGTTGGAAAGAATACTGTGGGAGACTGTATCAAAAGCTTTGCTAAAGTAAGGGATATCACATCCACTGCCATCCCCATGTCCACAGACCCAGTTACCTCATCATAGAAGCTAATCAGGTTGGTCAGGCATGACTTGCCCTGGGTGAATCTATGTTGACTATTTCTGATCACTTTCCCCTCTTTCAAGTGCTTTAAAATGGATTACTTGAGGATCCCCTCCATGATTTTTCCAGGGACTGAGGTGAGGCTGACTGGTCTGTAGTTCTCTGGATCGTCCTTCTTCCCTTTTTTAAAGATGGGCACTACATTTGCCTTTTTCCAATCATCTGGCTGTCATGCCACACCCAGTTCTAGTATCTCATGGCAGAACGCTGCTGGCATGGGGGCAGGTGAGTGTTTGCATCAGGAAAATGGTGGGATCTACCCACTTCAGCTACGTCTTTACAACGATCCTCTTCCGCAAGAGGAAATGCAAATGAAGTGCTCATTTGCATATGTCATGCTCTCATTTGCATTTCCTCCTTGGATCCCTTTTGCGCAAAAAAGCACTGTGTAGACGGTTCCTTTTTGCGCAAAAACCCCGTTTTGCGCAAGAGCCGTTCTTCCTCAAAAAACGAGGACGTCTACACAGCGCTTTTTTGCGCAAAAGGGAGCCAAGAAGGAAATGCAACATATGCAAATGAGCTCTCCATTTGCATTTCCTCTTGTGGAAAAGGACTGTAGTATAGACGTAGACTTACAGTCTCTCATGCCTAGGGAAAGTAGTCCTTGAAATGCCACCTGAGCCTGAAGGAGAGCAGCACTGGCACAGTGTCCTTGGTCCTGTGCCAGCTGTGCCCAGGCATGCCACATAAAGCAGATCTTTGAGATGAGGCTAGTGCATGATCCCGCTGACCTCAGTATTTCAGAGAGGTTGATAAAAGGCAACTCCCCCAAGCAGAGAGCTTGCAAAGAGAGAGAACGTCTGTTACTCCTGGAGTCTGTGTCATTCTTCACTCCCAGAGAGTTTAGATTTGGTGAAAGAGTGACAGGACCACAGACTGGAGTTTGTTTATCAGCTTTAGTAGGGAGTTTACCTCTGTAGTACCTCACAAATATTAATGGGATCCACCATAACCTCTGTAAAGTGGGGGAGTATGATCATCATTGTACCAATGGGGAAACTCAGGCACTGACAGGTGATGTAAGTTGCCCATGGTCGTACAGGCAGTCAGTGGCAGAGGCAGATCCCAGCTCAGTGCTTTACCCACATAAGACCACCAGGCTACGTTTTGTGAGAGCGAGTGCACTGTGGGCTGCTATAGGGCATGTTTCTCTGCCAAAGTGCCTCAGCTGTGATCTGGAGAGCCAGATTCTGATCTCTGTTCTACCAGTGTAAATTGAGAGTTTACATTACTGGCCTCAGAGGAATGACTCCTGATTTACTCTAGCGTAATGAAGTTCAGAATCTGACTTCATAGGAAGGGAAATATCGAACCCAGGACTCTGGTCCTGGCTGGCTGAAAGGGGTCTCAGTTTACCTTTCACACATTTCTGAAGAAGGAGCAGGTAGATTACACCCAGCAGGACAGCGCTGGGTGGCTATTGATTTTAATGTGAGCTGTGAAAACCTTGACTACACTCCCCTTATTATTACCTACAGAGTGGAAGGACCTGATGCTAACCTCCCACTAGTTTGACTCCTGATTTGCACCAGTGTACCAAGAGCAGAACCAAGTGTGCACAGAGCTGTACAAACGCATAAAAAATGAGGCCCATCCCTGAGGGTGTTGCAGTCTATCTTCAGACAGATCCAGATCGCACCTGAAGTGGGGACAAGTGCATGTCGGAAGTGACAGAACAGATTATTTACACCATTTTTAAGCTGTCTTTTCTTCTTATTAAGGCTACACATGAGCTCCGTTAGCAAGGTGTGATGTTATAGGTGTCTCCTAATAAATGACGTAATCCCTTCTGTTAATCTTTCAGTAATGATTCAGTTTCCAGCTGTTTCAGAAGGGCCAAGGGAAAAAATGTCTAACCCTTGTAGTAACAGGGACAAAATGACTGTGGACAAAACACTGGATTTCTCAATGGGGCCCTCCTGGATACAGCTTTGTTTGTGGAGGGTCTGGCAGAATGGGGCCTACAGCCTCTGCTGCAGTAACTAACAATAATCATGATCTTTTATACAACAAGCATGTCCCCAAAATGCTTTAGTGCGTGAAGGTGCCACATTAATTAGCCCCACCCCCCTCCATTGCTGGGTAAGAGGACTTAGGAAGATCAGCATTTTCAGGTGAGGTTGAAATGAACAAGCTGACACCATAAAAAGACCTGGTCAGGATTCCATCATTGCATGGGAGAAGGAAGGCACCTACAACCTACAGGCAGACCAATGAACAGGGAAATTTAGGTTTGTGTAAAAACGAAAAGAATCAAATGGCCGTAAGATAGGCCTGGAGAAGTGACTCAGCACAGTTAGCAACCCGGGGATGTCAAAACATTCTTTTTTTTTTTTTTTGGGGGGGGGGGCAAAATAAGGAAATGATTGGACCTTGTATCTCTTGAAATAAGGTCCTCCTGCTGCCCTATCCCTGCACACATGTCCCAGGACCAAGTTAGACACATCTCAGCACGGGAGGGATGCTCACAGCTAAAGCCTAGCAGGGCAGTGCGAGGCAGAAGGTACCTGAGAATGGATTTTGCTCAGTGTGCCTATCTCAAGGTCTCATATATACACATGACTCCTCAGTGGGTGGAAGGTGGCCTGGAAGGTCTTAGTTCAAAGAAGGTGATTTCATTCTGCCTACCTAAATCCCCTCTTCTGTTTGAGCCAGATACCACACCCTTAGAGCAAAAAAACAAAAAACAGTCTGGTAGCACCTTATAGCCTAACAAAACATGCAGATGGGATTATGAGCTTTCGTGGGCACAGCCCACTTCTTCAGATGAGCACCTTAGAGCAAAGATGGACTTTTTCCCCATTAGGATCTGACTGTGTGATCCTGAAGTTTTCAGCCGGCCAGAGCTAGAAGCATTTCCATCCATCAAAATCTTTTTAAACCATCTGGAATGGAGACGAGGAGCCAAGGCCTTATCTTCTCAGTTATCTGAGTAATGTCATGTTCACAAGTGCTACAGCTGGAGCATGAATTACTGTGCACATCCCACAGGTGTGGCTGCCTCTGGGGTGGAACACATCTGCTGTTGAAGAGTACACAGCAACAAGTTTGAGGAAGGACGTTAAGGAGAACATGGAAATCCATAGAGGCTGCAGGAGAAAGTAGGGAGGCAGACTAGACACTGCATCATAGAACTGGAAGGGACCCCAAGAGGTCGAGTCCAATCCCCTGCCCTCACGGCAGGACCAAGCACCGTCTAGATCATTCCTGATAGATGTCTGTCCAATCTGCTCTTAAATATCTCCAGAGATGGAGATTCCACAACCTCCCTAGGCAATTTATTCCAGTGTTTAACCACCCCAACCGGTAGGAAGTTTTTTCTAATGTCCAAACTAAACCTTCCTTGCTGCAGTTTAAGTCCATTGCTTCTTGTCCTATCCTCAGAGGCCAAGGAGAACAGGTTTTCTCCCCCCTCCTTGTAACATCCTTTTAGATACTTGAAAAATGCTACCATGTCCCCTCTCAGTCTTTTCCTTTCTAAACTAAAGAAGCCCAATTCTTTTGGTCTTCCCTCATAGCTCATGTTTTCTAGACCTTTAATAATTTTTGCATCTTATAAAGTGGGTCTTTGCCCATGAAAGCTTATGCTCCAATAAATCTGTTAGTCTATAAGGTGCCCCAGGACTCCTTGTTGTTAATAATTTGTTGCTCTTCTCTGGACCTTCTCCAAATCTTTCCTGAAATGTGGTGTCCAGAGCTGGACACAATACTTCAGCTGGGGTCTAATCAGCATGGAGTAGAGCAGGAGAATGACTTCTCATGTCTGGCCAGGGCAGTGGAGTTCACCGCCCTTCTCTTGGCAGAATATCCCCTCAGATCATTGAGTACCATAATATGAAACTATTTCATTGAAGTGCCTCAGACCTACTCGGTTATAAATTGATACCAAAACACAAATGGTAATTAGCAGAAGCCCACACAGCGGCACAGAACAGCCGGGAATAAAACCACTGAAGCCAGTGGGTAGGTGGGGCCAGGAAAGGTGGTTTGATATACGGGTGAATATGCCAGCAAACCAGCGAGAGGCAGCAATCGTACTACTTACATCACCTTGTGCCAGGGTGGGGGCTCTGATCAGCACTTACTTCCCAAAGGTTTGTCGTCTAACTAGTTGCCAAGCCATGTGGTCTGTATCTGATAAATCACTATTATTTATAGCCCAGCTCAATGGGATTAGGTGCAGTATGTCTAATCCATCTGCTTCCACTGTGCTCTGGCTCCAGGTAACCTCAATCCCAGAGGAACTGAGTCTCAAGCTATTTTGGGACGCCTTGGACTCACCAAAGTCTCTTTAACCTGCAACCCCTTGTCTGAAACCCAGGCTGCTCCTGCCATTCCCTGGCATCAAGCAAGCTGCCCCCTTCCCTGGCTCTGCTCTAGCTGGGTGATGCTGGGCCTGGCGGCAGGGCAAGATAAGCCTGTCTGCCCGGGCAGTGCTCTGCTGCTCCAGAGGAGGGTTTGAACTGGCCAGTGGGGGGTGATGGCTCCTGATTCTTCAGCCCTCCATTGCCCCTTCAGGATTTTCTTGGGTCTCTCCCCTTCCGCTGTCTTCCTGTTGGAAAAAGAAATAACCACTTCCCCGCTGCTGCCTAGCCTGCAGGGGACAGCATGTGCAACCACCCCCCTAGCCCTGTCTGCTCCTGCAAGGTGGCCTCACCTGTAACAGCCAGTTCGGTGCCGTGTTCGTACCATGCATGGAACACGCCTGAGAGAGCGTCCTGGCCTCATGAGGGCTGGAGCGTCCTGCCCAAGGAAGTTTTTCCTTCTCTGGCAGGTGCAGCCTAGTAGCTTTGGCAGGAAAAGGCTGAGAGGAGTTCGGATTTCCTTCTCCTGAGATGATTAGTGCCTTGGCTGGACCAGCTCCCGTACCTTACCCGCTGGAACCGTGCCAGCTCCTGGTTGTTTACTAACTCTAGCTCTGTTTTTCTCCCTTTGCTTCCGCTCTTTGGGCTGCTTGGGGGTAAGTTGTTCTGCTTTACAAACCATTATTTTACCAGTGGGTTAGAACCCGCCCCCAGATCCAGCTGCTGCCCTTGGATTTGGGACCATACCAGTGCCAGCCCCATCCTACTGTCTGCAGCAGGTTGGGGCTGAAACCCCAGATCAAACCCATCTGAGCTCTGGGGAAGTTCTTATCCAGGCCCAAACTCTGTAGCGTAGGCCACATCTCTGGTGCTATTTAAATTCAGTGACACCTTGGCAAGCAGCAGCAAGGTTTTTCCAGGGGGCAAAGGGAATTTTTCCATGAAGAAAGACCTGAATTTAGACCCATGTGGCCAGTGATGCAGGCTTCAAAGCAGGACTGGATGGTTATATGGGTAATGAGGCTATTTAGATTTAGAATAGTTTTGGGAGGGCTATCAACCCTCCTGCTTCAGGGCTCAGGCCAACCTCAACTATCGGGGGCCAGGAGGAAACTTCCCTAGGGGCAGGTTATCCCATAAATGACTGAGCAGTTTCTTGCTCCTTACTCTGGCTCCACACTGGCCAGCACTAGTTATGTCAGTGTGCTGACCAAGTGAGGCAGTTCCTATATTCCTAGAGGACCCACATGTTGAACCAGAAGGAGAGAAGCCCACCTTCTGAGACCTGAGTGACATTGGATATTGAATGCAATCTAGAGAGGCTCCTTTGCTGAGAAGAAAGCTCATGGAACTGTCAAATAACCTGCAAGAATCTGAAAAACCCAGGGAAGAGCTCTGTGTAAGCTTGAAAGCTTGTCTTGCGCACCAGCTGATATGGGTCCAATCAAAGCTATCTCCTCCCCCTCCCCCCCCGGTCTCTCATATCTGGTGGGTCCAACACAGCTACATCAACACTGCACGCAGTCAAGCTGCAAAGAATTGTAGAAGCTGAGAATTGAAGGCAAGAAAGGAGAGTTCTCAAGGCTCCCAATACCTCTGGCTCCATGGGAGAGAGATGGGGCTGTCCACATCAGAGGCTCAGTTAGCTGATGGGCCACAGGGGTTTTCCATCCAAAATTTGTTTGTGTTTTTTGAAATGCTGTGCCCTTAGAGGTAACACAAATGTCGACAGTGTCACTACAAACTCATAGCTTAGTTGCAGGGAGAAAGCAGGGACTAGCAGAGAACATGAGCCAGGATTTCTGGGTTCTGTTCCTGACTTTGCCACTAGCTGTAAGAACATAAGAATGGCCACGCTGGGTCAGACCAATGATCCATCTAGCCCAGTATCCTGTCTGCCAGCAGTGGCCAATGTCAGGTGCCCTGGAGAGAATGAACAGAACAGGGAATCAAGTGATCCATATCATCGCCCATTCCTAGCTTCTGATAAACAGAGGCTAGAGACACCATTCCTACCCATCCTAGTGAATAGCCATTGATGGACCTATCCTCCATGGACTTCTCTTTTCTTTTTTGAACTCTGTTATAGTCTTGGCCTTTACAACATCCTCTGGCAAGGAGTTCCACAGGTTGACTGAACTGCGTGAAGGAACACTTCCTTTTTTTATTTTAAACTCACTAGTAATTTCAACTGGAGTGAGTCTACACAGCAGGGTTTAACGTGAAATAAGCTATGCAAATTGAGCTGTCAATTGCATAGCTTATTTTGAAATTGGGAGCATTTTATTTCAAAATAAAACACTCTTCCTCTGACTTCAACTCCTGTAACCCTCATTTTATGAGGAGTGAGGGGAGTAAGAAGTCCTCCAGTTTGACAGTATTTCGACATTTCAAAATAGTTGGCATCTATACAGCAGGCAGTTAAGTTATTTGGAAATAATGTTACTGTGTAGATGTGACTACTAGTTCTTGCATTATGAAGAGTAAATATCTTAGTTTACTTTCTCCACACGTCATGATTTTATAGACCTCTATCATATCCCCCCTTAGTCATCTGAAAAGTCCCAATCTTATTCATCTCTCTTCATATGGCAGCCAGTCCATACCCCGAATCATTTTTGTTGCCCATTTCTGAACCTTTTCCAATGCCAAGATGTGCTTACCTTTTCTGAGACTAAGTTAGCTCTTAATTGAATCCCACTTGTGAAGTAATGCTGGTGTTGGAAAGGCAGGCTGTCTGAGCTGGAAGATCCTCAGAGCAGGCGAGACAGACGAGCAGAAAGCGATTTGTGCCATGATACCAGATGAGCAAAACACACACGATAGGCCTGTGACTAGAACAAACACTGGAATATTCCCTTCTCCAAGGTGTTCTTCGCTGGCAGTCAAGCCCTGTGGGTTCCCAAACCCTGTACATAGAATCATAGAACACTAGGACTGGAAGGGACCTTGAGGGGTCATAGAGTCCAGTCCCCTGCTCTCATGGCAGGACCAAATACTGTCTAGACCATCCCTGATAGACATTTATCTAACCTACTCTTAAATATCTCCACAGATGGGGATTCCACAACCTCTCAGGGCAATTTATTCCAGTGTTTGACTACCCTGACAATTAGGAACTTTTTCCTAGTGTCTAACCTAAACCTTCCTTGCTGCAGTTTAAGCCCATTGCTTCTTGTTCTATCCTCAGAGGCCAAGATGAACAAGTTTTCTCCCTCCTCCCTGTGACACCCTTTTAGATATCTGAAAACTGCTATCATGTCCCCCCTCAATCTTCTCTTTTCTAAACTAAACAAACCCAATTCTTTCAGCCTTCCTTCATAGGTCATGTTCTCTAGATCTTTAATCATTCTTGTTGCTCTTCTCTGGACCCTCTCCAATTTCTCCACATCTTTCTTGAAGCACAGACAGGCGTATGGTGCGGGCATCACACAGCGGGGTTTATTTGGTTAGCAGGTGGGTGTGCTTTGGAGCAACACGGGTTTGGTTTTGTTCTCAGAATGCACCCAGGCAATGTCTAGACTACAGGGCTTTTCCAGGATACCAGAAGTATCCCAGAAAAGTGATGCCACGTCCAAGGAACGCGTCCACTTTTTCAGAACAGTTTCCAAAAAAGCAGATGCGTTCTTTCACCATCCTGTAGTCCTCATTGTACGGGGAAGAAGGGATGTGTGGAAAGAGGTTCTTCTAAAATTTGGCCCTGTGTAGACAGGTCAAATTTCAGAAAAGCCTCATCCGAAAGAAAAGCGGAAAAGGATACACAAATTGCGAACTGCATCTTTTTCCGACTTTTCTTTGCAGTCCAGACATAGCCCCAGATACCTCGGTGATGGGCACAACACAGGCTCTGACATGAGTAAGTGTCTCAGCAGCCCCTCCCTGCTCTGTCATTGTGTTGGTTAGTTACAGACGGGCCTGAGCTTTTACATCTGGCGCCAAACTTCCCCAGGAGCTGGGCCAGGTTTGGATCCGAGTTCAGGTTCAGATCGAACCTGTTGCTGTGTTTCATGCTGCCGTCCCTCAGAGAGGGAAATAGCCACTGCTAGGACTGGACTCACAGGATTTCCACTGCAGGGCTGAGAGTTTCAGCACTGACACAGGGATTTAGACACACAGCTCCCATTCATTTCAATAGCATGAGTGGCTAATCCCCCTAGTTGCTTGGACAACCCCAGCCTGGAGCCTGCAAGATAGCTCCCATGCATTGGGGTGTTACTATTCTGCAGAGGGAAGATTAGGGCCAGTCTGGACACAATGCCTGTTTATCTGAATGGCTGGTTTTGAAGATGGAAACTCTGGAGAAGGAGAAACAGCCTCTCCCAGGCAAATTCACTGTTTCACTGCAAAGGCCACAAGAAGGCCAAAAATGTCCCTTGGCAGAGCTAGCCTCAACCATGGAAACAGCAACATCTTTCCCCGTGAAGCCAGCGGGTGGGAGACGTGTGAACACCCTGATTTTTTCCCCTCTTCATCTGGAACACTCTGAACTTTCATAGAACCATAGAGCTGGAAGAGACCTCAAAAGGTCATCAAGTCCAGCCCCCTGCCCTAGGCAGGACCAATCCCAACTAAATCAACCCAGCCAGGGCTTTGTCAAGCCAAGACTTAAAAATCTCTAGGGATGGAGACTCCACTACTTCCCTAGGTAACCCATTCCAGTGCTTCACCACTCTCCTAGTGAAATAGTTTTTCCTAATATCCAACCTGGACCTTTCCTACCACAACCTGAAGCCATTGTTCCTTGTTCTGCCATCCGTCACTACTGTGAACAGTGTTTCTTCATCCTCTTTGGAAGCTCCCTTCTGGAAGTTGAAGGCTGCTATCAAATCCCCCCCCCCCCCCACTCTTTGCTTCTGCAGACTCAACAAGCAAAAATCCCTCAGCCTCTCCTCATAGGTCATGCGCTCCAACCCCATAATAATTTTGGTTGCCCTCCGCTGGACCCTCTCCAATGCATCCACATCCTTTTTGTAGTGGGGGGCCCAGAACTGGACACAATACTCCAGATGCGGCCTCACCAGAGCCGAATAAAGGGGAATAATCACTTCTCTGGATCTGCTGGCAATGCTCCTCTTAAAGCACCCTAATATGCCATTAGCCTTCTCAGGAGTAACAGTTAATTCGAGGGAAGGGTTTTAAATCGGACTGCCGTGTGTAGACACGGCAAGTTAAATTGGGCAACTGGCATTTTAAAATGGCGACCAGCCGTGATTATGCTAATCAAGCACAGGATATTTAAATCCTGTGCTTGATTTGCAACTTCGGTATGCTTCATTTGCCTCCCTAGTTCGAACTAGGGGGCAAGTGTAGACATACTCTGAGGGATTTGGGTTTGTTTAGTCTACAGAAGAGAAGAGTGAAGGGGGATTTGAGAGCAGCCTTCAACTTCCTGAAGGGAGGTTCCAAAGAGGATGAAGAAACACTGTTCACAGTAGTGACAGATGGCAGAACAAGGAGCAGTGGTCTCAAGTTGCGGTGGGAGAGGTCCAGGTTGGATATTAGGAAAAACTATTTCACTAGGAGAGTGGTGAAGCACTGGAATGGGTTACCTAGGGAAGTAGTGGAGTCTCCATCCCTAGAGATTAAGTCTTGGCTTGACAAAGCCCTGGCTGGGTTGATTTAGTTGGGATTGGTCCTGCCTAGGGCAGGAGGCTAGACTTGATGACCTCCTGAGGTCTCTTCCAGCTCTATGATGCTAAGGCATCCCAGAATCATGTTTGCTTTTTTTGCAACAGTGTCACATTGACTCATATTTAGCTTGTGGTCCACTATTACCCCTGGATCCCTTTCTGCAGTATCCTTCCTAGACAGTCACTTCCCATTCTGTATGTGTGAAATGGATTGTGCCTTTCTAAGTGGAGCACTTTGCATTTGTCCTTATTAAACTTTATCCTGTTTACCTCAGACCATTTCTCCAGTTTGTCCAGATCATTTTGAATTATGACCCTATCCTCCACAGCAGTTGCAACCCCTCCCAGCTCAGTATCATCTGTAAACTTAGTCAGTGTACTCTGTGCCATCATTTAAATTGTTGATGAAGATATTGCACAGAACTGGTCCCAAACCAGACCCCTGTGGAATTCCACTTGTTATGCCCTTCCAGCATGACTGTGAACCACTGATAACTACTCTGAGAATGATTATCCCGCCAGTTATGCACCCACCTTATAGTAGCCCCATCTAAGTTGTATTTGCCTAGTTTATTGATAAGAAGCTCATGCGAGACCATATCAAATGCCTTACTCAAGTCTAGCCATCCCATGTCCACCGCTTCTCCCTTATCCATAAAGCTTTCTTTGATAGGATAAGCCATCAGATTGGTTTGATATGAGTTGTTCTTTACAAATCCATGCTGGCTGTTACCTATCACCTTATTTTCTTCCAGATGAATTCCTTAATTACCTGATCCATTATCTTTCCTGGCACAGAAGTTCAACTGACTGGTGGGCAGTTTCCTGGGTTGTTCTTATTTCCCTTTTTATAAATGAGCACTAGATTTGCCCTTTTCCAGTCTTCTGGAATCTCTCCTGACTTCCATGCCTTTTCAAAGATGACAGCTAATGGCTCAGATACCTCCTCTATCAGCTCCTTGAGTATTCTAGGGTGCATTCCATCAGGCCCTGGTGACTTGCAGACAAAACTTTTTTTTTTTTAATTTTATCTTCTAAATCTTCCCGGCTTCCACTAGCAGTCAAGTAAGACAGGTCCTTGCCCCCAGGACCTGCATCTCTAAGGGCCTGGTGAAGTGAAGGGGAGACTTTCCACTGGCTTCAATGGGTGTTGGAATGGGCTCCTCCCTACACTGAGGAGGAAGGGGGAGAAGAGATTCTGCCTGGAGAGATGGAAATGCCTTATCCAGCACCCAGCTGGACTGTGAGCTTTGTATAGCAAACGCCTTTGTTCTGGGAACACCCCCCAACTCCACAGTGCTTGGCACCTCCCAGGCACTCCTCTCCTCCAGCCTGAATAATTCTCCCTCTCCCATCCAGCTCTTTGCTCTCATTTTAGTGCATCATTTTTCATTCTTGTTTTCTGGCTTCTGCAAAGACACTGGAAGGACCCTGCTTCCCCTTTTGGCCTAATTTTTATTTTAAAGCCAAGGCATTGGCAGTCCTGCAGACTGAAGCCCTGCCTTCATCCCCAGAGTAGGCACAGCACAAGTCCCAGAGATGCAACTTCTATCACCAAGGTGCCTGCGTGCATCTGGAAGGACTGACAAGGGGAGCATAATTTCCTTGGCTTCCCTGCTGAGAATGCAGGCGAAGCAGGGCAGCTGGTGTGTTCTGAGCTATGGACACCTGCCCACTAGGAACTGCTGTGATATCTCCAATTGGCTTCACAATTTTCTTATTGCTCCCACTCCTCTGCATCTGTCATGAATCCCCTTCAGCCTCTGTTGCTCTTGTCCTGGCTCAGAGAAGGGATTGGCTATTTACGTGGATAGCAAGAATCCCAGCATTACAAGTCTCCCATTGTACTTGGTACTGGTGAGGCCTCAGCTAGGGCCGGCCCACAACATTTTGGCACCTGAGGTGGGGAGCTCAAATGACACCCCCATGCCCCCTCATTTGGGCCAAAACTTTGAAAGGTCTCAATTCTGCCTTCTTCCTGTTCACCATCTCTGTGCATCTAGAGGAGAGAGAATACATATGCACCAGCAGCAGACACAATTTTCTACACTCTGGGTCCTAGTGGCACCTCCCTCCCCTCAGTCTAGCACCTGAGGTGGCCACCTCAGTTCGCCTCGTGATAAGGCCAGCCCTGGCCTCAGCTAGAGAGCTGGGTCCAGGGGGACCTGACAGATCTTCAGTTATGGTAAGAGCGGGGGATCAGTTGTAGGTAGGACAAGGAATGGGCTGTAGGGGCGCTATTCGGAAAAGCTTGCTAACCAGAAGGATAGTTTAAGCTCTGAAATAAAGGGAGACTGTGGAATCTCCAGTACTGGAGTTTGCAGATTGAGCAAACACCTGGCTAGGTTCATTTGGTCCTATCTCAGAACAGGGGGCAGGACTAGCTGATTTCTCAAGGTGCCTTCCAGGCCTGCATGTGGATGATTCTGTAATTATGGAAGGGGGACCACCAGACCTCTGAGAGTCCAGAATGAGACCTATATTGCGGGCAGTTTATTCCTGCAGGGCTCTTACATCTTTCTCTGTAACAGCCAGTTCCATCCATTGTTGGAGACACGATACTGAGCTAGACAGGCCTCTGGTTGGGCCAGCCCAGCAGCTCCGGATTTGGACAGAGAGACAATTCCCTTGTAGGCAAGCCCCATCTGCTGATTTAATTCTTTGCTCGTTCCCCCACAAGAGATGGTAGAACCCACATCCTGATTCTTGCCCCAGTTGCACTTTTACACTCCCTGCGGGGAGTCTCTCCTGACTTACACCAGCAACTGGGAATGCTACAGCCCTTCCTTTCTTACATTCTCTGGGCATTTCGACAGTCAGTGACACTGATCACCAAGCCTCCCAGACTGGCCTGCATTCCCTCTCCAGAACCTCAAATCATCAGCACTCTGGGCTCTTGGCCAGCAGCCCCTCTCCACTCTGTTCTGTACGCCTACGTCTAGACTGCATCCCTCTGTCGACAGAGGGATGCAAATCAAGCACATCAAAATTGCTAATGAAGCAGGGATTTAAATATTCGGCAGCCATGTCTATGCTAATGAGGCACAGCTTTTCTCAAAATGGAGTTTTCGAAAAAAACAGCAGTCTAGATGCGGATCTGCCGAAAATAAAGCCTCTCTCAACAGATCCTCTATTCCTCAAAAAAAAAAAAAAAAAAAAAAGTTTACAGGATCTGTTGAAAAAGGCTTTATTTGTGACAGATCCACGTCTAGACTGCTGGGTTTTTTGGTTCTCTCCCCCCCTCCCCAAAAAAAAAAAAAAAAAAAAGACCACACACACCACACAAAAAAACCACCCTCTGTTTTGGAAAAAAGCAGCAGCCATGTTTATGATAATGAGGCATGGGATATTTAAATCCCTGCTTCATTAGCAGTTTCAATGTGCCTAATCTACATCCTACTGTCGACAGAGAGGTGTAGTCTAGACATACCCTGTGATCCTGGCTTTGGATAGGAGTTTTAGGATCCAGAGTAATGAGTATAATCATGGATTGTTCCAGCAAGCTGGTTCTGGGGCTGGCAGCAATTATTCCTACTGCTAATTGGCCTGTTCTTGTAGCCAGCAGATGCTGCCTTCACAGAAACTTTGTTCTCCAGCAGAACAGATTTTGGGCAGTGTGACCTGAGGACCATGGAAGAAGCACAATCCACATTGCTATCTAGGCGCAAGAAAGATTTGCAGACAAAGTACGTCACGGAGTGTGGGGGAGTCATCAGGCCTTGCAATCCCATCCGCAGCCAGATGTGACTCTCAGCCAGCAAGTCAAACAGACGGCTTATTGATTCACAGGGACACAGTAGCACAGACTTGTTACAGGAACCAGGAGCAGTCAGTCCAATCCATCTTGGGGATAGGGGCTCTGGGCCCCTGCCTGGACCCCCCAGGCCAGCTAGACTCCCTTCTCCCAAGCCAGCCGAAAAACTAAACACACACCCAGTAACTGGACTCAGCCCTCTAGGCAGCCCCACCTATTCCTGCTTCCCAGGCCCAAGGTGCTATCTGCTGTCACCTGGTCCTCAGGACATGAGAGACTGAACATACTTCCACAATGAGTCATGCCCAGCCCTCCCCTCCTCATCCAGATAGTGTTGCAGTGCCAGGGGAAACTGAGGCACACACACAGAGTTACTACAGAACAGCACAGGACAGTAGAATCACATACAACACAACAAAGCAAACAAACAGAGTGAATACAAAACAGAGTGAATACCAAGACTACACGAGTGACTAGAGTCCCCACTACGTCACAGTACAAAATTCAGCGGGAGGATGGTTTCCTGTGCATTTTGCTTCAAAAAGATTTTGGCAGGAGAAATTTTGAGAAGAATGTGTCCCACATGATTTTTCTTTTGTTCTTTGAAGCTGTCTTCCTGAGGCACATGCAAAGCAATCCCAGAATATTTTTGGATTGTTTAAAACAAAAAGAAAAGCACACAACCCCACACATCCACCACAACAGATGCAGCTGGAGCAGGTTGAGTGAGACAACGGAAGAGCACAGAGGGGGCTGAATAGCCCACGGGAGTGGTAATGCACTATGGATGGATTCTGCCAGTCCAAACCATGACCAAGAGGGCTCAGCGGTGTTGTGTGGATGGTGGGTTGTGAAGTCAGTTGGCAGGTCTGTTTGGTCCAAGTGGACAGGCTTCTAGAACACAGAGGTTAGTTAGCACTGACCGTCCATCTCAACAAAGAGGTAAGAGTCTGCCATGGCATGGAACTGGAGTGCCCATCCATAACCCTAGGACGGAGAGCCCGGATGGGGTGGTGGGAAATAAGCATTCACAGTGCTGCCCGCACCATGCTGGTCTAGAGCAGGACCTCAGGCAATCTCTAGGGATGGCCATCTCTCCCCTTGTGGCAGCACAGAATTCGTGACAAAACCGGTGACCCTGGGCCGCTGCCTATGAAGCAAGGCAGGGAAGAGAATGCAAGAAAGAAGCCAGGTTTGAGTTGGGGACGGTTGTGGCTCTCTGGCCACAGCTGGGAAAGCTTGTCTGGCTCCTGTCTGTGGCATGTCTCAGCACCAGCCTGCTGAGAGAGGGACTGACTGAAGGAAAGATCCAGGTGTGAATATTTAGCTCTTAAAGGGAGACTGCCACATTAAACAGCCCATTAAAAAAAAATTAAAAAGCAGAGAGCTCCGGGCCTGTGTTTCTTGAACCCCCTAAGATGGTTTAAAATGGAGGGAAATTTTAAAAATCTAATTCTCTTATTTGGCAGCCTTTTTGCTTCCTTCTTGACATTTCAGATCAGTTCGCTCCGACTCCCGTGCGCTAGCACAGTGGAGCAATGCTTGGGTGGGGATGGTGCTGGGGCATCTTGAAAAGAAATCCACGTGACTGTAACACAAGGCTTTTCATTTTGTTACCGAAGAGGAAAGGGAAAAAATAAAGGAGAAACCTATTTCAATTCATATTAGGTTAGATCATATTTTTTCCCCAACAAAATTTACTTTTTGGACCAGCCTGGTAGTGTCTTTTTAAAATGGGAGAAAGTGTTAGTGCTGACTAGAAGAACGAGGAGAGGAGAAAGTGATTAGGCACGATTCTGGTCTCACTCACATTGCTTTTACATCAGTATAACGCCATTCACTTCAGCAGAGTTACTCCTGATTTACTCCAGTCTGGGCGAGAGCCAAATCAGACCCAAGATGAGGAATGAGGGATCCACTAAGGAAAAGCCCTTCTTTCAAGCAGGGAAGGGGATGTCCAGGTTAGGGATTGTTTCCCTAGCTAGCTAGGTCCCTTCTCTGATGCTTCATCTATGCTTCAGGGTCTTTGCTCAAGAGTTTTTCTGCAAAAACTTCTTGCACAAAAGTGTCCAGACCTTGTGCTCTTGCACAAGAGAGCGTCCACACTGCATGGACACTCTTGTGCAAGAAAGTTCTGATGGCCATTCACAGAATGGCCATCAAGAGCACCTGTGCTTTTTCGGATAGGGACTTCTGGCACAAGAAACCCCTGTGGAGTGTCCACACATGCCTTTTTGCGCAAGAGCTCTTGCACAAAAAGGAGTTATTCCTCATGGGGAGAGGAATAATTGTGCCGCCAAAAGCCTTCTCTTCTGCCAATTTACTTGCGCAAAAGCACGCTTGCGGTGTGGACTCTCTGCCGGTTTTTGCTCAAAAACCTTGTAGTGTAGATGTAGTGTGAGTGCTCTGTTAGCCCCCTTCCACCTGCCCCTTCAGCCCTATCCCTCACCTTTGCCAGCACTTCATTGGAGCCGTTCTTTAAAAAAAATCTCTGCTGAGCCAGTCAGCAAGTGTTGCCGGTTTGAAGGTAAATCCAGACACTGAACAGGTTTTTCCTTTATGTTCTTCATTCTCCTTCTGTCTCTGTATTGGACTCTCTTCCTCCTCTTTGCCCCTCTCATCCCTGCACCTCGCCCACTCCCCTGGAACATGGTTCTTCTCCCCCTCACCTGGCAGGCTCTGGCCTTTCCTACTTCTCATGTCCGCACATCCCTTGTCCTCTGACTGCTCCTTGCCCAGACCCACTCCAGACTGCCTGTTCTGCCCACTGTGGCCTTCTTGCTTGCAGTAGCCACATGGGTGGTGGGTATAAGAGGCATGGGGAGGCACTGCCTTCCCTGAGTCTTAGTGCTCAATGCCTCCCCTCTTCCTATCGCTAGTCTGACCATTCCTGCAGGCTCCCACAGCCAGTTGTTGCAGTCTGGTGAGTCTTCCTCCAGATGGGAACTAGCAACTGAAAAGTGAAAAGGCTTCTGGCTTGCCAGACCTATTAGCATCATGTTAAACCTGTCAAAGAGCCACCAAGTTGTAATAAAGCCATTTAACAGGCACATGCCAGCCAGGAGATGCAGAAATTGACAGTACGTATTTACCGACAGTTGTGCACTATTGCAATATGTCTACAGGACCTTAGTGTACAAATTGCTTTCAATATTTCATCAGTTTGTTGCTGAAAATTATAAACTCACAGCTCTAAAAAGGCCTTGCATCAATTTTTAGATGCACAATCTGAGTATTCAGCTTTAGCCTGAAATGCTTGGATCTTCAGGAATATAGCTTTTTAAGTTAATTCTTCAGAAGACCACCCTCATCTAAAATACACATTTGAATTGCTATAGTACAAAATATTGCTTCCAAAGTCCCCCTGTGCTTTCTGTAATCTTTCTCCTTCACCCCTGAAACCTTTTTCTTCCAGATAACTGGATGAAGAAGTTTCCTTTTCTTTACTTCTGACTATTTGATAAGCTAGTTTTAAGAGAACTCTCCCCCAAGATCAGTACCTTAGGAGGATATAAAATGTTTCCAAAGATTTTAGGCACAACAAAAGATTTTTTTTTTAACATAAACATATGGTGAAATGTCATAAGTGTCTATTGTTATGGAGAACACACAAAATAACTTAGTGTTCCCTTTCTCTAAAAGCAATGAACTTTGTTATGAACACACTAACTTGCTTTAACTGATGAATTTAAAATCATGTCTTTGTTTCAGTGCATTAAAACATAGTTATCTGCAATGGCTACAGAGGCTTCAGAGTACATTGAAAGTATAAAATCAGTGTAGAAATACTGATCAAGAAAATGTAAAGACAGAGAAGAGCTGTGTCATGTATTCCATACTATTTAATGTTGTATTCAGCAGGACAGCTGATTTGCCCTTACTACAAACTTCTTGCAACTAAATCTCTGACAAACTTTGGAGTATATAAAAAAACCCATGGCTGACATTTTTTATTCCCAAATTTAGTGCTTCTAATTAGGTATCTTTTGCATGTATAGCAGGCGGGGGGGGGGGCGCTCCCTTCACAGGTCCTTCTCCTCCAGCTGCCACCTCTGACTGAGTCCTTCCCCAGGCTTTTATAGTGGCGCTACAGCCCGGGCATGCTCGGTAGGGTTGTGGGGGAGGGGCCTCTGCAGCCAGGTAACCCTGGCTGGGCCCTGCAGGCTCAGTGCAGGGCTGCCTCACCCTGTCACAGGGCCCCTACACAAGGTGGGTGGGCTGGCCCCATGGTCCCGGACTGGGCAGGGCCTTGGGCGGAAGGGGCAGGGTTGGGGTAGCCAGCCCTCCACACCTCCTAGAGCACCCTGCCGCCCCACCCCTCAGAGCCACCCAGAGCAGCGATTTAAAGGGCCCACAGCGCTGGCCGCTGCCATTGCTAATGCAGCAGCAGCAGCGTCCAGGAGCCCTGAACTCCTTTGCCCTCCTGCTCCCGTTGGTGGGCCTCTTGTCCAGTCTTCCCAGTCTGGCACGCGCTGGAAAACGTGCTCCATTCTCTTTAGAAAAACATTTTAGAAGAGTGGTTTTTTCAAATGTCACTTGCTACAGTTGGGTTCAAGGATTTGGCTGGAAGGGGTGAGCAGGGAAGGGGTGGGAAAAGAAGGGAGAGGATGTGGAGAGGGGGTGTGGCCTGGTCAGAGTGGGGGCGGGGCCTGGTGGAGCAGGGATGGCATATGGGCGGGGCTGAAGGCTGGGGAGCTTGCTGCCCCAAACAGCAGCTTTACCTGCTGCCCATGGTAGCCACCTCCTGTCACCCTGGCCTTCCTCTCTGAGGCTCTGAGGAGCCCCCCGTCCCGGGAAGTGTTCCAGTTCCCCAAATGGCACCCCCTCGGGGTGAAACTGACCCCCCACTGGCCCCTGGGGCATGTGCAGTACTGCAGTGAGGTGCACTGAGTTGTGCCTGTAGACGGAGGCTCTGCTAGTGGCTCTTTGGTAAGCTCATAAATATGTGTCCCTCTGTCCAGGGCCTCCTGCTGGGGCAGAAGCAGAAGAAGAAGCGCCAGGAGCCCACGCTGGAAGCCAAGCCCAAGAAATTGAAAGTGAAAAAGTTGGACGCCCAGAGCCCCGCAGAGGAGCCCAGCGCCCCCCCTCAGAGTAAGAGATGCGCGCGGCTCCGCCACAGCCAAGGGCAGGCAGCCCCTCGGACCTGTGAACAGGGGCGTGGAGACATCGGGGAGGGCTCCAGGGAACTGAGTCACACACCCAAAGGCAGCCCACACCAGCGGTCCTCCCGGCTGTGCAGTACCTGATCCGCTAACCCTTCTGTGCCTGCTTCCTGCCTCTCTCCTTGTCTCTGGCAGCACAGGGGCAGCCAGCAAAGCTCTGGGGGAGTGCCCAGAACAAGGGGCAGGTCTGTATGCCTGTTCCCACACTGGGACTGGGACCTGCCGGCTGTGCTGGTAGGAGCCACCCAGAGCACATGGGCTCTTGCAGGCTGCTGGTGCTCTACCAGCAGAGGTCAAGCCTCACTGTTCTGCCCATTGGCACCTTGTGGCAGGCTGTGGGCACACAGAGACACCTCCCGGCATTTAGCCTGGCTCAGTGGCTAAGCTTTGCCTCCAAGACACAGGCCCATGCTCTGTGTATTTCCTGCAAAGGCAGGAGAGCAACTGTATTGGACTACAAACAAGACCCCCTAAAGACATGGGGGGACCCATATATCTGCCCTCCCGCCCCCTCTGGTCTGCCCCCTCTGGAAGCTCACATTCAGGCATCACCTCCATGGCCTCTCAGAGACAAATGGCACCCCTGGTGAGATGCACCCCCACATCCGCTTCTCCATCCCCCCCTCCCCCGTGCGCTATGGGGTAACTAGAGTCTGACTTCATTCCCAGCCCCAGCACACCGAGCACAGGCTGTTCTGCCCCTCCCCCCCCCCCACTCCTGTCCGTGTTTCTGTCCTCACTCTGGCCGCTCTCGCAGCTGTCAGGAGACTGCGGAAGAAGAAGGAGGAGAAAGGGGAGGAGGAGAGTGAGAAGCAGCCCGATCTCAAATCCACCAAAGAGCCCAGGAAGAAGAAGGAGAGTACCACCTTGCGCGTCAGTGTGGCCAAAGTCTCTAAGAAGAAGCAGGGTACGAGGGTGCTGGGTCCCTTCCCCAGGGGTCTCTCAGTTCATGCCCACCACCCCCAGCCCTAACACACATCCACATCAGTCACACACCTGCCGACAGGCCACAGGCTCATGCCCATGTCACAATCCCGCCACACGCTTGCAGCCCAAACCCAGGCACCATGCGCACATGCCACACCCCAAGTGTACCTTCACGTCCCCATCCTACGTCCCCACCCCAACACGGCTACGTGCATCCCAGCCAAATGCATCCCTCCCAATCCAGCACACAGCCCTGCACGCACAGCCCGATGCAAACACAGCTCTGCCAGGCACCCTTCACACACGCACGTGGCATTCACAATCTGGCACACAGCCCTGCACACACAGCCCGATGCGAACACAGCTCTGCCAGGCACCCCTCACACACGCACGTGGCATTCACAATCCGGCACACAGCCCTGCACACACAGCCCGATGCGAACACAGCTCTGCCAGGCACCCCTCACACACGCACGTGGCATTCACAATCCAGCACACTGCCCTGCACAGATACCACAATCCAAAAAATCACACGGCAGCATGCAAACACAAACCAGCACAACTGCCTCCCAGCCCTTCCACAGGCACTTTGTACTTTCAATCCCAACCCGTCTGGAAGCCCTCTTGGAAAACGCTCTCTGTGCCAGGGGAGAGCCGCCCCCGCCCCTAAAACGCAGCGATAGCTGCGTCCTGGGGACGTCCCAGGGCCCGGCTCTGCTTTCGGAGGAGTTGCACACAGCGGGCAGGTGGCTGTTGAGGTTTTGGGCCCCGTTTTAGTGCCCTCCCTCTGCACATGAGATCCATTTCCCAGACAAATAGTTCACCCTCCCACCAGCTCCTGCTCCTTAGTGGCTGTCTAGGGGCAATTGCTGTAACCCCCCATCTCCTCTTTGCGGGAGGGAAGGGAGGAGGCAAGGGGCAGAGCAAAGGACTCCCACGGGCTGCATAGACCACACAGAGGCGTCCAGACGGTCACTAGGTGGCAGCCTTGTACCACAGCCTGCCCCACCCCCTGGCACACACGTACGGTTATTTTCTAAAGGCTGTTTTCTAAGCTGCTGTTTCCTGCAGGGTAAACTCCTCGGGTAAAGTGCTCTAGAGCTTGATCGACACCAGGGGACACACCCCAGAGTTTCCAACCAGGTTTGAAACAGGTTCAGCTGGTGCAGTGCAGACCCAGCGCCAGGCAGCCTGAACCAGTTCTCAAAGAAGTGTGAATCTGGTGGGGGAGGGGAGATCCCAGCATGGGCCCAGTGAAATCAGAGCAGCCCCCCAGGCTGGAGGTTCCTACATAGGCTTTTGAGAACACACTTACGCTTTCTTCTCTCCTGGATCATTCCCCTTTACTGGCTGGCCAAGCCAGATAGAAACCAATTTTACAGGATTCGTGATCAAGTTTGGTTTGAGCCCCGGCATGAACTAGGCCCCCAGATACTGGAGGGGTGAGGTGAATGCAACGGGTGACGTATGGCATGGGGTAGGTACAGGTCCAGTGGGCCCCACGCTAGTCCCCCGCTGTGGAGAAAGTTCCTCTGAACAGGACAGGCAGAGCTGTTGCTGCAGTTGCCCATTAACGTGGCTGTTTTTCTTTAATCTCCTCGTCCCCTCTCGGCTCCCCACTGAACTTCCAGAGGACTCGGAGGAGGAGGAAGAGGAGGAGGCGGAGAATGACGACCCACCCAAAAAGCCCAAAAAGAAACCGCCCAAAGAGATCCCAGCTAGAGAGAGCAAGGAGAGAAAACCCAAGCTGAGAGGTCAGCAGCGGGGGAAGGGACTGGACTGTGGAGGTGAATGGGGGTGTGAGAGGAAGGAGGGTCTAGTGGCAATGCACTAACCTAGGATGTGGGGGAGCTGGTCAATTCCCTGCTCCTCCACAGGCTCCCTGTGTGACCTTGGGTAAGTTACTCACTGTTTCTGAGCCTGGGTATCAGCTCTGTGTGATGGGGAAGATAGCCCTGCCCTGCTCAGCCCAGCCCTCCCCTGCCCTGCCCTGCCCTGCCCAGCTCAGCCCTGCCCTCCCCTCCCCTGCCCTGCTCAGCCCTGCCTTGACCTGCCCAGCCCTGCCCTGCCTGTTGGCAGGAGAAACCCATCACCAAGTGTGATGTGCTGAGATGCTACAGTGAGCCCAGGCCAGGTGAGGTACCCTCTGCCCATGGAGATCTGTGGTGTATGTCAGGCATCCCTCTCCTGTCTATCACCTAGAAACTGTGCTTTTGTGACATGTCCATTTCCCTCTCCACTGAGACAGCTGGGCTCTGTGGCCTCCCCAGGAATTGAAATGGGGGGGGGGGGGCAGGGCGATGAGGGGTGAGACTGTGAGGGTGAAGGTGGGCTGTATGGCACCATAGTTCACAAAACTGGGGGAGGGGGTGTTGGGGAAATTCGGGGGAGTATACACCCCCATAGGGGGTGTAGGGAAATCCCTGGCTGGGCTGGTGGTGCTTTGCCTGGCTTTGGGATTCCTCCTCTTGTCTCCACAGGGCAGACAGCCCCGCACTGAGTCACTGGCTGAGCTAAGCTTCCCAAGCCTGAGGATCCGCCCCGTGCATGGAGGGGGCATGAAGCTCTTCCCAGTCCAGCAGACAGGGAGGCTAACCCCCAGGGATTTGCTTCTCCCCGCAGGAGGCTGAGTCTGTGTTCTCCTCACGCCCCCCGGGACTCCGGTGCAGGGCTCAGGGTGTTATCAGCCTTGCCTTCCAATTAGCCACCTCCCATGGGGCCAGGAGGGATTCTCTCCCTCCCTGGGCCAGGCGCTCGGGGACAGTCACGATGTGAGAACAGGATATGGACAGGGCAAGGAGAGGGCAGCTCTATAGAGCCATGGCTCGGGGCTGGCCTGAGGGATGCCCCAACCAGAGGTGACCAATCCCAATGGTGGTCATCAGGGAAGTCACCAGCAAGCCCAGCCTTAGGGCAAGGAGAGCGAGGCGGTTGTCTTGGGCCCTGCGCATTCAGGGCCCTGCGCTGCCCAGCTCCCAGCCCCACCCACCCGGCCACTCACTCGCTGTCCTGACTGGGAGCCGCGCGGCTGTGCGGCTCAGCCATGCTGCCTTGGGCCCTGCAACCTCTTTGGCCAGGCCTGGTCACCAGCACTGAGCAGTTAATGCCCAGGCTGGGAGTTACTGGGGAGCGCTGGCCAACTGAGGGCCAGGCCGCCTGGGAAGTGGCTGAGGGAGGAAGGCAGCAGAGAGCTGGGGCTCTCCTTTGTCTGTCCCTGAGGTCACGTCCCTGTGTCCAGGGCCACCCCTACCAGTGCCTGTGCCCTGCACAGCCCAGCACCAGTACCCCCCTCTGGGGGAGGGAGTGGCCCCGCCACATGATGGGGACTGAAGCTGTGGGGAAAGGGGTTGCCTACTCTACCATGCTGGACGGACTGGACACCATTTACTGCAGCGACCTCTGGTCCGGGAGAGTTGGCAGCCTGGGGCATGGCCAGAGGGAGACACGGGCCGGAGGACTCCCGAGTAGCAGCAGGTGGCTGCACAGTTCGGCCAGAGAAGCGGCGTTTTAAGGGGAAAGTGCTGGACTGGCGCTGAGCCGGGGGGATAGGGCTGGAGGTGGCCAGAGCCCATACGCAGCACGCGGCTGCTTAGGGACCCATGACCTTTGGGGCAATTTTGTGGTGCCCTACACGGCTGCATGTTCTGCATATGGATAGGGACGGCCCTGCCTGTGTCGCACCTCTCTTGTCTCCCCCCCTGCCCCGGCTCTGTCCCACAACACATCTGGCGTTCCCAGTCTCTCCTTCCCTTTCGCTTCTTTCTCCCTGGCTTGTCCCCACTCTTCCCCATCCTCTCTTCCCCTTTCTCCATCGCTTATCCCTCGCTAGCCCTTCTGCCATCCCCACACTGTTTCCAGCACTCCTCTCCCCCCCCCCCCGGCTGTTTCCCGCTTTCCCCTCCCCCTTCCTTCTCTCTCACTGGTTTTCTCTCCTGGGACAGGAGACAGAAGTGAGGGCGATGCCAAGACCCGAGCTGCAAAGCCCACGAAGAAGGAGCCGACATCCATGTTCCAAGTGAACGGGGACAAGAAGGAGAGAAAAGGCAAAAAGAAAGGTGACAGGCAACAGCTGCCCGTACAGCCCCTGCCCCCCAGAGCTCTCCTCAACTCAGGGCTCCTGAGGCGTTGCCATTGGTACCATGGGCGCCCTGGGGATATGGCTCAAGCTGTGTGAGAGATTGGGGCCAGGACTGAGTTATGGGCTAAGAGGGGCGAGAGCCCATAGCCCCACCAACAGGTTGGGTCAGGGGTCAGTACTCGGGTGGAGACCTCCCCGGAAAAGCATTAGCAGGGGAAGTGCCTGCCCTGACCTGGTGCCCCCGGTTGCCCTGGCAAGTGCAGTGCGAGCTCTGGGCATTCAGTAACAGGCCCGTGGCACGTCTCTGAGTAGTGGGGGTGCAAGCCAGATCTCGGCCAGATCCCACACTGAGTAACACCGGCCTCCTGCGCAAAATGTCCCCTGCAAGATGCCATCTTCACTTCCCTAGCTAGTGACAGCTTTGAGATTCTCAGCTGTAAGGCACGGCCCTTAGCACCGGGGCCCCTCTCTTGAGTGATTCCTCCGTGCACGTGTCTCCCCCGCAGCCGCAGCTGTCACGAGCAGCGAGGCGGAAGACGACTCGGATTCCAGCACCAAGCCAATCAAACCCGACCCGAAAAGGGACACAGCTTCCATGTTCCAGGCAGGAGGTGACAGCCACGGGGAGAAGAAGACCAAAAAGAAAGGTGGGGTCAGAAGGGAACAAGTCCCATTGCTCAAGGCCAGCGGCAGGGCAGCACATGGGGCAAGGTGGAGGGGATTCTTGTGGGGCGTATGGTTGGGCTCTGGAGGAGGAGGCTGTGTTGCCCTCTGCTGGCTAATGTAACTAGCGGACTTGGCCGTGTCCTTTGTGCAGAAAAGCCACAGAGGCTGTTTGTCCAGGCAGCAGCTCAGGGGGGTACGTAACTGAGTTAGGACCCCTCACTCTCCCATTGCTGGCAGTGTGCCCACCACATTGCTCCAGAAATGACCTGCTGCGGCTGCTTGCTGTACGGGTCACTTTAAATGCTCTGCTGCAGGACAGCAGGCTGTGCTGAGGGTGGCCGCTGCATCTATAAATCAATCCCCGCGGCACCAGCAACAGTGCCCTCCACCTGCCAGTGGTCTCAGCTCCTGCCTCCCCTCCCGCCGTGATGCCGGCGGAGCTGAGCTGATGGGGTCTGGGCAGCGGAGCCGGGGATGCCCATTGAGTACCATGTGCATTTCTGTCCACAGCTCTCCCCAAAGCCACCGGAGAGGAGAGCGAAGGGGAGGCCTTGGAGAGCCCTCCGAAGAACTCAAATAAGAAAGGGAAAGGAAAGAAGGCCAAGAAGGTAAAAGGCTGACCAGTCCAGGGCAGCGCTGGGAATGGGGTTTTCTCACAGCCTCCTTTGCCTCTGAAGAGCAAAGTCCAGCGGCTGCCCCAGCAGTAGGGCCTGAAGATGCTGCCTGCTGTTAATGCTACAGGAGGGTGAGAGGTTGGGGAGGCAGCCCATCTCGCAGCGAGGGACCCCAGAGAGAATGGAGGGTGGGCTGCAGAAAGGGGCCCAGGCAGGGAGGTGGGAGAGAAAAGCTTGCCCCAGCAGATTCCCGCACCATCTGGGGAAAAGGGGACACCCCAGCAGGTTTCTGCAGCAGCCGAGGGGGAGGGGTTTACCTCAGCAGGTTCCCATGGTGGCTGTGGGACTGAGGCCAGAGAAGGGAGAGGCTGAGGTGCCTGGTTCCCATCTGGCCAGACCCAGGAAGCTGTGACTGAAAGGGAGGGGAAAGGCACCAATGCAAGATGTGGCCGGGCAGGCTGCTAGCATATGCACAGTGGTGAGTGCACATCTGGCTGCTAACGCTCTCTCTCCGGACAGCCCTAGAGCAGCGTGTAACAAGCCCTCCCTAAAGCCCTCTCCCCTTTCCATTCTGGGTGCTGGGCCACAGAAGGAGGAGAGGCCGCCTTCCCCTGTCATCGAAGTGGACAGCCTGGAGGACTTTGTGCTGCAGCCGGCTCCTCAGGGCGTGACCATCAAGTGTCGGGTCACTCGAGACAAGAAGGGGATGGACCGGGGCCTCTACCCTACGTATTACCTGCACCTGGACAACGAGAAAAAGGCGAGCAGTGAAATGAGGTCCCAGCCCCTCACTCAGGGCAAGCGTGCTGGGGAATGGTTTTCCCACCCCCGGAGAGCTTTTGAGACTATGAAATGGGGCAGAAAGTCCCCATCTCAGAAAATGTGGTGAGCCAGGGATCATTTCGGCAGGCGGCAATTGAAGTTTTGCTTTTCGAGAACTTCGAAACAGTCTGTTTTGACTTGGACTTGAAACTTGGTTTTTAACCTGGTGTTAGTTGAATTGACAGAAATGTCAAAAGGGAAAGTCATCTTGAATGGAAAGTGACATGTGTCGAGCTGGAACTGCACAAATGGGCATTCTGGCAGCTTCAGGGTCTCTGTTCCTTCGAATCGTGGAAGATCAATTGAAACTGATCTTTTCTTGGGCACAAAAACCATTTTGCTGGAAAATTCCCAACCAGCTCTACTCGGGACACTGAAAGCCAGACAAAGCACTAGAAAATATACTATATGCAGAGGGGAACAATGCAGAAGGGAACAATGGCCTAATGGGTCAGAACCATCCCTGGTGTAAACCCATTGCAGTCACTGGAGTTACACCAGGGCTGAGCTTGTTCCGATGAGTCTTTCCCATCTCTGCCACCTGATATGCTACGGGGGTTCCCGCTCATTGCTCCAGACTATGGGTGTGTCTAGACTACATGGCTCCATTGACGGAGCCATGTAAAGTAGTTTACTCGACATAGTCAATGAAGTGAGGATTTAAATAAACCCCACTTCATTCAAATAAAAATGGCCACCACGCTGTGCCGACAATCAGCTGATCCGGCACAGCGTGGCAGTTTAGACGTGGCGCAGTCAACAAGGGAAGCCTTTGTCGACCGCTCCTGTAAGCCTCGGCTCCTGTAAGCGTCTAGACTGCCGCGCTGTGCCGGATCAGCTGATTGTCGGCACAGCGCGGCGGCCATTTTTATTTGAATGAAGTGGGGATTATTTAAATCCCCGCTTCATTGACTATGTTGAGTAAACTACTTTACGTGGCTCCGTCTGACGGAGCCACATAGTCTAGACATACCCTATGAGTGGTGCTCCAGCCCCACGCTGCCACAACGTGGCTCTGCTTGCATACTGATGGGAGCAGAGTGAGTCAGCACTCCTAGCCAATTCAGGCCCCCGATGTCTGTCTGAGGGTGCAGACCTCCTAGGAGCTGATGTTCCAAGTGCCTGTGCCCCATTAATTGCGATGCTGTTTCTGTGGCACAGTTTTCACGCTGCTTCTGGAGGAGGGCTGCAGCTTGTGATTGGAAATGCGTTCGTCGGCTGATGGATTTGTTCCCCTCAGTCTATATTCCCACAGTCCCTCCTGGGAGACAGCCCAGGCTCATAACATCCCAGTGCAAGTCAGTAGCCTGGCAGGTGTAGTTACAAAGCTCTATAACCACGGAGGCACATCTGCACTGCAAAGAGAATTCTGCTGACCCGGGCCTGCTGACTCGGGCTCACAGGGCTGTTCCACTGCGGTGTGGACTTCTGGGCTTTGGGGCCCTCCCAACACCTCATATGCTGTAGACATATCCTGGGTGCCCAAGCCGTTTGACCGAGATGCTACCCCATGGGTTTCTCTTTGGGTATGTCTAGACTGCATCCCTCTGTCGGCAGAGGGATGCGGATTAGGCAGGTCGACATTGCAAATGAGGCAGGGATTTAAATATCCCGTGCCTAATTTGCATTAAAATGGCCACTGTGTTTTGCCGACTCAGCACTTTGTCTGCAAAACGTGGCAGCCTAGAGGGGGATCTGTCGAGAAAAGGGATCTGTCGAAAAAGGCTTTCTTTCTCGACAGATCCCCCTCTAGACTCCCGCTTTTTGCCAACAAAGTGCTGAGTTGGCAAAACGCGGTGGCCATTTTTATGCAAATTAGGCACAGGATATTTAAATCCCTGCCTCATTTGCAATGTCGACCTGCCTAATCTGCATCCCTCTGCCAACAGAGGGATGCAGTCTAGACATACCCTTTGAGCATAGCCGTACCTATGTGTGAATACAAGGCCTGGCACAGAACCTAACTCCAGGTAGTGGAGGGCTTTCAAGGAGCTGGGCCTCTTTTGGGGAGTGTCTCCGTTTGAGAGAGCCAATGATGTCATCGCAATTGACATTGTGTCACAGCCTGGTGACAAATGGCCACCCCGCCTCTCTTGTATCATGATGTTCTGATGCAACCGTGCAACATCAATCACGCAAATGTCACAATACTGGGAATCTCAGGCTCATCCAGTTGCACAAACCAGAATGTGTGAGAGGCCTAGAACCGCCCTCCTCAGAGAGTTGAAAAAGACCCCCGAGGGGAAGTCTGTGTCCCACACGTGAGTTTAGTGCTTAGTCCTGATCACGTGAGCTGCCTCGCCATTCCCATCTCTTGTGGCAGCAGGTCTAGGCCCAGCCCCTTTGAAAGCTCCAAGCTTTTCCTATTTGTTGGCGGTTTCCTTGTGCCAGGGAAGGTAACTGCCATGGGAGGTGGCCATCATGGAGACAGGCGATCTCTGTGGTAATGAAGGCCAGTCATCAGGAGGGCTTTGCATAACAGGACAGTGGCCTTGACCTGAGCTCTGTACCTACCGGGGAGGCAGTGCACCACATGCTGTATTCCCAGCAGCATTAGCGTGTGTTGGGCCTGGTGGAGCTTCTTCAAAGTGTGTGGCCTGAGTCCTGTTGCCCTGAGTTGCTCAGCCCCTGTAAACCAGCCCCTTCCTTCCCATCTCCGACTAGGGTTGCCAGGTATTCACCCAGACAGTCCGGTATTTTTGCCTCCTGTCCGGTAAAAAAATGTCCGGTATTTTCTGATTTTTTCCCAGGAGGCAAAAATGCTGGGCACCTGCACTCACTCTTAAAGGGGACATGCTTTTTTTTTTTTTTTTGGGCTCAACATCTTTGGTCTCCCCCCACCCCTTTTTTTTTCCTTCAACAGAATTTTTTCCCGGTGTTTGGGGGGGGCAGGTGTTTGGTATTTTTGTTTCAACCATCTGGCAACCCTATCTCCGACAGGTGTTCCTGCTGGCTGGTCGGAAGCGGAAGAAAGAGCAAGACCTCAAACTACCTGATTTCCATTGATCCCACTGATTTGTCCCGAGGTGGGGAGAACTTCATTGGGAAGTTGAGGTACGACAAAGTGGCACAGGGCAAAACTGCGTTCTGGGTGGGCCACCTGTTTCCAAGAGTCCAGAGCAAATTCCCCACAGGGGAAAGGGCAAGGGGGTGAAAGTATCCACTAGATTGCAGCTTCGGCCCTATACAAGGGGAATCGGGCCAGCCTAGGTCTCCTGCTGCCTGGGCTCTCTCCTGAATTCTGCTGTTGCTGCTGCGCTGAAGTTCAATCTACTGAGATTCTGTCAAACTCTGGCTTAGCAAACGCTGCTGCACAGTGAAACAAATGCTCTGCAGCAAGTGGAGGGCTCCAAGGCCCATGCCTACAGACAGAATGTGGCAGCAAATGTTGGGAAGGATGAGGAGTGTGCACATCCAGGTGACAGGTTCAGATCCAGTGGTCCCGGTAAGCCGGACACTTGTGCAGACAATCAGGAAAGATTCCAGTGCTACCCAGCTGATTAGCAAAGCACCCAGCACTAGGTTTGTGTTTCTACTGGAGGTGCACATTGGTATAACTGCTAACAGGCAGATTTGAATCTGGACCTCTGGAGCTTAGTATAGGAGCCTCTCCCCTTTAAGCTAAAAGCCAGCTGGCTCTCAACCCGTGCTGTAGAGATCTCTTGTCCTTATCTGTTGCTGTGGTGTAGGTGCCACCGCATGGGACAGTGAACCACACTAGAGGTACGTCTAAACTACATGGCTCCGTCGACGGAGCCATGTAGGTTAGTTTACTCAGCAAACAGAAATGAAGCAGTGATTTAAATAATCGCCGCTTCATTTAAGTCAAAATGGCCGCCGTGCTGTGCCGATCAGCTGTTTGTCGGCTCAGCGCAGCAGTCTAGACGGGGATCTGCCGACCCCAGAACCATTCGTCGGCAGATCCTGTAAGCCTCGTTTCACAATGCATAAAGGATCTGCCGATGAAAGGTTCTGGGGTCGGCAGATCCCCGTCTAGACTGCCGTGCTGAGCCCACAAACAGCTGATCGGCACAGCACGGCGGCCATTTTGATTTAAATGAAGCGGCGATTATTTAAATCGCCGCTTCATTTCCCTTTGCCATCCTGCCTAATCTACATGGCTCTATTGACGGAGCCATGTAGTTTAGACACACCCTAGGTGTGTGGGTTACATTGGCAAATGCCTCAGTGCACATACAATTTATTCCACACATAGATGTAAATGATTAGAGGGAACATTGTTCAGATCCTGCCCTGACTGGTAATGAGTGAAAGCGGTCACCAGCCAATGTCAGCTCGGTGGCCTGTGTGGAGTGATTTGGTGGGTCCCAATCCTATTCCCCGTGGACAGTTGTTTGGATAAAAAAAATTGCCTTTGTACTAGACACTAATCATCCCCCTGCCTGGAAGTTTCAGCAGAGCATCTAGGGACAGGCCATTGGTACCGAACTCATATCTCAGCCCTAGAGGGGTCTGTCCAGAGCAGGATAGGCCTGTAGTGGGTACAGCATGAGAGCAGCTGGCCCTGTCCCTCTCTGGTCTGTCCCTACTTCAGGAACACAGGGAGGACTCCAGTATCCAGGGCTGTCCATCTGTCTCTATTCACCGGCACTAAATCGGTATCAGAAGACAGTAGGGAAGGCATGGTCCTTCCCGCGCTGCTCCCTCGCTCCCTGGGCTCAGGGGTAGTTTCCCCATGTACAAACCCTCCTTTCTCCATGAAGATGTGGCCCAGACTGCATCGCTCAGCTTCCCTTTGGGTTGGTTGGCTTATTACTTACAGGCAGGCCCTGCCCTGTCAGTGTAGGGCGGAATCTGGCCCTTGGATGGCTGAGTGGGGAGAACACGTTGTCCATGGCCGGGGCAGGGGGAACGGGTCTTGCATTGAATCCTTCAGTTAGCTGGAGGAACGAGTCCCACACAGAAAACTGTTGGAGGGAGGGGCCGCAAGACTGGCCGCTGCTTGGAAACACAACAAGGAGCCAGACGAGGAGTGTGTATTGTTTCTTGTGTGTATTGTTAGGTTGCCACTTCCCACCGCGGCCCAGGGATGGAGACCATCTGCCTTTGCCGCTGGGGGGGGGGATGTCACAACTTTTCTGGCTGGAACTGGAGGCCCCTCTTACTAGATCTGGCCTCCAGACTGTCGCTGGGGGGCAGGGAGGGGAAAACTGGCTTGCCTAGTTCTTTCTGAAGGGGAAGGAGGCCACCCCTTGACAGTGCCTTCAGCAGGGAGGAGCCAGGTGCATCTCAGCCAGCAGCCCTCACTGCGGGCCAGAGGAGTTCACCGGGGACTGCTGGAGCAAGGGGAGGGGCAGGTGTGAGGAGGGCAGCTCAGAGACTGGCTCCCAAACCAGTAGGAAGTGCTCTGCTCAGTCACCGACATGGCAGGAATTAGCTCCGTGCAGTTCAGTGCATATCTGAGACTGGCTGCCTCAGGCCCTGCCCGCTGCCTGGTGCTCCAGCGGGGAGAGTGGGGTAAGCCCCAGCGCCCCGGCTTACTCCCCAGAGAAAGCGCCGGGTGGGCTGGTGGGGAGGGTGGGCCTGAATACAAGCGGGTGGACCATGGCTCACTCAGGCCCAGCTGTGGCTGTGCCCCTGGCATAGGCTAAACACTGTGGCCTGCGAGACATTTTGTTTACTGATGCCCACGCTCAGGGTTGCCAGATTCTGCTGGTTTCCGTCTCATCGTTTTTTCTTACCGGTGTTACTGAAGTGACAGCTAGGGTTGTCAGATGGCTGAAACAAAACTACCGAACACCCCCCCCCCCAAAAAAAAAAAACACCGGGGAAAAAATTTTGTTGAAGGAAAAAAAAGGGGGGGGGGACCAAAGTTGTTGAGCAAACAAAAACTGGGTCTGGAGAGAGCTAAGGGGCATTTCCGTGCTTTGGGGTCTCATGTGGCCCTACAGCGCCTGGTCTGGTGTAAGTTGTTCCCTGGCAGAACACAGCACCCTTCCGCCTCCCCATTAATCAGGTGCTTGTCAGTAAGTGCCCAACCTTGGCAGACTCCAGTGGAGCAGAGCTGCTCCTCTTGCTCCCTGCACAGAGGTCTGGGCTTTGGGGGACCGCTGCAAGCACCCTGTATCCCTCCACCCCCACTGGCCTCCCTTTGATTGTGCTGCTGGGGGTATCTGCTGATTTTGCCCTGATACTCCTTTCATAGCAGTACAGTAACCAAGGGGTAAGCTAAGGAAGGGCAAATAGAGGATGGCGGGGGGGGGGAGTGGTGCCAAATACAGTCCTCGCCCTCCCCCCCGGCCCATTCCTCAGTCTGATCTTCTGTTTTGGGATGCAGATCCAATTTAATGGGGACTAAGTTTACTGTGTTTGACAATGGAGTGAACCCCGACAGAGCTAACGCCGACTGGTCCAACGTGCGACAGGAGCTATCGGCCATCGTGTATGTAAGTAACTGATGTGGGCTCCTTCTACCCTCCCCGGGTAGAGAGCTGCGCTCACTGTGCCGCCTCCCACAGCGGCTGCCCATGGTCTGTGCCCATTGCAATCTGTGCCAGACCCAGTGACTCCTGGATTCACTGCCAGTAAACCCAGCTGTCCTGAGTCCTGCCCTGCAGAGCGGAGGTGGCGGCAGGGCAAGCTTCTCCATACGTGCAGCCCAGCCATGCTGTGTGCTTCTCTGGCTGGGAGACAGGGTTGTATGGGGCACTGCCAGGGGTCCAGGACCTGACAGTAGGATAGGGAGTCCAGACACATGGGTCAGAAAACAGCAGCTAAGTCTTGGAATGGGGTGTTTGTCCCTGCTCGGGATGTGTGAGCCTCCAGTGACTTACTCAGGAGTCTGCTTGGGCTTCTGTTTCAGGAGACAAACGTTTTAGGGTTCAAAGGACCCCGGAAGATGACCGTGATCATCCCTGGAATGAATTCTGACAATGAGCGGGTACCAATCCGGCCTCGAAACGTAAGTTGGCACAGCAGTGAGCAATGCTGGAACAGGACCCCCCTCCCATGGCATAGCCCACTTCTTAACAATCCCTAAGGGCAGGGGGGATGACAGACTTGCCAGGCCTCTGGGCAAGACAGGGGGGCCAGCACCATGTTCTGGAAGGGGCAGGGCCTCAGGTGGAAGGAGCGAGGCTGGGGACAGCCAGCCCTCAGAGCTGCCCGGAGCATGTCACAACCCAATCAGCCAGCCTCCAGAGCCACCCAGAGCATATCACACACACCTCTAGCAGGTCCTCAGAGCCACTTGGAGCATGTCACACACACCCCTGCCAACCCTCAGAGCCGCCCAGAGCATGTCACAACCCAATCAGCCAGCACCCGTAGCCGCCTGGAGCGTGTCACACACACACCAGCCAGCCCTTAGAGCCACCTGGAGTGTGTCACACCCCCCCCAGCTGGCCCTCAGAGCCACCCGGAGCGTGTCACACACACACCAGCCAGCCCTTAGAGCTACCCGGAGCGTGTCACACACACACCAGCTAGCCCTTAAAGCCACCCGGAGCGTGTCACACACACCCCCAGCTGACCCTCAGAGCCGCCCGGAGTGTGTCACACACACACCCCCAGCCGGCATCAGAGCCTCCCGGAGCATGTCACACACACGCACACACACACACCCCCCAGCCGGCCCTCAGAGCCATCCGGAGCGTGTCACACACACACACCCCAACCGGCATCAGAGCCGCCCGGAGCATGTCACACACACGCACACACACCCCAGCCAGCCCTCAGAGCCACTTGGAGCATGTCACACACACCCCTGCCAACCCTCAGAGCCGCCCAGAGCATGTCACAACCCAATCAGCCAGCACCCGTAGCCGCCTGGAGCGTGTCACACACACACCAGCCAGCCCTTAGAGCCACCTGGAGTGTGTCACACCCCCCCCAGCTGGCCCTCAGAGCCACCCGGAGCGTGTCACACACACACCAGCCAGCCCTTAGAGCTACCCGGAGCGTGTCACACACACACCAGCTAGCCCTTAAAGCCACCTGGAGCGTGTCACACACACCCCCAGCTGACCCTCAGAGCCGCCCGGAGTGTGTCACACACACACCCCCAGCCGGCATCAGAGCCTCCCGGAGCATGTCACACACACGCACACACACACACCCCCCAGCCGGCCCTCAGAGCCATCCGGAGCGTGTCACACACACACACCCCAACCGGCATCAGAGCCGCCCGGAGCATGTCACACACACGCACACACACCCCAGCCAGCCCTCAGAGCCACCTGGAGCGTGTCACACACACAGACCCCAGCTGGCATCAGAGCCGCCCGGAGCATGTCACACACACGCACACACACACACACCCCAGCCAGCCCTCAGAGCCACCCGGAGCGTATCACACACACCTCCAGCTGGCCCTCGGAGCCACCCGAAGCATGTCATCACACACACTCCCAGCCAGCCCTCAGAGCTGCCCAGAGCATGCCACGGGACTCTGGCAGCTACGTAAAGAGCCCGGGGATTCTTGGGCCACAGAGCATTTGCCCCATTTGCTCCCCCTGTCAGCAGGCCTGCCTCCAGGGCCTGGGGGTAGTTCCCCACCCAGCACTCAGATACCACAGGGATACCACCTGGAGTCCAAACTAGTACAGAATCACAGAAACCTACAACAGGGAGAGGATTTACAAGTTCATGGAAGGTCCAGATGCGTACATGGGATACATAGAACCGTGTACCGCCTTGGAGCCCCGTGGCCAGCTCCCCTTGAGGTCAGAAGGAACACACAGGTCCCACGCATGGTACATCCACTCATGCAGACCTTGCCCACCCAGGGAAGCATTTGGAGGGACTCCTCACACATGCCTTTCTCAGACTGCTTCTTGAGCACATTTCTTGCTGTTCCCAGGATAACGATGGGCTCCTTACGAGGTGGCAGAACAAGAACATGGACAACCTCATCGAGCTGCACAACAAGGCCCCAGTCTGGAATGATGAGACCCAGTCCTACGTCCTGAACTTCCACGGCAGAGTCACTCATGCCTCCGTCAAGAACTTCCAGATCGTGCACAGCGATGATCGTAAGTCCACAGGGAGAGTCCCCCGCAAGGGCGATTCCCTGTCAGAGAGCAGCGTGTGGGACATGGGCAAGCTATGCCAGTCTGGAGGGATCTCTCACCATCTCCCCAGCTTAGGCCTTTGGCTTGAGCCTCACTCTGGCCATTGTGAGCAGCGTGAGAGTAGCTGTGTCCGGGAGACGTCAATGGAGAGCTGATCTAGGCCTTGAATTGACACCAAAAGGGAACTGGGAGCTGTGGGCCAACAGCATGGTGCCCTCAGGAGCTTCCACACAAAGGAAGTAGGCTGTACTGAAAACACAATCCCCCATGACTGACATAGCCAATGGGAGCACAGTCACCTCCTTCGCCCTCTGTGCTCCCCGGGCCCAGGTAGAATCTGAGCCAAAGACAATTTCTGTTCCTGCTGGCCCTTCAGAGCCAGCCCAGCCAGGAAGGGTCAACTCAGTCTGCTCAGTGTCAGGCGCCAACAGGAGAACCCGACACCCACGGTGGGGGCAGACTCTTTACCAGAGGAGAACGGCTGAGTTTGGAGCGATGTGCAGCTGGGAAGGTCTGCTTCCGCTTGGAAACGTGCAGGCCATTTGGATGAGTGTGGATGAGAGAGGAGCCCCCGGTGTGACTTTCCTGTTCCTAACCTTGCTTTAAAGAGGGGCAAGGGACCTGCTCCAGGATGAGTTAGGCCCATTGTGCAAGCAGAGTGGTACCCGCTTGGGCGCCTTGCTGCTGGCAGCGCTGTGCCCGCAGCAGGCCAGACGCATGCTCTGTGTGAATGGGGCACCAGGGGGTGCCAGAGGACCAGGCAGAAGTCGCCGTTGGCCATGGTGAGAGCTCCTGGTGGGGACCCCCCTGAGGGGGAGAGCTCCAGGAGCAGGTGACCCCAGTGGGGCCCCAACCTGGGCCAACTGGGCCAGGCCCTGAGCTGGGGGTGGGGGCACATGAGAGGCAGTGAGCAGCCCTACACCGAAACCCATCCGAGTGTGGACTCCAGTAAGGATCACAGACCAAATTCAACCCTGGGGTAAGCAGGCGCCGCTCCCGCTGAGATCCAGCGCTGAGTCCCTGCCTACAGGGGCCCCTTTTGTGGTTGGTTTTGAACCCAGTTCACCTGCGGATGATCATGGAGAGAGCAATTCTAGGAATTATTTGGGGGCAGTTCTCTGGGCCTGTGTTCAGACTAGATGATCCCAATAACGGTCTGGCTGGGAATCCATGGAAATTCACTTCTGTGCGGAGACCCAGTGCAAGCACTTCCATCCCCCAATATGCACCACTTAAGTCTAGGCTCGCGGGGCTTCAGAGAGCTCCGGGTGACGTTTTCAAGTGCTCCCGGGTGACGTTTTCAAGTGCTCTGGGTGACGTTTTCAAGTGCTCCGCCCCCACAAATGGGACCTGGTGGTTTGGGAGCCAAGCTCCGGGGGAGGCCTGGCCCCGAGCATCAGTGTTGACACCTTTTGAAAATTCTGGCCTATGGGCCCAAGTGGGAATTCAGTGACCTTGTGTAGCTTCTGCTCAAGGGGGTCTCGCCCAAAGGCCAAAACAGTCCGGTTCTGGCTCCTGTCCGAGGCTGACACTGGAAACAGAATGACATTTTCCTCGGTTGGCTGCCTGAGTTGGCTGGATTTGGAAGGTCCCTGAGAATCAATCAGTGGGGTCAGAGTTCAGACAGCTGATGGCTCGGGGGCTGCAGGGAATGGGATCCACCCACCCTGTGCCTCGGCCTTGAGGAGGAGACCACCTGCGAATATGTGAGCGTGGGCAGCTCGGCAGCTTTGCGGCATGCGCGAGCAGCGAGGGCCTGCTCTGCCTGTCACCTGTCCAGTCCAATCAGGGGATGCTAGTGTTGGGTTACAGGACAGAAAGAACCTGTCGGGGGGCCCCCGGTTATTTTTACAGATTTCCTGTCACCCTCGCTGGTGTAACAAAAGGCAGCCACGGGAGAGGCTGCGGGCTGGGGGAGTGCCACTGCAGGGCTGAGAATGGCCAGGGCAGGCATTCTAGCGAGGGATCAGTTTCCCTTTGGGAGAGGCAGTGCTTGGAGCGCCTCTGGTCTCTTCCCCTGTCAGTGGGGAAGGGCTGATTCTGTTGGTTAAATGGCAACGCTTATTGTCAGGCTGGCAGGTGGCTGAGCTCTGCAGCCAGCCTGCTGCCCCCACCCTTCTCCTGCTCCGCTGTGTTTGACATTTGAGCGAGAGCCCCGCGGCCTTTCGTGGCGCTTCGCTCAGCCACAGCCTCGGAGCTGGCAGCAGGTGCGGGACCCACACAGTCCAACTCTCAGACATTACGCCATCAGAATGGCTTCTTTGGAAGGTCACCTTCGATGGACGAACCTCCCGCTGCAGAGGTTGGGCTCAGCTGAGCCTGGAGCGTTCAGATCCTTGTGGGCACGATTTCAGCCTCTGGGGTCTGAAGACCTGAGCTGGAAATGTCACAAGATGGATGTCCTTGGGTTTTCGGGCTGGGCTGCTGGGACTGCCAGTGAGAGCAGAAATTCAGAGCAGTTCTCTGGTGCCTCCTAGCTCAGGATCTCAAACTTTTACATGCATTAATGAATCAAGCCTCTCAACCCGTTTCATTATCCCTGGGTTCCAGATGGGGAAACTGGTGAGGCTCAGCGTGATTGGGAGGGACCAGGGTGCTGGAGATCTGAGTTCTCCAAGTTCTGCCATGGATTGTGTAGCCTTGGGCAGTCTCTAGAGCCAGAGTTTTGGTCAAGGGTGTGGGGCTTTGGCACTTTGTGCTCATTTTAGCCCAGGCACCTGCTCGTACGCACATTTGCTTTGATGGCCTCTTGCCTCCTCTCTTCCAGTTGACTACATTGTGATGCAATTTGGCCGGGTGGCAGACGATGCTTTCACCATGGACTACAACTATCCCCTGTGTGCTGTGCAGGCTTTTGCCATTGCTCTGTCCAGCTTTGATGGGAAGCTGGCCTGTGAATAATACACCGGGGAGCCCTACACACCCATGCTGTACTGAGCTTAGATCACTCAGAGAGGCAGCATTGCCAAGTGGAGTGGCTGAGCTAGGCAGGAGTTTGGCTACAACGTGAGGATCCACACTGACAATCAAGAACCCGTGAATTGATATCACAGTCACCATTCTACCTGCCCTGGCTTCCACCCTGAGGGAAGAGATGGCCACAAGCACTGCAGAGGTGCTCTCTGATGCTTTGGTGGGTTGGACTGTTACGGCAGAATCCCACAATACTTTGTGTAGTCTTGTCTCCATCGAGTCTCTGATGGGTCAGAACTGGCCACTGGCCCCAGTCCATACAGCAGAATCTCTCCCTCTATGTACTTAGCAGACAGTTACTCTGACTTCATCCTGCCAGGAAGTTCCTGGGACTCCTGGAAACGCGTTGAGTTTTTAGATTTTAGATTCTCTTTTGTATATTGTAGCATTAGGTTTAAATGACAAAGGCGGTGTGGGGGCGGGGAGGGGGGCAACTGGCTTTCTTTGTACTGAG
Source organism: Pelochelys cantorii (assembly GCA_032595735.1). Taxonomy (NCBI): domain Eukaryota; kingdom Metazoa; phylum Chordata; order Testudines; family Trionychidae; genus Pelochelys; species Pelochelys cantorii. Next base: position 12,931,311 of record CM064353.1, on the reverse strand, counting down.
TATGATCAATAAAGAAGCAACCACAGGGACAAGTCTCTGTTCCTTGAGCAGTGCAGGTTCAGTTAGTCCAGGCAGTGTCACTACTGGGCTGGAACTTTACGTTTTAAAAAATGAAATGGAACTTAGAGCTGGACCAGAACAGTGCAGCTAGGGGAGTGGTGAGAACAGCACAGGATAAGTGTCCCTTTCTCGCACGGTCCAGGAGAGGTAATTCCTCCCTGTCCTGTAATGGAACGTCTCCAAGCAGAAGATATATTGGATTCTTGGAGAGCAATGATCTGGCCTCGAGCTGGGCAGCAGACATGGCTGGGTTGTGGGGAGCCCCGGTCAGGTATGTACTGCTGAAGGTTCTTCTAACTAGCACCTGGCACAAGCTTAGTAAAGAGCTTGTCTAGATTTTGTAGGAGCGGAGATGGACCTAATTCCACACTTGCATTGCCATCGCCCTGTGCACCCATTGGGGACTACCTGCTGGCTCTGAGCCTGGACTTGCACCCACACCACCACTACCCCACGAGTCTACTATGATTGGGTACTGGCATAAGGGCTTGTGCGCCACTAGAGGTACCAGTCACAGGGACCTGATTGGAGGAGCTCAGGAGCCCCTGATTCAGCCAAGTAAACTATTTGAGCCAGAAAAGGACACAGTAAGTTGTCTGTACAAAGTGGAGCCTGACTTCCTGCTACTACAGATGCTGCCCTCTGCTACCTGACTTCTGGTCTTGTCCCCAGTCCCTGCCCTCAACCTTGCCCTGTTCCCTGCTCCTGAGCTTCATCCAGTCCCTGAATCGCTCCAACCCTGGGATACAACTCCTTGGCTCTTGGCTGTGATCCTGGGCTCCACCTCACCGCTGGCTCAGACAAGTAGGGGTGGCTGTCCAAGCCCCTCTAACACCCCTCCTGCCTTGCTTCTGATACCTAGGGCCTGCTTCTCCATCGCCCTAGGTTTTGCATAATCATTTATAGCAGCACAAACCAGATAGAAATCCCTGCCATTGTGATTAGGCGGCGCTGGACACTCACAGTGCCACAGAGTGCCAGACAACGGAGGCTCTGTCCATGCTTCCAGGTCATTAACCTTTCCTTGCACTCCAAGGATCTCCGAATCCCCACTGCGCGACTTTGTGCAGATAATCTCCCTCCCTCCCTCCAAGCCTTTCTGCACAAGAACGGCTTGCTTTGGGTACACAATGACCCGCATCAAGTGTGTGGAAGGTAAATGCAGCTGGCTGCTCCACAAAGGGAATGTCAGAGCCAGCTCCCTGCTAATGGGAGGGGAATCTTTAAAAGGAAGACAACCTGTGCCTTGAGTTATCTTTACTGGGTGAACAGCAAGTGCAAACACTCCCGCTCCGCAGCCCGCAGCCACACCGGCATCTTGTTCCACCTGACAAGCTGAGCGTGGTTGGGGTGGGTCCTTCCTAGAAGAGATCCCAAGGGGAAATGCAAGGTGCTACAGGAAGTGCTGCCAGTGACTCACAAGGCGTGGCGCTCTTCCTTCTGATTCAGTACTCCTGTGTTGATGAATCAGGGCACGGCCCTGATCTTTCTGAGAAATCCTCGCAGCCCAGCCTGTCATCACCACCTGTCAGTTCATCTGCCCATCATGTTTTCTGGAAGAGCAGGTCAGTTGGATTTTTGGCCAAGACGACGCTAGAGTGAACTTGGGTAACTAGCTTCTGCCTCCTTTCTGCTTCAATGGGCTACAGCAGCGGTTCCCAAGCTTTTCGGCATCACGCCCCCCTTTTTGATTTTTGAAAAACCCTCACCCCCCCCCCCCAAAATAGCAGCAAAACTTGATGGGGGGTGGGGGAGGACTGAGTCATCTCACGCCCCCCCCGGAATTTCTTCATGCCCCCCCAGGGGGGGCATGCCCCCCAGCTTGGGAATCCATGGGCTACAGTGATATTCTTCACTCCCCATCCTAAATGCCTGTGAAGTGTTGCTGTGAGGCATCAGACGACTTGTCTGTCACTGAATCATGCAGGGATGTATCAGGAGGGTTGGAAAGTGCTTTCTAAGGGCACGTCTACACAGCAGGGCAAAACTCGAATTAAGCTACGCAACTTCAGCTGCGTCAATTGCGTAGCTGAAGCTGAAATAACTTAATTTGGCTTTTGGCGCTCTGTATACAGCAGGAAGTTGAAGGAAAAACACTCTTCCTCCAACTTCCCTTACTCCTTGTGAAATGAGGGTTACAGGAGTTGGAATAAGAAGTCCTCCAGCTCACCATTATTCCGAAATAACGCTGCTCTGTAGACGTACCCTACAGGTGCAGCTACACTGCACCTGTTGGTCGAAATAAGCTGCACAATCTGTGTAGCTCAAATTGCATATCTTATTTTGATCTAATTTTGAAATAAATCACTATTCTAAAACATCCCTTAACCCTCACGGAATAAGGGTTACAGGGACTTCAGAATAGTGAACCTGTTATTTCAACATCTATTTCAAAATAATGGGCTGGTTCAGAAGACGCAAAATAACTATTTCGGGATAACTCCGGTATCCCACTGTAATGCCACAGTCAAGACGTACCCTAAGTGGTGCTGTAAGAAATACATTGTTCTCTGGTAAAGGAGTGGAGTGGATGACAGCATAACAGCCATGGTTCTGAGGTGGTCTCTGTAGTCTTCTTTCAGTGGAGAGAGATAGCTCAGTTGCTTGAGCAGTAGCCTGCTAAGCCCACTGCTGTGAGTTCAATCCTTCAGGGGTCCATTTAAGGACTTGGGGCAAATCTGTCAGGGATGGTACTTAGTCCTGCCATGAGGGCAGGGGACTGGACACACTGACCTCTCAAGGGCCCTTCCAGCACTATGAGATAGGTATATCTGTATATTTTTCATTGAGGATTCCCTAGGTCATGGGTTCCCAAACTGGGGGGCATGAAGAAATTCAAGGGGGGGAGCACAAGGTAACCCAGCCACACACACCCCCATCAATCCCACCTAAGTTTTGCTGCTATTTTTGGGGGGGGGTGGGCATGAGGGTTTCTCAAAAATCAAAAAGGGGGGCATGATGCTGAAAAGTTTGGGAACCACTGCCCTAGGTGGAGTGACGACTCGACTGCACTGCCAGAGCCAGGCTCACAAACAAATCCATGAATAAACTGGAGGGGGGGGGGGAACAGAGATGCAGCACCAAAGCCAGACGGGGTCCATGGGTCATGGTCAGTGTTCTCTGTAAGCTGGATGCTTGGGCGGCCACCCAGGAGAGATTCACACCCCGCTGACTAGCACAGCATCCACAGTCGCCCATAGCTGGCAGCGTGTGAATCTCCTGGTGAGACACATCCGCACATGGCTCAGAGCACAGAACAATGCTTTTGATTAGCTGCAGAGGGAGTGCACGGCTCTCACAGTCAATATTGTCTTCAATCGGCACGCCCCTCACTTCACATACTCTGGCCCCCCTTTGCCCCTTCACTGGCAGCCCTGTGTCTGTGCTGCCACGGCTGGCAAAGGCTCTGCCTTCGGAGCTAGACTCCTGGCCAGCAGCTGCGGCTTTCCAGCTGCCCAGCTCTGAAGGCAGCGCTGCTGCCAGCAGGAACACAGAAGTAAAGGCCTCAGTACCACTATCCCCCTACAATAACCTTTGGGCCTCCCATTTTCAGTCATGGCCTCTGCAGTTACAACACCATGAAATTTCAGATTGAAATAGCTGAAATCATGTCGTACGGTACAGCCATGAAACTGACCAAATGGATCGTAAATTTGGTAGGGCCCTCGGGATAATCAAAGTTTAGAAAGCAAGCACCTTCAGCCCCAATTCCAACAAGGAACCAAACCTCTGTGAAGACCGGAATATGTCTGGATACGTTTCTGAGGGTGGTTTTTTTCATGTTCTTCTTGATTGCCTGAGCATGGATGGAAGAGGCAGAGTCAACACACACCAAGAACAGCAGCTGTATGGCTATTTGGATCGGTCAGAAATGAGGACACTTAGGAGTCTCATTAGAAGGACTGGCGTAAAACTCTCAGCTGGCTCTTTCCCGAGAGTCTCAGCCAATGGTCAGTCAGAAGCCTTTCTTCCCCTTTGGGTACCAGCCAAGTCAAACATCTGAACCTTTTCTGTTTTGCCCATCATCGCCTTTGACCCCCAGAAAAATATTTTTACTTAATTCAAATACCAGCCCACTAGCGAAACAACACAACCTAAATAATTATTATAACACTGCCGCAGACAGCAAACACAACACCAACTGGCAAACAGAACCCCCAGCATATAAACAAAGAGCACCTTATGGCATGACTCCAACACGCACAGTTCTAGCAACACACACATGCAGCCAACAGCAATTAAAGCACACACCAGCCTCCCCGCCCCACACTCAGTTACACTTACAAATAAAACTGAAACCAACAGCAACACAACTGAAAACAATGTGGACGGGCAGGAGATAGATGAGATAGCTTTGTTTGCTCCGACTGTTAGCGCTAGAGACAGCAGAAGAGAATAAGGGGGTGAAGCATTTGAAATGTGCATCTGTTTTGCGCTACAACGAGAGTGATGGATGCAAAGGCAGACCAGTGATGAAGATGGTGGGAGGGGCAAAAGGAATATTTGCTGCAGGGAATGATACAAATAAATCTTGTCAGCTTAGTGGAGCTCTAAAGTATTTTTTTTCTTTAAAAGCGTTTTACAGCTTGCGGTGGGTGACATGCCTGAGCTGAGCACCAGCATGAGGCCTATGCCCAACTTAAGTCCTATTTTGAGATCTTAAGGCCTTGTCTACACTATGAGATAAGGTCAAATGTATGAAGAACAATTTTTAGCACCCACTTTGGTAAAGCCAAACACGCGTGTCCCCACTGTGTGCAAGAGTTCAACGCAGTGCATCCCCATAGGGTGGCTACCGTCGATTTTGACAGCGATGCCCCATGAGTAGCTATCTCACAGTTCCTGCCACCACTTTGCATTCTGGGTTAGGCTTCCAGTGCCTGAGGGGACCAAATCAGTGGCAGGGGTGGTTCTGGGTACATGATGTCAGTGAACCATAATGCACTCATCTTCCCCCCTGCTTGAAAGCAATGGCAAACAATCTTTTTACACCCTTCAGAAAGCTGCAAGATGGAACTTTCTTCCCAGACCGGACAATTACCATTGGAGGTATTAAAATGCCAGTAGTGGTCCTTGGAGACCCAGTGTACCCCTTGCTCCCGTGGCTCATGAAACTGTACACAGGCAGCCTGGCCACAGTTATGAGCAGTTCAACTATAGGTCGAGCAAGTGCAGAATGGTGGTAGAATGCCCTTTTGGATGTTTAAAGGGACGGTTTCACAGTTTATTGACTAGGTTAGACCTCAGTGAAAGCAACATTCCCATTGTTGTAGAAGCCTGTTGCATGCTCCATAATATCTGTGAAAGTAAGGGGGAAAAATTTATGCCAGGGTGGGGGACCAAGGCAAATCGTGTAGCCTGTAATTATTCACAGCCAGACACCAGGGCAATAAGCAAAGTACATCGCGGGCCACTGGAAATTAGAGAGGCTTTGAAATACAGTTTTGTGAATGGCAAACAGCGATATGACTGTCCTGTACGTTGCTCTTAACAAGGTACCCCCTGCATTAAGTGTGCTGGCCTGTAAGCGTCCTTCCCCATGCAACACACACAACAAAGTTACTCCTACTGAGAAATCATGTGCTTTTAGGTAGGGAACACAAGGAAGCAGGGACAGAAAAGGAGTTCAGGGCAGGAGTTTCAGGGAGGGAAAGCAGCATATTACAATCCCTTTGTTCAGCATTCACATAAGTGTGAGAATGACAGCCTTTTGTTCCAGGAGACACCCCTGGGGGTTGAGTGTAAGGCTTCCCTTGACACCTCCCACTCTAGGGCGCCTAGGAGAGGAGGCTATGGACCTTGGTGAGGAGGGAATGTGATGCAGTATGGGCCGGAGGAGGTCTCTGTGCACCTGACTCTCCTGTGAGTGTACCAGGTGAGGGTTGGGCTTGATGACCTCCTGAGGTCTCTTCCAGCCCTATGATTCTATGATCATCAGCTCCTCAGGATCCTCAAGATGTCCGCCTATGTCTTTGCTTTACGTTCCCTGCATGCTTTCATCCCCTCATGCTCCTCTCATGTCTCCTGCAGCATCGTTTCCTCCACACATTTAATTGCACCCTGTCCGTGTGGGCAGATTGCATTTGCTCATTGAACATGTCATCCTGATTACATTTTTGCCTTCAGATCTGTGCTCTCCAAACAGCTGGAGGAGCTGTGGGAGCGGGCAGCAGGCTCGCTGTTGTACCTGCTATACAGAAAAATGTGAAGGGCAGACTTCGCAGGAGATACGTTGTAGAATGCAGAACCTAATCTCTTAGCATAAAAAAAATCTGTCGAAGACAATAGGCATGTGCTGTGCACAAGGCCAAAGTTATGCTTTTAAGCACCCGCTATGCAGCAGGTACAGCACAGAGCTCTTAAGGGAGCAGCTGGACCTGGTTTGGTGGCAGGCATGGTAAGGAATAGGGTAGGGCTTCTGCTTTGGAAGCATGTGCGACACAGTGCCTGCAAATAGCATCTCCCACAGCTAGGCAAGCATCTGCATTTGCAAAGGGGGGCCACAGTGATGTGGTGGCAGGGCAGGGCCTCACACGGTGACCATCTGTTCTGCACCCCTTGTTTGCTGGAAAGTGCAACTTTCTCCTCCCAGAGGAGCTTGTGGGCAGGAGAGGGTCCAAGCGTGGCAGCAGGGCAGGGGCTCAAACCATGCTTTGTTGGGGATGAGCAAATGGAGGTGTACTGCCAGTGGTCTCAGTTACATGTATAGCTTCCCGTGCTTCATCCAGGTCGCCATGCACAATAGCAGTCTTCTGCAAATCACAGAGTGCTAGGGAGCGGATGCTGACTGAATATGGCTGCACTGCTTTGTGCTGCTGGCTTGGCATGGGAAGGTGTCCTACCATGGAGGATGGGGTGAGACAGGCCTCCCCGGAAACCTTGTGGGAAGGATGAAAGAGCTCCTCCATGAGAGCCTTATGGAGATGCACAGGGAGGATTCCTGCTCCTTCACCAGACACGTTAACAAACTATTCTGGGGACACTATACACTGTGTAGGTTGAGTGGCCCCTACAGATGTCACCCAATTGCCTTAACCCACTGGTAGCATGATTTAAAATGTGAACTCACCAGACGTGTCATCAGGGCTCCGCAGTGAGACGTCCTGGGAGAAGGGGATCATCTCCAGAGTCATAAAAAGGTCCTGTGACTGGCAGTGGGATCAGACGCTCCTCTCGCCTGCTGCCCATTCTCCTCCTCCTCTTCCTTATCCACAATGTCCTCTCTGCTGTTGCCCAAGGCTGCCTGAAGAGTCTCTTAGGAGGAATCCATGGACTGGGTTGGGGCACTGGACTGATTCCCCCACCAGAACCCCATGCAGACGCTCACAGAAGTGGCATGTTTGCGGCAATGACCCAGACCATCCGTTTGTCTCCTTTGTCCTCTGGCATGCCTGCCTGAGCTTTATCTTCACGCGGTGCTGCTGGGTGTCCCTGGTGTATCCTTTCTCCGCCATGCCCTGTGCGATGTGGCACAGATATCGGCGTTTCTTCTGCTGCTTCGTAGTTCTGCCTGCACAGATCCCTCTCCACACCAGCAATGAGGCCTAGGACCTCCTGCATGCTCCATGCTGGAGCTTGCTTGCGACCCTGAGCATTCACTGTTAGGTGTGCTGCTGAGGTGTGCTGCCTGCTTGGAGGTCTGCTTGCCATGCTGAGCAAACAGGAAGCCCTTCCCAGGGCTTTTCTTGTACACCTAGGGTGCGTCTACACAGCAATTCCCTTATTTCAGAACAATTCAAAAATAACAGGCAGCTTATTTCAGCTTCTGTGAACCTCATTCCATTGACATAGTGCCTGTGTAGACAGGGCAGCTGGAGTCATTTTGAAATAAGGGGCCTCCAGCCCTTCCTACTGCGCCCTGCTGGCCACTTGGTCTACACTCAGCAAAACTCTGTAGTCCCTCCCTTCCCCTGGAGCCCTTAAAGCTGCAGCCTCAGATCTGGGCCTCAATGAGTGACATCCAGCCCCGCACTGCTCCTAGGGAGCAGTCTCCCAGCTCCCAGGAGCCTGCCTGGGGACACAAGAGACACGCGCCTTCCTGGTCTGGTGTGGAGATTCTGGACCTTATTGAGGTTTGGGGTGACAAGACCGATCTCCAGGATCTCCGCACCAGACACCGGAACGCTGATGTCTATGGCCGCGTGGCCGACAGCCTGGCCACCAAGGGGCACATCCGCACCCAGGAACAGGAGCGGATGAAAGTGAGAGAGCGCCGCCAGGTGTAGGCCAGGGCCCGGGAACACAGCTCCTGCTCTGAGGCAGAACTGCACACCTGCCCCTACCAGGAGGAGCTGCACTGCATCCTGGGGGGCGGGGCAGTCCCTTCCCTCCCCCCAGGTAGTAGACTCAGGGCTCGAGTGGCCTGTTGTCATCCTCCTGGGAGACAGAGCTGATGAGGAGGAGGAAGAGGAGCCAGACAAGGGCAGCACAGTTACCCTCCTGATCCTGGAGCCAGTGCCCCACACTCGGGACATGTCCCAGGCATCATCCAAGGCTGGGAAGGCACATCAGGTGGGTGCCAACACGTTCCCTACACACACAGGGTGGAGGTGGTAGGTGGCGAGAGGCTGGGGTGCGCTCCTCACTCGGCCTTTGCAGCCTGGGGATCGTGCAGCAGCCTGTGCACGTGGGAGCATGTGGAGTGACAGTCCTGGGCACCAGGGCCGGCCCGAGCCATTTTGGCGCCCTGGGCCCGGGTGCGCGGCGCCACCCCCAGGGCGCACGGCACACGCGCGGGCCGGCCACAGCCACTGGCGCACAGCCCGGGGCCCGCCCCCGGGGCGCACGGCACATGCGTGGCCCAGCCCAGCCTGGCCACCGCTGCTGGTGTATGTGCCAGGCCGTGCAGGGCCCCGCGGCCGTTGGGGGAAGGGCGCTGCTGGCCGGCACCATGGGGCTGGCACTGCAGGAGCCAGGCGTGCGGCGCCTGATGGCAGCTATAAAAGACGCCACGTGCCCCTTACAGCTGCCATCAGGCGCCCCCCATCGGTTGGCGCCCCGGGCAGCTGCCCAGTGCCACGTGCCCCTTACAGCTGCCATCAGGCGCCCCCCATCGGTTGGCGCCCCGGGCAGCTGCCCAGCGCTCCCACCCCTCAGTCCAGCCCTGCTGGGCACACAGCTCCAGCAGGCTGCACCAGAAGACCCTTGTGCTATTGGCCACAGAGTGTCTGGAGAGGCTGCCATACTCCTGACACTGGAGTGGGACACCCTCCCTGGGCACATGCACACACATGCGCGCACGCACACACACACACACACACACAGCAGTCGCGCACAAGGGCATGCCCGCACTCTTGGGGCAGCAGCTACTCCTGGGGGGAGGAAGGGGTGCTGGAGGAAAGACAGAGAGGGGCAACGCACAGGCCCCTAGTGGGGAGGCCAAGGGGAGAGCATCACTGGGGCCCTTATGAGAAACTCTCCCTCAGGGCCTCCCAGATGCTCACGGCCCCTTGATGGGCCTGCTGGATGGCAGCCATGTGCGGCTGCTCGAAGGTCCTGCCGATGTGGTCAGTCTCTGTCCCTCACCATGCACATGGGCATGTCCACGTACCCGACCCTGATGGTGTGGTCGAGGAAAAAAGTGCCAGCATGCAGCTTCTCAAACACACTGGAGTTGCAGAAGACACAGGTTTCGTGTACCTTCCCCGACCACCCAATTTATATGTCCACAAACTGGCCGCGGTGGTCTGTGACGGCCTGAAGGACTATTGAAAAGTACCCCTTCCAGTTTATATACAAAGATGCCCAGTGGCCAGGGGCCTGGATGGGGATGTGGGTGCCGTCAATAACCCCCTGCAGTTGGGGAAGCCCATGTTGGCCAAGCTGGCGACAATGGTGTCCACATCGCCAAGGTTGATGACCCTGTTGATGGCCCACACCACCGGTAGGAGACAAACAACAAACAAACAGAGAATCACAGGTTGTCAGAGCCCTCAGGAAGTGCCCAAGCCCACCACCTCTCCCACCCACACACCAGGAGCGACCCCCCCCCCACATATCCCATCCCCCAGCAGGGCTTTGTGAGGGTGAGATTGAAAAACCTCCTGGGGAAGGGGCTTCCACTATCACTCCACTCCCACCCACCCCTTTCTCTAGGGAACCCCATTCCAGAAGTCCAACCCTTCCTGGGACAACAGCCTGAGAGCGCCATACCTGCATGGCCAGGTCGATCTCCCCACACCAAACTGATTTCCGACGGATCGGTAGCTGTCTGGCGAGGTGAGCTTCCACAGGGCGATGGCGATCCATTTCTGGAGGAGGATGGCGGGTCTCATGTGACTGTCCCTGAGGGCAGGGACGAACCACTCACAGAGCTCCAGAAAGGTCTCCTACCTCATCTGAAAATTCTGGAGCCGCTGCTGGTCGCCCCACTGCTCCATGACGAGCCGGTCCCACCAGTCGGCACTGGTGTCCAGACACCAGAGGCGGTGGTGCTCGGTGGAGGCCGGGTGGGATCCAACAGCATGAGCTACACCTGCAGAGAGGCAAGGAGGGTCTTCAAGAAGAGCAGGCGGTTGGGTTCCTGCAGGGCCTGGGAGGCAGCCTGCAGAAACTGCTGCATGAGGTGCCCAAAGGCATCTCCGGCTCCATGGCTGGATTGCTGAGGTGTCTGCAAGGGCCACCAGAGCAGGCAGAGAAAAGGCTTTGCCGTCCCTCGAGGAGGAAAAAGCCTGAGACACGGCTGTACAGGAGGAGCATGAGCCTCAGGCAGCAGTCCCGGGAAATGAGGGCTGTCCTGATGCCCTGCCTGAAGTGCTTCTGGGTGGCCTTAAATGTGATTCAGCCTCCAGTCAGCGTGGACGCGCTATTTCGAATGAGCGCAGCGCTATTCCGATGAGCATTTGTTGTATAGACGCACTATTTCAAAATTTCGGATTATTTCTGCTGGAATAGCTTATTCTGAAATAAGAGTGCAGTGTAGACCTAGAGAGCAGTAGGGTTGAAAATGCTGGCCAGAGCGGTCACATTGGAGCCCAGTGGGACACCTCCCAGAGGCCAAGAACGTCAACTTTCCTGGCACTGCGTCTGCACTACCCTAAAGGCAATTATGCAAAGTCGAATTTACCATTACTCCTTGTGAAAAGCAGGAGTACTGAAATCGACTTTAATAGCCCTGAAAGTCCATGGAATGGGCTTAGCAGTATGGACTCATTGTTTAGAAAACGGACCTAATGCGGCTAAGTTTGACCTAAACTCCTACATAAGAACATAAGAATGGCCGTACTGGGTCGGACCAAAGGTTCATCTAGCCCAGTAGCCTGTCTGCCGACAGTGGCCAGCACCAGGTACCCCAGAGGGGGTGGACCAAAGACAATGATCAAGCGATTTGTCTCGTGCCATCCCTCTCCAGCCTCTGACAAACTGAGGCCAGGGACACCATTCCTACCCCTTGGCTAATAGCCCTTTATGGACCTAACCTCCATGAATTTATGTAGCTTCTCTTTAAACTCTATTACAGTTCTAGCCTTCACAGCCTCCTCTGGCAAGGAGTTCCACAGGTTGACTATGCGCTGTGTGAAGAAGAACTTTCGCTTATTAGTTTTAAACCTGCTACCCATTAATTTCATTTGGTGTCCTCTAGTCCTTATATTATGGGAACTAATGAATAACTTTTCTTTATTCACCCTCTCCACACCACTCATAATTTTATAGACCTCTATCATATCCCCCCTCAGTCTCCTCTTTTCCAAACTGAAAAGTCCCAGTCTGTTTAGCCGCTCCTAGTGTAAACCAGGCCTAAGTGCTGCAATGCATGCTTTTGCCACAGGTCTGAATTTCACCCAAAGCAAAATACCCACATCTGTGTTAACTGCTTGTCTCCTTAGCCCAATAGAAGACCCGTGTGTGTATGGGGAGAAGCACCACTGTTTGTCCAATCAACCAGTAAGGAGCAGCATTTTATTTTCACAACTCTAAGACAGTTGCATGCAGTGGAAAGTGAAAAAATATTATACCCTAAAGTATGGGAAAGCCTTACCTCCCAGGTTTGGATTAAGCAAGGCTCCTGCTGTTCCAGCGAGTTCGCCATAGGGTAATAAGATGCATTTCTGGTAGGGTTGCCAGATGGTTTCAACAAAAATACCGGACACACTTGACATTACATCACAATCTACATTACATCTCATTTAGTAAATACCGGACATTTCTATTTCTCAATTTGTTTCCCGAACAGAAAGCTCAAATACTGGACTGTCTGGTTCAAAACCGGACACCTGGCAACCCTAATAGCTGCTCTGCCCCTCAGGCAACTTTCACCTGTGTCATTAATTGGGGTAGGGTGGAGGAGGGTTAGTTTAAGGCCTGATGCTCACTCACAGCCTGCCCACCACTAAAATTGGTTGTGATTGACTTGCTGCATCTGGGCCCTGACACTGCACCATCTGGCCAGACTGCGGGCCATAGAGACTGAACAGGCTTCGCGTCTCATTGCTCTGCCCCACTCACATCTTGGTCCTCAGTTCTGCCCCTGCTCTGCCCAAACCTCTCTCTTGATGGCGCCTGTTCTTTATTTCCCCCAAACATACACACCCCTTGGTGATGCTTACACACCACCCCTTGTTCTCACAGTCATCACTGGCCAGGGTCCTTCTTGCTGCTAGCTGAACCCTGTTCAACAAGGCATGTGTGCATCAGTGTCCTCACACAGTGCTATCCCTGTGTTAATGGCTCAGCATGAAGGTGAGTGGGGTTATTCCACTGTACGGAAATGGCACTGTATTAATGACACCAGAGGAAGCAGCGCCAGAAGACTGAGGCAGACTGGGGGAAAGGCCTTGTTCCCTCACACTTATGTAAAGGAGGAGGAAGGGCCTGGGAACCAATAGCTCTCACAGTTAGGGTTGTGTGCAACCCGCATGCCCCTCACTTCCTGTGCCCTGGATTTATGTGCATGTCACTTTAGTAATACCGGTAGGAAAAAACGATGAGGACGGAAACCAGCAGAACCTGGTAACCCTACACGTGGGCATCAGTAAACAAAATGTCTTGTGGGCCACACATAGAACCCTGATGGGCCGCATCCAGCCCTCAGGCCGCAGGTTGCTCACCACTGATTCAGGCTGTGTGTATGGGGCAAGCTTGTCTTGCCACTGTTTGGGTGGTACCTGCTTGGTGAATGGCTGAGTAGTTGATTATTACTGCTGCAGCAGCCCCATTAGGCTGGGCATTGGACATATAGTCCCTGCTCTGAAGAATTTAGGGTCTCAATAGATCAGATAAAACAAATGGTGAACCAAAAGCCCAGAGAGAAGTAATTGCTTAAACTCACACAACGAGTTTGTGACAAAGACAGGACTAAAAAACGGGTCTCTGCAGGCCTAGGCTGAGACCCGCTGGACCATGCTTCATCTGACCCACTGGACCATGCTGCATCTCGACTACCAAGTGGCTAAATCCAACACCAACACTTTTAGCCAAGGCTAAATGTGAGCAGCAGGGGTTTGGCTTTGTTTACTCTGGTTTGTCTCTTTTAATAGCTTTTGTAATTTAAATCCTAGAGGAGGAAGGGAATCTACTGGCAACCAGTTTTGAACACTGGCCTTTTGGATGATTAGACACTTCCTCTTTGCCAGGAATTGCCAGGGTAGCTAATACTTTGTTACTGACTTAAAATAAAAATCTTTTTAATCATCATTGATTCAAGACAAGTTTGGGATTTTTACTATTCCATAGCCAAAGTTCCCTCTAATCTTTTCCATCCATGTGTGGATGTTTTGCATCCATGCGTGGAATACATTTTGTTATGTGTACCGAGGCATGTGTGAATGTGCACCACCAGAAGAAACACAAATCTAGCTGTGAGTGCTCTGTTAATCAGCTGGGTGGCCCTGGAATCTCTCCTGAGCGGCGTCACAAGTCCATGAGCCGTAACTAGTCTGGGTGTTTTGCCTAGACTCAGACTTCCAGCCTTTGGGAAACATTATTTATGATTTTATTGCTTGCAGCACTTTTATAATTTTGAAATGGAAGTGGCTGTTTCTCACCAATGGAAGAGGAAGAGCAGCAGCAAATATAAACTTCTGACACACGACTGAACCAAACCACTGGATCTGAATTTACCTCCTTCTGTAAGGGGCTGATTCAAACAACACAGACTTTTAAATCTGATTTGCTAAACAAAATAAGGTCCCAACCACTTGTGCACGTTTAACTTTGTTTCTAGTCTCATTGCTCCACACATGCACAACATGGCTGTCTTTATGTCTGTACTTCTGCACATTGTTTGATCATGCATGCCTCAGGCTAAACTTTCAGCTGCATCAGTGAAGTCTGTCAACTCCAGTTGAAGTCAATGGGATGTTTGCTCAGATAAGGAAGGAGTAAGGGAATGCTCAGCAGGGTCCTTGGAGCAAGCCGCTGCTTTGTTACAATGCTTGGGCCAGATTCTTGCCATCAAGAAAAGTAATAGAGAATGTGCCAAGAGTGGGAGAGTTGGATGCTGTTGTATTCATGTGTGGAGTGACTGCAGCTTAACAGGCCTTGGTACTGGTTATCTATTCCCAAATTGCTCTAATAAAACAGGCTTGACAAGAACATTAAAGGGCAAAACCCATGTCTTAGACACTGACAAGAGATCATGGCCTGAAACAATCGGTGAGCAACCATTTAACTGTGCCTAGTCCATTCTAACTAACCACAAGGAAAGGGTTTTCAATTACTAGATTTTGGTTGTGCCTAGAGCTCCATGGCTCCATTGTACTAAGGGCTGTACCAACATGGAATAAAAAGACGGTCCCTGCCCTGGAGTGCAGAAGCACTTTGTACCATGCAAGAGGTGAGAGCCACTGAACCAAATGTGAACCCTGTATGGAAACCACTTCAAGCCAGGGGCTGCAGCAGCACCCCCAGTTCTAGCACCTATGCACTGCCCCAAACCCTAGCAATCCATAGAGACCAGGGGCCATTTCCCATGTGCTCAGCACCCACAACCCAGGCCAGATTTTCCAAAGAACTGAGTTAGGCACCAAAACATGTGGCTGGATTTTCAGAAGAGCCCAGCACACTAGGGACATAGTTCCCTGTAAGCTGTGCAGCCACGTTAGTGCCACGCAGGTGCTCAGGTAACCCCTCCAAAGTAAGGCTGCCCCACCCCCATCCAGCCTGGCCTGGCAGTGGGAGAGTGGGCCTGAACCCGGCTCCCCTCCCCAAGCCCAAATGTAACCATGGCTGAGTAGCCTGGCCCTTGACACACACCCCACCCCTGTCTCAGCTGGAGTGGTCCGGACCCAGACCGCCCTGCAAAGGCCAGGGTTGCCCTCTCACAGCACCAACTCAACCACCCAGAACCTGCTGGGCCGGGACACCAGTCCTGCAGCCCCAACTCCCAAGCTGCCACAGTCTTCTTCCCCCACAGCCCACATGTTGCTGTGAGGAGAGAGAGATGGGGTGTCCTCTCTCCTTGTGTAACCCACACACCTGCTGGGTGTGGTTCACGGTCCCACGGAATGGCATTTAGACCACTTCAGAGAGAAAGAATGAGTTTCCTCTACAGCCTGAGCTGAGAGCCAGCTGACTTTAGGCCATGCTGTAGAATAGGGGTGGGCAAGAGAGCCTCTGTAGGCCGGATTTGGCCCGCCAAGTGGGTTGATCAGGTCTGGGGAGACCCTGTCACTGTCCTCCCCTGCCAGGGGCTCATGGCACTTAGAGTGAACCACCAGCTGTTCCGCACAGCTGGCAGTTCTCTCTGGGGATGGGGTCGAGGAGCGTGGGCAAAGACTTCACTCGCTCCCCAACCACCAGGCCAGTCAGGATCTGTGGGCAGGGGAGCATGGAAGTGTCCTGGCCCGGCCCCTTCTGCCTGAAGCTCCACCCCTTCCAATCTATGAAGTAACCCCCCCCCCTTCTAAAATGATTGCTCACCCTTGCTGTAGAAGCTCATGCACTAAGCTCCAGAGGTCCCAGGTTCAGTTCCACTTGTTGGTGTTATACTTGCAGTAGCCTTGGAGCACCCTCCCAACCCTTCAGTCAGCCCCACCTCAGAACTGGAGACCCTGCACTCCAAGCCCTGAACCCCTCATTCCCCCCACCCCACAGGCCCAGATGGAGACCTCAGACTCCTGGGCCCCATCCCTGCTACATGAATTGTGTTGTGTGCACCAATGTGACTCACACATCACCTCCATTATTGGTGCACATAACAAAACTCATTCTGCCCAGGCTGGGAAAAATTAGAGGGGGCACTGCCTGGGGGATGAGCTTTTGGAACAATCCAGCCAGGCCCAGTGGGAGCTACTGCATGCTGTGTGCTTTGGAAAATTTGGTCTGCTATTGAGTTACCTAAATGGGAGCTGAACCTTGGAAAATCAAGCCCCACTTGCGGGTGCCAGACAGTAGGAAATATGTTCCTAAGCCCTTTGAACTAGGGTTGCCAGGTGTCTGGTTTTGAACCGGACAGTCCAGTACTTGAGCTTTATGTTCGGGAAACAAATTGAGAAACTAGAAATGTCCGGTATTTTCTAAATAAGATGTAATGTAGATTGTGATGTCATGTCAAGTGTGTCCGGTATTTTTGTTGAAACCACCTGGCAACCCTACTCTGAACACCTGGGTCCATAGCAGGATGTTAATTAGACAGTCAATGTGGGGGAGGACAGGGAGGATAACAAGACTAGGGCTCTTGCACTGCTGTAGTGGTAAAAAACGTAGACAAACTAACAAGTTGTGTGTTCCCCAGAGGAGACATGGGTAGGTGGTACAGTATTGTGCAGGGAAGCGTCAAGGCTGGGGGCCAACTGCTAATCTGTGCAGAGGTTTATGGGTGCCAGATTTGTTTAATTTTTGGTGGTGCTTAGCATGGATCCAAGCAGAGCTATCTGGTCCAAAGGACGGACTGGGGCAACCACCCTGAGCCCCTTGCTCTGAGGGACCCTGCACTTTGGGAGGATGCGGGGTTCAGAGCAGCTTGGAAGGTTACAGCTCCCACATCACTCGGAAGAAGGGGCAGCAGCTAGAAGGAGATGAGGGTCTTGAAGAAGGGGTGGAGTGGGGGGTGAAACGCAGGTACTGGGATGGTTGCTCCAGTCTGTCCTATGGATGGGACAGCTCTGAAAATATAAGCCCAAATACGGTGGAGCTAGGCGGCGTTCCTGAATATCGGTGGAGAACACGTACCATGGGCCGGTAAAACTCGCCGCCCATGCACAGCTTTGGGGAAGTTCGAGGCCTGGTTCCAGTCCGCTGTGGGCTGCCACATCCTTGTACAAAGTGGCTGTAAAATGCTAGGCTGGGGGTATGCACAGATGTCCCCCTCCAGGCTCCCACGGGGGGAGAGCCAGACCTGGAAGCCGAAGGGGAAGCCAGCAGAAGGGCTGTGGTCAGAGCAAGGTCCCCGGGATGAGCAGCCCCGCCCTGAAACCCGGGGAAGGGCGGAGACTGCAAATCTAAGCCCGGCCTTCGCTCTGGCTCCAAGGCGGCTGCTTGCCCACGCCGGCTGGCTCCCCCAGGGGGCGCTGCAGAAGGAGGCTGAGCAGCGGGCACTGGCGTAGCCGGGGCAGGCATGGGCTGCAGCCAACCCGTCTCTCTGGCCGGGGCCGGGCGCTGCTCCAGCTCTGACGTCAGCCGCGCAGTCAGCGGCTGTGATTGGGGAGCGCGCGCGCGCTGTCCTGCTGCCGCCGAGCCCGGCGTGCAGCGCCCCAGGGCAATGGGCCGGCCTGCAGCGTTCCCACCGAGGCTGCGCCCTGACACTCCCTTGCCCCCCCCCCCCCCCCGTGCCCAGCCCCTTCGCCAGCGTGGAGAGACCCATCCCACCCCCCAGGCACGAGAGGGCCCCAGAGCCCAGACTCCTCGTATCCCACCCTTAGGAAGGATCACTCCTGTCTGTCCCTCCCCTTCCAGGAGAGGGGCACCCCACAACCCCAGCCTCCTGCCAGCACAGGGGCACCCCACAACCCCTGCCTGCTTCCAGGAGAGGGGCACCCCACAACCCCTGCCTCCTGCCAGCACAGGGGCACCCCACAACCCCTGCCTGCTTCCAGGAGAGGGGCACCCCACAACCCCTGCCTCCTGCCAGCACAGGGGCACCCCACACCCCCTGCTTCCTTCCAGCACAGGGGCACCCCACACCCCCTGCTTCCTTCCAGCACAGGGGCACCCCACAACCCCAGCCTCCTGCCAGCAGAGGGGTATCCCACAACCCCTGCCTGCTTCCAGGAGAGGGGCACCCCACACCCCCTGCTTCCTTCCAGCACAGGGGCACCCCACACCCCCTGCTTCCTTCCAGCACAGGGGCACCCCACAACCCCAGCCTCCTGCCAGCAGAGGGGTCACTCCCACACACCCCTGCCTCTTCCAGGACAGGGGCACCCCACACCCCCTGCTTCCTTCCAGCACAGGGGCACCCCACAACCCCAGCCTCCTGCCAGCAGAGGGGTATCCCACAACCCCTGCCTGCTTCCAGGAGAGGGGCACCCCACAACCCCTGCCTCCTGCCAGCAGAGGGGTATCCCACAACCCCTGCCTGCTTCCAGGAGAGGGGCACCCCACACCCCCTGCTTCCTTCCAGCACAGGGGCACCCCACAACCCCGGCTTTCTTCCAGGAGAGGGGCACCCCACAACCCCTGCCTGCTTCCAGGAGAGGGGCACCCCACAACCCCTGCCTGCTTCTAGCAGAGGGGTATCCCACAACCCCAGCTTCCTTCCAGCAGAGGGGCACCCCAATACCCCAGCTTCCCGAGGAGGGGAATCCCAATGCCTTAGCTGACATTTAGTAGAGGGGAGCCCCAATATCCCAGCCTCTTCTCTCCAGCAGCGGGGACCCCCCCAGTCCCTCAGCCTCTTCTCTCCAGCAGCGGGGACCCCCATATCTCAGTCCCCTTGCTTCTGCAGAGGGGTGCCCCCGTGTCCCAGCCCATTTCCAGCAGAGCTGAATCCCAACAGCCCAGCCCCCCTTCCTCGGGCTGGCGGAGCCGGTCGGGGCGGGGGGCTGTCCCGGTCCCTGGCCGGGGGAGGGCCGGCCCGGGGCTGGAGGCCATGTGAAGGGAGGGGGAGGGCGCAGCCCAGCCCAGCTGCCTCCTGATTGACTCCCAACTTTCTGCTCCTCCCTTGCACAAACTTTCCCTTCCCTGCGCCTGGCTCCGTGCGCGGATTCCGGAGCCAGCCGCGCTCCCCGCATTCCTGCTGCCCCTGTCACCCCCACCGGCCCCGGCACCCCCAGCTCGCCCGCGGCCGGCCGAGCGCTCCGGAGCACGGAGCAGGTAAGCCCCCCCCCCCCGGCTGGGGGGGTCTTTCTTTGCGGCAAGGCGCTGAGAGGCGGCTGCTGGCCATTCCCCCCCCGCCCTGGGGCCCATTACTCCCCGCCAGCTGATCCCCTTCTGGCTGGGGAGGGGCTCCCCCACGGGGGCCCGCTCCCCGCCGCTGATCGCTTTTGTGGGGAGGGGAAACCCCCCCCCCCCCGTAGGGCCCACGCTTCCCCCAGCTGATCCTGCTGCGTGGCGAGAGGGTTCCACCGACACCCCAAACCTAGGCTGGCCTGTCCTAAGATTAGTTTGCGGGAACAGCCCCCCTCCCGCAATCCCTTCCCCGAAACTGCAGCTGCCTTTCCCACTCTGCCTGGGAACTTGAGCTGCTTGGGGGGAGGGGGGACTGGCCTGGGAAGGGATCAGCCCCTTTGGAACACTAGAAAGGATGTGGGGGTGGAACTACCCCAGCCCCTCCCTCCAGTGGGTTTAAGCCCCCCCTCCCCCGCAGGTTAATGGGCACAAGGGGGTGTGGGTTTTAGTTGGGATGGCTGGTTGCAGTCCTTTGGTTGTGGTGCCTCAGCCTGGAGGGGCTCATTTTCCCTCTGGTTGGTGGATTATTACTTTTGATAATGGCAGGATTCTCTCTCTCTACCCCTCACCCCCCAAAAATTATTCAACAGTTTTCAGTTTCAAAACATCCAATCACTCCCTCCAGAGCTGCCTGGGAAGGATCACTTTTTGCCCTGTGCCCGCCTCTCACTCCAGTGCAAGTTTTGAAGCCAAGGGCCTGTGATAATTTTGAATTTACATTTTTGCTTCTACGGGCTTTGGCCGTGTGGTTGCTGTATGTACAATTACAAAGAGGCCTTGTGCACAATGGATAGCATGCATAGGGCCAATACAATATGTTCTATAAACTGCCTCCTTTTCCCTCCAACTCGCTGTGGTAGCTCCCCCAAATATAACTGCTTCCCCTTCTGACTTCAGAGGGCATCACATATGTCTTTGACAACTTTACTGTGTGTATGCATGCGCAACGTATCTATGTCTCACATACACTACAAGATAGAATGCTGGCTGCGTATTACACTCTTTGTACTAGTCACACAATCACATTGCTAAGGAGTCTTTAATTAGGTGCATCATTTTCAGCCATGCATCATGTTTACAATATTTTTCATGCTCTTCCTTTTTTGGGGGTAATACCCCAAACAAAGCAAACTAATTATGTAATTCTTCAAACTAACATGCATATTTGTGTTTGTGTAGGTAGCCCTATGAGCTTGGGTTAACTCTGTGTGTAAACTAGGTTGCAGACACAGGGCACTCTGGGTGTCATTTTGGATTTAGGTGTGAAAAATCAATATTTTGGAGTGCTGGGGTTGGGGTGAGGGGGCAGAAGGAAAGTGAAGTGAGATTTGCAGAAACATGGCTATTGGAGGCGCCTAATGTTGCTTGTCAAAAACACCCCCCTCCCACACACACACACACAGAAACACACACAAAAAGGGGGAAAAAACCCACCATGCAAAATCCAGTTCGGATTGATTAGTTCTGGGCAGCTGACCCAGAGTGCTAATGAATTAACAAACAGGGAAATGGCGAGCGCAGAGGGCAGGGAAGAAAAGTGTGAGGTCTCGGTGGGGTTTCCTTTTGTCTATCATAAATAAGAGCAGTGGTACATAGGTGGCGGGGCTGGGGGCAGGGCTGTGGTTGTCCATTCCTCCTCTAGAAAAGAGAATCTGGCACTGGTCAGTTTAAATGGGATATTTTTGAGGCAAGTGGCCACATCCCTATCCCCCATCTTGCTGCCCATCCGTGCGGAAATGCGCGTCATGAGTCAGACTTTTTAATGCTGCGACAAGGAACGGCTTCCCAGCTGTTACCCCCTGTTTGTGTGCGGGGAGAGAGTGTTTGTGAGGCGGCCAGTGTCTGGGGCTCTAAGGAGGCACATCGTAGGGGTGACTGAGGTTCTTTGTAATGGAAGTAGGTGCTGCCTTAGGGGAGACCTTGTAGCCTGGTTTCCGCCTCTATAGATAACTGGCCCTGTCTCTGTAGGGACGTACTGCCGGTCGAGCAGGCCCAGACACGCAGGCACTTGTACCATGCAGGGAATGCCTCTCTAGAAAGGAAAGCTGGGTCACACTTTTTGCTGCTGAGTGATATCCGAGTGTCCCCCACCTCCTGTTGTAGTCTGAAGTGGCCGTTTAAAGGCGGTTATGTTGTTTTCCCCCCTGTACAACCCTGTTGTGACAAAACATTCACTCTTCTCTCCATGTACTCTAGAGAAATTTGTGTGGGTAACGGGGTAGGCAGGAATCATGACCTCCATTTTACAGATGGGGAAAGAGAGGCACAGAAGGGGGAAGTGACTTACCCAAGGTCACAGAACACGTCATGACTGCCATGAACTGGACCCAAGTCAGACTCCTGGGCCTGACCCTGGCCTTTAACCACACACCAGTTTGTCCTTTCTTAGCTCTTAAAATGGCTAAATACTAATAAACAATCATGACGATTGCCTTCTGCAGGGTCTCCAGTACACTCAATGCTCCGTAACCCCACTCAGCTGCTAGAGTTTAACTCTCCCCTAGAAGAATGAGTAGCGCAGAGTAAGGATATCAGCGGTTAACCGGCAAGCATCACTCTTACCGGATGATGCTTACCGGTTACTGGTTAACCCTTGGCCCCCTGCCTGCCACTGTTTAAGTGGTTAACTGATTAAATGGGATTTTACATCCCTAGTATAGAGAAGATATATTATATGTAAATAGTCACACAATATCATTTAAATACTAAGTAAAGATAAGAAGGGGTGTGCATGTTTATATCTATATCTTGTATTTATAATATAATCTCTAACTGCTAAGGGCAGGTATCATTCAGCCTGGCAGTTTTCATATCAAAATGCTTTCAAGGAAGCCACCTTCTCGTAGCATTGCTCTTCGTGCTAACGAAGCTCTGGATATGACCTGGACCTTGTAGAGAAGGCTGATCAGATCATAAAGGAGAGCAGGGGTTTGGCCAGGCCTTTTTGTAGATGTACTTAGGTTTGGGGGGGAATTATTTCAGGGCTTCGGCATATAGGGATTCAGATCCTTTGGCCTCCCTGTCTTCTAACTGAATCCAGCCTAGCTGGCAAGGAGGGAGCGACAACTTGCCTCCATCTGATGGCAGTCGGGTGGCCTTAGTGAAATGAGTTTGATGCGTCTCAGTTGCTACCAGGACAAGGTCCATCGGGACAGCCGGCAGTGAATGGCGCTTGCAGTTGCAGCAGTGAGCCTGAGGACTTGCTGTGCCATGGAGACTGGAATATTTGCTCTTGGCCACGAGGGTCTTTGCAGCTCAGGATTTGTGTGTGTGTGTGTGTGGCTGCTTCTGCCATTGCCCCTGCTGTACCTGCCCTGTGGAGAGAGCACTCTGTTTGCCAGGGCTGTCAGGCTGGCATAGAACAGCCCTTTAATAAAAACAACTCTAACACAAGTGGGAGGGCTAATTGCCTTGTCTGTCCTGGGTATTTCCCGTGCACCGATCACTAGGCCCTGCCAGTCTGGCTCTGGTCCTCCAGGCCACGTGCAGGGTTGCTTGCAAATACCTGGCATTTTTTTGTGGAAATATTGAGTGTCTGTGACTAGCTGAGTGCGCAGGGGGAAAGAGGAGGGGTTTGGCCCAGGTGCTGGCAGGTGAGGAAGCATGGGTGGAGAAGGTGGCTTTGTTTGGAAAGAAAAGACAGGACTATGCAGCACTTTAAAGACTAACAAGATGGTTTATTAGGTGATGAGCTTTCGTGGGCCACGGACAGATGATCCGCTCCCTGCTGTGCTGAGAGGAGTCGATCAGAGTCTCACTCACTACCTCCCCACTTCACGCTGGTGAGCTTAACACCAACCATCCCCTTCCTCCCGCTTGTCTTTTGGCTTCCCACCTTAGCCCTGACCATAAGCAGTGCAGAATAGGAAGTGGCACCTCCTTCTGGTGACGGCTGGACACTGCTGCTGGTTCCATCCGGCCAGTGGAGACCCAGTAGGAGAGAGGCTCATCTGAAAGCCTAATTGAGCCTGTAACACTCTGGTGACATTGGGGGAGGGTGCAAGCTGAGCAACGAGCAATACAATAGAGGAAAAAAAGATTCCCAGATAACAGGTTAAAGCTGCACATCCTGGGAGTGGAAGTGGGCAATCAACTATAATTAATGCATTAAAAATTAAGTAACCACACAACTCCTGTCAAACATACACACTGAACACGAGGCCAGCAGCAGGTGATCCCTGGTGCTGGAATAATTTATAGACTGCTGTTGTGAAGAGGAGAGGCTGGGCTGGGTCTGATCCTTCTGGGCAGCGGGGAGTCGTGGATCTCTGTCTTCTCCTTCGTGCATGTTTGTAGTCCCATGGAGGCATGGAGTGAGGGGCATTTGGGGTTGGGGAGGAATCCCACACAGGGTTTTTGAGCCCCTAAGATCTGCCCTTCTATACATGGACCCTGCTGTGAGGATTGTTATTTATTATTTGTATTATGGGAGCACCTAAGAGTCCCAGTCATGGATTCAGACTCTGTTGTGCTAGGCGCTGTATAAACACCGAACGAAAAGATGGCCCCCATCTGCAAAGCACAGGCCATCTCCTAGAAGTTCCTTTAAGTGTTGCTTAAAAAATGTGGTTTGAGTCTGAACGCACTGATAAAACTCTTCTTGGCTTTAATGGGAGCTTAGCGTTGGGCCGTAGAATCGGTCCTTGCTGCAAGAGGTATGCGAATGATGGCTGAAGGACTGTGTAACCCCCTGAATGCTCTTCGCTACACAATAGACCAGCGATGGGCAACCTAGGCTAGTGAGTGGGCTGCCTGAGCAGCCTCCTTCATCTCAGTGGGCCATAAGACTGTTGTAACCAAAGCGGACTCTTGGGATAAGGTGGTTTTGCTAACTGCTTACGTACCTGGAATTTGCGGGGGGTGCCGACTGAACCGTAGCAGCGCTGTGATTGGCTGCAGAGAGCGTGCGGCTCTCACGGGCATCAGTGTTGTGTGCAATCACTTCACTTCCCGTGCCCTTGCTTTAGTAGCGTGTCACTTTAGTAATATTGGTAGGAAAAAAACGATGTGGAAGGTAACCAGCAGAATCTGGCAACCTAGCTTATGGGCCATGGTAAACAAAACGTCTTGCGGCCCACAGGTTGCCCATCCTCGCAGTAGATTCGAACCACCCCACGCGCACCCCTGGCGCTCTCTCGGTATAGTGTGCTGAATTACTGACCTCCATCATGGGGACTTGACTCTCCAGACAGGGCTAACTGCGCAAAGGGATCACTACCGTCTAATGAGAGTTGTGCTGGGTTCCCAGGGCTGGATTTGAGCCTTTATTGTAGAAAAGGCTTTGTTCAGTGTGGGTGTCCAGTAGGAATGTTAAACGGTTTACTGGTAAGCATGCTGGTCCTGAGTTAAAATGGTTAACCGGTTAACGGTTTTTAACATCCCTAGTGTCTGGATCCAGGTTGATTAGACAATAGGAGCAAAACTTCCCTTTGTAATGGGAATGGCCCCTTTTCTGAGACTCAGTTAGTCTGCGTGCTTGTATGTCTGGGGTGCTGGAAGGCACCTGAAGTGTGTGAGCACTCAGTGTTTCTCTGTCACGTGTCAGTGTTGGCTTATGAAACTTTTTGGATGAAGGGAGGGAAGTTAATGATGGGTATCGTCACAGCCTGGGACCTGCACATTGGAAGATGGCCTCGTCGCGACAGCACAGAGAGCTGGGTTCTGTTTGGATTTGGGCAAGTCATTTAAAGCCCTTTGTGCCTCAGTTTCCCCCTGTGTAAAACAGGACCGATACTGGCCCCCCTCACTGATACTTATGAAGCACTTGGTGCCCCTTGTTGGCAGGCAACAGACTAGAGCAAATGGCTATGGAGGCCTGGCTCCCATTTGCTCAGCACGGCAATGCATGCTCAGCCGGTGAGTGGTGATTCGTGAATGACCTCGGTGGGGGCATTCTCTGCTGTCTACCTGGGGCATCTCAGCCCATCAGGCCGCGCATTTGGGGCAGCTGCTGTGGAAGCCTCTGTAGACCGAGCCTGGTTTTTGTGGGGCTCTGCATCACTACTGCTGCTGCACAATCTTGCCTTGCTGTTTCACGACCGCCATTTTGGATTCTCTTGGATACGTGAGACCTGTCGCCTAGTGCCTGGTTTTGAACAGGAACACACCACGTTCCTCCCCTCTGTACCTCCAGGTTTGTGCCTGTCTGTGCTCATGTGGGGCTGAGAGTCGAATGAAGCTCCCAAGAGGGGCCATAAGCACGCACTCCTCAAGAGTGCATCCAAAATGGCAGCTGTGCTGCCCCAGATGCATATAGACCTGGGAGCAGCCCTGTGCCTTTCCCATGCAGCTGCCACTGTTCTAAGACAATAGCCATATGGACAGTGTTCCTGGTGCGGCCTGGTGGGCTTAGCTTTAGGTCTGCACTTCCTGGAAACAAGCGTTCAAATCCCGGGTGAATCAGCTAGCCCTTCGCTCTTCCAAGTGACGTTAATTAAGCAGAGGCCATGCTGTTTCCAATGGGTAGATCCAGGTGAGACCTTAAATACTGGGGCCCAGATTGGTGACTAATACAGAGCTTCAGAGGAATTTAGGGCCATAGGCCTGAGGTCCTGTCTGCTGGTTGTGGGTATTGAAGTTCTCCCTGCCCCAGTGTCTTTGACCAAATGTTCCCCTATTATCTGTTTGCCCCACCTTGCCCCCAGAGGTGGCTGCATTTCAATAGTGCTGCATTGGTACAGTGATAAAGTATTCTGGGATCCCCTTAGATGGAAGTGAACTCGATTTCAGTAATTAATAAAGATTTACCACCCAGTGGTAAAAATCTAGACAGAGGGAATCCCCTTACAGGCAGAAACCTGGGCAGAAACCAAATCAGCCCAGTTTAACAGCTGCCCTGAACTCTAGGATAGTGGTTCTCAGTTAGGGGTACATGAATCCCTGGGGGTACACAGGTCTTCAGTGTGTGGTATATCAACTTACCCAGATATTTGTTAAGTTTTACAACAGGCTATGTAAAAAGCACTAGCAAAGTCAGTACAAACTAAAATGTCCTACAGTGATTTATTTATAATGTTCTACATACTGTACACAGAAATATAAGTACAATATTTATATTCCAGTCCATTTATTTTATAATTGTATGGTAAACATGAGCAAGTTGGCCATTTGTCAGTATCAGTGTGGCTGTGACACTTGTATTTTTATGTCTGATTTTGTAATCAAGTAGTTTTTAAGTGAGGTGAAACCTGGGGGCGTGCAAGACCAATCAGTCTCTCAAAAGTGGTCTGGAAAGCCTACGCACCACTCGTCTAGGATACCTTGTCCTGATTGATACTATTAAAAGTTATCACAGTAGCACCCAGAAGCCCAAGCCAAGACCAGGACACCATTGTGCTACAGGCTGCATGCACACAGTGAGGGACTGTGCTTGCTTTTAAAACTGGCAGTCTAAATAGGCAAGACAGAGAGAGGGTGGGAGGCGAGAAGAAGTATTCTCCCCATTTCACAGATGGGGAGCTGAGAGACAGAGAGAAGAGGTTATTCCAAGGTAATGCAGGGAGTCTGCATCAGGGCTGTGACTGTTACTCAAGCCTCAGCCCCAGTGTCTTACACACTGGACCAAAAGCAGAGTCTGAAATAAACACGATCATTGGCAGAACTATAATGAACATGAGATACCGACCCTTCTAGCAGCCTTGATAGCATAGCAGAAGGTCGCATGTTGGGTAAGCTAGGGCAGCAAATCACCCCTCCTGCATGTAAATGAGTGTGGCTAGAAACTGCTGCACATCAGGCATGGCAGATACCCACAGCTTAAAGTCACGAAACAGACCAATGGCATCTGGTCCCTGGCAATCAGCCCAGGTAGCCTAATGAGTGGGCTGGTTAAGGTGATCTATGTGCATGTCTGTAGCGAGGTGGGGGTGGGTCTCTACCATATAAAGAGAGGTGAAAAATTGTTTACAGTGAATATTTTTGTGTGGATCCTAGAGATAAAGTGCGAGCAGTGTAAAATACCACGTGTTAAGCACAAAAGCAGTGAGGGGAACAAAGTTTGTCCACAAAACTCTCATCATTTTCAAGAGGAGCTGGGCCGAGATAAGCAGAAAGGAACAGCTTACATTCTGTGATTATCAGAAGTGATTTGAAAGTACACAGAACAGAACCCCAGATCCAAACAATAGGAGGAATGTCCGATATGGACTCCACCTGTGACCCATTTCTAGTGAGAGGTCAGGCCTAACTTGTAGAGCGGTCCCATTAGTTATCTGAGGGCTTGCCTACGTGGGAACATCCAGGAAAGTTAATCTGAATTAACTAGGGTGTGAATTTGAAGTGGATTAGTTAAACCACATTAAATCCCTGTGTGGACTCTGTAAATCAGAAGTAAATTCAGTTTACTTTAATTCAGTTTAGTTTAATTTGGAAGGCTGCATCTATACAGTAGTAGAATAGCTGTGGTGCTGTAGCTATACTGCTGTAATCCTGTAATGTAGATGCAAGCTAAGGGGATGGAAGGTGTTTTTCTATCACTATAGGACAGTGTTTCTTAAACTGTGTTCTGAGGCACACCGGTGTGCTGCGGAGAACAACAGAATTCAAAATGGCTGCCCTTAAAGGGGCAGACGACCTTTTTTTTTCTCTCAACAAAAAAATCCTTGGTGTTCCTCATAAAAAAAAATTATTGTTTGGTGTTCCTTGCTCTTAAAAAGTTTAAGAAACACTGCTATAGGAACTTCATCTCCCTGAATAAACACTCTGTCAACGTAGCTTTATCTGTGCTACGGGTTAGGTTGTCATAGTTAGAGCCCTCATAGATGTGGGTTTTTCACAGTCCTTGGTGCTAACGTGGACCTAAATTTTAAGTGTAGACCAGGGCTAAGTGAATTAAGATAAAGCAAATTAAGGCCTCTTTAATTCTGAATGAAGGTGTTCATACAGGGATATAATGCAGTTTAACTAATACACTTCAAATTCACACTTTTAGTTCATTTGGATTGATTTTCCTGGATGTCGTCATGTAAACATCCCTGAGATGGGGGGGGGGGGGAAGGGGAGCGGGGAGGGCGATGTTTCTTTTCTCAGCTTTGGTAGAGATTGGTGGTTTTTAGTCTCTTTTCATTTACGGACCATTACAATTTTTTGAATGGTGGTGAGAACCTGTTTGGAAATCTGCGGGCCACCAGGGGTCTGTGGGCCACAGGTTGAAAATCATGTTTCTGTGGTGTTAACAATTGTTTTGCAGGCCCCTTAGACATAGTCTGCAGACCCCTATATCCCAGGGTCCATGGACTACAGGTGGAAAACCACTAGTATAGACTTTCCACTTGGCCTCAGACAAGTTGCTTCATTTCTCTGTGCCTCAGTTTACCCTTCTGTAAAATAGGCCTAATAACCCCTGCCTCTATGGTTTGTAGTGAAGTGTAATTGTTTTTGAAGTGCTTTGGGATCCTTGGATTGGAGCACTAAGTGTTATTTGTTCATGACTGTCTCTTCCTAGCTCCTTGTAAAATTAGATCCAGCTGTTCACAATAGTCACTAATTTTCCCAGATGATGTTCTAAGCTTGTAGTCTGAGCAGCTCTGAGTTAGTGGAGGATGGGCTGTAATTCTCATGCCAACTTGCCAGCCATTTCTCCCCGTTCCCCAGAGGCAGGGAGCTCATATTGCTGACATTTAGGCAACTGTCCTTTTATTTTAGTGAAACACAGCATTAATGTTATTAACGGGAAGATCACTTCATAGCCCCACGTCCCATGCTGTGGGGACAAGGGATTGCATGTGGGCCTTGCTCTGAGTCCCTCGGAGAACTGGGCCTCCTGAGGCTAAGTAACCTTTTTGGTTTCCCCTATGTTTGTGCTGGGGACCTCATCCTAACATATCCCCCACAGGAAACTCCAGAATCCCCCCCCTCCCCCCGCCCCAGATCAGCCACTCCCAGGCACCAGCTGGGCGTGTGTGGGTCATTCTTTGCCCACCACTCACCTGAGACTTAAAGTACCACTCCACCAGCTTGCAGAACTGCTGGAAAGGCCGCCCCTGGGAAGTTGGTGTGGTAGAGCAAAGGGGCGGGGGGGGGGGGGAAGTCTGTGATTACTGGGTTGGTTAGATAATTGTGGGCGGGTTGCGCAGAGGGGGAGGCTGATGCATTGGATTAGAATCAGTTTAACTGCTGGGCCGTGCTTTCTTCTGGAACTTCTCTATTAATAATATCACTGGACATATTTTTAGCAACTTACACTCTCTATGTGCAGGAGGCGCTTCACCACCGCCACTGAAGTGCTGCCACCTCGGCAGTGGGTCACAGCAGCTGTTCTAACAGCACAGAGCAGCCACGGCTGACAGGGCAGGAAGTGAAGGAGGGTGCTTGCTTCCAGGTGGAAGTGTGATGGGGGAGTTAAGCGGGGCAGGAGGTGATGAATCAACCAGGAAGTGGACCAAGCCCCCAGAGATGCCCTGCCCTTGTGATCAATGCAGTGGATCTTCAACATCTGCAAGAGATCAGGCTCTTGGTTTTATGGTGGCTTTTCTAGAGCTAGGTGCTCTCAGGTCTGAGTGCCTCGTGCTGCCTGTATTTCAGCAGCGGTCCTGATAACTGGTATGCTCTTAGTGGGCTACCTCCTGTGCTGGCAAGCTGCAGAAATTCTCACCGCGCACAGCGACTGAGCTAAGTTCTCCCATGCTGAGTGGGAATCGCTTGGAAGAACAAGACAAGAGGGAGAAGGGGTGGTGAAGCCAGCGGACTGGGCCTCGGGAGATCAGAATTCACTTTCCAGCTCTGCCATGTTTCCTGTGATGGGCAAGTTGCTTCCTATCCCTGTGCCATCATTCCACAGCTTGTTTCTTTAGAAGCTCTTCGAGATGTGGCCAGCATCACACTGAGCGCCCAATCACTCCTACAGTCTAAATTATAGTAAAAGCATTACTGTCAAGTTCTAGAAGCACAAGAATAATTTATACAGGGCTCATCCTCAAGCATACCAGGAGCTTAATAAATCGTGTGCGCACAGCACTCCGGCAACACACCTTGTGGGGGGAAAGGTAGCAACCTTCCAGAACACTGCTGGGTCCATTTTGCCAGGGACTTCAGTGCAACAAGATGCTCTAGTGTCCCTGATCAGCAGATTGGACCTGGCTGGGTGGGGTGTCGTCAGAAAGACCACTGCACAGGAAACCGCACGGTTCTTGACTTACGGGGGAGGGGGAGTGGGAATGACAGCTAACCACCAGGTGAGAAGGAGGGTTCCCAGCAGCTCCTACCTGCTTCCTGACCTGATCTTGGATGCTGCCATGGCTGCTCCAGCCTTTCCGGTTTCCACTCCTGCCTCCATGAGTTTATGCAGGGCCTGAGCCCTGATTGCTCGGTGCTAGCCACCCACCTTCCTCCCCTGCTTCCACCACCCCTGACAACTCCATTATAAGGCGAGAGGGCTGTGTTTTGACATTGTGGTTCTAAGGCAGGGGTGGGCAATAATTTTTTACCAGGAGCCACTTCTAAAATTTTTGAAGTGGCCCTGGGCTGCACAGAAAGGGGCGGGGCATAGGACGGAGGGGGCGGGGCCACAATATTTCCGGGTTCCCCAACACCAGACAGTGATTGGTCTGGGGGTGAGGGAGTGCCTTTGCCCCCACCCCACATTCCCCCAGAGTGCCTGTGTCCCTGGCATGGGAGGAGACTTCCCTCGCTCCCCTGCCCTTAGGCTAGTTAGGGCCTGGGTGTGGGGGAGCGTGCAAAGCCTCCTCCTGCCCTGCCAGGAGCGCGCAGCACTTCAAAGAGCCGCCCGCTGCTTGCAGGGCAGGGACAGAGTGGAGAAGGCTTCATATGCTCCCCCGCTCCTGGCCATTTAAGGGAGCAGCAGGGCCTCCGTGGGCCGGATCCACCCCGCAGTGGCCCTTTTGCCCACCTCTCTTCTAAGAGCTCTGGAATATCCAGACCAGAAACCTACATGCCACGATGGCAGGAGCAGTAGAAATGCATAGACCACTGAGCGAGCCCTCTGGCTGTCAGTCTCGGTCAGGAGTGGCCAACCTGTGGCTCTTCAGAAGTTAATATGCGGCTTCTTGCACTGGTACTAAATCCAGGGCTGGAGCTACAGGTGCCAACTTTCCACTGGGCCGAAGGGTGCAACTCCCAGCTCTGCCCTAGGCGCTGTGCTCCTAGGATCCTGCCACTTCCTGCCCTCTCCACTGAGCCTGGCACACCCCTGCGTCCCCCCTCCAGTGTCCCCCACTGAGAGAGAGCTGATCCCAGTGGGCAGGAGGAGAAGGAGAAGGTGGCGCTGCCAGTGGGTGGGCTTTGCTGGCAGTGGTGGTGGGGAGATGAGCAGGGTTGGTGACATAGAACTGTTGCTCTTTGGCAATGAGCATTGGTAAACTCTGGCTCCTTCTCAGGGTTAGGTTGGCCACCCCTGGTCTCGGTAAACATACTCCAGGCTCTGAGCTGCAGGAGTCTGTGACCCCGTAGGATTCCCTCTTTCCTCGTTTGCTGCCTCCTGGGGGGGGGATATCGGTTCTTGCACGTTTCCTCAGCAGCCCCTCCGGAGAGCGCATTCCCCTTTGGTCATTCTGTGCCAGTTGCCATTCATGAGTCATCCATTTACCCCTCGTTTATGAATTGCACGGTGCATTGATTGTCCACCCGGGCCCGTTCCCTCTTTCCTGTGTGGACCCTGTGTGGCGTATGAAATATGCACGCCTGTTATGGTTTCTGCAGAGGTGTGAGATAACGAAGCCCTCTGGAAGGGGCCCCTGTGGGCACAGGGAGACATTTATCCCACGAGGGCATCGGGGTGGAATGATTCTTCCCGTGGTACCAGAAAGAAGTGGCTTGTACCGATGGCGAGTGCTTGGCTTCTGCCAGCCAGTCTGAATGGTGTTTTCCCTGGCTTTGGGCAGGCGGGAAGGCTGTTCCCACACTGGAGCTGGGTTGGCATGTGCAGGCCAATGGCTAGTGCTCTGGTTTGGTAAGGTGCTGCTCTCGGCTTGCTGCAGCACCCAGCTATGAATCAGGGCTGTAGCCTCGCAGGCAGCTGTGTCTCCTAGGCACAGGGTAAGGGTAGGGATTGCAGCTGCTTCCCTGGCAAGGATTGGGTTACATGGGGGTGGAGGGAGAGGCAGCCTGGGACGAGGGAGTGGGTGTGAAAGAACTGGAGCCTTCCTGTTTGCACAGGGGCTATAGGCATCTTATGACCCTTCTGTAGCTTGGCTACTTTAAAATCACATCGCCTGTATGATTGCACAGTCGGCAAGACGCTTTCCCTGCCCCACAGATCTAAGGCTTGTCTAAGTCAGCAGGGAATGAAGTTGACGTTCGGCCATTTTCCAGTCGATCTGAGAGTCCACCCCAGAGTTGGCACTGATCTCACGCCCCTTCGTTAAGTCAGTACAATGCTGTGTGTAGGCTGGGCCTATGGGGGAGCAGGCTGGCAGGCGGGGAACAGTTGCTAAGGCATGGGAAAGTGTGGCCAGCTGTTGGAAGGGAGAATTCCCAAAGGCGAGTGTGGGAGGAGAAGGTGCTTGGACAAGGAGAGGGGAGACAGTTCTGGGTGTGAGGGCATCTGGGGAGAAGGTGCAAAGGCCAGAGTGGGCTGGAGGAACGTGGCACTCCAGTCCCTCTCCTTGGGAAGATAAGCCCTAGGGCACAAGTCGTATCTGAGTTCAGAGGCACCAGGGACAGTCCTTCATGTGGACACCTGGAGTTCTTTGCCTCCCAGAGCATCTGAACTGGCTAAGAGCTGGCCAGAGGGCCCTGAGCAGATCCACATCTGTCATACTGAGAACATCTGGGATGCATGCCCCTGGATACACCCACCTCTTTCATGATGTTTCTGGTTTCTTCAGTTTCTCATTTTTTCCTGATCCTATGGAAATGGTTGTTTCTAGCTTGAGAGATCCTAGGCGCTTGACTTATGGATTTGCCTTTTCCTCTGAGTGCCCAGGTCTTAGCAAAGAATCCATTGTCTGTTCGGTCTCTGGAGTAGACATCACTCATCTCACCTAGGACAGCCAATCCCTAACACCAGCTCTGGTCCTGTTTTCTCAAGCTGGTGAATCACCTTGGCCAGATGGTGGGCTTGCTGAGCAGATTGTCTGAATACTTCCAACAGAGACTGCTCTTCTTCTCTAACCTCCTAGATCACTTCCTTGGGTCTCGCACAGTTAGAGCCTATGGGGTCTCTGGGGAGTTGGCTTTGCCTCTAAGCAGTGCTGGGAGTTCAAACACTCTGCTGGGATCGGCAGGTTTTAAAGCTCAGTAGGCCAGAGTTGCTTCTCACCATCGGCAAAGAGCGACGTACGCCGGTTTAATTTGTACTGATATTTCTCGGCATGCTGCTGGCCAGATTCCATCCGGTTGAACTCATTCCCCTGACACTTTCAACTGGAAACTTCCTGTCCAAACAGTGCACTGTTCAGCACCTGGAACACAGGTCCAGAGGTGGCTGCCTTTCAATGATGGGTACAGTGACTCCAGTAGGAAGGAACTTCATCCTGAGAGGTGCTGAGCACCAGTATCTCCTGGCGGATGATCCAGTGGGAGTGTCAGGCTGTTGGGAAGAGGCCTACAATTTGTAAAGGCTTTTGGGCTCATAGGAGCTATGGTAATAAGATGATCCCATTCCTGTGGCCATCTTGGTGACACTGCCTGTGGCAGAGGCCAGTCTAAGACCTTAGCCTCCAACTATTTTCATAATCCAGAACATACTTGATGCTTTAAAATCTTTTATTTAAAGGTAAACCAGTGAATCCCCTTTCTTGGCTAAGCAGGATGGAAAGCAAGTTGGTCCCTTGGTTGCCAGGGTATATAGTTGCATTTGAACCAAGATGGCTGCCCTGCTACTTAGCAGCAAGGCTCAAAAAAAAATCTGCTTTACTTCAAAAATAGTGGGCAAAGGCTACAGTCCTGGCTCAGATCTTCCCCAGTCAAATCCCCGTTGACTTGAGCGAGATGAGGGGCCCTGCAGGGTTTGACCTGCTCAAGATACATTTCCCGAGGGGGTGAGAGGTACTGGGCAAAGTGAAAAGGTCCAGTCCCTGTTCCTTTTGCACCTTGGTTCCTTGGCACTTCTAACCCACTGTATAAAGTGCTTTGAGAGCCCTAGGGGTAGCCCCAGTTGGCAAACTGGGCACGGCAGGGATTGGTCACTGAGGATGCCATGCCTGGCCACTCATGCTATGCGGTGTCACTACGCCGCATGCAGATGAGGGCCAGTGTTGGGCAGGAAAGTTCTTCAATGTGGAGAAAAAGGAGCAGCTTTGTTAGGATGGAGTCAGTGGCCATGTGTCCCATGTACACAGGCTGAAGGCCCTAGGGCAGGGGTGGGGAACCTAAAGCCCAGGGGCCGGATGCGGCTCCTAGCTTGCCTGGATCCAGCCCCCAAGGCATTGGGGAGCCCGTGCTGGCCCTCCAGCCCCTTGGCCATCTTCCCACGGGCTGGAGCACACACAGTCTACTAGCCTGGCCCCCCTAGGCTCTGGTGTGAGAGAGGAATGTGGGGAGTGTCTTTCTGCTTCTCAGTTGAGGCCCACGTCAGTGAGGGATTGCTTGTGGGTAGGAATTGACTAGCGCCTCTGAGGACCCAGGAAGCCTAAAGAGGACAGGATGGACTTGGTGGGTACCTGAAAGACCCAGGCCCTCTTCCAGTTTGCTGTCGCTTCAGTACCATCAAGGCACCATCCAGCAGTGCTGCATCCCTCGTGGCCTCCCAGCCACATGGCCTCCTGTGGTTTTCTCGCTCTGATTGCTTCCTGAGTGCCACGCCAGGCCGGAAAAGACAGGAAGTGATAGAGGAAAGGAAATTACTCGGGCTGTCTCGCAAGGGAGCAGAAGTGGGGGGCTGGGAGAGGCCCAGGACTTTGGAGCCTGAACCATTGGGGGCCCTCTGGCATCCTTTCTGCTGTCTGTCTGAATGACGGGGTGGGATGGGAACACAGAAAGGAGGATGGATCCAATGAGGGGCAGGCACGAGAGAGAGGGACTTGCTAACTGGCGTGTTACTGAGCTAAACGTCCCTCAGACTTTGCATTTGCAGAGCGTATTGCGCAAGGGGCCTTCGGCAGGCAGGATTCTTGCAGATCCACCCTGATCGTAGTAAGTGGTAGAAGTTAAATCTGCTTCGGAGCAGTGGGAATCCCTACATATCAACGGGCCTTGCAGCTCAGTAACAATTTAGAAAAAGATCATGACCCCCCAGCCATTAGTATTGATCCGTCTCTGGGGTTTGGTCCCTGGTTGGGTTGAAAATACCTTGTTGGTGTGTCCTGTGGGTGAATACAATTCCTTCCGCCTCCCAGGGATCCTCTTCAAACTAAAGACAGGGCTTGCCTTTCAGTATGGAATAAAGCAGCCACTTCTGGGGTGGAGCATATGAGAATGTTTGCTAGCAAGTAGTGGGTGGGAACTACTTCCATGGAAACCTGGGGGAGGAGGGGGGGCTTGAGTCTGCAGAATGTGGTCATGTAACCTGCAGTTTGACCAGGACACCAGATTAACACCCTCATGCTTGGGAAAACTGTAATCAGGTCTTTCCTGGCCAGGATTTCTGGCAGGCAGGGTACCTCCTAGTGCTCCACTAGGCACCATCTGCTGAGCCACTAACGCTGCCTGGAGCATCTGGGGTTTCCTCTGCACTCTTGCACCTGGGTGTCCCCCCTCCCAAGCTTGTGAGGTTAGAAGTCCTGGTGAAAGGGCTGCAGACTGAGGTTGTGATTGCTGGGTGGAGATTTCCTGGTGAGGGCTAGCCTGGTGGTCCGGTCACCGCCGGTGAGGAGCTGAGATGCCGAGGCTGGCCGCCATACCGCATGCTCTGTCGTTGGGGAGAGGGGAGCACCCGCATTCCCCACCCTCATCCGCTGATGCTTGGGAGTTGCGGAGGGGTTCAGGCCTGGCGTTGGGAAGCAGGACGTTTGGGGCCTTTCACAGCTGTGTCAGGTTGGACACTGGGTGTCGAGGACCCCATCCTCAAGCTGGTGTTGACCGTGGTTTTTACGCTGCTGTGGGTAGGATGGGCTATTGTGGGCCCTGCAAGGAACATCAGAGACCATGAAAGAACCAGGGCAGCTGGTTTGATTTTAGGCCAACGTCCCTGACCACCCTCCCTACACAAACACCCCCTTGTGCTCTGCCGCCCCGTAGGATGGAGAGCTATGCGTCTGGGATTTCCCACCGGCTCCCCAGAACCACTGCTCCTTCCCACCCTTCTGAGCTGCACTGCTCCCGCCCGTCCCCTCAGGCTTTGCAGGTGGCAGCCTAGAGTTCTCCCTCCCCTCCCGGCCTCCCTCCCCCATTTCCTTCCCTGTCGGATAAAATGTATTAACATGCAGACAAAACAAACGTGGAAAAGCTAGGGAGGGGGCATGGGGGGGAGGCTGAGAGGCAGCATCGTGGAGAATGCCCCCGGCAAGCGTTCTCCTTGCAGAAATTAGAAGCATATTAACGAAGGCCTCTGCGTGCTTGCAAATTGTTTCCTCCTGTTGGAGTTCAGAACCTGCTTTTGGGGCTGTGCCTTCTCTTGGCTCAGGCTGTAACGCACGAGGAGGGGTTGGAGAGCCTCTCCGAAACGATGTGGGGCTGTTACATGGGCATGCTGTACAGGAAGGGAAATGTTTGTGCCCTCGTGGCTCTGAGTTCCAAGAGTGCTGTCTGTCTCCAGAGATCCCAGTCCTCCAGCTCTGTGTATCTTGGCATCACTCAATGCAGCCACCTCTGGGGTGGAATGCAGCAGCTGTCTGGCAGCACAGAGCAACGCTGCACCACAGCCCTCCAGAGAGGGAGGGAAGAATGAGATGGGGGGCGGGGGTTGAGACGATGGGCTTGTGTGGTTCATGTAACTGGAACTGCAGCCAGATTGCTGGGGTTGATGCCCCAGCTTTTGCAGGAGTTGTTGGGGGGCTCTTGATGGAATGGGCAGCACCTTGGCTTTGCTGGGTTTCTGAGTAAATGCTCCTTGCCCTCGAGCACCAAGGAGGCCGAGTCCCACAATTGGGAGAGGGAACCCTCCGGCCGCATCCCCAAGATTTTAGTTGATTGCCAAGTCCCTGGTGGCTGGTAGCCACTCTATGTATCACCCTACCTCCATAAGAGCCTGCTTGACCCCACGCACAGGGACACGTTGGGCTACATAATCCAAAGCACAGAGACACTCCTGTCTGTCTTTCCCAGAGACCCCATCTCTGCCCCACTGCTTTTCCCAGCCAGGCATCTGGTGGGACCGGTCCTCCGCTACACTAGTGGAGGGTATGTGAGTGGCAGGGGCCCAGTGGCCACCAGCTGCTTCCTCCTGTTCCCAGATTGCTATCTGCTGTCAAGGAGCAGTCCCCCTCTTCACTTAAGTCGGCATCCTTTTTTAGGTCGGCGGCCACTGACCCATAGACAAATCAGTCATGGGCCGCATACAAGTGAGAAGCAAAACCACCACCACCAACAACCACCCACCAAAACCCTCACTGACGTGGCCCCCGACTGAGAGGGAGAAGGACCGTCCCCACATCCCCCTCGTGCACCAGAGCCTGGAGGCAGGCTAGTAAGTTGTATGCTCCAGCCCTGTGGCCAGATGGCGGGGAGGGGGAGGCTAGATTGCCAGTGTGGGCTCCCCAATGCGGGGGGGAGCCCTGAGCCTCAGGGGCTGGATCCAGGCAAGCCAAAGGCCGCATCTGGCCCCCGAATCTTAGGTTCCCGCCCCTGACCTAGGCAGAGAGCAGCAGGTGGGTGTGAGCTCTTGCCTGCAACTCCTGGCAGAGGAAAATCTTGCAGCGTTGGATCCTTCCCCCCACACACACACACTTGTCTGCAGGAGTGGCTCGCCCAGGCCCTGTTAACAGCTCAGGGTGACAACATCCTCAAGTTACACAAATAACTGGGCTCTCTGAGGGACCCGCACCCACAGGTATGAGCCTTCAGTGACCCCACAGTGGATTCTATGTGCCTGCGTCTGGCCATGAGGTGAAATGTCTCTGGACCGGTGTCCGTGTTGCTTGAGGATGAGCCCAGGAGAGCTGTGTGTTGCCAGCCCCTCCAAACCTGCTGCCAAGGCGGGGGGGAAAGGGGAGGGACGGTGTCCATACAGGCTTTCTCAAGCCCCCTTCCAAACAGTGTTCACACCAGGGAGAGTTGCTGGGTGTGTTTGATGAAAACCTCCCCTTGGACTTATGGTCTGGCTGGGAAGCTAACCCCCCCCCCCCGACTTTCTTGTCTGTGGGGCACACCCAGGCTGTAAGCTGAAACTTTTTGTCTTTCAGGTGAGAGGTGCAGCTCCCTGTGCTAGCTCCCAGCCAGCAGCCTCCTGTCTGGGCTTGTCTGTGAACTTTTATCCTCCTTAAAGCGGGGGGGAGAGGGGAGGAAAGAAGAGCTCCCCTGTGGGCCCAGCAAGGACTGACCTAGCACCAGCCAGCCTGGTGGGCCCCCCCCCCCCCCCCCAGCTGAGACACTAGGCAGGAGCAGAGCCAGTTGACCGGGCAGCTTCCCTTGACTTCCAGCTGTCGCTTCCTCCCAGCAGATCCTGCTTCCAGCCCTGCCCCATATATGCCCATCCCAGCCAATTTCCCCTCTTCTCTGCCCAGCAGCAGGAGGCGCTCTCCTCGTCGAAAGCCTGAGAGTGCTCCAAAGGGAGGTCCTTGTCCAGGGTGGGAGCTAGAAGTTGTTCCCCATGCTTCAGTCCCTCCTAGTTAATTCCCAAATGCAGCGACCCTCTCTTCTTGCCTTAGCTCCAGGTGGGAATTCTCCTTCCAGTTTCACTGCAGTACGTGCGAGGTGCCGAGACTAGGGATGTTAAATATCGGTTAACTGAATAGTCGATTGACCTCATGAATTCTTATTTGTTAGTCGACTATTCGTTAGTCCCTGGGGGCGGGACCACTCAGTGCGCTCCAGCCCCGCTCCCGAGGACCCCCCTCCCACTCTGTATCAGAGGCAGCAGCGCAGGGTGCCAGGCAGGAGCTGGTCCGCGAGAGGAACCAATTTAAAAACCAGCTCCCCTTGTGGACCGCCTGCCTGTCACCCTGGGCTGCTTCCTCTGATACAGAGGCAGCAGCGTTGGGTGGCAACAGCCCATATCTGGGGAAGGGGGGGGGGCTGAGCTCTGAGCTGGGCTGTCTGCCTGCCTAGCTCCTAAGACACTTTAAATACAGAGCTGCAGCAGGGATAGGTCCTGGACCCAGCATGAGCCAGGACTGAGCCGGGCCGCCTGCCCACCCAAGCTCCTAATGCACTTTAAATGCAGAGCTGCAGCAGGGGTAGGTCCTGGACCTGGCGCAAGCCGGGACTTAGCTAAAAACTGTTCTGGCGGGGATGGAGGGGAATGCGTGTAATCTATAGCATTAACCTATAAGCTTTTGGTTATCGGTTAATCAACCACACTATTACATCCCTAGCCTAGACTTCTTGGGAGACCTCTCCTTGACAGTGGTGTTGGAGACATTCAGTATCTGGCCAAGCATCACCAGTGCAGGCTGGTCTTGGCACTGCAGAGGAAATACTCAGGGGAGAGAAGCTGTGCTTGGACATGAACTAGATAGAGTGGGTTTTATACACCCCACACTTCAGAGCCCATGTATAGAGCTGGCATCTCTACATACCAGCTCTGATCTGCAGCATCAAATCTTGTTTTGCTTTACAAGTCTTGGGCACTGTCCCCTACAGGTGGTGGGGGGGGGACAGCTGTTCTACAGAGAACGCAGGTCAGGAGGTGTGCGCGCACATGGCCTTAAAACCTTCCTTTGCACACCCCACCCCCAAATCCTGAGGTGGCCTGTGTTAGAGTTGATTGCTGAAGGCTGCTCTGACTCACTAGGGCAGTGGTCTCCAACCTTTTAAATCACAAGATCACTTTTTCAATTTCAGTGCAATGTAAGATCTACCTCAAACCCAAATACCTTCCCCCCCCTTCTCTGAGCCCCGTCCTCTGCTCCACCCCTTCTCCAAGGCCTTACCCTGCTCACTCCATCCCCCTTCCTCCCCGAAGCTCATTCACTTTCACCAGGCTGCGGGAGGGGGTTGGAGTCCAGGCTCTGGTCTTGGGCCAAGGGGGGGAGAGTGTGGGAGGGGACACCCTGAAGGTAGGGAAGTGGGGTGGGTTCTGGAGTGTCTTAGGGGGATAGGGCATTCACCTGGGGAGCACAGGGTGGTAGGTTCAAGTCCCATCTCCCTCTCTTGCCCACCCTTGGAGTGACCAGACAGCCAACACAGGATAAGGTACCCTCCAAAGGTGGGGTGGGCTCTGGAGTGGATATGGGGATAGAACATTCTCCTGGGGAGCACAGGGTGGTGGGCTCAAGTCCTGTCCCCCCTGGGCACAGCTGGACAGCCAATACAGGCTGCCCCAGGGATGAACCTGGATCCCACATTAGGAAAGCAGAATAAGGGACCCACAGGAGGTGTAGTGGGATCTCCAGTGAACTCGGGGTTAGGGCATCAGCCTCTGAAGCACAGGATGGTGGGATCAAGTCCTGCCTACCCTGGGAATGGCCAGTCAGCCAACACAGGCTGCCCCAGGGATGGAGCTGGCTCCTGCATTAGGCAGGCAGGATCAGGGACCCTCTGAAGGTAGAGAGGTGGTGTGGGTTCTTGAGTGGACTAGGGGATAGGGCATTTGCCTGGGAGCACAGGCTGGTGGGTTTGAGTACTGCCCACTCTGGGAGCAGTGGGACAGGCAACACTGGCGGTACCAGGAATGGAGCTGGCTCCCGCATCAGGAAGGCAGGATAAGGGACCCTCTGAAGATTGGGACGTGGGTGGGTTCTGGAGTGGACATGGGGATAAGACATTACCCCTGGGGAGCACAGGGTGGCAGGTTCAAGTTCCACCCCTGTAGGCAGCCCCACCGCCACTGCCCACCCTGGGAGCGACCCAGGCAGGATAAGGGACCCTTTGAAGGTAGGGAGGGTGGTGTGGGTTCTTGAGTGGACATGGGGATATGGCACTTGCCTGGGTGGGGGTCCTGCCCAGCTTGGGAGCAGCCAGACAACCAACTCCAGTTGCCCCATGGATGGAGCTGGCTCCTGCAGTAGAAAAGCAGGATAAGGGACCTGCTGAAAGTCAGGCAGTGGGGAGGCTTCTGGAGTGGCCTAGGGGATACAGCATTTGCCTGGGGAGCACAGGGTGGTGGATTCTAGCCCCACCCACCCTGGAAGCAGAGACCAGAGTGAAGGACAGTGTGTGTTTGTGAGAGTGACAGAGATTTGCATTGCCAAGCTCCCTCTATCCCCCTCTCTATGTGTGGAGATAAGATACAGGAGTAGAGGGAGGAGGGACACCCTGACATCTGTGTCCCCCCTCCTTTCCCCCCCACATCCTGCACAGCAAGTAGGAGGCTTCCAAGGGGCAGCTCCAAGGCAGAGAGCAGGAGCAGCATGACAGTAGGTGGAGGGGCAACTGAAGTGCCGGCACTTGATAACTTCCCAGCCAAACCAGTCAGGATCACCCATCAGAGGCTCCAGGATCCACTGGTAGATCCCGATCTACTGGTTGGTGACCACTGCACTAGGTACATGGCACACAAGGTTGACCCCACAGCTAGTGATTGGCATATCTAGGTCACACTCATTTTTCACATCTCTCTGCTACACTGATACCGACAGTGGGGACTAGTGTTTTACTGGCTCTGCAGCCAGCGGATCCCTCTGCGATGGGCAGGACATACCACACTGGTGTCGGAGTCCACTGGTGATGCAATGCAAAGTGGTCTCCCCACACTGGAGAATCCAGCCCACGGCAGTGAGGTTAAGCCGAGAGGTCCTCCTGTTTCAGTGTGTGGATGGGAGAATTGCCTTTCCCGTCTCCCCATTACAAGCTCTTGGCCCGGTGTCTGTGTTTTGAGGGGGATGTTTGGTAGGCGCCTGAAGGCTAAGGAAGTGGGGAGGCAGGGAGGAGAAATGAGAGAAGCAGCAGAAGAGCGAAGTGGTAGGAGGGAGGGGAGTGGATGGATCCGTGTGAGGAGTGCTGGTGGAAATAGTTCTTGTGGCCTTTGCTATGACTTCCTGAAGCTCCTGGGAGAGTGAGATCCCCCTCC
Source organism: Pelochelys cantorii (assembly GCA_032595735.1). Taxonomy (NCBI): domain Eukaryota; kingdom Metazoa; phylum Chordata; order Testudines; family Trionychidae; genus Pelochelys; species Pelochelys cantorii. Next base: position 12,889,043 of record CM064353.1, on the reverse strand, counting down.
TAGGATGCTGGCTCTGGAGAAGGTACCTTCTCCATTCTGAGCAGTGAGGTCACCCTCCCCTATGTACTCCAAGAGGCAGGGAGGGGCTTGGACGAGCTCCAGGGAAGAGGGTCACCAGAAATGGAGACGTTAACACTCAAGCGATCTTGGTCAAATATGAGACCTTTCTGCACCTTGAGGGAGATGCTCACCCTGGCCCTTTGCGACGTCCCTCAGCTCCTCATGCCCTCTGGAGAGCTTGCCAAGGTCAGCCACCCTCCAGCCATGTGGGAAGGGGCACTGGTAACAATGGCAAACCACGCTGTGGCAGCGGAGTTTGAACCTGAGAGACCCCTGGCGTTACCAGACCTGCTGAACTCACTGGCTTCCTGGAACTCAGAGAGACGTGGGTCATGGCCCTGACTTTGAGGGAAGGAAATCCCTCTGCCTTTCCTAAGGACAAGCTGATGTGGAAGAAGGAAGGTGATATATTTTGTTCCAGCCTCCCTCCCGCACCCTGATCAGGTTAGGCAGCCCCACACCTCGAAAGAAAGCCCGGCATGGCTGGTTTCCCAGTTGTTGTTGTGGTGGCTGTTTTGTAAGGGCTGGGTGGAGCCTTGCAGTCATCATCTCTTTCACTTGACGTCAAAGCCGTGACTCGCCGCTTGCCTGCGCCCTCCCTCAGGAAATGGAATTTCTTGGCGTGGCCAGACACCGTTTTCCCAGTGGCGGCCACTCGCACCTCGGCTGGGCGACTCTCCGATCTTCTTCCCCTGTCCCCAGCTGGGTGGGGCAGGGAAGTGGAGAGGACTCAGTCCGTCTCACCCCAATCCTGAGGCGGTGTCGCAATTGGAGGGGAAGGAAAATGCCGGGTGATCACTGAGGTTTCCCACTGGTGGGGGCAGCAGGAGACGTCTGTGGATACTAATTCAGCCGTGAGGGGAGGCATGGGCAGTCAGCCCCTCTAACGCAGGCCTGCTCTCTGCATGTGTGCGGTACAGCACCACAGGGCACCATCCTGCTGTGGCTGTCAGCAGCTACTGTAGTACTAACAGCAGTGGCTGGCTGGACACTTGGCTCCAAGCCCTGATGAGAGGCTCCTGGGTGGGATTTCCTGGGAACACAGGGGTTGCCAGCTGGATCAGACCAGGGCTCTATCCAGTCCAGGATCCTGTCTCCCAAGAGAGACCAGTCCCAGCTGGTTCAGAGGAAGGTCCTGCTGTTACAGCATCCTGCCCACAGGAGCGTGGCCATGAGGCAAGAGGGTTCAGATCCCTTCCAAACCTCTGGCTGCCTCCCTTCGAGGACCTCCTGCGCTCTTCTCCAGTAGTCTCCACAAAAGCTGCAGAGCAGCCCTCGGTGTTGCAGTGCCGTGGACATGCACGGCGGTCGCAGGGGCTTCTGGGGTGGAGGGAAGAGGGTGTCTCCCTTCTTTTCAGCAGCATAAGGTGTGGAGGAGGGAAAGGCCTCCATGTTCTCTCTGTGAAGAAGAGGAAATTCTGCTGCGTCTTGGCCCTGTGCAGATCTGTCTGTCTGTCTGGCAGACACGCAGCAGTTACCCTGTTGCTCTTTTGCCCCCTCACCATCTCCGTGACCCTGTTCCTCTTTCCCTCCTGGGCTAATGGCCTTTGTCCTGCCAGTCCCTTGGAGCTACAGGGCACCCATAAGGAGCTCTAACCCATACCTATGCACTCTTCCATGCTTTTGTGCACCCATGCACCCCACCCCCTTAAAATCTCCCCCCCCCCAATCCCAGTGCAGCACTCTCAACCAGCCTGTGTGTGTCTGGGGAGCCGGGAAGCTACACAACAGACGCAGCAGCCTCCCTCTCCATCCCTCCCCCCACTCTTTGGCTAACTGCTCCAATTCTGTTCTCCTTATTTGGCCACACTGCTCCCAAAGAAGGGGGGGGTAGGAGGAGGGCGGCGGGGGGGGGTGGGAGCAGCGCGAGAGACTGGGTGACATCACGGGGCTTGGGGAGAGAGAGAAAAAAGTTAGTTTAAAAAAAAAAAGTCCCTGCGCACTTGAACCAGCGGCTTGCTGCAGTTCCTTTAAAAGGAGATGTCTGCACTGGAGACCTCGCTCAGTCTCAGCCTGTCCGGGAAGCCTCTCGCTGAAGGAGACACCTCTTTTTCTCAGCTCCCCACCAGCAGCAGCTGCCGCCAAACATGTTATTGCAACACACGGAGCCTGCGCTGGGAGCTGGGCAGGAAAGGGGGGAGTGAGAGGGGTGGTGAAGTTGCAGGCACTGGTTTGAGGCCTGTCTGGCAGAACCTGTCTGGGGAGCAGAGCTTCCCTGAGGGGCCCCCGTGGGTGCTTTGTGCCCTACATGCAACACTTAGTGACCTTTTGGGGGAGGAGGAGGGGGAGGGTCAGGCCTACCCAACTACGCATCCTGGAGCAGAATCCCAAAGCGAGACGGAGACTGGGGCTGCCCAAGGGACCCTGGCCCCCTTTCAGATCCAAGGCATTGGGCAGCCACATCTGGGCCTTCACAGATCCCTGCTGGGGATTTCAAATCCTCCTCCTGTCTACCCACTTCAGGTCCAGCTCTCCCCATTCAGGCCACTGGGGAGGTTAGCCCTTGGGAGACCAGGGTTTGGCCCCAGAGGGTTCTGCTGGAGAGGCTGGGCCCCCCAGCAGGGCTGTCATGCTGTTGTCTGGGGGCAGTGACAACATGCTGAGCCTCCTTGCGTTGCCTGTGCTGCATCCCTGCACTCAGGCATGACCAGGCAGCAGTTCTGGGGAAGGGGGAGAGCAAGGTAGGGGTAACTAGCAGGGGGCTGTAGTGGAGGGATACCCACTTCTCCAATGAGCAGTATGTAGCAGCCCAGTGTTTCTCAAATGGGGAGCCTCAACCCAAAAGGGGTCACAAGAGTGGCGGATGCCAGCCAGGTGTCCCATTCTGGAAGCAGTATCGTTGCCAGTAGGGATGTAAAGGGTTAACCGGTTACCTGCTAAGGATCACCCTTATCGGCCTAGCCCACGGCGCGGCAAGCACGGCCAAGCTGGAGCAGGCCCCAGCTAATGGCTGCTCCACAGTAAACCAGTTAAACCTAGTATTTAACTGGTTAACATTTTAAATGATCATTAACATCCCTTGTCGCCAGCAGCAGCGCAGAAGTAATCGTGGTAATGGGTCATCACAGCCTGAAATATTTTCAAGCAAAAAAAGTTTTCAGAGCCCCTGTACCAGCCCGTATTCCTTCTCCTTTTTCCTCTCTTTGCAATCACGGTGACAGGGAGCCTCTCCCTGGCATGTGTTTCTGTGCAATTACCCCAGGAGAGACTTGGCAGTGGGTTCTTGCCTAATGGGCCAGTAATTGCTAGGTAAAGCCCTGCTGCGTCTCTTGGGGATGCAGAGTGGGGGATGGAGGTCCCTGGAGGGCTGGACTGTGATGTGGAGCAGGGGACATGGTTGTGTCTTGGGGCTGGAGGGCTGTGTGATGATGGGGGGAAAGGAATGTGGTCATGTCTCCAGGCTGGAGGTTCCTGGGGGCTGCGTTGTCATGTACCTCAGACCCATCTCTCTTCTGGCTCCAGTACTTTCTGTAGGGGCGTTGCAGCCAGTTCTAGGGGCCTGCACTCTTAGTGCAGCACCCTGGTAATGCACGCTGCTTCCCCCTTCTCTATCCTGGTTTGGTGTGTAACTGGAAGGATGGAGGAGGGCTGTGCTTCCCCTCCCAGCCTGTATTTCCCCCTGCTCTTGTGTGGTTGGTGGGAGGCAGTATGCTTGAGTGCAGTGTTTGTCAGCCAGTGGTATGAGTGCCCTTAGGGGTACTCGAGAGAAGTCTGGGGGGTACGTCAACACAACTGAAATTTGGAGAGAACTGAATTTTTGTTGTAAGTTTTACAGCACTTTATTGTTTTTGTACTTTTTACACCCAAAAATTTCATTGCCCACCCGGCTACGATTAAGTTGTTTAAACAAATGTGTTGCAATGGTACAAAAAAAATTTGTGTGTCTGAAAACTGCAGGTACTGGGGGTACTTATAATTTTTTTTTGAAGGGAGTACTTGACAAAAAAAGGTTGAGAAGCACTGCTCTAGTTCTGCGTACAGCCGGGGCAGGATGTCAGGAGACATCCATTGCTGATCGCTGACCTATGCTTTGTCCCCTCAGGTTGTCGAGTTGCCATTTGGGGCTCAGGGTCGGAGCCCAGAGCAGCCATCACAATAGCGTCCAACAGCTGGAACGCCAGCGGCAGCCCCGGGGAGGGGCGGGAAGATGGACAGGAGGGAATGGACAAGAGTCTGGACAATGATGCCGAGGGGGTGTGGAGTCCAGACATCGAGCAAAGCTTCCAGGAGGCACTGGCGATCTACCCCCCCTGCGGCCGGCGGAAGATCATTCTCTCGGACGAAGGCAAGATGTACGGTGAGTGAGACCAGGTCGCATTTGGTGTTAGAAGGGATCCAGGCTTCACGCAACTGCTACTGCAGTGGTGCCTTTGTGCCGATTCGGATACCATCATTATGTTTCAGAGTGAACACCCAGTTGAGATGAATAAGAGCAGCTCACACCTCTCTTAGAATCAAATGCTGCCCTTGCATTCACACTCCAAAGTCCACTGAAATTGAGACTACATCCTCTGGTATTGCGTTTTTTCTCTGACTCCATTCAGGGGTAGAGCAGGGAATTTCCTTGGGTTTGCTGCCCATGCTATGTGGATGTCTCTGGAGATGGAAGTTCTGTCTTTGTTCATGGAACAGGTGTAGCTGGACAGAGGTGTGTGTGAGAGTCTAGGTGGGGATTAAGGTGCCCAAGGTGGCAGCAGTGGGAGACACAGGTTTGAGGTGCATGTGTGGCGGGGAGTGCAGGCCTTGATTAGCAGAGCAAGCTGTGGGGCAGGATTGAGCTCCTGTTACTGGAGCAGCTGGGGAGGCTGTTGGTCGGGACTGAGGTGCCTTGGCGGAACTGTTTGGGTAGGGTTTTCAGCACCTGAGGCTCTGACTTTGGGCCGCTTGCTTTCCTATGCAGAGAGACATTTTTCTCACAGTTAGTGGCTGATCTAAATCACACTGTGTCAGCCCCCACAGTCTGACCTCATCTTGGTGACTGGCGAGGGGAGTGGGAGGTGAGGAGGGGGGCAGAAAGGCAGAGCGAGAGAGAAAGTAAAGGTGAATTTCGGAAGGGGAATTGCTCCTCTGGGCTCAGCCCCCAGCCTGGACATCTCTGACACGGAGGCATTTGGATCTCCTCATATGAGCGGTGCCTTCCCTAACGCCCAGTCACTTTCAAAGGGCTAGCCCTTGTCGTCTGTGCTGGGGAATTGCTCTGATGTCTCAGCCACAGTATTTTGGGCCGTATCCCTGCCAGTCTGCTGGGAGCTGGGAGAGGGAGGCCGCAGCAGGGATGGGGAGGTGGCCATCTTGGAATGGCTCAGACCTGTCAAGCAGTGCTGAACTCTGTTCCCCATGCTGAAATTGCCTTGCACTCCCCCAGTCTCTGTCCCTCCCTCTGTGACATCTCTCCCTCCCTCCCTCTTTCTTTCGCTCCCTGCCTCTCTCTGCTTTGCCTGCCTGACTGGTTTGGTGAATTGCAGGCTGAGAGAGAGGCTCTGCACAGGGAGTCCACACGCCTGGGGCTGGGCGTGAAAGCCGGTGCATCTGGCCTCTCGTGCAGGTCACAAGCAAAACACTTCCGAGGCTCCCTCGGCACGGCCTTTGGACTTGTGTTTTCAAACCGTGGCTTGGTTAAGTCCCCCCTCTCGGTGGCTTCCCCAGCTCTGAATTTTTGAGGCCTTTGCCTGAGCGACACTAATTGTATGTTCCTGAGGCTCTCTTCTTCTCCCACGTCCCTGGTAGAAGTTTCTCCAATTCTATTTCCAGCCCAGTGGGCCGCATTCATCCAACAGAGTCATGGATTTGGCCTGGTGTCCCCCCGCTAACATTCTCCTGGTCAGTACAGGATCTGGCCAAGGGAAGTCTGCACCCAGTGATGGTTCTGGGGTCTGGGGCCCATCACCTCTTGGGTTCAACTTGAATGCCTTATTGGTGTGATAAGATGGGCAAGCGTGGCTCAAGTCAGTGTATTGTCTTCAGCTGGAAGCAGGAAGCCTCTTAATACAGGACCCCAGTGGGGTCACAAACCCATGGATGGTTCAGTGGGTCAGATGTGGCACCTACGCTCCAGTTTTAGCTTTGCTGACATGACAGGCTAGACAAGTGCTTGCGGAGAGTGAGACTGCACCAAGGACAGGCCCGCAGCTGTAGTTCCGCCCAGATCGGTGGCGGGGTGGGGGGTGTGTGTCTTTGTGTGGTGAGCTGGATGACTCAGCCCACATTAACACCTCACCTTTGTAATTGGCACCTTTGTGGATGTTGTCAGCAGCAAGACCATTGAAACTTTAACAGTCTTTAGGGCTGTTAGTCCAGGGCCATTCTCCAGCACTAAAAGGAAGTCAGACCCCGGCTCCAGCGTCCTCTGCTTCAGGTCCCAACAGCTAAACACAAGGTTGGGCTTGCCCGGTGCTCGGAAGAAAACCTCCAAAGAAACCAGGGAGCTGCTAGGAGTGGCACCGTGTTTCAGTATGGGCCACTCTGCCCGCTGCATTGAAAGAGGGGCCATGTGCGGGTGGAGTGGTGTCTTCCTAACGAATTGGAATTAGACCCCCTCAAACTGTTTTGGGTTTTCTCTGCCTCCCTTGCTTCTGCTGACTAGGCTTGTGTGTAAACACAACTTGTCTCCTCTGCTCCTGGCTGAGTCCTCCCGTGATGTCACAAAGTATTTTGTGACCTCAGACCTGTCTCCATGGGGATGGACTGTCATGTTAAACACTGCATTATGACCTCAGAGGGTGACTCATGGAGGTGGAGCCTGAAGGGAGGACCTGTCTAATAGTGATTAAAGTGTGAAACTAAGCTTCAGGAGGGGTGGGTTCTGCTCCCAGCACTGCCATCGACTCTGCCTCGGTTTCCCCATCCTTCTAATAGGGAAAATACCTCACACTTACTGTGTTTGTCTCTGTGGAGCACTCAGAAATCCTGAGAGGAGGCTAGGGAAGGGCTAAGGATTTAGGATAGTTATATATAGATCATAGTCTGAGAAACTGGACACACCTCTTATACCTGATCAGAATTGGCTGGTGTGTCTTTGCACCATTTCTTCAGGAATCAGCACAGAGCAGAAGGGAATTGCAGACTGCTGAGTAGCGCCTGACCCCTCTCTCTAGTTACAACGCACCTTACCAGTTGTGTACAGCGCACCCATGACATGCAGCCACCTCAGTTGCTAGCACACTGCATGCATTTGCCAGCTGATTCTGCTTTCAGGTTCTTCTCTAAGCATTGATCTTTCCATGGCCTGCTCCCTTCCCTTACGTTGGTCATGCTAGCTCTCCACACCTCTCCCCTTATGCTCCAGTCTTCCTGCAGCAAAGCAAGACTTCTCCCCACCCCTGCTCCCAAGATTTGGGCCACCTAGAAGGATGTGCTTCATTACACTGCCTTGCAGCCTCGCTCCTCAGTCATGCTGCCCAGCAAGGCCCTGCTAGCCCAGGGCCTAGAGGCTGGGGAGCGCGGGCATTCCAAAGTGGGTGCATTTTTTGGATTTCTCCAGGAATAGTTGGAGTGCCGCTGGGGAGCTTGGCCTCCACTCAGCAAACCCAAGTGTGCAAACTGGTTTTTCCAGCCACGAGGAGACATCTGGCAGCTGCTTAAAGAGACAGCAGCCCAATTCCGCTGTCATCTTCCACGCTGCCACACTGGGGTCAGAAACTCATTTTCACCACCTTCCCTCGCTGAGCCCCCTCCCCACTTTTTCTCTGCCCCTCTCCCCCCTCTGCCTTCCACTCTCTTTTGGAGGCAGCGTTTAAAACTGGAGGCAGAGCTGCAGGGAGCCTTCCTAGCCTCCCCTCTGGAGGAGAGAGCAAGAAGGGTCTGCCTCTAATCCAGGAGGGGGCTCTGAATAGCAGGGTGAGCGTGTGCACCCCAGTCCACCTGCAGGAGCGTGGCATGGGGAGGCTGTGGGCTTCCCTAGCTAAAACTGAGCTCTTCTGAAACTGCCATGATCCTTGCCTCTGGTCAGTCGTGATGTAGGGACTGGGGATATAATAGTGTGGTTGATTAACCAATAACCAAAAGCTTATAGGTTAATGCTATAGACTATGCATTTCCCCCCTCCCCCCAGCCAGTAAGTTTTTTAACAGGCTGGCCAGCAGCTCTGCTCAGTCCTCAGTCCAGAGACCTACCCCCACTGCAGCTCTGCATCTAAAGCGCATTAGGAGCCGGGTGGGCAGGCAACCTAGCTCAGTTCCGGCTCGCGCCAAGTCTGGGAGCTCAGACCCCCCCAGGACAGGGGCTGCTGCCACCCCATGCTGCTGCCTCTTTGTCAGAGGCAGCAACACAGGGAGACAGGCATCTGGCCTTCGAGGGGAGCTGGTTTTTAAATTGGCTCTCTTTGCAGACCAGCTCCCTCTGATACAAAGGCAGCAGTGCAGAGTGGCAAGGGGCTCCTCAGGAGTGGGGCCGGAGCGCACGGACTGCCGGCCCTGCCCCCGGGACTGTAGAATAGTCAACTAACCGATAAGAATTCATGAGGGTACTCGGCTATTCAATTACCCAATATTTAACATCGGTAGGGACCTAAGTAACAGCCAGAGGGTGGCTCTGTTACAGGAAGGGGTAGGCCAGGTTCTATGATGATTGTGATGGTCCCGTCTGGCCTTCAAGTCTTATGATCTGTGCGGCCTTGAATGAATCCCTTTCCCTCGCTGTGTTTGTGCCTTCTGGACCCTTCCGCATGGCACTATTTCCTGCCTGTAGGAGCGTCCTGTGCAGTCCCCATGCGCCAAGGATCTCCATGCTGTAATAGCGGCAGCAATGGCAAACGAGTCATTGGCCGAGCAGAATCCAGAGGGCTCCGGCTGAGCTCACAGCTGACGTGTTCTACAGGCCAGGCAGCCCCAGAGGGGGCTCTGAGCCAGGACTGGGTCAGCGATGACCAATCCCCAGCAGAGCCAGGAAACCCCACTTCCCCCACTGTTTGTCTGGGCAAAGCAGGGCAGTTCATCTCCTGTTACCACATTGCCCTTTGCTCCTGCCCAACCTGCTTGCCTCTCGGGCTGATACTCCAGTGTCCCATTAAGGGAAGACTCCCAGCAGCTGACGTGTCTCATGACGGCATTGCTGGCCACTGTTTGCTAGATAGATTACGGAAGCACCTCGAGGTCCCCTCCCAGCTGAGACTGGGATTGCATTGGGCTAGGCAGATGCACATGCATGAAGCAAACACTTGCAATCCCCCTGCTGTAGCCTCCTTTCCTTGTGGAGCCCTCTGTGGTCTGCCAGGATGAGACTCCTGCGGGCGTGGGGCCTAGACAGGGCGTGGGGGCGTTCTGTGGCTTCCCTTGGCAAGGGTGAGGGTGTCTCCAACCCGCGAGCATGGCTAGCTATCCGGGCAGGCCTTCAAGAGGGGATTCTCCAGGGGGATTTGGAGCATTGTGGCTCTGGCACTTTGCTGGAGGGGTAGGGGTGCTCCAATTGCAGAGGGACTAAGCTCCCAGCGTCTGGCCCAGAGAGGCCCAGGGAAGCGGTGGAAGGGGGCCAGTCATGACCTGTGGTAACCTCTAGCATTTGAATGGTGGCCAGGCTGTGAGCATGGGGAGACAGTGGAGGGCCGGGCCTGTCCAGCAAGGGGTGTCTCTGTCTCTTAGGGCTGTTGCCAGGAGCTCAGGGAGCCTGTGCCTTGCTCCCAGACAGCAGGTGTAACTTGAGTTGGACTCGGCCAGGGCTGGTATGCTGCGGCGCGCGGATTGGCTGCAAGGTTGTCCCACTAGGTTATTTTTAACAGAGCCGTCCAACTGGTTCACGTGGTGGTGTCAGGGGAGAGGAATTTGGGGAATGTGGTAATTTGGAGGAGGGACGTGCCCTCCTAGAGGGAATGGGCACAACCTCTGGTGAATCATGGGGCTGGGACAGCCCTGCAAGACCTGGCAGGACCAGAGAGCGTGACCCTTAGCTACCTAGTACCATAGAGACAGGGCGGGGGGGCACATATGCTGAGGGCTTCCTGCTGTTCCCAGAGCCAGACACGCACAGACTTCACACTCAGGTACCATAGCGACAGTGAGGCCTGCACAGAGCTGTCATGCTGATACCACACACTCTTGCGCACACACAGGTAGCCCAGAGTAGGGCTGGTGTGTGCTAGTACCAGAGAGAGACACATGCAGGTATATGGTACAAGGGGGGTGTGCGCGCGCACAGGCGTGGGCATGGGCATGGGCATGTCTACACATACACACACACATGGAGAGAGCTATGCAGAGGGAGGAGAGAGTTACCCACAGCACAGTTAGCCACAGGTGCTCTGGGTGGGGGGGAAAGAGACACTAGCTGGGTGAGCGAGACCCACAGAGTTGCAAAGCTCCATCTGAGAGGAAGAGACCAGCTCACAGCACGCGGGCAATGAGGACCCCCTGAGGTCTCTGTGAGCTTCCAGCACACCTGGAAGAGGCTCCCTGTGCAGAGAACCCTGCAGTGGCGGGGCTGGGGGTGCACTGTTTATACCCACGGAAAATACTCCAGTGGCCCACACCCCCGGGGCTGCCCCGTGCTTGTATTTACTTCAGCCATGCTCAAAACTGAGAGAATGGTGGGGATGGAGGAGCACTGTGTCCCAGAATGGGAGGGCAGGAAATACAGTCACCTCACACTGACCTGCTCTACCCCACAGCCTCTCCCTCCCCCCTCAGGAGAGTCCTGCAGTAAACTGGAGGGACTTCAGGATGCCTACTGACCTTGAAGTCCCTGTCCTCCATAGTAGTCCCCACCCCCTCCCTTCTCCTCCTTTTTCCACCCTTCTCTTCCTCTCCTCTCCGCCCCCATGCCCCGAGTCTCAGCACTGCCCGCTCCTCTCCCAATGAGTCTCAGCACTGCCCGCTCCTCTCTCAGCACTGCCTGCTCCTCTCCCAATGAGTCTCAGCACTGCCCGCTCCTCTCCCAATGAGTCTCAGCACTGCCTGCTCCTCTCCCAATGAGTCTCAGCACTGCCCGCTCCTCTCCCAATGAGTCTCAGCACTGCCCGCTCCTCTCTCAGCACTGCCTGCTCCTCTCCCAATGAGTCTCAGCACTGCCCGCTCCTCTCCCAATGAGTCTCAGCACTGCCCGCTTCTCTCTCAGCACTGCCCGCTCCTCTCCCAATGAGTCTCAGCACTGCCCGCTCCTCTCCCAATGAGTCTCAGCACTGCCCGCTTCTCTCTCAGCACTGCCCGCTCCTCTCCCAGTGAGTCTCAGCACTGCCCGCTCCTCTCTCAGCACTGCCCGCTCCTCTCCCAGTGAGTCTCAGCACTGCCCGCTCCTCTCCCAGTGAGTCTCAGCACTGCCCGCTCCTCTCTCAGCACTGCCCGCTCCTCTCCCAGTGAGTCTCAGCACTGCCCGCTCCTCTCTCAGCACTGCCCGCTCCTCTCTCAGCACTGCCCGCTCCTCTCCCAATGAGTCTCAGCACTGCCCGCTTCTCTCTCAGTACTGCCCGCTCCTCTCCCAGTGAGTCTCAGCACTGCCCGCTCCTCTCCCAGTGAGTCTCAGCACTGCCCGCTCCTCTCTCAGCACTGCCCGCTCCTCTCCCAATGAGTCTCAGCACTGCCCGCTCCTCTCTCAGCCCTGCCCGCTCCTCTCCCAATGAGTCTCAGCACTGCCCGCTCCTCTCCCAATGAGTCTCAGCACTGCCCGCTCCTCTCCCAATGAGTCTCAGCACTGCCCGCTTCTCTCTCAGCACTGCCCGCTCCTCTCCCAATGAGTCTCAGCACTGCCCGCTTCTCTCTCAGCACTGCCCGCTCCTCTCCCAATGAGTCTCAGCACCTGCCCGCTCCTCTCCCAATGAGTCTCAGCACTGCCCGCTCCTCTCTCAGCACTGCCCGCTCCTCTCCCAATGAGTCTCAGCACTGCCCGCTTCTCTCTCAGCACTGCCCGCTCCTCTCCCAGTGAGTCTCAGCACTGCCCGCTCCTCTCCCAATGAGTCTCAGCACTGCCCGCTCCTCTCCCAATGAGTCTCAGCACTGCCCGCTCCTCTCTCAGCACTGCCCGCTCCTCTCCCAATGAGTCTCAGCACTGCCCGCTCCTCTCTCAGCACTGCCCGCTTCTCTCCCAATGAGTCTCAACACAGCCCGCTCCTCTCCCAATGAGTCTCAACACTGCCCGCTCCTCTCTCAGCCCTGCCCGCTCCTCTCCCAATGAGTCTCAGCACTGCCCGCTCCTCTCCCAATGAGTCTCAGCACTGCCCGCTCCTCTCCCAGTGAGTCTCAGCACTGCCCGCTCCTCTCCCAATGAGTCTCAACACTGCCCGCTCCTCTCCCAATGTCTCCTCCTGGCCACCCTCTGTTCAGATCCAGGGATCTTCATGGTCTTCTCCACTGCTATCGCCCAACCCCTGCCACTCATTTCCTACTTCCCCTCACACCTCCTATCATGCTCTGGGGCCAGGGCTGCCTGGAGTGCAAGTCCTTAGCCTTCGCTGCTGCTGCCCCTAGGCCAGGGCCCACTGTGACTAGATCCCAGGTCCTAGCCCTTAGAGGCAGTCCCAAGGCTCTTGTGCTCTAACAGGGAGTCCGAGTGAGGGTCCCCAGTGCCAGGGCGAGCAGGTAGTAGACTGGGCACCTGCTGAGTCTTTCCAGCAGTGCCTCTCCAGTCACAGCTAGTGATGGGTGCCAATAACCTGGCAGCTTTCATGCCTTGTGAAGAGAATAGTGCAGAAGCCGAGAGCAGTAGGGTCTGGGGCTCTCAGGCTTTGAGAGGCCCCAGGGTGAGGGTCGAAGAGCAGACCTCAGACAGAAGGGAGCAGGGAATGGCTGCGGCAAGCCAGGTACTTAGCAGTTCCCTGTTTACTCTCCTTGGGCTGCATTTATTCCTAGTGTGCAGTTTGCAGTGGAGAGGCTGTGTGGGGAAGTGCATCTAACAGTGCCTCTCAGAAAGCGCCCAAGGCCCCTTTGGGATCTTGGCTCATCTCGGGGGCAGGGGGAGTGGGGAGAGGCCCAGTGCTGAGGGCTGGAATCTCCTCCTCTCCCTCACATCTTGGGGTAGCCCAGGAGGGCCTCAGCGCACCTGATTCTATGTGTCTAGAGACCGCGGAAGGCACAGCCCTTTGTTATGGGCATTCATGGGGGTGCACAGTCAGCTACAGCTGCCTTCTAAGGGGAAGGAGTCAAGCCATCCCCTGTGAGGGCTGCTGGTAACCCCGGGCACAGGGAATCACTCTAGCTGTTCCCTGTGGGGGGGAGCCCCATTATTCCCAGGCAAGAACTGCCCACACCCATGCCTGTGTGTGAGGGAAGAATGGCTGAGTGGATGGCGCACTGGGTGGGACTTGGGAGACTGGAATTCTAGTCCTGACCTGCTGGTTGTCTTTGGGCATGTCATTGCCCCCCTGCCCTGCCTTCCTCAGTTTCCCCATCTGTAAAGGGGAAGTGAGGGTGGGCTAACGCATCTCGCAGCCTATGTGAGGGTGCTGGGGTGGGGGGAGATTGCTTCGTCCCACCATGGGGCGGGGGGCACTGCTCAGGACACACACACAACGACCCCTTCCATCCCCCACAAGGGTACAGGGTGCTTGCTCCTCTTCCTGGAAGGAGCATTGTTACTCCCGCATCCAGATCCCTCCTTCTCGTGCCTTCCCCGGGAGGCATGGGACGCAGCTGACCCAGCGCAGCACCTGGCGCTGTCTGTTGCCGGCTTGCTGGCAGGATTGCAGGGGCGTGAGGAAGGGGACAAGGGGAGCTCGTGCTTCTTCCCTTACAGTGTGAGGCCTGTTCAGAGAGCCCCTCCCCCTGCCCCCAGAAGGCGCGGGGCGTTGGGCACTGCTACAACAGTTGTTTGGCTTTTTTACTTCTTTTTTTTTTTAAATCCTAAACTAGCTCCAAGGGCATTTTGACTAGCTCCAACCACCACCATCTGGTCCATTAAAATAAATCTGGCATGCATCCCCACCCCCACATTGGTTGGGGGGAATGGAGGGGGGAGGAGAGAGAAGAAAGCTCCCAGCTGCTCTGAGGTTTGAATTTAGATTGGCCACAGCTGGCCTGTAAAATGTGGAGCAAAAGCGCTTCTGCTTCGGATTAGGCTGAGGATGTTGGGAAATGCTGTTCAAAAGGCCAGGGCCCCTGGAAATGCAGGTTGGGCGATGGGGAAAGTTTGGGGGGTGCCACTCTTGCTTACGGGGCACAGCGCCATTCGAACCCCAATCTCATGCCGTGCTGCTGGCTTATTTCCGCAGGTTCACGGGGCTCCTGCTCTGGCCTATGGCGTGGCCTGTTTGCTTCCCAGGAGTGGGGGAAGGGTGTCTTGGAGCAGTGATGCCAGAGCCCCTCGTGGAGGGAGCAGAGAAAACTTTCCTGCCCTTCTGTTCCCGGCCCTGTCCTCTGAAAGTGGTGCAGGACGGAAGGAACCCCGTCCCCCTGGCACAAGGGGAGGAGTTTCTGGGTGTCCCTTGTCTGTCTCTGATTGACACAACCGCCAGTCAGCACGGTCCCCCAGCATGGTCATTTCATTGTGTCCGGGCCCCTCTCTGCCTGTAAACTCTGGCCCCCAGGCCCTGGCAGACCCTTCCAGCCTTCCCCACCAGCTGGCTCAATCTTGCCCTGCAGCTGCCAGGACAGCGCCACCTTCTGGCCAAGCCTTGTCACTTGACATGTGGCTCCAAGAGAAACCTTGGTTAGGCCAAGACAGGGGGGGGGGGAAGACCCCCCTTGGACTAGGGAAGCTACAGAGTTTGGGTGTCGAGGACTGGGCAAAGGATGTAGCAAGATGATCCTGCTTTTATCTTGTCCTTACTCTTTGGCTTGCTCTAGGTCGCAATGAATTGATCGCGAGATACATCAAGCTACGGACGGGGAAAACACGGACGAGAAAACAGGTAAAAAAACCTGCTTTACTTTATTTGAACCAGTTACCTGTGGGTAATAGACGCCGCCTCAGGGACAGCACTGGGAGTCTCACTCGCTTTGCTCGGCTGCTCGTCGCTCCCTGAGCGGACGAGGAGGGACTGTGAGGACGGGCAGGCAAAGCGGGGGTCCGGATGCCAGGGTTTCGGTCTGCCCCGCCTGCCGTTTCCCTTCGGTGTGCCCGCTTTTCCCCATCTGTGCAGTGAGAGTTATGCTGAGCTGTGTCACGGGCTGGGGGGGGGGAGTCCTCAGACATGACTAGTCAAGCTCTCTGGGAACTGCTACAGCCCCGTAAAGGGGGAAATGTGGGTCGAGACCCCCCTCCACTCCACTGCTTATCAGATGCTCGAGGTCCAGGAACTGGTCTGTTCCTGCACAGTTGTCTTATCTCCTTCTGTGGGCTTCAGCTCACTGGGCAGTTGGGGTTGGTGAACCTCCTGGTCACTGTGCCTGCTTAGTGTGACGCTCTCTCCCCCTCCCAGGGGGACTAGTCCAGCTAGAGATTAAATCGGCCGCAGCCTTGGCTAAGAGAATGGTCTCCTTTAGCAGTTGCAGAAGAGGCTTGTGCACTAAGATCCAGCAGGTTCTCAGCTCGTGAGGTCTCACTCAGGGACAGTACCACCGAGTTTGGGATCGGCGCTCCGGGGCGTGCCTGCATAGCCCAGCCTCGCCCAGCCCTGAGCCTCGTGAGATTCCCGCTGGGCAGAGCCACATCCCGAGAGCAGCCCATTGCATGCTGCCTTCACGTGGGGACCCCTGCAGAGCAGAGGCAGCCGTGGTGGCCAGACGGGCATGGGAGATGTTGAGTGAACCTTCGAGTCATGTGATTTGGGATTAGGCTTATGATTGGGGCTAGGGCTCGGGGGGTCATCTTGTTTTCTGCACACCTGACCACCCACCCTCTTCATCGCTTCTGGGTGAATCTGGGCCAGAACCCAAGCTCCTCCTGACTTGAATCTGGATTGTGCACACAGACCCTTGCTTCTCACTAGGCCAGGCCGGCCTGCACCTCTGCGTGGCTACTGGTGTGTTTGAGACAGGGCCAGAGTCACCTTCTGGGGGGCCCAGCCCCAAACATACTTGTGGGCCCTCCTGGAGGCAGTGGAGCATGGGGTGGGGAAGTTAACTGAGCTTGCCACCAGCTTCCTGCCAGTCCCACTCACAGCTCAGCTCTGGGGTCAGAGATAGACAGGGCCCGCACAAGTGGGGGGCAGCCCGACTGGGGTCCAGCCAGGGCCGGAAAGGAGCCAGTGGGCTGAGCCAGTGGGCCGGTGGGGCGTTGGGACGCAGCACAGGTGGAGTAGGCCGGGCCATTCCGGGACCCATTTGGAGCCTGTGACTGGCGCCGTTGTAAATCCGGTAGCGGTTTGAGATCCACAGCAAAATCCTGCATCTTTCACCCCGTCTTCTAGACACACTCTAGCACCCCTCTCTTCACTAGCTCGGGGGCACTGGTGGGCCTGGGTGCCTCAGGTGCCATGGTGATGGAGCAGTAGAGTACTGCCCTGTCAGCAGTGGGTCTGGGCAGAGAGCCCTCTCCGACCCCACCGGACGCTCGTGCTGTTGTTCGGCTTCTTGTTCCCACTAGCTGCCTGCATCCCCTCGCTCCTTTGTAGTGTGTTGGGCGAGTGTGCCAGGCCGGGGACTAGTGCCAGGGCCGCATTGAAAATCAGCTGGCAGCAAATCCCTCCTGCTGTGTCCCTTTCTGTGCGAGCTCAGCGGCGTTCCCTGCCACGCGGGGCCAAGAGAGCAGGCGTGGCTGTGGCGGGGACGGAGCCGACGGCCTACGCCTCAGAAAGCTCACACTTGCATTGGCAGTGAGTCTGGTTAAAAGCCCCATAGCGGTGGCCAGGCGGGCTCTGTGATGGATCACTGGGGCTGTAACTGGCTATGGCGAGGGCGAAGGGACCTTGGAGATCTTGTAACAAGGGTTCAGTGCTCAGCTCAGACACAGATGTCTTGTGCAAATCAGTTAATCCACCCTTGTGCCTCAGCTCCCCATGTGTAACCTGGGGATAAGAGCGCTGTGCTGCCCGCCAGGAAGGCTAAGATCTCTCAGTGATTGCTACTGCATTGATGGCAGCAGTGTAAGCACATAGATACACATATAGATGGATTGTGAGGCGCCTGGACCCGTGCTTGGGGAGGAGAGCTGTCGAAGTCCCTAGGCATGTGGACAGTCTGAAGGCCATCTTGGCTCCGTGCAGTAGAACTTTTCCTCTGCGTTGAAAGCTTTGCAAAGATCCCTTATAAACTTACCTGGTCTTGGGGATGGGTGTGGGGGGCGGGGTGCTGCCCAGATGGAGGAGAAGAGGGGCATGATGTTACGGGACAAGTGGATATCAGCAAGAGACAGGTTTGAACTTAGAGCAAAAGGAATCTGGTGAGCGCCGTCAGAAACGTTCCTCCGCGTGCCAGAGGCATCTCGACGCACAGCAGACACTCTCTGGGCTGGAGAACCAGCCCAGGGGCTGGGACTGGATGCAAGAGAGTGGGATTTAGGGGCAGCTGATGGTCAGAAGAGAGCATCTGGGAAATGATGCCACATTGCTGCCCAGACCTGCTCCGAGGCTGGATTCAGTGCCGCCTGCTCAGTATCATGACACAGATGAGGCCAAAATGTCCAGCTCTGTGAAACCCAAGAGAGACACCTAGAGGGTTTCTAAATAGAAAATAGACACCACGAGTGTTTCTACATAGAAAACTTTCATCATGACACCCTCCAAAGAAGAGCCTGGGAAGTTACATTGATAGCTCTGGTGGACTTAATCAAGACCCCAGATTTATGGCTCATGACAGCAATCTAACCCACTAACCCTCCTTTGTCCTAGGGCTGTAGATACGCTAAATGCCCACTTCGCCTTCAATAGTTTCTTGTAACATACGTTGCATCTATTGTATCTGTTCCACCTTGTATTTAGCTGGGATGCTCTTCCCCAGACCTGAAGAAGAGCTCCGTGTAGCTGCAAAGCTTGTCTCTCTCCCCAGCAGGAGTTGGTCCAATAAAAAATACAGCTTCATGCACCTTGTGTCTCTGATATCCAGGGACCGACACAGCTACCCCAGCACTGCACCCAAAAGGTTTTCCAAGGTTTACAGCCCCCATTGACTTTAGTGAGGGATGTAGAGTCGCTGAAAACCAGTTAGTTTTATTTAGGTCCCGCTCTTTAGCTGCTCAGACTTGGGGCTTGTCTGCTAAGGTGGCAACACTTCAGGTTAGACACTTAATCACAGGAGGGGTTCTCCTGATTGCAGTTAGTCCATAAGTCCCGGCTTGACAAAGCCCTGGCTGGGATGATTGAGTTGGGGTTGGTCCTGCTTTGGGCAGGGGCTTGGATGCAATGACTTCCTGAGATCTCTTCCAACCCTAGGGTTCAATATGGACAACTACACTGGGTCAGACCAGTGGCCGCCCATCTAGCCCAGTAGCCTGTCTTCCGACAGTGGCCAATGCCAGGTGCTTCCGACGGAATGAACAGAACAGGGAATTATAGTGATTCATCCCCTGTTCTCCTTTCTGAGCTCCTGGCAGACGGGCTAGGGATACCAGCCCTGCTCACCTTCTTGAGGTGACAGAATTCTTCTGTCTGCCTAGTGCTGTCTACACCAGGGGTCAGGTGGACATAACTATGTTGCTCAGGGGGGTGGATTTTTCCAGCCCTGAGTGACGTAGGTGGGTTGCTTTCTCTTTTCAATGTAGTCTTGGCCTTGAACACTTTTGCTTGTGTTTTCCCTCCTCTTTGTGTGGCACAGATATGGGGGCGCATGCTGGAGTCTGTTCTGGCTCCTGCGTCTTCTCTGGAATGATTAGCTGTACGGCAAATGCCGGGTCAAATTCCTCCTCGCAGCACCTCACGGGCTTGGCACGGTCATGTTGGCGGGTAGAATTTGCCTTTCAGAATCTCCCTCCCTCATGGTGATGAAGAGAAGGAAAGAGCCCGGGCTGAGCATGCAGGGCTGGCAGTCAGAGAAGCCATCTCTTTGTTGGTCAGATGTGCCCCTTTTGCATAAAACCCGCCAAGAGGTAATAGGCTTGGCGCCCACACCACCGTCGGTCACACCGTTAGAACTATGCTGCAGAGCACAAGAGGGTTCGCTCACAGGGCATGTGCCTGCTGTATGGACCAGATCCTTGGCTGGCATAAGCTGGCGCAATGTACAGCAGCTGAGGAGCTGGCCTGATGGTTTTGGCCACTGTGGCTCGCTTTCCATAGGAGGAGTTCTAGTTCTCAGGAACCTTGGCCAGGCCAGGAGCTGCTGCTGACCTGCGTGCTGGCCGGCGTGCCTCGAGCGCTCGGCGCGCTGTTCTCATGCAGCACGGTGTGGGATCATGTCTTCATTCTCTTTGTGTTTTCCTTTTTGAATGGCTTGGCGGGCTCTAGGTGTCCAGCCACATACAGGTTCTAGCTCGGAAGAAGGTGCGGGAGTACCAGGTTGGCATTAAGGTACGTTGGAGATCCTGCCCATGCGTCCGTGGTGTGTGAGCATGGGGCAGCCCCTCTCCTTCCTCTCCTCTGCTCTGGTTGACGGCTCTGCTGTTTTCCCTCTCCTTCTGCTTTCTCTCTGCAGGTCTCTAGCCACTTGCAGGTTCTAGCCAGACGGAAATCTCGCGAGATTCAGTCCAAGCTGAAGGTACGCGCTCCCCGGCTTCTCTCCCCCACCCCCGCTTGCCCCTGAGCCGTGGCTGTGCTGACAACTAACGCACTCAGCTCTGTGGTGTGCTGCTTTCTCTTTCCTTTTTATGTCTTTCCCCCACTCCCTTCGTTCCTGGAACCAGACACTCCCCAGGGAAGGGCTACCTGGCAGGGACTGCAATGGGAGGCCGTCGCTGGAGAGGTCTGGCTAGGACGCTCCTGATGTCAGATAGTGGCCTCCCAGGAGAAGCTCCTGTAGGGTGGTGAGCGCTGTGCCTGTGGCCGGGCCTGCTGGCACAGAACAAGGAAGGCCGGGTTGGTAGGTAGGTTGCAAGGGCTGGCCAGAGCTCGTGCACCCCAAAGGCAGTAAAACAGCAAGCAGGGCTCAGGTTTCCCCTGTGGCGCTCTTCCTCCTCCCCACAAGCTCTTGCAGTGGGCAAGGGCTGCGAGCGTCCATGTAGCTGGGAGAAGCAGGGCCTCCCCCGGGCTGCAGAGATGCACCGTCCATTAGCCACTGCAGGAAGAGGACCGTGAGGGAGCAGCCTGGTGGGCACCTCCCCATCTGAAGCCAAAATGTCCAAGGGGCTGGAATGAGAAGCAGGGCCCTTTTGCCATCCCCTCCTCCGTGCCTGAAGCTGGGGGCCCAGACCAAGGGGCTTTGCAGGGTGACGCTCCCCTGGAGATGTTGACGCTCATGGCCGTGTGGTGTGACGCTGTCCCAACTGGTTCTCATGGACTCAGGCTGTGTGGGCCACCTGCAGTAACCCTAGAACCCACCCCACCTCCTTATGTTCAGGGTGTCCCTTATCCTGCCTTCCTAATAGGGCCGCTGGTGGTGACTCTCCCTGGGTGGCCACTGCTCGAACCCACAACCTTGGGGTCCCCAGCAGGTGGAGAGGTGCTCAGGCTATGGGGCCCGCACACTGTGATGCTCCCCCAGCCCATGAGGAGGTGCGTGGGCATTGGGGCCTGTGCTTCTAGTCTGTAGGGGGGACAGCTGAGGGAGGTTGGAGCCATAAGGGCTCTTGCGGCAGGATGTACTCCCTAGAGCAGGGCTGGACAGCCTGGGTCTGGGGGCTTCCCCTGGAGACCCTTGGTTCTGGTTGCTGAGAGGTCAGGCTAGGGATCCAGGAGCCAAGGGAGCAGAGCAAGGATAAAACTGGAATGTCATCTCTTCTCTGGTTGGCTTTTCTTTCTCTCGTTCCCTCTTTCCAGCTGGAGTTTGACTAACCTTTCCGTAACCATTTCCACTGTGTGTGCTTTGTAGAGTTTGCCGGGGGCCAGGGACATGGGTGGGCGGGGACGTGTCACCGGGCAGGGTGCGGGAGGGGTTTTGCAACTGAAACCGAAAGGAGAGTTCTCATCACGACGCTCCACCTTTTGGTGTTGTGGTACATTTTTGTATTGTGGAAGCCCCATTGTGCCCGCCAGTGCACACGTGTGCACTCTTAACGAAGAGCCCCTGCCTTGACGAGCTTAAGCAGAAGACGAGAGACAACAGGTGGATGCAGCAAACCGAAGGGAAGAACACACCATAATAGTGCAATAACTATGATTAGTGTGCACGGTGTGGGGCCGGGACAAAGGAATCTCTCTGCTGGTCCCTCTGCATTTGTTTGTTCCAGTGCCCTCTGTCTTCCTGCCTCATGTAATAAGTCTTTGCAGAAAATCCCCATAGAATTTAATATGGAATCCTGTCCCTACTGTAGAGTCTATAGGATTGTTCAAAAAGTCCTAGAGAGAGGAACTGGCTCACTGTTAAATCCCACAGCATTTGGGACTGATTTCTGTAGCTCCCTATTAATGCAGTCCCTATTAAATTCCATAATCATAGAATCCCAGGGCTGGAAGAGACCTCAGCCCCCTGCCCAAAGCAGGACCAACCCCAACAAAACCCATAACTCCTCTGCCCCCACGGACTTTCAGGGACTGTGGTGGGGAAGGAGGCTGTACTTAACCAGCCCTGCTCACTCCTTAGAAGAGAAATGTGGGGGCACTTACTTCAGGGTGATTTTGGGTGCTGTGTGTGTTACAGCCAAATTTTCTTTTTGTGACCCTCTTAATACAGCCGTGTCCAACTGCTGTTCCATTCTCAGTGCACCTCAAAGGAGTATCCGTGTGCATAGCGCTTGTGCCTCCCACGCCCAGGACTATCTAGTATTGATTTTTAAAACAGGTCCACCTCCTTAGTCTCTGGGTGCTCTTAAAATTGGTTCCAAGCAAATCAGCTGGTCAACGGTCCAGTGAACCTCTGAGGAGGAAAAGCAGTAGCTGATGCATACGGTGATCAGGGCATGCATACGTAATAAGCAAACACTAAGATGACGACAGATGTGCTGGGAAAAATTGCAGAACCCTCTGTTCCTGCTCAGTGAGCCAAACAGTTCTTGCAAAAAGGAAACCTGCTCCTTCTACCAGTTGCCTTTCATAGAAACGCACAAACCTCTAGGGTCAGATTTTCTAGAGCTCCACACCCAGTGTGCCCCCCCAGGCACTGAGCCCTTCTGAAAAGGTGCCCCCTCCTTAGAGGCCCAAATGGGAGCTGTGCGTTGAGACCCTTGCAGTTTGTATAGCCAGATGCAAGCTGCTGATGCGGATGTGTGCATCCCCTCTGTTCACACGCCTCGGGGGCTGGGACTGGGCGTTCCGGGGACGCTGCTGCACCCCCATTCAAAATGGTTCCAGGGCCACTGTTCGTATCCACCCACAGCCTCCGCATTCCTTGCCTTTCTGCCCTGCGCGCAGATAGAACCGTGCGTGCATCCACTGCCGGTCCGTACGTCACACGCATACATGTGTCCGCCCCAAAAGGTTGCTTTGTGCCCATTCAGCCCTGGGCTCACAATCTTTCGCTTCACTTAGCAGTAGGGACGTTAAGGAGCAGTTAATGAGCTAATCGAGTAGTCAATGGAATTCTCATTGACCTCTCAATTAGTCGATAAACTCACTATCCCCCCTCTCCCTCCCCGCGGCTCTGCAGTTTAAATGTGGTAGGAGCCGGGCGCATAGGCAGCCTGTCTCCTGCTACATTTAAACTGGAGCGCTGCAGTGGGGTTAGCTCCCAGGGGTGGCGTGAGAAGTCCTGGCTCTGGGACCGCTGCGGCTCTGCATTTTAAATGTAGTAAGAGCCCGGGGTTAGCTCCGGGGGCTGGCGCAAGTTGGGACTAAGCAGTCCCAGCTCATACTGGCTCTGGGACTGCTGGGGCTGCATTTAAAATGCAGAGCCACAGTGGGGTTAACCCCCTGGGCGTGGCTGGCTCTGCCTCCCCTGCCCCACTCTCACACCACAAAGATAGTGCTGGGGGGGGAACTGACTTTCAGGCCGGCTCTCCCCAGCACTAGCTCCTGCCTTCCCCCCTCGCTGTCTCTGATACAGAGGCAGCAAGGGGTGGGGGAGCAAGTAGTCGAGTAGTGACGTTCCTTGATTCTTTGAATGGTCAGTATGTTAGTGGTTCCTATAAAGTGAAGACGCCTCTCTGCTCTGGGATTGTTGCAGACCATACTAACCATTGCTCTTCCTTTCTTTTACATACAGGCCATGAACTTGGTAAGTAGTGCTTGAATTTGCAGTTACATTCTTTAAACTTCTGTCCCTGTAGTACTCCCCAGCCCTCTCCCTTGGTATCAGTGGTTTGGGGGCTGTCTTCCCTCTGAGTCTGGGTGCAGCTGTTGCTCCAGTGCAGTGCTGCTAGAGGGCCTCTCACACGTGAGACATAAAACTCAGGCCCTGGCCACTTGAGCTCAGCATTCCCTTGGGATGTTAATGGGGCAAATTCCACTGGGGAGGGCTGGGGGGGGAGGGGGGAGATTCTGTTCTCCTTCCTAGTTCTCCCTGCTGTTTCATTGGCTGCATCATTCTCCTAGGCAGTTGTGTAACCAGGCATGACAATGATAAACAGCTGCTGTGCCCCACCCCAGAGGTGGCTGCATCTCTGGGGTTTGACGGGATCCCTTTGTGTTGTAAAGTGCACTGGGTTCCTTTGGGCTGAAGGGGGTAATCTGTGTCTGTCAGTCTGTCTACATCCTGTCCGGTCTGGGTCGGTAACCACACTTTCTGTTCCTCCTCTCCTCTCTCACAGGACCAAGTCTCGAAGGACAAGGCCCTGCAGAGTATGGCCTCCATGTCATCTGCACAGATCGTATCCGCCAGCGTCCTGCAGAACAAACTCACCCCCCCTCCTCCTCTTCCTCAGGCTGTCTTCTCTGCTGCCCCCAGGGTAAGCGGCTCTGTGCTCCCCGGGGGGGGGATGGGCCCCTCCGTGTTCCCAGCCCCGCAGAGTCTGCCATGTGAAATGGGCTAGGAATACCTCCTGAAAGAGCTGGCTACCTCCGGCTCAGCTGCCACCCTGGGAACAGCAGGGGAGGGACAATTGCAAGGGAGCTCACAGCTGCTCTAGTCCCAGTCTCTCCTCCCAGGTGGCATTGCTGAGGAAGGGGGCAGGAGAAGTGGCCTTAGGGGAGCTCCCAGCTCCTGCACTTCCCCGCTGGCCTAGCAGATTTCCTGCAGAAGATGTCATGTCCGGCTTGGCTCTCAATTGTGCTGACAGCCCCCTGAGGGGTTTAGTGACCTGCCCAGAGGGACAGTAAAAGGTGTGGGAATATGCTGCTGTTCAGTCCCTGACTGTGGTTTTGTGTGTGCTTTTGTTTCCCCAGTTTTGGAGCGGGTCTATCCCAGGACAACCTGGACCCTCTCAGGAGTAAGTAAGCAGACACCTCCAGGCTGGATCAGACCTATTACGGCTTTTTGCCCCGAGTTCCTGTGCCAGCCCGAGAGACTCAGCAGTGTGGCGTGATGGCTAGCGCAGGGACCTGGGCCAGGCTCCGGCGTCCTAAGCCCAGCTCTGCCAGTGTAGTCAGATCTCTGGGGTGCACGTTTTTAAGCCTGTCCGTGAGAGGTGTGTGGAGAACAACCCCATGCACGTGGCAGGTTCCTGTAGCTAGGAGCGGGTCAGAAAGCCGTGTGCAGAGCTCCCCTCTAGCACTGGTTTGGGGGGGGGGGCAGCGTTGGCCTGGCCACTGCCCATGCCGTGCGAGCAGAGGGATGGAAGTAGGACGGCTGTGGCAATGAGCCGCCAATCTCTCACTGCTGGTGACCTGCTCCTGGTGATCTCTAGGGACCCAGCTGCGCTGGTGCTGATGGGGTGCCACAGCATCCCCCGACTGCCCCGGGCGCTGAGAACATCGGCCTCCAAAAGCTGCATTGATACCACCCCCCGGGAGAGGGAGGGTTGGACGGTGGAGAGTGCTGGGAGGGTCTGCAGAAGCCCTTTCCCTATTGGGGAGTGGAGAGTGGGGAAGGCAGATGAGACTCGGCAGCTGGTGTCTGTGTGCGCGGACACACGCAATATGGATTTGGATTGAGATCTTCTTGTCTTCATTGTCCAGGAAGCGTCTGCCAGCTCCCGAGGGAAAGGAGGTGGGACAGGGGGCGGGAGGACACCTTTTAAATGAGTCTCGTTAACCTGCCTAACGATGCATTTTGTTTTTCAGCATTAAACCATTTGCACAACCAGCCTACCCCATCCAGCCACCAATGCCTCCATCACTAGCCAGTAAGTGGGTTGCTTTCCCCGGTGGTCAGCTTTCTGACAGGGTGCTGCGTTTTGGAGGCACAAATATGTTTGCTTGCCTGAATTGCCCCCTTCCCCTAGGCCACTGGTCACCAACCAGTCGATCGGGATCTCCCGGTAGATCTTGGAGCCTCTGACAGGGGATCCTGACTAGTATGGCTGGGAAGGTACCAAGTGCTGGCACTTCAGTTGCCTCTTCACCCACTGTCATGCTGCTCCTGCCCTCTGCCTTGGAGCTGCCCCCAGGAGCCTCCTGCTCGCTGTGCAGGGTGTGGGAGGGAGAAGTGTGTGTGTGTGGGGGGGGGCTGATATCAGTGTCCCTCCTTCCCCCCTCTCCTCTACCCCTGTCTCCACATGGAGAGAAGGGGAAGGAGGGAGCTTGGCAACACAAATCTCTGTCACTCTCACACACTGTGGGTATGTCTACACTACAAAGTTAATCCAAAATGACAGCCGTTATTTCGAATTAACTTTAATAGCGTCTACACAGGCAAACCACTATTTTGAAATGAATTTGAAATAGTGGAGCCCTTATTTCGAATTTGGTAAACCTCATTCTTTGAGGAGTAATGCCAAATTCGAAATAGCTATTTCAAATTAAGTGCTGTGTAGACACTTAATTCGAAATAGGGGGCCTCAAGCCCTTCCCAGGGAGCCCTGGTGGCCACTCTGGGCACAACCAGGAAAACTTACTCTCCTCTCCCCCAGCCCTGGAGCCATTAAAGGGGTAGACCCTGGCCACAGTGCCTGTGCCAGCTCCAAGCCTGCCAGCCCAGAGCCAGCAGTGGCCACTGGGGCCCCTGACCCAGTGGCCCCAAAACATGAGCCAGCAAGCCACTGGCAGCCTGCCCTCCACCACTCCCCAAGAGCAGTCTGCCAGCTCCCAGGAGCCTGACAGGGGCTGGAGAAGGCGGGCACCTTCCAGGTCCAGGGTGGAGATCATGGACCTTATTCAGGTTTGGGGGGGATGCCCCCAACGTCCATGATCTCCGCTGTAGATGAAGGAGTGTAGCCGTCTATGGCAGGATAGCTGCCAGCCTGGCCAGTAAAGGCCACATGTGAACCCAGGAGCAGGTTAGCATGAAAGTCAAGTTGGTCTGGCGAGACCCTCAGCCCTGAGCTTCTTCCCCTTGCTTCCCCCTTCCAGCTCCCTCCTCCCAGGTTTCCCCCTCCCCTCTTCCACCCTCTCTCTTCCCCTCTCCCACCTCCTTTTCCCAGTCTCCCCAGAGGTTCATCCCTCCCCCCCCAGTTTTGTTCAATAAACCCAGTTTCTAGTTTTGAACATACGTGTCTTTTATTTGACATCAGGAAGGGGGGCTAGGGAGGGGTAAGTGGAAGGACGTGAGGGAGGAATGGGGCACGAGCCCGCGGTGGGGAGGCTCCGAGGGCTTCTCGGGGTGGATGCTCTCCCACAGGGCCTCCTGGATCCTGACAGCCCTCCGATGGCAGCCTGCAGCAAGTACAGCCGGGCTGATGGCAATGACCCCACGAGACACACCCGCGTGCCCAGGGGCAGCTCTGGCTCCATGTGGCCGAGTGCTGTGGTGTCCTGAGTGTGGGCACTTAGGGCACTCCAAGACAGGACTGCTTTGCTGTCCCTCATTGAGGTAGACAAGCAAGCGGGGAACCCTGAGAACTGTCTGTCCGGGGGGGAGGGTAGGGTCCCTTTAAGCACGGAGCTCAGTTAGCCTCAGGCAGCAGCCCCACACACTAAGTCCTAACCTGATGCCCTGCCGGCACTGGTTCCGGCCAGCCTTAACTTCGGTTCAGGGTCCACTCAGTGTGGACGTGCTATTTCGAAATAGTTTTTGTGTATAGATGCATTATTTCGAATTAGCTTAATTCGAATTAACTATTTCGAATTGTTAATTCGAAATAGCACTGTAGTGTAGACATACCCTGTGTGTGTGTCTGTCATTCTCACAAACGCACACTGTCCTTCTCTTTCAGCTCCCGACCCAGCACACACGTGGGTGGTTGTTACTTCTGTTACTGCTTGCAAAGTGGGTTATTTGTGGTTTTTGACTGTGGTGGGCATTTCATAACTTTCATTTCTCTTTTACACTTCAATGTAACCCTTTGAGCAGTGAGTTCTAACATGCCTGACCTGTCGTGTCTGGAGTAATTATCTCTGTGGCAATTGCTGCTCCTGGAAGTGTCTGGCATGTCCCTGCAGCCCCTGAGAGAGGCAGAGCAGGGGGTCTCCACATGCTGTCCTTGCCTGCAGACACCACTCCTGCAGCTCCCGTTGATCAATAGCAGGGAACCATGGCCCTTAGAAGCTGTGGGCTCAGTGCCTGTTGATGAGGGGCAGCACATGGCACCATGGAGCCACTGTTGTACATGCCGGCTGCTTTCAGGAGTGGTGCAGGACCAGGGCAGGAGTGAGCCTGCCTTAACCCCACTGCTCCACCACCCGGAAGCCGTCTGAGTTAAGCGGTGCCCAGCCAGAGCCTGCTTCCTGAACCCCTGTCCAAGCCCTCAGCCTCCTCCTACACCCAACCTCCTGCCCCAGACATGAGTCACCCTGCACCCAAACTCCTTCCCAGAGCTTCCACCCTGGACCCCAATCCCCCACCCTGGGCTAAGCCCGAAGTTCTTCCCACACTCCAAACCCCTCGGTCCAAGACCAGAGCCTGCACGCCAACCCCCTACCCCAGCCTGGTGCAAGTGAGTGAGGATGGGAGGAAGGGGGACGGAGTGAGAAGGGGGGAGCAGGGGTGGGGCCTCAGAGAAGGGGCGGGGAAGGAAGCCGGGCAAGGGTATTTGGGTTTGAGGTAGATCTCACATTGCACTTACATTGAAAAAGAGAGCTTGTGGTTAGAAAGGCTGGAGACCACTGCCCTAGACAGGCTCCATCTCCCCGGCTTCCCCACTGCTCATGTGCATGTTGGCATATGTCTCTCTGGGCTGTTGCCGTGGCCACCCCAGCTCTTACCTCCGAGGGCCTTTTTCCTCCTCTTTTCCTCGCCGCCTGCGCCAGGATTCATACGTGAGGGCGGAATTGTCTCTTCTGCCTCCGAGGTGCCACCCCAGCTGCCAGTCCTGGAGACTTGGTCTCCCCTTGCCCCAGATCCTAGGGTGTCAACCTCATCACACTCTGATTCGCCAGGGCACAAAACTCTGAGAACCTGCTACTGCTCCCGAGGTGAAGGAGGCTGCTCATTAGACCAAGCAGGGTCTAGCCTGGGCTCTCGGCCAGAAATCCTAGTTTCAATCCCTGTGGGCGATGCAGCCGGCCGCATTATTTCCTGTGGAGCAAGAGGCACGGGTGGGAATCCCCCGTCATCACACGTGTAATATGATTAGCCACAACAGATCCCAGGAGGGCTGTGAGCCAAGACAAGCAGTCCCCATGGGGCAGTGGTTGTCAGCCTTTCCAGCCGCGGGGCCTCTTTCAGGAGGTTGATTTGTTTTGTGGACCCCGCGTTTCGCTTCGTTTTAAAACTATTTGTCTACAAAATCAAATGTAAAAACACAAAAGTGTCCCAGCAGACGGGTACTGAAAAGCGGCCGACTTTCTCCTTTTTGCTGGATAATCAGAACATAAATCACTTGGGATATAAAGACACTGGACCCTCCTTAATCCGGCAGCCTGGGAAACAGGGTTTGCCAGCTGAAAGATTTTGCTGGGCTAGGGAAGGAGTGAGGGGATGGGGGTGGGGAGCTCACCTGGTGCTCCATGTCATCTCCTGCTCCCAGGCTCTGCCCCTCTGGAAAAGTGCATCGCTGCACTGCTGTTCCCCCAGCTGGGGGAGGAGACGCAGCAGCGCTCAGAGACACTTCTGCCTCCCCCTGCCGGGGCCATACCACCAGTGTTCCTGAATTAGCGATATCTGGAGTACGGAGGCTGTAATGTATAGCGCTCACATTTCCCTGTGTGGTACGCAGCACAGTATAAACAAGTTGCAGTCGGTACGCAGTGTTAGTTTGTACTGATTTCACTAGGGCTTTTCCTGTAGCCTGTTGTAAAATGAGACAGGTGAGCTGCTGTGCCCCTGGGAGAACCTCTGTGTGCCCCCAGGAGCGTGTGCACCTCGGCTGGGAACCACGGCTCCTGGGAAGTGGGGAGGGAGTGATATTTACAGTGCTCTGTGGGGTTCGGTGCTGGGCACGTGTAATTTAAATACGTGCCGGTCTCTGTCCCTAAAGCTGGCCATCTTAGCAGGGATAGCAGCATGGGGGATGTCCCTGGCAGGACAGGCCTGTTGTAACTCCAGTGCTCACAGAAAGAGCAGAACGGTTAATCATGCCACTCGGGGTGGAGCTGATGTGGGTCTCCCATGTCTGCACTGGGGGGTGCAGGCCGAGATGGGACGGGGCTGTATGCTTTGGGAAGCTTCCCAGCAAGGCTAACGTGGTGTGGCTCTAGGTGTGTATCTGCCACCTCTTAGTGGGCACTGGAATAGCCCCCGAGGAGCAGCCCTATTGCAGGATGCCGTAGAGCCAGACTGCAGATCTCCCCCCACCCCTGCACTTACAGTGCACCAGTTGTGCACGTGCAGTGCTGTGGATGGAAACAGCTGTCCACGTGCGAGCTGTCACAGCAGCCTCTGCGCTGAGAATCAGACCAGTGCACAGGAGGGAGGGCAGCTGGACTTGCTCAGGCCTGCCAGGTCTCTTTCCATGCCTGCCTTGTAGGCACAGATTTCCCTGAGCTGCCTCCAGATGCTCTAGGGATGGTGGGTTGTCTTGCTGGATGCTCTCTCCATCTCCCTTCCAGGTTACGAGCCCCTGGCTCCTCTCCCACCAGCTGCCTCGGCCGTGCCCGTCTGGCAGGACCGCACCATCGCCTCCGCTAAGCTGCGGCTCCTTGAGTACTCCGCGTTCATGGAGGTGCCGCGGGATGCTGAAACGGTAACTCTGTGGGCGCTGGGAGTTCCAACCCTCCTGCCCTTCCCTCCAGACTGAGGGGCTGGGGGCATTTCCCTCTTCCTGTGCCTGTTAGCACCAAGCACTGCAGCTCAGGGACATGGCTGGGGTCCCTCAGTGGCCACTGCTGTCCCCTTGTGCAGCGGAGGAGAGTGGGGAATGATTCTAGGCCTAGCCAGGGTCCCTGGGATCTCCTTGCCCAGGTGGTGATGGGGCTGTGGGTTTTGACATCTGACACAGCATCCCTGTGGGGGGGCGTAGCCTGTGATGTGCATGTGTCTGGGCTGCCTGATGGCTGCTTGTGTGTCGCTGACCCTTCCTGCTTCCTCTACAGTATAGCAAACACCTCTTCGTGCACATTGGGCAGACGAACCCCTCCTACAGCGACCCCCTGTTGGAGGCTGTGGACATCCGCCAGATCTATGACAAGTTCCCCGAGAAGAAGGGGGGCCTGAAGGAGCTCTATGAGAGAGGGCCCCAGAACTCCTTCTTCCTTGTCAAGTTCTGGGTAAGAACCATGCAGGCCCCCCTCCATCCCAATGCCCAGCTGGGCTGCTAGATCCCCTCCCACATGCTCCCGCCCACTGTGACGGGCAGGAGCTGGCAGCCCTGTTTGTACAGTGATCGGAATCCAGCCAGAAGTTGATCCCAGGCAGAAACCAGAGTGGCACCTGGCAGCCATGGACAGACACGCAGGGCATGGGTGGAAGATCTTCCAGCGCCACTAGAGATGTGGGGGGAGGGGCACACATCCCTCAAATCAGTGCGGTGCCTGGGGGAAGGGAGAGCTGTTTCCTCCTCTGTCACTGCTGAACCCAACGATGTCCCATCTTTAGTGCTGCCCTTTCATGCCCAGCCATGTGCTTCTGGTCCATGCTGCAGCCGTGATCCTGAGGAATAGCAGGCACAGCCTGTACCATTGGCACAGGAGGGAGGGAGCAGATCCAGTCCCATATGCTGCCAACAGTGGGTTGGTCCATTCTCTGCCCTTGGAATTGCACCCCCTGCCAGCTTGGGAACCGGGAGAAGAGATGCCCTCTCCACCCCAGGCCCAAGAGAGGGGCGAAGAAACCTCTGGAGCTGCAGGAAGGGCAGAGCTGACGGGGCTGGGAGGGGAGGGACACGTAATGCATTGCTGGGCTGGGAAGGGGCACGCTGCGGGGAATTAACGATGTCGGAGAGAAGCTGGGGGACCAGACTCTCCTCCCTCTATCCATTTGGGAGAGCTGGCTGCACTAATTGTCATCCCTTCCCACACACACCGGTGTGGCACGAGCAAGTTCAAAAACCAAGACAAACCAAAACCCACAAAACTCCTACCTCTGACCTGTTGGGGTTACCCGTACTGGGTCCTTCTGAGACGGGCACAGCCCCTCAGGTAACAGCACTGTCTGCAAGAGCAGAGGTACTTAGCTCTGGTGTCCTGGCCACGTTCAAACTGGGGCAGTGTGTTCTGTCTCCCTCCCTCCCACTGGGTTGCACAGGTTTGTACAGTGTTCCCTGCTTCCTGTCCTCACCTAGGGTGCACGCTTGTTGCACGCTGTACAACAGCTGCTGCCCCTTGCCCCAGAGTGGTTGATTTCAAGAGGGGCTGAAGTGCTCTCTGCATTCGGTGGGTAAGCCCCGTGGGGGTCTATGTAAGATGGCATTTCTGTAAACCCGGGATTCTTACCTCCAGGTCTCTGGCCCCAAAAACTCCATGTTCAGGACCTTCCCGCCCCCAGATAAAGCTTAGCTCGATTCCTGGTAACACCTTCCCTCTCCCTCTACTGTAGGCGGATCTGAACAGCACGATCCAGGACGGTCCTGGGACCTTCTATGGCGTAAGCAGCCAGTACAGCAGCACAGAGAACATGACTGTCACTGTCTCCACCAAGGTGTGCTCCTTTGGGAAACAAGTCGTCGAGAAGGTAGAGGTGAGTCCCACACCTGGGAGGGAGTGCTGTCTAGTGGCTAGAGCACAGGGCGGAGAGCCAGGCCTCCTGGGGGTCTGGACTCAAGGAGACAATGAGTTTGGCAAGAGCAGGGGACAGAGGGTCCTGCAACTGGGTCTTAGTGTGATTTGGTCAAGTCCCTGCTCTGTGTACCTCAGTTTCTCCATCTGTAAAATGGGAGGGTATTTATCTCTCTAGGGATTCAGTGCTGAATTAACAGAGATCTGTGCCTTATTATTTATGATAGGCACTGTGGTGCTGTGTCATAGGTGGAATGTGCCAGATGCTAACAGCATCCAGCCCCAAAGAGCAAACAGCCTAAAGGCACAAGTGGTTGGAGAGAGCTGGAGAACAGCATGCTCCTTAAACTGCTCTAGTGCATCTCACAGCAGAGCTAGTAAATGTCAGCGGTGATAGTACCCCAACCCCCTCAAGTTTGTTTAGGCTCTTGCTATGGATCTCCGTGTCTTTGCGACCTCTGTCCTGCATGCTCGTATTCCCGTCCGCTCCCTCGTGCGCTCCGACAGCAGCCATGAGCTAACCGGGCTGTAACACTGGGCACCTGGCTCTGCTCTCCTGCAGACAGAGTACGCACGGCTGGAGAACGGCCGGTTTGTGTATCGAATCCATCGGTCCCCCATGTGCGAGTACATGATCAACTTCATCCACAAGCTCAAGCACCTCCCAGAGAAGTACATGATGAACAGCGTCCTGGAGAATTTCACCATCCTGCAGGTACCCGACCTTTCTTCCTTCCTCCTTCCATTCTCCATTTCTAGGCTTACCATGGAGGTGACTGTGAGTGATGACACCCCATTACACGACCATTCTTTGTTGCATGTGGGTGTAAACCCCCTCCCCTATGGTTAAGGATGAAGGTGTGCCACTCTTGCAGACCGGGGTCTAAACTTTCAGAAGTGACTAGTGATTCTGGGCGCACCACTTGCAATGGGTTAAAGAACCCTCATTGTCAGACAGAGCTGAGCACCCACGCTCTGGAAATCAAGCATGGCTTAAGGTGATTCAAGTCGGGAACCTAAAATCATTTTGAAAACATAAGATCTGATTTTTTTTGAGGCCATCTGCTGATCAGACCAGCTAGGACCTGGAATTTTTACAGATTACATCTTGTGTCAAGGTGGCCTTTTGGGGAAAGTTGCGGGGGGGGGGGAAGATCACACAGGGATTTTTTGAGAGGGTTTGGGGGAGGGTAAATCTCTTTGTTTACACACATTTTATCCATAAAAATTGTGAGTGTGTGTGTAAAGTACAGTAGAAACGGTGTAGATTTCAATAACATTTCTCAAAATGAAATTTCTTTTGGATGTGTTTGTTTTGAAATTTTATATTTTATCATTTATACATTGTTTCATGGCCTGTAGTAGTGTAAAATCGCACACACGTCAAGCCATATCATAATTTAACATCACATCATTATAGACTCCTACGTGTCATTACCAGAGCTAATGTAAAACATAAATATAAAAACACTTAAAAACAATAGAAATTTCTAAAGAAAAATTTCACTTTGAAATAAAATGTCAAAAATTTCCCCAAAACTACTTTTTTTTTTATGGAATTTGTGTTTCATAGGAAGTTTCGAAAATGCACTTGAATCTCTTTAACCCTGGGAAACAGGGTTTGCCAGATGAGTGAGAGAAATGGGGCAGGGAGGAAGAGAGGGAAATGGGGCAAGGCGCTTACTTAGTGCTCCGCATCCCCCTCCATTCCCAGGAACCATCCCCTGCCACTGTGGGAGTGGTCGGGAAAAGCCGCATACACAACGCTGCGCTGCCATTTCCCCAGATGGCAGAGAGCCGCTTATGCCTCCACCCGTTAGGGTCCACACCACGGGTTCTCAAATTAGGGACACCCAGAGTACGGAGGTTATCGTGGATTTGGTTTTGTTCCAGTGTCAAAAAGTTCCCATAAAATAAAAGTTTGGAATTTGCACCAGCTCTAGATTTCACCTGCTTTGTAGTGGGATAAGCAGCATCACGAGGGACAAGCCAGTGGAGAATCAGGGCATGTGTGTATGTATGTAGCCATACATGTGGATATCGAGCTTGGAGGATACAGATCTATCAAATAAATGATCCACATGATAAAACTGCGCCTTACATGGCAACATAGAACCCATCTCTGCATTCCCTTGACTCTGCTTTCTTTCGTACCCACCCAGGTTGTTACCAACAGGGATACCCAGGAAACCTTGCTCTGTATAGCCTTTGTTTTTGAGGTGTCCACCAGCGAGCATGGCGCCCAGCACCACGTGTACAAGTTGATCAAAGACTAGAGGCCCGTGGGATGGGCAGGGCACGGGGGGAAAGGTCTTTCCAGAGAAGCTGACCGTGCGGGACTGCCTCAGTGGAAGTCTTTTGAAAACGAGAAAAAAAAAAAGCCAAAAAGACAGACTCACAATCAAAGATGTGTTCTACGTAGGAACAATTTAAAAAAAAAAGAAGAAGAAAAAGAAACCAGCGAGCGAAAGGAGGGGGTCACCTGTCGCTGAAAGGGGAAAGGCGTGGCCATCGATGTCGCTGTGGTCCACCGCCCACGTGCCTTTCCCAGCATGCTGCCACATAGACCGACAACCCCTTCTTAATACCCAGACGCGCCCCCTTCTTCCCCGCTCAGACAGCAACAATCATGCGCCCGGCCCAGCTCTGCCTGGCTCGTTTGTGACGAGTGGAATTGAGTGGGTGGTGCCAAAATGGCCTTTTGGAGTGGGATAAGGAAGTGGACGCTGCCTGGTTTATCCAGCAGGATGTGCTCTGGTCTGGAAACGGGTGAGGGAAAAGGAGGCTTTTTCTGCCCAGCTCTCTGCAATGCGCAGTGTGCAAAGCCAACATCGCCTCCAGAGACGCAGGTTGGCTCTTTGCGTAACATCCCTGTCCTCGGTTGCAAGAGGGAATAGGGACTGGTGTGATCATGGCAGTGACACTGAATACTGGATTTGTCCCAGGAGTGCAATGATCCTTGTACTAAGGTTATGGAGGCACCACAGCCATGTGCCTGGCATTATGAATAGCGCAGGAGGATGCTGGTCCCCTGGCAGTGTCCCAGGTGTTGGGAAGGTAACGGGAGTGTGGCTGCATCACTTTAGAGTGTGTATTGAACCAGTTGGGAGAAGGGGGTCCTACCTGTGTGTGGCTGTTTGTCGGAACCGGTGGTGGGAGGATGAGAAGGTAACAGAGGGGCTGGAAGGGATTCAGCTGGAGAAGAGTATCTAGGAAGCTCTGGAGACAGCTGTACCCAGACAAGAGTCCAAGAGGGCTATGTGCCAGCAAGGCTGCTTGGGGAAGTCCCAGGGCTAGGAAGGGGTAGGAGAACCTGGGAAGTTCTCAAACATCTCAAGCGACTGGAAGCTTTAAGCAACTCTTGCTGATGCTTTGGCATCTCACTTCATGGGAGAGAAGCAGGGAAAGCTTAGACCAAACCCCGAAGGTTAGTTTAGCAGGGTATTAATGTTCCCTGAAGAGCCCCATTGCAGATGGGAACGATCTGGAAAGCAGGCAATGGGTGGGGGGTCTACCTGTGCACCACAGTGGAACCTTATAACCGACCCCTGGTGTACCCCCTTAATCAGATCCACCAATGGTGTAAACCACACACCTCTATGGACTCACATGGCTGTGACAAGAGGGAAGGTGGGGATGTGATTTGGATAGAGCTTAAAGGAATACCATTGAAGGTCCAAAATTTAGGATTTGCATTTTAAAGAGGCCCTGGGGAGAGTTGTCAAAACTTGAATGGAAACATTTTTCCATAATTTTTTAACATTCAGTTTTAGAATATGTGTTTTTTTAAAAAGAGTGTGTGCCTTTAATCGGAGTTGAGCTCTCCTGCTCCTGCAGTGTTTGCAGCCCAGCCTTACGAAAGTGATTAGAACCCAAGTGAAACTGACTTGTGTATTGTACCTTCAGAGGCAGGAAAACAAAAAAGATGTGAAATGGGTTTGGAAAACATCTGCTTTTTCTGACCTTCGGGGCTGCTGGTTAGCAGTGCTGGGAATGACTTTAGGGGGATATTTTTAACAAAAATTCGGGACCCAGTGCTACGTGTCTGTACAGCACCTAGCACAGTGGGGCCCTACTCTCAGCCAAGGTCTCCGGGTGCTACTGTAAAACAAACAGGAATAAAAGGTGATCTACGTCCTTACCTCCCACTGAAGTCGGTAGGAGTTTGGGCTCTCTGCACCATCCGGGCTTAGGCCTGGCCGTTTTTACTCAGTACTGTTCCTCTAAGTATTCTTTTATGGCTTAATAGTCAGTAATAGGGAAATGGCAACAGCATTGCTTTTTCCCACCCTAATTTACATATGTAAATTTCCCACCTCTTCCTCTTAGGTTTTTTCTGTCTGACTTTTTTCAGTTTAAACTTTTCCCTTGTCCCATCTGCTTCCCAGCACACCTCTGCCACTGAACTGCCTCTTCTGTGTCCTGTCCAGTCCTGGATGAGGGATGTGGCTTTTCCATTGCGGGGTCCTATCCTGGCACTGGAAATGGAGCAGCTCAGGATTTCCTTGGAAAACTTTGTTACTAACAGGGGGAAGCTACCTGGGGTTCATTTGTGGGGGGGAGGGAGCATTACTGCAAGAGGGAGTTAGGCGTCACTAAGGCAAGTGAGGCTGGAGCAAGAGAGAAATTACTGCCATGAAGAGGGTGAATGGAAGGGCTTGCTAGTACACGTCCTCATGGCTGCAGTCCAGAGGTCCTAGATGCCCAGCTAGATTAGCTTGTAGGTCTGATCCCATCTAGGCTGCTGCAGCGGGAGGCCTCAGTGCTGGAAAATGTCTGTCTCCTTGGAGACTCCAGATCTCTGGAAAGGGGCCCAAAGAGCGCGAGAGAGGGTGGGGTCTTTGAGATGGTGTCTGAGGGAAGAGACTGGCCACGTTGGGCAGACGGCGACTGTGCAGATCTCAAGAGTTTGGTGTGTGTAAGTGGCATAGATGCAGTGGAAGGAGAGCAGAGGGGGCATGGTTCTTAGGGTCCTCTCTCTTCCTCCCCCGTCAGTCTGCAGGCTTCTCTTCCTTTTTCTGTCTTCTGGAGGGGGTCTGTGCTGCATGAAGGGAGCCAAGGGTGGGGACCTCACAGACCTGTGAGTCCTACTGCATTGCACTACTTCCTGAACAGTTGGGTTAGTGGCTTGTCTGTTGCTGCCTTCCTCCTACCCTCCCTCCTGGGAGGAGAGTGAGAGCAGTGATGGGCTGAGGAGGCAGAAAGAAGGGGAAGGGGCTATCACGGAGACTAACATTTAATTGCTTCATAACTGGACCTGGCCTTGCTTTCAAGGGGCTGAATCTTCAGTTTTGACTCATTTCTTCTTCCTTTTTATTCCCCTCTGCTCGACTAGGGATTGATTAGTACGTTGTTCTCCTGGCTGGAGGCCCTAACACCGCCTCAGTGCCAAGTGCACGGTTATTGTGTAGGTAGGTAGGTAGCCAAGCTATGGGCCTTTGAATCCAATATGGCAGCCCTAGGCACCGCTGTCTGAGAGTCCAGTATGGCAGCCATGGGAAAAGCCAATATGGCGGCCCTGGGCGCTGCTGTGTGGGGATCCAATATAGCGGCCATGGGAAAAGCCAATATGGCAGCTGTGGGTGTTGCTGTGTGGGGATCCAATATGGCGGCCATGGGCGCTGCTGTGTGGGGAACCAATATGGCGGCCTGGGTTTTTGTGATGGGGAAGCTGTCAAGAGCATTGAGGGAATTGTGAAGAGGATGCAGGTTCCCATGCCTTGAAGGAAATTACAGTATGTGTTGGTCTAGGTTTTTCTAGTACAACATAATTAACTATTCTAATAACATTGCGACTGGTGCTTCCCAGGGGCGTCCCCCTTCCCGGGGGAGTCTTGATGGACATTCCCATGCCCGCGTGAGCCTGAGGAGCCAGTGGGAGCATTGAGAGGACAGTGGGTCGCAGAGCCAGAGCCGTAATACGGCAAAGCCCAGTGCGTTACTCCGGGTACATACCTTGCTGCAGACAGTACACGGCAGCGCTGGGGGGCAAACAGGACTGACAGTACGTGGAATTCAGAGCAAAGGTGCATGGAGACTCGCCAGGACTGCAGCTCCTCCACCCTCGAGTTATTCTGAGCCGTGGTTCCCCCGGGTGGGTAGAGCAAATATCCCAGGCTCCCTGCCCCCCTTGGTGTGGGTGATAGTGCTGGGAGAGTAGCTGTTCCCCGGGGTGGCACAAGCTTTCTCTGGCTGGTTCTCCGAGGCAGAGCGCACTGACGTCTGAATGCTTCGGCCCTCTCTGGCAGGGGGGTAGGAAACAGCTGGAGTCGCTCTTATGGGAAGAGGAGGTGTGGAGCTGCCATCTGTGAGGTTCGGGAGGGGGAGAATCTCTCCCTTTCCGTGCCTGTGTTCCAGCAATGGGGAGACCTGGCTGGGTGGTTAAGAGGTAGCATGTTCATTTGTTTCACTCACAGACCTAAAACTCTGGGACTGCGGTTCAGCCCTCCACTTTTCCAAGCATCCCCCCCATGCAGACACACTGCAATACCCCCTCCCCCTCCCTTTCCTAAGCCTGCCTTCTAGAGAGGGGCACGCTGTATACACTCCTGGGGCAGGATCTGGTCCCCTCACTCAGGTGAGGATGGGGGGCGATTACTCCGCTAGCTGACTTGGGCTTTATAAACACCCAATATAACCCCCCTTCCCCATTGTCATTTTAGCCCCACTTGGCTGGAGCCCTGTTTGAAAGAATCTCTTCTTAAACTGGACTGTTTTGTGTTTCTTAGCCTTCACCTGCAACCTTCCCACCTGCCTCCCTTGTAATCTCAGAGCCTCATGCAGTAGATCCGCTGCCTCGTTCCCTGGCTGCAGAGTTCACACTCACCCTCTGACCTCTGGTTTGCGGACACAAATACACGCGCGCTGCCCGTTAGCCTGGCTGTCGCTCACCCCTAAAGGACAGCAGCAGATGTCAAGTGCTTGGCTCTCCCCTAATGGGACTTAAGCAGGTACCCAGACACTCTTCATTAATAACCAGTCCCTTTCCTCTCCTCCTCCCTCATGGTATTTATGAATTTCACATGAAGTACGGTTTTATTTTTTTAAAGACTTTGTAAAGCTTACCAGGGTTATGGTCACCATTTGTAGATCTGCGTCAGTCCACAATGTAAAACCCCCTTTTTTTTTTATGTATTATATTTTTTGTGTATTTTTTTTAATCCAGCTGTGATGGGTTGTATCATATATTTGTTGTGTTTACTGTATCTGTCCAACTTCAATGAGATGAGACAGTGGAGCTCCTAGAAGAAAGCTATGGGTCTGCTGAAAACCATTAAAATTATTTGTTCATGGGTTGGCTCAACACAGTTCCTGAGCTGGTATTTTTATTGTCTATTGTTTTGTTATCACTGCAGTGCCTAAAGGCCCAAACAGAGTTCATTCCCTGTTGTGTTAGGTTCTGTACATGCAGAAAGAAAGAGCCTTATAAAGTTTTTACAGTCCAAACAGACAAGACAAAGGGACTATCATCTTCCTCATTTTAAAAGAGTGGGGAGCTGAGAAATGAAGTTTCTTTCTCAAGGTCACCCAGGGTGCGTCGACACAGCAGGGCCTAACTGGAAATAAGCTACACAAATTGAGCTACGTCAGTTGCGTAGCTTATTTTGAAATACCTTATTTTGAAATAGGGAGCATCTATGCAGCACTTATTTCGAAATAGAGCCCTCTTCCTCCCACTTCCCTTACTCCTCGTACAATGAGGGTTATAGGAATGGGAGTAAGAAGTCCTCCAGCTTGACAATATTTTGACATTATTTCAAAATAACTGCCTGCTGTGTATTAAGTTATTTTGGAATAGCGCTAGTTACTTCAAAATAATGTTGCAGTGTAGATGTATCCCCAGAGAGTCTGAGTCAGGATTGACCACTGATCTAGATCCAGTGCCTTCCAACTACATCCTCACCCTTCCTCTGGCTATGTGCTATAACCTCTTGGATTGATGGGGTTTAGTAAGGGGTACATTTCTGTTGTTTATGCGCTGCAATCCACCCATCATCTTCAACAGGCAAGGCACTTACATATCATAGAATTCTAGGGCTGGAAGAGACCTCAGGAGATCGAGTCCAGCCCTCTGCCCAAAGTAGGACCAACCCCAACTAAACCCAACCAGGGCCTGGTCAAGCCAAGACTTAAAAACCTCTAGTGATGGAAATTTCACCCCCTCCCTAGGGAACCCATCCCAGTGCTTCCCCACCCTCCTAGGGAAACAGTTTTTCCTAATATCCAACCTGGACCGCTCCCACTGCAACTTGAGACCATTGCTCCTTGTTCTGCCATCCGTCACTACTGAGAACAGCCCCTTTCCATCCTCTTTGGAACCTCCCTTCAGGAGGTTGAAGGCTGCTATCAAATCCCCCCTCACTAATCTCTTCTGCAGACTAAATAAGCCCAAATCCCTAAGCCTCTCCTCATAGGTCATGAGCACCAGCCCCCTAATCATTTTGGTCGCCCTCCGCTGGACCCTCCCCAATGGGTCCACATCCTTCCTGTAGTGGGGGGGGGGGGGTCCAGAATTGGACGCAATACTCCAGATGTGGCCTCACCATTGCCAAATAAAGGGGAGTAATCACATCTCTGGATCTGCTGGCAATGCTCCTCCTAATGCCACCTAATATGCCATTAGCCTTCTTGGCTACAAGGGCACACTGTTGACTCACAACCAGCTTCTCATCCACGGTAATCCTCAGGTCCTTTTCTGCTGAACTGCTACTTAGCCATTCGGTCCCCAGCCTGTAAGAATGCTTGGGATTCTTCCGTCCCAAGTGCAGGACTCTCCACTTGTCCTTGTTGAACCTCATCAGATTTTTTAGCCCAATCCTCTAATCTGTCTAGGTGTCACTGGATCCTATCCCTGCCCTCCAGCGTATCTACCTCTCCCCCTAGTTTAGTGTCATCTGCAAACTTGCTGAGGGTGCAATCCATCCCCTCATCCAGGTCATTAATGTAGATGTTGAATAAAACCATCCCTAGAACCTATCCTTGGGGCACTCCGCTTGAAATCAACCAACCAGACACCAAGCCATTGATCACTACCCGTTGAGCCCAACAGCTTTCTAGCCACCTTATAGTCTATTTATCCAATCCATATTTCCACAGCTTGCTGGCAAGAATACTGTGGGAGACCGTATGAAAAGCTTTGCTAAAGTCAAGGTATATCACATCCACTGGCTTCCCCATATCCACAGAGCCAGTTACCTCATCAGAGAAGCTAATCAGATTGGTCAGGCACGACTTGCCCTTCGTGAATCCATGTTGACTATTCCTGATCACTTTCCCCTCTTCCAAGTGCTTCAAAATGGATTCCTTGAGGATCCCCACTATGATTTTTCCAGGGACTGAGGTAAGGCTGACTGGTCTGTAGTTCCCTGGATCGTCTTTCTTCTCTTTTTTAAAAGATGGGCACTATATTTGCCTTTTTCCAGTCATCGGGGATCTCTCCCGATCGCAAGTTTTCAAGATAATGGCCAAAGGCTCTGCCAACTTCCTTAGTACCCTCAGATGCATTAAATCCAGACCCATGGATTTGTGTATGTCTAGCTTTTCTAAATAGTTCTTAACCTGTTCTTTTTCCACCGCGGGCTGCCCACCTCCTTCCTATACTGTGTTACCTAGTGCAGTAGTCTGGGAGCTGACTTTTGTCTGTGAAGACAGGGGCAAAAAAAAGCATTGAGTACTTCAGCTTTTCCCACATCATCTGTCGCTAGCTTCAGGGGGCAGCCAAGTTAGTCTGTTACAGGAAAAAAACAACAAATGGTCTGGTAGCACTTTATAGACTAACAAAACATGTAGATGGTATCATGAACTTTAGTGGGCACAGCCCACTTCTTCAGATGACTGGAGACCATTTGTTGTTTTCATCTATCACTAGGTTACCTCCCTCATCCAGTAAGGGCCCCACACCGTCTCTGATCACCCTCTTATTGCTAATGTGCCTGTAGAAACCTTTCTTGTTACCCTTCACATTCCTTGCTAGCTGCAATTCCAAATGTGCTTTCACCTTCCTGATTACTCCCCTGCATTCTCGAGCAATATATTTATACTCCTCCCTAGTCATCTGTCCAAGTTTCCACTTCCTATATATATATATATATATATTTCCTGCCACAGTTTCCCCAACTGTAAGCTGGGGAGAAAAAGCAGACACCTACTTTTAGATGACTGTCAAGATCTTGTCATGCATTTGCTTCGAG
Organism: Pelochelys cantorii; assembly: GCA_032595735.1. Classification (NCBI taxonomy): domain Eukaryota; kingdom Metazoa; phylum Chordata; order Testudines; family Trionychidae; genus Pelochelys; species Pelochelys cantorii. Next base: position 12,846,968 of record CM064353.1, on the reverse strand, counting down.
ACCCCAAACCAAGAGAGCAGTGTACTCGCATTCTTAGTGTCTGTGAGAGTCGTCTTCTTTTTGGCACGAAATGTCAGAAGTCTGAGAGTCTGTCCGCTTGTTTGTCCTCCCACCACACTGAGGGTGCGTCTACACAGTACCCTTCCCTCAAAATAGCTTATTTTGAAATTTTTCGAAATAAAGCACTATTCCAACAAGAACCTTGATCCCCATGGAATGAAAATGGGAATAGTGCACCCATTTTTTCAAAATCTATTTCAAAATAACGCATGTGTTTAAAGACGCGGAATTGCTATTTTGGGATACTTCCGGTATCACGAAATAGCCCCACTGTCTAGATGTAGCCAAGAACATCTGCCGTGAGTGTCTCCTGGAGACTGCCTTCCACTTCACTGTCCCGGGAATCCTGGCAGAAGAGGGCTCTACAGAAAAGATACAATCGCCCTGGACTGTGAGATCTTTTCTACTTTGGTTTCCTGGGCACAGAGCAGGTGAAATTGACTATTTATCTAAATACAATGCACGCAATCACCATGCAGCCATCCCGGCTGGTGAACAGATGGGGACTGGGCCCTCCAGGAAGAGCGTAATGCCACTGATCTCAGGGCAGTTTGGAAAAGGCAAACAGCCAGCCATATTCATGGCTGCCAGCCCCTGGAGTCACAGTGTCCATGCAGCCACATATATCCCCTCAGCCATCAACTCGCCAGGAACAGCCCACAGAACCCAGGAGAACTCCAGGAATGACTGCTTCATTCTCCAGCTGGTAGAGAGGCCTGGGCAAAACTGGGAGATGATATTGGGGAGCATATGGAAGGAAAATGGTGGAGGAGGGTAAAACTTGGAATGGAGGTCGGGGGGGGGAGACTTACTGGTGGAATCAAAGAAAGAGGTGGGAGCAGAGTCTAGTGTGAGGAGTAGGGAGTTAATATGGGGAGTAGCTGGCAGGGCAGAGAGAGGGGTGCTATTATAGGAGGAGCTGAGGCTGTGAACAAGAAGGAAATGGTGGAGTGGGGAGTGAGCAGACCCATGAAACTGGAAGCAGGGAACTATGGTGGACCCAGGCCTGTGAACCTGCTTTTATTTATTGGTATTAATGTAGGGCCCCCTGTGCTAGGTGCTGTACACACAGCTGATGCTCTACGGCTGCTGCTTGGGGAAGGTGGTGCAGGATCAGAGACGTGGATGTTATTCTCTCCCCCCTCCCCCGGTGTGCTCTTTCCTTGATGCAATGGCAGGGAAGGACCAGCTACTCTGTGTGTGCATGTTTCCCTATGGAGATGCACAGAACTCCAGAGCTATGGTTAGTATAATACAAAATGGGCTGTGGATGGGATGGGCAGACACCCACCTGAAAAGTCCCTGGCACTTAGCTAAGGACAGTACCTTCCTAGCTCCTTGCAAGCTATTTTGTGGCCTTCCACTAGATTTCCACCAGCCTCTTGGGAGCCAGAGTTGATGCGGCCTCCCCTTGGCGGAGTTCACGCATCCAAACGCTGGCTTAAAACAGCAAAAGGAACAGAAGTATCTCCTCCCCCAATATGCAGTCGACCTATGGAACTTATTGCCAGTGGATGTTGCGAAGGCCAAAAGTATTGGTTAAAAAAAGCCTTAGATCAGTCCCTGGAGGATAGGTCCGTCAATGATTATTTAGCCAGAGTGGCTAGGGATGCAACCTCATGCTCTGGAGAATCTCTCAGCTTCTAACTGTGGGCCACTGGGACTGGATGACTGGGGATGGCTCACTAGGTAATTGCTCTGTTCCTACTAGACCAGACTAGTAGGACCATTGGTCTGACCCGGTACAGCCATTCTTATGCCCTTACAGTTGGGGCCATGTTGTGTGAGTAAATGTACAAGTGCAAGTTAAACAGATCTAACCAGCTTTAAATCAATAAATGTGTCAGCAACCATTGAACTAAATCACTGTGTAAGGTTCAGTGTAAACAAACCTAGACTGACTCCTTCCTCTCTTCCTGTCTCCAGCTTGTTTTCTTTCTCTCCCCTCCACCTCCTGCCCATCTTTTCCTTTCATTTCCACCTGCTCTTCTGATCTAACCTATTGGCTCAAGGACTTTCAGGGGGCCTGCATGCCTCTCTCCAGAGGTGTGTTCAGAAGGGGGCACAAAGGACAATGAAGGTGAGGGCATGCCCTTAGCAACGTAGGCTCCCTGGCAGGCTAGGCCCTGTTTTAAAGTGGAAGGGTTGTGCATTCTTCCCTGCAACCAGCATTCCCTGTGAGCTGAGCACTTGGGCGGCCATCCAGCTGATTAGCAGAGCACCCGGACAAAGTCAGCTCCCAGACTAATGCACTAGGCAACACAGTATGGGAAGGAGGTGGACAGCCCTTGGTGGGGAAAGAACAAGCTAGGAACTATTTAGAAAAGCTCAACATACACAAATCCATGGGCCTGGACTTAATACATCCGAGGGTACTGAGGGAGTTGGCAAATGTAATTGAGGAGCCTTTGGCCATTATCTTTGAAAACTCGTGGAGATCGGGAGAGATCCCAGATGCTTGGAAAAAGGCAAATGTAGTGCCCATCTTTAAAAAAGGGAAGGAGGACAATCCAGGGAACTACAGACCAGTCAGCCTTACTTTACTCCTCGGAAAAATCATGGCAGGGATCCTCAAGGAATCCATTTTGAAGCACTTGGAAGAGGGGAAAGTGATCAGGAATAGTCAACATGGATTCACGAAGGGCAAGTCTTGACTGACCAATCTGATTAGCTTCTATGATGAGGTAACTGGCTCTGTAGATATGGGAAAGTCAGTGGATGTGATATACCTTGACTTTAGCAAAGCTTTTGATACAATCTCCCATAATATTCTTGCCAGTAAGTTAAGGGAATATGGATTGGATAAATGGACAGTGAGCTGGATAGAAAGCTGGCTAGACTGTCGGGCCCAATGGGTAGCGATCAACGGCTCAATGTCAGGCTGGCGGTCGGTTTCTAGCGGAGTGCCCCAAGGATCTGTTCTTGGACTGGTTTTGTTCAACATCTTCATTAATGACCTAGATGAGGGCATGGATTGCACCTTCAGCAAGTTCGCAGATGACACTAAGCTAGGGGGAGATGTAGATATGAGTGACCTAGACAGATTAGCGGATTGGGCCAAAAGAAATCTGATAAGATTCAACAAGGACAAGCGTAGAGTCCTGTATTTGGGACGGAAGAATCCCAAGCATTATTCCAGGCTGGGGACTGACTGGCTAAGTAGCAGTTCTGCAGAAAAGGACCTAGGGATTACAGTGGATGAGAAGCTGGATATGAGTGTTCCCTTGTAGCCAAGAAGGCTAATGGCATATTAGGGTGCATTAGGAGGAGCATTGCCAGCAGATCCAGAGAAGTGATTATTCCCCTTTATTTGGCTCTGGTGAGGCCACATCTGGAGTATTGCGTCCAGTTCTGGGCCCCCCCACTATAGAAAGGATGTGGACACATTGGAGAGGGTCCAGGGGAGGGCAAACAAAATGATTAGGGGGCTGGAGCACATGACCTATGAGGAGAGATTGAGGGATTTGGGTTTGTTTAGTCTGCAGAAGAGAAGAGTGAGGGGGAATTTGATAGCAGCCTTCAACTTCCTGCAGGGAGGTTCCAAAGAGGCTGGAGAAAGGCTGTTTGCAGTAGTGACAGATGACAGAACAAGGAGCAATGGTCTCAAGTTACAGTGGGAGAGGTCTAGGTTGGATATTAGGAAAAACTGTTTTCACTAGGAGGGTGGTGAAGCACTGGGATGGGGTCCCTAGGGAGGGGGAGCCCAGGCTGGGTTGATTTAGTTGGGATTGCTCCTGCCTTGGGCAGGGGGCTGGACTTGATGGCCTCCTGAGGTCTCTTCCAGCTCTATGAGTCTATGATTCTAGGTTTTTGTTTCTACTGGTGGTGCATATTTGCACATGCTTCAGCGCATACAAAAGTTACTTTGCACATGAATGAAAAATATTATAGGGAGCATTGCTTACAACTAGTGTTCCCTGTAAGCTGAATGCTTGGATGGCTGCCCAGGAATGATTCAAATGCTGCCCAGCTGATTAGCATCCACAGCTGGCAGCATGTGTTTCTACAGGCTCTGCACAGCCACACATGCTGTGGTGCACACAACAACATTTATTCTGCACATGAATGGGAAAAAAAAATAGAAGGAACATTGGCTACAACCCCTAAAACTAGAGCCCTCTGGCCCCAGCGTGGGGGACCCACCACCCAGCCTGAGTCACGCACAGCCCTTAACATCCCCTTGTGCCTCTTTTGTTACTTCCTCCTTCCCCCTCTCCAGCCGCCATGGACTGATACAGAGCAGTCGCGTAGCCCCCCGGTACTTGTAGTTCTGCGCCCGGCCCGCTGCGCCGCCCCGCCCCGCCCCGCGGGATTGGCAGTTCCCCCAGCAACAGGCGGTGGCCGCGGGGGAAGGACTCCAAGCCCCAGGATGCCCCGCGCGCCCAGTCTGGCCGCTGCAGCTGGCTCAGCCGGGGAGCTGGCGCGCGCCCCAGGCGGCAGGTGAGACACCCCCCCAGCACGCACCCTGGGGGGAGGGACCGGAGCACCCATGTGCCCCTTGCGGGGCGGGGCTGCGCGCACCCCCTGCAGCCGTGTCCCGCCGCCGCGAGCGGCTCGTGCTCCCTCTGTCCGCTGCCTTGCAAGCTGCCCCGCCGGCCGGGTGTCTGTGTGCGGGGTGCGGGGGCTGGATCAACCCGCCCCCCGGCGCCCCGATCCCTGCCCTGCCCTGCCCTGCCCGGCATTTTGAATCACTTGGAGTCAATAGCGCTTGCAAACGGCAGCTCGCCGCAGAAGCGGGGGGTGGGGGGTGCGGAGTGCCTGGTTCAGGTTGTTGGGGGGGGGGAAGGGCGGAGTCCCTGGTTCAGGTTGTTGCGGGGGGGGAAGGGCGGAGTCCCTGGTTCAGGTTGTTGCGGGGGGGGGAAGGGCGGAGTCCCTGGTTCAGGTTGTTGCGGGGGGGGGGGAAGGGCGGAGTCCCTGGTTCAGGTTGTTGCGGGGGGGGGGGAAGGGCGGAGTCCCTGGTTCAGGTTGTTGCGGGGGGGGGGAAGGGCGGAGTCCCTGGTTCAGGTTGTTGCGGGGGGGGAAGGGCGGAGTCCCTGGTTCAGGTTGTTGCGGGGGGGGGGAAGGGCGGAGTCCCTGGTTCAGGTTGTTGCGGGGGGGGGGGAAGGGCGGAGTCCCTGGTTCAGGTTGTTGCGGGGGGGGCGGAGTCCCTGGTTCAGGTTGTTGCGGGGGGGAGGGCGGAGTGCCTGGTTCAGGTTGTTGGGGGGGGGGGGGAAGGGCGGAGTCCCTGGTTCAGGTTGTTGGGGGGGGGGGGAAGGGCGGAGTCCCTGGTTCAGGTTGTTGGGGGGGGGGAAGGGCGGAGTCCCTGGTTCAGGTTGTTGGGGGGGGGGGGGAGGGCGGAGTCCCTGGTTCAGGTTGTTGGGGGGGGGAAGGGCGGAGTCCCTGGTTCAGGTTGTTGGGGGGGGGGGAAGGGCGGAGTCCCTGGTTCAGGTTGTTGCGGGGGGGGGGGAGGGCGGAGTCCCTGGTTCAGGTTGTTGCGGGGGGGGGGGGAGAGCGGAGTCCCTGGTTCAGGTTGTTGCGGGGGGGGGGGGGAGAGCGGAGTCCCTGGTTCAGGTTGTTGCGGGGGGGGGGGGGAGAGCGGAGTCCCTGGTTCAGGTTGTTGGGGGGGGGGATGCGGGCCAGTGTGGGGCCCGGTCTGCGGCGCCCCGTCGGGCTCGTGGGAGCGGCCCGCCCCCCCGTTCCCGAGGCGTGCACATGCATGGGCCCTGCGGCTGTTGCAGTGGCGGTGCTGCACGGCCGGGATCCGTGAGGGGCTGACGGCGGACCGGGGCGCAGGGTCCGCATCCGAGCCGCCCTGTGAGCGGGGCAGCCCCCTGGCATGGATGCGGCTCTGGCGTAAACCAGGCTTTTTATAACCGTCCCCGGGCCGCGGGGGCAGTAAGCTCCCCAGGATACGGTGCCCCTGCAGCTCCGTAACCAGGCTCGGCTTGGGGCCGATTTGACGCTGCTGGGTGTAAAACAGAAATGTGCTGGGACCCAACGTCTGTGCAACCGGACACGGGACATTCACAGACTCTTCCTCTCCTGCTGACTTCGGGCAGTGGCCTATTTCCACTGCATTGTTGTGGCAGCTTCAAGCAGCCCTGCGCCCCGCAGGGGGGTCGATTCTCAGTGAGCCCCTGGAAAGCCTTTTCGCCCAGTGCATGCCTTCCACACGCACGTGACCTGTAATTAGTTAGACGCACGTGACCTGTAATTAGACTGTTCCTTCCACAGACACCGGATACTGCACAGCTCGGATGCAGAATCCCGGCTCTCTCCAGGGCAGTGCCGCTCTGAACTTCCTTAGCTCACGTGGTTAACTGTCAAGTAACTTTTAGCTGCTTTCATATCCTGTCTATGACTGTACATGACCCCAAGTATTATAGCTGAGCAGTAACCATGGCAACTCCCTCTGTCTAGTTTTAATATGGTCATGTTGTTTATAATAAATCGCAGAGTGGAAAAGACAGGAACACAAACATAGGTTTGCTTTTTAATAAAAGTCCCCATTTTAATGCAGTCTAATCCATGAGTCATGAGAGGGAAGGTTGGTTATGTCAGCAGCCTGGAATTCAGGAGGTGTGAGTTCAATCCCCAGTCCTGCCACAGGCTTCCTCTGTAACCTTGGGCAAGTCATTTATTCTCTGTATGCCTTAGCTAGCATCTGTAAAATGGGACCTATGATACTTCCTTTCTCCCATCCTTTGTCAATCTACATGGTAAGATGTGTAGGTATTTGGGTTGTAAACTGTCTCTTACTTGGGGTACCTACAGCACCCAGCACAATATTTTGATTTTGGCTAGGTTGCTGTTGTCATATATAAATATAATGATTACAGTAGAATCCCAGAATTACAAACTCACCAGCCAGCCACACCCCTCATCTGGAAAGAGAAGTACCCAGGCAGCAGCAGAGACACAGAAGATAGACAGATGCGCGCACACACCAGCAAACGCAGTGTGACAACCTCCATTCCTGAAGCGTTCACAACTTTAAGGTTCTCCTCTTATGTAATTCATCATTTGTTTGTAGGAAGACTGCAAGGTATTAATTTAAATGCTTTACCCACGTTAGCACAAAGGGTGAATTGCCCCAAACTCCATAGTGGGCAGGGTGGCATTCTCTTACAGAAAATGTTTGTGATCCAATTAGGATGTGCTGTGACTTAGATGACAGAACACAAATAGTGACTTGCAAAGTGACTCAGTCTGCAGATGAGTTGTCCGTGCTATTCTGCAGTACAAGACAGTAGGACTAGGTTATTTAAATGATTCACTGACCAAAACTGGGACTATGTTCATATGGTATCCGGCTGGCTCTAAGATACAGCAAAACATGGTAACAAACCAATAAGGTTGGCAGGCATCAGAACTACTCATTTCTGTAGAAGCTCCTTTATCTATAGTGGTGACAGCCTGTCCTTTTGGTCAGGAAAAGTTATGTCCATCTAGGGGCTTGTCTATGCTAGAAAACTACATTGTGTTAACTAACAAAAGTGTCACATGAGTGTGCACAGTTTCGTGTCATAGGGAACATCATGTCAGCTGATTGTGGGTACAGACTTAAAAGACCATCCCTACCTGTGATGTTCCAAATAACCATGAGTTTGTTACAAGTATGATGCCAGCCTATAGGATATCACATGCTCTTCCTACAGTCTTTGAAAATAGTCTCCTGTAGACCAAGCACTAAGACATTTCCAGCCAAAAGGATTTGGTTTTTTGGAATGCTATGAAAATGTTTTGAGGCGCTGGATGGGCAGAAGAATTATAAAGAAAGTGATCTCACGACAACTGTCACCAGTACACAGATAGACAAAGCGTTCCACAAACCAGTGCTGAAATGCAGCCGCCTCTGGGGAGGAACGTTAGAAGCTGTTTCATCCAACAGTGCAGCACCATTGTTGCGGGAGTGGAGACTAGGGAGGTGGTTCTGTTCAATAACACCGCTTCAGACTGTTGAAGCTAGCTCCTCTTAAAGGAGGAATATTGCCTTGTGAGCATGATTGTTATTAAAATGACAATTACGACATTATCAGCAATTGAAAGGTCAGCCCGGTAACAATAACATGCCCGGTAACAATATTTACTGTGACTGAAGTAGCAGGATTCTACACACTGCACAGTTGCACAAGGCTGGGGTGTGGGGCGGGCGTCTGCAGAGAACTGAGTTAAAACTTTGAAATTGTACGATATGCAGTTACGCAACCCCAGTGTCCCACATGTCAGATAACTAAGGAAGAGATATGCAAATGCCTGTGTTAATACACAATGGGGCTTGCAAATTTAAACACAGAGTTCAGGAATTGAGAACCTGTGTGGATTTCAGAGCAAGGTTAATTCCGCCTCCTTGCTCATATCCTGGAATTTTGATGGATCCTTATAATATTTTCCCCTTAATTCATACAGTGTGTGCAATGTTGAGTGAATTAATGGAACCGTGCTCATCTTAACTCTTTCGCTTACTGCACGGCTTGTGTTTAAATGTGCAATTTTCAAATTGCATTGAAAGGTTCTGCACTTATCAGGGTATGTGTTCCCTATAGGGGGTACATTAGGGGGTACGTGTTCCCATTCCTAACATACAGCACATATAAGCACATATGGGGAGCTCGTGAGTAGGGACTGCCTGCCTGGACTCATCCGTTAGCTCTTGTGGTTACATGCAGATTCCTCCACCCCCACTGGTGCCTCTGTATCTTTTAAGCTGACTCCCTGTGAGCTCCGGCTCCCACCTACCCCCTCCCCTGCATGTAAGTGTGTGTGATGGCGCGTCGGGGAGCCCCTTGACCCTGCACCCCTGTCCACAGCAAGATGTGACTCTGCCAGCCAGTAGAATAGAGAGGGTTTATTGCTTCTCCGAGATACGCCTGCATCGGTCCTATGCTGTGCTGTAAGAGGATAGACTAACAGCCCTAGTTCCCTTGGGGAAAGGGGTTACAGGCCCGTGAACCCCCCTACACTGGCTAGTCTGCTTCCTCCATGCCCCCTCCCCAAGCCACACCCTTCCTTTGTTCAAACCCCTTCCCTGGTCAGGTGAAAACTGGTTGGGCCATTGTCTACTCTACATGAGGGCCCTCAGGGCGACCCCCCGCTGGGCAGTGCTTACAGACAGAGGCCAGTAGGGGTCATCCACAGCCCACAGTCCAAGCCCAGTGAATGCCCAACCAGAGTGGGCCTAGGGCCACTCGAGTAGACAGCCCCCGCAGTGTGTAACTGCTGAAAATTTCAGCAGTTGCATGTTTACAAAAATAACCACATTTTAACATCCCTAGTGTACATACACGTGTGTATTGTCTGAATGATCCATAGTTTGCCCATTGCCGTGGGCTCCCTTCCTTTCTATGGGCAGAAGTGTTAATCTCTAATAATTAAACTGCCCCCTACCTAGAAAGCAACTGGGAATGGAAAAAAAGGCAACTTCCTAGCTAGTGTTGTCCAGTTTGGCTGAAAAGATCCAAAGGCGAATAAACTGGGGCTCACGCTTCAGGATTTGGCTCCACAGAACCATCTGAGAGCATGCTGGGCCTGGCTTATGGGGCGCTCGTGTGCAGGGACTGCCTGCAGAAACACTTGTGCTGCTGCTGCAGTGCTTAGGGGGCAGAACTGGTCCCAGGAGTGGCCAGGTTCCCAACCAAGGCAGGACTTTATAGATTGAAATGGATGCTCCGACTGGCACCTGCATGCACGAGCCGTGTGCAGAGGACAGGTGTAATGAGCTGCCTCCATCTTGCTCCCCCAAGCAAGTAGGCTGCTGTGCCCAAGCCCAAACATCTACACTGTGGTTTTTAGCCCCATGACCCAAGCTCCGCAAGACCCTGACCAGCTGGTATTTCATTGCTAGAGAGATATAACCTTCTCTGCAATTGTTAGCCCTACAAGCCCAGTTCCATGGGTCTTGTATTGCAGGGTGGCAGAACCCTTCGTGGCCCATCTACAATAAAATTGACATTGTCTGGGGAAAAACTAAAGTCTCCCCTATGTGACAAGTGGCCTCTGCAGACATTAAAACAGGAAGAGTTTTACAAATCCAGAACAAATTGATTGTTTCTCTCTGCCTGGCGGGGAAGAACCTGGCCAGTTTCACTTAGAAGCATAATCTGTTTTACAGCCTGGCTCTCCTGCGCTTGCTGGGCTGTTTGGGTGGCAGCCACAGATGTATGGGGGGGAGGGTATCATCTCTTCGCCTGCATCAGGTGGAGTTCCATGTGCATTTAGCAAGTGGAACTGTGCCCAGTTTCATCTGTGCATGGCCCTTTAACTTCTGAATCCCTCTAAGCTGCAAGTCCTACTCCAGCACTTTCCCCTCCTGCTGTCGCCTCCCATCTGCTGCCTCCGGAACTTAGCTGAGAGATGCACCTACCGCCCTTGTTGAAACAGACACACGGGCGTTTGTGCTGAGTGCCAGCAGATGGCCCGCCCCGCCCTCTCCAGATAACCTGCTGACATGCAGCTGTCTTAGTTACACCATTGCAACCATAATCCCTGTGGCCTGGCAAAGCCTGATGCCTCTCTCCTTACCCAGCTCAGCTGCAGGGACAGAGAACCCGTAGCTAGATGCCTGGGACCGAGGGGGGACTGTGATTCAAGCCAGCTCCAATCTTGCTGGCATCGGCGTCAGAGAGAGTCCCCTTGCTTGCCACCCCCTGCTCCACCAGCTGGCTGCGATGGACACGGAACCACCGCTGCAGCTGCGCATCTTTGATCTCAATTGCTGGTGAGTCCCTGTTTGTTTGCTCTTTCACAGGAGGAGCAGAGTTCAAAGGTGGAGGGTGGCTCTGCTGGGCCGTTATCCCCAAGGGGGCCTGGACATGCCTCGGCACAGGGGTGACATGCAGCCAGGGGGCCTGGACATGCCTTGACACAGGGGTGACGTGCAGCCAGGGGGGCCTGGACACGCCTCGACACAAGGGTGACATGCAGCCAGGGGGGCCTGGACATGCCTCGGCACAGGGGTGATGTGCAGCAGGGAGTTCCTCTGATCTCTCAGCACGGTCCCAGTTATTCCATCGTGTGGAGGGCTTGAGAGCCAGGGGCCCTGCTGCCTCTCCCAGCCTCAGTTCTCCTCCCACGGGGATGCTAGTAAATGTGCCTGCGCCGCCCAGCGGAGCTACAGGGCCCCGGGCGTAAAGCACCTGGCGATCCTGGAATGTGAGATGCTGGCAGTGACAGCGTTGTTGCGTATCAGATATGAGCCCTTCAACACTCACTCCCCAGAGCTGCCTTTTGCCGGCTCTTTTCAGTCTCACTTCTCTCTCCCGGGAAAGGTGCCTGGAACTGGGCTGGGCACTGAGAGGGGTATGTGAAGTGTCATGAAGGGGGGTGCTCCCGTCGTAGGGGATCCGTCACCGGGACACAGCAGGGCTGCGGTTAATCTCTCCTTCCCAACATAGCTGCAGCTCTGACCTATGGGCCCTGCACTCAGGAGTTACGGTGCTGGGCTCTCTGCCCTGCTCCACCTGGGTCCTTCCTACTCTGTCCATTTGCATTGAGCTGCTCTCCTGGAGCAAGGCCCCCCCTCCCTCCATACTGGGAGTCTTGCACTCCTTCCGTGCCGGCCTCCTCAGCCCAGCCTGCCAGCCCTGCCCCGGGCACAGCTGATCTGCTCCTGTCTTCTGCCACGGCAGCTCTTGCCTGCAGGCCAGCTGTGCACATTGCGGGTTGGGGGGTGAGGGATCGGCTCAGCTAGTGTGTGTTGGGTACACGCTGCCCCTAGGTCCCACGCACACATGCATGGCACCTCGTGTGACCCCTGCAGGAGCCAGGCCAGGCCTGCACACCCTGCCCCAGTGGGGGCTCTCGTTTTGGGAATGGCTCCGTGGCATCACTGATGTGAGATGCAGCCGGGGCCATGAAGCTCCATCGAATTTAGATCCCCTCCACCCGTCCTCTCTACCCTCTCTTTGCTTCCTAGTCCTGGGTCTGGTCTGATTTTAAACCCAGCTCCTCATGCTGATGCGGTGCCCAGGGCCGGCCCTGGGTGTTCTGTGAACTCAGGCAGAAAATGTTTCAGTGTCCCCTTAACAGCTGAGCCTGCCCCCAACCTCCAGTTGGGTGCCCTGCCACATGCTGGAAATTGGTGCCCAGGGCAGCCACCCTGCTTGCTCCCCTGTCCCTGCAGGCCAGCCCTATGGGAGTCTCCCTGCTTTGAAGTTGAGATGAGCACACAAGAGGCTAAAGGGAACCGCCTGTCCCTTCTGCACCCTGCCCCAACCAGGACAGGGCCTTGGATGGGGGCTCCAGGATGTCGCATGTTTGGAGGGTGATCCTGGCCATTCAGAGGTCTCCCAGCACACGAGCACCCCTCCCTGGGCAACTTTCTCTATGCCTGCTCGGGGCACCAGGAGCCAGAGCCGTGCTGGGCGGGGTGGAGGAGAGCGGCTGTCAGGGATGCCTGTCACAGCCTCTGCTTCCCCCCCAGGGCGATCCGCTACTTGAGCAAGCTGCGGCAGGAGCGCATCGGACTGATTGGCGACACACTGAGCCAGGAGGGCTTTGACCTGGCACTCTTACAGGAGGTGAGGGCCGGGAATTGGAGTGGAGGTGAAGGAAGGGGGAGGGCAAGGATCAGGGAGCTGGGCTGGGCTGGTTTCTCTTCCGTGACTCGAGTTCCAGCCGTTCTCAGCCTCCCTTCTGCCTTTCCAGGTGTGGAGCGAGAGGGACTACTGCGAGCTGAAACAGAAGCTGGCTGCCCGCTACCCCTACTCCCACTACTTCAAAAGGTAAGAGGAGCCGGCAGAGTCCCGGGCGCTGCTTCTTGGCGCATCCAAAGGACCCTGGCAGCCTCAGTGTTGCACACTATCGGGACTTTAGCACGAGCCTCACAAGTCTCAGCTCTTCAACCCACGTGATTCTGCGAGACGGTGGCTTTTCTGAAGGAATGTGTGAGATTTCTGGCTCTCCTGGCTGCCCGCATGGCCCCTGGTGGCTACGACACCGGGAGGCACGGAAAGAGAACCAGAGGGGTGGTTTTGTAAATGGTCTTATGGTTGCTAAGCCAGTCTCCTGAGTTTTGAACGCTTGGGGTTGGCAATGCTGGGTTAGGCCCTGGGCTTGGCGTTCTGGGCAAAGAAGCGGTGCGGTTTGCAGGGTCTCAGGATGGCTTCATGGTGCTCCGGTGCCCTGCTGGCATCGGGGGCTGTGTGAGCTCGCAGTTGTGGCTCGCTGTGCTAAGAGGCGGCCTGGGGCTGTGCTTGGAGGAGAGACTCCTAGAGCATGAATGGGGAGCTAAGGCTCAGGAACCCCCCCTCCCCAACACTGGGGAGCCTATGCTGATTTTTCTATGGGTCAGCGGCCCCCGATCCAATTCACCTGTACTAGGGTGAACCTGGGTGAAGTGCTGTTCTTCTGAGTCAGTTCCCTAGCAGGGGGTGCTATACTGCTAAGCTTTACACCCCTTGGGCCTTTCTGTACAGAGAGGTGTGCTGGGCAGTCGCACTTTGCCCCTGCTGTTTGAGAGGGACACAGAGCTCGCCTTCAGCTCCTGCTCTGCCCTGCTGCATAAACAGCTGCCACATTCCAGCCCAGAGACAGCTGCATTTCAGTGTACGGGATGGTCTGTGAAGCATGCTGGGAGGAAAGTCACTCTGGAAACAGGAGACACCTTTGCGATTTAACAATACAAATGTTGCATCTTTCCACCCGTGGGGCTGACAATTAGCTGTTTAGCTAAAATCTTGTAAGATTTTTGCATCTCAGCGTGGACTGGTGTGAAATAATTATTGTCAGACCTTCCCTTCACCCCCCCCCCCCCGAAGCTACCACAATGGAGGAGATTTCAAATGGAGGATGCATTTTAAACAGGCTTAACATCATAATTCTGGGCAACTGTAAATTTAAAATCAAGACAAGTAGAAAAATAGGCTTCAAAGAAGCCCACGTGCCCTGGTAGTGCCCTCTCTGGGAAGAGAGAGCTGGACAGCTGAGCACAGGCGCATGAGATGGCTTTGTATCTACTCTACACATGGCATGGCTCTCCACACAGGGGAGTGGTTGTATCCTAGCTCCATGGGAGAGTCTCCTGCAGGGGACGGGGGTGGCATCTACTGAGGCAAATCCCGAGACAGATCTGTAAAAGGCTCCCAAACCCACTGGCCCCAGCCTGGTTTGAATGGGTGAGCAAAGTGACCAAATAGAGAACCGGGAAGGGGGAAAGCGGCCAGCCTGACGAGGGGAAAGGGTCACTCTCGCGCCACCGGAGAGCAGGCATGACGAGAGGCACGGACGGGGGAGGTGTAAGGGACACTGCTCCCATGAAGGTGGCCACGTGGAAGGCGGGAGACGCCCCCTCCACAGCAACAGATTGGTCATTTAGTCACACCTCAGTTCATCAGGCCTGTAATGGCAGCCTGCCCCAGGCGGACCCGAGGGGGCAGGAGACGGAAGGACTGGCCTGTACCCACCCTGCTTGCCTTCACCCTTTCCCCGGACAAAGGCCGCTTGGGTGCTCTCTCCTCTGCCTGCATCGTACAGCGAGCAGCTGTCTGCTGTGCAAAGGGCCCGTGACAGTCTCCCCAGGCAGCTGGCAACACCCAGTCAATACGCTGCCCTTGAGCAATAGACTGTCGGCGGGGGAGGAGGGGGAAGGGGAGACTCACCAGCCACCACCCTACGGCTCTGCCTAGGAGGGGCAAAGGCCGCACACCTGCCCTGGTGCACGCGGAGCAGCCTGTGAGGTTCTGTGCTAGCTCAGCAGCAGCAAGCTTGGCTTCCACGGTAATTTACTATTAATTGGCCAGAGCAAAGCTAAGCACTAGAAGTCTCCATAGCCTAGTGGCTAAGGTGGTGAGCTGGGATGTTGGGGGGGGCCATGGCTGCAGCAGAGGCCTTGAGAAAGGCTCTGCCCCTGCAGTGTCTCCTCTTGCTGAAATAGCGAGCGGGCAAGCAGCAAATTGCTCTTTTGTCCCGCTGCTCTCCGGACAATGGGCGATTCCTGTTCCAAGGCCCAACTGCAGCCCATGTGCTCCCTGTTCAACTCCCCTCCCCTTGCCGAGGGTAATGGCCTCCTGCAAGCGAGAGGGGACTTACACAGTGAGCACCTGTCTCTCTGGCCAGTCCCTGTGAGGGAAGAGACGCCTGTTCAAATCAGGGCCTGTCTTAACAGGCAGAGGGAGGCCATGAACCTGGTTCTCCTACATTCTAGGTGAGCAGCCCGACCAGCCGTGCTATGTGCACCCTGGTACTATGCTCTGTGGCGCAGCTTCAAGAGGGAAGACCCTTTGCTTCCTCAAGTGGCAGGAAAGACTCAAACCAGAGTTTCCAGCATCCCAGCCCATTGCTTAACCACTGGCTTTTGGCCCAACTAATATTAAACTAAACTCAAGTGGCCCCATGTCAATAAAGACCAAGGGCAGACCCTGTTGTTTTATCACAGGGGACTTGAACCCAGGTTTCTAACAACCTCGCCCTGAACTTTAGCTACTGAGCCATAGCAGGTCTCTGAGGCAGCCTTTGGCCTCCCAGTAATAAAGCGGGTCCGCATCAAGCCAAACACTCAAGAGCGTTTCCTCAGCAAATCCCATCTCCTGAGGCAGCGCTGGGATCTGATTTCATCACGCCCTGAGCACTGGCCTATAAAGTGACTCTCACCCTTCTCTTGGGCCAACTAGTACTGTGTTAAAATGGAAGAGATTCACCACGTAAGCTCCCCACCCCCGAGCATAGCCCCTGCTCCAGCAATCCCACCCTTAAGTACCTGGCTCTCCCCACTCTAGCTCAGGCTTTGGGGGGGAAATGACACTGTTGTGCCAGTTTTTCTAGGTTTCTAAGCCTCGGTCTACACGAGGGAATTTTTTTGAAATACCAAGCGGCGCGTCCGCACGACCAAGCCTGTTGTTTGGAAATAAAGGGCTGGTTATTGCGACATCTGAGCTCCTGCTTTCCATGAGGAATAACGCTTATTTCGAAATAGTTACTTAAAAATAGCGGTCGTGTGGACACTCAGCTGCTGCTGTGTCGAAATAGCTACGCCCCAGAGTCATTCAAAGTAGCGCTGGTGCTCTAAGTCAAGGTAGCCCATCCACACTGAGGGAGCCTGCCTCGGACTCATTTCAAGGCTTCCCTGTCGTGTGGACGCACTATTTCAAAATGGTTAGCTCAGGAGTTAGTCTTTCGAAATAAGTCCAGTCAGTGAGGAGAAACTTGCAACATTAGCTTGAGTCTCTGAACAGGCCCACCAATGGGGGGCCGGCAAAGGGGGCAGTTGCTTCAGGACCCAGCTTTCAAAGGGGCCCGGGGCTTCTGACTGCTACTACTGAGGCAATGGTGGTGGCCGGAGCTGTGGGCCCTTTAGATTGCCGCTGGAGTCCTGCATACTCTGTACAGCTCTAAGGGCCGCTGGGGGGGGCATGCTGCACTCTGGGCAACACGAAGGGCTGGCTGCCCCAGCCCCGCCCCTTCCGCCTGAGGCCCCGCCCCTTCTGGGGGCACTGAGTCGGTCCCCCCGCACCTTGCCCAGAGGCCTGTGCAGGTTGTCGGCTCCCCCGTCTTTGACTACATCATCTTCGCGCTTTGCATAGGTAATACTGACACTGCCTGCTCTTGGACACTGCGGCCGCTGGTGCTCTCACCAGATTTGATTCTTCATTTGTGTAACTCACTACCACCAGCCTGGAGCCTGTAACAGCAGCAGCTCCCTTCTCCAATACTGCGTGCAGTGCTGGTCAGTGTGGAATAGCTGCCATGTGAGGGGAGATTAAAACGACTGGGATTGTTGGGCTAGCAAAGAGGTGACTGAGGGGGATGTGGTAGGGCCATAAAATCAAGACTGGGGTGGAGTGACAAGGGGAATGGTATTTACCCCATCTCATAACTGTATTGGGTGACCCCTGGTTCTTGTGTTAACAGACAGCAGGTTTAGGGCAACCCTAACGCACGCAGCTTAACCATGCACTGATTTTTTTCTCACCCCGGAGGCTCCGTTGCTCTTTTGGGAGTTTCTGGGAGATCCATCCAAGCCGAAAAGGGAAAGTGGACTCAGCTCATATTTCCTCAGCCCCTGGATATCGGCATCTCTGGACTGGATAACAACTGTTAGACTGAGAGATCTTAGACTCACAGAATCCTAGGGCTGGCAGAGACCTCGGGAGGTCATCGAGTCCAGCCCCCTGCCCAAAGCAGGACCAATCCCAACTAAATCAACCCAGCCGGGGCTTTGTCAAGCCAGGACTTGACAACCTCTAGGGATGGAGATTCCACCCCCTTCCTAGGGAACCCATCCCAGTGCTTCCCTACCCTTCTAGGGAAATAGTTTTTCCTAATATTCAACCTAGACCTCCCCCACTGTAACTTGAGACCATTGCTCCTTGTTCTGCCATCCGTCACTACTGTGAACAGCCTCTCTCCATCCTCTTTGGAACCTCCCTTCAGGAAGTTGAAGGCTGCTCTCAAATCCCCCCTCACTCTTCTCTTCTGCAGACTAAACAAACCCAAATCCCTCAGCCTCTCCTCAGCTTGTGCTGGCTGCAGCTTCTTTTGTTTGACGGGTTTGTTGCACTTACCAGATTATTTGCAATTATGCCTGTTGATGGGATCCAGAGGCCTGCCCTGCCCTGTCCTCCCCAGTCCCCAGTAGCTGACAGGCAACTTCATTCCTTGTGCACCGCTCTCTCTGGTTGCACACAAGCTCACTGCACTCTTGGGGTCACAGGAGACTCTGCGGTGTCTGGGCTTGTTCCAGGGTCAGTGTTTTTCAGCCCCGACTTTTATATCTTGGACAGACGGTTCAGCAGCAGCAGTGCATGCTGGGTAGCTTCTATGTGGAGAGCTGCGGCTGAAGGCTGCATCTCACACTTTTGTTTGTCACAGCTGCTGCCACTGCCTTGAAATGGGCAGTGCAGGACTACTTGGTCAGAGCCTCACCCCCTTGTGCAAAACTGCTGGTGCTTCCCACAGCCCTTGCTGGGAGATTGCCTGAGGGCCATGTCGTGCCATGCACTGCTGAAGGGTCTGGTGGTCCGGCCTGCTGCTCTGCTATCAGCTAGGGCATGAGATATGCCTGGCTTCTCCTCCTCGGCTTGCACAGCCCCATATAGCGTCATTCGCATGGCCTCACTGGCAGCAGAATCATCCCTGCTAATGTCTCAGGCGCTGTGGATTTGCTGTTGTCTCTCCGGCGGCAGGTGGAAGAATTCTGCTCCTCGTTCACCTGACCAGAAATGCATCTGTCACATGCTGAGGAGGAGGCGGTGTGACTCGGTGGTTAGGGCGGAAGTCTGACCTAGTGGGCAGGGCAGGAGGCATGCCCGTGGTCAGGGCCAGGAGTTAGGAAGAGGAGGGAGGCAGGGGCGAGATCTGGAGGGGAGCAGGCATGAAGCAAGGGCTGGACAAAAAGCTCGTCTGACCTGGCTTAAACAAGGATCTGCTGGCCCTGGTGTCCGATCAGAGAGCTGGGTCCAGACAAGCTCATTAGGCTGCTGGGTGCCCCTGCCCCGAGCCAGCTCATTCCTGACCGTCTCGGAACAGGCTTCTCCTTGGGTAACGTGTGTCCATGAGCTGGGGGAGTGACTGGGCACAGTCCAGAACCTCTGCCAGAGCATTCTCTGCTTCCACTCTGTTCTCTCCATGTGCCCGCTCCACATCTTCAAATGCTTCCACACACAGTCAAGCTTTCTCCAAGGTGTGGTAGAGCTCCTCCTCTGCAAGAACATTGTTCACGGCCTGCCCAGGGGCCACCCTTTTCCAGCATCCATTGCCTCTTTCCTACGTTTGTGGATTTAACACCACGGTCCCTCTCTGAGCATGGCTGATGACTGAAGTATCATACATGGTGGCTTCCACAAGGATGTCTTCAAACCTGTGCCACACCGCCAACGTCACCTGTGAAATCCATTGCACAAGGCATGTCTCCCACGTCAAGGTGCCCATTGTCCAGTTCGCTTTGGTTCCTTCATTTAATGCAGTAAGTTGCTTCATCATACACAGCGTAAGTCCAGTCTTGGCCTAGAGAGTGGAACATATCCTGAAAATATTTCATCAGGGCGCACACTGCATTAGCCTCAATTGAAGGTGCAGCAATTACTGGACAGCAGCCAATATTCAAAAAATATAAAATAGCGACAAAAACGTCTCAAATCAGGCTTTTCTACAAATAATGCCCAATATTTTGCTGTATTTCATGGTACGCACAGGCTCATACTGTCATAGGGCTGCACACCTTTGCTTTAACCAAAGGCAAAAAAATATAGGAACATGCATAAAATACACACCTGGTGCTAAATAGTACCATGTGGCATACACAGTTGCATTATCAACTGGATTTAGAATTCTGTTTTCTGCCAGTTTTGATCAAAATTGGACTGTGTTTCTTTGAGCTATATGGCCCTTTTTGTGATTTTTCATAGAATCACAGAACTGGAAGGGACCTTGAGAGATCAAGTCCAGTCCCAACCAAGCACCATCTAGACCATCCCTGACAGATGTCCATCCAACCTGCTCTTAAATATCGCCGGTGATGGAGATTCCACAACCTCTCTAGGCAATTTATTCCAGTTTTTAGCATTGTCCTGTGTAAGCTGAGCCCTAGGGCAGCCACTGAGGAGAGAGTCAAATGCTGCCCAGCTGATTAGCAGCGCGCCTGCAGTTGGCAGCATGTTTTTACTGGTGGTGCACATCTGCACATGCCTCAGTGCACGTAACAAAATGTATTCTACACCTGGATGGAAAAAATAGAGGGAATCCTGGGGCTTAACCACCCTGACAGGAAGTTTTTCCTAATGTCCCACCTAAACCTCCCTGGCTGCAATCTAAGCCCATTGCTTCTTGTCCTATCCGCAGAGGTTAAGGAGAATATTTTTTCCTCATTCCTCCTTATAACACCCTTTTGGAGTAGGGGAGGGTTATGCAGACTGGATGCCCAACAATGGTTAAATACTATGTGATACATTAAAACGTCCAACATCTGCATGCACCTTGGTGATGCCTCTTGGATCTGTGGGGCACATGAGAGCAATGACATTTTTCTAGTTGATCGCTTTCAGTCTGGCTGGAGGACTGCTGACCTCCCCCCACCAGTCCCTTGCTACATAACCCAGCCCAAGATCCCTCCCAAAGCCAGGAATGAAACCCAGGAGTCCTGGCGACCAGCTGCACTGTAGCTACCAGCCCCACCCCTCTCCTTGGGGAGTTTGATTGGAAGCCTCATCAAGTGGTCCCAGCAGGCAGGGGAGGGCTGAGGGACAAGGCGGTGCTGAGGGCCAGAGCTCTGGCTGATGATGGGGGGTCTGTCGTTTCTGTTTTGCAGTGGGGTGATTGGCAGTGGGCTCTGCGTGTTCTGCAGATACCCCATCCTGGACACCTTTCTGTACCAGTACTCCCTGAACGGCTACCCCTACATGGTGAGTGCGGGGGGCTGCCTACCTCGGGGTCCCAGGCTGCCCTCTGCAGTGCAGCTCGGATTGTAACCAGCCTTCTCTCTCCATTCCTGTCCCGGCAGCTCCAGCACGGGGACTGGTTCTGCGGCAAGGCAGTGGGGCTCCTTGTCATCAAGATCTGTGGGGTTCTCTTCCATGTCTATGTGACCCACGTGAGTCTCGCTGCAGGGGTGGGGGCGGACTCTGCTGGAGACGGGGGGGAACGGGGCAAACACCGTGCAGTCCGGCCTGAGCTGTCTTAGGCCATGTGGCCTCTCGCTGCTTCCTGGTCCCCTTTGCTCAGTGACACTCCACTAGGCCCCGCTGAGCCCCTTAAGGCCATCAGTGCCACTGCCTCTCTGACATTCGCCCTCCACCCCGCCAGACACAGCAGCACTCCCTCCCCGCGCCCCCACTGCTATGGCGTGGGACAAGAAAGGGGCAGGTGCTCATGGGCACCCTCTGCCAGCACGGCGCTCAGAGAGGGGCCCTGCACTAACCAGTCACGGGTAACGACCCGGCGGGGCTGGACTCACACTGGCCACCTGGAGGTGAAACGCCATCTCTGGTTCTCCATCCCGGGCCCCTTGCCCGCGTCTCCCCGGCTCGAGACACCGAGGCGAGACCACAGGCCCTCCAGAGCTCCCGCGGCAAGTCTGCACTCATCCCCCGTCTCCCTTCTCGCAGCTCCACGCCGAGTACTGCCGGGAGAAGGACGCGTACCTCCCCCACCGAGTGGTGCAGGCCTGGGAGCTGGCTCAGTTCATCCAGTGAGTAAGGCAGCGACGCTGCAGGCGCTGCCAGTGGGGCACTGTTCAGACCCCCGTGTATTGTCTGGGCGTGTCCGCAGGGAAGCACCCAGCTGCTCCAGACCCAGCCACTCCCCACGGGGTGGGGGGGGGAAATGTGTATTAGCTGGGGGTGGAGTCCCTGGCTACTCCGGCCCCTGCCTCTCCCAGCAGGGGGTGCTGTAGCGAGTGCGACCAGAGGGGGGAGCTTGGTCGCTCTGCCCTGCCCCGCCCGAGTGACTCTGCCCTGCCCCTCAGGCACACCGCGAAGGGAGCGGACGTGGTGCTGCTCGGCGGGGATTTGAACATGCACCCCGGGGACGTGGGGATCCGGCTGCTGCGCGGCTGGACGGGCCTGCGGGACTCCTTCGCCGACACGGAGACGTTTGAGGTGAGCACCTTCCCGCAGGGCCCGGCCAGGGAGGAGCCACTGAGGCAGATGGGCGTGCGAGCGGGACCGGCTGGTGTGGCAGGGGGTCAGTAAATGCCTGCAGAGCCTGGGTTCTAGTCCCATGTGCTGCATGTGCCCCCAGCTCCCTCCCTGCCTGCTGTCCCCACCACCTCCCTGTCCCCCACCCCTCCCAACCGCCAGCTGGGCTGCAGTCCCTGCAAGAGTCCAGAGCCCTCTGCCCCTTAGCAGGACGCTGGCTCGCCTCCCTGCCCCCTCTGAGGGAAGCGCAGGGTCTGCTCCAGCCAGAGGGCACCGACTGACCTTGTGTTGGTTCCCAGGGCTGCGAGGACGGCTGCACCCTGGTGCCGGCCAACTGCTTCACGTCCAAGATGGACCTGCAGCCCTTCCCGCTGGGAATCCGCATTGACTACGTTCTCTACAAGGTACGTGCAGCAGAGCGGGGCGGCCGCACGCTATGTTGGGGGCAGAGCTGGGAACAGCGCTGCCACTTGGACGGGAGAAGGGCAAGAGGCCGGCTGGGAATGGTCCGTCTCACCCGCCAGTTGGTTTCTCTGTTCTCCAGGCCGGTATTCTGGCTGCTTCAGCCCCAGCAGTGCCAGAGCAGGTCTGTGGCTGGTGAACCTGAGAACCTGGCCATTGGGCTCAAAACGCTGCTTTTCATTGCTAGAGCACAGTCCTGTTATGTTGTTACCACCCCAGCGCTTTTTATCCATGGATCTCAAAGCATTATTACGAAAAAGTCAGGAGCAAGATCCCCATTTTACAGATGGGGAAACTGAGGCACAAGGAAGCCATTTACCTTCAGTCACTGAGCAGGTCCGAGACAGAGCTGGGAATAGACCCTGCAAGATTGCCATAACCAAAACCCTATGTTTTCTAAGGCCTGCTCAGGAGCTCTGTCCACTAGGCAACACTGCTTCCCATGTTATATAGCAGATTGTGCTGGTTTTGAAGTCCCTTCGCCAGAACTCACCGCCCCGTGTGGACCTTTCTGCCTTTCAGACCTGAGAAGGTGGGCACGACTTGCCCTTTGTGAATCCATGCTGACTATTGCTAATCACTTTCCTCTCTTCCAAGTGCCAGTCCCCTACCCCAAGCTCTCTTCTGCACCCACCCTCCATCCCAGACCGCACACCCTCTGCATAGAAGTGTGGCCCTTGACCACTTGCCAAAATCTTGGCAAGTGTGGCCCCCCCCATTAAAAATTATTGCCCACCCCTGGCCTTGAGCCACATCTTTGCCCTGCTCGGTCTGTCAGGGCAGGCCAGTGCTCGGCTCGTTCAGGCCGCTGGGCAGCAGGGAGATATTGCCAGTAAAACTTCCCAGCTTGAGAGTCTTCTGCGTGGCTTGCATAGGGCGCGTAGCCTCCCAGGTCCTGCAAGAGCTGGTGGGACACGGAGCAGCAGGCTTCCCTTCTGTCAAGTGGGCCACAAGGAGCTGCTGGAGGAATGGCCCCTGGGCCTGCGTAGCGCTCTGCCCCATCACCCTGTGTCTTCCCTTCCTCTAGGGACTGTCCCACTTTGTGGTGAAGTGCGACAGCCTTGTGACCACCACGGGCACCGCCCCCGGCAAGAGCATCCCCTACTCGGACCACGAAGCCGTCATCGCTACGCTGTGCGTGAAGAGACGCCAGGAGGCCAAGGGCTCGGGCGGCAGCGCAGTGGGTGAGTGCCTGGGCCCCTCGGCGACGGGGCGCACCTGGCTCCGGGAGGGCAGCCCAGCCTGGAGCGCTGGGATCTCGAGGGAGCTCTGCCAGCCGGGGATGGGCCTCCAACCACAGCCACGTCAGGCGGGGCGGGGCGGGGGGGCGGCATCTCCCGCAGGAAGGAGGCCTCGATAGCAGATGGGAGAGTGCAGGCCATTTGACAACGGCAAGCACATGCCCACGGCGGCAATCCTGGGAGCGGATGTTTGATCCCACCAGGCTGCTCGCGTCCATCCCTGCGGGATGAGAACACGACCCCAGATGCAGAGAGGCCAGCCGCAAAGCAAAGCACCATAGGATACCTGCCCAGATTGCCTCGCTCATGCGCGCGGCTCCATACCAAAGCAAAACCGAGCCCGCTGAGGACTGTACTTGTCGTGGGCTGTCCTGTCGGCACCAGGCAGAAACTCCGTGCAAATTAACCCTCCCCCTGCCTGGACGAGGCCTTGGCAGCCACGCTAGCACCGTATCAGCACGGTGGGCTCCTTTGGGGGCCTAGGGCTGTATGCGGGGCAGCCCAGCCTGCTGGGGGAGCCAGCCCCGGCTGCAGCTGAGCCCCCGTTGTCTCTTGCAGAGCCGGAGCTGGTGGACGTGGTGAACGAGGCCCGGACGGAGGTGAGGGTGGGGCTGCACGCTGCCGAGCGCCAGCGCTACACCAATGGCCGCATGGCCATCCTGGCCCTGCTGCTGCTGCTGCTGCAGGCGGCCATGGGCCTGAGCTCGCTGGTGGGCTGGGATTCCCAGCAGCCTTTCCCCAAGTTCTCCTTCTCCCTGCTGAGCCTGCTGGCCACAGTGGTTCTGCTGGTCTCGGCCGTGCTGTACGTCTTCCACACCATCGAGGTGAGGATGCTGCAGGGGACGGAGGAGCAGATGAGGCTGGCGCTCCAGGCGCTGCAGGACAAGCTCGGCTCCTTGTAGGACAGCGGCGGGGTGTCAAGGGACCAAGCAGAGCCTAGGCGCTCCCTGGCTGGCGCTGCCCGCTGGCAACAGCTGCTCCGGAGAGCCGGGGCAGGCAGGTGGTTCCTTTGCCTTTGATTGATTGCTCCACACACTTTTTTATGGTTAACTTGATTTTTAAACAAGTAGCGTTTGGTATCGTACCGATTGCTGCAGGTTTTACAAAGTTGCCCTTTGGGCTTCAATAAAACCTTTCTGAACAGATGATTGTGTTCGCCTCGTAAGAAATGGAGTGCTTTTAACACAGCTCACGGGTGGGGGAAGCCATGGGAGATCTCTCGGAAACTGCCCTCGTGGGGCAGCCTCATAGGACAGAGCAGAGTCTGCTTTTCCCCTCTGCAGAAACGGGGACTGTAACAGTCAGAATTGTCCGGCTGTCACTGAGGGTGTGACGACACTGCTGTTGCTGGTTGCGACTGTTGTGCGTGTAGATGTACCCCAGCTAGATTTAATCCAACTGGCTCAGATCCTGGAGCAGTGAAACCTGAGTGATCACCCAGGCTTCTGGGCGGGTGTGAACAGGCTGGGCTGCTCCAGTACCCCAGCGAGGCCAACTGACACTTGCTCAGGTGTGTGTGCCTGAGCTGCCGTGCACCTCCCATGACGGTAGACAGACCCTGAGCGTTGTGTGGTTCCGTCACGTGCACAAGCTCTGATGTGACACACAAGAAATTTCCTAACGTCCGGGCCGGGAGTCCAGGCAGGGGGAGCCCTGCGTTAGCGCGTCCATGAAACACACTGCCATCCTTGGGGGGCCACAGAGGTGTGGCTGGGCGCCGGACAGCAGGTGCCCAGCAAGCCGGTTTTACTGCTGCCTTTCAGGGTAGCCTGTTCGTGTAGACGCTGCCTTAGCAATCTGAGCTGGGGGGGCAGGGAGTGTTTGGCAAGGGATTCCCAGGGGTTCCAGGTGGGCAGAGCTCCCGGCCCCTTTGAGAACCAGAGCCATGTGGTTAGAAACGAGTCCACCAGTCCTGGCAGGGTGATTCTAAGAAGCTCTCTTGCCAGGAGGGAACTTAGGAGCTCAAGGTGGAGCTTGGTCTGCAGAGCGGGTCCTGAGGCAGGACCTCAGGGAGCTGGAGTGGCAAGGCCTGTCCTGCCGTCTCACAGGGTGTGTCGCTGCACTGGCGTCAGAGGAGTGGCGTGGGTGCTACAGCCCCGCTGAGGAGGGGTAGCCCAAGTAGCCAGTTTCCCGGTGCATGATGCTAACTACATCAAAGCGAACTCCACGCACCCCGAGTGCCAAAACCCAGCCGTTATCCTCCTGCCCTTCCACGCCGGCTCCTTAGTGTTTTCCTCTTGGAGCCTCCTGGGGGCACCAGAGCAATGGTAAGTCCCACTGCTTTCCAAGGATGCTGCAGACAGCTGCTGCCAGACAGGAGGGACAAGGTGGGTGAGGTTAAAAACTTTTATTGGACCAATTTGAGTGAGTGACAAGGTTTTAAGCTTCACAGAGCTCACCCACCTGGCCTCTCTAATGCCCTGGGACCCACAGGGCTACAACACTGCATAGGAGAGAGAGAAGCTACAGGGTTCTGTGACTGAGGGGACCATCTCTTGCTGTAACCAAGACACGCTCACGGGGTAGGGCCGTTTTGCTCATGGTGCTTGTGTACCTAGAATTCGCAGGGGCGCTGACTGAACCGTGGCAGCGCTGTGATTGGCTGCAGAGGGTGCACCCGGCTCTCACTGTCAGTGTTGTGCAACCAGCCCGCCCCTCACTGCCCTGGCTTTGCCTGCTGTCACGTCAGTAATACCCGTAGGAAAAAACACTACACAGACAGAAACCAGCAGGTCTGGCACCCTTGAGCGCGGGCAACAGCAAACAAATTGTCTCGCAGGGCACACACAGAACCCTGCTGGGCCGCAGGCTGCCCACCGCTGGCTTAGACACACCCCCAGTGCTGTTTGTTGGCTACTGCAGCCCAGTTGGTTACACAGGCGGGTGCTGCCTCCCGTAGCTGGTTGAGGAGTTCTCAGTTGCTGGATCATCCCCCTGGTCTGGGCCACCGGACACATTTGGGGGACTCCCCAAGAGCAGTTTCTGGCAGGACTGATCTGAAAGGAATCCAGCAACTCCCTGAGACCTGGGCTTAAAAGGAACCTGAGAGCTCATGCCCTGAATAACTTAATTGTGCAGATAAAGCACTAAAACCAAAGCAGTGGGGAGAGAGAGAGAGAGAGAGAGAGACACTGCAAGGCAGCTGGAGTAAACCTAAAACTCCAGGTGCTCTGCTCCCACCTGGAACAGGGTTAAGGCAACAGCTGCCTCGGGCATTTCTAACATGTTACAAGCCCAGTGCAGACCTGGTTCTCTAGAGAAGCTAAGGCACAGCCAGCGCTGCCCCCTTCCTCTGGGGGGCCGTGCTCCAGCAAGAGGAAACTGCTAAGCTGGCCTGTTGGGCTGGGGCCTAGCCCCCGGCTTGTCCTTGCATTCTGACTCAGCAGGTGGAAGAGGGGCTGCTGGCCCAGGCAGCAGATTTGCCCTTTCAGTGAGACTTTGGCTGTGGTTTGGGGTCAGGCACATGCCCCCTTCCTCTGCCAGGGTGACCAGAGCCCACAGGCCGCTCGTTGGCTGCTGGGGAGAGCCGCAGTCTCTTGGCCGCTGGTGACACAGGCGGTTGGGTCCCTTTGTGGCCTAGCCGGACGGGAGCAAGGCCCACCTGGGGAAGGTCCGGCAGGTATCGGGCTGGCAGCTCCTTAGGCCGCACACCCGTGCACTGTCCCTGGGAGAGCCTCGCTCAGCTCAGTAAGGCGCTTCTCCTCCAGCAGCTGGATCAGCTCATTGCGCTTGTTCACCACCTCCAGCAGCTGGCCCAGGATCTCCTTCTCCGCCTGCTGGTCCTGAGGCATCTTCAGCGTCTCTGCAAGAACAGAGCACAGGGGCCAGCCTGGCATCCAGCACAGCACACAGGCAGTGTTTGACTCGCTCTCCCACCCAAGAGGCCCTGCCCAGGTGTGAGCTAAGCCATTCCCCTCATTCACACAAGTGCCTCCTTCCCTGTGGTGATGCTGGACCCGATACCCAGTCAGGCTGTCGCGGGAACTGCCCAGCACGTCCACAGAATGAATCAACACACAGTGCACAATCAACCTGTGAAACTCCTTGCCGGAGGATGTTGTGAAGACCAGGAATTTAACAGGGTTCAAACAAGTGCTAGATAAATTCATGGAGGACAGGTCCATCAAGGGCTATTAGCCAGGATGGGTAGGAATGGTGTCCCTAGCCTCTGTTTGTCAGAGGCTGGAAATGGGCAGCAGAGAATGGATCACAATGATTTCCTGTTTTATTAATTCCCTTTGGGACACCTGGCATTGGCCACTGTTGGAAGACAGGATACTGGACTAGACGGACATTCAGTCTGGCCGCTCCTATGTTAGAATCATAGAACACTAAAACTGGAAGAGACCACGAGAGATCATCAAGTCCAGTCCCCTGCCCTCACGGCAGGACCAAGCACCGTCCAGACCATCCCTGATAGGTGTCTGTCTAACCTGCTCTTAAATATCCCCAGGGATGGAGATTCCACAACCTCCCTAGGCAATTTATTCCAGTGTTTAACCACCCTGCCAGGAAGTTTTTCCTAATGTCCAACCTAAACCTCCCTTGCTGCAGTTTAAGCCCATTG
This sequence comes from Pelochelys cantorii, assembly GCA_032595735.1. Lineage (NCBI taxonomy): Eukaryota > Metazoa > Chordata > Testudines > Trionychidae > Pelochelys > Pelochelys cantorii. Next base: position 12,819,093 of record CM064353.1, on the reverse strand, counting down.
CTTCTTATCCCATCCTCAGAGCCCAAGGAGAACAATTTTTCTCCCTCCTCCTTGTGACACCCTTTTAGGGTATGTCTACACTGCCACCCTAGTTCGAACTAGGGTGGCTAATGTAGTCATTCGAACTTGCAAATGAAGCCCGGGATTAAAATATCCCGGGCTTTATTTGCATGTTCCCGGGCGCCGCCATTTTTAAATGCCCAGTAATTCGAACTCCTTGTCCGCGGCTACATGCGGCACGGGCTAGGTGGTTCGAATTAAAGCTCCTAAGTCGAACTACCGTTACTCCTCCTGCAATGAGGAGTAACGGTAGTTTGACTTAGGAGCTTTAATTCGAACCACCTAGCCCGTGCCGCATTTAGCCGCGGACAAGGAGTTCGAATTACTGGGCATTTAAAAATGGCGGCGCCCGGGAACATGCAAATAAAGCCCGGGATATTTTAATCCCGGGCTTCATTTCCAAGTTCGAATGACTACATTAGCCACCCTAGTTCGAACTAAGGTGGCAGTGTAGACGTACCCTTTAGATACTTGAAAACCGTTATCGTGTCCTCTCTCCTTTCCAAACTAAACGAGCCCAGTTCTTTCAGTCTTCCCTCATAGCTCATGTCCTCTAGACCTTTACTCATTTTTGTTGCTCTTCTCTGGACCCTCTCCAGTTTCTCCACATCTTTCCTGAAACGTGGTGCCCAGAACTGGACACAATACTCCAGTCGAGGGCTAATCAGCGCAGAGCAGAGCGGGAGAATGACGTCTTGTGACTTGTTCTTAACTCTGAGCTAAGGAGCCTCTTGCAGCCAAGCGAGGGCAAAGGAGGCAGTGCTCAGTGCCGGAGTGGGGGGGGCAAGGAGACTGAGGTTCAGTTCACCCATGAGTGCAAAACACTGATCTCCCTGAAGGGATAACCCCGCCCAGCAGCCTGAGAGCCCAGCCGGAGGGTGGAAGGCTCTTGGCCCCGCTGACAGCGGGGAAGTCAGGCCTACATTTTGCAGAGTGGCTGATTCTGGGTGCCCAAGCGAGTGAGCTCGGGCCTGGTCCTTGTAGGGGTGCTGAGCACCCCCCATCCTGAGGAGTTCCACGAGTGCTCAGTGCTTTGCCAGGCACACGGGGAACCTGGCGTAGGGATCGAGCTGGACCCCCCAAAAAGTGAAGTGCCCCAAATTAGTGAGCAGGCTGGCACAGAACTCTGGCTTGAGGCTCCAGCTGTGGAAGAGGAAAAGTAGTGGCTGCAGAGAGACACTGGAGGGAGTGATACTACAGCCTGCCTCCGTTCCCCCAGGTGCCTGCGCGTGACCAGACCACACAGAAAAGGAGACCCCAGGGCCAGCAAGGGCGTGCTCCCTTGTACCTTCCATGTTCATGTACCGCCGCAGCTCCTGGTCCAGCCGCCATTGCTGCTCCTCCAGCTTCAGCTCTTGGGCCCTGCAGGGGGGAAAAAACAAGAGCTCTGTCAAACCCCAGAGCTGGGACAGGCGCAGCAGCAGGGCATGGAAGGAAATCTTGGCCCCAGCTCTGTGCCTTTAAGGACACCAGTAACTCCCAGCGGGGGGGGGGCCGCAGCTGGGCAATACCACAAGTGTTTGGCACACCCTGCCTGTAACAGCCTGACGCGCAAAGGGTCAGCGTTGTACGGGAGTTCATGCCCCCCCCCCGCTGTCTGGGGGGGACACAAGCTGGCAGGAGGCCAGCTGCCCACATAGATCAGCGTGTCCAGTTCAGTCTGGAATCTGGCCAGCGTGGGAAGCAGGAGCCCTTCCTGTTGCTCCCAGCACTGGGGCATAGGCCCATGACACTGGTCTGGAACAGGCACATCGCAGGCTGCTGATGTGTGGTAGGGGAGGAGGAGGAGGGATTCCTCGGCACACTGGTGGGGTGACTGAAGGAGCACTAAGGGGCACTGATCACACACACACAGTCTTACGCGATCATGAGGTCCGACTCCTCGGAAACCAGGCTGTTCTTCTTCTGCACCAGAGAGAGCAACTGGTTCATCCACTGGCTTTTCAGCTCCGACTGGTCCCCTGGGTGGCAGGAAGGGAGAATGTTGAACGGGTAGGGCTACGCCTCTAATCTTTTCCATCATGTGTGGAATAAATTTTTCTATATGCACCGAGACGCGTGAATGTGCACCACCAGTGGAAATACAAACCCTCGCTGTGGGTGCTCTGCTAATCAGCTGGTGGCATTGGACTCTCCCCTGAGAGCCGCACACGTGCCCCGCATACAGGGAACGCTGGGTAGGCCATCAGAGACAAGCCACCTGTCACAGGTCCGGTGAGAAGGGCTGGCAAATGGGGCTGGGGTGACGATAGTGTCCCTATTGGCAGTGTGTCCTAGTGGTGCATGTCTGCTGACACTGCTACCTCAGGGACCCCCTACCTCCTTCGCTGCGCAGCGATCTCTCCAGCTCTATCCCCTTCCTCTCCAGCTCCCGGAACTTCACTTCGATCTCCTCCAGCCGCCTCTGGATGGACTGGAATGCACCGGAGAGAGGAGAAAGGTCACTGGGGTGTCTGGTCTCCCTTTCCTAGCAACTCTGACCCTTCTCCAGCTGCTGGCAAGGGGAACAGAGACCAAGGCCCAATTCTTAGCACCTGGAAATTAGCCTGGGAATTTGGCCCTTTAATCAATGCACTAGCACCACCTACCCTCAGCACCATCCGCGAATGGGCAAGCCCAGGCACTGGGTGCAGCGATTTGTCCAGCTTCGCATCAAGGCAGCCCCAGCGCTGGCAGCAGAGCACAGAAGCCCTGGCATAGCACCACAGAACTGCAGGACTGGAAGGGACCGCGACGGGTCAGCGACGCCAGCCCCCTGCACTAAGTGGGACCAAGTACATTTCATCCGGACAGGTGTCTGTCCAACCTGTTCGGAAAAACCTCCAGGGACAAGGTTCCCACAGTCCCCTTGGAAGCCTGTTCAAAGCTCGGCTATCCTCAGAGTTGGAAAGTTGGCCTAACAGGTAACCTACATCCCCTGCCAATGACGCACTTGATTTGTCCACCCTTCGGTGCACATGGAGACCAATCATCCCCGCGCTTGACCTCTCGGAAGGCTGCTATCAGATTAGGGATGTAAGCAACTCGTTGACTAGTATAAACTTATCAGGTAGTCAAGTAGTGACTCAACTAGTCGCTTCCCTCCCCCCTTGCTGCCTTTATCAGAGAGAGGCAGCAAAGGGGGGGTAGCAGGAGCCGGTGCTGGGGTGAACCGACTTACAAGCCAGTTCCACCCCCTTCCCGCCCCAGCACTGTCTCCGCGGAAGGCAGCAGGGGAGGCAGAGGCATAGCAGGGGGACTAGGCACGAGCTGGGAATCAGCTGATTCCTGGCTCGTGCCTGGTTCCAGATGCTGCGCTGCTGCTTTTGAAATGTATTAAGAGCAAACTGGGACAGCTGATTCCTGGCTCACACCTGGTCCCCTCACTGCGCCTCGGCCTTTTAAATATATGAAGAGCCTGGCAGCTATTAATACATTTAAAAGGCAGAGATGCAGTGGGGTTAGCTCCCAAGGCCGGGAGCTAACCCCGCGCCGTGGCGCTGCAGTTTCCCCCCTTATCAACTAATTGAGTAGTCAATGGAAATTCCATCGACTATTCGATTAGCTGATTAAACGCAATTTAACATCCCTAAATCAGATCCTGTCTCCGTCATCTTTTCTCAAGCCTAAACAGGGCTGGTGCCAGACTTTGCTGGGCCCTGGGCAATGGGGGCTCAGTTCCGGATCCCCCAGAAGGGGAGGGACCTCATGTGGAAGAGGCAGGGCTAGCACATCCAGCTCTCAGCACTGCACGGGGCTTTAGTGGCAATTTAAAGGGCTCAGGGTTCTGGCTGCCAGTGCCAGAGCAGTAGCATGGAGCCCTGAGCCCTTTTAAATCGCTGGGCCTCAGGGCAACTGCTCCTCCCCCCTCAGCAGCCCTGAGGCTGAACGTACCATTTTTTTAAAGGTCCCCCCTGCAGTGAGGTTGTCGGAACCTTTTATCATTTTTGTTTCTCTCCTCTGGACTCTCTCCAGTTTGTCCACCTCTTCCTTAAAGCGCAACCTCACAAACAGGACCCGGGCCTCCAGCTGAGGCCTCCTCAGCGCCAAGCACAGCAGGACAGTCCCCTCCCACGTCTAAGCGTGGCGCTCAGGAGACAACGCCTCCGGATGCTAGCGAGGCTCTCCTCTCATGGCTGCAGCACATTGATTCTCAGTCACTCGGTGATCCACTGTCAGCCAGTTCCTTGTCAGCTGTGCCACGCCGGGGCTGCTTATTCCCCATCGTGTAGCAGTTGTGTGCATTTGATGTTTCCTTCCTATGTGATGCACTTTGTCACCTTGTTAATTTCAGGCCAATTCTCCAACCTGTTTGAATTTGAATCCTGGCCTCCAAAGTGCTTGCAAACCCCACCCCGCCCTGGCAGTTGAGGTCATCTACCCATCTGGTACCCATAGTCTGCCCTCCACTGTCCGAATCAATGCCCAAGAGAAGGCGAGAGTGGGCGGGGAAGGAACTCTAGAGAGATGCGTCAGGAGTTCCCACATGGCAAACGGAGGATGCCCAATTGCATTCCCTGTCAGTGGGGATGGTGAGGGGGTTGGTCTTCCACTGAAACATCCAGGCTTACCCACTGGGCCGAGATCAATGGACCGTTATTCTGTTCTCATACAGCCAGTGCTACGTTCCTAGCTCTAGCCACTGGTGGACAGGAACAGGAGACAGTCCAGGACAGTGTGACTGGATGACACCGAGGAAGCTGAGAACTGGCCTATTGAGAGCTCTCCTAGCCCAGTGTCTACAGAATCGGAGATTCTCCCACCCCCGCCATTCCTTGCTGGGACAGGCAGTGGGTAGAGTCCACCGCCACAGGGCCAGGGCGTGGGCATTACCTGGGCTTTGCAGAACCTCTTCATCTCTGCCTCTCTGGCGCGGCGGGTCAGCGTTCTCTTCCAGGTGGGATAAGTTTCCTTTTCGCCCACAGTCAGGAAACACTGGAAGCTCAACACAAGAGCCAGGGTCAGAAGGGGGCCAGGGCTGCCTGCAGGGCCTGGGGCTGCTTGAATCAGCTACAATTATTCTTTATAGTTCTTGATGCACCAGCCACCCCTCCACTGCTGAGCCACAGGCTGGGTTCTGCCCCAGGAGGCTGGCTAGCTAGGCCAAGGTGAGGGCAGAAGGCAAAGGGATGGGGGGAAGGTGAAACAGACTCTGGGACCCACTTACTGCAAGTTAAACCTTGTAGTATAGATAGGCCCCCTGAACGGGCCTTCTTTGCCCCACAGCCACACCCACATAGCTCCATTAGTGTTCGTCTGTTGCAGGACTGCAGCCCAGGCAGCTCACAGCTGTGGCCCATGTGACATCCTTAGGGCCGTACAGGTAGCGTAGCTATTGTGTGGATGGAGCCCACGTAACACAGAGAGCTGCATATGCAGCCCACAATGGTACACAGGTGGCGAACCACCAGTCTCTTTGCAGGGTGTCACAAGGAGGAGGGAGACAAATTGTTCTCCTTGGCCTCTGAGGATAGGGCAAGCAGCAATGGGCTTCAACTGCAGCAAGGGAGGTTTAGATTGGACATTAGGTTGGTCTCAAGTTGCAGTGGGGGAGGTCTAGGTTGGATATAAGGGAAAACTATTTCCCTAGGAGGGTGGTGAAGCACTGGGATGGGATCCCTAGGGAGGTGGTGGAATCTCCATCCCTAGAGGTTTTTAAGTCTCGGCTTGACAAAGCCCTGGCTGGGATGATTGAGTTGGGGTTGGTTCTGCTTTGGGCAGGAGCTGGACTTGATGACTGCTGAGGTCTCTTCCAGCCCTAGGATTCTATGATTAGGAAAAATTTCCTAATAGTCAGGGTGGTTACACACTGGAATAAGTTGCCTAGGGAGGTTGTGGAATCTCCATCACTGGAGATATTTAAGAGCAGGTTAGACAGACACCTGTCAGGGATGGTCTAGACCAGTGTTTCTCAACCTTTTTTTATAAAGTACCTATCCCCAGTACGTACAGTTTTCGGATACGCAATTTTTTTTCTACCGTTGCAACATATTTGTTTAAACAACTTAATTGTAGCCGGGCGGGCGATGAAATTTTTGGGTGCAAAAAGTACAAAAATAATAAAACGTTGTAAAACGTTAAAAAAAATTCAGTTTTCTCCACATTTCAGTTGTGTTGATGTATCCCTCAGACTTCTCTCAAGTACCCCTGAGGGTACTCGTACACTGGTTGAGAAACACTGCTCTAGACGGTGCTTGGTCCTGCCGTGAGGGCAGGGGACTGGACCTGATGGACTCTCGAGGGCCCTTCCAGTGCTGGTGTGCTAGGATTAACACATCGATCGACTTCAAACTCATCACACTCACATTCTCTCTGAAGTACCCGAGGTCTTGGCTCTGCTCCTCTTCGCCATCGCTCTCGGTCTCGGTCTCGGTCTCGGTCTCAGTCTCCTCTCCATCTGGGCAGAGAAGAGCAGATTCAGGACTAGCCCAGGCAGGCCTGCTGGCAGCCAGCGTAAAGCTCTGCTGCACTTGCTGTCAGGTACCCTGTGCTGCAGGGCGCAGGAGGGGGAGTGGCTGGCTGTGGGCGTATTCTGCCAGGCTTCTCCATGGCTCACTCAGCCCTGTGTCTGGGGTTGGGCCAGCCAGCTGGACCCAAGCGTGATGGTGGGTTTTGTGAGCTGGGCGCCTGTCCTCTGTCACTGCTCCACATTGCACACAGCAGCTCAGACCGCAGGCTGACCCAGCTAGCTAAGGGCGCAGGCACCTTCACCCCCCCTCCTGGCCGCGGTTACAGTCTGATGCAATATTGCTGCAGACAAGGAGACATGGAGCTCCGCCACCAGCGCGGCAGCTCTCTGCCCTGCAAGTCGTGGGGGTGCCCCCGGTGCTCTGGGGGGGCAGCGTCTGCTGGGAGAGAGGGGGGAGGGAGAGCATGGCTGGAGAACCGAGCATTCGGCTGCACCAGACACTCAGAACGGCAGTTACCTTCCTCCTCCTCGCTGCACTCAGGCTCAGCCCAGCTGACCTGGGCTCTTGCCGGAGCAGCGCTTTGCAGCGGCTCTGAACCCGCCAGGCGCCTGCCAGGGCCCCCCTGGCTCTGCGTCTCCGAGTCCAAGGTCAGGCGGAGCGTGGACAGCTTGAGCTTTTCCAAGGGCGACAGCTGGATTTTCTTCCTCTTCCTGGTCTCTCCCTCCTCCTCCTCCTCCTCCTCCTGCCCAAAGCCTGGGGGTGGGGGCCCCTTTTCCAGAGGCTGAGGCTCTGGGCTGGGTTGCGGCAGCGCTGCGCCCACGGTGCCGGGTTCACGGAGACGCTGTTGCTCTCGCGGAGGCTGGCTGTGGGCCCAGGCTCCTAGGCCGTCCCCAGGCTGGGCCCTGCCTGCCCCACTGGAGGAGACGGGCCTTCCCATGTTCTCCTCCAGCACAGCGTGGGGTTGGGCTGCAGGCTGCTGCATGTCTGCCGTGCCAGTGCCTGTGTCCTCTCCGGCTGGAAAAATGCCCTCCCCAGCTCCCTCCCATGGCTCTGCAGGCTGCGCCACTGCTGGTTCCTTCGGGAAGGGGGTTGGGCTCCCAGGAAGGCCCTGCCCAGCAGAATCCACTCGCAGCTCCACCGCCCCAGTGGCCAAGCCCTGGCTGCCCGCCTCGGAGGGAGAGCAGTCGGGGGCGCGCTGGGAGAGGTCCTAGCAGGGGCCAGATGCAGAGGGTTAGAACGGGGGATGTTAAAAAGCAGGCAATTGTGTGACCGCGGTAGCCAGCTGCCAGCGCTGGGCACGCCCCCAGGGTGCGGGCACGGCAGGGTCCCACTCACCTCTCGTGGCGCGGCTCGGGGCTCGCTGTCCAGCCCGTCCACGCTGCAGGCAGTCGGACAGTGCAGCATGCAGTAGAAGTGTCCTGGGGGGAGAAACCGGACAGCGTCACAGGAGGATCGGGGGGCGCCTGCCAACATGTTTTCCGTCTGCAGTCTCATCACTGGGCAGCCCTTTGCTACGGCCCCTCGCCTTCGGCCATCATTCATTTCAACGGGCCGACGGTGTGCACAGAACACGGCCTTCCACCATGGCCAGCGATGTCTCGTCGTTGCCTTGTGTTCCCTCGCTTGGCGACATCCGCCTGACAGACCCAGTCTTATACTGAGCCCCTGCCCCAGGGAGCTTACAGTCTCTCTGTGCTGTGCTTGTAAAGCGCCTTGCGCAATGACTGGGCTCCTAGGCAAACAGCAAATAATTAAAACCGAGGAGCAAGGGCTGGGTAGGGTCTGGATTAAAGGTTGCAGTAACAACCATACCTGGAGGGAGGGTCAGCTGAGAAGAAGAGAAATGGAGCTACCTCCTGCCTGTGTTAGATTAGCAGCAGAACCCGAGGGCAGGGGGGAAAATGGGCTGAAGCTGATTAAATATATAAATGTTATAAAGCAGTCATGCAGCTTTTCTAATCAGTATTCGTTTGCTTATTGCAGCTCCCTCCTACACTGCAGCAGCTCTGCTGTATTCCGCTATCTTTGTTACTGTCTCAGTCTTACGGAAGACAACGTGTCCTTTCAGCAAGTCTGGTGAAGCCAAAAGTAACTACATTAAACACACAAAAGCAGCTTTTATAAACCTTACAGCCAGCAGAAATGTCCTCCCGGGGCTGGTTTTTCAATTGTTTTCTCCTGAAAATGCTTGTTTTTAAGCAAACATTCCCCCTGCCATTGTTAGACAGGCAAATAACGCACAGGGCTCAAAACCTGGCCAGGAAACTGATGAAGGGTTTGTCTACACTGAAAAAAAAAGTGTGTTCTTCATTTCAGTGCAGACACAACTCAGTTTGGCAGACTGAGTCCAACCCCAGGCTACCCGAGGGCGTTTTCCTGAGCTGCTAACTTGAATTAACATCCACCTTGCCATGTCTTCACTGCTATTTTCATCCAAATTACAGAACACCTGTTTTGTGTCATCTGAACATATCCAAACAAAAAGGAAACGGGCACCGGCTGGATCTCATTGGCCATCTGCAAGCAATGCAAAGAGGCATAGTGGCAGGCAGGCTGGATTTCACATTCCTCTTCCTTTTTAAAAGCCAGGAGGTCTCAGGAATGGAGGTGAAGGTGTAGTTTGAACCACTGGAATCTGGCACTCTCCGGTCAGGCAACACGACCATGGATATTGCTGGGCCAGAGAGCCCGGCTGGGAGCAGTAGCCAGCCAGGGTCAGGAGAGAAGCCCCAACCAGTGGCAGCAAGTCTGGCAGCTGGGAGCCCCTGCCGGGCTGGTGGCAGGGAGCGCAGCCCTGGCCGGGGCCAGGAGCGGATCCCTGTGGTCAGGACTGGTGCCCCAGAGTGGGGCTGATGGCTGGGAGAGGAGCCTGGACCTCCTGGTCTGGTCTGGCAATCTCCCTAGTTCAGGACGCTCAGGTCCCGTGGGTGTCAGACCAGGGAGGTCCAACCTGTGGTTAAACACATGGCTTGAGGATGACACTGTTCCTTTCAAGCAGGCTGTAAACCTAATGGACCTGGAGACACATCCTGCATCTCCTACTGGTCTCTGCCCAGGCCTGTAACTCAGACCCTCTTCCCATAGCTGGACATTGCCAGGGAGGGATTTTGCACTGACGTAGCAGTGGTGCCAAGCAGTGTTCCCTGTGAGCTGAGCAGCCCTCAGGAGAGGTGCCAATGCCGCCCAGCTGATGAGCAGAACACCCACAGCCCATCTCTACTGGTGGGGCACGTCCACACAAGCCTCTAAGTGTAACCACCACGGGGCGGATTTGAACTGGGGCTCTCTGGAGCTTAGTGTAGGACTCGCTACAGCAGGGGTGGGCAATCATTTTTGCCCAGGGGCCACTTCAAACATTTTTGAAGTCACCCCGGGCCACCCCGAAAGGGGCAGGGCCTAAATGGGAAGGGGACCATGATTGGTCTGGGGGAGCCCCTTTGTCCCCCTTTCCCACGAAGCACCCATGCCCTGGAAGAGGCTTGGCATGCTCCCCCACCCCCAGGCTAATCAGGACCTGGGGGCAGGGGAGTGTGGGAAGCCTCCTCCACTCTCCCCCCAGCCCTGCGAGCAGCACACGGCTCTTCAAAGTGCCACGTGCTCCTGGCACGGTGAGAGGAGGCTTCATGAGCTCCCCTGCCTTCAGGCCCTAATTGGCCTGGGCATGGGGGAGCAGCAGGGCCTCCGCGGGCCGGATCCACCCGCTTGGTGGGCCGGATCCAGCCCATGGAGGTCCTTTCGCCCACCCCTGCTCTACAGCTTGAGCTAGAAAGCCAGCTGGCTCTCAGCTTAGGCTGTGGAGCTCCCTTGTTCTCATCTCCCGCTGTAAGTGGTCTAAGAGCCACGGCATGGGATGGTGAACCACACCCACTAGGTGTGTGGGTTACCTAAGCACATAACAAAGTTTATTCTACGCACAGATGGAAAAAATTAGAGGGAACCCCGGTGCCAAGTGCCATATGGAAAATCCTACAAGGAATTGCTGGTGCTCTGCCGTGATGAATAATTCAGCGAGTTAATGAAACTCGATGAGCAGTAGCCCAATTCCCTAGCAGCAAACTGCAGGAGGAGCTATTGTTTTATTTAAAAACACCTCCCACTCTGTCTCCCATGAGCACAGCTCTGCCTGTAGGGAATGTGAGTACCCCAACCATGTGGGGGCTGGAGGTTGGCTGCTGAGGGGGGTGCACTCACACACACACATGCGCACACCCGCACGCCTAGACCTCTCCATTTGAATGGGAGTGGGAAGGTGTTGGAAGAGCTGAAGAGAAAAACCCAGGCCCAGGGGTATTAATAATAATCCACTGTTTCCATGACCCTTCCCCTCTGAAAAATAACCCCTAGTACATCACAGCCGCCAGCTGGCACAGGTGCCCAATGGGGAGACGGGAAATCCGGGCCAAGGACGCGGGCACAAGCAGAGCAGACAGGGTGCTGGTGTGCGTGGCTCTCTCGCAGCCTCTCCGCTGGGACAGACAGGCTCAGCCGACCCAAGGCCAGCAGGGCTTCTTACAGGGCAGCTTGGGAGCTGCCGTTCTGGGTCACGGAGCCCAGCCTGCGCCTGGCGGCCAGTGTCTCAGGGCTTGTCGCTGCACCGCCCCCCTCACCGTCAACTTCGTGGAAGGCGAAGTCCCCCAGGCGCAGCGTGGTGCCGCACTGGTGGCACTGGAAGCAGCCCCGGTGGAAGAAGCGCCCCTCGGCGCTGACCCGCTCCAGGATGTACACCCGCCGGCCGCAGAAGTAACAGGCGTCGCTGCTCTCCGTGGGGGACATGGTCGAGTTCTGCAGAGGAAGCCAGAAAGCCTTGGGGCCAGGCCATCGCTGCAGCTGCCCTGCACTACTCCCGCACGCTCCCGACCTGCCCACCTGAGCGCCGGCCGCCTGCTGGGCCCAGGGCAGGGGACGGAAATGGCGAGTTTCTGTGGGGGAGGGGCTCAGAGGGGTCCCTGAAAGCCTTGCTCTGCCCAGCCCCTTATCCCAATTCCACGCCAGGCCCAGCACCAGTCCAGGCGCCCAGGGCTGGGCTCTAAGGGCCCATCTGCTCTGGGGCGGGAGGCGGGAGTTCCAGCGAGGAGACGCTAGTGCTAACAGAGCGTAGCCCCCCGGCCCCACCGGCTCACCCGCCAGGTACGCACCCCTCAGACGGCCAGGCCCTCCACCTGCACACGAGCTCGAGTGGGTCTGTCTCTTCTGGCTGCAATTCACACCTCCAGACATGGGCTCTGCTCCTCTGAATACCCCAGCCCCCACCCAGCCTGGATTCAAGCCAGTGGCACAGGGAGACAGCTCCCTGCCTCCACCCCCACCCCGGAGCTCTTTAAACTGGGCCAGGATTTCCCTTGCAAGCCCCCCCCCACATCCTAGCCAACGCAGGCGGCGGCCGGCAGGTGGTCCCACCCCACAGTGGGTGTGACAAGGTGGCTGCCAGGGAGCACAGACTAACCTGCCTCCCGCCCGGCGCGGGGTCGGAAGAGCCGGTCTCCATCTCTTGCGGCTGCTCGTGGCTGTTAGTTCCCTGGGCCAGGTGAGCAATGGACAAGTCGCCGTCCGACCCTGAGTCCAGCTACACAGCAAGCCAAGAAGGGCAGGCTCAATGCAGGGCTCTGGCTGGCGCGCAGACCAGCGGCGCCTGGAGCCAGCACCCTTCCACGCGGGTCCTTGGTCCAGAAGGGGTTTGAGGCCTGCACGTGCGTGTGCACAATCTGTCAGCCATGGTCTGATCTGTCCACCCATGCTCCTCGCACAGCCTGGAAGTACCACGCCTGCCCCACACTCCCGGCGCCCACACGCCCTTCTGGGATCCGGGGCCAGGACTCTGGAGAAGGCGAGGGAACTAACGGACGCAGATTTTAGGGCCTAGCTGTCAGATCAGGTGCCTGTGCTTGGACATGGAGCCAGGCATGGATGACACCCATCCTCGCCCCTTCCCCTCTTTGACACTCCCCAGTGTGGCTTCCCGCTGCTCCCAGCAGCCACAGAGGTTGCTGGGGAGCAACACCAAGTGCCCCCTTCCCTGGGACGCAGCCTGCTGCCCCCACAGCGTGACGAGCCCAGGGGCCCAGGCCTGGCACACCAGGTCCCCGCAGCCTAGCTCCTAAACCGGCTCGGCCGCACGCGGGACACTCACCCCGGCCTCTCTCCTCGTCCTCTTGGTCTCGGCCTCCTTTTGGGCACTGTCCTGAAATCACAGCGGGCCGCCCTGAGTGAGACGCGGGGGCAGCAGGACGTTCAGGGCCTACGGCAGAGGGTCTCCCAGGGCACCAGGTCCCCAGGGCCAGCTGCAGGCATTCGTGTTGCCAGGGAGAGGTTGGCTCAGGGTGCCGGACCTCATGAGCGCCTGGGCCGTAGGCAAGGGACAGCCCTGGGCCCCAGTGCCCGCCATGCTGAGCACTTACCTGGGTGCGCTTGCGAGTCAGGCTCAGACTCTTCTGGAGCTTGCTGAGGAAGAGGACAGCTCCCCGGGTGCCGCGAGGCACCTGCAGCTTCCTCGCTCTCTCCTCTGGCTCTGCAAGAGAGAAGACAGGCTCGTGGCAGGGGCAGGGGCCCTAGCGCCTAGTGCACGGGCCGGCACGGGAGGCTGCGTTCCTCAGCCGGATGCTGCGGAAAGGGAACATGTGCACAGCCTGCCCCGCAGGTCACACGAGCCCCCGAAGTTGGGGGAAAACTCAGTGATACTTACTGTCAGTTTTAAACCTCTAAGTCCCCTGCCAAAGGAACTGCTCAGCAGCCAGCTCCAAGGTCTGGCCCAGTGTCTCCCAGTCCTTCCCCCATGGCCTATCCTGGCCGCAGCTGGAGCGGAGCAGCTGCAGGGCTGGGAGCGGAGGCCCCCAGAGATCTAGCCCGGCCCCTGCCAGGGCCCCGAGGAGTCTCACCTGCGGAACGCTTGAAGGCTTCGTAGAACTGGCTCAGGTAGGTGACGAGGCCGAGCTGGTTGGGCTCGGACATGGAGGCCATTTCAGGGCTGGAGAGGACGGGCAGGATGCCGAGCTCCTGCTCAGCTACGTCCAAGGCCAGCTGATTATTCCTGATGGGACTGTGCTGGTGCAGGGGTTCAAAATCTCTAGGGAAAGGAACGGGCTGTCGGGATGGCTGAGCAGGTGTCCAGAGCCTGGCCTGGCTCAGCCGAGCAGGAGGGGAAGCCGGTGACAGCGCATCAGACTCAGGAGCTAGCCTGGCTTAGATCCCCGCCGCTCATCCGGCAAAGGACCCCACTAAGTGCACGAGAACCAGGCAGCTGCATAACAGCCTGGTGCCTGGTGGAGACGCTGGAAGCAGCCGTGGCAGAAGAAATACCCTCGGCATTGGGCAGCACATGGGGGTCACCCAGTGGGTCACATTCAGCAATGCTGGCAGGGGGAGGAATAACTGGAGTCCTGGGGGTGCATGGTGGGGTAAAAGCAGGCACCATCCATCACAACACAACACACATCACCCCCGCCCCCCAACCAGCCCCTAGGAACTCCCAGCCGCAGCCACCCGCCTGCTGTGCAGGGACACGCATGTACCCAGCTCCCTGAGGGGCACTAGGAGCCTTACAGGAGGTCGGGCCGGAAGCGGTGGATGAGGGCGCACAGCGCCAGGCCGCTGGTCCAGGAGTGGGTGAAATCCGTCACTGCGACGCCGTGGTAACCCTCCGTATGGGTCTGGCACCAGCTCAGGAGCTCCTCGTAGGCCCGGCCAACCTCTGGAGGAGAGAGAGCGCAACAGGCCTAAGGGCGCTGGTCTGGGACCGAGGGGGCAGGGCTGGGGGTAGGGCATTTTCTGGGACGGCAGCACAGGGGAGCCAGGGCGTGTGGCTCATGGAGAGGGCGAGGAGACTGGCTCCTGCTCACTGAGGAGACAGCTCCCCCAGCCCAGCCCGCCAGCCCCGCCTGGGATAGGATCCCACGGTGATCCCTGCGGCCTTTGGGGGGCAAATGGCTCCCAAGGCCACCTCCCAAAAATCAAGGGAAGACCAGCTCTAGGGAGGCAGGCACGTCCCATGCCGGATCCCCACCCGCCGGCAGCACACTGACACCCCGGCTCCCACGGTGCAGAGGGGAGTGGAAATGGGGCGGGAGGGCGAGGCCTGGAGGAGCCGGAGGGCACCGAACGTCCCACCACGAGGGCACTGAGCCCCAGTGCTGCTTGGCTGTGAGCAGGCACATGGAGGGAGGGCAACAGGAAGGCTGGCAATAGGGGTGGAGAGCCGGAGAGAACGGGGCTCTGACAGAAGCGAGGTCAGGCCAGGACACAGCTCAGATGCTGGGTGGCAGGGGACACTTCCCCCAGCTGCTGCTTCTACAGGGTGAGGAAGGTGGCACATGCACGGGGGCAGGAAGCAGGTTGTGGGGGCATCCGTACAGCTGGATGCCGGGGGAGGTCCCCAGACTTGCCTGTGCTGTCTTGGCTGTCCCTCTTCTTATGGTCAATCTCAACCGTCCCCACCATGTACAAGTCACGGACCTGCAGAGAGAGACACCGGAGACCCGGTCACGGACACTGCAGGACAACAGGTCTCCGCTCCCGGGGAGGGGAGGCCAAAACACCAGTGGAGGAAATGCAAGGAGCCCTTTGCATGGAGCCCTTTGCTTCAGACATCAAGGTGGCTAGCAACCCGTAGAGCTCACTGCTGACTCCTCCCCAGAGCTAGCTGCATTTGCTTGCTCACTAGGACTGTGCACATCGTGGATCATTCCTGCAGCTGCACAGTTCATTCCTGGATTATCCACCGGCTCTGAAGCTGTGCAGATGTACACGCTGCTGCGCCCATCCCTGGGCAGCAGCCAGCAGGAATAAGGATGCCGTGGGGAGGATAGTGGAGATAACCAGTCAGGGAGGAGAAATGGCTTTAGGAACGGGCTGCAGCTTACACCACCAGACACAAGGAGCCCCGGCAGGATGGGATCTCTGCGAGGCCTGGGCAAGTTACCTGGTTGGGCTTTATGGCTTGGAGGTTGATGTTGGGGTAGCGAGTGGAAGGGTCGATGCTGTACTGGCTGATGTTCTTGTTGGTGTTGTCGGGGGATGTTTGAGACAGCTGCTGGTAGATACTCTCCCTGTGCAGAGGAAACGGGCTGGGTTAAACAGGGACATTCCTCCAGCGCTGATCTCAAAAGTGAGGAAGATAAAGAACGGAGGGTCCAGAAGAGGAAAATAGCAAGAAAAATAGAAAGGAGCATAAACTTTGGCAAGTCAAGTGTAAAAGCATAATTAGACAGGCCAAGGGAGGGTCTGAATAGCAACTAGCTCAAGACACAAAAACCAGCACATTCTTTAAGGACCTCAGAAGCAGGAAGCCGGCCAACCAGTCCATCGGTGGGGCCTCTGGACAATCCAAGTGCTAAAGGAGCACTCGAGAAAGATGCTAAATGATTCTTTGCACTGGACGGGGTGGGGGGGGGTGCGGGGGAGATTCGCACACCTCAGCCAATCTTTTTAGGTGACAAATCTGAAGGGCAGTTGCAGATGAAGCAGGTTTTGGAATAAACAGATCAATTAAACGTGACTCAGTCACCAGGCCCAAACTGGATTCGCCCAAGAATTCAGAGGGAACGCAAAGGTGAAACTGCAAAACTGTGAACTATGCTACGTAACCTCTCGCTTGAATCTGCCTTCACACCAGATGCCTGGAGGAGAGCTGAGGTGAATAGTTCTCTGAAAAAATCGGCTCAGTGGGCAGCAATAGTCAAAAAAGCAAAGCAAACATTGGGAGCCATTAGGAAAGGGAGAGAAAATAAGGCAGAAAAATATTATAATGCCATCCCCAAACGCACAGGGCACCACGCCTGGGCACAGTTCGGGCCACTCCCTCTCCGAAAAGATGTGTTAGAATTGGAAGAGGTCCGGCGCAGAGCAACAAAACCCATTGCAGGTGTGGAGAAGCCGCAGTTGGTGCTTCCTGGCAGCCAGTGGTCTTGAGAAGGGCTGAAGCCAGGGCTAAGCAAAAGTGCCCGTTTGAGACCCCAAACCCTGGCTCTGTCGGCAGCCCTGCCGAGCCAGGAGCAGAGTCTGCAGGGTTCGCGCGCTCCTGGACCTCTGTGCTGAGGCTGCCGGGGCTGTATGTGCCACACAGACACCTGTCTGCCTGGAACTAGACTGGGGCACCCAGCAGCAGCTGGATCGCGAGGGGGACACTAGCGGTGGGAGGCTCCACACTGCCTGAGCCAGCCCGGCCCCGCGGCCCCACAAGGTTGCCAAAGCAGGGCTGAGCCATCCCCTGCTGCAGTGGGCCGAGGCACCAGGCACAAGCTGGTTCTGAGCAGAACGCCCCAGTAGCAGCCACACTCTGCATTGCAGGGGGCAGGAAACAGCTGCCGCACATGGACCTAAGGCCACCTTGTGTGCTCAGAGAATCTGATGGGCCGTACCCTGCCTGTTATACAAAGGGACTGTCTTTATAGTTAGCAACATGGGGATGGCCAGACTGGGTCAGATTAGGGGCCCATAGACTATACCCTGGCTCCAACAGTGGCCAGCACTTGCTGCTTCAGAGGAAGGTGCAAGAACCCTGCAGTTATGGGATTACCTCCTGTTTCCTCCCAACCCTCTCTCTTTAGAGGTGGGCTTGTGCCCTGCTGCAGGGGGACTGATAGTTCTTGTATTGCACCAAGCAAACGCACACAACCTGGAACTGTGAACAGTCCCCCACCATCCCTGGCAGGAGCAGAGTCCTCACCTTTCAGCCAGAATGTCCAGCGGGGAGGTCCCTGCTGCCCATTTCTTCACCATCCAGGCAGCATCAAAGGCAGCCAAAAACCCGCGTGCCACGCCGGTGCCCAGAGGCCAGAACGGCTACAAGAGAAGAGAGGGGGAGGGAGGGAGTGGAGCTGCACATGTGTTCAGCAATCGGGAGAGTCCTGGCTGAGGTCCCTGGGACACCACAGCCTCCGGCTTCCAGAAGCAACCTGCTCCGGAGGTCTGGCAAGTGGGTGTGGTGCTCGGGGGCCGCCCGGGAACCCGGGACGGTTCGCGCAGAGTGCTCAGCTCTCACACAGATGCTGCCCTGCGAGGGAGCTGCCCAGGGAAAAGCAGAGCTGCAGGTCAGCACAGGGGAGCACTTCTTGGGGGGCTCTAGCTTCAAGCCTCTCCCCTACTTAGTCCCACCCCTGGGCCCTGTAAAACCAGAGCTGTGGTGTCAGCTGGCAGCCCAGCTCTCCCAGACAAAGGGCTGCTTTAGTGGAGGGCCTGCCGGGATACAGACAGGGCCAGACCTAGGCGGGGAGCCCAGACTAGGGAGCAAACAAAGGGAGAGATCAGTGGACAGTCGGCTGACTGCCTGGCTGGCCGGAAGGATGACCCTCAGCCCACACAACCCTAGGCGGAATTCACCCCGGCCAGCCCAGAGACCCAGAGGGAGACACGGAGGGGCACGGCCCAGAGAAGGAAAGCAGCTTGAGACACTCCCCTGCGTGAAGTTACCTAGTGAAAAGAGCCTTGCCATGTGACTCTTGCCACGTGACTCCCAGCCAGGTGCATCTTCACTACAAAGAGCAGTTCGCAGGGACCCCAGGCTCCAGCGTGCCACACACGCCGGCTTGAGCCAAGTGGCTGGGCCACCCAGAGCCCTGCACGGCGCTGGGACTGGCAGTCCAGCGGCACGTTGGTGCCAAGTTATCCTTTGCACATGGGCAGAGCGTGTCGCTAGGGCTCTCGCAGCACTGCCCCTGCTAATGAACCTGTGCGGCCCCACAGTGGGGTCCTTATCCCAGTTCAGCAGCGAGGGAAACTGAGGCACGCCATGGTGACTGGTCCATAGAGTCGGTGTCAAGAATGGAACCGGAAGACCTGACGCTGAGCCCTTCCCTCACTCCTAGCCGACCCCTTCCCATGACCACGCTCTTCTTTATACTTGCGCTAGTGCGACGAAAGCTGGCATGAGCACATGGGCACGCGCAGGGGAATCCCCCGTGAGCTCCTCGTGTAGGCGGGCCAGAGGAGGAGCAGCTCTTGGGCGCCTGGCAAGGTACCGACACTGCCCCCGTTGCTGCAGCACAGGTGTGAAGATGCTGTCTCCAGTGAGGGGAAAACGGGCATTGCCCAGAGAGGGGGTGGGCAGCGCGACAGACCCAACGGGGAGGGTTAGGCTTTGCGCGGCCCAGGGGACACTCAGGGAAGGAGATGCCTCCAGCCGCGCATGCTGAGGCAGCAAAAGGATCCGGACAGAGCATCCTACCCCCACCCCCACTTGCATTCATCTCCTCTCAGCGGGGCACTGACCTCCACCAGACAGTCTCCCACCAGCCCGATGAGCAGCCGGGTCCCATGGCACTCGCGCACCAGGGCTGCGTTCTCCGAGCGGTTCATGCAGGTGAAGTCAAACATGTCGACGTCCGGGCGGTTCCGGTGGTTCAGCGCAAACTCCAAGTCAGGCAGCTGGTAGTTGGTGGAGAAGTTGGCAGCTTCCCTGGCATAGCTGAGGAGGGCTTCTTGATTGACGTTCTCGGCAGACAGCAGGCTCTCTATGTCGGCCTTGTCCTACGGGAACACGGGGGGGAAGGAGGGGAGTCAAAGGGGGGCTCTGTTCTGGCACAGGAGCCTGAAAGCATATTTATTTGTTCACCTCCCATCAGGTGGCATCCACCTCTGAAGTGGAACATGGCAGCTGAATAAGAGGGCTGGGCAGGGAATACGAAGTTACAATTCATCTCACTGACGCCACAAAGAGGGACATGGGTCAGCAGTGCACAATCCCCATGAGGAAATGGCCAGGACACATCCACACCAGCAAGGCCGCCGGTCCCTTCATTTTAAGTCTCATCTGAAAAATGGTATTTCCGGCTCCTAGCACCAGATTAAGACACTGGCGCGGCACTCACTCCACTGCACTCCCCGAGTGGAACTGGGTTGTCCAAGTGGGGGTAACCGTGCCAGTTTTCCTCTGGCTGGCTTGGGCGTGGGAGCCATGAGGCCATGGCCGCTACGAGCTGTACACACCCACCTGGAGCTCGGGGTCACACAACGAAGCAGCCGCGCTGTGCCGGGACCCCGGGGACCCGCATTAAAACCAGCCTGGGGATGTCCACTCGCGCTGCACTCACAGCAGGGCTTGTGAGCTAGACATGCCCAGAGAGAGCGGTGCCTCTTGGAGAACCATTTCTGTGTCCTCTGCAGGCCTCCTCGCCAGGCTCCAGCCTGAGCCAGCACGGGCAGAGCGGCAGCACAATGCACACAGCGACACGCACATGTGCCTTATGAGTGATGTTCTCACGTGCTGGCCGGGTGCACACTACGCTGGTGCCCTGGTGAACTAGCTGGTTAGTCCCATCTCTCACGGCTGGGCCCATGCTTGGAATTCCGGTCCCCAGCACACTAGCCCCCTACAGCCCCACCCTACGGCTGCCATTCTCCTGCCCAGGCCCGCCCTGGCCCCAGGAGCCCTCTCACCTGTAAAATGACCCCCTTTTTGAGCAGGCTTTGTTTTTTGGCCGTCATGACAAAATAGTGGGTGTCGTCTTTGTAGTAGACAATGTTCTCCAAGTCGATACCTGGCACAGGGCAAAGGTATAAACAGAGGGTTGAGCTGCAGCTGGGCAGAGATGAGAACACTGCCCTGGGACTGGCTCCATCCACAGGCAGGGAGGCAGGGCAGTGGGAGCACAGCAATCGCCAGCCCAGACGAGTCCCGGGGGCCATTACTCTATGCAGTAGGGTCTCCAACAATGGCCAGAACCAGCGACTTCACCTCAGAATGTAAAACTGAGCACTTGCTAAGGGAAAGTTTCTTCCTGACCCCAGGCTGTTAGTATCTGGCTTATGCCCTGAAGCATGAGAGCGTATAACATAAGTATCCAATGTCACATCACTTGTGATGCTCTTACTGCCCATGATACAGAAATGTAGGGCTGGAAGGGACCTCAAGAAGTCATCTCCTCTATCCCCCATAGCGATTTCTGGCCCGGTCCAGCCTGTGTATACACCTCTGGTCTCGGTGCTAGCCAGTGCAGTGAGTCCACAGGCTAATTAAGTATCACATGAAAGAGAACTTCCTTTTCTCGGTTTTAAGTAGGTTAGTTTTTAATTTCACTGAACTTCCCTCGCTGCTGTGTTATGACAGAGGGTGGGCCAAGGCTCCCATCAATGTGCTCTCAGCAGCTGGCTGGGTTATATACTGGTTTTCCCCCTCTGCTTGGTTTCCCTCTTGGAGTTCAGGCTGAGGGCACAGGGCAATTACCTGAAGCCCCTGAGGGAGGGAGAGAGGGAAGGTCTCTTTGGGTGTGTCTAGACTGCATCCCTCTGTTGACAGAGGGATGCAGATTACGCACATCGAAATTGCTAATGAAGCCGGGATTTAAATATCCTGCACCTCATTAGCATAAACATGGCCGCTGCTTTTTTTCAACAAGGAGCTTTGTTGACAAAAAGCAGCAGTCTAGACGCGGCTCTGTCGAAAATAAACCCTTTTTCGACAGATCCTGTAAACCTCAAAAAATGGGGTAATAAAAATGGGGGATAATAAAGCAGGGGCGGGGGACAGCTGACAGCTAAGGGCCCGCTGACCTGTTTTGTTGTAGAGGTTCTGGAAGAACTGCTGGTTGTAGATACGGGCCACACCGCTGATCTCGGCCACCTCCACCTCGGCCCGGCTGTGGCGGTTGACAAAGTTAGTTGTGATGCCGATTGCCAGCTTCCCACGTGTCTCCTTCCGCTTGAACCCTGGGGACAGGCACACAGGCACCGGTCAGGTCTAGCCCACAGGAAAGGGCGTTGGCAGCACAGGGAAAAGCCAGTGCGAGGAGGGGCAGAGCAGAGGGGCGCAGGCCATGTCGGGCTGGCGAGGGCCAGGACACACCCCCGGGGGTGCAGCGTCCCTGTCTGCTATTCAGTGGCTCCATGGCCCACGCAGCCGACATTCAGGGTGCTGCGTCTGGAGCAAGCACCAGGATGCCATGGGGGCAGGAGCAGGGTTCAAGGAGGGGCCAGCCCAAACCCCAGCTTTGAACCTCCCCAAGGGCTGAGGGAGCAGAGTGCAGGCAGAGGGCAGGACCACATACAGAGCACTGCTCACTGACGGGGAGCCCCCAAGAGCTCCTGGCCCAGCGCAGATACTGGGGGACAGACACCAGGGGGCCAGCCCCCCAGGAAGGGCATCAGCCCTGTTCGGTTTTGTCAGGGTAGAGGCAGAACTGGAGGCAGGGCAGTTCTGGGCTGTCGGGGCCCCTGTGCCAGCCCTGGGAATGCCCCGCCGCACAACAGCACCAGCTGTACAGCCCTGCGGATGTTCAAGGCAAGCCTCATGGAGCAGCGTGAGCAGCCCGGCAACAGAAGCTGAGCTGCCTCAAGGCCTCTTCTTCCACTTCCTCCTCTCCCCACCAGCTGCATTTCAGACCCTTCACAGTACAAGTCAGCCAGGAGCCGCCTGGCTCCCACCCCCGCCCTGCTCCCGACAGCAGTGCGCCCGCTGCGAAGGGTGGCACAACGGCCAGGCCGGCTCCCTGTGAGCCCAGTCAGCCACTCCTCACGCCTCCCTCTCCCTCTGTGGTATGGAGGACCCCTCGGGAGCCAGCACTGAGGACTGAAACAGTCGCCCACCCCGGTTCGTCTGGTGGACATGCCCCCTGCCCCAGTTGGGATGCTGCCCTTCCCCCCTCCGCCTAGGACCGGCGCAGGGTGGGGGCTCACAAGGAACTGAACCCCCGTCACTCCCATGCTCAGCGGGAGCCTCTCTCTCTGCTTCTCTCACTCATGGGAAGAGACTTGAAGGGGCTCCAGGACCCATCGGCCCAGCTGACACAACCAGAAGCACAATGGCCTCCCCTCAGTCCGGCCGTGCTGAAAAGCACTGGCCCTCCCGGCCAATGCTGCTTTGGGCTGAGAGGGCCCCAGCAGCCCGCGAGCTCTGCAGGGACTGCGCACACCCCCGTGGGAGAGGAGAAGGAACATCAAGTGACAGAGATGGGGAATGTCATGTAGCTCCCCTCCCTCAGGCTGGAAGGGGAGAGGGGCAGGCCCGAGCCCTCACCTTCCGGCACAAATTTGCCTCCGGCCGCTGAGATGAGGACATCAAACTCATACTGCCCCACAGGAGAGGAGTGGGGCTGGAGCGCAGCCCTCCAGCCACTGCCTGTGGGGAAAGACAAGGGAAAAGGAGGTGTCAGAGGGGGCCCGATTGACACCCCAATCTGAATGCTCCCCCACCCCTTGCCATGAACATTGATACGGAGAGAGGACAGTGTGGTCTAGTGGCTTGAGCTCATGGCTGGTGCCAGGCGTTTTCGGTTCTAATCCCAGCTCACTGCGTGACTTTGAGGAGACACTCACCCTCTCATGCCTCAATTTCCCCATCTGTAAAATGGGGATGATGGTACTGACCCATCTCCTGGAAAGGGGAGGGGTTTGTGAAGCTGGACTTGCATTTGTGGAGGCACCAGTATCAGTATGTAAAATAAAACAAAATCCTCATCAGTGCAGAACCACGTCACGAGTGTGTCAGCTCTCTGCAGAGACTTCAGTCTCAGCCAGCAGTGATCAGCAGGAAGAAGGGATGAATTGCCCTGACTCCACCCCCGCTTGACCTATTGGGGGCAGATTGTCCTGTACCGGAGGGAGCTGGCCAGTCCTAGGAGGGGGTGCCAGGAGCATCATGGGGCAGCTGGGACCTGGCTGTGTGACCTCAAAAGGGTTCGCCACACCTGGGGCACTTCTCTGCATCCCCAGACAGCCCCCCGGCAATGAGCTGTGCTGTCGGCACAGGACAGACTGGATTTCGGCCGCCAACAGCTGCAATGTGTCCGGACCCAAGGCTCCGCTGCCTACCCTGTCCGCTCCCCTTTGCCGCTGGGGGGACGAGCCCCTTGAACTGCACGTTGATGTGAATTTCAACCCCCAGGAGCAAGGCCACCTTCAGGAGGATCAGCTGCAACTGGCGGATACCTGGCGAGAGAGGGATGGAGCAGCAATCAAATTTCCTCAGCCGCCAGTGGCAGACAAAGCCCGGTCAAGACTGGTTAGCCCACCCAGCACCCTGCCTTGGGGGTCACAGACCCCTCTGCTCCCTGCTCTGACCCAAGGCAGCTCCCTAGCTACTCACCTGCCAGCTACAGACATGGGGTCTGGCCCTCTCCCCCATGGGCTGCTTTAGCAGGAGGGGCAGCAAAACCCCTGGGTGTGGGACCCCTCTGCTGGGCAGGTCCCTTGACCATTGCACTAGCCCTGTGGTTCCCAACCCTTTCGAGCATATGGACCCTTTTCAATCTATTCACATTTCACAGATCCCCCTCCCCAGGGAGGAAAAGAAAAGGAAGGAAGGACTGGGAACCTGCACTAGGCCCAGGCCTTCCCTGACCCCAGCCACGGCCCAGGCATTTTTGCCCCAACCTGTCCAGCCACAGCCGTGGGGTAGCTAGGGCTCTGCCCCAACACACTGCCCATAAACTGCACCGTGCCCCCAGCACAGCCCTGTCCACCCTCCACACACACCCCCGACCACAGTGCATGAGGCACTGTCCTGTCAGCCCGCCCCCGCCACGTTCTGCTCCCTCCCCCCCCCGGCCACCGGCCAGCGCTGCACTGCCCCGCATCTCCAGCCGCACTCACTGATGTGGTCCAAGGTCCCGGTGCAGAAGCGCCCGTAGAACTTCTTGGCTCCCAGCACCCGCAGGTCGTGGATGGTGAAAGGCCAGAGGTGCAGCACGTTGTTGCGGGAGAAGGTGTCTCTCTTCTCCACCAGCACGACGCGGGCCCCCAGGAAGGCCAGCTCGATGGCCGTGCGGAGCCCGCAAGGGCCCGCCCCGATGATCAGGCACTGGAAGGAGTGAGGACAGAGCTGGGCACCCAGGGTGGAGCGCAGCCACCGAGGGACAGGGGTTCCCCCATGAGGCCCCTCCATGCTGATCTCTTGGGCTGGGCGCGTCTGTCCCTCCAGGGGCAGAAGGGCTTGACTAGCTGAAGGGGGAGACTAGGCCTGGCTGGGGTCTCAAGGCCTGGCAGGGCTGAGAACGGGTGAGGCGAGTGTGCCACGGAGAGAGGGCGCCGGGGGCCTACACCGCAGCAGGCAGGTGATTGTCTGAGATGGAAGCGTCAGGAAATCGTCTTACCCCCCTTTGACACAGGGCACGGGTCACCCCACTGCACAGCCCCACACCAGAAAGGCCTCCAGCTCTGGTCTCCCCTCACCCCACAGAGGGTCTGACTCGCCCCCCTTTCAGCAAGCCAGAACCCTGGTCACCTGTTGCAAACTCAGGCCTTGTCTGCACTGGAGATTTGCCCTGGTTCAGCGCCCAGGCCAGCCCCACGGAGAGAGCCCTGGGCAGACTCTGCCCGGGAAGATCAGCCCTAAAAGGCACAGCCCTGCCAGTCCCACACCCTGATGGCTGATGTCCCACCGTCTCTCTGCTGGGAATTCAGAGCTGAACAGTTACAGGTTTAAAACAGTGTTTTCGTTTCGGTTCCAGTTGTTCTCGTCCAAGGACAGATAATGGGGGAGCTAATCTCTCTGCCAGGCCGAGTCAGAGTGAGTAGCACCACCCCCTCCAGCGCTGACAGAGCACAATCGCCTCTCGCCGCCTGCACCAAGCCACTCACTCCCTGTTCTGCGCAGGGGGACACAGGCAGCAGGTTCCAGCGAGCGGCCCAGCGCCCAGGGAATCAGTGTTGGAAGTCCCCGGCAGTGCTCCTAGCCCCCCACCTCTCCTGCGTGCCCTGAGACCTGTGGGCAGGTGTCTCCGGCACACTCAGTACCTGCCCTGGCCTGGCCAGCAGGAGGCTTTTGGGAGCAGTTCCGCCTGCAGCACTAGGGAGACAGGGCACAAGCCGGAGATTTCGCAAACAGGCCAGCACAGGCAGAACTCAGCAGGAAGCTGCACCCCGCCTGCCATTCCAGGATCACAGGTGTATCTGTGCAGGGGGGTTGCTGAACTGCCAAGACCTGTTTATTCGCAGCATCAGCATTACTAGCCACTGCGCCTCCTACCTGAGCAGCCCGGGGGGGCTCAGGTCCCCTCACCGATCCGCTCAGCCCTGCCTGGCAAGGACAAAGCAGTCACCCCTGGAGAGACCGTGGCGGTCACTGAGCCCTGGGCTCACCCCACGCTAGCAGTGCATGCCCCGCCAGCGCTGACCCAAAAGGTCTCAGCGCAGTGAGTCACAGCTGCCTCCAGACAAACACCGCAGCTGACAGTGAGGATTCAAACCCACGACTCCCCATTCTGGGAGCACAATCCACCTCACCCCCCACTTGAGGTAAAAGAGCAGCTCCATTAGCTACAACTAAGTAGTAGGTTGTTACAATTACATGAGTCAGCCACTAGTGGGAGGCAAATCACCCCCTATAAGCTGTGTAATATCTTCTTTCTCAGCGTGGGCCCCTCTCTGCATAGACCTGCCCTTCTTACCTTGGTGTTGGCACATGCCCTTCCCTGGTCGTAGTCTTTGTGTCCAGCCTTCTTGTCCAGTTTGGCCCACAGGGCCTTGGCACTCCAGTAGTTAAGGTAGGACTTGAGCTTATGGTAGAACTGCAGCTGGCCCTTGTGCTGCAGGCCCAGGTGCTCACACAAGGCCTGGAAGCTGCTCAGCACCTCCTGGCAATGGTTGGCACGGAGGAAGGTTTCAAAAAGGGAGTGAGCCGGGTTGCCCTGCTCCCCATCCTGAGTTTTCATCATGGGTGCTCGGGGTCAAGAAGGGAGTCTGGAAAAGAGGGAGCAACGCACAGACTGAGCCAGGGACGCTTCCTCTCAGACAAGCCTTGTTTCACTGATGTCCCCCCAAGGCATGGCCCAGGGAAGGGACATAAGGACAGGTGGGTCGCTGGAGCAGATGGGACCACGTGGTATGGCTGGCCACAGGGCAAGCCATCCCTCATGCCGAGAGGAGGGCACAGCCACCCACCAAAACCCACCGTGTACCAACCGGTTTCCCCAATTAGAATCGAGCCCCTTCGGACAACGGCAGGATTTGAACCCAAGACTCACAGAGCTGAAAGCAGGAGCATCTACTGCTGGGGCCAAAAGATGAAGCCCTAATGCAGCCTTCAAACATATTACATTTCGCAGCTTACACAAGGGGATGTTGGATAGAAACATCAAATACCCTGCTGGGAAGTTGCAACATGAGGCTGTTTTTACTCTTAGAAGCCAGAAACATAACACACAGTAACCTGAACCAGAACAGACCTGGCATGTTACACCCACCTCCTTCATTTCCACACTGGTTCTTTCCATACTGACTCAGCCACATCACACACTGCTACAGAGAGCCCTGGACCTGCAAACAGGAACAGGAATGCCCCCTTCTCTTAAAGAGCTAGCTTGCACTTCCAGCTCAGGCCTCAGCACACCACAAGGCAAAGATCTATGTCTTCTTCTTCCTGAAGCAGTGAGTTCCACTGGTTGCTTGAGAACTGTTGCCCATGAGCTCACAGCACCAGGCTGCTCTCAGGGAAGGAGGCAAAAACAGTCAGCCTGGACTGCATGCCTGTCTCCCACCCCCGAGGGAAAGAAAAGTAGAAACCCTGGCAATGACAGGCAAATAAGTGACCCTGGCACTTATCTAACATACAGCCCTTGCCTTGCCTTGTCACCACACCAGCCTCTGATCCAGCCAGGCATGGCACTGGACTTTGGGCGGGGGTTATGGGTCAGAGCCCACATCCCCAGCGGGAAGCAGAGCGCTCTGGGCCGGAGCCCTCTGCTTTCCGCTGCAGAGCACAGCGGGTGGGGAGAGAGCAGAGCAGGGCAGGACAGAGCGGGCTGCCAGGCCACTCCAGATCCCAATGCTGCAGTGGGTAGGGGAGGGGCCAACCCCTGCTGCTACCCCATGCCTGGCCCCCCCATAATCATCCGGGCCATGCTGGGCCCCAACCACAGCATGGTTGAGGTGGCCACCGCAGGCCCCCCCCCCAATGTGGGGCCTGGGGTGCATGCCCCAACCCGTTCTATGGCCGGGCAATGCCGCATCACACAGCACTTAGTCCTGTGCTGGCATCAGCCACGCAAGAGCAGCAAGAGCGTGGGCGAAAGCGCTCCAGGCGGCGTTCAGACCTAGTGCACCGGGCCAGGCTCCCTCGGCACGCCTAAGCACCTGAATCCACACGATGCCCTCACACGCACCAAGCTCCTGGGGAGCTGCAGAGCTCAGCCCTTCCGGCCACTTCACTGCAATGGAGCTGGGAGCCCCGCAGGAAGGTTCTGGACTGAGCGTGCAGCAGGCAGACCCTGAGCAACTCCAACGGGAGGTCAGGGCCAGGCAGGACGTAGCTTCAGGGGGTGGTTCGTTTCCTGTGTGCACCATGAAGGCCCAGGGAGTGTCCGCCTCTCTTCCTGTGGCAGCAGCAGGAACCAGTCTCCCCTCCTCTATCGCCAGACCAGCCCCACATGAATTCCTGAGCGAGCAGAGTGTGAGCGGGGGCCAGCCACAGCCCCAGATCTCAGCAGCCTTGCAGGACTGCAGGCTGCTCTCAGGCCACACCCCCTGCACCTCAGTGGCCTCGGATCTGGCTGCAGCGCTGCTGGGGCTGAGGATGTTGTGTACGCCGGGCTTTGGCTTCTCTCTCGGGGGGGCTGAACAACCAGAGAACAGAGCCCGCCCTGGCAATCTAACCCTGGGGTGTTTATGCCCCTCTCCAGCTCCTGGGCAGACCAGCTGTTGGGCAGGAGGCTGCCAGCCGGGGGAAGGGGAAGACTAGCACAGACAACAGCAGAGGTGTCTGGAAACTAATGCATGTGGGTGGCTGTGGTTAGAAGCAAATGACTTTGCATAAGTTGTGCTTTTGTGCTGCTCACATCTGACAAGTACAAGCCAACTGCTCCCATCCCATTGCATAGTCAATGGGGGTTCATAGAATCGTAGAACACTGGGACTGGAAGGGACCTCGAGAGGTCATCAAGTCCAGTCCCCTTCCCTCATGGCAGGACCAAGCACTGACCATCCCTGACCGCTGTCTGTCCAACCTGCTCTTAAATATCTCCAGAGATGGAGATTCCACAACCTCCCTAGGCATCGCCTTCACTGGGATCAGGAATCTTGCCCCCTTCTCCATCACCCCTTCAGACTTGTCCGTATTCGAGGGCCCAGCCGCCAGTTTATCTGCATTGGTGCCACTCCCCAGAGTAGATGGGCTCTCAGCTGCATTTTGCATTGGTGCTGCTTCCTCTGGTTGGAAGTGGAGGGGAAGCGGGGGGGCTCTGCTGGCTTAAAGTGCAGCTTTGCCTGACTGCATTAGTGCAGGAACCCAAACTGCATTAGTCAAAACCACTTGCTGGCTTGCAACATAACACTGTTTTATTTCTTAGACTCGGGAGCAGTGGTTCTGAAGCAGGGATACGCATGACCCCAGGGTACTGAAAGGTCTTCCAGGGAAGACATAGCTTCATCTAGATATTTCCCTAGTTTCACAATAGACCATAGAAAAAGCACTAGCGAAGTTAATACAAACTGAAATGTCACAGACAACGGCTTCTTTATACCGCTCTATATACTGTATACCAATGTAACTATATTTCTATCCCAGTTGATTTATTTTGTACTGACATGGTAGCTATAAGAAAGTAAGTGATTTTTCAGTACTAGTGTTGCTGCGACACTGTCAGATTTTCATGTCTGATTTTGTAGGCAAGTCGTTTCTAAGTGAGGTGAAACTTGGGGATCAGCCCCCTGAAAGGGGCACAGTAGTCTGGATAGGTTGAGAGCTTCTAATCCAGAACACATGAGAACCTAAAGCAGAGCTAAACAAAGCAGGCTGCTCCCTATATAGGGATGCACAATTCGCCCCACCTCACTGTAGGCTGAGTGGCTACAAACTGACTCCGGAACAGCATGCTGTTTCCTACAGCGCCCCAGCCCCTAGCCTAAGGAACAAGGACTAAGGGAATGCCCCATTTCCTCCTCCCCACTGTTACAATGCTAGCTTGCAATTGCACCACAGTCCTCAATACACTGCGTTGGGTTGTGCCACAAACTCTGGCCTGTTGTGTGCCCTCCTACCTCAGACACACACAGCTCACTGACAGGCACCCTCCAGTTCCAGTATCTTTACCGCAAGTGAAACAAGAAGCACCAAGCTCCCTGCACCATTTCCAGCCAGAGAACGACTTGCAAACAACACAGATTTGGAATGGAATTGACAGACGTGGGAGAGGGACCCAAAGAAAAGGACTCCTCGAAGGAGGAGGCTTAGAAGGGACTGCCCCAGCCTTTCTGCTGTCCTCCCTCCTCTCCACTGCGTTTGGGGAGGAAAAGGTCTTGTCGTGTAAAATTGTTATGATTTAAACACTTGTTTGGTGGTTATGCCTACAGCCTCCACTGCACCAGGTGCTATACAAACATATCGTAAGTGACAATCCCTACCCCAAAGAGCTAAAATGCAAGTGTATCTGGGGGGAAGCACAGCAATCGCTTAACAATGCAATGCAACATGGCACCAAACTTTGGAGGGGGCTGGGGAAGAATTCAAGATCCAGTTTAGATATCCTGTTTCTGGGGGGGGGGGAGGCGTTTTAAGGTAGGTTAGCAACCCCCAACAATAATGAGCTGCTCACTAATAATTTTTTTAAGCCCAGGAGCCCAGGTTCTCATGCAATGGAATTAACTGTTCTTTTTCTGAGTGCTCTGGAGGAAAGGCACCAACTAAATACCATGCAGCTATCCACATGCCATCCGTGCATCAGCAACAGCTTTGCCAGGAAATCCAGAGGTAACTGATGGCCATGCGGCACTTCTGACTGCAGCAGTACTTGGGTTAGGCAATGCGGTTGGAGTCTCACCTGCCCCAGAAGGGAGAATAATTCATTGGAGAGCTAGGAATGTTAACCCCTTCTTCCCTGGAAGGAAAGCCGTTTCCCCTACACCTCCGCACTAAGCCATTCCCAAGGAAGAAACAAGCACACAAGTCAAGTGTGCTCCTGGCCTTACAGCCCCTACAGCACATCAGATACCAGTCCAGGACCTTCTGGCCCCTCGGCCTGTGTCTGGCGAAAGGCCCACAGCAAGCCACAGAGACAAATTTTGAGATGCCAAAGCCCTCCGCAGAGTATGCAGAGACTTGCGATCCCATGTCACACCGTTCCTTAGCGTCCGTGTAATATGCACATGGGAATGAAGGCATTTGGGGCAGATCTGTGCCCCGGCTCGCCTCCTAGGTCCCCAATCAATCCGTTGCTGGAATGGGAATGATCTCGACCAGTGGTTCTCAACCAGGGTACCCTGGGGGCAGGCAGAGCTCTTTCGCGGGGTACATCAACTTACCTAG
The DNA here is from genome assembly GCA_032595735.1 of Pelochelys cantorii. NCBI lineage: Eukaryota > Metazoa > Chordata > Testudines > Trionychidae > Pelochelys > Pelochelys cantorii. The sequence continues at coordinate 12,788,484 of CM064353.1, read as the reverse complement.
AGATTTGCCTAGTGTTCCCCCAGGCTACGGGAAAAGCACTGGCGAAGTCAGCACACACTAGCATTTCACACAGTGATGTGGTCATGCTGCTCTCTGTACTGTGCAATGAAATGTACGTGCACTATTTATAGGCCACTCGCTCTGTCCCACAGCAAACATGAGCACATAAGCCACGTGTCAGTGCTAGCATGGCTGGGGCACTTTTGTATTTTGATGTCCGATTTGCTAAGCAAGGCCTTTTTAAGTGAGGTGAAACTTGGGTATACACATGAGCACAGGTGCAGGACTAGCGGTTTAAGGGGGGCTGCAGCACCCCCCGACTCTCAGCTGCCACCCTTCATGCCAGGGGCTCTGCTGCCATCCCTGAGTGCCAAGGTCTGGGCTGCCACCCCGATGCCTGGGGTCCTGGCTGCCACCCTGCACACCAGCTGGCTCTGCTGCTGACCCCATGCACCAGAGGGTTCTGCTGCCAGCCTGGGGTCTTGTCTGCTGGCCCTGTGGACTAGAGCTTTGCTCCTGGCCTCAGCTGAGGGAGGGACACAGGGTTCAGGGGGCTGGATTCAGTATTTCCCCCCCCCCTTTAAAAATATTCCTGTGCAAGACAAATCAGACTCCTGAAAGGGGCAGAGTGATCTGGAAAGGCTGAGAGCCAGATGCCTAGACAGCCTCAGGCTTGTTTTTCATCTGGAAGGGGGGTCCCTGACTTCAGGGCCACAGAATCAGAGCTCTGCCCCAGACTGTGGCAATTAGTCCCCAGTGAGGGAAGGAAACAGAGACAGGGAAATTAAGAATGTGCAGGAAGCCTGTGTCGGAGCGAGGAACTGGACCGGCTCTCTCAGGCTTCCCAGCCCATGCCCTGGCTTGGCCCCTGCAGGGCAGCTTTTAAGCGAGAGAACATTTCTGTAACCGGGGATCCATCCACGTGCTCAGTGCTGGACAGAGGAAGTCTTGCCCCAAGGAGCACATCCCTAGATCCGACAGCGTCAGGCAGCACATATTTGGGCAGTTACACTGTCTCCCTGGGGATGCTGCATCACGAGGCCAAAGGCAGAGTGAGTAGCCAGCCCCATGCTCAGTAATTGCCGTGAGAGACATTTCCTGCTGTGGTTTGTCACTGTTATGAAACAGAATTTAGGGCACATACACAAATAAAACAGTCAACTGCCCAGAGGTGACTGGGGATACCTGAATCACTCGGGGTGACCGACAACCCCATTGAAACCACAGCAACCCAGGAGTGCTGGAAAAAAGCTTGGAACGGGGCTGCTGTGGCTGGAAACCAGGTATTTGGTGTTTGTTTTACTTCTTCAACCCCCCTTAGTTCCAGCACCAAATCCATCAACCATTCAAGAGCCACACAGCAGTGTTATCCCCACTTCCCTTCAGCTTGGACAAAGCAGAGGGATTTCCTGGGGATTAAGGGCTAGCGAGTTCTCATCCCCATCTCCACTGATCAGCTCCGCTCAACCCGGCAGCAGTTCCCGGGACACGCCTGGCTGTGAATAAAACGGGACAATGAAAAGCACAATGGGAAAAGTCAGCTGGACAAAGGTCCCGGTTTGGGCTCTACTGCGATCCACAAAACATCCACCAAACCCTATAGGTGCTTAAGCGCCTGCTTGTGGCCATGGGCACCGCTGTCTTCCTCGACAAGCCTGGGGCCTGTCTCCCACCTAAGCCCCAGAACAATTCACTCCCTGGGGAAAGACAGGCATTCGGCCAACCTGTGTTGCATGTGTGGCTTGATCTGGAAGGCAGGCTCCAGATCAGGTCAGGTCCCATTCAAAATCCAGCCAAGGAATGAACCAAAAGGACCTCCCACATTCTACGTCCTATCCCCGGTGGCTAGAGCACTCAGAGAGGAAGTGAGAGAGTCAGGTTCAATTCCGATTCAGGCCCAAGCACTCTCATGATTCATCCCCAGGGGAACAACTTTATCAGGCAAGCCTAGAGAACCCCCCATCTCACTGTCCCCTAGCTCATCCTGGGCAGCGGGAGACCCCTGTTCAGATCCTTGCTCCCAGTCTGGCAGGCAGAGGGAACTGTCCTGGGTCTCCCTTGTCCCAGGGAGACATTCACATGCCATCCAACTGATTAGCAGAGCGCCCACAGCCATTGGTAGTGCACATCCCCACATGCCTCGGTGCACATAACAACATTTATCCTGCACATGGTTGGAAAAAATTGGAGGGAACATCGGATGAGAAGGGGGGATCCATTCGTGGATCGTTCAGCAGAGCTAGGTACCTGGACTAGGGTCTCAGAGCGAGGGGCAGGGCTCAGCACACATCCCTCGCGTTGGCATCTCCACTGGCCAGCTTCGATGTCCCCCCAGCACGCCAACCCTTGTGGATCCCACTCCCAGCCATCCCTGTCCATTGCACAGAGCCGCGGTACCTCGCGCCACCTTGTACATCACAGTGTTCCTGGGATTTTCCAGCCGCCATGACCCTGGGCATTGCAAGTGGCTCTGGGCCTCTGTCTACACTGGAACTGGCTTTACACTCATCTCCAGCTGCCGCAGTTTGGAGTACGGCTTTGACTGAGAAATATGAATGAGGCCAGCTCATATTCTACTGCTAGCTAGCGTGGATACAGCACGCGTCCTCCAGGCGTTGGTGTCAGGAGAAAGCATTTTAGAGTCTTAGGGCCATCATTTCAAATGACCAAACAACACAACCCTGGCACCACGCTGTCCCAGGAGCTCAGCTCCCAGTGAGGCTTGGGCTCCCCCCCCCACAGCATTGGGGAGTCCACGCTGGCACTCAGCCCCCCCCGCCATCTGCCTGTGTGACTGGAGCACACAAAGTCTACTAGCCTGGGCCCCCCTAGGCTCTGATATGTGAGGGGAAAGTGGGGAGTGCCTTTCTGCTTCTCAGTCAGGGCCCATGTCAGTGAGGGATTTTGTTTTTTGCTTCTCACTTGTGTGCAGGGGAGGCCGGCTGCGGCAACTGGCGCCCCCGCCTGCACAGCCGTCAGTGGAGTGATGGCATCATCGGGGAACCCCGCTGAAGGCGACGGCCGAGTCGGCCTATAGTCACGGGCCGCCCCTGCTTGTGTGCAGCCCCCAACTGATTTTTTGTACAGGCCGAAACTGCGAGGAGCTGGAATTTTAAACAAGCTTGGTGAATGTGCTGCGAAGCCAGGGTAAGCAGGCCCTCCTTAGTGACGGTGGTTGGATCCAAGTCACCAGGCCTCCAATGCCCCACCCCAGTGGAAAGCAAGCTGGGCTACACTGGGGAACAGTGTCTTTCATTTGCTCCCAGTGCCACTGTCGCCTCCTTGACAGCCTGAGTCACCATCAGACAGACCTGTGATTCAAGGCCACCCTCCTGTTTTGCTGTGGTTATGACAATAAACACGGAGAATGGACCGCTGTGGCAAGCCTCAAAGAGGGAACGACTTGGATTTCACTGCCAGCCTTGACTCATGGAAGAAGTTGTGAAAGGTTTTTCAGAGACGCTGGACACACACAGCAGCTATTGTTGTCCCCAGGCTTTGCTGCAGGCCCTGGGACTTTCAGAAGCTCAGTGTGCATGCATGGACAGGCGTGTGGTCCAGAGGGAAGGCCACTGTGGCAGGACACAAGAGCCAGCTTCTAATCCCAGCTGTGCTGATTCCCTGTCCCAGTTTTTATGTAGAGCAGAGCATGTCCCTGCCTTTGGGTTCGTGCAGCACAGGGGTGGGCAATAATTTTAGAAGGGGAGGCCACCTCACAAATTGGAAGGGGCGGGGCCTCAGGGAGAAGGAGCGGGGCCAGGACACTTCCATGTTCCCCGCCCACAGACCCTGATTGGTCTGGGATGGGGGAGCAGCAGGGTATCTGCGGGCCAGATCAACCTGCTTGGCGGACCAGATCGGGCCCACGGAGGCCCTTTTGCCCATCCTTGGAATAGCACCTAGCACCACAGACCGTCACCTTGGCTGGGGCCCTCTAAATCGGTGTCTCTCGGCGATTGGCCTGTGGAAGGCAGCAAGCCAGTCCCCGGCATCAAAAAGGTGGTGAAACACTGCTCTAGGTGTAATCAACACCTCTGAACACCAGGCCCCAAGTCTCTGGTTGGGCTCTGAATGCAGCGAGATGGTGGCGTGTCAGACCGGCCCACGGAGTGATAAGTACCCGAGGAGAGGCAGGAACAATAATTAGATGGTGGAAGAGCCCTGCAAACGCGGTACAGAGGATGGGGGCCCTGAGTGACCCAGATGGAAAATGGCCCTTTTGTGTAACACCGGACAGCAAAACATGGCTTTCCCTTCCCAGGACCATACTCACGGAGCGTTTGGCATTCCACATACGAAAACGTTCATATGAGTCTGCAAGCGGTTCTGAGAAGAACCACCGTCACTCCTCCGGACTTGTACGCAGACCCCCAGTCTTAGCTGGGGGCCATCATACCAACAAGGGGAGAATGGGTTTGTTGTAGAGGCCCGGGGAGAAAAGGGGACTGGATCCTCATGGCGATCAGATCCAGAGAATGCAGGGGCTGCCCAACAGAGAGCTGAGCTTTGCGTTCCCCTGGAGAGGGGGTTGGGCTTTTTGGACAGCTATTACCAACACAAGTGCTATAATGTTTGACATTTCCATGGTACTTCTCTTTCAGGACCCACTAGGTCTTTGCAAAGGTTAAGGAAGCTTCAAAACACACCCGTGAGGGAGGGATCATCCCCATTATATAGGCGAGGAAACTATATCTATAGGTGGACAACCAATGCCACAGATCAAGTGAACGCCCAGTGGGATGAGGCTAAGAACGGCCACACTGGGTCAGACCAAAGGTCCATCTAGCTCAGTGTCCTGTCTGCCGACAGTGGCCGATGCCAGGTACTCCAGGGGGAATGCACAGAACAGGCAATCCTCAAGTGATCCCTCTTCTGCTGCCTATTCCCAACTTATGACAGAGGCTAGAGACACTTGATGGACCTGTCCTCCATGAATTTATCTGTTTTGAACCCTGTTATAGTCCTGGCCTTCACAACATCCTCTGGCAAGGAGTTCCACAGGTTGACTGTGTGTTGTGTGAAGAAATATTTCCTTGTGCTTGTTTTAAACCTGCTACCTATTAATTTCATTTGGTGATCCTTAGTTCTTGTGTTATGGGAACAAGTAAATAACTTTTCCTTATTGACTTTCTCCACACCAGTCATGATTTTATAGACCACTGTCATATCCCCCCTTAGTCTCCTCTTTTCTAAACTGAAAAGTCCCAGTATTATTAATCTCTCTTTATATTGCAGCCATTCCAAACCCCTAATCATTTTTGGTGACCTTTTCTAAACCTTTTCCAATGCCAAGATATAATTTTTGAGATGAAGTGACCACATCTGTATGCAGTATTCAAAATGTGGGCGTACCATGGATTTAAACAGAGGCAATAAGATATTTTCTCTCTTATTTTCTAGTCCTTTGTAATTATTCCTAACATGCGGGTTGCTTTTTTGGCTGCTGCTCTATATTGAGTGGATGTTTTCAGAGAACTATCCACAATGACTCCAAGATCTCTCTCTTGAGTGGTAACAGCTAAATTGTTCCCATTATTTTATGTGTATAGTTGGGATTATGTTTTCCAATATGTATTACTTTGCATTTATCAACATTAAAATTCATCTGCCATTTTGTTGCCCAGTCACCTGGTTTTGATGAGAAACCATCACATTCCAGCACATCTCATTGTCCTGGCACAACCAAATCCTGAACTCGCTTGAAGTTAGGAGATGAGGAAGCTGCGTACCACATTTGGTGCTCCTAGCTCTTACCGTTGAGGAGTCCTTGAACAAATGGCCTCACAGACGGATGGATGGACACACAGACTGACAGATGCATGAACTCTTAAAAATATATAATAGATGATCATGAACAGCAGCTGGGTGTGGAAGTAGAGGGCACTGGGGACAGTCTAAGAAGTGGATATAAAAGGGGCTGCGTAGGAGTTCCTATGTATCACAAAATTTTAGGGGAACTTAGAATGACTGAGCTTTGTGACATTGCCCCCGCTTGCACACGCGTACACACACACACACACATACACACACACGGATTCTTCTTCCTCTTCACTATTTCCTCCTGTGGCCACTCACCAGGAAGCCTATAACCAGCTGCTTTCTTTCCTGCAACTAGCCACCGTTCACTCTCAGGACGAGACACGTTATTTCTGGTGATGCAGCTACCTGCTACCCTTGTGAAGCAGCGACTGTTAGAGCTAGGGACTGGCTCCTTCCAAACACCCCAGTCTTTGGGGGGGGAGGGGCAAGGTCCAGAGCCTAACTTAGTAGCTGTCTTGATGGGCTGAACCAAAACCCTGGCTCTGGACACCCCAAATCTTTCCATCTGGATCCAGGCACACGCTCATCTCTAATGACATCTGCCAACGTGTGCCCAGAACAATGCAAGCTTCTCCTGTCCCATCCATGGGGCTTACCCAGCTCAGGAAGAATCACATTTCTGGGGAGGGGGAGACACTGGAGGTCAGTTTCCGTGACCCATTTAATTTGTAGCCTCCCTGCTGAGACTGCCAGCCCCAGAGCGGGTGGGCTGGGCGGCGCTGGGAATTTTGAGCTCACCTGGGTGCATGGGACTGGAGAAAGGAGGGCTGACGTTTCGGGGGGAACTAATTTGGGGTGACACCTGGAGCTCAGGAATGTAAGCTGATCATAGAATCATAGAGCTGGAAGAGACCTTAGAAGGCCATCAAGTCCAGCTCCCTGCCCAAGGCAGGACCAATCCCAATTAAATCAACCCAGCCAGGGCTTTGTCAAGCTGGGACTTAAACACCACTAGGGATGGAGACTCCACTACTTCCCTAGGTAACCCATTCCAGTGCTTCACCACTCTTCTAGTGAAATAGTTTTTCCTAATATCCAACCTGGACCTCTCCCACTGCAACTTGAGACCATTGCTCCTCATTCTGCCATCTGCTACCACTGAGAACAGCCTCTCTCCATCCTCTTTGGAACCTCCCTTCAGGCAGTTGAAGGCTGCTATCAAATCCCCCCTCACTCTTCTCTTCTGCAGACTAAATAGACCCAACTCCCTCAGCCTCTCCCTGATGGCTGGTGGCCAGACACAGTCCCTGTGGTAACCTTGGCCCCTCCGCCTGCTCAGTACAGATCTCTGTCCTACAACGCTGCCTGCCGCAGCACTGACGGCTAATGAAACAGGCATCCTTGAGCCATGGCCCGTTTCCAACTATCCAGTCCCAAGCGGCAACAACTCACCAAGGCTATGTGTACGCACCCACCAGAAACTCAAGCTGCCCTGGGAGGACTGGGGAGCCCAGAGAAAGCAACAGAGAAAGCTGCCTCCCCTCCACCCCGATTCAGCAGCAGGGAAACTAGTGGCCCAGGCCCAGGGCAGGGTCCCTCGCTTGTTCCCAATGGCTTTTTAAGCACAAGACACCCTCGTCATATGGACGTAAAAACGCAGCGGCCTGTCTGCCTTATGAGCCGCCTCCAGGCTGCTGGGAGCTGGAGATACCCTGTGGCTCACAGCCCACATGAATATTTCATCCCCACACATGCTCACAGCAACTCTGGGGCAGAGCTGGGCTGCCACAAAACCAGTGTTTTCTCGCACCCACTTCCCTTTCCCCCACAAGCTCCCCAGTGCAACAAAGGCCGGTCCCGTACGCCCTGCTCCAGACCGGTCCCTCCGTCCCTCACCGTCAGACCCAGGCAGGAGGGGAGCCCAGCCCCCCGGCCCAGTTCTGGCAGGGAGGCATGGCAGGCGGCTAGCTAGGGCTGGCGGAGCCGCCGCAGACAGAGCCACGCTTTCTGGACGTGGGAATCGTTAACCTGGCCCTCAGCAAGCGCAGTGCGGCAAGGCGCTGACTCATCCCACGCGCGTGATGGTCGGCCAGGCCCCCGGCGAGGGCAACCAGAGGGAGCAGCTACGTGCCAGCAAGAGGGCAGCTTTATCAGGGCAAAGTCCAGCCACAGCTTCTGGGGCTGGGCGAAGCGAAAGTGAAGGCGGCGAAGGCAGCTCCTCACCTGAGCCGGAGAGAGAGGAGCCCCTGAGCTGCTGCCTTGCCCCGAATGCCCGGCCCACGCCCGTACCTTCCGCTCATTAAAATCAATGGGAGTGAAGGGGCCTCCCAAGAACAGGCCTCCAGCATGGAACTCCAAGGGGGGAGAAATTGCCCGCCATGCCCCACCTCCAGCCTGGGTGCTTTTGGGGGGGGATAACAGCCCTTCACCCCTGCGGAGGCCGGGGGCTTGTCCCCTCCACTAGGAGAATATACCGTTTCCCAGAGAGCAAGAGAGAAGGGAGACAAATGCCCCTCCAGGCGGCAGAATGGGGGAGGCAGGTGGAGTTGGGGGGCAGACTGGTAAGAAACCCCACCCCAGGGCGTGAAACAGGAGTGGGGAGGGGACTTCGCCCGTGCAGGGAGAGAGGTGAAGGGTGGCGCTGTGGACTGTGCTTCCAGAAGAGGGTTTCATACGCTGAGGGGACGGAGGATCTGCCTCACGGTGGGGGAGGGTGCACAGTGTGGGGGGTACCTTGAGCCTATTCCCCCCACACACACATCCCACATAAGAACAAGGCTGGCTCTGAGCAAAGGAAGCGGGGGAAGGGAGTGCTGCCATCTGGAAGCAGGGCACCCCACACGGTTACACCCAAAGACAGGCAGCGACAAAGTGCAGCCGCTCCGGGATAGGCTCCCCAGATAACATGGGCAGAGTTCAGGCACATACACGGCTGCAGGAAGCTTTCTGAAACCTTCCTTGGCTTCCCCACCCAACCAGCCCCGTGAGGGGGTGCCGGCAGCAAGTGCGTCTGCCCTGGCACTCCCTGGCTCTCCTGGCCCAGGCCGGGCGGGGCGCAAGCAGTCGGACAAACCTGCCTGTCACTCTCCAGAGCAGGGGGAACAGGCTGAGCTGGGAGTTCAAGCAGCAGCAGAGAGGAGGTGACAGGGAAGGCTCCAGCCCAGTGTCTCTGGGGCCCTTGGCCTCCCCGCATCTCATACCTCCCTGCCGCAGTGCACAGAGCCGAGCACCCCTAGGGCACTGGGGCACAGTCACTGCCAGGACCACTTGGCTGTGTCGCTGGGGGGCTGTGAGGAGTCCCCGAGCCAGCTTGCTGCTCTCCCAGCGGGTCCGGACTGCATTCCCTCCAGCCACAAACGTGGGCCAGATCCCAAGGGGCACAGCACGCCCCCGGCTCCTCCAAGCGCAGTGCCAGGAGCACCGCAGGCCTTGGCACTGCCACACGCACCCGCTAGCCTCTCGCAGCCCCCACCAGGCGCATGGCAGGGCAGAATCAGGCCCAGGCTCAGCACAGAGCTGCAGAGGTGCTGGCACTCCGGGTGCTGCTGCTCCCCGGCGGGAAGTGCTTTCCAGCGCATACCGTTTGGTCCAGTGGGTGGCTCTCACCCTCCACACGCACCCGCACTGTACAACCTGCCCCAGAGCCACTGCAGAGCTGTGGGGAGCTTTACAGAGCCCTCCTCCAGCTCCTCTCGTACCGCCTGGCCCGTAGCCAGGGCTCTGCCGCTAGTTCTCACCCCACCGCCCCTGCAGCCACCCACAGGCACCGCTGCCAGGCGCTGCCCAGGTCTTTCCTGCAGCAGGTGGCAACAGCAGGAATCAAAGAACCTATTATGAGCCCCAAGCACAAGATCGACTTACATGCAGGGGAGCCTGGAGAGCTGGAATCCCTGGTGCCCTGGTACCCAGTGTCAGCCTGGAGCTTGCTTCCGGCCCGGAGTGGCTGCTGCAGGGCAGGGCTGCGTCGCAGGAGGCTGTGTGTGCCTGCAGTCCCAATGAGCAAGCAGGAAATTGAAATTAAAACCGCTCTCCGTTTCCTCCTGGCTGTGCAGCTGCTCACGCTAACCGGAGCAGGGGGTGGGTGGGGTGTGTGCAGCTGCTCAGAGAGCCAGGCCCTAGGGAGTGGGGAGGAGCTGAGACAGCAACGCCTGCCAGGAGCATCCTTGTGGTGGAGGGGGAAAAATCTGCCGCACAAACACAGCCTGCCTCTGAGGGGCTGTCACTCCCTGCCCAGAGCTGGGTGTGAGGCTCAGGCGTCCTGAATCCTGCTCCCCCCTTTGCCCAGAGCTGGGTGTGGGACCCAGGCATCCTGAGTTCCTCCCCAAAACACACTCCTCGCCCAGAGCTGGGTGTGAGGCCCAGGGTCCGTGACAAGAGCTGACTAAAAAAGGTTATTTAAAGGTTGCCAGATTTTTTTCACAGTGTGTCAGTTTTGCCATGTTCAGAATGGAACAACTCCCCTTTTTAAAATCCGAATGATAATTGACGCTGTTCTCGGCTTGCTGAGAACTCAGGGATCAATAGAGAAAAGCTTTCGACAACGGTTTCTCCACGGTTTAGTCACAAAATGTTGCAAACAACATCACAGCCCATCCTCCCCTATCCAGTCCCCCGCCTCTCCCCAAAGACACCAGCTTTCTGCAAATGGTATTTTTTTAAAGGCAATTTGGGAAGGAGGGGGGAGAAAAAAATTGTGTTTGAAAACATCTGGCTAGTTCCAGTGGGCACTGAGACAGCTCAAGGAGCCGCCACTTCCTCCCGGAGCTGGGGCTAGACCCCAGACCCCCAGGCCCTGCTCTGCCCAGCTGCCCCTGTCCCTGGCACCAGGCTCCAAGGACATGCCCTGCCCCGCCCATGCTCACTGTGGGGCTGAGCTCTGCAGCCCCAGCCGGCCTGGAATGGGGGGGCAGGGTAAGAAAACAGGGTCCGCTGGAGGAACAAGGTGCCCGGCATGTAGGAGGTGAATGGGGCCATACAATGCCCAGTGCCCTAGATGCTGCTCCTGGGGCTGTGAGGATCTCTCCCCCACCCCTCCCTGCTGGTCTCGGGGGGGCAGAGCTGTAGGAACCATTTGTACCTGGGGCTGAGAGCTGTTGAACTAAACGGGAATCCCTGTATGTGATGGAAACTGCTTGTAGCCGGGGTGCAGCACCTTCCCCCCCCCACAGGCCAGCACCTCTGGCTCCCAGGGGGAGTCAGCTTGTGGCGCCATCTCCCCTCCCCCCCAGCCCGTTCTTACACAAGGGCAAATGCCCCTTTGCCCTGGGAGCTGCTCCCCCCCCCCCCATCTCTGGGGCCAAGCCAGCAGCACGTGCAGGCATCCGGACGCCTCCCACCTCGGGGCTCTCTAGCGTCATATTTAACCCTCCCCTTGCACTCAAAGCCCCTCTTTGGTGCCAGGGGTTTATCCTCCCCTGAGGCCCCTTTGTTGTGATGGTCTCAAGCCCTCTGTCCAGTGGGGGGGGGAGAGGGGGCCCTGCTGCAATCAATGGGAGCAGCCCGGCACAGGATCCGGTAGTAGCTGAGGAGGGCAGTCCTAAGCCTGGTGTAATGACGCACCCACCCGCCAGGCAGAGCACAGAGAGTGGGGGACTCTGACTGGCCTCTGGGCACCATCCAACGTGGCACCCTACACGCCTCCCCGCAGGTGAGGCCAGGGTGTACCTGCAAGCATGGCTCTGGCACATGGTCCGACCTAGGGGGCACATCCCCCAGCTACCCACTCCTAGCCGCATCCTTCACCCCCCTGCTCCGCCTAGCCCAGTCCCGCTCGCTCCCCAGCCTGTCACACATACCCCCCCCACGCCTGCCATCCCTTTGTTATTAGCAGCACCAGAGCGCCCCCTCCAGGCTCAGACAGGCCCTCCCCAAAGCGCAGACAACAGGGAAACAGAGGCACAGCGAAGGGCGGCGGCTTGCCCAGACTCACACAAAACACAGTCTCCCTGACTCCCAGCCCACTGCTCCATCCACTGATCCTCACTGCTCCCTTCTCGCTACCGGTCCTGCTCCTGGCTTGGTTCATTGGACTGGTGGCTCTCTCGCAGGGGTCCGCATGCCCCCGGGGTACACAGCGCTCGGCCAGGGGGGGTGCAACAACTCAGCTTGGCCTCCATCCTTTTCCAACAGGCGACATAAAAAGCCCTGGTGAAGCCAGTGCAAACGAACATTTCATACCAAAACGTCAGCGCGCCGTGTATATGCGAGTTGGCTTCTTTTACAATTATATGGAGAAAATCGGCCATTTTTTAGGACTAGTGTGGCGGTCCCACTTGCGTGCCTATGCCCGCGGTGGCAGGCGACCGGCTTCTAAGGGAGGCGAAAGGTGGGGATACGCAAGGCAAATCAGCCTCCTGAAAGGGGGACTCAGTCCTGAGGGAATTCTGCAATTTTGCCATGACACCAAATGCAGCAACTGCAGAATCCCCCCAGGACTAGCTCCAGTCAGGACAAACGCGTGTCCTGTGGCACCTTAGAGACTAACAAAAAATACACATAGTCTCATGAGCTGGCACGGGCACAACCCACTTCCTCGCACGGGCAGAGTGGAGCAAACGGGGAATCTCACAACACATCAAGGAAGGGTGGGGAAGTGTCTGTCAGTGGCAGTGCGGGGCTAAGGAGGCTACCTGAGCGGGCTGGGAGTGTCCCATGATGTCAGTTGGGTATTGAGGGTCACTGACTGAGGGGAAATGGCTCCCTCTGCTTGTAAAACACAATCACACCTATGTCACTCCCTCCTCCCCCCGGCTTAACAACCACCACCAAGGCCTGTGGGCCCCTCTCTGGCCCCCAGGGGGCGCCCCACCCAGCCTGCTCATTAGGGCTCCCTTACAGAAACCACGCTGCCAAGGGGCTGCCTCGTCCTGTCTCCAGCAGCGCATCGGTTTTCAGGTGCACATGAAACTTTCAGGCGGCTGTTTACGCGAGAGGAGGCAGGGACACAACTTTTGTCTGCCTGTTTGCACTGGTCAGGGCGAGTGGGCGTGCTGTGTTTGTGCAGCTCTGTGGGTTTCTGAATGCCTGTGTTGACTGCTCCCCTCTCCCCACGGCATGGCAGCAGTAAATAATGCATGGCCAGGAAATAGCTTGGGAGGGCTTAGGCATAAAGTTCATCTGTCCCCTAATTCCTCTTGTGGGAGCCACGAGCATGCAGGGCAAATCCTCCGTGGGCTGGAGCTGTGGCAGTCCCAGCAGCTGATAACCCCCCCCACCGGTGTGGAGAATCCCCGGTGTGTGGTGTCACAGGCTGGCTGGCACATCAGGCAAACTTTGATTTCCTCTTTATTTGCCAAAGGCTGAGTGCCTGGGCTCCTTTCATTTCCTTGCTGGGGTTTCAAACTCCTCAGAGGCAGCTAGAGCAAACGCTCCACACCCGCCCGCCCCCCACCCCCCAGGGATTCGGGAAGGCATAGGCGGGAAGGGCCGGCAGAGCACCTGGCCCCTGGGGTCCATCGCAGTGGCGGAGGGCCCTGGAACAGGTTTGGACAGCACAGTGTGTGCTTCAACAAGCAGCTGCTATTCATGAACCCTGCAGCCACAACCTTTGGCTGCCTGTCTGCAAGTATGAGGCCTTTCTGCAAACGGCTCTGCTCAGCGCACATCCGACCACCTTCCTAGTCACCGAGCTGCTGTGGGGACGAGGTCCCACGAGAGCCAAACACAGCAGGGTGGGTTGTTCGGGGGAGTCTGCCTGTTACAGCATCCTCACAGCCCAGAGGTGGGGGTGGGGTGTTTCGCCTCCCCGAGCCAGGCTGGCTTCTGACTTGCCTGCCCGGTGTGTGGCACAGTGTCTCTTCTACCCCTGGCCCTGGGGAGGCATAAAGCGGGAGGCTGCATCTCTCCCAGAATGCAGGGAGGGGCTGAAGCACTTGAGGGCAGCCCAGCCCAAGCTGGAGGGAGAGGAAGAAGGGAGCAGAGCTGGCAGAGACAGGCCCAGCCCCTGAGCCCAGCACAGACCAAGGGGCCGTAGGACTGGGCTGATAAGGGCCATGATGGTACTGAGGAGCCCTGGAGGGACAAGTTGGTGCAGCGGCCCCTGGTGTCCTTAGAGCACACACAGCCCGTTTCACCTGAGCAGGCCGCAGCCCAGCACCCCCCAGGGGAGGTGCCCCCCACAGAGCCACAGCCCTTTCCCCCTACTCTTGTTATTATTTTATTTCATTTCCAAAAACAAGTGGGTGCTAACAGGCTGCACCTCTCCAGGCTTCCTCCTCCTCCCTACCACTCGGGGCTTGAGGGTGGCTGCTGCTTCTGCAGCTCCAAAATCCGTATCAGCGCGAGGCAGGTGATCCCCAGGAAAAGCAGCCACAGGAGAAGCCAGTAGCGCTGCGGCAGGAAATCCCACGGCCTGGGCAGCGCTTTCGCGGCTGCTTTGGACCTGCCAAAAAAGAGGGTAGGAGCTTTGTCAGCCTCAGGGGCAGAGGGAATAACGTGCCCCGTCTCCCCTGGGAAACACCAAGGCTACATCTACACTGCGCATTCTTGCGCAAGAAGATATGCAAATGAGATGAATATCGTGCACCTCATTTGCATATCTTCTTGCGCAAGAATGCGCAGTGTAGACGTAGCCCAAGGTACTGGCAGCAGGCACAGAAGGGGGTTTATTCCCGGGTAGTACTGAAATCACTACACCCTTCTCTCACCGCTCCTGCAGCGGGAACCCTCGAGCTCATAGGGGAAAAAAGAGACTAGAGAAGTTCTTTTGGCTTGTTTCTTTTCTGTCCGCAATGTGCCGTCAGACAGTCTGGCTGTTTTCCCTGCAAAGTCAGTGCCCCGGGCTGGCGGTGCAGGGCTCACAGCACCCAAAGAGCAATGCTGGAAAGAATACAACCATGCAACTGTACAACTGTACATTCGGCAACAGGACAGAGGGGCAAGGATAAGGCCTGTCGCGGCTTTCAGCACAGACCAGATTCCAGGTTGTCTGCATTCTCCCCTCTCCCTACTTGAAAGTGTGCAAAGGCAGAGGGTCTCCTGCGGGCAAAGGCACACAGGCAGGAGGCTTGCTGCGGTACAGCACATGGCCCAGGACCAACCAGCCTTCTTGCAAGCACTGATAAATCAGCTTTGCAACCATCCTGAGAAATTGGCACGCCCCCGTTATGCAGATGGAGAAACTGAGGCACGGTGGTTAAGTGACTTGCCTGCAAGAGAACCCAGCAGTCATTGTTCCCACTTCCTCTACTTCAGGTCCCTGGACATGCTGCCTCCCTCAGACCCTGGCTCCCCAGCCCATCATCTGCAGACCACCTTTGTCACCCTAGGGACCTACCAGGCAGGTGACAAACACAGCCCGCGGGTGGCGCTGTCAAAGCCCTGGCTGGGATGATTGAGTTGGCTTGGTCCTGCTTTGGGCAGGGGGCTGGACTCGATGATTCCCGAGGTCTCTGCCAGCCCCAGGATTCTGTGATTCTATCTGTGAGCCCAGGATCCTGGCCAGCTGAGCAAACATTGCAGCTCCCAAGAGACGCTCTGTTCCCTTCCTGCCCTAAGCTGGTGCCAGGTGTTACTGTGGGGCCGGTAATCAGCTGCTGGTCCCCCCAGAAGTGGCTGCATTTCAGCTGTGGCTGAGGGGACTTTGCTCTGCTGGGTGGGAAGGACTGTGGAGTCCCCCAGGGGCTGGGCACGGCACGGGTCTGAGTTGTTATTAGCTCACGTCAGAGTAAGGTGCTGCATCTCCACCGTGGGCCCGCTGCTGTCGGACGCTCCATCAGGTTCTTCCTTCATGGCCTCGCAGGTGCTTCCCCGTCTCCTCAGCTCCGGCTCACCCCTTGGGGAAATGCAGCAGGGCGCGTTACTCAGCGGCCAGCGGTCCACCCAGTACAGCATCCCCTCCCTGGCCTCCATGCATCAGGTGTCAGAGGAAAACGGGACCTGGCCACACGGAGGGGCGTCACGCAGGCCCAACGGGGCATGAGCTCCCGTCTCTGGTCCCAAGGGGTCCGATGGAGCCCATGACACCCCCTTACCCTTCAGCACGGCAGCCTCGGTCCCCCTCACTCTCTGTGCTGTCTGCCCCCGGCGGGCTTCGCAGCAAGGAGGTGGACGAGTCGGAGCGCAGGATGAAATAGCCGCCAGTGGAATCCTCCTGGGGGCAGCCACCGTGCCTGCAGAGCAGAGGGGATCTGGTGATGCCCCGGGCTGACTGGTCTCCGCCCGTCTGTGAGCAGAGGGCCTGGCCTCTCCCGCGACCCTACCTCGGTTATCGCACGTTACCTCTCTGTGCCAGGGCCGCTCTCCCCCGCAGCCTTCGCCGCCTCCCCCTCAGGCGCTCGCCCACTTTCCAGGCTGGGAAATGGCTGCGGACAAAACCCGAGGGACAGCGTGAGCCAAAGGCAAGAGCAGAAGAGCCCAGAGCCCTGCAGCCCCAGCCTGCGGTGCATGCGTGGGAGGGGGGGAGCTGGGAGGTGCTCTGCCTGGCCACTCTCACTTGCACATGGCTGCAGTGGGGGTGTCGGGGAGGCTGCCGCAGCCGGTGCCTGTGCACATGTGGGGGTGTCGGGGAGGCTGCTGCAGCCGGTGCCTGTGCATGTGTGGGGGTGTCAGGGAGGCATGTGTGGGCTGCCTGTGACACCCATACAACCTGTGTCTCTGCATGTGGGGGCGTGCTGTGGGCTGATGGAACAGGAACACGCCTGGCCCGTGGCGTGGCAGCCCATGTCAGTACTGGGCAGGCATGATCCCAGGCCCAGTTCCGCCCTGGCACACGGCAGCATCCCTCACCGTCAGCTGTTTGGGAATGACAGCGATGCTGACCCTGCGACGTGCCGACACCTGGCGGGGGAGAGGGGAACTCAGTTAGTGCAGAAACCCGCCTGTCCTGCTCCAGACAGCCCTGCACAATGTGGGTGCTGACTGCCCCCCGGGGCACAACCCCACTTAAGGTCCTGCCATCCTTGCCCCCAGCTGCTGCTTCCTGAATTGCCCCTCGCAGGCTGGCAGGAGCGGTGCCGCCTTGGTGAGGGGGCGGGTTGTCACTTGCACCAACCCCGATGCGGTGGGTGCAAGAGTCAGCCCATGCCCACCTCCCGCTGGGCTCACTGGAGTGCCATGAATGGGCCGTGAAGGTCCCTCTACCCCCAAGAGAAGATCAAAGGCCAGGGAGAGGCCCGTGATGGTCCCACATCCCTCAGGAAAGACTTTGTAACTTCCCCACTCCGCCTCCCTACACCAGCCTGCAGAGGTGGCCATGCAGGTTGGGCCTGGCCCAGCGCCTGTCACCTCCCCCAACCATCCCCCGACCTCCGGAGCTGTGGGGGAGATCGCTGCTGTGTTCGAACGGTTGCTAGTCTCTGCGCACCGCCAGCCCGGCCGGGAGACGGGCGCCCGCGTTACCTGCTGGAACGTTCGCAGCAGGGGCAGCTTCAGGCTCTGCTCATCGTCATCTAAGGAAGCAAAGGGGGGGGTTGCTCCAGAGGTAGCCCAATTGCCCCACAGGCCCCGAGCAGCTCACTCCATTCGCCACCCCCACACCCGCCACCCAGGCCTGCCCGGCTGCCTCGCTCTCCTCCTGAGCTCTGCAGACTTGCCACGTCCCCAGGGCCCAACGGGGATGCTCAGTGTGCACAGAGCAGGGACCCACATCAAAAGGTCCATTGGAGGGGTGGTCACTGCCCAGGCGACTCGCAAGGCAAACAGCTGCTTGGCCAGGAAATCCCAGAGCCTCCATGCAGGGGCCAGGGAGGGGAAGGGCAGAGATGTGGGATGCTCTGTGCCCCAGCCTCCTGCATTCCCAGCTGTGCTACCTGCCCGCGCGCCGCACCTAGCTGGGACAAGGGACTCACTGGCATTTAGGGCTGGGGGCCAGTGAGCCCAGCCCTGCGCCTTATAGGGTTGCCAGATACTTTCACAAAAAATACCGAACATGGCGGGAAAAAAATTGTTTGGGCAAAAAAAAAAGGGAGGGGGAACAAAGGTGTTGAGCAAAAAAAAAAAAAACCGCACGCACACACACAAAAGAGTCGCTGCACCTTTAAATCCCCATGCTTCATGCTCCTCCCGCCCCCACCAGAGGCAGCAGAGGAAGAATGGCCCTAGCGGCCTTCTGTCCGAGAAAAACAGAAAATACTGGACATGTATTTTCTGTTTTTTTTACCAGACAGAGGCCACAAATACCTGACTGTCCAGGCCAATACCAGACACCTGGCAACCCTAGAGCTTAGGTCCTCTCATTGCGGACTCTGCGCACGGTCCCTCCCTACCCCACCCCGCTGCTGAGCCCACCTCACCCCTGTTCTCGGCCAGCTGCCGGTTGCGGGAGTTCTGCAGGATCAGCCTCTTCATTTCCTCCAGCTCCGTGTGCTCCCGCAAGTGATGCCGCTTGAGGTTCTCCACGTGTTGCACCATCACCTCTGCCGCCCGGCTCATCCGCGCCTCCTGGAGCAGCAGAACACACAGTGCAGGTGGAGCTGGGGCAAGAGGCACCAGGCCAGCGGGTGCCTGGCTCAGCTGCTGTCCCTGGGCTGGCCAGCCTAGGCGGGGAGCTGTCGCTAAAGCCAGCAAGGATGGATGGCTCTGCCAGCTGGCTGAGGAGGGTGGGGCCAGGGGCCCCAGGGGACTGGTGCTGTGGAGCTCAGCATGCTGGGAGTGCAGGGCTAGCCTCATGGAGGGAGTCCCCAGGGTCCAGGCAGCACTGGGCCTTGTGCCACTGGCTCCATTCATGGGGCTTCCGCCGCCGGCCACGGGGAGCAGCTTGTCCCTCTCCCAGCCTGGGCTCTTGGAGCTGCTGGACCCACCTGATGGACGGCGCCGAGCTTCTCCGCGGCACATGTCGCCCGCTCGATGGCCCGGGCCAGCACCGCCAGGCTGTGCTGCAGCTGCCAGACCAGCTCCTTGCGCTTAGGGTCTACGCAGGACAGGCCCAGCCTCTGTGGGAGGGAGACAGGGGCAGGATGGGCACCGGGACCAGCCCCTCCCTCGCTGGAGCCCCCGCCAGGACTCAAATGGAACAGCACAGAATTCAGCCAGGCGAGGCCCCAGCGGAGCCAGGACGCACGTCCAGCTGGTGCCGCAGCCCCACCCCCCGGCGTTCACGCCCTGCTGCTGGCTGGGGCCAGAGCCTGTGTCTCCCATGCGCCGAGCAGGGACAGCCGGGCAGCAGCAGGGCAAGCACCCGCCGTGGGGCCAGCTCACCGCCGAGGCCAGCAGGAGTCACCGCAGCAGCGGAGCACCCGGCCCTCTGCCCCAGGGGTGGAAGCGTCAGGCTTCTCTGAAGGAAGGTGCTAGGAGGCGGACACGGCGCCTGGCGGGATGGAGCTGGCTCCACAGGCTCATGGCGCATCAGCCGCCCAAGGGCCACGCGTGGCTCCCACTGCCAGAGCCACGAGCCAGCCAGTTCCAGGCTGGAGACAATTCCCAATGCCCAGCGGCCACATCCGAGGCTGGGGGAGCCGGAGCTCAGGGCGTGACAGTGATGCCCATGCAGGGGTCGGCACCTCTCCCAGGCGCTGGAGCAATTGCATGGAGTGGGGGGGAAAGGGGGGGCTGAGAGCCCTTGACCCAAACTAACCCCTGGCTGTAATGGAAACCACTTCCAGCCAGGGGGGCGGCAGCACCCTCCCCCGCAGCCCTAGCTCCAGCACTGGTGGGAGACGGGCCAACAGGGCTGGGATCAGGTCGAAACAGGACACCCCGGGATCGCCCTCCCCAGCAGGGCCCCCCAAAGCCGGCCCCACTGACCTGCAGCACGGCCTGGCACTCCTCCAGCTCCCGCTGGATGTTCTCCTCCGCCACGCTCCGCGCCCGCTCCTCCACCTGCACCCGCCGCCGCAGGGTGAACGCGTTGCAGCGGAAGGCCAGCGCCAAGTGCGTGAAGGCCGCCTGGGAGGGGACAGGCAGGGGCCACCTCAGAGCCACACAGGACAGGGGCAGCCTGGCCAGGAGGGGGCACTCAGGCGAGCCCAGCTGGGCAGATGCTTTGGACGGGGGCTGGCGGTGTCGCTCAGTCCCACTGGACAGCTCCAGCCCCCCACGCTCACCCTTTCTGCTCTGCTCCGGCAGGCTACAGGAGGGCTGTTCACACAGCCACCTCCGTCCTACAGGCCTGAGTCCAGTCTCACACCGGTGGGTTTACACTGGGGTAAAGGTGGAGGAGACCGCGGCCCTTTTACCAGCTATCGCATTAGGATCACGGGCCATGAGACAGCCAGGGAGACTGGGGCCTCCAGGCTAGGCCAACCAACAGTACCGGAGCTTACACAGGGCGGACTGAGACCCCGGGGGTTGCTGGAAGGGTGGTGTTTGAGCTCCAACTGCAGGGAGTGGGTCTGAGTTGGAACAACAAGGCGGCATCCTGCTGAGCGAGCAGCTGAGTGCTGGAAGCCAGGCTGGAGGCTGGCAGCTCCTCCCCCGCAAACAGCACAAGCCAAAGACACAATCATCCTCATTAGCAAGTCCTGAGCAGCTGCCAACAGGGAAGCAAAGCCCATCTCTGCCCTGGCACTCCGGAGACCGCGATCCCCTTCATCTACTCGATAAGTGCCTCTTGCAAGGCTCAGAGCACTTGATTGACTGACCAAGGACTGCACGGGTGCACACACGGATCACTTCGTTTCCCACAAAAATGCAGCCACCTCTGGGCTGGAGCACAGCAGTAGGTGAAATGCATGCGAACAGTGCCACGGCGTGCAGGAGGGGAAGTGACGAGTTCCGTGTGTGGCTGAAGCGCTTGGGGAATTCAGGTAAGAATGAAAGGAGGAAGAATGGGCTTGTGGTTTTGGCCCAGGAACGCTAGGTCCTGTTCCTGGCACTGAGACCCTGGGCAGGTTGCTTCGCCTCTCGTGCCTCACCTTCCCCCTCTGTAAAATACAGACCACTCAGCCCTTGGTGAGGTGTGAACTGGTGAGCCAGATCCCTGCAGGAAAAGGGGTTTCCTGGGGCCGGGCGACTCCACCAGCCTTCAGGTGGCTGGATTTCCCGCTGCCCAAGGGGACCTGGGTTTAACCCTTTCTGCGTCACCACTGGCCTCGGTGAGAACACAGCACGCAGTCTGGGCTGAGGTGCAGGAGGCAGCCTGTACACCCAGCTAGAGGGGACGGCCCTCGGGTGCATTGGTCCCATTGCCACGGCTGCTGGCCCGAAGGGCAGAGCTCACCTCCACGTCCTGTTCCGTCAAAGCCACACTGCAAAGGAAGAGCGAGCGTGGCCGTCAGTGAGGCAGGGGGCCCCGTCATGCGGCGCACCCAGAATTCACACCTCGCGCCCTGCTGGCCTGTCTGCAGCCACCACCAGGCCTGGCAATTCCCCAGATGGGGTTTTCCTCTGGGGCTGGGTGCACCCATGAGGCCCCAGAGAGCCTACCGCAGCCCCTGAGTAAGCAGAACCAGGCCGGGTCGGGGCAGGTCTGCAATTACACACACCCGTGAGGGCCAGGGACCCCCTTCAGGCTGAGGCAGGAGTCTTCCCTTGGCCTGCGGGGGAGCAGAGCTGGCTGTGACCTCTGCCCCACCGTGTGCTGCATTGTGGAGATGCATCGGTTTCTGCATCCTTGGGAAGGCGTTTGGGGGCTGGCAAAGAGGAACTGAGAGTGGCTGACGTTACAGTGGGGCGGGTGGGGCCCTAACATGCCAGAGCTCCTGGAATTGGAGTCAGCTGGGAGGAAAGTGCCACACTCAGTTGGGCAGGGCAGTCTGGGTACCCCCGTCCCAGGCTGGGGCCACATTGAGCAGGCTGTAGAGTGACCGATGGGGCTGCCCCTCACCCCAGCACAATTCTGTGTCTGCGAGAAGGCGCCAAAGGTTTGCCTTTTGTTCCAGCTGGAGCGAGTCGGAAACCCTCCGACACGGCCCGGAAACAGACCAGCCCATCGGGGAGATCCCGGTCTGCTGGGGAACACCTCTCGCCCCGGCCAAACCATGCTGGGATGAGGACTGCTCAGTCCCCGCCTGCCCAGGGCCTGATCCTGGCTCCCACAGCATATGAGCAACTCCCATTTGCTGCAGGAGGAGAAGGGGCCTCTGTGCTGGATCGGAACCAGACACGCAGAAGTGAAAGGCTCTGGACCCCACCGCCCCATTGGCTAGTCTTATGGCTGCTGGCACTAGCCCCGCGCAGCACCCAGCTCGCGGGCACCTTGGCCTAAAGCTCAAAACCTTCCAGCTTCTTGGGCGCGCAGCCGAGTTTAATCGCAGAGGAGGAAGAAGGTCCGGGGCCCTACCTGTGCAGGCCCAGACGCTCCAGCCCCGAGAGCTGGGTCAGAGAGCTCTGCAGCGGGTCCCCGGGAGGGTCAGCATCTGGGGAGAAGAGGCCACAATCAATGGAGGAAGGAGATTCAGAAACTCCCAGGGCCAGGCTGTCTCACTGTCACTTAGGATCTGTACACACTGCAATCAGTGGGAGTGACCGCAGCCCAGGGAGACGAACCCGAGCCAGCTTGGGAGCCAGAGTGGTGAGACCGTGGCAGCCAGGCCTTGGCACAGGCTGTACCATCCTACCCCGGACGCTGGGTAATGACAGGGGCCACCAGCCTGCACTGAAGCCCACTCTACAGGTATTTGCGCTGGCCAGCTGAACGCTAGCTCTCCTATGTTTGCACGAGCTGCACTCACAACCTGCAACTGCAGCGTGGACGACCGCTCAGGGCCACAGTGGTTTGAACACTGGCCTGGGAGCCAGAAGATCTGGGTTCAGCTGTTTGCTTTACCACAGTCTCCCTCTGTGGCCCTGGGTGAATCACTTAGCCTCTCCATGCCTCAGTTTCCCCTCTGTACCACGGGGATAACAGCCCTGCACTGTGGAGATAAATATGGTAAAGAGGGAGGTGCTCTGATTCTGGGCTAATAGCACAGAGACAGAAGTCCTGCTCTAGTGGGGACGCCATGGTAACCCAGGCTCAGGCGTAGCCTAGACAGCAAAGCAGCCCCTGACAGCCAGTTTCACGGTGGCGGATGGAGAAGGGCCTGTCTGTTCGCATCCCTGGGACCTGTCCACCCTCCTGTGTGGAAGTCACACTGGGCACCTGCCCTGCCACGACCCGGCCGCTGGCTAACAGCAGGGGAGATGTCGCAGCCAAGAACTCCAAGGACCGTGGTGTAGGCTGGCTCCCACCCCAGGGCAGGCCGCAACCCCAGGGTGCCGCATCCAGACAAGATACCCCTCCTCCAAAGCTTGTGGTGGCTCCTCGGGCCCTCCTCTGACCATCCAGTCCCCTCTTCTCAATGCAACTGGATCTTCATTCAAGCTCCCTTGCACAGGCCTGGGGGCTTTCTGCATCTGGGGGATGGCCCCGTTGTGGGGGAGGGAGAAAGGGTGTGGGTGGTTCGGGATAGTTCAGGGAAGTGGGGAGATGTGCCCCAAGCATCAGAACGCTTTCCCCAGCTTTATCGGGACTCTGAGTTTGCCCCACGTGGCCTCTCCTGCGTCTTCATCTCTTCTTACCCAGATGATCCCACCCAGCAGTGCTGGGATGAGCTAATGCCAATCCACTTAGACTCCTGCTATATCAGGCGGCGTATGCAGAGGCCTGGCTCCGAACCAGGGAGCTGAGAGCCTCTGACACGGCCTCTGGTCCCATCATGCCTGGAAACGCCATGGGAGGGGATTTCTCGTCAGTTACGTAGGCATGTGTGGGAACTAGAGGGCACCAGGGAAAAAGCAACAAAGGCCTTGTGAGTCTGACCCCCCAGGAAGAGAGTCAAGGCTGGTAGCGTGGTCAAAAGCACCATGAATGCCGGGGCAGAGAGTGGTCTGTCGCTGGGGGGAGCTGGGGATAAGTCAGCCTCTTGCTTAAAGGGGGGATGTCAGATGGGGGAGAGGTCGGGTTAACATTCCTTCCTAGCCAGTGTGTGAGGACCCTTTGCTCATAGCCCAGGACAGTCCCACCTGCCCCATTGGTCCTCCCAGCCCCGAGGGCACAGAACGGCATGGGACCCCGCGGCTGAGGGACAAGGCAGGGGCACTGTGGGAGGAAGCTGGAGAAAGGAAGGAGAAGAAAGAGGGAAAGGGGATGGAGGGGGGGAGATCAGAGGGGACGAAAGCCCAAAGGGCTCCGTGAGGGGAGGGGAAGAGCCGCACCAAAGACTGAGAGTCACTCACCAACCTTCATCACTCTCACTGCTCTCCCCCGACTGGATGCTCAGCTCCCTCCTGCCAGCGCCATCCGCCTTGCCTCCCTCCTGGGCAGCACGCCACGATCAAGGGGGGAAAACACCAATTAGCACAACGGGCCGAGGAGTAACATGGCCTGCTCCACGCTGACGGGTACATCTACACAGCAGCGTTGTTTCAGAACAACGGATGTTACTCAAAAATAATGTATTGTGCGTCTATACGGCAAGCTCATTATTACAAAATAAAGTTGAAATAACGGGCTTCTTACTCCGACCTCTGTGACCCTCATTGCACGAGGAGGACAGGAAGCCGGAGGAAGAGGGCTCCACTTTGAAATAAGTGCTGCATAGACGCTCCCGATTTCAAAATAAGCTATTTTTACTTAAGCTTTGCCATTAGCGCTGCTCAAGGTGCGAAGCTTCTTCCGAGTTCAGCCCAGCTGTGTGGATGTGCCCTTCGCGAGCAAGCTGGGGGCATGATGAGTCTGCCCGAGGGTGCTGCCAAGCGGCTCCACTCCCAGGAGATGGCGCTGTAGGGAGCAGGGCAGAGGGACTGTCTCAGAGGGGAGTAGCCGGGGTGTCCCCGGAGGGCGGAGGGCAGCAGAGCTCTGGCTAGTCCAGCACCACGCTCTGCCAGACAAACCAGCAGTGGAGAATGAGGCCAGGCTATTGGCAAGCTCTGAGCACTTGTCCCCTTCCACATAAAGGGAGGAATTCCATGATAGGTCTGGATTAATGGGAGCAGGCAATGAGGGTCTATGGGGGGGCAGGGGAGCATGTATTAGGAAGGCAGGTGAAATCCCTTCCATGGTTGGGGGGATCCATAACTCGCCCCCTCCCCTCACCTCCTCTGTAAGCTCTGTGCTCTGCCTTCTCACGGCTGAAACCCCTCCAGAGCCTCCCGGGGAATGGTTCATCGTTCCTAGCAAGAAGGCAGGAGAAAGGCCCACAAGAACTTGGAGTTCACCTCTATCCCAGGGGAGCAGGGGCTCCTGGCAGCGCCCTTCTTGCTAAACCCACGGCCAGCAAGGAAATGCAGAGTCCTTAGGAACAGGCAAGCTTCAAGCTGCTGGGGGGAGCAATCCCTGTAGAGAAAGACCCCCATGTGCTTTGGGATCCTTTGAGGGGAGGTGTGCGAAGGGAATCCAGAGTGCGAGCATTAACATGTTTTGATCGTTGAGACAGAGTGAGCGACGGGCGAGAACCCAGCTCAGCCTGGGCCTCAGGGTTACCTAGTGGCTGGGTGGCTCTCACCCCAGATTGCACCAGGGGTCTGACCTGAGCATGGCCAGTGGGAAGGATGCTAAGCCCTGCCCCCTCTGAAATTCTGGTCCCACTCAGACAAACATCACTGCAGGTGCCCTAACTGGGCACACACACGCCCTCATCCAACAATGCTGCCCCCTGCTGGTGAGAGCAGAGATGTGCTACCTGGGATGCCCACTGGCAGCAAGGCAAAACGGTTGTGCCACGCTGCCCCCTACTGGGGAGGACAGGTGTGAACTAATGCTGACAAGCGCAGCCTCACTGAAAATGGCCAATGGGAACAGCTTAGAGCACTCCTGGGGAGCACAGAGAGGCCCAGACGTCCTTCTGAGTTAAACCCCCAGCCTGCCAAAAGCAAAGGCCTGGCAGGTAGCTGAATCTGTGCTGACCAGCATCCTGCTGAGCCTGGGGGCACCCAGAACACAGGGGCAGCTCATTCTTGGCAGAACCAGCAGCTATGGCAGGAGTTGCCCTGGAAAAGCATAACAGCTGTGTGCTCTCCCCTGCACAGGACACAAACCCCTCCTGCTGACCCATTACCTGCATGTGAAGGCACCGCAAGCCTGGCCAGCTCCGTCTGCTGCTGCTGCCTCAGTTGGTCGCTGAAAGGAAGGGGGAATCCAGGTTAATGAGCAGGATGCTCCACCCAGCTGAGATAAGCCTTGCAAAGGCCAGTGATGGCATTCTCCAGTGGGCTGCCCTGCAGCACAGCCCTGTGGTCAGAGGCAAGCAGAAGGCATCCCCACTGTGAATTTTGCAGCCTGTCCCACGGGGGTGACGGCAGGGAAAGGAAAGCCTCCCGGATCCAACCCCTCCCCAGTCTGCTCTGCTGACACCACCCCTGGCACGTGCTGGGTGGTCCTTACCCTCTTGATGTGACCCTCTCACGCTTTTGGCAGCAGGTGCGAGCCAGCCTGCGCTGCTGCCGAATCCTTGCTTAGGACCTCTCCCTCCCTGGTGAGCTGGGCACAGAGGTGCTCTCCAAAGCCATCTCCAAAGAGGAATGAGTCACCGGCCCCTGGCGACGTTCCCATTCATCGCATTTCACCCAGCTGCCAAATGGACCTAGCATCTCCTGGCCACTTAAGTGCCAGTGTCCTTGCAGGAGGCATGACAACAACCCAGCCAACAATGGAGCAAGAGCGCCATCTGATGGGAAAGCTGCTGCACTGCAGGCACCTTCCCCCAGGGTCCCGCCCCCCCCGCCCGCCCCCCACCCCCATGCAAGTTCTTATTTCTAGAGCCCTGTGCTGATAAAAAAATTGTATCCATATCCGCATCCATATCTGCAAAAATGAGCCGTGGGTCTCCGTACCCACAGCCATGGCTGCGGTTACCCACGGATACCTGTGGGTTTGTGGGGCACTCCTAGACATAGTTTTCAGTGCCATAGGGCAAGGGGGGGGAGAAGGAGAGCCCCAGGGAGTGGATAACAAGCAGTTAGAGCATGGGTTCCCAAACTGGGGGGGCGTGAAAGAAATTCTGGGGGGGGGGGGCGTGAGGTGACCCAGCACCCCCTCCCCCCCAGTCAATCCCCTCCCAAGAAAGAGCCTGGTCCGTCTGTCTGCTCAACAAGTTTTGCTGCTATATTGGGGGGGAGGGGGTGAGGGTTTCTCAAAAATCAAAAAGGGGGCGTGATGCCGAAGTTTGGGAACCACTGAGTTAGAGGCTGGCGTTCCACACACAGGAGATGGTCTCTCACACACCGTGTCTGCCACGGCAAGGCTGCCGACGCGGCATGATAAGCATGATCTACAGGCGAGTCATACGCATACCACGCTGCCCTGCCTTCCTTACCCACCCATCCCTCGTCACCAGGGGGAGAAGGACAAAGATACGAGAAGGCGTTTGTTCCCAGGAGGCTCTCGCCAGGGTATGCTCAGACCCGAGTACAGAGTTTAGTCAGGCCATCGGAATTCAGTGGCTGGAGCAAGGAAGAGGTCTGAGAACTAGCCCTGGAAGAGGATGTTACCTAGTGGCTAGAACCAGGGGCTACCAGGTTTTATTCCTGACTTGAGAAAGGAGTGGGTAACAGCCCTCTGAGTGCCCTTCCTCACAGAGCATGCCCCGTGCCTGGACCTCTCCTGGGGAGGAGTCGCAGGGTTTTCCCCCCGCTAAGGCCAGGCCCCACATATCGACCACACAGGCCCAAATGGATTCAGGCACTTGCGGTTCCTCTCTTCTGGAGTTCGGGACCAGCAGGGATCAGTGACCAGGCTGCCTTCCTCAAGCCCATGCATTGCTTATTGTAACCACAGAAACAACGAGAGGGTTTTAGAACAGGCTGGTCTGTCTTACCCAATAGCTTCCCATCCCAAAGGTAACCGGGGCAGGGCTGCGGGTGCCTGTGTCTGAGTTTGGTTCCACAACTCCGCCCCCCGCCCCCACCCCGAGAGCATGTCTCTTTTAAGCCCTGCTAGTGATGTCCCCCAACCCCATTGGCTTTGACACCTCTGGACAACTCCCCCCCCCCCCAAGATAAGCCCAGCAGGAGATCATGCCTGAGTCCCCAAAGCCAATGGCTCTGCCTCTGTCCTTTTGGAACTCAGCTGGTTTTCCCAACAGAATAAACTCAGCCAATTTATTCATAAAGTAACCCTCCAGTAGTTGCACATTATTACACAGCAGCTCCATGTCCATCTCGGGGGGGTGCAGAAAAGAGTCATTTAAGCACAGGTCTGCAAGGCAAGACTCCCAGCGTTATGGCCCACTTCTGTATGACCCCAGGCAAGCCACGGCCCACTCTGTGCCTCAGTTTCCCCCTTTACAAAGGGGACTATGCTGCCGCCTTCCTTCGTAGAGTACTCTGAGATTTATGGACATGCAGCACCTACACAAGAGCTACGTATCTGCTGTGTACAGAAGGCAGAACGCCTCTCAAGTGTGATATTTTTAAAGCTGTTTCTCACCCAGCAATGACTCCCAGCTCCTCTGCTTAGCACGGAGGTGGCAGCGGGGAAGGTGGCAGTGGGGGATGTTGGGATGCTATTGCTGTTTGGTTACAAAGAGAGAGATTCACTCTAGAGACAATGGGGAAAGAAACAAGGGAGATTTCTGCACCGCTCTAGCACCAGTTCCCCTTGAAGGCTCCATTCACACCATCTTTCTGTTTAACCCCCATGCTGAATCACTGGCCAGCCTCCTGCCTCAGATATTCTGCCCAGATAAGGTCCTTGAGACCCGAATGAATATGGATAATGTGGGATTTTAAAATCATGGCCTCCTGCAGGCACTTGCTCTCTGTGTGCCTCAGTTTCCCCATGAACCAACTGCTCCTAGAGAGGTTTAGTAGATTAATGGCTGGGAAGTGCTTTGATTCATCTGATAGAAGACGCCCATGTGTGTCCTGGGTACTTACTATCATGTCTACATTTATGGTTCTAGCTTAATCATTACCCTTGGATTATTGGAGGATTTCTTCCATCAGCAGGGGTGCTGGTGGAAAGGTGGCAGACTTACAGGCCTGCTTCCTCTGGCTGTCCACAACCTGGACAGAATGTCCGATGACCAGGCTAGCTCCAAACGCACCTCTGTTCCTGGGCCTTCAGCAGGGCTAGGGGAGACCTTCTCCCTGAAGAAGGGAAGGGAGCTAAATCTCCAGGAGAGGTTGAGGTTGCCAACGAGGAGAGGAATTAGCGTCCCAGTAGTGATGGGTTTGGCAACGTGAATCCCTGAGACCTGCCAGACTTGATACACTGAACTCCCATTCCACAGGAACTTTCAGTCTCTTCTAACTTGGGCTGGATTCCAATTGCCACCCCAAAGGTGCTGCTTCCCTTGCCAGCCGCCCCCGAGTAACCAGCCCCAGACAGAACATTGCCAACAGCCATGTCAGAGCCCAGCGGCTGTGCTTTCCACACAGCCTCTGCAGCTGTTGACTTTGCACCCCCCTTTCTGCCATGACAAAGAGGAAAGTGAAGCAAGTTCCCCCAAAGTGGGTCTCACCGACAGACGCATTTCCTGGCACTGCGACTAACAATTGTCACGCTTTGTAGTGAGATGGAAATGCAGCTTTATGTCAGAGCCCAGACTCCAGAGGATGGGCACTTGGTTGGTGCATCCCATAAGCATGTACAAAAATCAGTGGAAAGATGTACTGATACACGAAGAGATGGAAGAAATCGGTGGATGTTTGTCTAGACTTGTGTTTCTCAACCAGTGGTACGAGTACCCTTAGGGGTACTCGAGAGAAGTCTGGAGGGGGGTACATCAACACAACTGAAATTTGGAGAAAACTGAATTTTTGTTTTAAGTTTTACAGAGCTTTATTATTTTTGTACTTTTTACACCCAAAAATTTCATCGCCCGCCTGGCTACAATTAAGTTGTTTAAACAAATGTGCTGCAATGGTTAAAAAAAAAAAAAAAAAAAATGTCTCTGAAAACTGTAGGTACTGGGGGTACTTATAATTTTTTTTAAAGGGGTACTTCATAAAAAAAAGGTTGAGAAACACTGGTCTAGATCACTGGCAAGAAAGTAGAGGTGGAGCTCTGGACACAGACAGGTAGTCAGGCGTGGTGGTGAAGAAAGCATTCATCTGTATTGTATGGAAGGAAACCAAAGGCCTTCATGGTGTTTTATTAGATGATCATTAATTACATAGCTGCAGGGAATGTCATCATCCCACCCACGCAGCTGCGAGTTTACACCAGCACTGTTTTGTTAAAAATGTCGCAGAGATAAATAATGTGTGATGGGCACAGAGTGGTTAGGGAGAACATTTGGAAAGCAGGATAAGGGACATCCTGAAGTTAGGGAGGTGGAGCGGAATAGGGCATTTCCTTGGGAGCACAGCGTAGTGGGTTTGAGTCCCATCCCCCCTTGGCAGCTCAAGTTCCACTTCTGCCCACTCTGGGAGTGACCAGACAGCCAACACAGGATAAGGGACCTGCTTGAAGGTAGGGAGGTGGGCTGGACTAAGGGATAGGGCAGTGGTCACCTACCAGTAGATCTTGGAGCCTCTGACAGGTGATCCTGACTGGTTTGGCTGGGAAGCTGTCAAGTGCTGGCACTTCAGTTGCCCCTCCACCCACTGTCATGCTGCTCCTGCCCTCTGCCTTGGAGCTGCCCCTTGGGAGCCTCCTGCTTGCTGTGCAGGGTGTGAGAGGGAGAAGAGGGGGGGCTGATGTCTGGGTGTCCCTCCTCTCCCCTGTCTCCACATAGAGAGAAGGGGAAGGAGGGAGCTTGGCAATGCAAATCTCTGTCACTCAAACAGTGTGTGTGTCTGTCATTTGCACAAACACAGAGGCTATGTCTACACTGGTGGCTTCTTGTGCAAGAATATCTTGCACAAGGGTTCTTGTGCAAGAACATGTCCACATGTCCACACTGCCATGTGCTTTTGCTCAAGAGCATCCATGGCGGTATGGACGCTCTCTTGCGCAAGAAAGCTCTGATGGCCATTTTAGCCATCAGAGCTTTCTTGCGCAAGAATCCCCTGCTGCACGTCCACATGGCCCTTCTGCACAAGAGCTCTTGTGCAAGAGAGCTTACACTTGTTAGAAAAGATGTAGCTCTTGTGCAAGAAGCCCTCTCTTCCCACACTTTGCTGTAAATCTCCTTGCGCAAGAGCAGGCAGGCAGTGTGGATGCTCTGCAGAAGACTGGCTGTTCTTGTGCAAGAACCCACCAGCGTAGACATAGCCACACTGTCCTTCCCTTTCATCTCCAGACCCAGCACATACATGGGGGGTTGTTACCACTTTTACTGCTTGTGAAGTGAGTTAGTTTTGGTTTTTGACTGGTCTGTGCATTTCATCACTTTCATCTCTCTCTTATGCTTGAATTTAATTCTTTGAGCAGAGAATTCTATAATGCTTTACCTGTCACGTCTGCAGTAATTATCCCTGTGGTCATTGTGCTCCTGGAGGTGGCTGGCATGTCCCCATAGCCCCTGAGAAAGGCAGAGCAGGGGGTCTCCACATGCTGTCCTTGCTGCTCCTGCAGCTCCCATTGGTCAGTAATGGAGAGGTGCAGCCAGTGGAAGCTGTGAGGTTGGTGCCTGTAGATGAGAGGGCAGCACATGGTGCCATGGGGCCACTGCTGTACATGCCAACTGCTTTCAGGAGTGGTGCAGGAGTAAGCCTGCCTGAACCCTGTTGCTCCATCCTTGGGGTGGTTGTCTGTGCTCCCAGGGTGGGTGGGACTTGAGCCCACCACCCTGTGCTCTCCAGGTGAATGCCCTATCCTCTACCTGCTCAAGAACCCACCAACCTCCCTGCCTTTAGTGGGCCCTTATCCCGTGTTGGCTGTCTGGTCACTCCCAGAGTGGGTGGAGTGGGATTTGGGCTGCTGGGGTCAGAACTCAAACTGAGCCAGGCAAATACACTCTCCCCTAGGCCACTCCAGAACCCACTCCACCCCCTACTTCCAGAGGGTCCCTTATATCCACCCTTCCGAATACAGGAGCTGGGTCCATTCCTGGGGCAGCCCAGCTGGAGCCTGGGTGCGCGGAGGGATCGGGCCTACCACCCTGTGGTCCAGAGGCTGATGCCCTATCCCCTAGTCCACTCAAGAACCCACCCCACCACCGTACCTTCAGAGAGTCCTTTATCCTGTGTTGACTGTCTGGTCACTCCCGGGGGGGGGGCAGAGCTTGCGCTGCCGAAGGGGGGTGGGACTTGAACCCACCACAGGGCGCTCCCCAGACAAAGACAGGACAAGGGACCTGCTGAAGTTAGGGAGGTGGGGTTGGCCCTGCAGTGGACTAGGGCATTTCCCTGGGGAGCACAAGGTGGTGGGTTCAAGTGCCCCCCACCCTGGGCACAGCCAAAGCAGGCTGCCCTAAGGATGGAGCTAGCTCCTGCATTAGGAAAGCAGGATCAGGGGCACTCTGAAGG
Organism: Pelochelys cantorii; assembly: GCA_032595735.1. Taxonomy (NCBI): domain Eukaryota; kingdom Metazoa; phylum Chordata; order Testudines; family Trionychidae; genus Pelochelys; species Pelochelys cantorii. Next base: position 12,756,573 of record CM064353.1, on the reverse strand, counting down.
CAGGCAGGGAGGTGGACTGGGATCTCCAGCAAACTGGGGGCATCAGTCTCTGGAGCACAGGGGGTGGTAGGCTCAATCCCACTCCCCTCCACCCACCCCCATTAGGAAAGCAGGATAAGGCACCCTCTGAAGGTAGGGGGTGGGGTGGGTTCTGGAGTGGCCTAGGGAAGTGACATAAGCTGACAGCAGCACTTAGCGCCTGAGGACAGGCTAGGTGGCAGCTGCAAAGGAAAGCGGGGGGGGGGGGAGTCACAGCTTCCTGCATCCCTTAGAAATCTGACCATTTCCAAGCAGAAAGGGAGTCTCAGAGCAGCCAGCAGCAGCACTGCACCCTGTGTCCATTTGTCAGGAGAGGTCAGTGGTCGGCTGGCTGTCGCTTGACTGTTGCAAGGGATGTATCGATATCAGGGTCTCGCCCACACCTGAGAACAGGGGCTCACTCTGGCTCCCTTCCTCCTTGACCACCTTAAGAAGCTCCTCACCTCAGGTCCACAGAAGAGTGTGGAAAGATCCCTATGCATCTCTGGAACAAAACTCAGTATCCCCACGGCTGCAGATGGGGGTCTGGCACTCCTCTTTGAGCAGGGCTGAATCCCCACGGGAAATCACTGCAGCATTTCGCTCCAGCGAGAGTGGAACGATGCAAGAACATCTGGGAGTTTGGGGGTTAATTTAATCCCAGTGACTGAGTTTAAATCATGCATGCAACACAGCAGAGGAGACATAGGAAATAAGAGTTGTTGCTTAAGTCCTGGTGCTGACAAGACTTGGATAAAGAACTCTGCCATGTCACTGTCAGAGAGGATTAAAGGAAGGAAGCATTGACGCAGGGTGACATCCAGGGACATGTAAGAAGATACAGAGCCTGTATTTATCAGATTATGGTTGGTATCGTTTCCTTTGTAACTAGGTTATTGCTTTCATTATAGGGTTATGGCTGTTTATATGAAGCCACTGAACCATCTTCGGAAAGAACTTTAGGAGCAATGGATGGAAGCTTCTCCTTACATTTCACGAATTCGTTATTAAACCGGTGTGCCTCAGTTTCCCCATATAAGGGCACTGACCTTTGAAAAGTGCTTTCCTCTCCACATGAGCCATACTTGACAACAAGTGCCAAGTATCACTGTTGTTCTCCACTAGGGCTCCTCTTTAAACTTTATAAAGACAAGTCGCCCAACTGAGGTCAAACAAGACTCAAGGCCTCAATCCTACAACTAGATCCATGGGAGGGAGGATCGGGGATTGTGCCTGGCACAAAGACAATTGTGTGTAAGATTGTTGTGTATTCTGGGAAGACGTGGCCTGGGAGTATTTATTGCTGAGCATGCTGCCGCTATGAGGATAAATAAGTGAGATTTCTGGGGTATGTTTTATAAGTAGGCTTGGAAGGATGAGTTTTTTTTTTTTAACATTTGCAAGTATCAGTAAACATCAATTTCTCTGTGTACATACAAACCAGCCACAAAATGAAAAAAAAATCAATTTGCAAACAGGAAGAGAAGAAAAATGCTGGTGGAGAACTTAGTTTGAGTGACGGATGTCGAACTTGTATATTTTGACATGGGATGCTGATAGTTTAACAGTTATAAAGCTTTCCCTGATTGAATTGCAGCATCTAGTGTCATTCAGTTATTACCTGACCCATGCACCTCACCGTTTCCCGCAACTGTGAAAGTTTACAATGGATAATCAGAAATAACGTTAAAATAAACAGACATTATCCCCTGAAATTATGTAAAAAATGAATTTTATAAGGTAGAGCGGGGGGTGCTTTCGGGAAATCTGTTTCATAATGGTTTAAAGAGTGAAAAAGGAAATAAAGAAGCCCATGTCCATCTCAGCACAGTGACTTGCCTACAGGCCATACGCCCTCAGGACTGTTAGTAGTTACAGCTAGAGCGTGAAACAATCAGAGCAGAGCCGGAGCAGGACTGAGTCCTGGGCAAGGTGGGAAAGGAGGTTTTCAGGTTTTGGAACAAGGTGGAGAGTCGATGGGACAGGGGAGCTATTCTAGGTGGCAGGATCTGACTCGTGCTCCAGTTATGGCCAGCATTTGGCAGGACCCAAACCTTGTCCATGCAACAGTTCCTCACCGTTGCTAGCACCAGCTCAGCCCTAATCAACACGGATCTTAAAAGCCAGCAGCCAACCTAGGCCAGGCAGCCCAACAGGAGCAGAGCTGGCATTAGCAGTGGTGGGGAATTTTGCAAAGTGTCCCTGGGGCTGGTGATTTCTAGACAAGTGAGAGTCCGAAAACACCGAGAGAAGCCAAATTCTTATGGCCGAGTATGCGAAATGAGCAAAGCTGATATGGGAGAGTTTGATTATCTGCAATGTGTCAATGGCCTGTTCTTATTATGTGCATTGTGGTAGCACCTATGAGCCCCAATCATGGCCCAGAGTCCTATGTGGTAGGTGCTGCACAGCCAGAACAGCTAGATGGCCCCACCCCAACGAGCTGATAATCCACCCCCAACTCTTATCTAGCGCTTTTCATCAGGGCATCTCCAAGTGCTTTACCAAGGAGGGCAGTATCGCTATCCCCATTTTACAGTGGGGAAACTGAGGCAGAGAATAATGCATCTGTAAGACCTACATTTCTCTCCCTCAGAGAGCTAGCAGTGCAGTGACCCTGCCAGATATCTTGCCTGGGTACTTACTTTGTGAGTGTGCCAGAAGGACCAAATTGTAGAATCTGTGGGGTGATCCTACCTCAGGCCCTGGACTCCAGGCTGTTGGTGGTGTGAGGGGGGGGAGCAGAGGGATGGCGGTGCTCTCTGGAGATCATGGGATGCGGTGTGGCCCTACGGAGGAAAGAGACAGTCAGAGGGGTGCCAGCAGCATGGGCAGGTAGCAGAAGTCCTCTGGGAAGGTGTCAGCATGTGGAACAGAACAAGCAGGCATGGAATGTGCCGTTTGGGGTTGGGTGGGGTTCTTTAAGAGGGATTCCCTCTGGCCCCAGAGGCAGGGATTCTGGGTTTGCCTCGCCATCCCCTCTTCCACTGCAGAGCCCCCCCGTGTGATCTCAGGGCCAGACAAAGTCTCAGTTCAGCCCCATCAGCCTCGGCATGGGTGGCTGATGGAGGGGAGGGACAGGTCAGGAATCCCCTTCAAATGGCTCCTCTGAGCTAGAGGGTGGAAAGCAGTGGCAGGTCACTCACCTAATGGGGATTACACAGCAGCCTCCAAAATCCAGGCAAGCATACAGGCCCCCCCCCCCCACCCCTGCCTCGGTCAGGGCTGATGGGGCTGCAGCTGAAGACCTCACGTGGTATTTCAGGGAGGCATCCCCCAGAACTGTGGGGTAATGCAAACCTGAAATCTCTATGGTCCTGGGAGCCTGTAATCTGGCCCTGCTGTGACAGGCACCCATTACACACCAGGCTTGCAGCACTGGGACGCTGCCCTCCTCGTGTGAACCCACAGACCCCGGCCTCCTCCGGGCCTCTCCCTTGTCTGTCGTGTGCCTGGCCTGCCCTGTGGCTCACGTCCTACAGACCCTCATTGGGCCAGCTGCCTGGGTCTCTGGGTGCTCATTACACCTGGGCATGTACAAGGCAGCCTGGGCCAGGACCCCAGTTCTTCCACCAGCCGCTGCCCCCATCCTTTCCAGCGCTGGGGAACAAGCACATTCCTCTGAGCCTCCTGCCCCTGCCTAGAGCTGCCTGAACCCATATGAGGCCTGTCCGGGTCTCTTCTCAGCCATCCCTGTTGCTGCCATTCCCCTGCCAACTCAGCAGCACCCAGGCTCCCCAGGGGCTGCACGCCAGCAGCAGCACAATAGATCCCCCCAGCCTTGGCACAATGACCCGCCCCACCTCCCTAGTAGATAAAGTCTGAAGTGGGGAGGGCAGCCTGAGACAGGCCAGCCCTCTGATGGGGTCCAGGCCCAGCCCTGCCCTTATTGCCAGCAGCAAGGGCTGAATTTGGGGGTGTCCCCTGTGAGCTGCCCTGGCATGGACCCCCTGGAAACCTGGGGCCAAAAGCAGGCATATCCCCCCCACAGAGCCCTGCCCCCAGCCTCCCGTCCTCACCGTCCTTCAAGCAGGTCTTTGGCTCAGAGGGACACCCACCTGTAGACACAGCTTTGGAGAAGCAGGCAGTGGAGAGGGTGGGCCTAGGGAGAGGAGAGCTCCCTACCCCCACAGCGCTGTGCCCAATGGGATATTCCTGTGCTGTCGGAGCGGAGCACCTGTGTGCGGCTGCTCCCTTCCCACAGCCCGGCTTTGCTCACAGTTCTGTACACAAGCTCCCCGTGACACTGCCCCCCCCCACCGCCGGCCAAGCCCCACCCCTAGCAGGTCTCTAACGCCTTGCAGTCACTCATCTCCAACCACGTGGCAGAATCATGAACCAAACTGGACAAGACCCCTCCTCTGGGAGGCAGCCACCTGACCCATTTCTGACAACTGGGGAAACTGAGGCATGCAGTACGTGACCTTGGGCGAGTCACTCCCATTGAGCCAGTGGCAGAGGCAGGGGCTGAACCCAGGCCTGCTGCTAGCCCTTTGCTCCTGCCACAAGGAACCAGACTCCGAGCCTCAGGCATGGAGAGAAGTGCAACACTGTCACCCCACACTCCCTTGCACTGGGTCTCACGGACTCTGGCCCGATCTGATCCCAGCTCGACCCTTCCCCCCTGCACCTCCCATCATGCAGTGCCCGGCCGCCCTATTTCCCTCTGCTGCCAGAGTGGTCCATCTCTTTCACAGCCCAGCTGACCACTTCTTACGCCCTGGCCTCTCACGTCTCTCACCCTGGCCAGCGTCATCAAAGGGGGCTTGAGCGCTGGGCTGTGACCCAGGAGACCTGGCCCAGTCACTTCCCCTCTCTGGGCCTGTTTCCCCAGGCGTAAAAAGCTTCCCTTGGCATCTCCTGAACGCACCAGCCAGGACCAGGCTCTGTTGTGCTGGGTGCAGCCCAGTCCGTGTCCATCCCTGTCCCAAAGAACTTACCAGCGACAGCACAGAATTGCCCTGCCTCTCCGGACTGAGGTGAGGTGTCTCTCACTAGGATGCTTGGAAATCTTCCCAGAGCAGACGCTGCAGCAGGGCGAGGTGTTGTCATTTCCCATGGCCAAGGGTTTGCTGCAGGGCCATTTTATGGCACTGTACCCGGACAGGGGGACTCCAGGCAGCAGGCTAGGGGCATTACCCTGTGTCAGCCCAACTGGCTACTCCTCTGCCTCCTCCAGTTCTCCTCCCACCCCACCCACTGGGCTCAGTTGTTCTGCCTGCTACCAAGACAGCCAGCCCAGCGGCTCTGGCAACAATTGCTTCAGTGGCCTTGGCCATATCCCTTAAATCTGCGCTTCGTTCTCCCTGCCTGGCTACGGGGACCTACCTGCCAGGGGCCACGCGGATCCATTCATGCTTGGCGCGTGCTGGGACGAGGTCAAGGATCGAGCATTTGTGACGATGCCGTTTGTGCTCGGGGACAAAGCACGGCGATGTCTAGCAGGCAGGCCAGGCCGCTCCAGGAAGCGGCTCTCCCGGCAGGCCTGCTCTGCCTGGAATGTACCCCTTGTTTATAAGCCGCGTTGCTGCCTTGTAAACACTGCGCGCTTGCGATGCTTTCGGCGCCAGCCAGCAGTTGCTAGCAGAGCTCCAGCTCCTTCGCGAAGGAGCTCCTTGCCCGCAGCGCTTGAAAGGGGGTGAGGGCCAAGAGCTGCGCTGCTGCTGGCGCTGGGGGGCGACGGGGAACTGACCCAGCCTGGGCTGGTGGGGGAAGCCCGCTGCTGTCACCAGAAAACTTGACATTTCTCTCCCAAGGATTTCATTAGCGCAAATCAAGATGTTTATACTGCAGCTGTCTCCATAGTAACCCCATATCGCTGCCCCGCCCCCGGCATTGCTGCACCAGTGTCCCCATTGTACAGTAAACCCAGATGCCCCCAGCAAACAGTACAGCCGGCCTAGCGCCCCCCCCCACCCGTTTTCTCACCCCCCCGCTGCAACAGCCCCCAGATTTCCTTTCCTGCAGTGATGCCCCTGCCCTCCCTGTGACCTCCACACTCACCACCTGCCCCTAGGGCTAAAATCCCATTGCAGCCCACAAAGCAGCTTGCTCCCTTAATAAGATTAAAGCTGCTGCCGGGTGATGTCCTTCGGGGACAAAGATGAGCAGCTGCCCTCAGGCAGGAAAGAGACCCAGCCAGCTCCATGGTAGCCCCGTGCTCAGGGCAGTTACAACCCCCCCACTTTCAACTCCCCTGGAAGCCCCCGTCTGCAGCGTCACAAACCCAGCGGACCTCCTTTGTCAGGCCAAGGCGTCCACCCCACACTTCAGGAGGGGGAGCTGGACCAGGGGTGTTCTGTGGCCACGGGGCCTGTCTGTTCCTTCGCTGGATCACACCTGTAAGCAGAGCTCCTTTGGGCAGCATCCACTGACTCCCCAGACGCCTTTGAGCAGCATTGTCTAGGGCTTCCTGCTCAGCATCCCCTTCCGCTTTCCCCGATTTCCATCCTCTGGCCCTCACTCGTTCCTGTTCTCTCCTTCGTTATCCCCCAGGACTCAGCTGTGGCCTGGACTTGGCACTTCCTCCTCTGTTAGCTGAGGGGCTGGGCCCTTAACTTTGGGAAGGCCTCGCCCCATCTGTCCCAGCCCCCTAGTACAGGAGGCTTGGTGTGCTACTGCCAGGCACCCACACACAGAACCCTCACTTGCATGGAGCCCAGGCTGCTGTGCTCGGCAGCAGGGTACGGGGCAGAAAGCTGGGCCCACGCTCCTACCTGCCCTCCTTGCAGGGGAGAGACAGCAATAGCACAGGTAGTTGGGCTCCTCTAGATTCTTCTCCCATGTCTGTCGCCTGCACTTGCATCTGCGACCTGCTCACTCCCCACATGCTCTCCAGGCCCCAGAAGCTGCCTGCCCGTTAACACTTCACATTGGCTCACGGTGCAAAATCTGAATCAGGCTTCTGAGACATCCTGGAGATTCTGACCTGCTGTGATGTTTCAAAACACCCGAAGTGTTGGGGTGAGGTAGGTCACTGCTTCAATTACATACACACACCCCCCCCGAAAAGCAGAACTGCCGATACACACTGAACTCTTACAGGAAGTAACACCTGGGATGCTCTCAAGGCCCTACTCATCAAAAGGGCTGCTTCTATGCATTGGGAATAGTCCCACTGGCTTATTTGCAAGATCATAGCCTTCAAAGTGCCTGTTAACCCTTCCATGATTGGACTGTCTATATGGCACTAGGCACACCTGAGCACTGATCATGCTGTACAGTACTAAAAGTAATGAGCAATAAAAGCTTAAGCGGGCTGGTGATCATTAAAGGCTCATCACAATTAGAACTCAGTTAATGTTTGGGAGCTGAGCAGAGCTATATGAGAGTTAAGCATAATTACTGTGGGTAGACTGAGATCTTGCCTGGACATATTACAAGCCATAATTGTCATGTTCCACCCCCTTCTTTTCATACTCTAAAGCCTTTGAGAGCAAGATTTCTTCCCCCTCCCCCCGGCTCTCTCATTTCTTTTTAGTTCCTTACAGCCGCACCAACTCTGCACTAGTGCACTGTACAGCTCAGAAAGTGACCCAGCTCCAAGGAAAAAAATGCAAGTCAGCAGATAAGCCCTTCCAAAAGTGAACCTCAACACAGCACTCCTTGGTCATTGTCAGGTTTTTGGAGAAGCAGTAGGGAAGGCAGGAAGCATTTGACAGATGCCAGACCATCCAGGGGCTAGGGCACTAGTACATCTTGTGGGAACAGAATAGCTATCAGAGGATGGTGTCTGCAGTCCAGGCCAGAGGTACATTGTTAAAGCAGTGGGAAGAGAGGTGAGGAAAGCTGGCCAAAGATTTGGAAGACCTCAGTTCAAGACCCTGCCTTGCCACCAATCCATAGTGACTTTAGGCAAGTCATTGGGTGCCTCTGCTCCCACAGTGCACAATGGAAACAATCCAGCTTTCCCTCACCGGCGTGTTGTGAGGAAATAGTCTCAGGATCTAAGGTAGGGGGAGCTAACTGTGTACCTGAGGTAGAGACCCAAGATCTGCACTAGGTGCAGTTCGTAAGTACTTATAAAGAACGGTGCGGACCTTGGCTGTGTCTACACTGGTGCGTTCTTGCACGAAAATGGCTGCTCTTGCGCAAAAACTTGCCGCCTGTCTACACTGGCTGTGCGTTCTTGTACAAGTGAACTGACGTTGTACTGTAGAAAATCAGAGCTTCTTGCGCGAGAACTCCAATGCTCCCTCTCAGGAAGAAGCCCTCTTGCGCAAGAGCTCTTCCAGAAGAGGCCAGTGTAGACAGGCAACATGAATTTCTTGCGCAAGAAGCCCCTATGGTTAAAATGGCCATCAGAGCTTTCTTGCAGAAGAGAGCATATACACTGCCATGGATACTCTTGCGCAAAAGCACATGGCAGTGTAGACGCTCTCTTGTGGAAGAGTTTTTGCACAAGAATCTTCCACACAAGAGTTCTTGCGCAAGAAGCTGCCAGTGTAGATGTAGCCTCTAGTGTTTAACTGCTGGGTAGTGCCTTTTACCTGTAACTCAACATTTTCCAGATGGAGTCTAAACAGGGACATTAAACAGCATCCGTAAAATCCAGCACCTGGCTGGCTTAAAGCTCTTTCCAAAGGTCGGTCAGTGAGAGAAATGGCAGTATAGAGAGATCAAGTCAATTACTGGCCAGTCAGCAACAAAAGCTGGAGAACAGAACCCAGCATCTATTCATTGAACTTTGTCTTTTCTAATCCATAAGACACACAATGAGGGATGTTGGAGCCATCAGGTAAGATTTAGCAAAAAAAGTTGTCTAGTACAATATTATTTACATAAAGAACTTAAATATTCTCTTGATTAGGATTTGCCACCAAAACAGGGCACGGAAGTGAGACAGGCTTGTTTTCATGACCCAGTGTGGAGGAAGAGCAAGAGGTAAATAAATAACCTTAAAGGATTTGACAGAAATAGGAGCTCAGCTAAGGATAATAATGACCAGAGTTACCGACATGGAGAAATGGAAATGCCTGGCCCTTCCGTTTGAAGATGGAAAAAAGGGGACACGACAAATATGTAAAAGAATGGATAGCTTAGAGAAAATAAATGGGACACCTTCTTATGGACTGTTGCTTTTTCTTCAATGTACAGTGCTGTTAATATATGGAACTCATTGCCACTTGAGACCACCATGGCCCAATCAGATATTTGCATGGATAACTGCCACAAAGACAAGATAGGATAAGTGCTGAACCACGTCAGTGGGTCTCTCCTCCAGCTGAGAAAGCTTCCTTTACATCCATCACTGTTGCCTCCAGCTGTGGCTTCCACAGGGCTCAGAGCCACAAAGGGACTTGGCATGAGCTCCTGCCTCCCCGCCCAGGCTCCCCTATATGCCCAGGGTGCAGAAACAGACCTACACCAGATGGCAAGAGAGACTAAACATCCACTGGCATGCAGAGAGCTGCTTTAACTTATTGACTCCTCAGTAAACCTCGCTTGGGCTTTCACTTCCATACAGGCCAGCCCCCAGAGAAAGCACCTTTGCTATGAAGGTTGTTGGATGTAGCCTTACCCAGCTTGTTCACATAAAGGCTGAGAGCAGGACACCAGAGGAGAAGGGCCCAGGTTAATGCACTTCACCTTTGCTGTTTTTAAGTGTGTGCCTGTTAAAGCAGAGTTGAAGCAGTGTCATGAATTACCATGTTCAACCCATGAGCTGAGCTGCCAGCTCTGTCCTGCTGGTCAAATGTTATTTTCATTGCACCTAGAAGGGGCATCACACACACACCCTGCCCCCAATGCTTAGTCTAGTAGCCAATGGAATAGGCATGAAGGGGACATTTACTCTAGCTGCCTCTGAGGCTTTACAAAGCCCAGCACTGAAATTAACAAAAGATGTTCCCACTTGCTCAGTACCAGCACTGTTGGCTGGTTGAGACCTTATAGACCAAGCCTCTGTACTCTGCTTTCTCAGTGCCATTGGTATGGTAATAAAGATTTCCCTTTAAAGCTTGCTTTGAAGTTAGACATACCAGAGCCTGTACCAAATGAAAGCATTAACAGCACCCCATGCAGAGACACATTCCAGCTAAGCATCATTAACTGAGACAAAGTAATAACCTGATAGAAGACTTCCCTAGGCTCCCTCAGATGCAAGCAGCAGCCGCTCTCTCTGGATTCTGGGCTAACACGCCTGGTGCTCTGCTGTGAGATCTACCACCCACTTAACTGATGCAGCCTACTACAGTCACATCTTCCCAGGCTCCCTCCAAAGCTTCCTTGACCTGCTTTCAAACAGGAACAACTGCGATGATGGGGGATTATCCAGTCCTCTGCTGGCAAAGCAGGCTGCTCAGATGACAGTAACTGCTGATGCTGCAGGCATGATTGGTTAGGTCTGTGCAGAGGGCATGGCCCAGCAACAAGCAAGGAACAAGCCAAGTCACCTTATCCTGGCTCCAGCTGGCAACTATTAGCCACCACAGATTTCAGCAACAAGCATGTAGGGTTAGGGAGAATTGTAGGATTGCAGAGGTCCCCTCATGGAGCGGTAGGAAATGCTCCTTCTCTTTGCTTGGAATTCCAGGCCCAAACAAACTCTCAGCCCAAACTTCACAAAACCATCCAAGCCCCATGGGATTTCACAAGGACAATTCTAACACAAACCCCAGCACTCAGCCTGTTCATGCACAGAATGCATGCCCGAGTGACTACTTGCCTCGGAAAAGCAGCCACCTCCAGGGTGGAGCAGGGCAGCTATTTTAACAGTTTGGGGCAGAAGTGATCAATATTGCCTACAATTAAAATCAAGGGGGAATTGAGGCAAACAGAATGTAAATACCCAAAATGATAATAGTGCTAATCCCTTTACACTTTTGGTGAGGAGGCAGGATCACAGCCCAGTGACACAGCTGTTGTCCTATATCCCTTTTCTAGTCTTGCACTAGATAAGCAATCAGCAGTGGTTAACTGTGCCTAGGACGTTGGTGCTCAGCTCAGGTCACTAGCTGCCCGTTTAAGCCACTCTTCTGGAGTTACCAGAACTCTGTTAGAAGGCTGTGTCTCTGGGAGAGCTTACATCATGGAGTAAGCCTTACCAAGCAGGATCTGATGTCTGTCCTTTTAAATAGGCTGAATTATCTGCACAGCAGCAGTAGAGAATTGCAGAGCTAGCACCTTCTCCCACTCAAGCATGGTGCTCTACATCCTGCTCACTGTGTCTCTTACTTTACGAGGGTTACACTTGGGTTATGAGGGTTACCATACCATTCGGAAAGCTAACGCATTTTTTGCATATGTCTCAGAATGCGTCTAGACTACATTCCTCTTTCGAAAGAGGAATGCAAATGAGGGAAATTGAAAATGCAAATGAAGTGCAGATTTACAAATCTCACGCTTCATTTACATAATTGCATCCAATCGCTATTTCAAAAAAGGTTTTTTTTAAAAAAAAAAAAAAAAAAGCCGTCTAGATGCGGTTCTTTCGGGAAAAAAAACCCTTTTTCGAAAGAACCCTGACTCCTGAAAAAAATGAGGTTTACAGGGTTTTTTTGAGAAAGGGTTGTTTTTTTTTTAAAGAACCACGTCTAGACTGCTTTTTTTCGAAAAAAACTTTTTCGAAAAAGCAATCGGACGCAATTACGCAAATGAAGCACAAGATTTGTAAATCTGCGCTTCATTTGCATTTTCAATTTCCCACATTTGCATTCCTCTTTCGAAAGAGGACTGTAGTCTAGATGTACCCATTCCCCTCTGAAACCTAAAATGTTAATAAGGCAGTTTGCTTCCTTGATGGGGCCTCAGTACATTCTGGAAATAAAGATGAAGATTGATTAGTAACCTGCTGAACAGAGAAAGTAGAGCACAGACCCCAGGGAAGGACTGGGTAAGAACATGAAGATTTCACCTGTGGGTTTCTGTTTGCATTGTTCCAAAATACAGATTGGCAGGGATCAGTTTCTCACAACCCAACTGTTGCTCAGTAGCCTGTGGAATTGTGCTCAGTCCAGTTTTAAGTAAACAGGGATCATTATGAAAGCCTATATAACCCTAAAAGTTTTCCAGTAATTAGCCCCATTGTTGGCAGTCTTAGCTAAGGTGAGTAAATCCAACTGACTTCTTCCAGTTGTACAAGAAGGCTAATGGCAAATTGGGGTGCATTAGGAGGAGCTTTGCCAGCAGATCTAGAGAAGTGATTATTCCCCTTTATTCAGCACTGGTGAGGCCACATCTGGAGTATTGGGTCAATTCTGGGCCCCTCACTACAGAAAGGATGTGGATGCATTGGAGAAAGCCAGCAAAGAGCAACAAAAATGATTAGGGGGCTGGAGCATATGACCTATGAGGAGAAGCTGAGGGATTTGGGCTTTTTAAGTCTGCAGAAGAGAAGAGTGAGGGGGGATTTGATAGCAGCCTTCTGTTACCTGAAGGAGGGTTCCAAGAGGATGGAGAGAGGCTGTTCTCAGTGGTGGCAGGTGGCAGAACAAGGAGCAATGGTTTCAAGTTGCAATGGGGGAGGTCTAGGTTGGATATTAGGGGACAAAAACTATTTCCCTAGGAGGGTGGGGAAGCACTGGGATGGGTTACCTAGAGAGGTGGTGGAATCTCCATCCCTAGAGGTTTTTGAGTCCCAGGTTGATAAAGCCCTGACTGGGTTGATTTAGTTGGGATTGAGCCTGCTTTTAGCAGGGGGTTGGACTCAATGACCTCCTGAGGTCTCTTCCAGCCCTAGGATTCTACATGTGGTCTCCTCCTCCAAATTTCAATCATATTGGTGGGATCAGCTGAGGGGAATCTGCTTTGACCAGCCCTGTTCTAGGGATATACAGGAGGCCCCCGACTTACGATGCAATTCGTTCCAGAGGAAAGGTTGCAAATTGGGGGCATCGTAACTCAAACCCACATTTACAGTAGGCACCGTGCGCCATCATAAATATGGGCCAAGGACGTAAGTCAGGGGTTTTCAGCCCCTTCCGCACTTACAAAAATGGTTGTAAGTGCATGGGGTCGGAACTTGGGCAGTCGCATCTCAGGGTTGTACTGCCCGTACAATGTAAGGCAGCGGTCACCAACCAGTAGATCGGGATCAACAGGTAGATCTCGGAGTCTCTGACAGGGGATGCTGACTGGTTTGGCCAAGAGGCCATCAAGTGCCGGCACGTCAGCTGCCCCTTCCCCCACTGCTGCACATCTCCTGCCTTTTGCCTTGGAGCTGCCCTTCTCCCTCTCCCCACCCCCCGCCCCGTATTCTATCTCCACAGAAAGGAGGGGGGGCACAGGCTTGGGATGGAGGGAGTTTGCTGGTTGCTTTTGAGACTGGTGCAGGGCCAGGGCAGGGGTGAGCCTGTATTAGCCCCACTGCACCCCCACCCAGGAGCCACCTGAGGTAAGCAGTGCCCAGCTGGAGCCCACATCCCGAACTCCTACCCCAGCCATGAACCTTCTCTGCACCCCAAAGCCCTGTTCTAGCCCTGAGCCCCTTGGATCCTTTACTCCTGGAAGTGGACAGCACTTTGCTGCAGCCCGTGGGAGAGGTGGTACAGGGCATCTCCCCATGCCACCCTGGCCTGCAGGCATCAGCCCCGCAGCTCCCATTGGCCAGGAACAGGGAACTGCAGCCAGCCGAAGCTGAGAGGACAGGACCTGTGTGGATGGGCAGCAGCATGTGGAGCCACCCTCTCCCCCGCCCCCAGGAGCCACTGCTGAACATATTGGTCACTTCTGGGAGTGATGCAGGGCTAGGGTGGGGTGAGCCCAGAGCCGGCCCACAACATTTTGGCACCTGAGGCGGAGAGCTCAAATGACGCCCCCATGCCCCCTTTTCTCCTGCCTGCCTGTTATGTCTCTCGTGCCCTCCTTCCTCCAGCACCGCACTCCCCCATCTCTGTGCATCTAGAGCAGAGAGAATACAGATGCACCAGCAGCAGACACAATTTTCTACCCTCTGGGTCCTAGTGGTGCCCCCCACAGTCTGGCACCTCAGGCGGCCGCCTCATGGTAAGACCAGCCCTGGGTGAGCCTTCCTAAGCCCCACTGCACCACTGCCTGGGAGCCATCTGGGATAAGCAGGGCCCAGCTGGAGCTCACATTCCAAACCCCTGCCTCAATTCTGAACCTGCTCCTGCACCCCAACCCCCTGTCCGGGCTCAACCCTGACCCTGCTCCTGTACCCCAACTCCCTGTCCCAGGCTCAGCTGAGAGCTCCTTTCATGTTCCAAATCCCTTAGTTCAAGACCAGAGCCTCTGCCCCTGCCTGGTAAAAGGAAGGAAGGATGGGGGAAGAAGGGAAGACAGAGTGAGCAGGGGTAGGGTCTCAGAGAAGGGGCATGAAGGAGGCAGGGCAAGGGTATTTGGGTCTGAGGTAGATCCTGGATTGCACTTAAGTTCAAAAAGTGATCTTGTGTTTAAAAAGGTTGGAGACCACTGGTGTAAGGCTACCTGCCATCTCTTATGGACTGAGCTCATTTGAAAGGTATCATTCTGAATCACCTGTAAGCATGGATTTTTGCATGCTTTTTCTTTGAAACTAAGCAGGTGATAGGCTAGAGTAACTGGAGATGCAGTTTCAAATGAAATACATCCAGTGATCCCTAGTAATCAAAACATTTCTAAAAAGCAATAACACCATCAGAGAGATTTTCTGCTTCACTAAAATCCTGCCAAGACTAGTCAGTGTTTGAAACTCCACTAACAGTTACTGTTGATTCTACTGCATTTAAACCTTCTTTAGTCCTTCAGAGTGAGGTACAATAAAACAGCTTTACAATATTTTTTCTTTCTCCTATAACGGTGAGGTATCTCCCCATTTCCCACATTAAAGGGACAGTCAAATTCATGCCTTTTCCAAGATGTTATTCAGCCACTCCACAAATGAGATTTTAGTCATTCTACTTTAGAAATTCTTAGTCTTACTGAGAAGTAGATCCACAAGATATCTTCAAGTTACCAGGGCCTGATGAAATGCATCCTAGAATATTCAAGGAGCTGATAGAGGAGGTATCTGAGCCATTAGCTATCATCTTTGAAAAGTCATGGAAGTGAGGAAAGATTCCAGAAAACTTGTTCATCTTGGCCTCTGAGGATAGAACAAGAAGCAATGGGCTTAAACTGCAACAAGGGAGGTTTAGGTTGGACATTAGGAAAAAGTTCCTAACTGTAAGGGTAGTCAAACACTGGAATAAATTCCCCAAGGAGGTTGTGGAATCTCCATCTCTGGAGATATTTAAGAGCAGGTTAGATAAATGTCTATCAGGGATGGTCTAGACAGTATTTGGTCCTGCCATGAGGGCAGGGGACTGGACTCGATGACCTCTCGAGGTCCCTTTCAGTCTTAGTATTCTATGATTGGTGTTGCACATAAAAAATTTCAGCCAGCCCAAGGATAGAACACTGGTCAACAGTGGGACACTGTTGCAAAAAAAAGCAAACATGGTTCCAGGATGCATTAACAGGAGTGTTGCGTGCTCTCCTCTGGGCTGATTAGGCCTCAGTTGGAATATTGTGCCCAGCTGTGGGCACCACATTTCAAGAAATATGTGGACAAATTGGAGAGGGTCCAGAGAAGAGCAACAAAAATGATTAAAGGTTTAGAAAACATGATCTATGAGGGAGGATTGAAGAATTGGCATTTGTTTAATTTGGAAAAGAGAAGAGTAAGGGGATATGACAACTGCTTCCAAGTACCTAAAAGGATGTTACAAGGAGGAGGAAGAAAAATTGTTCTCCTTAACCTCTGATGACAGAACAAGCAGCAATGGATTTAAATTGCAGCAAGGGAGGTTTATTAGGAAAAACTTCTTGTCTGGTGGCTAAACACTGGAATAAATTGCCTAGGGAGGTTGTAGAACCTCAATCACTGAAGATATTTAAGAGCAAGTTAGACAAACATCTAGACCAGTGTTTCTCAACCAGTGGTACGAGTAGCCTTAGGGGTACTCGAGAGAAGTCTGGGGGATATGTCAGCACAACTGAAATTTGGAGAAAACTGAATTTTTGTTTTAAGTTTTACAGCGCTTTATTATTTTTGTACCTTTTACACCCAAAAATTTCATTGCCTGCCCAGCTGTGATTAAGTTGTTTAAACAAATGTGTTGCAATTGTAGAAAAAAAAAATTGTGTGTCTGAAAACTGTAGGTAGTGGGGATACTTATATATATATATATATATATTTTTTGTAAAGGGATACTTTATTAAAAAAAAAGGTTGAGAAACACTGATCTAAATGGTGCTTGGTCCTGCTGTGAGAGCAGGGAACTGAACTCAATGACCTCTCAAGGTCCCTTCCAGTTGTAGTGTTTTATGATTCTAAGAAGAAACTGATACACATTGTCAAATATACAAAATAAAAGAGCCCAAAAAGAAAAATATTTTCCCTTCTAACGTCAGAGTTCTTGTCGTAAGTATTAAGCAAAAACTAAATTCAGACAGATGTGATTTCTCTTGATGGGTTCTCTTATGAGCCATACCATTAACAATTCAAACCTTTTCCTACTCCCTAGTACTATCCATGAGTGTTGCTGAGGTATACACTACTTCTGATGTTTGGAGTTTATAACTCTCTCACCACAGGATTTTAAATTGGATTGGGGGCCTGCAGAGTTTCTAACAGTGTTTCTTAAACTGTGTTCCATGGCACACCGGCAGTAGGAGGTGTGCCACAGAGAACAACAGAATTCAAAATGGCCACCCTTAAAGGCGCAGGCGACTTTTTTTTTCCCCCTCAACTTTTCCTTGACCGTTTTTTTCCCTTCAATAACTTTCCCCACAACTTTTCTTTTTTTCCTCAACAAAATATTCTTGGTGTTTCCCATAAAAAATAATTATTGTTTGGTGTTCCTCGGTCTTAAAAAGTTTAAGAAACAATGGTTTATAAAGTTCAGGAAGATCTCCTTGTAGTCTAAGGAGGGCTTAACAAGGTTTCATTAAAGAAATCTTTCCCTGTTGAAGCTAATGGGAGCCTTCAGGCTGCATACCTGCTCAACTCCTCGGGCTTTGCATTTCATCTTTGAGACACTTCCCTGCCACTCATTTAACTTTAAGGTGCTCTCTCACAAGCATATGGGCTGCCCTAAACCAGTAGTTCTCAAATTTCCCAGATTAGCAGACACCTTTCAGGAATCTGATTTGGCCTGTATATCAGAAGTTTCACCTTTCCAACTATTTGTGTACAAAGTCATAAAGACACAGTGTCAGCACATTATTACTGGAAAATTGCTGACTCATTTTTATTATATAAAATAAACCATTGGCAAATACTGTACTTAAATTTACATATAGAGCAGAACAGAACAAACAAGTGATTGTATGAAGTGTTAGTTCTAGATATTTGCTTAGTTTTACAAGCTACATAAGAAGCACTAGATGAACTCATGTATCCTGGAAGACCTCTCTGTGCCCCTGGTTGAGAACCGCAGCGATAAATCCTGAATCACAAGCAGCTCCAATATTCATTTTATGTAGGGTCGCCAGGTGTCCTGTTTTTGCCCGGACAGTCCGGTATTCGTGGCCCCTGTCCAGAAAAAAAACCCCAGAAAATACTGGACATGTAAAATTTTTCTTGGACAGAAGGCTGGCGGGGATATTCTTCCCCTGCCGCGTCTGGTGGGGGTGGGAGGAGCGAGGAGTGCGGGGATTTTTAAAGGTGCAGCAACTTTTTTTTTTGGCTCAACAACTTTGGTCCTCCCTCCCCTCCCTCTTTTTTTTTTTTTGCTCAACCAATTTTTTTCCTTCCATGTTCGGGATTTTTTGTGAAAGCATCTGGCAACCCTAATTTTATGCATGAGGAAGGCGGGGACTGACAACGGCAAGGTATTCCAGAGGTCTCAGTCTGTTAGAATGACAGATACTCAGAGCAATTGAGAATAGCTCTAACACGACTAAAAACTCTGCAGCTAAGGAGAAAGACACACACAAGACTGGCAAGATTTTGTGCAAAAGCGGTTGCTTTTGCACAAAATCTTGCCGCCTGTCTACACTGGCCGCGAGTATTTGTGCAAGAACACTGACATTGTACTGTACAAAATCAGTGCTTCTTGCACAAATATTCTGATGCTCCTGCTCAAGGATAAGCCCTCTTGCGCAAGTATTCTTGCACAAGAGGCCAGTGTAGACAGCAACGTTAATTTCCTGCGCAAGAAAGCCCGATGGTTAAAATGGCCATCGGAGCTTTCTTGCACAAGAGAGTGTCTACACTGGCCGCGAGTATTTGTGCAAGAACACTGACATTGTACTGTACAAAATCAGTGCTTCTTGCACAAATATTCTGATGCTCCTGCTCAAGGATAAGCCCTCTTGCGCAAGTATTCTTGCACAAGAGGCCAGTGTAGACAGCAACGTTAATTTCCTGCGCAAGAAAGCCCGATGGTTAAAATGGCCATCGGAGCTTTCTTGCACAAGAGAGCGTCTACACTGGCACAGATGCTTTTGCGCAAAAGCACATGCCGGTGTAGACACTCTCTTGCGCAAATACTTTTAACAGAAAAACTTTTCCATTAAAAGTATTTGCGCAAAATCATGCCAGTCTAGACGCAGCCACAGTGACTGCGTGCTCTGAGGCCATTTATTACTGCCTGTTTAGTAGCAACCCTGGTTTCTCCATAGTGCTCTTCATGCACAACGCATGCACCTTCTGCCAGGTCTTCAGCAAGGACGTCAGGAAGTTGATGACCAGGTGACTGTTGCAGACTAGCTCAGCGGTTCTCAAACTGTGGGTCAGGACCTCATTTTAATGGGGTCACCAGGGCTGTCTTAGACTTGCTGGGATCAGGGGGATGAAGCCTGAGCCCTCCTGACCAAGGCTGAAGCAGAAGCCAGAGGGCTTCAGCTTTGCCTTCCCTCCCAGCCCCGCACTCTGGGGCAGTGAAGCTTGGACAGGCTCAGGTTCCCTCTCCTACAGTTGTATAGTATTTGTTGTCAGAAGGTGGTCACAGTGCACTCAAGTTTCAGAATCCCTGGACTAGTTCTTCCTTAGTTATTTTCACATGTCCAACAGCCACAGCCAGCTAGAGCACCTGGGGCAGAGAAAAAGAATGTCATTCATCTCCAGAGGTACAGACTTGACAGTACACTTTAAAGACCACTATACAATAGCTTAGATTCAATCAGTCATCAAAAGAGTTACATAATCAGATTAAGAGTGATTGAAATCTTTGGAATATTTCTGTAAATTGCAACTGAATCTCCCCACGAATCTTTTTTTAAGAGAAAATGTATTCTGGACCTGGTTTACAATTCCCCACTTACAACATTCCTCTGCAGCCTGCCAAAGCTTTCTGGAATTCCAAGTTTCCAGAATTTGGAGAATCCATTAAGTGCACCATTTGTGAATTTTAGATCCAAACAGCTTTTGTATGCAACTCAAACCCTAATTTTTTTTTTTAAGTTTCTATATTGAAAGACAGAAGTTTGCCACTGGCTTTCACATAGCTTAACTAAACATGCATGCTAGAACATCTGGGTGCAATCTTTGTTGATTAAACTAATCAACTGATTATAGTCAGATCTCAAAGCACTTTAATAGTTCTTGCTTTGTAGCTCAGAAACTTGAGGCAAAGATTAAGTGATTTGCTCTACACCACAAGATCAATGGCAGGGCAGGGATGAGTACACACATTACAAGCCAGTTGTTTGGAACTCACACCACATTTTCCCACAGAAACAATGTTTTTTACGGTGGTTAACCTATTTAACCCCAATGTAGCTGAAGTGCTGTATATTTGCAATGAAAAAATAGCAGACATAGTTTAACCTTGGATGCTGGTGCTTGAGGAAAGGCAGGTTTAATGAGGAGGTAGAGGCTAGAAGCTCCACCACACTCTCCTCTCACCACCACCTCCACGTCTTGCCTGACCCCCAAGGCTGTAGGTGAGCTTTTGTTTGTATGTGTTGATGTTTGTACATCAGGGAGCACCTGTACAATTCCCTCTCCCCTTCACTACACAGTAAAATTTCTAATGACAAAAATCTCTTGTCCACCAAAAGATTCCACATGCCACTAATCCATGCTGTACAGGCTATTTGCTTTACAATGACCTCATTAGTTAGGTTTATATTTTCCATGTGAGAAAAATTATGATCCTATTAACTTCTGCTTTTTATAGTTTAGCCACCAACCTTTGCTTTTTCTTCTGTAGCAAACACACCCTACATAGCAAATTTGCTCAATTTAGGATATATATAGCCCAATTACAGACAAGGAAAGTTTAAAATGGAAATACTAGATCAGTGCTGCAGAGTCAGGAAGTCAGTAGCTCAAGCTATTTAATGCAATATTGGTAGGCTCCAAACATGTCACTTTTGCACTTGGTTCATTCAAGTTGTTTTTAAAATCAAGAGGCCAATTAAGCTTGATGGGGAATATTTCTTTTCAGAGCATAAATCAGGTAAAGCCAATTTATGCTTGCACTGACTTGTGAACTCAAGCAGCTCTACCTGCTATGAGTCCGGTGTAGCCCCTTATGATGCCACACATTAAGATTAAGCATTTGAATTAGGGTGGTTTTCCTCTAGAACACCAATTCCATCCTTTAAACAGGTTTTCCACTCCTGCATCTGCTGAAATGGGTTTTTGCCCATGAAAGCTTATTACATCTGTTAGACCAGAACAGTTTTAAAGCAACTACAGAAATCACTAGAAACTCACTGTTTCACCTGGAAGAGCTGAGACATTCATTTATGCAGTATTAAGCATAAAGCTTCAGCTACTACATCCACCAGTTTAATACAAACCCATTGTCCTAATTCCTACCTAACTGGAGCTTGACCACATCCTCCCTAACGGCAGGTATCAATCATGCAGGGTGCTGAGCACTTACCATTTTCCAAGTGCAGGCTCCTTAACTTGCATCTGTAGCTTAGAAAAAAAAACCCTGTAAAATCCTTCTGTCTGCAGGTTAGCAACTGAATCCTTTGTGTTCCCTAAATGCACAAACAGAGATTGACTAGATATTGTCCACTCACGGCCTCTTTAACACTGGAGGGCAACTGCAAATCCATACATCATGGCAAGCAGCCAGTAACGATTACCATCCTGACTCCTACATGCTGAGTAACTGGCTTCTGGGGTCTAGTGTTCTGCATTTATTTTGTTTACCTTTTTCATAGGGTTGCCAGGTGTCCAGTATTTGAGCTTTCTGTTCAGGAAACAGATTGAGAAAATAGAAATGTCCAGTATTTTCTAAATAAGATGTAATGTAGATTGTGATGTCATGTCAAGTGTGTCCGGTATTTTTGTTCAAACCATCTGGCAATCCTACCTTTTCATTTTAAAGTAGACTTGACCACCTCAACCAGCTCTGCTCAGACCAGGACCCAAGATAAGAGAAATGTTTGATCAGGGACTCCCAAGCCACAAAGGCATTGTATTTTTTTAAACAGTGAAAAGATTAATGCATAGGACAGGGTTGGCCAACCTGCAGCTCTCGAGCCACATGCGGCTCTTTGCTCAAAGAAATGCGACTCTTGCTAGTTCTGAGCCACGTGCTCGAACTGCTCACAGCCAGTCGTTCTGCGCACGCACCCTAGCACCTGGAGGGAGAAGCGTGTGGCAGCAGCGGCTCCAATGAGACCCAGGCATTAGGTTGGGGTTAGAGCGGGGGAGCTGTGGGTGCCTGGCTCTGGGGGAGGGGTGGGTGCATTGGGTTAGAGCGGAGGACTGGGGGTGCCCGGCTCCATTAGAGCAGGGGGCGTGGCGCTGAAGCACCTTAAACTCAAAGTCTTCATGGATGTAGAATAAGGCAGTCAACACAGATGTCATATTTAAATTTCAGGAAAAAAAAAAGAATCAGCATGTACCTGGTTTACACTGTGTTCCTTTAAAGAAAATTCAAAGGCTATTGTTTGCCAGGCTGAAGCAATTATTCTCAGATACAAGTCTCTCCCGTATTGTTTTTGAATCTCTCATATTTGCAGTCTGGGACAGACCTGAATTTTTAGAGCTATAAAAAACCATAAACTTCATGAGTTAAAAAAAAAATAAATGAGGAAGCCATACCAGAGATCAACAAGCTGGAGTGAAACAGGCACTTCAAATTGTGCTAGTTTCCTTCTCAGTACAATTTAACTTTAAAAAACTCACAGGACATAATAGAAGACAGGAAGGACTATGTAGCACTTTAAAGACTAACAAGATGGTTTATTAGGTGATGAGCTTTCGTGGGCCAGAAGTGGGTCTGGCCCACGAAAGCTCATCACCTAATAAACCATCTTGTTAGTCTTTAAAGTGCTACACAGTTCTGTCTTTTGTTTCAGCTAGACCAGACTAACATGGTTGCATCTCTATCACTATAGGCCATAATAGGGCAGTAGTATTACATTTAAAATACACAGTGGGGATGCTTTTTTTAGTGAGAATATTACTGTATTTTTAAAGGTGGCCTTTTTTATTTGATGTTTTTTCCTTATCAAGTTCTCTGAAGGTCTATGGACAGGCCATGAATTTTTTAAGTGACTAGAGACTTTATTGGCTTTTGTCCGAAATGTCCTGTAATGTTATTTTTAATCACTACATTGTGTTCTATATCTATCTATAAAAATAAATATATAATACGTGGCTCTTTGCACTCTATCCACAGCTATTTTGGCTCTTTGTCTCTAACTGGTTGGCCACCTTGGCATAGGACATTGCAACAGTTTACAGGATTCTCTAAGTGAGGTGTAAATCAAACACTATTAAAGTAGGTGTGGCAAGAACTGCAAAGAACCACTAAGTGCTCAGAGCAAAAGCTTTGTGAATTTCCATACTATGAGATTCTCTGAAGAGCAGGGAAGTTTTACTTGGAGAGAAGCCTAGATTGAAGCAACTAATGGCCCCCCACTACTGATCCAGCATGTTTCTTAAACACAGGTAAACACTGAACAGTAGGGTTGCCAGATGGTTTCAACAAAAATACCGGACACACTTGACATGACATCACAATCTATATTACATCTTATTTAGAAAATACCGGACATTTCTATTTTCTCAATTTGTTTCCTGTACAGAAAGCTCAAATACTGGACTGTCCAGTTCAAAACCGGACACCCAGCAATCCTACCAAACAGCCTTTTCTGGAGTAAGCCAGGCAAACTTCTTCCTTCCCTCACCCCTCCCAACACACATCAGCATCAACCTGATGTTGGATGTGAAAGACAATGGTTCTGTTCATTACAATAAGAGCTCTCTACATTAATTAGAATAGATTATACTGTTTGCAGTGTGATAACCATGTTGGTCCCAGGATATGGGAGAGGATTCTTTTTTACAAGATCAATATCTGCTGATGAAAGATACAAGGCTTTTGAGCTCCACAGGTTCAGACCTGGAGAGCTTTGCGGAGCTCAAAAGTTTCTTACCAAGAAAAGTTGGTCCACTAAGACAGACAAGGTGGGTAAAATACTCCATTACCTGTTAAAGGCTGTTGCTGAAGTCTTATCCACACTGGGAGTTCAACACCAGCGCAGCTGTGCTGGTGCCATTCACCTCAATGTGTCAGCTATGTCTACACTAGAAGTTTACTGTAATGCAACTACTCAACTGGCTAATACAGTAGACAAGGCTTAAGGCAACAGATATAGGCGCTAGTGATGTAAAATCCTATTTATTCAGTTAACTGCTGATTAAGTGGGATTGGGGGAGGGGGCAGATGATCCAGCCTGGCCACACTGGACCACAGAACAACGGGCCCAGAGGGGCTAAAGCAGCCCTCCATAAGTAGGGGCTGTTTCTGGCATCAGTTAACAGTTACCTGAGTAAGCATCAGGATACGCATAAGGGTGATGCTTACCAAGTAAGCAGTTAACTATTCACATCCCAAATAGGCACTCAAGCAAATCAAATTGGTTTTATGTGCTTTGCGAAAGCTACACTGGTCAAGCTAACTAAATTCACATTTCCCAGTAGCATGGCATAACAAAACAAACCCCTGCAATTCAACTGCTTATTCTCCTGTCAAAGCTTGCTGATTTGAAATTACCTAGTTGAAAAATTCTGACTCACACTACTCAGCCACTTGCACCCCAAATAGCTCTTTTGTACCCC
The DNA here is from genome assembly GCA_032595735.1 of Pelochelys cantorii. Classification (NCBI taxonomy): domain Eukaryota; kingdom Metazoa; phylum Chordata; order Testudines; family Trionychidae; genus Pelochelys; species Pelochelys cantorii. The sequence goes on along the minus strand of CM064353.1, from coordinate 12,732,593 downwards.
ATACTGCAGTTAAGGGAAGCAACTGCTACATGACTGAATTTCCCAGGAATCTGAGTAAACAGGATAGCTTTCTCCTACTGTCCAGATGGAAATGCAAGTCAATGCACCTAGGATTTACAAAGGCTGGTAATATTAGCAGCTTGTCGTCAGTGGTGAGATATACTCACAACTTAATGTTAAAGAAATAATTCAGCTTGATTACAAGAGTAATTGAGAGAGCTATTTTTTCTTGTCCAAAAATCCTAGATCCAAACAAGTCACTTTGAAACAATTCCCTCACTAGCAATTTAGTGGGTAGGGATCAATTACGCCTATGAGAAAGCTGAAGTCATGATGAGTACTGTAGTTTGTATGAGTGACACCTCCAGAAGATAACTTCCCTTATCGAAGGTTTCTATTGCATTTTGCTAGTATCATTTCTTCTACATCTCATGAAAGTTATACTAGTCCAATGTCTGCATTACATTGCCTGGTATTTCCTGTAGCCTTTATCCACACAAATTAGAACTATGCTGCTAATATTCCTCTACTTACTCAACTTTTTTTACTAGCTTCTCGTTCTCAAGTTTCTTCAGAGCCTCGATGTCCATGTGAGAGATATCAACTGCTTTGGCCTCCAAGTGTTGCTGGCCCAATGAGACTTTAAGGGATGGGGTGCAGTTGGGCCTGTTAGGAAGGGAAGATGACATCCCACTCTGTCCTTATGCACTGCTAGCCCCACACACCTTGAAGGGAGCACACAAAGCCAAAGCCCAGAAACATTATGACAGTCATCTGTGACTTTTTATACATCTGCCTTTAATCTGGGTTCTCCAACTGGGCACAGGAGCCTCACTTGGGTTTTGCCCACAAAAGCGCATGATTCTGTACATATATGTTAGTCTCTAAGGCAGGGGTGGGCAAAAGCCCCTCAGCAGGCCAGATCCGGCCCACCTTGGGCTTTCATCCAGCCCATGAGGCAATAACAGGCCCCACAGAGGAAGCAGGGAGAGTTCAGCCCTGCCCCTCAACCCCCCCACTGCCGCTGGAGAGGAGGCAGGACTGGGGCTGAGGCTCAACAGGGCTGACCCTGGAGGTGCCACTTCTGCAGCCACGCAGTCTGGGGTTGGCCGACTGCGGCCAGCCCCAGATTGTGTGGCTGCAAAAGCAGGGCCTCCCTCCAGGGCGGCTGGGACAGCATGACTGTGGCTGTTGCTGCAAGGGAGTAGAAAGCCAGGTAAGGTTCCCCCTCACAGCCAGGCCCCCCTCCCCCCAAGACCAACACCCTCCCTTGTTCTTGCACCCTCTCTCCTGGCCACACACTGCACCCTCCCTTGTTCCTGCTCCCTCCACCAGGCCAGACACCCTACTCCCAGCCTGCCTCTGCACCCCAGCTCCCTCCTAGATCCTGCACCCCATCCTACTTGCTGGCAGCCCTGTCTTGCACTGTACCCCTCATTTTTGTCCCTACCCCAGAGCCTAAGGAGGTCCATAAAATCCACCAACTCCAGAACTCCAGAAAAGTAAATCTGGTCTATGGGAAGCCCTGAACCTCAGTTTCCCCCTTCCCCTCACCCCGTGAGGTTGGGGCACCAGAGGAATGAGGCATCTTAGTTGGGGCCACATCAATGAGTGCTGGGGGTTTTGGAGGAGGTTTATTGCTTCACCCTTGTGTGGTCCCCAACTGATTTTTTTTGTGGATCAATAAGCCCAGACCCAAAAAGGGATTTCCCACTCCTCCCATAAATGAAGAAAACACTGAAACCTTTTATGTTGGACATTCTATATTTTACTTTATTTAAAATGAAGTTTGATAAACATGAGTTAAAACACTTAATCTAATTTATAATGTAAATTTAACTGTTCTTACTAGCTGCAGCTGGTTCAGAAAATAAGGTCACTGTACCTAGCAGGGTAGTTCTCAACCCCACCCCTTCCAGGTCAGCCCACGGCCACTTCTTAAATTTGTGAAGTGGCCCCCCCCTTCCAAAATTATTGCCCACCCCTGCTCTAAGGTGCCAGGACTACTCTTTTTAAGACTTATTTTTTAAGTTAAAGACTAACACAGCTACCCCTCTGAGACGTCTACACCTCCTCTCCTGTTTTAAGAGCTGGATATGGGTCTGTCCAGTCACATCCACATGGAAATTTATGTGTGTGTGGGGGGGGGGGGGGGGGGCTACCCAAGCAATTCATCACTGCACCCTCTATCAAGCACAAAATGTGCTGCTCACATTATATACACTGAAAATGCCTGGAGGGGGGGGGGGGTGCAGGTCAAACGCAGAGCCGGCTCGAGCCATTCCTGCACCCCGGGCATGCGATGCATGCACGGCTCCACCCTCAGGCACAGGGCACATGTGCGGCCCCGCTCCCCCCCCCCGCACGCCATGCGCCTTACAGCTGCAATCGGGCACGCGGCACCTGACTGCAGCTCTAAGGGGCGCCGCGCTGCCCCTGGCCCCAGACGCCTGACTGCAGCTCTAAGGGGTGCCGTGCGGCCAGGTGCGCAGCACCCCTTACAGCTGCCATCAGGCACCCCCCATAGGTTGGCCCCCCGGGCAGCTGCCCGGCTAGCCCCCCCCCCTTAATCCGGCCCTGGTCAAACACCAGATGGGATCAGAGACGTTCCAAGCCTGAGTGTGCCACAAATTGGTCCTTCCACAGCTCATCACTTTTCAGACTGAGCAACAGCGCCGCAGTTTCTGCAAACCTGAAAAGGAAGGGGGGGGAAAAAAAAAAAAAAAAAAAAGCCCCCAACTCCAAATAACTCAGACATGCAAGCCCGCAGTCAAACAAGACGAAGGGCTGCGTGCAGCGGCAAGGCTGCAGCCACCTGCGGCAGAGGATGGAAACTCTGCCCCAAACCCCCGCCGCTGCCAGTCACGCCGCGGGCACTCGGGCGAGGGCAATACCCAGCGCAGGGCGCAGCGCGCTGACTCGTGGGGCCCCCCCTGGCTGCTTCACCGGGGCCAGCGCGGGAAGACGGGTCTTCCCACGGCGGGACAGCAGAGCGCGGCTCCGAAGCCAGCAAGCAGCAGCCGCTCGCCCCCCCCCCCCCGGGGCCGCGGAGCCTGCAGCTGTCGGGCGCGACGGGCCCCCCCCCCGCGAAAGACCCGGCCCAGGGGCACGCAAGGGGGCGCTGCAGGCTCACGAGGAGCGAGCTCCGCTCGAGGAGGCGGCTGCCGCAGGGGCTACTGGCGCCTCCAAGCCCCGCCCCTATCGCTGTCCGGGCGGGCCCCCACGACGGCCGCCCCAGTTTGAGCCGCGGCGCGCACCGTACCGCAGACGCCGGGCCGCTCGCCCTCAAGAAGGACCCTGCTCTCGCGAGAGTTGAGCGTCGGCGCCATGAGGGGAGAGGCGGAAGGACAGGCGAATGGCTTTGTTTGGGCGCCATCTTGGGAGAGGCAGAGCGCGGATGCCAGGCGCTGGCCGGGCCAAGAGCAGGGGGTGGAGCAGTCTATAGGGTGGGGGTGCTGAGCCATGGAGCCCAGCTGTAGCGCCTGCGGGGGGGAAACCACTTCTTGCCAGGAGCCGCAGCACCCCCTGCCCCCAGCTCCTCCGGCCAGCTGTGCAGTGCAGTGCAGTGCTCAAGACCAGCAGAGCAGTGAATTTGCAGTTGCACTGGGAGATGTCACACTGCCTGAGGTCCACGCAGGTGGCATTTAGCAAGTTGGGCAGTTCGCTGGCTGCTTGGCTTTGAAATCCAGCCAGCCACATTAACGCTGTGCTCCAGCCTACAGAGCATGCTGGAATTTCCCAGTGCTAGTGTCCCCTCTAATCTTTTTCCATCCGTGTGTGGAATAATTTTGCTCTGTGCAGTGAGGCATGTAAGAATGTGCACCGCCAGTAGAAATTTAAAAAAACCACAACTAGCTGTGGGAGCTCTGCTCATCCTCAGGGTGGCATTTGAATCTTTCCTGAGTGGCGGCACACAGCGTACACAGCTGTATGCCCAAACTGATTGAGCAGACTTCAAAAGCAGCCAAGGGTGTTATCCCCAGATCAAGAGGATGTCTTGATACAAGAGGGTGTCCCTGTGGGTGCTCCACCTTAGGTGTTTGGGCGCCCCAGTGTGCCCAGCCAGAAGATTCGTGTAGCAGTGCTTTAGATAGGCTGTTTGCGCATGCGCAGCAATCCTGATGTGCCAGCAGCTAATACACGTGTGAACCCCAAACCCCTCAGTTCTTTCTCTGTCTTGGTAGGCACATGAGAGGATGCCCGAAAGCAGAGGGGAGGAAGGGCGGGTGGTGGAGCACCCCCAGGGACACCCATCTCGAAGAATTTCAGTTACTACAGAGGGTGAGTAACCCTTTCTTCTTCTTCGAGGCTGTTCCTGTGGGTACTCCACTTTAGGTGACTCTGAAGTAGTGTGTCCGCTGGAGGCGGGTGTTTCGGTCAGCATAGTGTCTCTATGGATAGCTGTCAGGATGGAGTGGCTGAAAAGGGTTCCCCTAGAAGGGTATGTGTCAAGCGCCTAGTGGGTCATGAAAGTACGGGTGGACGACCAGGTAGCAGATTTGCAAATATCTAATAGGAGGACACCCTGGATATATGCGGTTGATGCAGCCGTGGCTCTGGTGGAGTGCACACGGAGTCGTGCAGGCGGATCTTTTCCAATGGCCGAGTAAGCCAGTCTTAATACATTCCACTATCCATTTTGGAGAGTCTCTGAGAGGAGATAGAAAGTCCCAGAGATGGTTCTGTAGTTGAAATGAACAATCTCTTGATTTTGTGGATTCATGTGGTTCTATCTATGATGGCCCTGCAGAGATCAAGGGTATGAAGCATTGCCTGCATCTTGTTGTTGTGAGGTTTGGGAAAGAAGACAGGTAAGTTGATAGGCTCATTGCAGTGGAACGCGGGAGGAGACCTTTGGCAAGAATTTTGGGTGAGGCCTAAGTACCACCTTGTCTTTATGTATCAGAGGGGTAGCCATGTTAGTCTGAATCTGCAAAAGCAACGAGGAGTCCTGTGGCACCTTATAGACTAACAGATTTATTGGAGCATAAGCTTTCTTGCATCTGACGAAGTGGGCCTTTGCCCACGAAAGCTTATGCTCCAATAAATCTGTTAGTCTATAAGGTGCCACAGGACTCCTCATCGCTCTTGTCTTTATGGAAGACTGTAAAAGGTGGGTCTGTCATGAGGGCTGCAATTTCTCCCTCCCATCTGGCAGATGTTATGGCCACAAGAAAGGCCACCTTCATGGAGAGGTGGAGTAGCAAGCATGTTGCCATTGGTTCAAAGGGTTTTCTTGTTAGGACCCTAAGAATGAGATTGAGGTCCCAGGCGGGGACCGGTGGTTTGATGGGAGGGAAGATGTTTCGCAGGCCTTTTAGTTACGGGATGTGTGAACTTCGATGTATTGTCTATTGGTTGGTGTAGCATTGTGATTGCAGCAAGATGGACTTTAAGGGAGCTCAGGGAGAGGCCCGAGTTCTTAAGTTCCATGATATATTGCAGGAAGTGGAGCTGAGGCTGCATCAAGGTCGTTTCTTTGGGACCAAGCGGAGAAGCGTCGCCATTTGTACAGGTAAGATTTTCGAGTAGATGTTCTGCGACTATTGAGAAGAATCTCGTGGACTCGGTTTGTGCTTTGTGATTCTAGTGGAGTGAGCCACTGAGGAACCATGCCTGGAGCTGGAGAGTGTGGAGGTGTGGGTGACGGAGGCAGTGCTGGATGAGATGCAGAGCCGAGGGAGACGCCATGGCCGCCTGGACAACATTTGCAGCAGGTAAGTGTACCAGGTTTGTCTGGGCCAGTCCAGGGCTATGAGGATAATCCTGGCCTTGTCCGATCGGATCTTGTTGACCACTCGATGGAAAAGAGGTATTGGTGGAAAAGCATAGAGGAGTGCTATGCCCCAGTGGATTGTGAATGCATCTCCTAAGGAGTGTGAGCCAATGCCTGCTCATGAGCAGCACTGCGGACCTGTCTTGTTGGTCTGGGTAGCATACAGGTCTATCTGGGGAAAACCCAGTATTGGAAGATTTGGTGCAAAATGGTGGGATCTATTTCCCACTCGTGGTTGGAGGAGAAGTTGCTGCTGAGAGAATCCACTGTTGTGTTGTCTTTGCCTGCAAGGTGTGAAGCTGAGGCAATCAAGGTTATATTATGTGATATGCACCAAGTCCAGAGACAGACTGCTTCCTTGCAGAGGGGGTAAGATCTGGCCCCTCCCTGCCTGTTGATGTAAAACATTGCAGAGTGGTTGTCTGTAAAGATCTGCACCGTGGAATTGGAGATGTGGTCTCGGAAATGCCGGCAGGCGTAGAATACCGCACAGAGCTTGAGGATATTGATGTGCAGAGTGGTCTCTGCAGGTGACCATCGGGCTTGTGTAGTGCAGGTGCCAAGGTGGGCTCCCCAGCCTATGTGGGACGCGTCCGTGGTGATCGTGAAGGAGGGGGCTGGTTTGTGGAAGGGGACCCCAGTGCACACGTTTTGTGGATCCGACCACCATTGGAGCAACTTCCTGATGGTGAAAGGCACCGAGAGCAGCTTGAGGAGGCTGTTTCCTTGGTCTGTATTCTCTGCTGAGCCAATGTTGTAGTGGCCTCATATGCAATCTGGCATGAGGCACCACCAGGGTGTCTGCTGCCATGTGGCCTAGGAGCTGGAGACATGCTCTGGCCGGTAGTTGGGAAGCTGTGCAGTGGAATTGGGTAAGTTCCTGTATAGCTAGGAATCGGTGGTGGGGCAGAGGTGCAGCGGCAGTGGTGCAATCTAATCAAGCCCCTATGAACTCCAGCTCCTGGACTGGTTTGAGTTGGCATTTTGAGAGGTTTAGTTGGAGACTTAAGGATCAAAAGAGATCCATGGTGGTCAGGGGCGGCCCGTGACTATAGGCCGACTCGGCCGTCGCCTAGGGCGCCGCCTTCAACGGCGCCTGATGACGACGTCACGGGGCGCCCGATGATGACATCACTCCATTGAGAGCCGTGTAGGCGGGGAAGCCAATTGCGTGTTCCGCCCGGGGCGCCAGCTGCCGCAGCCTGCCTCGGGCCACTCCTGATGGTGGTCCGGACCACTTCTTGTGTCTCCTGAAGGGAGTCGGCTCTTATCAGGCAATCATCCACATATGAGAAGATGGACACTCCCTGCCTGCGCAGATGAGCTGCGACTACTGCCAGTACTTTGGAGAATACCCTTGGTGCGGTGGAGCGGAGCACCATGTACTGGAAGTGTTGTCCACCCGCAGTAAATCTGAGTTATTTCCTGTGTGCAGGGTGGATAGGCGCATGGAAATACACGTCCTGGAGACCGAGAGTCGCCAACCAGTCGTCTTTGTTGAAGGAGGGGATGATGGTGGAGAGGGTCACCATGGAAAGAACATGCCTGTTGAGGCCTCTGAGATCTATGATAGGGGGATGGAGGCCAGACTCCTTTTCCGTGAGGAAATACCTTGAATAAAAGCCAGTGTTGCGGTACTGGTGGGGAATATGTTCCACTGCTTTGATGGAGAGTAGGTGGTTGATCTCTTGGCATAGGATTGTCTCATGAGATGGGTCCCTGAGAGGGATGGGGTAGGTGGTTGGGGTTTTGGAAGGGACAGAAATGGTATGCAGTACCCGTTCTTTATGATGTCCAATACCCACTTGTCAGATGTGGGTGATCGCAGCCCCAGCAAGCTCTTGTCCGGAGCCCCCACAGGGGATGGAACTGGCTTGGAATTGTGGGATCGCCCTTTCTTGGGCGAAGGGGATTCTGTTAGCGTCTGCATGTGTCCTCTTAGATTGTTTTGAGGTTGCAGAGCTCGCAGCTGAGGTAGCTTTGTAGCAAAAATGTATATTTTAGTATTGGTTTTATAAGACTAGGTGTAATATATAATGATTTGATGTAAATGACTTGCTTATAAGTTCTGTCTGCCTCTATTTCTCTCTCTCTCTGTTTCTCATTATTAGATAATGTTACTATAAGGCCTTGCTCCCTGTTAGCATTACACATTCAGTTGTACCTCTTGTCTGCATCACAAACTAAGTTGTGTCTGATAGTAATTACTGATCTTGTCTGAAACTGCACCCTTGTGTGGTGAAAGTGGAGGGGGTGTGTGAGTGAAAGCCATCACAGATGCCTAGGTGGTCAAGAAGAAGTGGGCACTTTGAAGATAACAAGGAAACATGCATTGTGTCTTGAGGCTGAATTGAATTAGCAGCATTGAGGGACCCTGGAGACAGGCAGAGACCCCACCAAGAGTGAGACACAAAGATGGGCAGCCTGACAGGATAACTCCCAAAAACATAGATTAACACCTCCTGAGAGTGGATGATGGCAGCATGACACTGCAATATCCATAGACCCCCAATGGGAACTGACATGTATAAGAAGGGAAGCTCTTGCCATGGGACTCTGAGGGTTGGCTTGCAGGACTGAACCCAGAGGAGTCTCAGAGGAACCCCAGCTCCTCGCTCAGTCAGCCTTGCATGGCCAGTAAGACTGACTTGAGCCTGGTAACGATGCACCATCTGCAGGACCTGTGTGTGTGTTTGTCTTTATAAAGCAGATGCTAACTGCTTCTCTGCTGTATTCTCACTAAACACGGTGCATTGCCTTTTCCCCTGAAAAAGATCCGGTGTGCTTCTTCTAAACATAACAGCTTCCGCCGCCTCATCTGACATCGCTGCTGCGAGAGTGTAAGCAGGGATGCAGAAGACCCAAAGGTTAAATCTGGTCAGACTGCTGTTCAAGCAAAAATGCTGTCTTGCTGTTTTTTTCCAGCAATCAGGGCTCTGTGAAGAACACCCTGAGGTACCCGTGTTCCCTCCTCAGGCAGCAGAAATAAGCGAACACCCAGCTGGGTGGGAAAAATAAAAGCGGCAGATAGGTGGCATCTGTGCACCGGCCGCTGTTGTGTATGCCTGTAGGGGGAGGGAGGGGTCTGAAGAGGACTTGCTAATGATCTCCTCAGGCGAATAAATAAAAGAATAAAATAGTAAAAACATTAAAAGCTTAAAAAGATGGAGGGGCAAGTCCGTATGGGCGATCCCAAGGGGAGAAAGCAGCAGGCAAGAAGCCTCTGCTTATTTGCAGTTCCACAGTTTGACACACACAAAAATCTTTTTTTTCTTTTGCAGGGTAAAAGAGAATGGTTTTAAAGGCTAAGTCTGACTAACAGGCAAGACTCAAAGGCTACCTAGGTACTTGAGCTCAATGCAGAGCGCACTGTGGGTTCCAACCGGCGCCAGAGGCAGAACTGAGATAGGGGTTAGCTGCTGGCGCATCAGGATTGCTGCGCATGCGCAAACAGCCTAGCTAAAGCACAGCTGTATAAATCTTCCAGCCGGGTGCGCTGGGGCACTCAAACATGTAAGCCTCGAAGAAGAACTGGTGGCAACCTCCAGGGACCTACCAGTATTGCCTTGTGTCAATGTCCTCAGTGAAGGCTTTGTGCTGGAGAAGGACACTGATGCTTATTAACTGGTCAAGATCTCTTTTGGAAGAAATCCCACAGACTGTAGGGCCACAGTAGCGCTCAGCAATGCCGACAGACACTGCAGGCCCCCAGTGTGTGTGTGGGGGGGGGGGGGGGGGAGAGGGCTCCGTGCCCCTGGAAGGGGTGGGGCCAGGGAAGCCAGCTCTCAGCACCACCTGGGCCACAGTGGTGGGGCCCTCCTCAGCCCTCAGAGCCACACGGAGCAGCGCTTCTGTGGCAATTCGAAGGGGCCCAGAGCTAAATCACAGTAATAGTGAGTAAAGGTGAATGGCAACAAGTTGTAAACAAGTTTTAAATATGAACTGATAGCCTGCATTAATATACCCAGACAGACATGCTTCTATTTGAATCACTCTTGATATGGGCTGGCTAGGACACTACCTACTTCATAACCACTGAAGGTGCTAACAGCTCTGTGAGTGGTATCCTTCCTGTCTTAGCATCTATTTACTTTGATCTACTTAGGTTTAAGTACCCATTCTCCAGATACTTAATGATGCTGTGTCTCACACTCCCCTTCCTTTTTTCTTTTTCTCCCCCCTCTCTTCTCCTATTTATTTCAAGTTTTCATATCCCCTACTCATAACTGCAGTCATCTGAAGAAGTGGGCTGTGTCTATGAAAGCTCATACCATCTACGTTTTGTTAGTCTATAAAGTGCTACCAGACCATGTGTTGTTTTTTTCCTGTAACAGACTCACTCCGCTATCCCCTGAAACTATTGAGAAGCAGTTCTTTTAATTACCCAAGACATCCTGAGTTCAGGAGTCTACATTTCCCCTGCTAGGGGGTGTGATGTAGCACCTATCCAAAGGACAGGAAAACCATGCTGGGATATTGCCTCATCCGCTATTGCAAATCCATCACGGAATCCTGAACGTGGGACTTTTCAGAGGAGTACAGAAAGAGTTTCAAATGTCTTTTGCTTTTAAATAGCCACATTCTTCTCCTGCTTGGGATTTCAAACAGAGTTAAAAGCACTTCAGTACGATATCTTATGTGCTCGGGAGTTACAAGCAAAGTACTTCCTTCCACTGGTAAGATTTGATTAGTTACTGAGCTGCAAAACTAGCAAGTTAGAGGAATAACAAGAATGTCTAAAACCTTAGTAAAAGGATCAAGTTCACCCTCATGACACTGCACACGTGAGCAGTAAATGTAACAATACAGACAGTTCCTTCTTCAGCCCTCCCTGCCCCCCATCCCAGGGAACAGATTAGCAGCTTTGGTTGCTCAGGCCAGGTTTTACAATTATGACCCAGCAGGCATTTCCTTAGTTAGCTACCCTACTTTCAGTATAAACTCAGTTTTGGGGCATTCCTGGATTTAAAAGGAAATTCCCAGCAGTGGATTTCCCTAAACACAGTAATATGGACAACTGATTAAAGCCACATGGACAAGGCCACCTCTCAGACTTGGCTTTACAAAGCAAAGCTATGGGTTAATGATTGGAACTGTCCTCCCTGCACGCTGGCAGCTAACCACTCGCTCCATGGGGCCATCAGGCGGACACATCATTATGTGACTTAGTAATAGAGATGCAGCCGTGTTAGTCTGGTCTAGCTGAAACAAAAGACAGGACTATGCAGCACTTTAAAGACTAACCATCTTGTTAGTCTTTAAAGTGCTGCATAGTCCTGTCTTTTGTTTCATTATGTGACTTGTGTAAGCTTAACCATGCTTAAATTTGACACTTTACACCTAGGTCTTAACAAGGACGCTAATTATCTTACCCATTACAAAGATAGCTTCCCCAATTATCACCTCTAATATCATTAGCTCACAGACATTTACCTCCCCCCCCCCCCCTTCTGTTCTGAAATTTGATTTGTCCTTTTCATGTGTTCATTTTTTTGATTGTATCCTGTGGTATATATGATCATGCCAATTTTCTTCCGCTGTTTGATCTGAGGAAGTGGATCTGGCCCACGAAAGCTCATCACCTAATAAACCATCTTGTTAGTCTTTAAAGTGCTACATAGTCCTGTTTTTTGTTTCAGCTTAACCATTCAGACCTGGGAGGGGCAGGAGCAGGCTGGGGGGACAGGGTCTGGCCAGGGAGGAGTGGGCTGGGGTCTCAGCAGAAGGGGTGAGGGGCAGTGTTCCCTCTAAGCTGCCCAAGTGCACAGCTTCACAGGTGATTAATCAGCCCCACCCAGTCAGTCAGCCCTGGGCCTCTGGCTGATTAATCACCTGTGCTGCCCCATAGTTTAGAGGGGAATACTGGCCCGGGGGGGGGGGGGCAGAGCAGTGTTGGACTTGGATGGTGGAGGGGATGCCAGGTGACCTGGGGGAGGCCCAGAGGGAAGAGGCTCAGGACTACGGGTGGGTTATTAAACAATCTCTTTCGTAGGGCTGTTGCTACATTTCAAAGGCAGAGGCATCCTATCGACCAATCAAATAGCTGATGCAAAAATATACTGACTATTCGATTAGTAAATTACTTGCAATTTAACATCCCTCCAATGAACCCAAAGTGAGTGAGCCCAAAGGACAAGACTGAGTGTTGAAGACACCCAGAGGCAAACTGTCTCCTTTACTGAGATAATAGAGGCTGAAGCTCTCTTCTGCAGGGGGTGGGGGAATGCTTACTGCAGAAACCCATGGGTAGGTCCCCTGTAAACATTTCATTCCTTTGGAGCAAGGAGTTCACTTAAAGGGCTCACTTTATAAACTGCTCTTACCCAATAATATCTCCAGTTCGCTCAATTTGGTTTTAATCAACACCTCAGCGATCCCATCTGCTTTCCCAACTGGGCTGCAAGTTTCACGAGAAGAGGTTTTTAGTGCTGCCTGCTCATAGTCTAGCCTCATCAGTTATTTTGGCACTTGCACAAAGGGAAAATAAAAAGGTGGAGGAGTCTGAACCTCCAGGAAGGTCAAGATCTGGCGGGAGAGGAAGTTATTTCACCCAAACTAGTTTCACTAAGTTTACAGAGAGCTGGTCTGCTCTAGCATCAGCTAGCTTAGCCAAGAACCCTCTGCTTTGGGAGATCCAAATATACAGAACGCACCACTATGTGTGAAGAGTTTTTATGCAAGAAAACAGCTCAAGTAGGAACACACGGGTGTCTTGGACAGATGGGGTGTTAATAAGGGGAGTTCCCTAGAATTTTAGTTCTGCCTTAGTTATGGGATTTTCCATACACAGAATCTTTAGCTGAAGGGGGAGCCAGGTTTGCCTCTTGAAGTCGCTCAACAAATGTTTTCGTTTCAGACGTATGCCTCGGGTACCAGTCTGGCATTACTCTCACAGCTCCATTATGCTGCCTGTAACTACAGCTCTGAAAGCCTTCTTCTTCCTGTGCTAGAGAGAGCTCTTCACAGTCACTAGTGGTAAAAGGGCCCTCTTCCACCCTGCCAGATCCTCGGTGGCTCAGGGGTCATTTGTACTGCTCTGTTCCATTAGGATGGCCGACATGTGTGCGTGGACAACTTCACCTGGGAGGAAGAAAGAGGAAGAAAGACTCAGAAAACACACAGGGCACATCTACACAGCAGCAAACGTCGAGTTAAGCGACGCAACTTTAGCTACGTCAATTGCGTAACTGAAGTCGAAACAGCTGAATTCGGCTTTTGGAGCTGTCTACACACCAGGAAGTCGAAGGCAGAACACTCTCCCTTTGACTTCCCTTACTCCTCGTGAAACGAGGGTTGCAGGAGTCGGAGTAAGACGTCCACCAGCTTGACGTTATTTCGAAATAACAGCTTGCTGTGTAGACGCCCACGATGTTATTTTGAAATAACGTCAGTTATTCCGAAATAACGCTGCTGTGTAGATGTACCCTGAGGGACAGGGATCTTTACCCCTGGAGTAACAGCTAAAGCAAGATTTCAGTGCAGTTTCCACACCTGCATGTGTCACAGCATCTTTGCCTGTGGCCAGCACACCGACACTAGGAACACAAGAGCACAGAATGGTCTTCTCACATGCCCTGGCTGGGGCAGAGCACCTGGAGGCTCTCCCATCCCCGTGGAGCACAGGGCATAGACTTACTTTTTCACCTGGGAGCCACTTTCTCCAGGGCAGCCTGCAGAGATTTCCGGAGAGCTGTGCGGTTGAGATCCAGCACGCCAGATAAATGGCTCCGGTGGGCTGGCGTAATCTGGGGAGGAGGAGGAAACAGAAGCTGTTTAGGCTACACTGGTCTTTGGTTCAAAGGAATGGTGGCTGGGACGAGTTGGTTCCCTTCTCATCCACAACCGAGCTGCATTGAGCTACCCGGCATTAATAGCCTGAATTTGGGAGCCTAACTAGAGCCGCTCAGGGCCTGATTTTCAAAGGTGATTTTGAAATCACTGGCAATGCTCACTGCTTTCCATTGGAGCTGTGAGGGGTGGTGGTGTTCCACTGCACCTTTTCTGCATGAAATGCTCAATGCCTCTGAAAAATCAGGCCCTAGATCTCTGACACAGAGCTCCCCAAAACACCACCACCCAAAAGCAGCGGCCACGTTTGAAAATGTCCTTGCCAGGCCCCTAAAGCAGGCAGGAGGTGTTTTAAAGGTCTTGACCCGAAGGCCTAGATCTGTGGTCTCCAACCTTTTTAACCACAAGATCACTTTTTCAATTTCAGTGCAATGTGAGATCTACCTCAAACCCAAATACCCTTGCCCAGCTTCCTTCCCCCGCCTTCTCTGAGACCCCACCTCTGTTCCACCCAGTCTCCAAGACCTCCTGGTCACTCCATCCCCCTTCCTCCCCAAATCTCATTTGCTTTCACCAGGCTGGGGCAGGGGGGTGGGAGCCCAAGGTGGTGAGTTCAAGTCCCTCCACCCACCCTGGGAGCAGCTGGACAGCCAACACAGTCTGTCCCAGGGATGGAGCTGGCTCCTACATTTGGAAAGCAGGATAAGGGATGCCCTGATGGTGGGGTGGGTTCTAGAGTGGCTTAGGGAATAGGGCATTTGCCTAGGGAGCACAGGGTGGTGAGTTTGAGTCCCATCCCCCCTCAGCAGCCCAAGCCCCACCTCTGCCCACCCTGGAAGCGATCAGACAGCCAACATAGGATAAGGGACCTGCTTGAAAGTAGGGAGGTTGGCTGGACTAGGGGAGAGGGCACCAGTAGTGACCTACCAGTAGCTCTTGGAACCCCTGACTGGTATGGCTGGGAAGGTACCAAGTGCTGGCACTTCAGTTGCCCTTCCTCCCACTGTCATGCTGCTCCTGCCCTCTGCCTTGGAGCTGACCCCTGGAAGCTCCCTGTGCAGGATGTGGGAGGGAGAAGAGCTGATGTCAGGGTGTCCGTCCCTCCCCCGACTCCTGTACCCTATCACCACCCAGAGAAAGGGGGATGGAGGGACCTTGGCAATGCAAATCTGTCACACTCAGAGAGTGTGTGTGTGTGATTCACACACACACTGTCCTTCCCTCTCTGCTCCTGACCGAACACATAGGCTGCATCTAGACTGGTATGAATTTGCGCAAATGCTCTTGCGCAAATGCTCTTAACAGAAAAGCTTTCCATTAAAAGTATTTGCGCAAGAGAGCGTCTAGATTGGCACAGATGCTTTTGCGCAAAAGCGTCCATGGCCAATCTAGACGCGCTTTTGCGCAAGAAAGCCCCGATCGCCATTTTAGCCATTGGGGCTTTTTTGCATAAAACAAAACTGAGCTGTCTACACTGGCCCTTTTGCGCAAAAGGACTTTTGCCCGAACGGGAGCGTCAAAGTATTTGCGCAAGAAGCACTGATTTCTTACATTAGAACGTCAGTGCTCTTGTGCAAATTCAAGTGGCCAGTGTAGACAGCTGGCTAGTTTTTGCGCAAAAGCAGTCGCTTTTGCGCAAAAACTGGCCAGTCTAGACACAGCCATATATTGAGGGGGGGTTGTTACTGCTGGGTTCTTTTTGGTTTTTGACTGGTCTGTGCATTTCATCACTTTCATTTCTCTCTTATGCTTGCATTTAATTCTTTGAGCAGTGAGTTCTCAAATGCCTGACCTGTCATGTCTGGAGTAATTATCCCTACTGCCATTGTGCTCCTGGAAGTGGCTGGCATGTCCCTGCAGCCCCTGAGAAAGTGAGAGCAGGGGGCCTCCACATGCTGTCCTTGCCTGTGGACACCGCTCCTGCAGCTCCCATTGATCAGTAATTGGGAACTGTGGCCAGTAGAGGCTGTGGGGTGGGTGCCTGTAGATGAGGGGGCAGCATATGGGGCCATTGCTGTACATGCCAGCTGCTTTCAGGAGTGGTACAGGAGCAAACCTGCCTTAACCCCACTGCTCCCATCCCTGGGATGGCTGTCTGGCCGCTCCCAGGGTGGCTGGTACTTGAACCTCCCATCCCACATCCTGCACAGTAAGCAGGCAGCTCCCCAGGGGCAGTTCCAAGGCAGAGGGCAGGAGCAGCATGACAGTGGGAGGAAGGGCAACTGAAGTGCCAGGACTTGGTAGATTCCCGGCCAAACCAGTCAGGATCACCTGTGTGAGGTTTCAAGATCTACTGGTAGATCCCCATCTACTAGTTGGTGACCAGTGGCCAAGATTGAATACACTGCACAGAACTCAAGGTATCTTGCTGGGGTTCCAGGCAGTCTTGAGGTTTTAAATCGGGTGCTTAAGACACCTTGTATTTGTTCGGAAGAGGTAACTGATTTAGCGCCTTGGACATGATTTTCTAGGGGTGCTGAGTTGTGGGTGCTCAGCATCTCTGAAAATATCCAGATCTAAGCAACTCGTCTAAGTCGCTGGGGGACTGGACGCCAGGAATTCCAGATGTGTGGTGCACAGTCATATAAGACAGGAAGTGGAGAAGACAATACCATCCAACAGAAAGGGATTTAAACTGAGATCCCTGAGTTTCCTCTTGACCCTGGCTACATAACGGCAGGGCCTCCAGGGACACACAGCTCTCAGGCTGACTCACATTGCCGCTGTAGATGGTCAGCACAGCCATCATCACCTTGGCGTAATTCATAGACTGAGCCAACTCCTGGGCCAGCCGGCACAGTTTCAGGACCAGGAGGTTAAAGAGCTCAGGGGGCAGCTCCACCTGAAAGAGAGACACGGCCAGGGAGCAAGGCGAATAAGGAGAATACAGGGAGCCTTTAATACTGAGGGGCCCAGACTAGCTCACTGTGGGTTCTGGATAAATCAAACCAAGGAGCAGCCAGCACCACTAACACTGGGGCACCCGAACACCCAGGGAAATTGCCAGGTATCTGAAAGCAGCACGGGAGGGGGAGACATGCCTGCTGCCCTCATCCATAATATGGAGGTGCTGCCCACCCATGAAGACTGCTGGGCCCAGCATGCAATGCTCCATCTCTATCAGGGATGGTCTAGACAGTGCTGGGTCCTGCCATGAGGGCAGGGGACTGGACTCGATGGCCTCACGAGGTCCCTTCCAGTCCTAGGATTCTATAAAAAAGTATTCTCACTCCATCCGCACAGCCCAGAGACAGTAGTACGGGGAGTGGATAAAACTGGTGTGGATCAGAATGGAGGGGGGAAGAGGACTCCGAACCTCCAGGCTGTGAAGCTGGCACTTTTCACTGCTACTAATTTCAAACCCAGCTAATTTCCAAAGGGGCCTTTCAATACACCCGGAGAGAACGTGTCTGCTCACCTGCCTTCCCAGTAACGTCTGCACAACAGTGAGGAGCTCCGCCGACCAAGGCATCTCCAGGACCTGGCTGGAAAGGGGAATAAAGCCAGGGCCACACTAGAAACACTGGCCAGTGCCGTAACAGCGGCCAAGGGTGTGAATAGCTGGGATGCGGCTGTACCGGCAAAAGGCATCAGCCAGCACGGAGCGTTTCACTTCATTTTGTTAGAAGACCTGGGATAAGCGAGACTGACAAGAGAATTCTTTAGCCAGGAGAAGCTGTGTCCGACTGGGGGCGTTTATGTGGCTGGACTAGCTCTCAGCAAACCCCTTCTAGCGTTGTCTGCGCCTGAGAAAGACACAGATCGGGGCTAAATGCCCCCCTCTGCCCTCAGAGTTCTTCAGGGTATACAGCCCTCCTGCTGGCCCCCCACCTCCAGCTGTGCAACAAGGGGGGTGGACTGTGTGGATCCAGAACTGTGCCTGGCTCAGCCAGTCAGGAGGGAGTGCCTGTATGCCCCAGCAGGTGGTATCAATCACTAGCCATTCCCTGTGAGGGGACACAGTGGGTGGAAAGTCCTCCCCTGCTGTAAGCATTTACCTGAGTAGCAGCCTCACGTACTCTGGCTCCAGGCAGTCCTCGATCAGCTCGCACACCAGCTGGGTCCGCGCGGGGCCTGCAGTGATGAGATGGCAGCGTTGGCCATCCTAGCCAAACCCGGGAGAGGCGCCTTTGGCCCATCTCCGCAATCAGAGCGACAATATCACCATGGCACACCGTGCATGCCCTCACAGCCCTGGCTCCTCAGCCTGCCGCACCTGCCATGCCGGAGAGCCCGGCTTCCCCCACCCCGCACAGGGAGGCAATACCTGATACCAGTGCCTATCACGGAGACTCACACCCAAAGAGTCCAGGCTGGGGTGGCCTGGTCTCACTCCAGACATGCCACTCGGGCCTGGTGTCCTGCTCCTCTTAAGCTGGAGCAGGGCCACCCGACACCAGGGCAGAGCGTGGCCCTTCAGAATGTGGCAGGGGAGCCCTCGCTACAATATCGATCTTAGGCGTTTCCTAAGCTGCCAGGTTTCCCCATGATCGTCCCTTACGAGCCGGGGCTTCTTCTCCCTCTCAGTCTGGCTCAGGAGTCCTCAGGCATTCGCACGCCCTCAGCCGCTCACAGCTAGGCGGCTTCGTTCACCCCGGAACGCACGGTGCTGGTTGCCAGGGCGATTCACAGATCAGGAACCGCAGCGGCGTTGGCTGCAGTGCGGACACCTGGCCTCTGAGAGGCCTTTCTCCCTGTAGGACAGCAGGGCTGCATGCTCACCTGCTCCCGGGGCCCGCAGGGCTGGCGCGATCAAGGCAGAGCAGACTGGGCGAGCGTACTTGGAGCAGAATGAGGTCAGTGCAGCCACGAGATGGCGGGAGGCCGGCTGGGTCAGCGCAAGAACCTAGGGCATGGGAGAGGCACACTTAGCATGGAAACGCAAGCGCCTGCCCATCCAGCCCAGGGAGAGTCAGAGCAGCCTGGGGGCTTGAGGGGGGAATGTTACTAAGTCTCGCGCACACCAGTCAGAAATGGCAGCATCCCTGCTGATGCGGAAGAACCGGCACCTATTCCATGCTGTTTTGCTCTGTTCTCTAAAGCCAGGGGACATCTGGGGTACAGGGGGGCAGAGACACAGTTCCAGCCAGGCCGAGGCCCCCCTCTGCAGCTTCCCCCCTTCCCTCCTCCAGTATCCTCACTTGCACTAGTGATAGGCAACCCCTAAGCTGAGTGCAAAGAGCTACAAAGGGATCTCACAACACTGGGCAACTGAATGACAAAAGAAATTCAATGTTGATAAGGGCAAAGGAATGCACATTGGAAAACATAACCCCGATTCTGCAGACAAATGATGGGGTCTAAATTAGCTGATCCCACTCAGAAAAGAGACCGTGGAGCCACTGTGGATCATCCACTCAATGCGCAGTGGCAGTCGAAAAAGCAAACAGAGCACTGGGAATCATTAGGAAAGGGATCGATAATAAGACAGTAAATATCATAATGCCACCGAATTCCCCCATGCAGTGCTGGTCGCCACATGGATAGACCTGGAAAAAGTACAAAAATGGGCAGCAAAAATGATCAGGGATACAGAACAGCTTCTGTATGAAGAGAGATTAAAGGGACTAGAACTGTTCAACTTAGAAAAGAGAAGACTAAGGGGGGGATATGTTAGAGGTCTACAAAATCAACAAAGGCATGGAGGAAGTAAATGTGGAAGTATTATTTATCCCTTCCCATAACATAAAAACCAGAGGTCACTAAATGAAATTAACAGGAAGCAGATTAAAAATAAATAAAATGAAGTGTTTGTTCACACAACCAACCTGTGGAACTCCCTGCGAGGGGATGTTGTGACAGACAAAACTATAACAGGGTTTAAAAGAGAGCTACATAAATTTATGGATGAATCCTTTAATAGCTATTAGCAGACTAAGCAGCTATGCAGCCCCATGCTCTGGGTGTCCCTAAACCTCTTACTGCCAGGAGCTGGGACTGGATCACTCGATAACTGCGCTGTTCTTTCCATTCACTCGGACGTATCTGGCACCAGTCACTGTGGGAAGACAGGACACTGGGCTAGAATGGACAAGGGAATGGATCCTGGTGCACAGTCTCAGGGGCCTTCTGCCAGCTCAGCACCCCACGTGTGTACATACCCGATGGAGGAAGAGCTGCTCCGTCAGCACCGCTGCATTGGTGTGGCTGAGCTCAGGCGTGAGAGCCAGCAGCCAGGTGCAGAAATGCACAAGGGCGCGTTCCGGGCTCTCCGAGAACTGGAGTAAGGAGCACAGTCCCTCCAGCTGGAAGAGGGGAGAGAGGCCGTGCAAGCATCACAGGCGGCAGTGAGACATTTCCCAAGCACCGAGAGAAGGATCAGAGGCCGGTTCCCTCGGGATGATTCGCATACAGGCTGCAAGGAGCAGCCCTCATGGTGTTACCACTGCTCACTCACCTGGCCAGGCGTGCATTCGT
This sequence comes from Pelochelys cantorii, assembly GCA_032595735.1. Taxonomy (NCBI): domain Eukaryota; kingdom Metazoa; phylum Chordata; order Testudines; family Trionychidae; genus Pelochelys; species Pelochelys cantorii. Next base: position 12,712,612 of record CM064353.1, on the reverse strand, counting down.
TCAGGATCTGCAGTTCGGGAGGGGCGGTGCCGTCTGTTTGCTACAAAGGAACACACAATCAGGCAGGCTAGTCGAATAGCAGGTTCTATCCTCCTTCCCCTGGCAGATTTCAAAGGAAACTAGGGAGGTCAGCAAGTAGTCGACTAGTCAGCTACCCAATAAGCATCAGCTTATCGGGTAGTCGACTGGAGTATCAACTGCTCGCTACCCTCCTTGCTGTCTCCATGAGAGGCAGCAAGGGGAGCGGAAACAAGAACTGGTGCTGCCCTGCCCTTGCCTGCTGCCTCTATCAGAGGCAGTGGGTGGGGGAAGGAGGAAGGGGAGGCTGCTGCAAATCAGCTCTTGTCCAAGGGGGTCCCAGCAGGAAGCTGAGCTTCCCCGCAGACAGCTGCTGCTGCTGCCAAGCAGCTCCTGTTCGCAGCAGCCTGGGCTGGCCGCCATGATCAGTGGCTGGTGCCAGAGCAGCCCCTGCCCGCAGACAGCAGCAGTCCCTGTTCACAGCGGACAGAGGACTCAGCACAAGACAGGCTGAGCAGTCCCTGCTTGCGCTGGTCGGGACGCTGTGCCCGGTAGCTCTTATTACATTTAAAATGCAGAGCAGCAGCATGGGTGACCCTTACTGACTAATTGTGTAGTTGATACAAATTGTATCAACTACAGGATTAGCCAGATAACCGCAATTTAACATCCTTAAAGGAAACCCCACTCTGCTGCCACACACACAAGTGTGGACAGATCCAGATCTGAAAGGCAGGGCAGAGGATATTACTGAGAGGCAGTATTGCCTACTAGTTACAACGCAGTATTGACTGCTTCCATTCACAGGTTCTTTTCCCACCTCTACCCCGACTCACTACATAACCTGGAGCTAAGTGCTCAGTCTTTTTATGCCTCAGTTTCCCCAGCTGTATAGGAGGGATAACACCATGCATTACAGGAACTTAGCACCTTCCTCTGAGCAGCCAGCCCGGGCCACTTTCAGAGAGGGGATCTGCTCTGGCATATCAGCTGTCTAGTGATATTGAATGGGTATGTCCATCTGGACACAGCTGTTTGTGAGTGTGTGAACCTGGAGGATGTAGCAGCAGGACTGTCCTTTGCCCTGTACAGGTCATCCCCTCCACCTCTTTGGGCCAACCCTGTCTCCTGAGATCAAACACAGGCCCTTTCTGGAGGCCCTGGTGTAAGCTAGTTTAGACAAAGTGCTCCTAGTGGGCCAAATACTTACATCTGACTCCATCTCTAGTCGCATCTTAAGTCTAGGTATTTGCATCTGGGAAAAACATTTAAAAACAGTTAAAGCCTAAAAAGAACAATGAGGCAGGAGGGAGGCAAAATTCCCAAAGCCACCCAGACAATTTCCCATCCTGTTTTACTTCTTCAGTTTCTGGGATGCGACAGGGTAAGGAAGAGAACCCAATCCCCTTCAGTCTCCTGTTCTGAACTGTTGTGGAACGTTGCTGTGGGCTGTTACAGAGCTGCTGCCCTTCACTCCAGAAGCAGCTGCATTTCAGGAGTGAGCAACAGGAGCCCTAAAAATGCCGCACGTGGTTTGCAATGAGTTAGAGCCCTTTGGAATCTGGGAGGAGGTATACCAATGACAGTCGTTCTTCCTTGAACGGCAGCCATTACTAGTGGCTACCTCTGCAGAGAGCCAGCTGCTAAAAATGGCTCAAACTGGAGTGACAAGATAATCCCTGTCACATGTACAGCGTCTATTCCCTGGAAACAGGCCCCCAGCTCCAGGCCCCGCTCCTGCTGCTTCGCACCATGACACCTGGCTTTGGTAGCCTTGATGGCACAGTACAAGCTCCAGCTGCCGGGTGCTGCCGTTCGTTGGCGCAGGGGATAGAGCATCACCAGGCAGGCACAGGGAGAGGGAAAAGGGGAAATTGGCCATGCTGCTTTGGAAAGGCTGGGCTCTGAGTTCTCTGCTTGCACTGAGATACCTCCCCTAGGAAGGAACGGACTAAAGGAAGGAATTCTAACACTAGCTGGTACCTGCAGACAATCAGGGACTTTTGCTGAGGTGTCCCGCTGGGAACCCTGACTAGCCTCTCTCATCTCCACGACTGCATCCTGCTGGGCATTTTCATTCGCCCCCCGGGCTGGGCTCTGAACGGATTCATGTCCAGACTCCTCCAGAGCAATTCCATCCTCCTTAGCACCAGAGCCTTTCCGAAAGATGCATCCTGCCAGAGGTTCTAGGTCCGACCCATCCTCTTCCAGCCGGGACCTCTTCCTCTGCCTCTCCCCTCCGGGGTCCAGACTCTCCTCAGCAGCTTGCTTGCGTTTCCCAAGCTGAGATGCAGAGTCAGCTGCATCCCCAGCAGGCCAGAGTTTGGGGCCTGGATGCTCCTGGGTGAACCAGCTCCATTTCCTTTCCAAGTCCAGTTTGCTCTGAGGGCCACTCACGATCTTCTGGCACAGACTTTTCAGCTGCTGCCGGCATGCATCTGTCAGCGGCACTGGGGTCAAACAGCTCCTCTCTTTGCTCAGTCCCCTCTGAAGCAGCTTTCCCAGTGCCTGTACCCAGAGGTCTGGGCTGGGATCTTTCCCGGTGGCCCGCAGCAGCCGGCTGAGGCAGTCCTTCGGCACGCTGCCCTGCACCATGTGCAGCAGGGAGAAAAGATTTCTCTGGCACAGCACAGGAAGCAGCAGCAGGATCGGCTTCCTGAGGAGGAATGAAAGAGTCAATCACAGATCTGCTCCCGGTCAGGTGCCGGGTGCTGCCTCCGGAAGTCCTAACTCGCCAAAGAGGAGCAGGGATGGACTGTCCTGGAGTCCAACGGGGTTTGCAGGAAAAGGATATGGATCTCAACAACCCCAAACTGGGGGGCATTGGGGTCTGGGCCCACTCTCCACCCAGAAGACCCTCAACGGGGACAGCTGCACGTATTTTAGCAGTCTGACTGCACGACAGCCTCACTCTGGAACTGGGCACTTTCTGTCTGCCTGGCCTCACTTTTCTCTGGCTAACAGGGAACCCCCCCCCCCCCCCCCGCCGGCACTGCAGTGGACACGCGTGTGCAAAGCATTATTAACATGTCGACAAGCATGCTGCTCCTTCTCCCCGCAAGGCCGACCCTGCTCTCTTTCCTCAGCCCACGCTCCCAGTGCAGGGCACTGCAGGCCGGATCCTGCACGATGCTGAGCTGCTTCATCTCCCACTGGCTTTAATGAGAATCAAGGGCAATCAGCATCATGCAGGATCGAGCCCTTAAAGAGCCGGCACAACTGCAGGATGGAGGAGTTATTGCAAGACTTCTAATCAGATGATGTAAGTGACTCACAAAGCGAGAGTCCTCTTGGGCCCCCGCAGCACGGGCTCCTCCGCACACAAGGTCTCTGTGAAGAGCTGCCAGTGGAACGCCCGCCCCGGCTCATCGCAGGACCGGATGCGCTGAAGGGCTCGGAAGGCAGCCAGCGCCCCGCACGGCCCAGACATCAGTGCGTGGAGGAGGAGACGGGACGGCTTGTCAAATCTCTGCAGCCAGGTTGTTGGGAGAACTTCCATCTCACCAGCCCTGCACAGGACACATCCAGAATGGGTGGGACACATTCCAAGGTCCCCCAGCCATGCAGTAAAACCCCAAGAGCAGCCAGGAGAGGTCATAGGTAGACCCTTGGTGTACCCAGCATCCAGATCAGACCACTGGGTTGTCCATCCCAGTACCCCATCTCCTGCCACTGGGGCTCCAAGCAGCCCATCTCCCCCCATGTACCAGCTGAGATGCTAAGATATCCCAGGAGACAGATGAGATCACTGGTCTGCCCAATGAGATATCCCATCTCTGAGAAAAACAGCAGAGCAGGATGAAAACAACCCCTGAAGGACTTAGCCTGTTGCAGAACGCAGCATGGGGGAGGGCAGGAATTCCTTCCTGACCTGCTGCCCTTGGCTTCTGCCTGAAGCACTTATTGGATTAGCCTTCTCCTAAGTCAGTGTTTCTCAACCAGGGGTACTCGAGAGAAGTCTGGGGGGTGAGGGGGGGGGTACGTCAACACAACTGAAATATGGAGAAAAATGAATTTTTGTTTTAAGTTTTACAGCGCTTTATTGGTTTTGTACTTTTTACACCCAAAAATGTCATCGCTTACCCAGCTACGATTAAATTGTTTAAACAAATGTGTTGCAATGGTAGAAAAAAATTGTGTGTCTCAAAACTGAAAGTACTGGGGGTACTTATAATTTTATTTTTTTTAAAGGGATACTTTAGTTAAAAAAAAAAAAAAAAAAAAAAGGTTGAGACACTGTCCTAGGTCCCCTGACTATTACTGGTCATAAAATCATGTGGTTCCTTTTAAAATCCAGCCATGGCATATGCCTGTCTCTTCCTGCAGCCATGGCACAAGGGAGAGGGCAGCAGCAGCTCAGAAGCTAACACAGAAGATGAAGGGTAAATACATAGCAGCTCCCTGCCCCTCAGTTACCCACAAGACAAGCTGAAGAGCTGTGCCCTTGCCTGGACAGAGCCCTGGACAGCTGGTAGGAGTAAGGAGCTGCTGGGCATGGCACCCCGAGTTAAGGGAGGGAAGTTACTGGAGCCTAGAAGCAGCCTTCACAGTGCAAACATGGCACATCTCATGCAACACTGGTTAATGCAGCCTGAATACCACAAATATTCTTTCCTTTGGACCACATGAGGGGCCAAGTGGTTTGTTCTCTTTCAAAACAAGAATTCAGAAATGCGCCCATAAAATCGGCAGAGGCACTGTTGGCACGACTTGGATGCTCGGGCTCCCTGGAAATCTCTCAGAGAGCTTCACAAAGGTGGGCCATTAGTGTTAGCCCCCTCCCTTCTTCCAGGGGGAAACTGAGGCACTGAGCAGGGACATGACTAGCCCAGGGTCATATGGAGAATCAGTAGTAGAGTCGAGCATTGAATGCAGGTCACCCAAATGTAAATCCGTCTTGCTCTACCTACTAGACCCCGCTGCTGTTGCACACACAGAGGACATGAGGGGGAAAGGTGGCCCTGAGGATGTTTCGTGCTGGGAATGGTTTCTGGGGAAGCTCTCAGGGAACCCTCAAAATTCTCAGGACTCTTGGGCAATGCATGTGTAATAGCTGCAGACACCAGCGGTCCCCCAGCCCCCGATGCTAAACCCACAAATGGAAGAGAGAGATGGGTGCGGCCCTGACAGACCACGAACGAGACATTATCCATCAGCTCTCCTGCCGCACTCTGCCAAGTTCCCCAGCGCAACTCCAGAGAGATCTGCAGAGGTGGGGCACCTGGGGGAGATTAAACCCCCCTAGTGCCTGTTTTTTATCCCCACCCTGCAAGGCTGCAAAATGGAACGGCGGGGGGGGGGGGGGGGAGCCAGAGGGAGGCCCCTGCCTTGCCTAGACGACCATTTGAAAGGTGCTGGCTCATGCGTTAGCAGCCAAGCAGCGTCCCTCACCCTGCCTTACACGCTACAGGCTTGCACGTCCTCTTGCACACGTAGTTGCCACCACCTCCCAGCTCCTAGCCCGGACTCTGCCACGAGGGAAACCCCCAGGCAAAACGTTCAAACCGGAGCATCCGTGGCTCCCAATCCACCCCAGAGGAGGCCTGATTTCCAAGGCAGCGGTTCCCAACCCGCGGCACACGTACCCCGGGGGGGGGGGAGGGGGGGTACACAGAGCTCTTGCAGGGGGACATGAGCTCGGCAGACCTGTGCCTAGGCTTGCCTCAGGCCGCATCCAAGCGCTAGCGAGGTCAGTCCAAAGCACGGCTGCACACAGCGACCCGTTCACACGGGACTCCGAAAGGCAAGCACGCCAGCTGTATTCCCTCTCTGATCGCGGGGGGGGGGGGGGGGGGCATTTTCCAGAGCCCGCGTGGCTGCCACACACGGCTCCTTCGGTCTGGTGGGGCCCGCAGGTGGCGAGGCGAAACCTGGGGGTGCCCGGCCGGGGCACAGGAGCCCGGACAGGCTGGGACGGCTGCTGCGAGGCGCCGCGTACCTGGGGCTCCTCGTCGCCTCCGCCCTGGCGCGGAGCATCCGGCCACCCGTGCTGCAGGCTGCTCCTCCGGCTCCGGCTCCGGCTCCGGCTCCGGCTCCCGCGTGCGCGCGGCGGCTTAAGCTGGGCGCGAGGCCGCTGCAGCATGAGCTCCCCAGCGGCTCCAGCTCCGTGCCAGGGCCCAGCCTGTTCCACTTCCTGGTTCAGGGGCCCTCTCTTTTCCTTCCACTCCTTAAAGGAGCAGCGTCCCGGTGGGGGGAGGAGGGGGTCCCTCCACGGTGGGGGGAGGAGGGGGTCCCTCCACCCCCACCCCCCCCAAACAGCTCACCCATGGCCCCCACTCCCCGCAACCACTTCCCCACAACTGGCTGAGATGCCGGGCAAGGCCCCCGACACCCCTCTGGGGGCAGGCCTTCCACTGCTTTCGCGGCCCCAAGGATTTCAGGGCCAGCATTTTCCGTAGGGCCCACCCAGCCGCTCAGAATCGGGGCCCGCAAGCGCACAACTTGAGAGCTTTTTGGCGCCGCTACTGGGGGTTTGGGCTGGTACCTTGACTTTTGAACGTCAGGCCCCCCTCACTCGGGCGCTGTGCCAGCTTGCACTCACCCAGATTTACACCTGGGCCAGTCAGATGAGATGGGGGCTTCCAGCTTCCCAACATAGAATCCTAGAGCTGGAAGAGACCTCAGGAGTCATCAAGTCCAGCCTCTTGCCCAAGGCAGGACCAACCCCAACTAAATCAACCCAGCCAGGGCTTTGTCAAGATGAGACTTAAACACCTCTAGGGATGGAGATGCCACCACCTCCCTAAGTAACCCATCCCAGTGCTTCACCACCCTCCTAGTGAAATATTTTTTCCTAATATCCAACCTAGACCTCTCCCACTGTAACTTGAGACCATTGCTCCTTGTTCTGCCATCCATCACTACTGAGAACAGCCTTTCTCAGTCCTCTTTGGAACCTCCCTTCAGGAAGTTGAAGGCTGCTCTCAAATCCCCCCTCACTCTTCGCTTCTGCAGACTAAACAAACCCAAATCCCTCAGTCTCTCCTCATAGGTCATGCGCTCCAGCCCCCTAATCATTTTGGTCGCCTTCCACTGGACCCTGTCCAATGTGTCCACATCCTTTCTATAGTGGGGGGCCCAGAACTGGACACAATATTCTAGATCTGGCCTCACCAGAGCCGAATAAAGGGGAATAATCACAGCCACATTGTAACTCATTCAGTCCACGTCACCCCAACCCCGTCTGCCCCTCCCCGAGTGCAGCAATTATCTATGCCCCCCCATCCCTGCTTGCTGCCTGTTCAGACTGCTCTGAATTGTCCCCTTTTTGAAGCAGCTGTCCTGGGCTAGTGCCCAGTTTCTTCCTGAATATCCCATTTTTTTTGCGCCTCAGACATGGCAGCCCTAGCACCCTCAGTTCCAGCAGTGATACCTCCTGCCGCTCCACCCCTGCATCTTTCCCCACTCCAGAGGTTCTCACCTCCCCTCTCCCAGGGCTTTGTGGGGGAGAGGGGAGCCAGCTAAGTCCTCTTCTCCCACTCCACAGGTGAGGTGTTGCAGGAAGAGGGGTGTAAGAGAAAGCCAATTGACCCATAAGCTGTGAGACTCTTTGTAAGGCTAGTGCCGTGTTTTAATATGTGCCCATTGTCCAGCCCACTGGAGCACTGATCTCCACTGGAGACTCAGGGCATTGCTGCAACATGAGGTTTTTTTGCTAGCGAAAAACTCAAAGGCTGCGTCTAGACTGGCATGATTTCACGCAAATATTTTAACGGAAAAGTTTTTCCGTTAAAAGTATTTGCGCAAGAGAGCGTCTATACTGGCATGTGCCTTTGCGCAAAAGATTTACTTTTGCACAAAAGCATCCGTGCCCAGTGTAGACGCTCTCTTGCGCAAGAAAGCTCCGATGGCCATTTTAGCCATCGGGCTTTCTTGCGCAAGAAATTAACGTTCCTGTCTACACTGGCCCTCTTGCTCAATTATTCTTGCGCAAGAGGGCTTATGCCTGAGTGGGAGCATCAAAGTATTTGCGCAAGAAGCACTGATTTTGTACATTACAAAGTCAGTGTTCTTGCGCAAATTCTCGCAGCCAGTGTAGACAGGAGGCAAGTTTTTGCGCAAAAGCCGTCGCTTTTGCGCAAAAGCTTGCCAGTCTAGACGCACCCAAAAGGTAATAAAATGTTTTCAGAAGCAGGAAGCTGTCTAAACAACCAATGGGGCCCCTGGACGATCGAGATACAAAAGGAGAACTTAAAGACGATAAAGTCATTGCAGAGAAACTAAATGAATTCTTTGCTTCAGTCTTCACGGCTGAGGCTGTTAGAGAGATTCCCAAACCTGACCCATCCTTTGTAGGTGACAAATCTGAGGAATTGTGTAGGGGTAAATTGAGGCAGTCCATGGTATTCTGCTAAGAACTCTCATCTAAATCCTAAATCATGAGGCCAGGCCTGAGAATGAACAGAGCAAACAGTTTACTTAACCCTGGTCGCTCTGGCAACCACATTCCAAAAGGGCCTCACTCCGATAAGGCCCTGGCTGGGACCATAACAATCTGCACGGAAGTTCTTCTCGCTGTCTCCTTGAATTCTAGATACTAAGCCTGGATCTCAAGGACTCCGCCAACGCGAGGAAGTAATCATCTTGCAGTAGACGCACCATAATTTCAGCAAACAAAGTTGTCATTAACATGTCTGTTTGTTTACATTGGCGTATTTAGCTTGTTAGGAATAACTACCTGTATTATTGATAAGATGTTTAATTGGCGGCGGGTGGAGATATTGTGTAACTTTTGTAGTTTAATTGGCTTATGTGCTCATTACATCTTGCCACTAGAACCTATGAAATTGCTTCCACTCCACTCACCTGCTGCCTATATAATTCAGTGTAATGTTTTGAATAACTAGTGCTCTCCAGGTTAACCCCTGGTGGGTACTCCACCAGCACTGGTGTACAATAAATCCTCAGCTTGTTTTCACCGCAGTCTAGAGTGTCTGGAATTATTCCCTACAAATTGTCACAGATTGAAGTGTCATTAGAGGAGGTTTTGGAATTAATTGATAAACTTAACAGTAACAAGTCACCGGGACTAGATGGCATTCACCCAAGAGTTCTGAAAGAACTCAAATGAGAAATTGCGGAACTATTAACTATGGTTTGTTACCTATCCTTTAAATCAGCTTCTGTACCCAATGACTGGAAGATAGCTAATGTAATGCCAATATTTAAAAAGAACATAGAAGAACATAATTTGTTGGGCAAAAGTCAACATGGTTTCTGTAAAGGGAAATCATGTCTTACGAATCTATTAGAATTCTTTGAAGGGGTCAACAACCATGTGGACAAGGGGGATCCTATAGTGTACTTAGATTTCCAGAAAGCCTTTGACAAGGTCCCTCACCAAAGGCTCTTAGGTAAATTAAGTTGTCATGGGATAAGAGGGACGATCCTTGCATGGATTGAGAACTGGTTAAAATAGAGGAAACAAAGGGCAGGAATAAATGGTAAATTTTCAGAATGGAGAGGGGTCAGGCCTAGGACCAATCCTATTTAACTTATTTATAAATGATCTGGAGAAAGGGGTAAACAGTGAGATGGCAAAGTTTGCAAATGATACTAAACTGCTCAAGGTAGTTAAGAACAAAGCAGACTGTGAAGAGCTTCAAAAAGATCTCACCAAACTAAGTGATTGGGCAACAAAATGGCAAATGAAATTTAATGTGGATAAATGTAAAGTAATGCACATTGGGAAAAATAACCCCAACTATACATACAATATGATGGGGGCTAATTTAGCTACAACTAATCAGGAAAGAGATCTTGGCGTCATCGTGGATAGTTCTCTGAAGACGTCCACGCAGTGTGCAGCAGCAGTCAAAAAAGCAAACAGGATGTTAGGAATCATTGAAAAAGGGATAGAGCAGTGGTTCCCAAACTTTTTGATACTGGGGACTGGTAAACCCATTCACAAGCTTTTGGAGGACCGTAAAATTTATTTGCATATATAAGCAAATTATGAATATGCAAATAAATTGTGTCACTGGCACTACCTGTCCAGTGGGTTGTTCCGCCCGCTCCTGGCCCCAATCGCAGCCGCTTTATCAGCCGGCGCCGGGACCCCAGCTGTGTCCGGTGCCGAGCGTTCTGTGTCGGTGCGCACAATGCCCAGCCTTCCCCCTGGGTCTTATCACCCACTAGATCCAACCCCGCTGCCCGGGACCATGCCCGGCAGAGATGCCGCAGCGGTGGGCTCTCTCCCAAGAGGGCCGCACCGCCACGCTCAGCAGTGGGGTGCTGCTACCCCATCACACAAATTAATAGGATCATGCGTGATAATTTTTGTAAGGACCGGTATTTTTTTTCTAAGAACCGGTACTGGGCTGCAGACCACATTTTGGGAAACACTGGGATAGAGAATAAGACGGATAATATCGTACTACCATTATATAAATCCATGGTACGCCCACATCTTGAATACTGCATACAGATATGGTTTTCTCATCTCAAAAAAGATATGCTGGCATTTGAAAAGGTTCAGAGAAGGGCAACTAAAATGATTAGGGGTTTGGAACAGGTCCCATATGAGGAGAGATTAAAGAGACTCGGACTTTTCAGCTTGGAACAGAGGAGACTAAGGGGGGATACGATAGAGGTGTATAAAATCATGAGTGGTGTGGAGACAGTGAATAAGGAAAAGTTATTTACTTGTTCCCATAATATAAGAACTAGGAGCCACCAAATGAAATTAATGGGCAGCAGGTTTAAAACAAATAAAAGGAAATTCTTCTTCACACAGTGCACAGTCAATCTGTGGAACTCCTTGCCTGAGGAGGTTGTGAAGGCTAGGACTGTAACAGGGTCCAAAAGCGAACTAGATAAATTCATGGAGGTTAAGTCCATTAATGGCTATTAGCCAGGATGGGTAAGGAATGGTGTCCCTAGCCTCTGTTTGTCAGAGGGAGGAGATGGATGGCAGAACAGATCACTTGATCATTCCCTGTTCTGTTCATTCCCTCTGGGGCACCTGACATTGGCCACTGTTGGCAGACAGGATGCTGGGCTGGATGGACCTTTGGTCTGACCCAGTGTGGCCATTCTTATGTTCTTATGAATTGTCCACACTGATGGAGATGCAGCAAATGCACCAAAAAGGAAATACGCTGTTTAGAATTCTTTCCCTTCCAGAGGCATTGCTGGTAGCCTGCCCCCAACAGATGAGTTCTAACTTGGAGGCCTTTGACTTAAAGATTCTTGGGCGGAGGAGGATTTGGTCACTGGCACTTCACAAACATGGGCAATTGCCCTTATTCCACAAGTTACAACTGCAGCGCTCTGGTGTTATTTGTATCACCACAGCACTTCCCAGCCCCAAGCCCGGGCCAGGCCCTGTGGCATTGGGTGTTGTACAAACAGAACAAAAAGAAAACCCTTCCTGACAAAGAGCTCACCTCAAAAAGGGCTGGCTTGGTTTCATGCTGTGTTGCTAAATCTACCAGCTGAATACTTGCTAATATAACAGAAGTTACCAGGTGGCACTGTTAGGCTCTTTTGCATTGCTGGAGCCGGATTTCAGTTGGGAAGGGGGCTGGGGTCGTGTGGTTTGGCTGGGAGTGTACTTACTTTTTCAGGAGGCGCTGCGGCAAGCAGCAAGAACATTTGCCTGCTGACTTTCTCTCTTAGTGCGGAGTCGGTGCCTGCGAACGCCATGGGAGGTTGGCTGAGAATACTGGCAGACGGTTGCTGGGGTGCCATTTGGGACCACCTCTGTTCTAAGGCTGGGCTATGGAGGGCAAATAAATCGCACTCAAAATATCTAGCTCACCAATCTGCCCTCCAGGAGGAAGTTGACATGCTTGGCACAGGGGACACCTTGCTTAAAAGGATGTGTGTTTCATCCCAATTTTCATTACCAGGTCTCTTTCCTACCCAACACACCCCACTCTACACTGACGTGGCACAAACGTGGCAGCCTCCCCAAGGCCCTCACATGAATCAGGGGGAATCCAGATCATCCCTGTAACCTCCAGATGTACCAAAGATTCTGATTTCCTTCAGGTGACCCTACAGCAGGTGGGAAAGAGTGATCCCCTGAGCCCCTTGACGTGGGCCACCCCAGAGAAATCACAGGGGGCTGCAGTGACACAACACAGAAAATACATGGCTTTAGCAATCAATTTTATGTAAGCGAGGCCCAAAGCATCAACCTGTGTGTAACAGCCTGTGCATTGCTTGCCAGCTTGCCATCACTTTTATACTTAGCCTCTACTCTGCAGAGCCTGGGCTTGCTGGGGGGATGGTTTTCACCCTGCTAACCCCCACCGGGTTGTGTGCTGATGGGGCAGAGCCTGCTACCCCTTCTGACAGCAGCCGTGAGCTTGGCCCACTCCTAGCTGCAGGCCCTGCAGGGAGAGGTATGCTTGGGAGCATGTTTACAGCTCAAAAAAGAGAGCAGACCCCGGCCCACACCCTGGAGGAAGAATGGGGCCCCTGTGCATTGCTAAGCTGGCTGCAGTTGAAGTAGGCACATTCCCTATTCATGAGCTGCTCCCCCTGCAGTTAGGCACCGTAGTGACATGCCCTGTTTTCAGGGGATGGGAGGTACCTCACCACTTCTCCCCGCTTTGCCTCCTCCCAAGCAAGAATCCAGCGTACTCAGTGCCGCAGATTCACAGGCTGTGCCCACACTGGGCCCGTACAGTCCCTGGGGGAACTCCCTTCAGTGCAATAGCACCTTCTCGGGGGACCTCTACCACTTGGGATTTCAGCCCCTCCGCCTCCTGGGACCACACCTCTCAGAGCCTCCAGCACCCCTGTCTCTGCGGTGGACCCCCGAGGCCTGCACTCCCAGCGGGAACAATGCAGCCCTGTTCTCTAGACGGGAGCGATTCTCAGCCAGCGTAAACCAGGAGGGTTTATTGTGCATATGAACACAGCCTAGGAACTCTGTGGGCCTGGCTCCCTAGCCCAGCACGTCTGAGTCTCTCCTGCAGCCAGGTGGGCCCTGCATGCTCCCTCTGCCCAGCCAGAAGCTCCCTCCTTCCTTCCCAGCCTCCCTATCCCTTCCCAGCAGATCCTCCCGTCCTTTGTCTTCTGTCCAGGTAAACTGAGTCGCCTGGGCCCCTCTTCTCCATTCTCTGTCCCCCCCTACTGGAACCAGCTGGTCAGGTCCCTGGGGTCCTTCCACTGGCCAGAGCCATCCAAGCTGGGTCTTCTGTCACCAGTGGCTGGGGTCTCCATTCTTCAGGCCAGTTCCACGCTGGGTGGCCAGTTCCATGCTGGTCCCTGTAACAACAAACTCCCTCTCCCCTCCTCTCCCCAAACCAGTAACACCCAGGAGTTGGGCCATCCCGGGGAGAGGGGCTTGGGGCACCCTCCCCCAGTGTCCCTACGTGTGGGGCTGAGGGCAACCTCCCCCACCACAGGCCCTTCTCCATGCCTTGCCCCTGCTCCACCCCCTTCCCCTCCCCTGAGCAACACAGCTCAGATTACAGGGGGCCTGGCATTATGGCAGCAGGGGTCACTCCCCAATAATCACCATGCAGGCAGCAAGAGCCCTCCCTCAGCCCCACTGCGCGCTCACTTCTCTGAACAGAGCTGTCCCCGCCGTAGGACAGTTGGGGCAACTGCTGTGGGGCTCCCAAAAGTGCAGTGCCTGGGGTAGCCGCCCTGATTCATCCTATGGCCAGGGTGGCTCTGCCCAGAGAAGTGAGCCACCCTCTCTGCACGCAACGCCTTCAGACCCCCCAGTTCCCTACTTTGTCACACAGTTCCCTTTGTCATGGCCCGCAAAGCCGTGTGAAAGGGACTGAGCAAAGGGGCAGGCTCCCAGAAAGGAGGCACCTCGGCCTGCCCCGGCAGCATGTCCCCACCATGCTGCCTAGGCTCCTCTCCTGGAGGGCTGGGAGCAGCTTGCCATTTGCCACATTATCTTGCTGCCCCTATGCCTGCACAGAGGCTCTGCACCTGGGACTGGGTGCCCCCCAGCTAGCGGCTTGTGGCTGCGGGGACTGCTCCAGTGAAGACCAGGGCAAATTGGACCACTTCTTACTTTCCTGGAGCCTGGGATGCAGATCCCTAATGGACTGCAGAGGACAAGACTCAGTCATGCTCCTCCTGAACTGCCTGATGCACTGACCTCAGCAAGGTGTTTTTATAACATTTTTCTCATGGCAGGACCCAGCCTGTCCTGGATGCCAGTAACGGTCCCCAGCGAGACACCAGCCTTCCACGTACCATCAGAAATGCAGGCCAGGCTGGGCTCTTCACATGTATGTGGGGGAAAGCGGGGGGGGGGGAGAAGAGACATCTTGACCCATACTGGCCTCAGGGGAGAGCAGGGTTTGTGGGCTTGCTCAGGAAGAACAGCACTAGCTCTGCTCAAGGGAGTGTTCTAACACTAGGGCTGTGTCTAGACTGGCCAGTTTTTGCGCAAAAGCAGCCGCTTTTATGCAAAAACTTGCCAGCTGTCTACACTGGCCGCTTGAATTTGCACAAGAACACTGACATTCTAATGTAAGAAATCAGTGCTTCTTGCGCAAATACATTGACGCTCCCATTCAGGCAAAAGTCCTTTTGCACAAAAGGGCCAGTGTAGACAGCTCAGTTTTGTTTTGCGCAAAAAAGCCCCGATGGCTAAAATGGCGATCGGGGCTTTCTTGCGCAAAAGCGCGTCTAGATTGGCCATGGACGCTTTTGCGCAAAAAAGTGCTATTGCGCAAAAGCGTCCGTGCCAATCTAGACGCTCTCTTGAGCAAATACTTAACGGAAAACTTTTCTGTTAAAAGCATTTGCGCAAAATCATGCCAGTCTAGACACAGCCTAGCAGCATAACAAGGCTAGTAGCTTGGGTTAGCCACCTGACTATAGGCAGCTAGGGCCCAGCCTAACATTCAGGGAGCTACCCCAACCCCCCTCTCCCCATTTGGCACATGAACTTGAGCTAGCCCATGTCTCCTCAGCCAGGGAAGCAGGCTCCCAAGCACAGTGCTGGCCTACATAAGAATGGCTATTCTGGATCGGATCAAAGGCCACCAAGGCAAAGGGGGAGTCACAGAGTCCTGCACCCCCATCCATCATCGGTTTGACTGACTCTCAGCCAGCAGGTACAGTAGCTGACAAGGACACATCAAGTGAGCAGAGGCAGTTAGTAGTGATCTTGCTGAAACAAAAGACAGGACTGTGTAGCACTTTAAAGACTAACAAGGTGGTTTATTAGGTGATGAGCTTTTGTGGGCCAGACCCACTTCCTCAGATCAAATAGTGGAAGAAAATAGTGATCTTGGGATCTCTTGGCCCTCCCCCTCTGCCCCATTCCCAACTCCCATAGCCAGGCCCCTCCTCCTGCCTTTGTCCTGCTTCAGGCGCCTCCTGAGCTCAGGTTACGGGCCATTGTGTACGTGCAGGATGCTCACACCCAGCCTTCCCACCATTAGGTAGTGGTGCAGTGTCCCAGGTAAACTAAAGCGCAGAGGGGGTTACTACAGCAGTAGAAATCACATGCAACACAAGGCAATTACACTTTCCACTTCCTAGCCCAGTGTCCTGCCTTCCAACAGCAGCCAATACCAGCTGCCCCACAGGAAATGAACAGAACAGGCGATCCCCTCCCTGTTGCTGCAGAGGTTAGGGGCCACCATCCCTGCCCATCCTAATAGCCATTGATAGATCTGTCCTCAGGGAATTCATCTGGTTGTTTTTTTTTTTTTTTTTTTAAAAAACGCTGGTGAGTCTTAGCCTTCACCACATCCTCTGGCCAAGAGTTCCACAGGTTAACTGTATACTGTGCCTTTGGTTTATTTTAAACCAGCTGCCAATTAAGTGGAGGAAGCCCTAGTTCTTTTTTTATGAGTAAAAACACTTATTTTCTCCACTCCAATCATGATTTATAGATCTCTATCATACGCCCTTCGGGCATCTCTTGTCAAAGCTGAAAAGCCCCAATCTTCTTAATCTCTCCTCCTATGGATGCTGGTCCATACCCTCATGCTGTTTGTTACCCTTTCCTGTCCTGCCTGCCCACCTCACTATATCCCTTCAGGGAGGAGGTGACCACATCTGTGCACACTACTCAAGATATGGCTGTACCATAGATTTATGGAAGTGCTATACACTAGATAAGACAAACTGTCCCTTTGGGAATGGGTTTCCAATATTCTCTGCACTTTGACTGCTGCTGCATATTGAGTGGATGCTTTTGGAGTTGCTGTGGATAGTTCTCCCGCTCATTCTTGAGTAGAAACAGCTAATTTAGACCCCACCATTTTTGGAGGTAGAGTGAGGATTATGTTTTCCAACGTGCATTACCTTGGAAGGAGGGTAAAACAGAAGAAATAGATGATTTGCTATGTGCCACTCCTTTTGACATCAGCCCCAACACCACCCAAGTGCTGGGCTCTAGTGTAGCTGGGGCTACTAACCCTAATCCATTACTTGCCACCGGTGCTAACAACAGCCTGGTTTGATAGACAGAGGAGGAAACTTAAGAGCCAGAATTGTTAATTTCTAAAACCCTGTGGGAAGAAGAGACTTGGCCTACTTGTTTTTAAAGCTGATTTTTATTTCATGGGCTCCAGCTCTCTTCTGACAATTAAAAAGTTTACTAAGTGTGCGCACAGGCAGCTTTGGGACCAGTCAGGAACCCTTCCAGCTCACCGAGCTAGGCTCCCTGCTCAGATTGCAAAGCTGCCAAGACAGATGCCTGTTATCAATAAAAAAGCTGAACATCCCCACCCATTGATCCCAGACTGCTCCCTGGCTGAGCCTGCTATGGACACCTCACTACACTGCCATCAACATGAGAGCAACCCGCCCCACTGCGCGCACTGCCTGCTGCTGTGGCCAATAGCACTGCCCAACCCACTCCACCACCGAGCAGCAAGCCGCACGTGCGGTGGTGCGCTCTGCCTCGGACCACAATTGCAGGACTGCCATGAAACCCGACGCTCAGCCTGCTCCTAGAGCTAGGTGGCTGGAAGGACTGAGAATGCCAGCAGGCCCCAGGCTGGTGAGGAACCCGTGGAGGGGGGAGAGGTGCTGTTTCGGAAGGGAAGTGGAAAGGTGGTGCGCGAGGTGGCAGCTGTCAGTCCCGTCAGCCCCAGGATGGATGAAGGAGTGGCTTGATGGCAGTAACAGCATCCCCCCTGCCAGAGGGGCAGGAGAGCGTCTCCCAGCCTGTGCTGCGCTCCCCCAGCCTGTGTAGAGCTGTTTCGGATCACTAGGAGTCCTGCCAGACACACAACTAAACAGATTAAAAGAGTCACTTGTCTTTCCCCACCCCCACCCCCAGATATAGGGTCACGAGCCAGCCTGACACCATCCAGCCAGGCCCAAACCAGCAAGCCCAGACCGGTCACATTTCTAGTCCGAGTCACTGGAATCCCACAGGAAGTAGTCATGGCAGTAGTCCGGATAGTCGACTTCCCCCCGCAGCAGAGCGAAGGTGAGAGCCCACTGGAACAAGCATGTGTCATCGTCCTCCTCCTCGGAGCTCTCGGAGGGAGAAGGGTTGAATGCCTGCCACGGGACAACACATTCAAGGAGTCTGCCGGGGAAGATGAGAACCGACACCCCCTGCAAGGTGCAGCTGCAATGGTGGGAGGGCCCGTTCAGCAGCCAGGACGGTCTCCCACCGATCTGCCCGGAGGAAGGAGGGAGCCCCGAGCAGCACTAGCAGGGAGAACTAATCGTAAGGAGCAAGATCTGAGCACTCCTACCAACCCCCCGGAAAGAGGCTACAGATTCCCCAGGGACATGCAGCAGTTGCTTTGAGCGGAGGACTGGCCTCCACTGAGTCACAGACCCTGCTGTGACATCATCCTTCTTCTAGGGCCCGATCCAGCCGAGTACTGAGGCACATGCTTCAGTCTAAGAAAGTGGGAGTCCCACTGATGGCAGTGGGAGTGGTCCGGTGCTGGAAGATGGGTAAGTGCCTCGGTATCTTGCCGAATCAGGGCCCCAGAATAGACCCTTGGGTTCTTGGTAGCGTTGATTTTTGGGTGTTTTTAGAAACAAACTAGAATGCATTGCCAGGCTGGTGGGATTCGGTCCATCTCCCGCACGCTGACTAGTGCCAAAGCTACCGATGGGGTATTTCAACTTGGGAGATTCCAGCTGCTTTGCTTACCATGGGGCTTCTCCTGCGTGGAGCTCTCTGTCGAGGGGGCTGCCTGCCGGCCGGCCGCTCATGAAGATAGATGCACTCAGATTTAAAGGGACAGCGGCCACGGCCACTTGCAAAGAACTTGCATCTGATTTTCCTGAAAGTGCGAGAGGAACTGGACTCAACTGATGGAAATGCAGGGGGTTACTTCTTCCTGCAGTTACATGCCAGCATGAGCCAGGAAGCCAGCCCCTCACCCTTCTAGCAAAAGCCCTCTCTGTAGGAAAGTGCTTTGCAGAGTGCAGGGCAAGCTCCCACCCAGCAAGCAGAGGAGCCAACCACCTACCCAGTCCGCGCCTTGAAGGTTTCGATCAGCTTCTCCTTTTCGTCCGCGTCAGAGACCCAGTATTTGTGGGGGATGAAGTAGCTGGATGTGACCCGGCACTCAGGGCAGGCCCTGTGGGCAGAGACACCATGCATGAGGGCCATTTTCAGCCAACAGGCAGGAAGGAGAGGGTCAGGCCCAGTAACGGCAGGCCAACCCCCAGCAGATAAGCTGCCACTTCCTTCTATACCCACAGCACTAGTCTGTGCATTGCCCTGGGTGCCTTTCGAACAGACACATTGCAATGGGGATGGGCCAAGATAAATGGACTTCCACCAGCCGCAGCTCTAAGGAAGGGTTGTCACTAGGCTCTCCTGCTGCATGACCTGCCCTGAAAGATCCTCTCCCCACCCGTGCAGCTGCCAAGCCCCACTTGCAAGGGAAACAGGACCTAGGTTCCTGGTGCTGCAGGCTATCTGGCCACCTGGCATAGTCAGGGACAAGACTCCAACTCCCCAACCCTACATCCTGGCCGGAGCCCGGGCTGCTCCCCTTATGCTGCCCCGGACCTGAATATTGGGGCAGGGCAGGGCTGCTGGAGCCTATTTAACACTGTTGAGGTGGCTCTGCAGTTGCTTCCCCCTGGCCGGGGGTTAGACAGCTGGGCCCAAGCTACCAGCCCTGGCTCCCGACCATACGCACTTGATCACTGTGTTCTGGAACTCCCGGGTCTTCCGCCACTTGCGGATGCAGCCAATGCAGTAGGCATGGCAGCAGTTGGGCAGGATGCCAAACACGCGCTCCTCGGGCAAGGACTTCTCGTAGACCTTGTCCATGCAGATGCCGCACACCACGTCCTCACTTCTCAGCTCCGCCCCCGAAGCAGCAGCTGCTCCTGGACCGCCAGAAGCCTGCGCGGAGCAATACAGCCGGCTAGCACTCAGAGACACCCCTCCCCCCGTTCTTTCCATAGAGGTCTGCTGCCTCATCCTCCCACGCCGTGCTCCTCGGTAAAACCCTGCGCTCGACACTGGCTGAGTGTCCCCCTGCTTTGGAGGGGGCAACAGAAGAACCAGCCTCTGGCAGCCCTTGGGGAAAGAAGAGGGGGATCCCTGCCAGGCAGCAAACAGGCCCACTGACAGGTGAGTGGGAAGATCATGCTGACTTCCCCAGGAAGAATTGCTCTCAGCCTTAGAGGTGTCTGGGGGAGGACTCAGCGGAAAGTGGTCCTAGGGCACTAGCCTATCAGATCTCGGACCAGTGCTCTGCCCCAGACTAGGGATGTTAACTAACGATTAATTTACTAGTCGAGTTGTTGATAGGCACTTGCGCATTTCTTTGAAACAGAGGGGCCTCTTGCAGGAGGAATGTGGAACTCACTGTGCAGCCCGGGGCCAACAGGACGTCCTGCTGACTCTGGGCTGCATGCCGGAGTGCCAGCTTTGAAATGTACAAGAGTCCCCAGGGGGCTCTTGTGCATTTCAAAGCAAGCAGGGCCCGCATGGAGCCTGGGGTCAGCAGGGGACTCTCCAGGTGATCCCGGGCTCTGTGCACTATTTCCCTCATGGCAGCGTTTCGAAGGGGCAGCGCCACGTAGCTGAGCCTGGGATCAGATGTGTGGCACTGACGCTTTGAAGTACTCCCTCTCCACCCCCCCCTTTGCTGCCTCTGATACCGGCGGGGGGGGGGGGGGAGGGGGGAAGGGAGAGGAGGAGGAGTGGGAATAGACTAATGACTCGACTATCCAATAAGCATTTGCTTGTCAGAGATAGTCAACTAGTCCTTAACATCCTTACCCCAGATCCCCGGGAGACCTTGGGGCAAGGCACTTAGCCTCTGTCTCAGTTCTCTAGCCGTACAGTGGGAACACAGGGGCCAACAGGATAAATGCATTAAGGGTGGAGGGGGCTTACCCAGCCCCCATGGTGCTGGGGGGGGGGGGGAGGGGAAGGGGGTCAGGTAAGCTCAGACACTGTAAGAACATCCCATTCAGGATATGGGCCCACCCACCTCCAGGGTTTGAGGTGCTGGGCCAATCGCCTTGTTAGATGCTTCCTTGGGTTCCAGGGACGTTCTCTGCAATCCCAGATCCTGTGGTCGGGAACCTGACCAGCAACACAACAGTTTGGGTGAGATTCATTCCCTGAGCACCCATGCGCCGCGCCGCGCCCCCCAGCCTCCCTCCCGCATATACAGGGCAGAGGACCTTCGAAAGCATCACAGCCCATGGGGCTGAGCCCCAGTCTGTATATCACCTCTCCTGGGGGACCCACCGACAGCTGCCTGAGCAGGTGCGCAAGGCGTATTGACCAGGAACACCCGCAGCCCATGCCAGGTCCAAGTCTGTACATCATGCCCACCTGGCCAGTCTCACCCGCACTCCTGTCAGAGGTAACATACCAGCAGTGCTTACCCGATCCAGGCTGGGCCTGCCTGGGGACAAGCTCTCTGCTCAAAGCCCTGTTTGGGGGATTCGTGAGGACAGGAACTGTCTCTTTATCTTCCTCTTCCTCCTGAAACTCTGTGCTCAGCTGCCTGAAATTCAGTTGCAGCTGCCTCACGCTGGGGACAGAAGGCTCCGAGCCACGCCTGGCACCCCCCCGGCTCCCAGCTGCTGCTTCTGGCCGGACAGACGGCTCCGAACCCCGGCGGCTCAGCGACAAGGCTGGCTGTGAGCCACATCTGCTCCAAGCAGGGGCTGGAGATTCTTGGATGTGCTGGTAGCTGGAAGAGTCAAAGGTTACAGGCTGCACAGAAAGGCCCAGGGGTGAGCTCCATTCCTATTGATTAGGTTGCTGGATTGCCCGTTCAGCTCAAGCTCATTCCACTGCAGCGTGGAGGCTTTGTTTGCCAGGGAATGGCTCATCTGCTCAACTGTAGCCATTATAGGGAGATTCAGAGCAGCCTATAGGATTTACAAGCCTCTTCCATTCAAGTTCGTGGCAGTGGGGTCTCAAGGCCCTCCACGGCTTTGGAAGTTGCCAGCTGCCTCTCCTGCCACAGCCCTGGTGTAGACACCACATATGCCAACAGAAGGAGTTTGGTCATTGGTGTAGGCACATCACCTCCCTGAGCCACATTAGCTCTCATGCCGATAAACTCCCCCCAAATAACTCCTGCACCCCCTGCCCAACAGAGCCATGATGGGATCGGTTTGCAGTGACTCAACCTAGGATTTGCAGTGATTAAACAAGCTACAGTCTCCAGCTTACTACACCAGCGTGGCCGCTCTTGGCTGTGACCGTGTCCATGTCTATGCCAGCAGGTGTGATCCTGTATTCCTCTGCCCATTCAGCTCCCTGGGGAAGCCGGTGTAAACGGGTCTCAGGGGATTCCCCCCCTCCACCTCCACCCTGCTGGGGAACTATGGTTTCCATTTTAGGCTAGGCTTTAGAGAGTCTTCCCCATTGCATTAAACACTGGTTCCCAAAGTGGGTCCCCGAGCCCAGCAATCCACCATGGATTATGGGCCAGGGCTGGAACCATAGAGGATGCTATTTTGGCATCCTCACACAGCAGAAGAGGGGATGCTGGCGGAGGCATTGCCATGCTCCCAAATGCCCTAGGACTAAGCAGTGCAGTATACTTAAGGAGTCCTCTGGTGGCTTATTGAGAAAAAAAGAATTATGAACCACTGCCCTAGACCATGAGGTAAAGGAGCAGGTTTCAGTCTAGGGGACTTTTAAGAGCCCATCACCTTGGTCTCTAACCTACATCTGTGACATCACAGGCAATGGCCTTACCTGCAGCGGTCTCCGTAGCCACAGAACCCATTCTGGAAATACCTGCAGATCTGGGCAGACTTCCGGTCGTGGGTGAAGCGGCAATTCTGACCCCATCTGCAGGCTCCACGGGCAAAGTTTCTGCAGGGAGAACAGAAGCCATATTGACCCGCTGGCCGCACCCCCACACAAACTTCTCACTGGACTCAGCTCCCACTAACCCACCCTGCTCCTTCAAACACATCCTCACTTCCCAGAGGAGTTCAGAAACTTCTCTCCCCAAGCCACAGCTTCCCTGCTCTCAAACCTGATGTGGGTGCCCAACCCCCATTGGCTCTTACACATTCAAGCCTCTGGGCAGGGCAGGGCAGAACAGAGCGGTCAGAGAGTCCAGAAAGTCACAGTCCATCCCACACCAACTAGCCAGGGAGACTGCAGAAACTAGTTTCCTACTTGGGGGGGGGGGGGGGGGTTGTTTGTGTGTGTGAGAAACCGTGGCTCAGCAGGAGCCATATTGTCCACAAGAGTCACTCTGTAGCTAGCAGAACCTACCCCCACTACAAGGCCGGCCATGCCTCCTGCTTCTGTCTGCCTGGACCTGGGGTGTTCCCTGCTGCCTGCTACTGCAACAGGGAAGCAGCATGTTTGGGCCAGCTCACTGAGAACTGGATGGTCTTTATTTCAGCCTTGTGAGATGCCCAGACACCCGAGTGATGGCATCAGACACCAGGTTTCTCCTGCCATGGGGGAGCTCCCCTGGGCTCCTGCAAGTGCCCCAGCCTCAGGGCCTGCTGTGCAGCCCAGGGGTACTGAGGAGAAGCCCAAGGATCCGGGCCCAGCAGAGGTCAGGAAGCAGAAACAGCACCACTGCCATGCAGAAGGCTGCAAGGTGAAGGCCAGTGGCTCAGCTCAGTTGTGCTGGAAACCCCGGGGGGGGGGGGGGGAACCCCTCCCACAGGCAGGGCACAAAGCCTGTCACGGAACTGGGAAGGAGCAGGAATGGAGCAGCCCGGCTGACTGGGCTGTGCAGGTAGAGGAAGGACAAGCAGGCACGGGCATTCCCCAGCCTGCAGTCCCTCCCACAGCCCAGGAAGAGACTCCACCCCCCACCACCACCAGCAGAGGAAGGGGGCTCGGGAGCAGAGCGCCCCAGAGGAGGAGTAGGGGACAGGTGTGGCAGAGAGGCCACTGCACAGGGCCAGGCTACTAGCAGGTGAGATTCAGGGAGCAGGAGCATGGCCCGGCTGGGGAAGGCAGCAGGGAAGACCCACAGGAGTATTATCCTGTCGCACAGGCTTGCTCAAACTAGAGCACGGACCATCAGGAGAGGTGCGCTGGGAATGCCTCCTTGAGGAATTAGCATGGAGCCCCGGGCCCAGCTCCCGGAGCCGGCCCCTCCCCCGCCACGGGCTCAGCATGGAGCCCCGGGCCCAGCTCCCGGAGCCGGCCCCTCCCCCGCCACGGGCTCAGCATGGAGCCCCGGGCCCAGCTCCCGGAGCCGGCCCCTCCCCCGCCACGGGCTCAGCATGGAGCCCCGGGCTCAGCATGGAGCCCCGGGCCCAGCTCCCGGAGCCGGCCCCTCCCCCGCCACGGGCTCAGCATGGAGCCACGGGCTCAGCATGGAGCCCCGGGCCCAGCTCCCGGAGCCGGCCCCTCCCCCGCCACGGGCTCAGCATGGAGCCCCGGGCTCAGCATGGAGCCCCGGGCCCAGCTCCCGGAGCCGGCCCCTCCCCCGCCACGGGCTCAGCATGGAGCCCCGGGCCCAGCTCCCGGAGCCGGCCCCTCCCCCGCCACGGGCTCAGCATGGAGCCCCGGGCCCAGCTCCTGGAGCCGGCCCCTCCCCCGCCACGGGCTCAGCACGGAGCGCCCCCAGGTGCAGGGCAAGGAAAGCCTGAGGCTTCGGAGGAGGACGTGGGGGCCACAGGGAGCGTGGCCATGCAACAGGCTCAGGACACGAGTCGGGGCTGGACTGCGCCTGGAAGTGGCCCGAGAAGGCGCCCTGCCCAGGGAAGTCCCCAGGGGCAGGAAAGGCGGCGGCGGCGGCAGCGGCAGTTCCCGCAGGGGCTGCTAGTTCTGCACAAGCCGTTGGGAAGGGCCTGGCCTCGGCCACTCCAGGCTGCAAAGCGCCCGCCCCAGCCAGACAACGGGGCCTCTGCCACGGGCCCCTTTCACCCCCACGAGGGGTTACCTGTAGGGCCCCCACCCAGGGGAGCAGCCGCTGCAGCGCCGGGGAGAGCAGCGTGCAACCCCGTCTCCCCGCCGAGGCTTTTGTCTGGGGCAGCGTCGGAACCCCCCCCGGCCCGCTGCCCCCCACCCCGAGCCGGCCCAGGAACACGCACAGCTGAGCTGTAGCTGCCCCTACCTGCACAGGGGCCTGGCGCAGGGCCCCCTGCTGGGCGCGCCCCCTCCAGCAGCTACCACCGAGCCAGGCTCCATGCTCCCCAAACACAGACTCCAGGGGCCCCCCCCCTCCCGAACTATTTATCGGAGGGGAGGGGTTTAAACCGGCCTGCCCCACGCACCAGCCCATTGGGGAGAGAGGGTTGGACACACCCAGCTGGTCGGCTCGCAGGAGTAACGGAGCGTCCCCACCCACTGATCAGCTACCTGCAGTAGGTGCACAGGGGCCGGGGGGGGAGCCAATGGGCAGGCGGGCAAGGCTGACCCCCTCCCTTGCTGTGCTTGGAGAGGCTGGTTTATGTTCAGGCAGCAACACCAGCGGGGAAAACCTCCTCACCCCGGGTATGGCAGCCAACTGACAGGGTCAGTGCGAAAGCAGGGTGGCCCTTCTTTATTGCCCATCCCACCTCACTGATGCCCCGTTCCAGACAGAGCGTGGTCAGGCCAAAGGCTGCAGAGCGAATTGATACAGTATCTGAAACGGCAACAGAGACTAGGCGTCCATGGAGGTTTGGCCCCTGTGGCATCAGCCTTACAGGGAAACAAAAGGACTGAAACAAAAATTGATCTCCCAGGGGTGCTTGTGGGAAATAGACATAAATCCAGCGAGGGGGGCAGGCAGGTCCCAGAACAGCAGCCAACCAAAACACTGGACAGAATGGACCAAGGACAGAATCCTCTGTTGGGTGCCCATGTGTGTCCCCATCCCGGGCTGGGAGTCAGGAGCTCTGCCTTCCATTTCTGCTCCATCACAGACACTTCACTGTGCCCAAGAGCAAATCAGCTCCTAACTTCCAGGGAAATTCGTCCTGAATGCATTTGAGGAGCTGGGTCTTAATCTCTCAGTGCCCCCTTTCTCATCTATCAAGGGAGATGAGAACATTTCCTTCATCTACTTCCGCAGTAAGCTCTTTGGGGCAGGAACTCCTTGTATGTACAGCACCTAGCACCCTGAGGCCTCTCTACAATAATAAACCCCCAGGGCTTGGTGGGAGTGAAGTGTTACATGTTCTGAGTGTCTTGCAATGGTTTGTTGCAGTTCTTTGCTGTCTAATATGGACAGGGCCTCGGTGTGGGCACCTGTTGGGTGTGGAGAGAGGCAGGCTGGATTTAAGTAAAATGAAAGTGTTTCCCCAGTGAGGCTAGGGCAGCATTAGACAGTTCAGGCAGAGGAGCTGTAGGGGTGCAGCTGTAAGCTCTCTAAGGCTTTGGCTACACTTAAAAGTTGAAAGTACACCTTTAAACCACCTCCATGAGGAGTGTAGCTATAAGTGGTGGGAGCGTGGCTCCCAGCGCTGTAGCCTGGTTCATACTGCTCTACAGCGCTGCGTCTTCCACACACCTGAGCCAGAAAGTTACAGTGCTGTGAAGTGCCAGTGCAGGCATAGCCTAAAGTAACCCCTCTAGACCAGGAAAGAGCTCTCCCATTGGCTTAACCACATCAGCCCCATGTGCGGGGGTAGTTAGGGTGGCAGGAGAAATTCTCCTGCCCATGTAGCATTGTCCACACTGGCACTTTGGTTGGTGTCACTTGCATTGGTGGGGGGGTTTCAAATGTAGACAGCGCTTGAGTTTCAGTTTCACCAAGGGGCCCTGGCAGACAACAGCACAAAGGGGCAGCATGGAGCCCATCACTTCCTGCTTCACACCTGTCCTCCAACAAAGCAGAGGAAATGACAGAAAATGGGATAATGGCTTCAGGGAACAGACAGTAAAGAATACCCAGGTCTGTCCTTTACCCTGCTGTCTGTTAACAGCTGCCCTTGGGCCCCAGCTGCCCTCACCATGGTTTAAGTCCCAATTTGACAAAGCCCTGGTCCTGCTTTTAGCAGGGGGCTGGACTCGATGACTCTGGTGGTCTCTTCCAGCCCTAGGATTCTATGATTATAGCAAGTTGTTGCCTATCACAGGTTTACCTCCCTAAACCCTTTCAGATCAGAGTTGCTGTTTGTCCACATGTATTTTCTAAGTGTAAAACCCTGCCTTGAGGGGCAAGGGGGAGAGGGGGAGGGAGGCTACTGGCCTGTGAAGGTATGGCCCAGAGCAAAGCACTACGCAACATCTTGCATTATCATCAGTGCCCTTCGATTCTTGCATCACGTCACATGCACTTCTGTGTGCATCATAACAAAGATGGGCACATAGTATGTGCATCCCTGCAGCTGTGCCACTTTAATTCTGCCTGTTTGTTACTACTGATAGTCAGGCCCCAGGCCTACACACCCTGAAGCCCAGATCTGCAAAGGCAGTTAGATATCTAATGAAGTGTTGGGACCTTAAATACCTTGTGGATTTGGGCATTAGGTACTTGCTTCACCTTAGTACATAAGTAGTGCCAAAGGGCTTTAGGGATTTAGGTGTCTAAAATCCTCTGATTTGCTGGAACTAGTCCTGTGTTTACACAGAAGCATGCCCCTAAGTGTTTGCAAAATCAGGGCCTTACTGATCATGGGCTGTTTGAATGTACTGTGCATGAGCGAAAAGCTGTGTTAGGTTTTGCCAAGGCACGTTACTGCACAGCAGTCCAGAACAGAAAGCTGTGAAGAGCATCTAGACTAGCACATACAAAGATGTTCACTTTAATTCAGGTTAAATGGCCCCACACTCAACCTCCAGTGGGGGACACACATTAAACCACTCACAGAACCCTAGATCCTGAAAAGTATTTAGGCACCTAATGCCCACTAAAATCAATAGAAATACCTTTGAGGATCTGGACCCGAGTGCTAAAATGTTTGCAAGACAAGGCGGGTGAGGTCATGCCTTTTATTGGCCCAACTTCTGCTGGGAAGCAAGACAAGTTTTGGAGCTTTCAGAATTCTCCTTCAAGTCTGGCAAAGGTAGAAGGGGCCCGGCTAAGTACAAGGTGAAACAGACTTTAACAGTCACAGTTAACGCCTTTCAGGGAGCTGTTCAGAGTGAAGTGTCCTGTTAACACCTCTCCAGACATGGGGAAGAGGAGGAAAAAAGAGTGTTGGGGGGGGGCAGGGCTAGTTGGGGGTTAGTGGATTGTTACAATAGGCTAGTGAGTGGCCCTCAGGAGTGGCCCTCCATCTCAGGGGCTTGCAAGACTGTCATAACCAAGATGGGGTCTCCTGGGACAGGGCAGTTCTGCTACCTGTACCGGCATACCTAGAATTTGCAGGGGGTGCTGACTGGACCGTAGCAGCGCTGTGATTGGCTGCAGAGGGAGCACAGGGCTCTATAGTGAATGCTGTGTGCAATCAGCATGGCCTGGCTTTGCCAGCATGTCACTTTAGTAACACTGGTAGGAAGAAATTACGTGAATGGAAACCAACAGAGTCTAGGCATCAGTAAACAAAAGTCTAGGGAGCCTTGCATAGAACCCTGATGGGCTGCAGGACGCCCAGCGCTGCCATAGGCCATAAATCCAGCGTCTCTATTCGGTCCAGGATTTTTAGTGTCTAGCAAAGCTATAAATGTAACTCCCAGGCTCGTCTTTGGAGAGTGTTGCACAGGTTTCTACAACTCAGTGAGGCAGCACGAGCGAGTGAAATGAGCCTAGACGTGTGATACCCCTGTCACTG
This sequence comes from Pelochelys cantorii, assembly GCA_032595735.1. NCBI lineage: Eukaryota > Metazoa > Chordata > Testudines > Trionychidae > Pelochelys > Pelochelys cantorii. The sequence continues at coordinate 12,684,562 of CM064353.1, read as the reverse complement.
ACTCTCCAGGGGCGACTTTGGACAAGTCACGTTGCCTTTTACCTCAGTTTCTCCCACTTCCTACAATGGGGCTTAGAAGTTCTGCACTGCAGTCTTGCTGCGAGGCATTGCTAGCTGGCATTCATAGAGGGCTCTGCAAGTGCCAAGTGCTACATGATGATGGAGAGTTACCCTCGCAAAAATATAATGCAGCCTGGGGAGGGGTTGCAGATGGGTTGGGGCTGAAACAAGACTGTTGCTGTCAACTTATGGATCCCACTACCACAGGCCTGCACAACTCGGAAAGCGTCGAGGGCCATATTACTCCAAAGAAAACAGCTGCGGGCCACAAGTAGGGTTGCCAGATGCTCTCCCAAAAAATACCGAACACACGGGGCTAAAAAAAACCCCGCACCACCTGGCTTCAGCACACAACCACAGGAGGCGCCACCAGGCTTCCGTCCAGCGCCCAGCAGGAAATTCAGAAAATACCAGACATTGTACAGGTCCGATATTTTCTGAATTTTTTTACTGGGCAGAAAGCGCAAATACCGGACTGTCCAGTAGAAAACCAGACACCTGGCAACCCTAGCCGCAAGGGTAGGTTGGGGGGGGGTGATACTTTATTAAAAAATTTTCAATTAAATCAAACAAATAATTTTTTAAATTATTTTAATTTTTATTTATGAATACAGAGTGCCCATCCCCTCCCCTTGCCTGTGGCCTCGCCACCGGGGGAAGCGTGAGATGATCAAGGGGCAGCATTGGGAAAAGGGGGCACTCCCTCCCCACTCCCTCCACCTCAGCTCCAGGCGGCGGGGAGTGGCCAGCCCACCCCCCCTCTCCCCACCCTGGTCCCCCCTCCGTGCTGAGCCCACCCCCTCTCCTCTCCTTCCCCTCCACAGGAGCATTTTCTTTTTAACTGGTCCAGCCTTCAACCCCCCCCCCCCTTTCATGGACTGCGGCGGGCCCCTCCCCCCACCCGGCCTCACCTGCCAGCGCCGGGATCTGAGCCTCGTGCAGCAGCAGGTGCCTTGGGCGTGGGGTCCGGGCAGACTGGAGCAATTCAACGCCGAGTGGAGGCAAGCCTGGCTGGGCAGGCGCGCAGCGCGGTGCGAGCCCGGCCCCAGTGCGCTCCTAGCCTCTCTGCCCCCCGTGGCAGGCAGGGGAGACCTGGGATCGGGGAGTCCCGTCCACGCGGCAGCGCAGCAGGCACGCGCTGCGTGGCCGAGTGTCTCTGGGTGCTGGGGTGTTTTAGCGCTCCCCCATAGGTTGGCTGCCCGGCTAGCCCGCCCCTGGTCACGGGCACACAGTGAGCCCCTGTGGGCCGTATGTTATGCAGGCCTGCACTACCAAGATGCATAGGTGACTCATGGTAGCACGTGGGAGGTGCACCACACCCTTGGTATATGGGTGAACCCCCTCCCCGTCCTTCTGGGTGACCCTCCCTGCACCTCCCTTCCATGGCAGGTACCAGACGCCTATGCCCTCGGATGCCATAGGAAAGAGGCAGACCAGTCTCTTCAGAGAGCACTTGCCAAACACTCCTCCATGGCGTCACCGTGCAGCAAGCTTAGCAGTGACTACAGCCTTGCTGTGTGGATCTTCATTTGCTAGCCTGGCACAGCAGTGAGCGCACGGGACTGACTGCATGGCAAGCTGGCTTACCCAGCAATAACTCCCAGCACAGACCAGCCCTGACTTTTTTACCCTCAGGAAACTGAAGCCAGTTGTGGCCCCTTGTGCCCCCTAGCGGCTTACTTGTGTTTTCAGCTGAGCAGAACCCACTTCTCCAGATGACAGGAGTATGAGAAGTCCAGATGCAAGAAAGGGTCTTGGATCTGGACTTTCAATACTCCGGTCAGCTGAAGAAGCGGTTTGTGCCCACGAAAGCTCATGAGCCCATCTACGTGTTTTGTTAGTCTATAAAGTGCTACCAGACCATTGGTTGTTTTTTAAGTTTTTCCTGCGACAGACTAACTCGGCTCCCCCTCTGAAGCTGTATTTCCAGGTCATCGCAGTAGGACATGTGCCCCGCTTCCCGCAGGCTCTGATGACCAGTGAAACAATAAAAACGAGGAGTCCTGTGGCACCTTAAAGATGAACCGATTTATTTGGGCCTGAGCTGTCGTGGGCAAAGTCCCACTATGTCGCCATTCAGACTCACGGCCATTGGCACCCGCTGAAAGACGAAGCAGCTCACATCCAGCTACCGGCTCAGGCAGGTATCTCCATTGGTCACGCTCAGGTCTGTGGCTCAGCAGCCTCTCCCGGCCTAGTTTCAATGACAAAACTATGTGGTGAAATCAGCTCTGCTCTGAGGCTTTGGAACCCAGGACCCTGCCCCCGCCCGTGTCAGCGAGCAGCAAAACGGCCGTAGGGCAGCGCTCAGCTCAGCTCAGCTCAAGGGATGATTTTACAGGAGTGCTGCAGCAGGAGGACTTGACCCTGGCTGAATATTTACAGGGCTGCCTACACCCCATTCCCCACCTGTCGCCAAAAGCCTTGTGCCATAGGCAGCATAAGGAGCAGGATACTGGCACAGACAGAGCCATCCTTGGGGGAGTGGAGGGGGCACAGAACAGCCCCCCCCCACTCTCATCCCTTCCCACTCTGTTGCACTCCTTCCCCAAAGCCCCCTCCCCAGAGAGATGTGATCTGGGTATCACCTAGTACAGGGCAGCAGCCGGGCTTGGGGCCCCCTTCACTCACCCCAGGGGCAGGAGCCACAGGAAGTGGAGCGAGCTAGCAGCCTGCTCCATGCCCCTGCCTGCTCCCAGCTGGAGCTGCATGGCTCTGGGCACAGCTCAGGCCTACAATGGGTCCAGCTGTGCCGCCTGGAAGAACCAACATGGAAAGTTGGAGGATTTTGTCAGGCTTTTGCTCAAACTTCATTGTGTTGCAACCCCCTTCTGACACGGCAAATTACTGTGCAACCCTGGGACAGGGGCCCAATGCCTGAGCACCAACAAGACCCTGCACCCCCAGCAGGGGGCAAAGCCGAAGGACTCAGCCCCTGGTCGGGACCTTTAACCTAAGCTCTACTACGGAGCCCTCGGGCTGTTGCTTTAGGTCTGGGCGGCAGGGCTTGGCCTTCAGAGCTGGGCTACAGAAAATCCAAGTAGGCCATAAAGACCCCTTTAAAATGAACTTCCATTTTTTAGAACAGCTGCTTGCTTCAACGAAAAATGTTACACAGCACGATAACAATCCCCCGGTGCCTTGGCCTGCCTAGCCCTCAACATACGCACGTATCAGTGCCCAGGGCTGGCAGGCTTATAGAAATGTTGGTGGTGCCCAGAATGCTGGGCCAGCCTTTGAGAGGAGAAAACTGGTCAAAAGGCTGGGGTTTCTCTAGAGCAGGGGTGCCCTGCCCCCTACTGGTTTGCTAGCACCCCTACAGCTCCCGCTTTGGAGCCATCTCTGGCCAGCTGCTCCCGGGAGCTTCCTTTTTGCTGTAAGGAGCAGGGGATGGAGGTAGTGGAGAAGTGTGCTGAGATAAAGATGTCCCCTGCCCCCCTATGTACCCCAGGAGTTGGTGCACACTGGGAGCTGGCTTAAAAACTGCCTCCCGGGATGCACTGGCTCCCGCCCCGCTCCCAGAGAGCCGACTGCTGCCTCACAGTGTGAGTTTTGCACAGGGTAGCAGCCGGCTTCCTGGGAGCAGGTTGGGAGCCTGCATGTAACCGTTCATGGTTATGGATAAGCCCAGGCTTATCAGTTAACTATGCAAATAGTTATCCTATTAAACCACTAATACAAATTGTACTGTGCTTACTTTACCTTTATTACAAATATTTATCTTTTTACAGTGTAAAGAAAAGCAATAATATTTTTCAGTTCACCTCAAAAATACTGTCGTGCAGTCTCTTTATTGTGAAAGTGCAACTTATAATGTAGATTTCTGTTACATAACTGCACTCAAACAAAACAATGTAAAAGTTTAGATCCTAGAAGTCCACTCAGTGCTACTTCTTGTTCAGCCAGTTGCTAAGAGAAACAAGTTTGTTTACATTTATGAGAGAACACACTACCTGCTTCCTGTTTACATTGTCACCTGAAAGCGAGCACAGGCTTTTGCATGGCACTTTTGTAGCCAGTATTTCAAGGTCCCTATATGCTAATCATTCATTTGCCTCCAGGGGAGCTGACAGCCTCGTCAGGGCCAGGCCCAACTAAAGAAGCACGTTGTTCCACTTGGTTGGGCAGCTCCCAGCCAGGGTATCGAGTGAGTGGCCGGGTGCCGGTCAGCACGGGGCCCTGAAGGCACAGGGCCCAAGACAGCCAATTTGCCTGTGCAGGGCCCCTGGACAAGGTCTTGCGGGGGCAGGGGGCTCTATGCTCCCGGAAGGGGCGGGGCTCAGGTGAAAGGGGAAGGGCCGGGGCAGCCAGCCCTTAGCACAACCCAGAGCACAGCATGTCCCAACCGTCAGCGCTGCTTGGTGCGTGCCGCATGGTGTTCCAGCGACTACTTAAATGGCCCAGGCCTCCATCTGCAATTGCTCCTTTTGTCCCACCTGGGCAGTATGCCCCTTCATGCTTCAGCCACCATTCCAGCGGACATGCTTGCATGCTGCTGTTACTCATTTTTTAAGAACGTGTTAATTAATGTTGTGACTGAACTCCTTGGAGGAGAATTGTTGTCTCCTGCTTTGTTTTCTCACATTCTGCAATATATTTCATGTTATTGCAGTCTTAGATGATGACCAGGCATGTCTGTTTTCTGGACACAGTCACTGCAGAGTTGACAAAATGCAAAGCAAGTACCGATGTGAGATTTCCAAAGACAGATGCCGCATTTGACCCAAAGTTTAAGAGTCTGAAGCATCTTGCAAAATCTGAGGGGGGATACAGTGTGGAGAATGCTTTCAGAAATGTTAAAAAGAGTGACACAGCCCGTGTGGAAACCACAGAACCGCCGAAAAAGAAAATCAACCTTTTGCTGGTGGCACCTGACACTGATAATGAAAAAGCATGTGCATCAGTCCGCACCACTGTCACTTAACCGCAGTTAACTCAAGTGATTAATTCAAAATTAATCACACTTGGGGGCAAAAAAAAAAAAATCATACTTGAAAAAATTGAGCAGAACCCATCACCAACATGAATGCATGTCGTTTGGAATGGTGGTTGACCATGAAGGGACATATGAATTTTCAGCACATTTGGCAGATAAATATGTTGCAACACAAGCTAAAACAGTGCCATGCAACTACCTGTCCTGTCAGGTGACATTTTAAACAAGAAGCAGCAACATTCTCTCCCACAAATGTTTATCTGACTAGCTGAACAATAAATAGGACTGAATGGACTTTGTAGACTCTAAACTCTTACATTATTTTGTTTTTGAAGGCAGGGGGGGTTGTTGGGTTTTTTTTACATCTACATTTGCAAGTTAAACTTTCATGATAAAGAGATGGCACTAAAGTACTTGTAATGGGGGGGAACTGAAATATGCTGATTCTTGATTTTTACAATGCAAACATTTATAATAAAAAAATAAAGTGAGCACTGTACACTGTGTAGTCATGTTGTAATTGAAATCAGTATTTTAAAATGTAGAAAACCTCCACAAATTAAATAAGTGGTATTCCATTGTTTGAGTGCAATTAATCACAAGATTAATCACAAATCATTTTAATCACTTACCAGCCCTAGTTTTTACTGAAAAACAATTGACTAAAATAGTAGATAATGCTAGTAACAGAGGGTTAGAGAAAGTAAGCAGATTTTATTTATTTTGGGTTTCTCCTAAAGAGAGTGTAGAAAGCATCAAATGTGTATTTCTGAGCTGATACGTCAAGGCTCTATTACCTCCTGGTTATTCTAAATGTACACATAAGCTTTAATTGGAGATTATAGGTATTTTTTCTTTATATAATTGGATACAGTGCTCCTGTCAGGTAATTCTTAAGTTATTATTTGAAAAAACCCCTAGAACTTTCAGGTGCCTAGTCCCTGGAATCCTGGTTAAAGTTTCCTCCTGCCCCACAAAATCTGAAATGGCATCCAAGTGAGGCTGAAGTAGCCAAAGGGCTGCAGGACAATCTGGTAAGATGCAGCCCCCTGTGACCGAATGAAGCCCACTGCTACATGCCAAGCCCCTGGCACTGCAAGCCATAAGAGCAGTGCAGCAGTAAGAGTGGCAATACACCACAGGCCATGCTACCCTTGCTGCTGTGTGGCTGTGATGTTCCCTTCAAAGCAGGGCACCGGCCAGTACCCACCACTATCAGGCCACCCAGCCAGTGCTTCGTTTGTGCCAGGTCTGAACTCCAACTTCTCTTTCAATAGAAATTAAACACTGGGCAAGGCAGGGGGCCCCAGATGTGATAGGGGGAGCCCTGGGTGTCCATGGAAGGTCAGGAGTGTTGGGGGGCATGTGTGTAAGGAGGCAACTTGGCCTCCCTCTGACCTGGAAGGAAAAGGATTCCCTAAGACCCCTGGTGGGCAGGTCCAGAGAACTCAGCCCCACCCACAGGAAGTGGAAAGGCAGGGCCAGAAATATAAAAGCAGGAGCTAAGAGCTCAGTTGGGGCCCAACCATGGTGCAAGCCAAATGTTCCGTGGAAGCTTCTGAGGAAGGCTCTGCTGCATTGCTCGTGCTAGGAGAACTGGCCTGGAATTATCAATGGGAGTAATTACACAAGTAAGGCCACATCTATGCTCCGGGGCACATTGACACTACCTCAACCAATTTTCCAGAGTTTGATTTAGAGGGTCTAGTTAAGTCCTGCTGAATCAAATTTAGAGGGTGCCCGTTTGTGGCCAGTGCTCCTGCAAGGAGAAAAGGAAGCCAACAGGAGAATTTGCTCCCATCAGCCTTCCCTTGTGGGGATGGCGGGGAGACTCTAATCAAGGTACTTTGACTCTAGCTACGTAATTACCATAGCTGGAACTGTGCATCTTGATTCGACTTTCCCCTTTGTGTAGACCTGGTCTAAGTTTTCACCTGATTGGCACCCAAGACCGTGATCTTGTGACAAGCAGACTCCTGTCCCTGCACAGAGTCCCACTGATGTGGGAGCAGGGACCCCTTTGTGCATTGCAAATAGCACGAGCTGGCTCAGAGAGAGACCACCACAAAGAGCAACAGTTCCTCTATTGAAAAAGCCATTTAAACTTGGCCCACAAGCAGTGCTGGAGGACACTGAAGAGCTTGAAAGAAAGCCTGGCAATGCATTCAAAGTCTCTTAAATATTTAAGTCAGATTTATTTCAAGGTAAGTCAGTCTGCAACGCCCATTTATATTATTAAAAACACTTGGAGGTTTGTACTTCTAGCAAAAATATACATTTCAGTTTGAGGCTTGTTACAACATTGACAGTGAGCAAAAAGTTCCTCAAGCGATGGAGAACGTGGGACCAGCTTCTCCTGAGGCCGGGGCGGCCGCAAGCCACCACAGCCTCTCTGTTCACAGCATGGGACCACTCCAGAGCAGGGGGCTGCCAGATCAGTACAGACCCTTTGGAAAGGTGCCAATCGCATACCTGTCAGTCTGTCATTCACACTCGGGCTCCTTTCACAAGAGGACTTCAAAGTGCTTTACAAATGGGAATTCAGTTGGGCCTCATAACACCTCTGAAGTAGGGAAGGACTAGCCCAATGAAACAGATGGGGAAACTGAGGCAAAGGGAGAGGCACGACTTGCCAAAGGAGCACAGCAAGCTGGCAGAGAGCTGGGAACAGGCCGCTTAGGTCTCAATTTGTAGCCTCCCTCTGAGCAAGCTATTAGCTCAGGGGTTTCCAAACAGCAGATTGTGAGCCTGATGGTCAATTTATTCACATCACAGCAATTTTTCAAGGTGGTGGTATGGGAAATGCTGCAATACACAACCCTCCTTCCATTAAACGTACATTGCCTCTTACTAGTGCGCACAACCAGGAACCACACCGAGGAGGAGTCCCGCCCCAGCGAGGAGAGTGAGTGGGGGAGACAAGGCCAGTGGGTGGGATAAGCTGCATGAAGAGGGTTTGGTGCAGACCTGCAGGGTCTGTACCAGCCCCATCCTCTATACGGTCGCTCATGGGGGAGGACAGAAGCAGCGGACTGCCAAGCAGTTATGGAAGGGAAGCAGGCTTTCTCTGCCTCAGATTTATTGCAGCACGGTAACCCGTTACCCCTATAATCCAGCTCCTTTAACAAGCCCGCTCAGGACACCAGATGTGCCCTGCCAGTCCTTTCACAGCCACCAGTTCTTCTCTGAAAAGTGACTGTGCAAATACAGCACCACCTTATTGCAGGGACCTGCTCCACGCACGGCTCTAGGGCCCTCGCTTACTTTGTGGACACAGATGCACATGCCCATTAGCCGGGCAGGAGTCTGTTCTGCCTTGTGCAGCTGCAGATCTGTCAATGAAACTGCAATGGCAGAGCCTTACCACCACGCAGGCTGCAGGAGCAGAAAAGAGCCCAGCCCAGCTCAGCTCGAAGAGTCCAAGGAGAAGGTGCAGGGAAAACATTTTCCCCTTGTCAAGCTGAGCCCATTTGCTCTGGGATCCAGGCTGCCAGTGAGTTCTCAGACGAGAACTGTGCTTCCAGGCCACCCTCTGCCCCAGGACAGAGAAAGCTGGAGAAGAGCATGGAATGAAACTCCCAACACCAAATGTGTAAGACTCTGCCAGCCAGGGATTCTTGCATTGCTTACACTGCGACCGGACAGCTGCCTGCTCCTCACTGTGATCAAGGGATTGGTGCACGTGGAGTTTTGCATGTGACTAGCATCGGGACCTAGAGTCAAAGTGAATTTACTGCGGGCTAGTGTCTAGCATGCACCAGAGACAGAAATCCTGTCCACAGCACAGGAGGGGGCAGGGTAAGCTTCCCCTAGACTCCTTCACTAACCTGCCCCAGCTCTGAGTAGGGAATGGCCATGCCCTTCTGTCCACTAGGTGAGTTCTGTCTCCCCAGCCCACTCCTTGCTGAGACTGCCGACGAAAGTGCCAATTAGTGCCAAGAGTGGTGGTGGTGTGGACACCTGTCCGTGAGGAACCGGACTGAGAACCGCCAACTCACTGCACGCAGGCCACTCAAGAGCCATTGGATTTCCCACTCACTACAGGCTGGAGGCTAAAGGCCACCTACCCATCCTTCACCAGCTGCTCTGACCACTCTGGAGTGTTGCACACTGGCATCTGCAGCTGTGAGTCTCAGGTGCTGGGGAAGTGACCAAAGCAGTCCCTCAGCTGAGCCTGTGGATGGCGTCAGTCAGCTGAATTAAGCCCCCAGTCAGTCAGTCCTTGATCCCCTTGGGAGCTGGGTCAGCCTATCCCTGCTGGCACAGCTCTGCGGAGAAATGCTGCTGTGTAGCATGCTTAGTGACGGCTCCAGCCGTTGCTGACACCAACCGCACGGACGTGACCAGCCATGTCAGGGGAAGGGACCCAGGGACTGGAGGACACCAGCACGTTAGTGTCTGCACTGATGGGGAAGGCGCCACTGTTGGCCTCGCACTGACAGGCCCCCTCTGTCTATGCCACAGGCTGCACTGGGAAGACTAATGGGACACGAGGGGGAAGGCAACCGCAAAGCAGCATTATCACAGCTTTCTAGGACACCTTGGCCATACCCCGCTCTGCTCCCTGCTGTCCCCTCCACAGCACAACCAGCCCTTCATCCTCCTGCTTCAGTGGGACCTGGAGTCCCTCTGACCCCTCAAGTCTTGCTGGGCACCCTGGATCCAAGACTGGGAGCAACTGTTGTTTTGACATCTGCTCTAAGAGCTACCTTCATCTTCAATGAGCTGACTTCCACCGCCCAGCCCCTACTCATTTTTTAGGCTAATATAGGAGAGCCAGGAAAAGCTGCCCTCCCCTGTGAAGTCAAGGGGCCGAGAAGGACCAGCTCAGCCCCAGCAGGGGTCGGACAGGATTCCACGGGAGTGATTTGCACGGCAGAGGAGAATACATGTCTCCTGAGGAAGCCATGGCCCATCATGGGCATCCAGAGACTAGCCAACAGTCTCTCCGCCGAAGCAGCATCAGTACCCTTTATCAAACAGTCTGGCTTTTCCTTGGGAGATCCATACAGACACACTTCCTTTTGTTCCAATAGTCTAGGCTTCGCAGCTCAGGCCTGGAGCTGTCTGAGTGCAACACCTAACAAATGCTCCATGGACACGCAGTGTAAGTGCAGTTGCTGGGCCTGCCAGATAATCAAGGTACTATCTGGCCTCAGTCCAGCAGACCAGACCCTTGTTACTCTGCTGGGCCAGTTGTCCCACCTTCTCTGCAATGCATGTCACCACACGTCGCATGGGAGGCACAACGGCTGGGCTGCAGCAAGAGAAGCCTCGCTGCTGTTTTGCCTTTGAGGTGCCTAAGTGCATGTTAATGGCAGCTCTGGCTTGGCAGGCAGTAGCCGCGAAGTCTCCGGGCGGGCAGGCCTACGTACCGTATGCCCAGATCATACAGAAAACAGCTCCAAGCAGAAGAAAAGGAAGACGTGGCGGGGAGGGGCTTCTCGGTCGCCACACAAAGTGTTATGCTCAGGATCCATGGCTTTAACCCGCAGGAATGAAACGCTCCTCAGTACATGTCCTTGTAGATTTCCTGCAGGAGGGGGTGCAATGAGGTCTCCGTCTCGGTCTTTTTAATCTTCTGCACCAGCTGCGCATGCTCAGTCACCAGCTGCCGCAGGTCAGCCATCTTCTGGAGCAGCTTGGGGAAGAGGTACTGAGCGTCCGGGTGGTTGGACTGCAGGTGGAAATCCAGGGCCTGGAGGACATTGTCCTGTATCTCCTCCACCTGCTTCACGTCCATCAGGCCAGGGCGATCTGCAGGGAGAGGAGGAACACGCCTTAGAATGCTCCAACCCTCAGTCCAGCCACATGACTCCCCAGCTGAGTGCTACCCTGAGGGCAACACACAGGGTAGCACACCCTGAGCAACTTGCCCAGCTCACGCATTTGGGCACCTCCCCCACATCCCTGCTTTTGGGGGATGGAAGCTCCACTCCCGCCCTTCCTGTCTGCATTTGGCATGGCCCAATGGCACAACCAGGCTAGGGAACACAGATCTTCCCAAGCTTCGCTTTCAGTGTAGTTATTTTTTCCCCTATTATGCCACCAGTCGCTGGCCCCAAGTAGCCAGGGCACCCCTCGGCATGGCACTGATCCTGTTCCCCAGCAGCTATGACCACTCCCCCCACAACCCATACAGCCTCGCCCCATCCCCAGCGCCTGGCTATGGGCCCCGCTCACCTCCGCACAGGATAATGGCAGCCACGAAGAGAGAGAGGTCGCTGTCGTCCAGCTCCAGGGCGTTGAACTTGACAGCGAACTCGAACTTGGGCTCCATGATCTCGTTGAAGGGCTTGCGCAAGCTACGCAGGAACTCGCGTGTCACGAACCCGTTCCCGTTGGCCACCAGGAGGCCATCCTTGTTCATGATGGAGGCCAGCATGGCGAAGATGGCTTCGTGGACGCCGTACTTCAGCAGGGTCACCTGGTCGTTCAGGTAGAGGCTGAGGAAACTGGGAATGCTCTTGGCGAACTCGGTGAGCTCCCGCACCGTCTCCACCGTGGTGCACTGGCAGCGGTAGAAGACGTGGACCCCGATCTCCTTGTAAGGGGGGATGCCATTCACAAGCTGCTTCCACACCAGCCCCTTTTCTGCCTGCCACAGGGTGTCCATGTCATGGATCACAAACGGCTGCATGGAAGAGAAGTGAACGTGAGGATCTCTGCTGGGGGTGCGGAGCGACTGCGCTGTGACCTGCCCCTGGTGCAGAAGAGCTTTCTAAACTCACCATTCATCGCCAACCCACCCTGGCATGTGGCAGTGGCTGCAGCTCCAGGCCTCCCTGCAGAGAGTCTGCAGCTATGCCCTGGAAATCCAGCAGCAAGCTCTACAGAGTGAGGCCCAAGACTATAACAGGGTTAAAAAAAAGAGCTAGATAGTTTCATGGAGGTTAGGTTCATCACTGGCTATTTGCTGGGATGGGCCTCACTTTGTCAGAAGCTGGGAATGGGCGACAGGGGATGAGTCACTTGATGATTCCCTGTTCTGTTCATTCCCTCTGGGGCACCCAGCATTGGCCACTGTGGGCAGACAGGACGCTGGGCTAGATGGATCTTTGGTCTGACCCAGTCTGGCCATGTTCTTAGAGCAATGAAGATTCTGTGCTACTAGCAGGTGATGGGAAGCCTAGACGCATCAAGGCCTCCATTTCTGATCCTGAAGCCGGCCTCTTCTGCTCCTGTCTCACCAGCAGGAAGGCTGAGCTCAGGTCTACACTAGAAGGGAACGTCAAATGAAGATACACGGCTCCAGCTGGAGTCGATGTACCTTGTCTCAAGTTTTCCTGCCGTCCCCACTGCGGGAGGCACTCCCATCTGTTTCCCTTACTCCTCGCATAAGCAGGAGTATCAGCCACCGGTGGGAGCACCCTGAGTTCGATTTAGCAGGTCTTAACTAGACTTACTAAATCAAATTCCAGAAGACTGATTGCAGCTGCGTGGATCTTCCCTTAATGAAGCTGTGGCCTGAAGGCAGTCCAGTTCAGCAGGACGTCACCTGATCAGATACTGACAGCACATCTGTTGACTGCTGTGACCAGCTTCTGCCTGGCACATGGGCATTCTATGCTGCACTGGACTGCCACAGCCAGAAGCCTGATGACCCGCAGCAGTGACAGAAACACTGCAGAACTTGGTGCTAAGAGACAGGCCTGTGTCTAGAGTTAGCCCTGGCTGCTGGGAATGCTGATTGTCTCAGCGACTTCGGGCAAACCGTTGCAGCGTATCAAGAACCTTGAATGGTGCAAGTAGGGTGCTGCACATGAATCAAGTCAGCAGGGAAAGGAAGAGAGGATGAATTACCCATGGTTTCAAATGGAACTGCTGAAGGGATGTAGCTATGTCTGAGAGTGGCAAAGCACTGCTAAATTGGGGGCCTCCACACAGTGAACCCCACTGCATTCTGATAAGCAAGAAAAACATTTCCCCAATACAGCCCCATACCTCCTCCCTCTGCCCCCCAAAAGAAAATAATGAAGAAATCCATTAACCATGTCAAATACTTGATAGGATCATAGAGATGAGGGGCTGGGGAGGGACCTTGAGAGGTTACCTAGTCCTCTGTGCCGAGGCAGGACTTCTCAAAGTCCTGGGGTTCTCAAACTTCACTGCACTGCAACTCCCAACAGTAAAAAATTACTGTGAGATCACAAGTGGGAGGGCCCAAACCCTGAATTCCCCTGGTCTAGGTGGGATGGCCAGAGCCTGGTATGGGGCCGGTAATCTGAGCCCTGGTACCCAGGGCTGAAGCCCTCTGGCCCCATCCCCAGACCTCAGCAAGTCTAACCCCAGCCCTGGTGAGCCCAATAAAACGGGGTCGCAACCCACAGTTTGAGAATCCCTGAACTAGACCATTCCTGACAGCAAGTCTGTTTCAGAAAGGCTTTCCTTTGGGGGCCCATGCAAATCATTAACTCCTGGGCACCAGGAGCAAGATTCTCCTGACCAAGTCAATTGCCAGCAATGGATGTGCTGGAAAGCACCAATGTGAAAGGATAAGTGGACCTGCCCGTGTCAGTGCCAATTATTAATTGACCATGGCTTAATTAAAACCTGTTCTTTAAAACCTCCAGTGTCAGCGATTCCACACCCTCCCTGGCAACCCTGTAATAGAGCTTAACTCCCCATAGGGTTAGATTTTTTTTTTTTCTTAATATCGAACCTCAACTTCCACTGCGGCAGGTTACTTGTCCTACCTACGGTGGACACAAAACAACTGATCCCCGTCCTCCTTATAAACACACCTTAACACAGTGAGGAACAACCTGCAGGCTGCTCATCAGGGTTCTGTGTGTGACCTGTGATACATTTTGTTTACTGTTGCCCACACGCAGGGCTGCCAGATTTCGCTGGTTTCCGTCTGCATAATTTTTTCCTACAGTATTACTAAAGTCACACGCACATAGAGCCAGGGCACGGGAAGCGAGGTGGGTGCTGGTTGCACACAGCACTGACTGTCAGAGCCGTGCGCTCCCTCTGCAGCCAATCATAGCGCTGCTACGGTTCAGTCCGCACCCCCGCAAATTCTAGGTACATAAGCGCAGTGAGCAAAACTGCTGTATCCCAGGAGACTGTCTTGCTTATGACAGTCTTGAGGCCACTGAGATAAGAGGGCCACTCATGCAGCCCACTTACTAGCCTCAGTTGCCAATTGCAGCCTTAACATTTTTGAAGACTTAGTCTAGAAATGTCACCCCACTTTGACAACAAACCATTGAGAACTACTCTGAGTACAGTCTTTCAGCCAGATGTGCACTTTACAGTAAATTAATCTGTAATATACAGAGCAATAGAAACAAGTCATTGTCTGTCTGAAATGTTAGTTCAGGGAAATCTCAGATTTGCCTGGTCATGTCTGATTGGCAAAGACACACCTGGTGCGGGAGAAACCACCACTGCTAAGTTACCAGCAATGCAGGTGGGTATCTTTGCTGGCAACACTCCCTGCTATGGAATGGAAATAAAGGCCAGTGCCCGGTGCTGTTAGCCCTCTGGTTTGCCCACCAGGGAGGAGCACTCACCGGGGTGCTACCCGTCTTCCCAGTGAGGATGCCTCTTGCCTTCTTTTTGGTCATGTTGAAGGTTTTCAGGTAGGCGTCGTGGATGTGCTTGGAGAAGGCTTTCAGGTCAGCCACCTGTGGGTTGTGACAGCTGTCCTCACTCGCTGTTAGACCTGCCACAAGCTTCCTCTTCTCCGCTTCTGGCATGCGGCCAAAACGAATTGCTGTCACATAACAAAGCGGGCATGATCAAGGAGTCCTGGGAGAAACCTCAGGGAGCCTGGGATGCTCCTGAGGGACACACATATCTGCCCTGCCATCAATGACACCTGCTTCTGACAGTGAGCACTTTGCATGTCTGAGACCCCAGCTCCTCTGGGAAGCCCGGGTTGAATGCCCTCGATGTGACAGAATCAACAAGGCACCATGGCATAGAGCTGGGGAACTTCAGGCTAAGCGCTGCCCTGGGTCATCGGTGTTAGCTCACTAATCTCCCGCTCCAATGAAGACTCAGGTTCAATCTACAGCACGGGCTCTGCACTGCCGTGCTTTGGGCTCTCTAGGGACCTGCTCCTTGGACAGGCCTGGCTCTTAGTTCAGGAAGAGGTTGTTCAGCTTGAAACTACTGTGTTTGGGATGAAAGCGCCAGAGTCATCCGCACTGCTGCTTCTTGCTGGGTCAGCTCTATGCATAGGCAGGAATGGAAACCATCTGTTCCTACACATGCGACACGTTCCAGGAACAGACAGCACTAAGAGGCAGCTGCTTGACTCAGTGACCAATACTGCAAGGGACCAGCACTCGAACCACGGTCCAGCCTCCTGGGGAGGTGGCAGACCAAGGCGCAAGTTGGGGGCCAGGCCCTGGGTTTGGAACAAACCAGACTCCCAGAGCTACTGGCCTGAATCTAGCCCTAAACAAGTTGCATACCATGTACGGTGTGGCTCCTCTCTGCTCTGAGCCACACCCCGGCCTCCCTTTGGGCCTGTTCAGAGATGCAGAGAGAATGTTTACAGAGCCCGTGAGGAGTCGCTCTGCACAGCAGAACCCCTGGGCAGTGTAAAGGGGCAGAGACAGCTCTTTGCCCCCGCTCCTGCCTCCTCTGATATGGTGTACATGCTCGGGTATGGCTGGGGCAACCTGGAGGCTGCTCAGATTTGCCCAGGGCCGGACCTGCTCTCCAGCCCCTCAGGAGCAGGTCAGAAACATGGCAGAACAGCACTTACACAACCTCCCTCCCTCGCCCCTTTTAGTACCTGCCACATCGCTGAGGAAAACAAGGTACTAGGGATTGTTCTGGTTCTGACCCAGGGAACTTGGGAGACCAGAGGATTTGCTCTGGTGGGTTTTTTCAAGCCTCCCCACTCTTCTGCAGCATTCTGTGCACCCAGCTGCTGCTCCCCCCGATGGCTGCACTGCGCATGCACAGCTGTGAGGGGAAAGGTAACATTTCCCCGGTTTGCTGTATTTCTCTGGCTGCCTGTGCACCGTGGTGTCACTTGAAGGCACCACGGCAGCTGCATGGCTTCCTTCAGGAATGAGACTCCCCTGTCTGCTCCGCACTGCAGAACAGGGTTTCCTGGCTGAGGTCTGTCCAGGCAGGACAACTTCCGAGAGCACAGGCCTCTGTTTGCACAAGGGACTGGGGATTTTGAGAGCTCAGCTTGAGACATTTAAAAAGGCACCAAGTCTAAGTGCCAGGCAACTGGCCCCCTGACACCAGGCCCCTCTCATCCTTTCTGATAATGCTGGGAACTGCATGCACAATTGCCAGGCCTTCCCAGTCCAGCTCCCCCAGGGTCTTCCATGGCCTCACCATTGTGCGACATGCCAAGTGAGAGGCATTTCTGGAAGCGGCAGTACTGGCACTTGTTCCGGTTCTTCCTCTGGATTTTGCAGTTCCGGTCACACTTCTCATACTCCAGCTTCATGCGGATCGTCCGACGGAAGAAGCCCTGTGGGGAGGGGGACAGAGGGAGCGAGAGCAGTATTACTAATAGCGCTTTGAACAGCATCAGCAGATGCCTGCGGTGCTCTGGGCTGCTCTGACCCTCATAAGGTTCACTCCGGGTGGAGAGCAGATACTGGCAGCACAGAGAGGCTGCCAAACAAAGAGACCATGTTCCACAGCGACCGCGTGGAAAGAACAGAACCCCCCTCGCAAGGGGACTGTGCAGAAGGGATTGCCAACGGCGGCCTTTTTGGTACACCAGTCGAAGCCCGGCTGTAACAATGCTGCCTGCAGCCAGCAAGGAGAGAGAACAAACCAGTTCCCCTCTCCCAACGCCCTGGCTGTCCTCTCCAGCAGCTCCTTGCACTGAGGAATGTTTGGCTACGGCAGCACCTCCACATCTGCTGTGGGGGAAGGCGTTCGACAGCCAGGGCCAAGCAAGGGCTGCATGCCCACAGGGCGTAAGAGCACATGCCCACTGCTGGCTGGGATCACACAAGGAGCCTCTTTAAAAGCAAGCCCAATAGTACTGGGGATTTGCTGCGTGAAGCATGAGGCTGCTGCGACGCTGGGGAAAGCACTTGCCTTGCAGAGCTCAACTGCTGCACAGTATAGGAGCACCAGGCAGCTGCTGCCTCCCACAAGAGGAGCCTCCGTCCTATCTGCTACTGCCCGTCCTCCCTCTCCCTCAGAAGAGGTCACTGGATGAGTTTCACGATCCATTAACACCACAGCCCGAAGAGGCTGCAGAGCCAAGTGCCAGATCAGAAGTCCAGGTACTAGGACATCACTGGCCTAGGTAACACAGAAAGGCCCAGAGCCTGCTGTGTTGCCTTTGCAGCAGGCAGTGTCTCTTGCCTGCGCTCCGTACCTTGCAGCCCTCACATGCGTGCACGCCGTAATGAAATCCCGATGCTATGTCCCCGCAGACCCTGCATTCCACATTCAGACTTGCCGAGGATGTCTCCTCGCCGCCCATCTGGAGCTGGTCCGACAGGGATGGAGAAGAGCTCTGGGAGAGGTCTGGAAGGGGGCAAAGAGAACAGAGGGAAGCGTTTCTAGGCTGGGGCAGCAGGCACACGAGCACTGCACAGTCCGACAGACGAGCGAGCGAACAGAGATGCTCTCGCGCACCGGAGCCCAGGACAGTTCTCAGGTCCGGTTACCGGCTTCTGCACGCTGCAGGTGGGAAATGATGGTTTTCCTAGTGTAACAACGTCAGTCATTTATGCGGTTTTCTTCCTTCTGGATTCAGGCTGGACAGTGAAACTGAACAGAAACTCCACAATCCAGTCCTCAGGCACTAGCCTCTTGTGCTTGGCTGCTCAGTACGGCAGGGGAAGGTTCCAGCAACAACAAAATGCTCGCTTTACAGCTGGCTTTCTCTCCGCCCAGCCCAATCTAAGTTTTGGGCCTAGAATTACTTGGGTCTCTTTAATTTTCATCCTCTGACTCTCAGCCAGTGGCTGGGCAGAGCTAGTCATCTTTTCAGGAAAATGATTAAGCCTTTCAGGAGCTTGGCTGCCAATGAATTGGTTTAGGAAAAAAAAAAAGATTAAAAGAAGCCACGCTCCATTCACACGCAAGCCCCTCTGCCGCTAGGCGCAGAGCAGTGCCTGGAACATCTGGCAGGAGCCAGCAGCTAGAGGATCAGAGAGGCAAGCTGTCTGCAGCACTTCATTCACACCACCGGCCACGAGGCACTGACTCGAGACCGGCTGGGGCCCGGGGAGATTCCTTTCACACGAAGCTGCACATGCTAGTCCTGGGTATACAGACACCTGGTTGTTTTCTGCACTTTGCTCACGCACTCTCGGCCGAGAGCCTGGAGCTGCACACTTGACCAGACAGGGCTGCACCACTGCCTACCTGCAAGGTTTGTTTCTCTAGAAGGGCATTTTCCATAGGAAAAATGGTTTCCTCCCGGTGAAGCCAGCACCATGGTTCACCAGATACACCTGCTTGTCGCCCCGCTGCGCCCCTCCCACTTACCTGTATAGCTGCCAGAAGGAGGCAAACTGTCTGGTCCTCCGCTTGGGTCTGAGGATTCACCTGCTTCTATCACTGCCTCTTCCTTTTCCTCCTCCTTGATGGCAGGTATTTCCTTCGGTGGCTGTTCCATAACTGATCACCCCTCAGTGCCAAGACTGCAGCCCCTGTCATAGCTCTGGCATCATCCGCGTCTGTCCGGAGATGGGCCCCTCCCAGGATGTTCCTGCTAGCCTGTGGGACAGATGGGGAGACAGCAGAGGTCAGCAGCAGCAGAACAGCCTTTGTGTTGAGCTCCTATCACCCAACTCTGCTAGTCCCACTCTGCTTCCTTGTCTGTGCAGAGAAAAAAGCAGGCAGAGGCTGTTGGCAGATTATTAGTATGAGCAAGACACCTACTTGCTCCTCAGAAAGATGCTTCTCTTGCCAGACCCTGACTTTTACCAGCTTCCAGTACAAACGGTCAATTTGCATGTTGTTCATTGAGAAACTGTGGTCAAATCCACAAAGACTGCTAGTTCAGTCCCCATTTGCAGCCCAGCGGACATCGGGCTAGCCTGCGGTCTGGACCCATGAGGGAACACACTGCACCGGAGCCCAAGATGCTGGCCCCAGCCCTCCACGCACAGGCCCGCAGGTACTAGGAATGCTATGAGATGCCCAGTCCCACTATAACTCGGGGCAGAGGGAGCTACCACTATTAGCAGCTCAGGAGCTGTCATGGACCTTCTTCAGCTGGAAAAAAACCCCTTCGTGACGAGGGGGAGTGAATGAAGGGGAAGCACACCAGCACTCTTCTGCCTACCACCACCTTGGTTGGTCTGTACGTCTGCCCGAATCGGTCACTGGAGCAGGCCCCAGAAATCCCTGCTTCTGCAGAACCCTGTGCAAAGCTGCAGGGCAGAAGCTGGACATATCATCCCGATGGGTCCTTCCAGAACGGCGCTGCTGGAGCTGAGGCCTGAACCAGCAGCCAGAATGGAGGAATTCCACCAGAGCTACAGCCGGCTACTTTACATTGCCAGGCAGGCACAGCCGCAGCTGAACCAGAACAGGAAGGCGTACAAGAGCAAGTCCTACTCTGGGTTGTAGAGCACATTTCTCCCAAGGCTCTCACAGCACTTCACAAGGGAGCCCCCATTTAACAGAGAGTGAAACTGAGGCACGGAGCAGCAAGGCTGGGAATCCAGTCCATTGACCCACAAGGTCTGTCTGAGCATTCTACATTGCACTCATTAGGCCTGATCTCTCCCCACCCACCAGCTGGCAGCTGCAATGAGGTTATTAGGAGAGCAGCGCCATGCAACAGGCGCTGCAAGACAGAGGCTGGATGCAATGGCACCGAACCCCACCGTCTCTGCTGGCTACCTACTGGGGCAGCAGCCTCCCACGTGCCTTTGGGATCATGCTGGTTTCAGTCATGCTGCACGAAATTACAGCACTGCAATTGCTGCATGTTTCTCTTTATTCCTCTGTGTTGTAACTGGCCCCAGTGCGCTGCCAGAAATCAGCTATTTCAATATTGTTCTATTGCTCCACACAGGCACTGAGCCACACTCCACCACAAAATCTGCTGAACAGTCCAGCGAGTGCCTTTGGGAGGGTTAGCAAACTGCCTCCTTGCTTCCCCGTGCCCACCCTTCCCTCTGCCAGCCCCATTTCCCCTCCCCAAGACACCCTGGGGCAAGAGCTACAATTTGTGTTAGCCACACCCAACAGCTGATGAAAAATCTCACCACCAAATGTATATGAAGTGTAAATTGCACATCATCTGCACAGAGATGCCTTGATGTCCAGGGTCCCTTCCCCCGCCAACCCAGTCGCTCCGGTTTAGGCCCTTCGCCCTCGTGACTAGGCAGGTTCTCACTACGAGGCACAAACACCACTCCCCATCGCTCGTCAAGTTCTAGATCTCGGAATCAAAATGCACTCGAGCCCCGACGGTTTGGACATAGGCGCCGTATCCCGAGCGCAGCCCCCCTCCAGCATATATCCACATTAACAGGGGACATCTACACTGCCAGCCTGGATCAACTGACTTGGGCTGCAGGCTCTGAGAGCCAGCGAGGGGCAAGAGCGCAGGCTGTAGCTGTAACATCCACGCTGCAGCATTCAGGCCCACAAAGCCCCGTGTCAGTGGCAGGTTTCTTCTCGCAGTGCGGGTGCACCCGTACAGGCCTGGTCTACACCCCACTTCAGCTAAGGGGCCATTTTTAAAGAGAGCTTGGTACACCAGCACAGACTCTCCCTAGCGAAATGTAAACCGTGTGTCAAGTTGGGCTGCGTGGGTCACTTCACCTGTATACATCAAACCAACAGAACCACTTCTAGGGGGCTTGGCCTCATGTGAGTGACACTAGAATGAAACCAACGCCGCTCCGGTGTGTGGACCAGCCAGCAGAGCAGGCTGCCATGCGCTGGCAGCAAGGGGCCTGCGGGAAGGGAGTTGACGGATCTCAGCCCAGGTCGGCGGCGAGAGGTGGCCATACCCAAGGTCACAGCACTCCGACTGCCGCTATTCGGCCACCCCTGCCGGGAGTCATGGCAGGGAAGCCCGACGCTGCTCAGACTATCGTTGCCTTGGATGTGTTATTCATTTGGAGTAAGGAAACCAACCGTCTCCCCCCACCCCCGGTTAGCTCCTTGCATCCTGTGCTCCTGGGAGAGGTGCATATGTGCGCATGCACCCTGCTGAAGAATGCAGCACAGAGCAGAGAGAAATCGGAGTTTCCTCCTCACTTTGGTCCTGCTACTAGGGCAGGGGTGGGCAATAAGCTGGATGGGGCTTGCCGGCACTTTATTTACCTGCACAGGCTCCCGCTGGCCGCAGATTGCTGTTCCCAGCCAACAGGAGCTGTGGGGAGTGGTATGTTCGGTCTGCGCCAGTTCCCGTGGCTCCCATTGGCCAGGAACGGGGATCCACAGCCAACAGGAGCTTCAAGCGGCGCTACTGGGGGCAGTGCAGATCGAGTGCCAGCAGCCTCCCAGGGGCTAATCCTGGTGAACTGCATCTGGCCCACGCTAGGGAATGAGAAAGAGAATTGCAGACAGCAGCTGAGCAGGCTCAGGGCTCTGGCACCCAGATAAATCACTCACATGACTTATGCCAAGGTCCCACTCATTAGTGGCTCTTTGTAGGAGCCCAGGAAAGTTTTCATTGGGGACCGTCCACGGAGGACAGGCAGGCAGCCATGAAAATTGGGCTTTCATCAACATAATTCCACAGCCAGCTTGTGCGCGCAAGACGCATCCAGCTCTTATTTGCAGGGAGGTCGCAGCTGGGGCAGGTCACAGCTCACATGCAAGATCTGAGACAGAGGAAGCTGGAGATGGTGTTGAGTGAAAGATCCCATGTCACGCTAGAGGATGAAGGCAAAGGCAGATCAAGCTCTGTGCCAGAATCACTTAGAACAGTGGTGCACAACCTGTGGGTCGTGACCCCCCAGGGGGTTGTCATAGCGGTGGGCATAAGCCCTGGCCGCCCAGATCTAAGTGCCATCCCGCGCTGCTCAAATTACCTTGGGGGTCACGACACGAGTACAATAAAATATGGGGGTCATGACTGAAAAAAGGTTGTGCACCAATGACTTAGAAAGCCAGCACTCGGCCTGAGTCCCAGGCAGGATTCCCTGACAGATCAGTCCCTGGTCAGTGAGGGACTAACTGAGAAATTCCTGAAGGCAAGAGAGCTTTCACTGCAAAGCCTGAACTCGCCCTCTGCCCAGGGAGTTAGTGCTACGCATGGATACATGTCAAGCATCTGGGGAAGTTCCATTCCTGGCAAGCACAATATCCCGTTTTCATTTACAGTGGAGGCACGCAGAGAAGCAGAACGGCGCAGTGCTCCCTTTTAGTGCCTCCTCAGACACTGAGGGACCATTCACATGCAGTGTTATTGTTGGCACCCTCTCATACACACACACACCCTGCCTGGTAGGATGTGGCACATGTGGAGGAAAAACCATTCGTTGTAGTTTGTGTGTAAGGATCTGAAACTTTTATTAATCTCTGTCTCTATCGCTATCGATACGATACCCACCCCACATCTACCTAGAAGTGCATGCATAGCCTTCAGGAAAATCCCATTGCCTGGATCATGCTGGTGGGGAGGGGCAGAACTGCAGGGAAGGCCTGGGTAGGAGAAGCAAACAGGCTGCACTGGAACCCACACACACAAGCATGTGGCTACTCAGAGGCTGAACAATCTTTTGTCCCTGGGATCTGTCTAGGAAGGCAAGTGTAGAGGACTCATTTTAAACAGAACGTCCATTGGCTTCACCATCCTCACAGTCCATTGCCATTGGAACAACACTGCCACACTCCTCCAGAAACAAAAAACAGGACTAGGCAGCACTTTAAAGACTAACAAGGTGATTTATTAGGTGATGGGTCTGGCCCACGAAAGCTCACTTCCTCAGATCAAATTGTGGAAGAAAATTGGCATGACCATATATACCAAAGGGGATATATGTGGTCATTTATGACATATATGGTCATGCCAATTTTCTTCCACAATTTGATCTGAGGAAGTGGGTCTGGCCCACGAAAGCTCATCACCTAATAAACCATCTTGTTAGTCTTTAAAGTGCTGCATAGTCCTGTCTTTTGTTTCAGCAAGACCAGACTAACATGGCTACATCTCTATTACTACACTCCTCCAGGTGCATTTTAGGCATGCAGCAATTCACACCTTTTGGCAGTCTGCAAAACAACACTGCACATCACAAATGGCTGGCTGATGCAGGTAGGCCTTGCCTGGACTGAGTCAAGGACAGCCTTGTCCTCAGCCATTGCTTTAAGTGGTGGTATGAGCAACACAGGCCGGGGCTAAAAGCCTGAAGGATTTTTTATTATAATAGAAGGGGCTGGACTGACAACACCAGTCTGGGAAACCTAGAGAGAAGGATCTTACGAGCTTCAACCCACATTGCTCTCTTACAGGACTTCACGTGTGGGAGTGACAGTCTCTTCTGGCTTGAGATGGGTCAGTCTCTACAGCCCATTCCGATCTTGATTTCTCTGCTGCCAATTGCAGTGGCAGCTTTTGAATAGGGTCCCGGTTCCTGAGACCCATCAAACTGTTTTCATAAGGGCTGCTGATGAGCGGAGAACAATTTGTGGTCATTATCAGCCTGAGCTGCATCTGAACAGCCAGCTGAGAGGTGACACAGATGGAGAAGTTGTAAGTTACTCCCAGAAACACACTCAGTGCTGTAAAACAATGGTGGGCAACCTGCAGCCGTCAGACATTTTGTTTGCTGTTGCCAAATTCCACTGGTTTCCAGCCACGTAGGTTCTCTCCTACTGGTGTTACTAAAGTGATGTGCACATAAAGCCAGGGCACATGAAGTGGGGGGTATGCTGGTTGCACACAACACTGCCTGAGAACTGTGGGCTCCCTCTGCATCCAAATCACAGTGCTGCTACAGTTCAATCAGCACCCCCTGCAAATTGCTGCCTGCGCTTGTGTACCTAGAAAACTTCCCTATCCTGGGAGACCATCTTGGTTATGACAATCTTGCAGTCCACTGAGATAAAGGAGGGCCACTCTAGCAGCCCACTCACTAGCCTAGCGTGACTGGGTCCTTGGCAACTGGGAAGCCTAGTGATTAGGTTGCTGAGTGAGCAGGTGGAGGGGGGTACTGCCTCCCTGTTCCCAGGGCTCCAAACCACTCCCTATTCAAGTCCTTCTGTTTGGGATATAGGCCCAAGAGTCCAAATTCCACTTAGTTGGGGCTAATCAATAGGTTCCCCCCTTGTCCCAGAGGGGCAGGATGGGGGCTTACTTGCTCCCTGGGCTGCTGAGCAGCCAGGCTCTGGCTCATGTCCTGACACTGCTGAACCAGGCTCCTGCCTCCCCCTAGTCAGCTCCATACTGAGCCAGGCATTGGCTGCAGGTAAAGCGGGGTGGAGCTAGCTGGGCCCAGAGGATTTTAACCCCGGGACGCCACACCCTCACACAGAGGGTGCCCACTGCTGCTCTAAGACGGTGTTTCTCAAAGCGGGCTGCGGGCCCACTCTGAGAAAGCTGCTAATGGGCTGCTCTGGTCCATTTACTTACCCACTCTACAGCTACGGACCCTCGCAGCTCCCTTAGGTGGTTCGCCATTTGCAGCCAAGGGGAGGTGTGGGGAGCAGCGACCCAGGCCACATTGCTTCCCGCTGCAAACGGCGAACCACAGCTAAGGGGAGCCACGAGGCTCTGTGGCTGCACAAACTAGAGCAGCCAATTAGCAGCTCTCTCAGGCTACGTCTACACTGCGGGTTTTTTTGCGGAAGAGGAAATGCAAATGGAGCACTCATTTGCATATCTTGCGCTCTCATTTGCATATCCTCTTCCGATCCTTTTTGCAGAAGAGGTTTTTGCGATAAAAAGCTGTGTAGACGGGGCCATTTGTCAGAAAAAACCCCTTTTGCGCAAGATCCCTTATTCCTCAAAAAATGAGGTTTACAAGATCTTGCGCAAAAGGGTTTTTTCCCCTGACAAATGGCCCCGTCTACGCAGGGCTTTTTATCACAAAAACCTCTTCTGCAAAAAGGATCAGAAGAAGAGATGCAAATGAAAGTGAGATATGCAAATGAGCGCTCCATTTGCATTTCGTCTTCTGCAAAAAACCCGCAGTGTAGACGTAGCCTCAGAGTGGGCCTGCAGCCCACTGTGAGAAACACTGCTCTAAGACAACCTGGGACCCAGCACTGTTCTAAGACAACCTGGTTTCGATGACCTGCTGGGTGAGCCTGGGAGATCACTCACTGCCCTTCTCTTTGCCTCATGTTCCCAATCTGTAAAATGGGGATGACATTCCTGACTCTGCCCCCAAAGAGTGCAGTGATATCCGCAGAGAAAGAGAATGCCTATGAGTACCATGCAACAGTAGTATGGTATTATTACAGCCCATCAGCACAAGCCAGGAACTAACCTCCTCAGTGGAAATCCTACAGAATGATTAATACTCCTCATTTTCTTGTCATTTCCCTGCATTCTAAACAGTTCTCAAACAAGACAAAAATAGGGACTAACTTCTTACTGGAAAGAGTCATCACTTAAGCATCTCAGCAGTTTCACTGGATGAAAGTAAAGCCCAACACCCTCCAAAGGACAGCCAATGTGGTAAGCTGGAAAGCAGCGGTCAGAGAACAATCAGTATAAAGCGAAGGAAGTGGATGGGAACAGGGACACAAGCTGTGAAATGTTTTGAATAATCAGTGCGCTGAGCACAACATAGAAAAACAGTCTTCTACATGGTTGTGCGGTTAGTGGGGGGTTTGCCTCTCAAGGCTGCTAGCTGGGAGGGACAGCGTTATCTGCAGCCTGCTCCACGGCCTCTTATGGAATGGGCTGGCGAGGCTCAGGCTAGTGATAGTGAAGCTTGGCCTCGTGGCTGGGGTGACTCCTGGGACCCAGGCTTAATTCCTTGCTGACTCCAGCTGGAGCCTGAGGTCTTGGACTCTTCCCTGTTGTGGGGTCCCAGGGCTCAGGGCTCCAACCCAAAATGTGTACACTGCAATTTTATAGCCCTGCAACTAGGGATGTAACATCCTGACGAGGCCCTATGGGGCTGAAGCAGCCCCCTCTGGTTAACCTTAACAGGTGAGGCTTACCCGTTAACCAGTTAGCCATTAACATCCCTACCTGCAACATGAGCCCAAGCCAGCTGACGTAGGCCAGCCCTGGGTGTTTTACTGCAGTGTCTTTGTGCTTCAGTTCCCCAACTGCACAACAGCACTGCCCTCCCTCACAGGGGTGTTCGGATGTGGTCACTGCTAGTGCAGGCAGCTTGCTGTGTTGATGCCTATTATCCGTCCCATGATTAGTGGGCTGCCCGTGCGACATTCCCCAGCCTACCGTATCAAATCCAGCAAGGAAAAGGTTGCTTCATAAAAATACTTAAGCGTGTGCATTATAAGAGGCTTAAAAAACAAATGTGACAATGCTTCAAGAGCTGCCACTACAGCACACAGGTGCCCAGCACTTGCCCTTCTCAAACAATTCACAGCCTCTTCAGCAGACGGTGTTGATTAGTCAGGGCCGAACCCAAGAGCTGACAGGGCACTTGATGCCCAGCGTTAGGTAAAAAGCTTCCCAATGGCGAGACCTTTTAGCCCTTCCAGGGAATAACTTCACAAGGGATGATATAAATTCTAGGGATGTAAAATCCTGTTTAATTGGTTAAACAGGTCAACACAGTGCTGCCCCTGCATTTAACCAATTAAAGGGAGCGTGAGGGCGCTCCAGTGGCCCCCACCACAGGCAGGGGCTGTTGCAGCCCAGCTGCTCCCAGCCCCCACACAGGGCTGCCTGGTAACATCCCTAGCAAATCCACACAGTTCATTTATTTGAGCTACGGAAGACAGGCAATTACCACAAAAGCGAACAAGGTAAGTTGCTTGGAGCAGGGATGGTCATTCCTATGTTTGGACAGCACCGAACACAGCGGGGCCCAGCCCCAATCGAGGGCTCTAAGCATAACTGCACAAACCAACACTCCCCTTCAGTTGCCTCTCCAGCCAGCTCCACAGAATCAGACAAGTTCTTCCCTCAGCTTCAGGTACCTAAGTAGAACACACAACTAGATCAGAGGATTGTCAGAGGTGCTGGACACCCACAATTCCCAGCACAGATGCTCAGCACCTCTGAAAACTGAGATCACATATTTAGATGCCTAATGTTAGGCACTCGTTAGGTTCAGCTGCAAGGTTTGAAGTGCCAAGCCAAAAATGCCAAAAAGTCTGCTATAGTTCTCCACAAAAGTAGCAGGCTTCCTGAATTCTCTCAGCACTGGAATCTTCCACTGCACATCCCACGTCAATCTGCAGCCTTAATACCCAGCAAGCTGATGACAACAATATTCCCCATTGCCAAAAATGCTTTATGGAGACGGACCTAAGGCAGTAGGATTGTCCTAACACAGATCCCTTCAAAGCACAAAGGATGGTGTTTGCTGATACAACTGTTGGTTAGGATTACAAAGATTTTCAAGCAAATCCAAAATGACTCCCCCACATCTTCCAGCATGAGTTACCTACAGATTTCTCTCTCTAAGACCACAGTTGGGGTTCAGGCGTTGAGGAAGTTTTGCCTGGCTCAGTTCAACACAGGAACTGGTCCTTTCCCACTTCCTTGCCTGGACAGGGGAGATACATCCCATACCAAGGGCTCATTTCTGCACCACTTTTTATTGTGCTTTTTGTTGGCCAGCTATAACTGGTGGAGCTGTAACAGCCCCGTCATCCCCTGACCAGATCCCTTGGGTTTGTCACATGGGAGGTGAAGAATAATTAAAGCCAGGCAGAAAGTTACGTACAATGGACACCCAGTCACGCTAGTGTCTGTCTAGCTTCTGAGCATGCAGAGAGCCATCAGAAAGAACACAGGATGGGGGGTGATGACAGGAGCCCTGACAGGCTCCCACTGCAGTGTTACAAATGATAGATGAGGGGGAATCTAGGCCTGAAAGCTGGGTATGGCATGGGGGGGGGAGGGGCACACATCCCCACTATCAGAACAAATCCATTTCACATTAACAGCTATGCAAGGACACCCATTACTAAAATGGGGGGGGGGAGGGCGTTAGGAGAAGGCCACCCAGTAGCTTTGAACTCAAGACTCCTTATCTTCCGTAAGCCTCTCTGGTGAATCAGACTCTCAAAGTTGTTTCTCAGTCCATGGGATGAGATGGGGTTGCAGAAGGAATTAAAAGGGAGTAAAATAGCAAGGGGCAGAAAGTCACATGATCCATGATTTGCTACACCTCCCTCCCATTCAAAGATGCTCCTGTCGCAGTAGTTAAAGCAGCAGGTGGATCACTGAAAATCACCTCCCCACGCCCACCTCTGCTTCTGCCGCAGCCTCTGAAGCAGCCGCTATAGACGCACCTTCTATTTGTACAAGGCTGCAGGCCCAAGCGTCTCTCCTCTGCTCCTGCAGCTCTCAACTTAGCTGCAACAGCATACACAACCTAACTCAGCCTTGGACCTCCACGCTGCCCCAAGATGTACAGCGCAAGAAGAGGGAGGCACAAGATAAGGGGTAAATCAGAGGGGAAATTGAGGAAACAAACCAACACAGGAACAGTGAAGAGAGCCAGCTGCAGAAGAGTAAATGTGCAGAAAGAAGCCTGAGCCAGCTGTGGCCAGGGCATGGAATAGGCACCTACTCACAGCCTTCCACCCTTCCAAGGGGACTCTCCCAGGGAGACACTTGGAAATGCCACCAAAGAGCAGTAAGTTGTTCAGAAAGGTTGGAGGGGCTC
Source organism: Pelochelys cantorii (assembly GCA_032595735.1). Classification (NCBI taxonomy): domain Eukaryota; kingdom Metazoa; phylum Chordata; order Testudines; family Trionychidae; genus Pelochelys; species Pelochelys cantorii. The sequence continues at coordinate 12,655,873 of CM064353.1, read as the reverse complement.
CAGCAGAGGAAGCAATGCCCAGCACCTAGGATGAAATCCAGACCACGCTCAAGTGAATGGCAAGACTGCCACTGACTCCACACAGGACCAGGCTCTCACCCTGGCAATTAGTAACTGCAGCTCACAAACATGGTCTTAAGGCAGGTCCCAGTTCATTAGCATGCACGTCCTGTGGCTAAGTTCGCAGTAGCTGGAAGTTCAATGAGGAAGTGCCCTTTTCACTGTGTCCTAGCGTGGGAGGAAGAATGGAGTGATGGCCCACTTTCTCTCCAACATCAAACCAATGCATCAGCTGCAAGTCATCATGAGAAAGGTGCATGCGTCCAGGCACGTACACACAGTACTGGAAACTGGAGAGCCAGCCACCATAGTGATGGGGGCAATGAAGGGCTAGTACGAGGGCATCACCTGGAAACGTGAAAGACAATTAATGACGGAAGTCCTCCCAATACAGTTTTGTTGCTGACAAACACAACCAAACAGGCAATTTCTCTGCACTCACTGAGGCAGATACCAACACAAACACATTTCCAGCCAGGTACGCAAGCCTGAAGGTGTACTGAAGGTGTATGCATTTATTTTAAAATTAAAATATTCACTTAATGCATATGTAAGTTAGGTGCAGTGCCTGGCAAGTCACTGCAAGTTCCCAAGTCAGTGTCCAGTTCCCTCCCTGCCCCTGTTCCCAACAGATGGGAAACTTCAGCCACGGCCTGGTAACAAAGTCAGACTGAAATCTCTTTCTACAGGGTAGCTAGCAGAGCTAGCAGTAAAGCAGAGATTTCTTTCCATGACACTAAGGAGGAACCCAGGAGTCATGAGATGAACCAGTGGTTAAAATGGAAGTCACCCAATGCTGGTACCAAGACACCCATGCAGACTGATAAGGAGTTTGTGTACTTACACTGTAAGCTCTTTGGGTGCAGAGGCCACCTCTGTTTGCACACTGGGGCCTAGGTCCCAGGACTAGGGCTCTGAGATACTACAACATGTGTGGTGTGAGTCATAGTTGTTTCAGAAAGAAAAAAAAACCAATTAGCTGTTTCTGTAACACATGGCATGTACTGAGCCCTAACGATGTATAGTGGAATTAAAAGGGGTTGACAGGCACTCATTGATGATGACTTGAACTCCCTTGATTAAGGTGCACATCACAGGCTAATAAAACCTTTACACCAACATATACTGCCTCACTACACAGCTGTAAAAGTGATATATACATCCTTAAACTTACAGGGTGATGCAGGAAAAGGTCACTAAGGGTTAAAACAAAAAAAACCCACCAGCACAAACACAAAAATGCTGTACGTTGTTTTTCAGTCCCAAAAGCCCAGAACACCGTCTTTGTTAGCACACGAACTCTCAGCAGAGTTAGCATTTGTCACCCTCTCACCTATTTGGACGTCACTGGCATGCAGGCTACACACTGCAACAGAGGCACCAGAGTGGCAGCTACTAGAACTCTTAAAATTCGGAGCTCTTCCATCAGCCCCCTCTCGAGATTAAGCTTACTTGGCACATCAAGTTTCAGTCTTTAGATGACTGTTGGGACATTTTAAAGTTGTAAGCACCATCCAATTATTCCAGATTTGGGCTCTTTGTCTTGCTCATAAAAGTACAAATATTTTAAAAAGCAGATTGGACATTACAATCGTCTGAAAATCTACAAAGAACAAGTTGTACATCAAGCACAAACATTGTACATGGCTTATAGCTCCACGCTACAATGGCAGCATAACATACTGTGAGGTGGTATATTAAAACCCTACTTAAGAGCTAAGAAATTGCTGCTGAGGTCCCTCCCGTGTGCAAATATAGCCAGTCAAGAAAAACAATTCATGACATCAATCTATGGAGGGTTTTTTCTGAGAAGCAGATCAGCATTATCTCCATTTTATAGAGGAGCAAAATAGTACACAGGAAGGTTAACAGCCTGATGCCACAAGCATCGACAATTCTCACAGATTGCACTGAACGCCAAGAGTGCACTTGAGTTCTTTGACTTTCTCCCCAGTACAGCTTTATGATACGTTCATATTTAGTTGTGAAGCACCAGCCCAGGCAGGAAGAAGCAGGGAGCTGCCTACTCCGCAAGGATCAGGTTACTGCCAATTATTCAGACACATGTGATGATGGGGCACAAGCGCTTTACTTCCCAGAATAAGTCAAAGGTCTGACGCTTGCTTTGCTTTATTTAACTTCACCCACTTCCTGAAAGTCTCCTTTGAAACCAAAATCAAAGTTGTGAAATACGCTGGATTGTCTCCTCTTTCGTAGTGGAACAGACATGGTCTCGCCACCGCATTTCCCCCCCCAGCGGAGAGAAGCCAGTTCCTCAAAGGGCTCTCTTTGAATGAGTTCCTTTGGCTGGCAGGAGGTGACAGAAGAGAGCAAGACTCCTTGGATTCACGATCCCAGACGTGAGAAACGCATTACACTGCCCTGCTAGCCAAGAGTGCCTTGTGGTCAAAAGAGCATTGGCAGTCCAAGCATTCCCTTGGTACAGCCAAGGCTAGACGGCCCCATTATGAAATCCTAATAAATTAACCTGAAGGAGGAGTAGTGTATGAATGTAAAGTACTGCCAGATTGAGATGGCAGTTACTAGAAAAGCTTAGTATTTCTATAGTACTGTCCCCTGTCTGGCTCTAAAAACTTTCCAGCCCAGGGACTCGGCACCGATAACGGACTGAGCGTCACAACACCCCTGTTCCAAAGTGCAGTATCAGAGGAGCATTGCGGGAGAATGGAGAGAGCAAAGAGCAAGAAAATCAGCACTTTTAAGTTCTTATCCAATCCTCAAAAGCAGCAATGTGTGCGAAAAGTGAACACAATACTGCTCCACCAGAGCGGGGGCAGGGCTAGTTGACAGTGGCAGAGTTGAAATGTTATTGATTTCTGTTACACACAGGGTAGCTAGGAGAATTGCCCAAGAGCAAGAAGAAAGCTAGTGCAGTCAAGGATAGAAACCAGGAGCCCTCGCTCCCTGTCCCAACCCACTAGTCCACCATGCCAGCAACAGAGTCTCCTCTCTATACACACAGAATCCAGTGCGTCTTGGGCCACTGTTAGTTGTACTGTTTCAATAGTAACCTCACCGCTGATTTTATCTGTGCCTGACAATACTGCTCACAATGATAAGCATGGCCACATGGAGCCGTCGGTATGAAAGCGTGGGAGGGAACGTTTGGGCAGATCTCACTCTGGAACAGAGATGGAACATGCAGAATAGGAGAGACATTGTCAAGAAGAGGGGCTCGACTAGAGGCATCAGGGTTCTTAACAGTGTTTGAAAATAAAGAGAAATATCAATGTTGAAGAAGATCTTAAATTAACTGTGATAATGGGACAGTCCCCCAGTAATTCCACGGTACGGTCAGGCAGCTCTGCCTAGACCAGGGTTTCCCAATCTATGGGTCGGAACCCAAATATGGGTTACCATTACATTTCAAAAGGGTCACCAAGTGTCTTCCCCAAGTGGCTCTGCCGTCCCTCCTTCCCCCCCACCCATTTTTTAATTGCCTTGGGGTCCCATGTCTTCCTGAATTGTCAAATTGGGTCCCCATCTGGAAAAGGTTTGGAACCGCTGGCCTAGACAGAGGTGCTGGAATGCACAGGCAGTCAAGGGATTCAGCTGAATGCATATTTCCCAGCGGCTCCTATTTGCTTGGCTCACTACAAAGCTAGCAGGCTCCGTAGCGTTCGGTGAGACTGAGAACTTCTGTACAGGATTAGAACTTCTGGGTTCCTGGCTCCCAACCTTGTGCTTAAACCACTAGATCCCCCCTACCCCCCCACTTACCTACCCATATAAATCTCCAGCCCCAGTTCTAATGATATTTATGGTACATTTCACATATTCAAAGTGCCTTACAAATGTTAGCGATTGTACTTTAAGCTGTAGTTTTAATCTTCTGTTTATCCTTTCTGAGGGTGTGTCTAGACTACTGGGTTTTTTTCGAAAAAAATGGCCTTTTTTCGAAAAAAAAACACCCTTCCCCTGCGTCTAGACTGCTGCTGCATTCTTTTCGAAAGAATGCGGCAGTTTTTTTGACCGCGGAAAACCTCGTTTTACGAGGAATAATGCCTTTTTCCGAAAGTGCTCTTTCGAAAAAAGGTGCTATGTAATGCAAACTGTGCTTTTTCAAAAAAGAGCATCCAGACTGCCTGGGTGCTCTCTTTCGAAAAAGCAGCTTGCTTTTTCGAAAGTACTGGTTGTAGTCTAGATGCTCTTTTTTGAAAGAGGCTTGTAGCCTAGACATAGCCTGAGAGGGCAATAGTGAGACTTGGGGGGGGTGGGGGGGGAGGGGCTGTACCTGCCTCTCCCTAAAATACTGGGGGAGAGGGAAGAGGGCGTGCTAAGAGACTCCAGGAACAGAACAAAACTGGTACTTTGAACCAAACTTTTTGATGTTTCTACAGTCCCCTCGTGATATTCCAACTCCTAGTTTGCTTACAATCCTCTCGTCACAGATCTGAATGTAGCATGTGGAAGGATCTGATTTCAAGATCAGTAATTATAGAACAAGACAGAGGCATTAGTAAGCAAAGCCACAACACTTCTTGAGACAAACTGGGGATTCAAAGAATGACAAGCTCAGCAAGGTGCCTGAATGAACACCTTCTTAAATAGAAGGGTGAGTGAAACAAACAGCCATGCTTGGTACCACAATTTGAGTGGGCAACTGTAATAATACTCTGCCTTTCAGGCTTAGTCTACACTACACAGCTTTTAGCAACATGGCCCTGTCGCTAAAAGCTGGGCAGTATAAACACCAGTTGTTAGCACTTCTACCAACAAAAAACGTACCCTCCCCCCAGGGAGGGGCAATTGCTTTGTGGCGAGAAGGGCACTCCTGCTCACAAAGCACTGTTTAGACTAGCACTTGGGGGGGGAAGTAGCAGGGGGGACTGTTGCGTTTACTGCCCCCCCCCCACACACACAGATAAACACCTGTGAATGACAAAAGCTTTGTCACCAGTGTAGACAAAGCCTCAGAAGAGCCTCTCCTCCAAGCATCTCAGAGAGCTTCTTAAATCTTAGCTTTGCATTATCCCCATTTTGCAGATGAAGGAAACTGAGCTACAGACAAGAGACAGAGCAGAAGAAGCAGAGCTGGGAATAGAAGACAGGAGGAGTCCCAATTCCCATTCTGCCTCTAACCACACATGCTTGATCCAGAGGGCCTGCATTTCCCTATGGCTTTAGAGGCAGATGTAGACAGTCAGGCTATATCTAGACTACAGGCTTCTTTTGGAAGAAGCTTTTTTCGGAAGAGATCTTCCAAAAAACCCTTCTTCTGAAAGAGAGCGTCCACACTGCAAAAGTGCATCAAAAAAGCGATCTGCGTTTTCGAAAGAGAGCATCCAGACTGAATGGACACTCTCGCACGTAAGCTGTGATTGCAGTGGACAGAATGACCACCAGGGCACCTGTGCTTTTTCCTCTTTTCTCTTCTTCAGAAAGAACTCCCTCCTCCCCATCCACACATACCTTTTTGTGAAAGAGGTCTTTTGCAAAAAGGCTTCTTCCTTGTAGAGTGAGGATTATCAATGCTGGAAAAAACCCTGCGATTTTCTTGCGGAAGAACGCAATTGCAGTGTGGACATTCCTCAAGTTTTGTTGGAAAAACAGCTGTTTTTCCTACAAAACTCTGTAGTGTAGACATACCCTCAGTCAATCTCAGGACCAGGTGCTGTAACAGCTGAACAAGAACTAGTTCACAAGCCCAAGATAGTTACCATTTTAAGAGCTTTTAGACTGTATATCGTTGCTCTTGCTGAACTGGTTCCATCAGTTACCTGAGCAAGCCAGGCAACTGTAGCCACTCACTAGCAAGTCACAAGGACATTAGCCGTAGCACTCACCACTATTGTGTGGCCTAACAAAACTTTGTAAGATAAGGCAACTCCTCTTCCTTTCCTCCAGATATGCCCCCTTCTCCTGGCCTCTGCTGCAGCAGCTAACCAAACAGTCCCAATGTTAGGTCCTAGGAACTAATTAGCAAACGAGACAATCTTTTACTATCTACTTTATGGCAATTATAAGTATTTGACCAAAAAGAGACTGCTGATTTTGAGACTCTACCAAAATGGCCTGTGCTGCAGGAATTAAGTGCCAGTCTCAGGACACTGTTGACATGGATTGATTATGCTGTGCCCAAAGAAAGAGGATTTAGCAGGGCCAGGGAATATACAGCCTGACATTGTTAGAACAAAACCAAGTGTTCACTGAGTTTCCATTCAAACCACAGGAGAGAAAAAGCACATCAATGTTTGCCACAAGGCTGTGGACATAGTCAATTACAAAACTTCTGGAGAGGGCTTTTGAACTATTGTGTGTGGCCGAGCTCTGGCTTTGCTGCAAGGGGCCTGCGCTTCTAGGCAATGAGGGTTTGCCTCCAAGGCTCACTGTGACCCTCAGCATAGCCTCTCTCCCTTACTGGAAGCAAGGGTGTCAGACTACTAAGCCACCGATGGGTTTGGTGAGTCTCTGTAGTGATGTGGGGGAGAGATGGGAGAACCCAGGCCCACCCTCTTACCACAGGTTCCAGCCCAGGAACCCTAATGGCAGCGGCAACAGGTAGTTTTTCCTCAAATATCAAAGCTGTAGCCCTTCCCCAAATGGCCCCTCCCAGTACCTTCCTCCAGGTGCCTGACCATACTCATCCTCTTGCCCCTTCACCAGACATTGGTTACTGGTACAACATGGAGTTCAGTATAGGTTTGAGGTTGGGCTCATCTGTTAACCTTCATGGTTACACCAAACCCTGCTCAAAGACTGTACACCTATATACTTTCCTAAACCTTTCACTGGCTTATCCTATTCTAGCAGTAATGCAACGAGCTATAGGGATCTTATCTGTAAGAAGCTGGCTTTAGTAGTAATATACATTGGTTGTAAGTAAGCGGTTTTTATATATATGATTTTTTAAAGGAATTATAGTTAGATAATAGCGTGTGGGGATTTCCAGCTTGGTCAGGGGTCAAACCACAAAAGGCCAGCATGCTGACCCAGAATAAGTCATTATCTCATGGGGTATCTAAAAGTCCCAAAATACAATGACCTGTCAGGCTGAACATCTTGCTTTACCAAGAAAGCAGGGGCAGTGGGCAACTTGTGGTATTTCTTGGTAATTTAGCCACAAGTTCCCATTTTTCTGATTTTGTTTGTCCATGAGGGCACGAAGTGATATTTCATGCATATTCAAAAGGATGTCCTAGTTTAATTCTCCAGTTGAAAGTGTGCACCCTCAAAATCTTAGGGTGCAGAAATCTGTTTTTGGCCTTGAGGGGTTAGCTACAGATGACACAAGAAGGCCTATAACACCCCATGGCTCGAGTGTGGAGCAGGACTTTCTTCCTCAAACTCTCTCCTTTCATTTTCCTTTGCAGTGCTAGTACACTACAATATTTTTAGCTCTCAATGAAAACCTCGCTCCACCAGGGTCTTCAGGAGGCTGTGTGAGTACGGTGTTATACTAGGTGACTGCAACTGCACACTCAGGCTGCATTTGCACTACCACCTGGGGCAATCAAATCGATTTATGTGGTCATCGCCTTATGCATGTTATTTTGTGTAATCTTAATACTTGTTGTAATAAAAATTGTTTTGATTTGATACCACCCACAGTGTAAGTGTGACTGCTGAAGTTCGAGACCTGCCTAAGAGCTCTTAATTTCTGTGATCAGGGTGGAGGACAAACCTAGAAACTTTCTGGTTAGATAACTGGCAAACCTGGAACCCAAACTATATTCCTAACTCTGGTCTACACACCCCACACGCTGCTGTCTCTCTGTAAGAGTCAGTAGTGTAGGCAGGGAGGCTGGCAGGAACCAGTACACACGGGGGGCCATCTTCCGGCTCCCTGCACATAACAATTCCTGCGAGCAACTGCCCCAGGAGAGAGGCAGCTCCCTGCAAGTACCAGCTACCATCTTCCCCCCCTGCACTGCTGCCTCTGATACAGCAATTTCAGTAGTTACGCGTTTATTTAAATAAACGCGTATTTTAACATCCCGAGTTTGGTATCTCACTGACAAAAGGTTGCTTCTGACTCCAAATTTTGGAACCCTTTGAAAAGTGGAAGAAGATTCAGAGGGGATTGGGAGATGAACAAGTGTGACCAAATGACCCCAAATTCATCCCACTAACTGTACTCTAGGCCCTGAAGTGGCATACCAGCATTTCTGCGGGTATCTAAATTTTACAGCACTTTGAAAAGTGGTCTTGAAATGGACATGTTCATCTAGCCTCTTGTCTCTGCTTTGTGATCTCATTACTTGCTCAGGCCCACATTACAAATCAAGTCATTGAGGGAGGTGTACTTCATAGTCCTTTGACCAAAAGGGCCCACATTTGCAAAAGTACCTCTACCTGGAATTCTGATGTGGCACAGGAATTTTCAAAGTAACCTACCAGTGCATTTTAGAGCTCTTTGAAAAAAAAAATCAGCTCTTCCACAGACATCTCTCCTAACCCTTAGCTCTGGAAATCAATACTGCTTTTCCATGATTTACAGAATTTTAAAAGGCTTATTGCAGGAAGGGCAAGTAATACATTTTTAAACATTTAATTTGTAGAAAAGCACGCTAAGTGCCTTATAACAAACTGGCTAAATACCTAGCCAAGGATCTCTCGAACATGCGAGCTTGTCTCTGCTGTAACCTAGGTAGATAATTCAAATCACAAATCAAACCAAGCCCTGCATGAAGAGAAAGGCATTTTCCTTGGCTGAACAATGATCTCTCGGTCCTGAACGATGGAACCTCCTCCTTCCCAATTTAAAGAATTTCATAAAGACACTAATTGTAATTGGATCTACTATCTCATTTATTGTTAGTCGCTTGGTCTCTAAGAATGTTCGCAGATTTCCTATCCATAATTCAAGAGCCACAGAAGATACAATTCCCAGAGCATAAACAGATGTACTGTAATAATCTACCGTTTTGCCAATAAGAAAACTTAAGTAGCATCCTAGGAAAAAGATACCAGTGAGCAACATCAGCCATTGTTATACAAACTAGCTTACTTCCTGATCCTCAAAGGATCATTACAAAATCCCCTCCACACGCTGAAGCCATGAGGCTCATGTTCGATGCTTTAAAAAAAAGCAGAAAAGATGCACACGCTTTAGGAAAACTCATGTTTTGTTTCACACGAGCAAACTGCAGCCTGCTCAACTCGGTTACTATAATGGGTGTTGGGGCAGAAAGAAATCGAGACTACACACAATGTTTTGGTTGCCATGTGACTGCGCTACACTGTGCCAACTCAGAAGCCGGGGGAATGAAGGAAAGTTTAAATACTGCAGATACTAACGAGATCTCCAAAAAGCATGGAGCAGATAGATCTTAAAAACCATAATTCACACACTTATCCCACACTGAGTTTTTTGAAAATGCAAGAGGGCAAGAGTCTTTGTAAGCCACATGCACTCGAAGGGAAGGGTTACCTCTTTGGAGCAGCTGTCCCTGTTCACCTATTGGTGAAAGCTACCATGCAGTTACCATACCAGCACAAAGAGTACAGTTGCCATCACAGTTCCTGTTCAGGTGAGTGCCTGCACAGCCGCATGTAAAAAATTCTCTGCCCATCCACCTCCTTTGCAGAGCCACACAACAGCTCTCACCATCCTGCTGGAAGGTGAGTGGTGCAGCAAGCGGCTGCTCTGGCAGGCAGGGCTGGCTGGGGCCACGTGATGGTGGGGTAATTGGGAGGGGGGCCAACTGGGGCTGCATGACAGGGGTAGGGGGGCCAGGGCCTGGTCCGGTGGCTGGGGCCAGGACCTGCTGCGTGGTGGGGCCTGCTCGGGGAGGCTGGGATCAGGGGCAGAGCTGGCCTTACCATGAGGCCAACTGAGGTGGCCGCCTCAGGTACCAGACTGTGGGGGGGCGCCACTAGGACCCAGAGCGTAGAAAATTGTGTCTGCTGCTGGTACAGCGAGGGGACATGGGGGTGTCATTTGAGCTCCCCGCCTCAGGTGCCAAAATGTTGTGGGCCAGCCCTGGCCAGGGGCCTGCTCGGGGCTGTCTGGGGTCCTACTAAGTACTTTCTGTAGGGGAGCCTGGACAATAAATAGTGAGGTCTGCCTTGACCACAGCGCGGATCTTTAAAAAGCAAAACCCAGGCCTGTCTCAAGTCTGGTGCACTTAAGCAGGCAGGCAAGGTGTAGGGGGAGGGAGCTTTGAGAGGCAGGAATGTTTTGCATCTGACGAAGTGGGTCTTTGCCCACGAAAGCTTATGCTCCAATACATCTGTTAGTCTATAAGGTGCTACAGGACTCCTTGTCGCTTTTGCATAACAACGCAGATTAAGCACGGTACGCAAGACCACTTCAAGAACACATGACAATCAACCTTGTACTGGTACTTCTATTTCTGCCAAAGGTTACAGATGCAGCCATAAAACTGTTAACTATGCACATCATTTTTGCAACATCCTGAGTAGCAGGATGTACCCTAAATGAGGGTATAGGGCATTTTAGGTATCTCACACAACACATAATCAACTGGGAAATATCATTAGAACGGCCAAGTCTCGCTTTGCTATAAAAATGGGCTTAGTAAGAAGAACCGATGGGAGGGAGGGAGCAGGATGACTCACAGGTTGTGCTCGTTGTAAGTAGAAGTAACAGACCCTTCGCATGGGCTGCAGCAGTACACGGCATTCCAATGGGTGGGAATCAAAGGGACCACAATCACCTGCCTGGTATTGTAGGTAGCATGCGAGTGAAGTGTAAGTGAACTAGGCTTTATCACTGTATCATAGTAGAACTTTTGTTAATTCATTTTCCATTGCTTTGCGCTTATTAATTGCTTTAGAATTTATCATATTTAAGGTTAAAATTGTATAGTAACTGTTTTTAAGGCTTGTAAAATTTAAACAACTATATTAACTGCTTAGAGCTTGTAATAAATAAGAAAGTGGTTAAGTCTCCCTGGAGAGTCCTGGTTTCTCTTGGATCTAAAATAAATCGAACCACACGACACTTTCAGCCTTCACTGACTGGACCAGGATTTTATAGTCTTACCGGGAACTTTTAAATCAAATCATTGAAGCAGAATTTCTCACCATCCAGATTTTCAGGTCCTTTCTACCTACCTTACCTGTCAGATCTCTCAAAGGCACTACTAAAATTAATCCTCCCATTAGCTCTCCAGTCATCTAACATGGATTGTGTTTACTACCTTTTAAAAGGGATTCATTTGTTAAGCAAGGACTTATTGGGGCATCCTCATCGTGGCTCTAGTTCCAGCTCTGGCAGCATGCTGGAGGCTTAAGATACAATTTTTTGTAATAGTCAAAAATAAGATCATCTCTACTGTTGTATCATTTTCTTTGAAGGCCTGTATAGAAAACAGTATGTCTCTTTTTATGGGTGGCTGCTTCTGATCAAGTTAGAAGTACCCATTGTCTTACCTTTCTTGTGCTGTATGCTCACTAGAAGATTTACCCAGTGTTGCTTGTGTCCTTAGTTCAAAGTTTTGTTTTTCTTCATTTAAATCATTGCTCTGTAGTTTATGTGACTGAAGTCTGCAAACATATTGTCTTGTAAACTATCTTGAAGAGACAGAATTTAAATGTGTATGTTAATGGAGGAAAGTTTATATACCCTGTATCTTTTAAATAACTTGTCATCTCAGCATAGGATCCAGGCAGGTTTTACCATAAGGGACCACGAGAGATCATCTAGTCCAGCTGGAGAAGGCTATACACAGAGGAAGTTGGCTACTAAAAATTTTGCAATATTAATTTTCTTTTTATTTGACTTGATGTCAAAACCATTTAAAGTCATGTACCTTGTTAATTATCTCGTTTTAGTATTCTTTCTTCCATAACATTTAAAAAAATATATACAAGATATTTGTTAAGTTGGGTGCTACGATGGCACACATCCGAACAAGCACACAACCTCAATATTGGTGCACAAGACAAAACTCACTCTGCTCATGGATGGAAAATCTTAGAGGGAACACTGGTTGCCATCAACAGAAGTCACAAATCTCAAAGTTGAAATATCAATAGGTCACTGGTCCACAATCAAACATAATGTTGGAAGACCCTCATTAGACCTCTGCCACTGACTTACACCATAAGGAGCTATAGGCTGAATATAGGACCCTAACAACAACATACAGAGTTGGTATTAAAGACACTGGTGTTTTTTTAGCAATGTTAGGCATGGAAGAATGGATTTCCTTAGCCTAGGCACTGAGGGAGTGTCCTGTCATTATGGATGTGAGAAGATGTATGTATTAGAACTATACCTCATTTTACTTTTCAGGTGATAGTCACTGGCAAGTGTAAACAGTGTTATCTGAAACAATCAAGTTGCCAAAAACTCAGACTCAGTAGAGAAATGGCTCCTATGGGCTTCTCTGATGATCATGAAAATAACATGATGATACGAGGAAACAGGCCCAAGCAGAGTGGAGCAATATGCTATCAGGTTCTGGAGAAAACTGCTAACAATTCAGAACAAGGGGACTTAGAGAAGATAGTGTCTATTTTAAACGTCATGCAGAATAACCTGGGTTGCATAATGAACCCTGAAGTTAAACAAAGGTGCTGAGAACATGGATGAGTCTTGAACCTTTGTTCCCTGGGCAGTATTATATGGCTCAGCTGCTTCTCCACGACAACAAGAAAGCCCCCATTCCATAGTAATAATACATCTTCGAGTACTAGAAGAACCACAGACTAGCTGAGTGCCTGCAAACAAACCAATTCCGTTATCAAGAGGAAAAGTCGCCAGTTATAAAAAGGAAAGCTAGCAATTGCTTGGTCCGGCCGGAAAGATTTTTGAATGCAACATAATAGTGTAACAAATGTGTAGCCACCTACAACTTCATGACTTTCTCTGTGCTGCATACTATGACCACTTGAAAATGCATTACAACAACAGAGACAATCCTCAGGTCTCCCTAAAGCATAAGCCTCTAATGCTTGAGCTAAAGGAGACTCAACATTAGCAGCACAGGGCATGAAATAGGCAGTTCAGTAGTTCTCACTCCATCCCATACAAAGCAGTGGTGTGTGCACTAGTGAACTATTTACAATATTTAACACTTATGTATTTTTAGGCAAGGCTCTCAATGTATTTCACACAATAATTAAGGCTCAACATCTCCCTGTAAGTATTAACTCCATCTTCCAAGTGGGGAAACTGAGGCACAGAGAAGTGAAATGTACATCCTCTCTGTAAATCATTTCACTTTTCAAGGTGACCTCAAGGTCCCTGCCAGAACTACATTTCTGTGGTCCTATAATTTGCCCCTAAGTTTGTACTGCCACTAACTCACTCAATGACAAGATTCCAGGATTATTGATTCCCAATCCTCTACTCTAGCAACTATTCTAAGCTTAAGTAAAATAAAATGCCTTTTTTAAGCAGGACATTGGAGTAGCAAAATTTCCCCCGCTTCTTCCTAAAAGGAAAAACAATGATACTGTAAGTCCAAGTCCGTGAGTTTGTATTCTATCTGGATAGTAATAAATAAATAAATAAATACACCCCCAAGTGCCTTCACCCAGATCACACTTCCTTCAACTCCACTACAAGTAAAACCTTTTCCAGACCCTGTAATGCAAAGCTCCACAGGAGACCCAGTGCTGACACTGCCAATCAAAATGCAAGTCACACCCTGACCACATACACCTTATGATGCCATCTGAGCACCAACTGCCAACAGAAACTGACAAAGGTTTGAAAGCCAATATTAAGTCACTAGTTCACCTTGCTCTGCTCTCAGCCAAATGCCAGGACATGTCCCCTAACCACCCGGTGCAAGGCTCAACAGAGCATGAACAGAAGCTCAAAGAACATCCCAGCTCCTCCCCAAAGCTTCCTCTAGACTTCCAGGTTGACAGGCTGAAACTCTTGAAGAAGAAACTCACCTGCTTTCAGCACATCTGCATGTGTGAGAAAGTGAAGGCATCAGTTTAAAAAAAAAAAAAACCACACACACCCCCACACCACACCAGGTCCCAAGAGGAGGATTAGGTGGTTCCAGAAACCAAAAATAGGGTATGGAGCCTTTCACATCAGGCTCACCCATTCAAACTTCAGGTGGGGCATGACCAGAAATCATCACTATCTGACTGCTGCCCAGGGGGAAATGGGAGAAGCGAGTGGGTTTCAGACCAATCTTCACCACTGGCCTCCCCACCAACAAGGGACTAAGAGATGCCTGGGGATGGGGGAGAGTCTGCTGTGCCACTGCTCCTACTGCACCTCCTCTGTGGCACAGAAGAGATCTTCAGCCTCCATGGCTCTGGCCAGTACCCTAATACACCTCAATCTGAGGGGAAGAGATTTACACCTGTGCACATCTCGGATCAGACAAGACAGGCTGCTAAAGAGTCACTCTACGTTTTTTTAGTCGGCCATGGCAGACTCAGGCTAAGTCTACACTGGCACTTTACAAGGCTGTAACTTTCTGGCTCAGAGGTGAACCCCCTGCCACCCCACAAGCACAGCAAATTACAGCACAGTGAAGCACCAGTGTGAACCAGGCTACAGGGCTGGGCCCCACACTGCCAGAGCTGTGAGCTTCTCCTCTTGTGGAGGTGGTTTACAGAGTGGCCATGGCCACACTTTCAATTTAAAGCATCGCCATGCCTGCATTTTAAACTTAAGTGCAGACAAAACTTGAGACAATGCAGGCAATTCAGCTACTAAACTAGAGCCTTGCAAATTAATGATAACAGACAGGCTTTATTAAGAAGAATCAGGACTGAATCAAGAGATGCATGTTTTAACCCCTGCTCTGCCACTAACAAAAACTGTTTCAACCTCTCTGTGCCTCAGTTTCCCCATCTGTAAAACGGGTTACAAGGTATAATCCTCTACTGACTGACGTGCTTTGAGATCCTCAGACTGAAACTGAGGAAAGCAGTTTTGTATGATATGAGAGGGAGTCACACAGCACCAGCTCTGAAAAGAGCATCAAGGTCAGGAGGGCAGATTAAACATCCCTTTCAACTGCAGGCAGGCAGGAAGAATTCTCAAGGGAAAGAGGCATTTACACTTGGATAGGGAGAGCGCTCTGGTTCCGAGGCAGAGTCAATCACTGTAACACAAAGAAGTCAGCTGTTGCACAGAGTGGTTGGGACCTGGTCAGTTTGGAATAAAAGGAGATGCAATAAGACTAAGTCAATAAATGAGTATGGAGGTGAGGAACCAGTCTATAATCTAGGGAGCTGGGTGACTGTCTTACTCCTTTACATTCCTTTGACTTTCATCCAAGAATCTTCAAGCACTTAACACTAATCAATTGAAACTTGCAGTCTACCTAGGCAGTAAGAAAGGGCTGTTTTTCTGCCCTCGCCTACCAGCAGTTTCATTTGGATGCTCAATTCTTTACTCATTGCCCTAAACATCTGTGTAGTCGCACATGATTCTACATGATTCCACCCCAGATATGAATGCACATTCTAGGTGGGCGGTGTGATGGCTGTACCGAGTTATAAAATGTTATGAGACTATAACAGAGATAAGGAAGCATCACCCCCATGTTGCAGACAGGAAAAGCAAGACGCAGAGGAAATGAGATTTATCCCAGGGTCTTGGAACCTATGAGCCCTATGTCCAGAGTCTCCTGCTCAAGCCACAAGATGACATCCCTGACGCAGAGCTGGGATAGAACCCAGACATCCTCTCGCCCGCTCTTCCACCCCATGCTCTGACCACTAATGCCTGCTCCCTTCTTCCCTCCATGCTTACACCTCTCCCCCCAGAGTCTGGTACCTGAGATGCCTCTTGCTTCAGACCCTCCACCAGCCTTCCAGTGTCCTAGCAGAGCCAGACCCAGTTCCTCACATTCCTGCCTCAGAGACACCTGGGCTAGAGGTCCCCCATCCTCCCACAGGGGATGTGTAGTGCTGCAGAAAGAGGGGTCCCCCATGCCTACTCCCAGAGGAGTTAGAGAGGGGTCCCCTCTCACCCCTACTGCCGGGGGGCTGCAGGCAGAGGGGGTCCCCCTTTCCCCACTATTCCTAGGGAGGCACTGGTAGGCAGAGGGGGTCCCCCCGCCCCTCTACCCCCAGGGGCCACTGTAGGCAGAGGGGTCCCCCAACCCACTACTCCCGGGGGGGGGCTGCTGCAGGCAGAAGGGGCCCCCGGCCCCCTACTCCCGGGGGGGGGGGCTGCTGCAGGCAGAAGGGGGCCCCGGCCCCCTACTCCCGGGGGGGGGGGGCTGCTGCAGGCAGAAGGGGGCCCCGGCCCCCTACTCCCGGGGGGGGTGCTGCTGCAGGCAGAAGGGGGCCCCGGCCCCCTACTCCCGGGGGGGGGGGCTGCTGCAGGCAGAAGGGGCCCCCGGCCCCCTACTCCCGGGGGGGGGGGCTGCTGCAGGCAGAAGGGGCCCCCGGCCCCCTACTCCCGGGGGGGGGGCTGCTGCAGGCAGAAGGGGCCCCCGGCCCCCTACTCCCGGGGGGGGGGGGCTGCTGCAGGCAGAAGGGGGCCCCGGCCCCCTACTCCCGGGGGGGGGGGCTGCTGCAGGCAGAAGGGGCCCCCGGCCCCCTACTCCCGGGGGGGGGCGGCTGCTGCAGGCAGAAGGGGCCCCCGGCCCCCTACTCCCGGGGGGGGGGGCTGCTGCAGGCAGAAGGGGCCCCCGGCCCCCTACTCCCGGGGGGGGGGCTGCTGCAGGCAGAAGGGGCCCCCGGCCCCCCACTCCCGGGGGGGGGCTGCTGCAGGCAGAAGGGGCCCCCGGCCCCCCACTCCCGGGGGGGGGCTGCTGCAGGCAGAAGGGGCCCCCGGCCCCCCACTCCCGGGGGGGGGGCTGCTGCAGGCAGAAGGGGCCCCCGGCCCCCCACTCCCGGGGGGGGGCTGCTGCAGGCAGAAGGGGCCCCCGGCCCCCCACTCCCGGGGGGGGGGCTGCTGCAGGCAGAAGGGCCCCCGGCCCCCCACTCCCGGGGCGCTTCGGGCAACAGGGACAGGCCCGGGGGCACACGGGGCAGCTGGCAGAGGCCCCCCCCCGTGGGGTCATGGGTCCCCCGCCCCCCTCACCTGCTGCCGGTCGCGGTGGCTCCAATCCCCCCTCAAGCTCCTGCTCAGCCCAGAACTTTTCCTCCTAACCCCACCCCCCGCCAGCGCGTCACACGCACCCGCCCTGACGCCACCGCGTGCCCAGCCCCAACCCGCCAATCAGCAGCGCCCGGGCCACATTAGCATATCGCCACAGCAACGGCCCAAGCCCGTCCCCGCCGGGGAAGGCACCGCCCTTAGCAGGGCCCGGCGCCCTCTGGCGGGCGAAGCGAAGCCGAAGAAGTCCCCGGCGGAGGGGGCGGGGGGACCTCCGCCAGCCAGGGGGTCACGGGACGTGCAGGCTGCTAGCAAAGCATGCTGGGTAGGGAAGGCCGCTGGGGGTGCGATGAGTTTGTTAGTGCTCTGGGTCTCAGTGCCCCTAGACACGTGCCTAGTGAGCCAACATGTAGTCAGGCGACGTCCCATTTCCCACGTGGCCTGCGCTGGACGCTGCACACTGACACACCAGTGCCCTAGTGACACCCTGGTGACATGCCAGCACAGTAGTGACACATCCGCGCCGTAGTGACTTGCCAGTGCCATAGTGACACGCCAGCAGCCTAGTGACATGTCAGCGCCATCGTGACACGCCAACACCCTAGTGACACCCTCGTGACACGCCAGCACCCTAGTGACATGCCTGCGTTGTAGTGACACACCAGCGCCCTAATGACACGCCAGCACCATAGTGACACATCCACGCCGTAGTGACACGCCAGCACCTTAGTGACACGCCAGTGCCATAGTGAAACGCCAGCACCCTAGTGACACGTCAGCGCCATAGTGACACGCCAGCACCCTAATGACACGCGCCCTAGTGACATGCCAGCACCGTAGTGACATGCCAGTGCCCTAGTGACACGCCAGTGCCATAGTGACACGCCAGCACCCTAGTGATATGCCAGTACCATAGTAACACGCCAATGCCATAGCCCTAGTGACACATCAGAGCCCTAGTGATACGCCAGCAGATTTTCTTTATATGGTGGACATGAGCAAGACTGCTCCTTTTCAGTGCTAGCATGGCTGAGACACATGTGCATGTTTATTTCGCACATCAGCCAGTCATTTTTAAGTGAGGCCAAACTTGTGGGGGGAGGCGCATGGCCAATCAGCCTTCTGAAAGGGGCAGAGTGTCCTCATACCCCCTCACCTGCGATCCTGCTTCAGCCAGTCTGGCTAGTTCTGGTTCAGCCCAAAGTCAAAGTCAAACCATCCACGCCAAAGGAAAACTGAGGCGCTGGCCACAGCTGAGGACAGAGGATGTGCCTATAGGAGCTATACCCTATAGAAGATATAGGGTGTTGTTACCCTGTAGGGATCCAGGAAGGGATGCTGCACATGTGTGAATGACACATGGTGGAATGTGAAGCATCTGTGGTGGATGCTTCCAAGAGAGAAGCAAATTGCCTATAAGGGATGCTTATTAAGGGCATAGGAAGAGCATCTATGGGGCATATGTTTGGGATGAGAATGGGGAATGTCGTGTATAGGGGACTGACAGCAGGAAATTTTTAGGAGTTTAAAATGACAGCCATATATACATCCTTTGGAGGGACTCCTCCTGTAGGGCCAAGAGCAGAGGGTAATTAGTATGAGGTGCTCATCAGAAAAATACAGGGAGATCAAAGGAGCAGGAACTATGGATATCATCTCTTGTGCAATAGGATAAATATTCATGGTGCAATGTTTGCACTAGCCCAGCATGCCTGTGGTGCATCAAAATGCCAGCACTAGGGCTAGTTGAATTATATATATATATATATATATATACTTTATTTCCAGTAGCTCTGAAAATGGACTAAACTGCTCATGTTTCTACTTTTTCTGTGCATTTTTCTTGAAAATTTTGTTTTTAAAATTTAGAATTTTTCAAAATAACTTTTTTCTGATTCTGGGGCTTTTTGGCGGGGAGGTAGGTTAAAGACGTACCATGGCCCCAATTCTTCAAGATGAACCAAGGTATGGAATGCTGTGTCCACTAGAAGCCCTACTGAAGTCCCACAGTGTTTGCAGGATTGGGACACAAATTATTCATTGCTCCTGGAATAATGCATGGGGGAGGGCAGGCTCTGTTATTCCCGGCACTATGCATACATAAAGAAAGAGGTAAGCTAAGAGGCTGCAGTCTGAACAGCCAAGACACACAATGGAAGGAGGGAGAGGAAACAAAGCTATAGACAGGGGAAATGATTTGTCCAAGGCCACATAGCAGGTCAGTGGCAGAGGACTAAGCCACTGTCTTGTCTCTTTGTCTGATTGTACAGCACCTAGCAGAGTGGGGTCCTGGTCAATGCAGAGGGCTCCTAGTCCATATGGTAACTGGCAGGGCTGACAGCCACCAAAGGCTTCTGGGCAAGTGGGGGGAGGCCAGCTCTGCACCCCCATAAGGGTAAGGGCCTCTGGTGGAAGGGGTGGGGCTGGAGGCAGCCAGCCCTCAGCCCTGCCCGGACCATAGCACTGCCCGGACTATAGCACTCCCCTACTCCTCAGCCCCGCATTTCATGTTACGCCGCGCTCTAGCATCAATTTAAAGTGGACATGGCCACTGCCACAATAGCAGTGGTGATGGCCAGGAGCACTAGGCTCCTTTGACTTGCCAGGCCCTACGGCAACTGCCTCCTTTGCCCCTCCCCCGTCAACAGATCTGATGATGGTAGTACAATTAATGGTTTATAATGCTAATTGATTGACAACAGAGGGGGGATATCAACCCCCCAAAGGGGTGAGAAGGTAGAATGCACAAACATTTTCCCTCAGAAACTAGAAACATTTGAGAACCACTGTGGTTTGGGTGAAATGTTCCATTCACTTGGGCAACAAGACCATTTTTTGGCAAAAATGGTTTTCACTGTGATAAAAATAGTGACCAGCTTGGGTCCTCAGAGCACAATACAGCTCAGTAGAGTATCCAAGTATTACCCCACTCAGGCCCCTGGAGCTCATGCCACATCAGACATCTTGGTATGCTGCAAGCAGATGGATGGGCTAGTGGCTAAGGCAGTAACCAAGGGTCTTTGTCACAAGTTCAAGTCCCAGCTCTGCTATAGACTTCATATGTGACCTTGGGCAAGTCACTTAGCCTCTTGATGCCCCAATTTCCCATCTGTAAAAATAGGATACTGTAATAGTCCAACCCTGCCTTACAGGAGTGCTATGAAGATAAAAGCATATGCTTTCAGATCTTCCAAAGAAAGAGCACTATGTAAGAGCTATCTACTATATATATGAGAGACTTTAACCATTGTGTGGGCATAGTTAAATGGTTGTAAAGGTGTGTAATTCCAGCATACTCCATTCCCCTCCCAAACAGATGTCAGATATACATATTTCTCTACTGTGTATTTGAGTGAGTCTGTCTGTGTATCTATTCAAGAACTCCTAAGCGGTGAGAGCTAGGACCACCACATTCGGTACACAGCTTCCTCTTATTATAACTTAAAGCAACATAAGGATTTGGTCATGCCAAGAAAATGGGATGTGCCTAGAATGGGATTGCTTCTCAGAAAACAATACAGAAAAGAGACAGAATCATTAGGCAGGTGAAAAGGGCGCACACACACATACCCACACACCCACTCCAGCCTGTCCAGGAGTGCCCTAAGCTATCCTACCTTCCAGGTGCCCTTTGGAGTGGAGGTGGAGATGAAGCTCCCTCCCCACCCCACCCCACCCCCCCCTAAGATTCACGTAGGGACATTGCTGGCTGTTCCCCTTCACCAGGGAGTGAGGGGAAAGTGCACCATTTGCAGCATTCTCACTCTGGCTGGGGAGTGCAGGGAGCAGACAAGCTGTGCACTTTGCTCTTGCTCCCTGACTGGGGCAGGTGTGGGAGTTGGATACCCCCCCGCACCCCCCCCACACACACAGTCCCCTGCCCACAGCTCCTCCTCATCCCCAAACCCTGACTCCTACGCACCCCGCCCCGCACACACAGCCCCCTGCCCTGAGCCTCTCTTTAAGGACCCAAGCAACACCGGTAATGTGCTAGCACATTATAACAACAGTCCATACAAATGGCATGATGTGGCAACAAATTGTCATCTCACCGTGGGATGTCTCACCATAATTATTGTTTTGAGCAGTGTAAAGGCTTGTCTGAAATGTGTTAGATTGACAGGTGTGAACTCACCCTTCAATTACCGTAACTAATCATAAGCCCCCATCTGAGAGACAAAGGGTGTGGGAGCCTGCCCCAGAGCTTTCTGCTGAGTATTGCTTTGAGCAGTCAGCCCTGTGTGGGAAGGAGATCAGGCAGAAACTGACAACAGAGAAAGAGGGCGTGGCAAGGAAGCCAAGCAAAAAAGCCTGTGAGCAGCAAATCATAGAATCATACAGCTGGAAGAGACCTCAGGAGGTCATCAAGTCCAGCTCTCAAGTCCCAGGAGATAGCTAGAGCACGCTTTTGGGTCTGGTGTTGTTGGCAAAAGAGGCTTGGGGACTGCAAATTAAGACACTGCTCTCTTTGTCTGTAGGGCCTTCTGCAATCAGAGGTACAAGATTTGGAACATTCCTTGGAAATAAACAAGATTGCCTCAAAGTAAATATCAGACTCCATCTGTTGCTACTGCCAACCTCCCTTGGGCCTGACCTTTGACTAGTTGCTTGGGTCAAAAAAGGGGCAACGGTATTCAACATTTTTATTACAGCAGTGCCCAGAAGCCCAAGCACGGTTGGGTTCGGGGCGCCGTTGAACAAGCTGCTGTATATGCATCTATCCACCAATAGCCCCTGCCCCCAAAGAAGTCATGACAATTTTGTGCACTCCAGAAATCAGTCCCCCAGCATCTGAGGACAGCCAACCAGCGAGGGAAATGCTGGGCTGGATTGAGACCTGGTAGGGAGTGGAAATTAATTATAAACAAGCAGAGAGAATCTGCTAGTCCAAAAGATTTCAACCCTACATGGCGGGGGTGGCAGGCACCTCATCTTTCCCCTATGGCAACAGGAAGGGGTTCCGGGGCAGATCTAAGAGAGGAGCTCAGATTGGTAAAGGTTGAGGTTTGACCCCTGTGCTGTGCTTTTCAGCAGACAGGATTGCCGCCCCCAGCGATCTGGCAAACCTGAGTCTGCAGGGGTGGCTTAGGTGAGGGATCTAGCCCATTGTGTCCATGCTGGAGCCAGCCACGATTGGGAGCATCCACTGTGGGTTCTCTGTGGGAGATTATCCCCCTGCTCCTGCCGGCAGAGGGGTTTGTGGGACTGCAAGCTCTGAACTTTGGTTGTTTGTTCCAAGATCCATTACTGGCAAGCGTCTGAACAGCAAAATCACCGGGGTTGAGCCATTCCAGCACTCAGCCTGTGGGCCTTGCTTTCCTGCTATGTTGTCTCTGAAGGGCTTCAGCTGGAAGCCTCAGTAGCCCACAGCCTCAGGCACTCAGGGGAGGTTATGGAAGGGGCTGTGTAGTCTGAGGCACTGGGTTTTGGAGTGTACGGTGCTTGGGGGTAAGCCCTGAGAGACCCAGAGCTAGAATCAGCAAGGAGGCTCTACCTGGCCCACCTGGCACCTTGTGGGACCCAGCCCCTGGGTCTACTCACAACAGACTGGTGACTGGCCTGTGGGGTTACAGGGCTATAGTTGGTCACACGAGCAACCAGCACTGGTATGAGATTGAGAGTAAATGTCTGGCCAAAGCAAACAGGCTGCTGTTGACCTTACGGCAGGATGAACTTATTAATGATGAATGATTATTTACTGAGCGGTGGCAGCATTCCCAGCACTGGAAGGTTTAGTGCTCATACTATGGCAGTAGGAGTCCTGTCAAAATGCGGTAGCTTAGGTAGAACAAGGGGGACACAGGGACCCTGTGTCAAGAAGCTGACAGGCTGCGCAATCTGAACGAAGACAGAGAAGTGTTACAAGGGCTGAGCTGGGCTGCTAAGTCCCTCCTAAACTGACCCTGCTGCGTACTCCTCCTTCTCTAGCTGTATTGCACCCCCAGCAGGACGCTGCTTTGTGGATCAGCTTTGGGGCTGTGCTGACTATATTGTTACTCACACTGCTTTGTGTCTGGCCAGCAGTATGCACCCGAGGGTCTCAAACCACTTTTCAACCAGTGTCTACATAAGCCCTGGGAGGTGTGTATTCCCCCTCTTTGACAGAGAAAGGAAAGTGACTTGCCAAAGGTCATGCAGTGAATTGGTGGCAGAACCAGAAATGGCTGCTCGTGTCCCTCACATCCCATCCCCTGGACCACATTTCTCCCAGAAGAAGAAATAGCACCTGGGAGTCCTGCGTACCAGCCCTTGCTCTGACTGGATGGATACGTGCTTCACGCCCCTCTATGCTGGCATCTGGAAAACACTTAATAGCAGGGCTAAGACAATGAGAGCTGGAGCCCCAGTGTGCAAGGCAGGTACCTCTTCTGTCTGTACCTTCGCTGTGTGTGTTCAGATCACTGCATCCATTTCCCATCTTCTGCAGCTCCAGTTCTCTGCCTTCGCTCCAGAGCTGCTGCCTACACCTCCCTCTCCCTCCTGACACTCCTTGCCTGAGCACCTATTCACTCCCAGGCCCATTCCTGACTCTCAGTTGGATCCCAGGAGCGACTCACCTGCCCGCAGATTTTAACAGGAGCTGCGGGCTTCAGCATTGCTCCTGGTCCTGTCCTTCTTTCCAGGCTCTGGACTGGACTCCCAGCTACTGTTCTCAGCCTCCAGAGCTCTCCAAACCACCATTTCCATTCCCTGATGGCCACAAGCTGCCCTCTTTATGTGCTGGACTAATTCGGAGCTCTCCCAGGCTGTGGTTTCTGCTTTTGGACTGAAATAGGTGAGCAGCCGCACAGTGCCATGTACCTCCTGGCTGTACTGGTTGCCGAATTGTACTGTGCAAGACACAGAAGACACACAGGCCTCAGTACTTGGTCCATTGGCTTCAGCCTTTCTGATTTACACTGGGCTGAAACAGAGACAGAATCAGGACCACACCCGCTGTCCCCTCCCAGGTTGTTTCCACGCCAAGCCTGACTCTGCAAACACTTCTGCACACGAGTCACTTCCCCCTTTTTGAACACAGGACCCCCTCGTGGGCAGAAAGTCATTGAACTGTCTCCAGGACCAGCGCCTGCTTCAGCAGCTCTGGTATTTTTCCTTGGAGTGGCCCATCCCTCTATACAGCGATGACCCCCCGAACCCTGCCTCTCTGTAGGGCAGCAGGGTGCTCTGTCTCATAGCAGACAGCGGACCTGGCAGTACTGGCTTAGGGACAGTACTGTTAGCAGTGCAACCCAAGCAGGCGGAAGGAAGAAGGGGTCCATCACCATGTGGCCAGCCTGCTCGCTGCACCCCACTGGAAAGTGGACTATGGACCACAGCTTGGGGCCAGTGCTCCCTGTAAGTGGTGTGCTTGTGCGGCCATTCAGGAGAGCCAAATGCTGCCCAGTTGATTAGCTGAGCGCCCACAGTTAGATGTTGTTTCTACTGGTGGTGCACATTGGCTTGTGCCTCGGTGAACATAAAAACATTATTCTGCACATGGATCAAATAAATCCACCCAGGCCCGGCCAAAGGGTTTGCGGGGCCCAAGGCAGGATGCTGGGAGTGGGGCCCCAGGCCGGTGGATGGTGAATACTCAGCAGCACAAGGCCCCGAAAGTGCAGGGCCCAAGGCTTTTGCCTTGCCCCAGGGCTGGGCCTGAATCCACCTATGGATAGAAAAGGCTGTAGGGAACTTTGCTTGAGCTCTTCCATCTGAGTTAACAGACAGGGTGAGACCCAGCAAAATAACTGATCAATGTTAGTGGCTGGGGGACGGAAGAGCCCTAAAGTTGTATGGAAGCAGCAGGGGAAGTTTAATGTGGGAGACCCATGGCGTTTTGCACTGCCTTGCCTGCTTACATGTGATCCTTGCATTCTAAGGCTTTGTCTACACTTCACAGGTTAAAGCACACTGTGTAAACCACCTCCACAAGGGGAGTAGTAGCTAAAAGTGCTGAGAGCCCAGCTCCCACCGCTGTAGCCTGGTTCACACTGGCACTTTACAGCAGTGCAGCTTGCTGCACTGGGTGGGTGTGTTTTCACACCCCTGAGCCAGAAGTTACAGTGCTGTGAAGTTCCAGTGTAGACTTGGCCTTAGTCTCTGCAGCAGCTGATCACGGCCCCAGTATTGCTGACTCAGCCTGCCGTCAAAGCTCTTTCCGCACTGTGTCTGTCCCGCCAAACCTGGGAGGCAGCACAACCCAGATAGTCTGAAGTCAGCCGCTGATCAAAGGAAAGTGCTGATACAAGCGCTGTCTATTTATTAAATGCCTGTTCTAAGGTGAAGCAATTAACTGCCAATCTCTTGTGTTGCCTGGGAGAAGGCTCCAGCTGCTGACAACAAAAGTGATTCCCATTTAAAAAAAACAACAAAGGGGGAAATAAAAGGAGTTTGAGACAGATATTCCACAGCAGGCCGGTTTATACTTTTCAGGCTCACTTTTGGAGGGTGTAAATCACGTGCTAGTCACTTGCTCCAAGCCAATGAATCTCTCCATGAGCAGTGAATCTCTCCATGAGCAGTGACAGCTGCCTTTTCTTCCTGGGCTGTGGCGGGCTCCCTGCAATTTAGAGCCGGGGTGTGGTAGGGTACAGCCCTTACTTACCCTGGATGATGGAGGCCTTGAGAAATGCAGATCAGCACAGAGATAGTGTGAAATGTGGCTGATGCAGTCACTGAATTGCCAGTCGAGGTTTAAGCCTATGTCCTTCCCTGTTGTTTACAGGCAAAATGCGACTTACCTGGGAAAGCCCCGTGGGTAAAGACAACGAGGAGTCCGATGGCACCTTAAAGACTAACACGTATTTCCCACCAATGCCTACGCCCAAATACATTCGTTCATCTTTAAGGTGCCACAGGACTCCTTGTTATTTTTGCTGAAACAGACTAACACAGGGACCCCTCTGAGCCTTGGGAAAAGATTTCTGAGTCAACAGCCTGTCACTCTTCAGGCTTACGAAACCTGAGGAGCTCCCCCAGGTGGACAGATTAGTCTCTGCAGGAGAACCATTCACTCCCCACCCTGACACCTCCTCTGCCAGGTCACTCTCCCATTATGGCCCCCTGCAGCTTGTGGGCATTTCCCTTGGCAACAGACCAGCCACCCCAAACAGCAGCTGCTGCTTGTCTCTAGAAAGCATTCGAGCCCAAGGCAGTCTCCTGCCAGCCAGTGAAATCCATTTGCCAGGTCCCGGTGACCCTCCGTGTTTCTCTACCCGCCAATCTGAGCATCTTTCTCTCCACCAGCCAACACCTTCTGTGTGAAAAACTCCAGGACCTCAGCAGGATTGGCTCCCGCAGGCTCTAGTCGGTTTTAGTTCCCCCTGAGGTGCTCCAGCTGGGACTCATGAACCAGGCCGGGTGGGTCGGTCACAAGCACCCCGACCTTTCTTAACAGGAGTGTATGTGTGTGTGTGTGGGGGGGGCACTCTGGGCCCCTGGCTGCATGGTAGAGGAGTCCCGGTTTGGAAAAGGTGTAAAGCCCCTTGGCATCAGACGAGCATGGTCATTTTGTGTGGCCAGGACAAATACAGGGCAGACAATTCCTCTCCAGTGTTCCCGGTAAGCTGAGTGCCTGGACAGCCACCCAAGAGAGATTCAAACACCACCCAGCTGATTGGCAGAGTACCCACAGATGGCAGCATGTGTCTCTAATGGTGGTGCACATCTGCACATGCCACAGTGCGCATCATAAAATTGATTCTGTACATGGATGGAAAAAATTAAAGGGAACATTGAATCTTCTGCCCTCTCTCATGCTTTTCTACCGAGCATGCGTGGTGTTTTAACAGAGGGGCCACTCAGCAAAAATCAGCACTTCTGCCGACACACACATTCTCTTTATCCAGAGACAGCTGTGTAGCCCCACCCCAACGTAAGCAAACCTGCCGCAGCCAATGGCTTTCCTTGCCCGGTGTTTAATGAAAACATACTATTAAAGGAACAGCATTACAAAGCATAGTTCTGTGGGAAGCTGCCCAAAGCAGCTGGAGGTAGGAACCAGATTGCAATTTTATTACCCAACTGTGCAGAGTTTCAGAGCCCTCCCTGGGCTGATTCTGACCCAGCATTTTACAGCATGATCTTCTCTCAGTACCAGCTTCTCAAATGTTCTTTATCTGAGCTGAGGCCCTGTGCCCGGTGCAGTAACGTGCCCAAAGCCAAAGGCTGGTAGAGCTGTATTTAAGCAGAGGTGCTTAGGTGCTGACGTCCGCACTTTCATAGCAAAAAGGTTGCCAGAAGACTTGGCTTTTGCTCTGAATCGCCCAGGGAGTCAATGAGTTCATGCAGACAACACAAGGGGGAAGGCTTTTAGGAAGTCAGCAGGTGCACCTGAATGTGCAGCACAGACAAACGTGGTGTTTACGGATCCAAGTGGACACAGAAGTCAATGGGAAATGTTTCCGTGCCTTCAATGAGCATTGGCTTGCGCTCTTAAGTAGGCAGAGCCCTGAAATACAGATGGCTGGACAGTCCTGGAGACTGAGGGCCTACAAAGCTAGGTAGATGTCCAAGCCATTTAGAAGCCTCCACTACCATCATATCTGTGCACCTCAGTCATTCACATGTTGAGCTGCCCAGCACCCCTGTGAGGCAGGGTAGGGTGGTTAGCCCCATGGCACAGGAGGGGCACTCAAGCCCAGAGGGAGGCTAAGGCCCAGACCCACAAAGGTATTTAGGCTCCTCATTTCCATTGTTTTTAGTTAGGAGCCTCATTGGATTTGGGCCCAAGAGACTCACCCACGGAGGTCACAGCAAGGGCTTGAAGCGAGCTCTCTGACCAGCATCCTAACCACTGGGACATCCTGCCCACCTCTGTCTCTAAATCAGGTGCAGCACGGGCAGTGGCAGGGCAGGCTTTCCTTAGCCTAGCTCACCAACATACCCCCGTGCAAACCCAGAGGGGGAGGCCCCACAGGGCAGAGAGGGGAAGTCAGCTGCCGCCACCCATTCAGTACCTGTGGCCACCCCTCTGGTCCGACGGCGTCTCGTCCAGAGACCATGAGCACACATGCCGCTCCACTGCAGTGAGTTCTCCTGGAGCTCAAAAGGGAGGGGCACAGTGACCGTGGAATAATTACACCCAGCTCTCTCTTACAGAGCTTTAGCTCTCCAGTGCTTTGCAAGAGGAGGTCAGTATCCTGAGCCATAGCGTGCCGAGTAGCTGACGTCTGGGAATGCCTGACGCGATGTGGCTGGTTATAGTTTCTTGACTCTTTTCCGAGTACAATTAAGGCCCTCACGGGAGGAAGACACCCTGGAAAGGAACACACCAGGAGAAGCCAGGGCTGCATACAAGAGGCAGGAGATGGAACAATACATGGCAAATGCCCAGGAATGACCTATAACAAGACTTGTTTCTTAAAGAGGAAGAAAGTTTCTGTTTAACTCTCATTTGAAAGGGGTTTTATTCCTAAAAGTTGCCCCCGAGCAGGTGCATTTCGGGAGCTCCAGCTTAGAACCAAATCTCAGAATGAAACCCAGGAGGGGCACGATGATTGGGTCAAACCCAGATCTTCCCCATGGCAGTCAGAGCATGAAAGCCACCACTCTCTCACTGCAGCCCCCAGCACATCCAAAGCAGGCATCCCTGGGCTGACGCACGCCAGGGAATGGCAAGCCAGATTCATGGTGGCAACTGCCAAACACTTAGCGCTTTGCTGTGGCTTGTTCATCTTATTCATGTGCCAGCCTACTCCAGACAATCTCTTATCAGATGCGTTTATTCAGGCGGAGACGTACGTAGCTGTCTACAGAGCAGAGTGGAATATGGAGTCCTGTTCATGGCTGTGGCGGCGCGTCGGGGTTGCCCCGCCTCCTGCACCCCCGTAGTGGCACAAATAGACTCCACCAGCCAGTCGAATAGAGGGAGTTTATTGCTTCTCCGGGATACAGCACAGCATAGATGTAATCTGGTTATAGGGCGGCCTAGGATGCCTCAGCACCTCTTGAGATGGGGGAGACTGGGCCCCTAAATCCCAGCCCCTTCCTTGGCTGCTTCCTCCATGATACCAGACAGAAACCTAACTCACTAACTTCCAGCCCTGCCCCGAGCCAGGGCTCCACTCTACCTTCTTCCCATTGTTCCGCTCCCTGGGAGGTAACTGGTCGGACAGGTTCGGAGCCCCCTTGCATAATGACTCATCCCCTGCCCTGCTGGGCCGTGCTACAGACAGCAGCCAGCGGAGGTCACCCACAGCCCACCGCCCAGCATAGCAACCAGCAAGGTACCAGCACTACATCACACGGGCTAACGCTAATTAAATGTTCTCTCCAGGAAAATCATGTCCCAGCATCTTCCTTTGATCATCTTTACATCCTTGCCAGTGTGTCCTAGCATTAGCTCCCTCTGCCCAGCTCCCAGATAAAACCAGACAACTAAAGGATGGATAGCAGCTTCTGAATTGCACACTAGTGACCAGCACTATGATGGGCTTACATGTTCTTTCTGGCCTAAGCACCTGTTGTGCTGACTGGCTGGAATTCTCATGCATCTGCATGGAAACCCCTGGGACCATTCTCCTGGTAAAGCTTATTCCAAGCAGCATCAGCAGAGATCCACACTAGGATGCATCTTTCACAAGCTGCTCCAGCCAGGAAAACATCCTGAAATGCACCTAACTCATCTCCCATCAGAACCAAGAGCAAAGTTTCCGCTGGCAACTTCACTGCCAAACCCTTCACAGCATCCACACTCTACACTCACCCTTGGTGCAGGGCCTGCGCAAAAGGAAACAATGATCAGCTTGTGCCATTTTTCTGGGGTTGACAATGGATAAAGATGCCTGAGGAGGAATTAGTTTTAAGTTAACCGTTCCCTGCATTCAAAGTTCAGAGCTTATCTGCTCTGGAAGACCCTACAGAGAAAGAATGAATGAAACAAGGATATCACATGAAACAGGAGGCGTGTGAAAGGGGAGATTTACAGTCACATTGTTTGAAAAAAAGCTTTATTCCTGGTTCCTTTTTATGAACATCTATTTGACTCCCATAATTAAACCCTTAGAGAAAGCACATCTTTGTTAAAGAGCCCCATCCTGCCCCTTCTCAAGTGAGTTCCATGGCTCTTCCTGGAAAAGGAGGGAAGATTTGACAGTGCTGATATTTAAGGCAAAAAAAAAAAAAAAAATCCCGAACTCCTTCTCGGCCGTCTTTACAAAATAAGCAAAACAGGGCACAGCTCAATTTTTCAAGTCTCCTGTAGACACCATCTTTACAGGAGCCATGCACTTGGCAGATTGGTGTGCCAGACAGCTGTGGTTGTAACAGCAACAACTGGAAATCCTAACATCAGGGGTGGCCAGCCAGTCTGTAGGATTCTACAAGGAAATTCACAGCCACCTTTGGCTTTACTATGAAAGGCAGCAGGCTGCTCAGTTCAAAACATAGCACAGCATGCTGGGAGTTGTAGTCCCCCAGGCTTGCATTTAGGCCACACAGATAGTAGAAGCTGCAATATCTCCGCAAGTCAGGCATGGCCCTGGGTTTCCTGGCAAGTTGCAAACTTTATTTGCACAAAGTGGAAGCACCATTGTCCTAGATGCTTTATAAACGTCCCCTATAGAATCCGTACTTCTCTCTGGCATGTGTCTACAAACTGCTATGTCTCTATCAGAGATTACTGCATTGACTACTCGCGCTAATCTGAACATCCCGCAGTGCCTACAGTTCTGTGCTGGGCTCTGCCATGGTGCTGAGCTAGTTGAAGGGTTCTGCAGCTGTGGTGTCCATGTCAGAAGATAGCGACAGCCTCCTGGTCTCTCCATTGTCCATGTTCTTCTTGCTTTCTTGGCTCTCAGGATCACAGTTCTTCTCTTCTGATCTCTGCCTGAGCTTGAGGGATGATTCCCGCCTGGCAAGGAGAACGGGCGGGATGTTGGGGAATACTCCACTTGCTGTTGTGCGCTTCTCTGGGAACAGATGCAAACAGACAATTATTTCCCATGGCACATCCATAAGCCTCTCAACGTCCCCGTAGCAGCATAATGTAACAGCCATTTATCTCACAGCACTTCGCAAACTACAGTGTATGTTCTCACTTTACCTGCTCCTGAAATGCAGCCACTTCTGAGGTACAGCCTGGTAGCTGTTAAACAGCACCGAGCAACACTAGGAAGTGAAAGAAGGGGCAGAATGCAATTCCCTCCCTGTCCGGTGGCTAGGAGATTCAGTTTAACACCCCCTCTCTCCGTAAAAAGGGACACAAAAAGATCTTTAATAACCACGTGTTCTTAGGATTTTGCTTGTAAATTCCATACAGAAGACGGCATCTCCAACTCCCCAGTGCTCCCAAGCACCACAGTTATGTTCCTGGGAAGTCTCCCGTCCAAGTCATGTCCAAGCTCTATTCTGCTTAACTTGTGAGATATGAGAGTATCCCAAAGCAGCATGGCTGAAAAATAACAAGCTGTCACATTAAGGTATATTTTTGCCCCAAATCCTAGCCCTGCCTCTCACCTCCTGGTGCAATGGGGTGCATCAGTCGATTCATCTGGACATTCCAGTGCTTGACATTGGTGCTGGCTTGTCGGAGCTTTCTTTGGGCCGCCTGAAATAAACACAGGCAGGTAAAGGGGAGGTCTAGGTTGGATATTAGGAAAAGCTATGTCCCTAGGAGGGTGGGGAAGCACTGGGATGGGTTCCCTAGGGAGGGGGTGGAATCTCCATCCCTAGAGATTGTTAAGTCTCGGCTTGACAAAGCCCTGGCTGGGATGACTGAGTTGGGTTGGTCCTGCTTTGGGCAGGGGGCTGGACTCTGTGACTCCTGAGGTCTCTGCCAGCCCTGGGAGTCTATGATTCTATGAATGTGCACGCAGCCAGCAAATCCACCTCGTGCAAACCCACATGCCCTGGACCAGCTGTAGAAAGTTCCCATCCCCCCTGCCCAGAAACTGGGCCTTAAACTTATCCTGCCTTGGAGAATGGAAATAGTCTGAACTAGGGGTGTCAATGGTTACCCAGTAAGCATCACCCGTTAACCAGTACTCCAGGGAGCACCCTCCTCCACCTATGGGCCAGCCACGGGCAGAGGGCTGATCGAGCCCTGCCGGGCCCCCTGCACTGGATTGCCAGCTCCCAGTCTGTGTTGGCTAAGAGCCAGCAGCCCCCACAGGGGGCTGGGAACAGCTAAGCTGGAGCAGCACCTGTATGTGGCAGGGGCCGCTCTAGCCCAACCCCAGTGGATGGGGGGCACTCCAGCCCAATTGGAACAATCGTCCGCCCCCCCCCCCCCAAGCCCTGCTCACCCACTCTTTAATTGGTGCCAACACTGCTTTTAACCAATTCAATGGGATTTTCCATCCCTAATTTGAACTATCCCAGTTTCTGCTCTGGCAGGGCTTGGAGCCATCACAGGCCCAGCAACCACAAGCCAGAGGGTCTCTGATTTGGGAGATAGTCCTGAATTTCACATGGGGTCTGCAACTGCCAGAGCACAGCTCTGCTGCCTTCCCCTTCCTAGCCAGTCAGCTCTTTGCCACCCTGGCCCGGCTTTTTCACTGCACCCATCCCTATGCCGGGATGCCTTTGCGAGCCATAAACTTTCCAGTGTTGCCCTCTGAGCAGCTCTGGCCTCACTTTCCCACCACCATGTGTCACACATGCAGATGCTGCCAGACAGATAATCAGTGAATCATCATGCAACATGGAAGCAAGGGAATCCCATCTCCGGGATTCGCTGTCCCACCCTTAGCCCTCCAGTCTCCGGCCGCTCCAGCAGACTTCCCACAGAAGAGTCTGCCAGCCAAGCTTGGTGGGCACGAAACTTACAACCCCCAGTGTTGCTCACGCCAGCCTAGGAAGTTTGTGTAGCTGAAACAACTCCTCTCAGATGAGAATGTATCGCCCCTGCGGAAACATCCGGAACGCTGCCCATCAGAGCTCAACCATC
Source organism: Pelochelys cantorii (assembly GCA_032595735.1). Taxonomy (NCBI): domain Eukaryota; kingdom Metazoa; phylum Chordata; order Testudines; family Trionychidae; genus Pelochelys; species Pelochelys cantorii. Next base: position 12,622,979 of record CM064353.1, on the reverse strand, counting down.
AGCTCCTTTGACAGGGAATGGGAGCACTTAGCTCCTACAGCAACGGGCATATTTACATCTGCTTAGACAGGAGAGATTTTTCCTGTTGAAAGCCGTGGGCCCGAGTTTCTGGCTTTGCCAGTGTTTACATGGGTGTAATGCCATCTATTTCAGTGAAGCCAGTTGACATTTACAGCAGGGCATACGAGAACAGGAACGGGCCCCATTTCTCTAGTATTAGGAAGAATCACATGCTAAAAATCAACAGCGTGCTCTCCCCCCGAGAAGAAAAGACTTGAAAAGCCATCCTATTTCTTTGCAGCAGGGAGAGGACCCCAGCGTGAGTTTGGTGAATCTCTCTTGAGGGTGTTAATGGCAGACAGGAAGGCCGGGCTGGTACTATGCTCACCATCACATCCTGGTCTACCTTCTGCCTGTTTTCTCTCACTTCTTCCAGCTGCTTTTGGGCCTCTTCCAAATATTTGCTCTTGTTTTCCATCTCCTGCTTAAGGACCTGCTTCTCTCGCTGGGTCCTGATGATGTATTCTTCCTGCTCCTCCTTCAGCTTCATCAACTCCTTCAGTTTCTCCTCCTCCTCAGCCAGCAACCTGCCGGGAAAGAGCAAGAGGTAGTTACATCCCATCCTCCAAGCGTCCTGTAGGTACCAACACAGCCAACCTCTAGGGTTGCCAGATATTTTCACAAAAAAATCTGAACATGGCGGGGAAAAAAATTGGTTGACCAAAAAACAAACAAACAAAAAAACGGGAGATCAAACTTGTTCAGCAAAAAAAAAAAAATTTACATATCCAGTTTTTTCTGTTTTTTTACTGGACAGAAGATGCAATTACCAGACTGTCCAGGTGAAAATCGGACACCTGGCAATCCTATCAACCTCGTTGTGCAGGGCTCAAGGCTAGTCCAGGCCCAGCAAAGCCACTGGGGGACTGGCTCCGTAACTGATCTCCTCCAGCAGGAGCGGATGTAGGGAATGGTGTTGGGGTGCTGGCGGGGATGGGATACTTGCCGGAAAGGCTCTGAAAGAAGCTATTTCCCCAGTCTCCATCTCTTCCAGGGAGGGAGGCATGATGGGGAATAATGCTGTGGGGTCGGCAGCAGTGGGAATCAAACCTGCCATCTCTGGATTTAAATGCGGAGCCTCAACTGGCTGCTCTCAAAGACTGAGCTCTGTTGAGCTGTAGCGTGTGCCGCAACCTCTCTCTGTGGCCCAACCACCGCTTGCAGGGGGAAAGCATCACAGTTCAGCCCTAGCCTCTCCCAGCAGGGGGCACTAGCTCTGCGAGAGCAGTAGCTGTCCTCCAAGCCCAGCTGATCTGTAGGGCTACGTCTACATTGCAGAGTTATTTCAGAATAAGCTGTTCCGGAATTATTCCAAAATAGCTTATTTTGAAATGCACATCTACACTGCAGGGAACCCTCAAAATGAGTCCGAGGCAGGCTTCCCTAATGTAGACGGGCTCTCTCGATTTAGATCCCTCAGGAGGAAGAACTTAGAATGGCCCTGGCGAGGGGCTCTTTCGAAATAGCAGAGGTGGAGCCTTTACACATGCCTTATTTTGAAGTAGCTATGTTGTAATAGGCGTTATTCTTCATAGAACGAAGTTTACAGAAGCCGGAATAAGCCGTCTGTTATTTCAAAATTATTTCAAATTATTTTGAAATAATGGAATTGCTGTGTAGACGCTCGCATAGTTATTTTGGAATAACAGCCGTGGGGAACCTTTTCTGGGTCAGGAGCCGCTGACCCACAGAAAAAATCAGTTGGGGGGGCCACACACAAGTGAGAAGCAAAAAAAAAAAAACAACCCCAAAACCCCTCTCTCTGATGTGGCCCCTGACTGAGGACCGAGAAGGAGAAGGAAGGAGAAGGACATTCCCTTCATACAACAGAGCCTTGGGGGCCCAGGATAGTAGATTTAGTCCAGCCCTGTGGGGCGATGGCAAGGGTGGGGGGGCTGGAGCATCAGTGCATCGGAGTCTTGGAAGCCGGATCCAGGCAAGCCAGGGGCCTCATGTGGCCCCAGGGCCTTAGGTTCCCCACCCCAGCTTTCGAGCACTGCTGCTGAGGCGCAGGGGAGCCGACAGGATTGCTGGGCCCCAGGCAAGAGGGATCAGCTCTTTGTGCTTGGAAGGGGCAGGGCCTCAGGCAGAAGGAGCGCCGCCTGCAGTGCTTCCCACTCTGCCTAGCCAGCCCTCAGAGCCGCCTGGACTGAACTCCCCCTTTTCCCCCACCAGCCCTCAGCACCACCTGCAGTGCGCCACCCCACCCTCTCCAGTCCCCAGAGCCACCCGGAGTGCGCTTCGCCCTTGCCCCAGAATGCACTGCATGGTAGGGCTCCATTGAAGGCCCTGGGGCTTCGGCTGCTGCAGTAGCCAGGTTCCGAGGCAACTGTCCTGCCCCTGCTCCCGCATCGGCAGGCCTGCTAGGAGTCAGTAGGAAGGAAGGTATTTCCCAGGCATACCTGGCCTGTGCGTATCTCACTGACTCCTCGTCGTGCCGCGCCTTCACCTCCTGCTGCAGCGCCTCCTCGAGCCGCTCCTGCATCTCCTCCAGCTCCATGATCCGCTTACGCTGCCGCTCGGCCTCCGCCTCCTTCAGAACCATCTCAGCCTGCATGGAGGCGCGAGCCTGGCACCGTGGGGCGGGGAGGAAATGGTGATCAGCATGGACAGCGCGCAGCCCGCACCCAAATCCAGCTCCCCAGGAAGAGACAGCTGCTGTCCCTACCTGCTCGAAGGGGCGGGGTACTGACAGACCTGAGCCCTCTAGAGAGGGGCAACAGGAAACTCATCCTGCTCCCCAAAGACATGACACTGCTGCCCAGCAGATTCTCCTGCTGAATTGGGACTGGACTAGACTGATGGAGACTGCCCCTGGGGCCACCTGGATATTCCAGCTGTACCACGACAGCGCCCCAGACTACATGGGACGGTGAAGCCCTGCATGTCCCCCACCAGCTGGTCTTCCGGATGCCTGAATTTCCATCTGCCCTCACGAAGATGCATGGTGCAACTGCAAGCTGAGCTCCTTACAATAGGAAAAATGGAGGGGTGACCTGCTCTGGAGCTGAGCCCCGCTTGGCGGTCCAGGGCTGTGAAAGCAATAGCCAAGCTGGGGGGAAGTGCTCCCAAAAGAGGGATTTTCAAAAGCAGGGAGACCCCCAGTGCAGCCCCGACGAGATGCTGCGCTCAGAGGCCTTTGCCTGGGATGGTCTGTCCCCGGAGCCGGGGGCTGCTGCCCAAAGGGGTGTGGAGTTTGCCAGTTAAAGGATGCATGAGGCTGTTACAGAGGCGACCCAGATTGCTACGAGCTTCGGGGGCTCTGGTGAGTGACAAGGGAGATCAGGAAAGAAACCGCAGTCCTGCTCTAACGGAACCCCCCAGCAGTGACCCCACCCTCTCCCTCCCCGCCAACCTGCTCAGCCTCCTTCAGCTGGATCTCCAGGGTCCTCTGCATCTCCTCGTGCTGGAGCCGGCGCCGCTGCTCTTCCTCCTGCAGCAGCAGCTCTGCCTGCCGCTGGGCCTCCTTCAGCAGCTCCAGCTCTTGCAGTTTCCGCTCCTTCTCCTCTTGCAGCTGCTTGAGGCGCTGCATCTCCTCCTCTTTGGCCGCCTTCCGCCTATCTCGCTGCTCCCGCTGCTCCCGGCGCTTCTGCTTCAGGTCCTTGTGCAGGGACTTCTTCCCCTCCGCTTGCAACCGGATTGCCGTCTGAATGGCTGGGAGAGAAGGAAGGAAACTCAGCAGGGCCACAGCCTGCTAGGCCATAGGTCCAGCAGCCATCTGGCCAGAGTACTAGGAGGATGAGACAGGGGGGTCTGGCAGACAGGACCGGTTTTCCCTCTAATTTCTTCCATCTGTGTGTGGAACACATTTTGTTCTGTGCACTTAGGCATGTGAGGATGTGCACCACCAGTAGAAACACATGCTGCTGGTTGTGGGTGCTCTGCTAATCATTTGGGAAGCATCTGAATCTCTCCTGGGTGGCTGCCTAAGTGCACAATTCACAAGTAACACTGGAGAGGATTCCTGGGTTCCATCCTCATCTGCATTGCAAGAGTGCTAATTACTGAATGACTGTGAAGAGCTAAGCATGGCAGCCCTCATAAGGCTCTATATGCCCACAGCCCCCTTCAAAGCATCAGCTATTTGCCATGGGTTGTGAGTCAGTCCGATTAAAGTCACCAGATTTGCAGTAACATGATATGGGAAAGTCCAGCTGCCAACTTCAAATGACTTGAAACATTTTGGAAAAGGTGTGTGGGTCTGAACACAGGGAAATGGGCACCTAGACCAGCTGGCCAGGCACTAGCAGAATCTTGGGAGAGGTTTACAAGCAAAGCTGGTTAATAGTAAAATCCAGCTCTTTCCATCAATAGATGGCCAAGCTCTTTACATTATTCCCATTTTACAGATGGGGAAACTGAGGCCCAGCAAGAGACAGCGACTTGCCCAGCAGCCGTCAAAAAAACAAACAGAATGTTGGGAATCATTAAGAAAGGGATAGAGAACAAGACAGAGAATATCTTATTGCCTCTATAAATCCAAGGTATGCCCACATCTTGAATACTGCAGGCAGATGTGGTCGCCTCATCTCAAAAAAGATATCTTGACACTGGAAAAAGTTCAGAAAAGGGTAACAAAAACAATTAGGGATGTGGAACAGCTGCCATAGGAGGAGAGATTAACAAGACTGTGCCTTTTCAGCTTGGAAGAAAAACGTTTAAGGGGAGATATGATGGAGGTCTATAAAATCATGACTGGTGTGGAAAAAGTGAACAACACAAGAACAAGAAGTTACCAAATGAAATTAATAGGTAGCAGGTTCAAAACAAACAGAAGGAAGTATTCCTTCACACAACACACGGTCAACCTGTGGAACTCCTTGCCAGAGGATGTTATGCAGGCCAAAACTATAACTAGTGAAGTGAAAGTGTAACTACATACATGGTTAACCGTCCAGGTTATATGCAGGCTCCTGGTATGCGCGGGGAGCTGGCTTAAAAGCCATCTCCCCATGTGCACTGGTCCTGGGAAGCTGCCTGTCCCCTCCCCCTCACATGTGTAACTGATGAAATTTTCAGCAGTTACATGGTTAATTAATTAAACGCATTTTAACATCCCTAACTGTAACAGGGCTCAAAAAAGAGCTAGCTAGATTCATGGAGGTTAGGTCTATCAATGGCCATTAGCCAGGATGGGTAGGAATGGTGTTCCCAGCCTCTGTTTATCAGGGCTGGAAATGGGCGACACAGGGTAGATCACGTGATGATTCCCTGTTCTTCTCACTCTCTCTGGGGGCACCTGGCATTGGCCACTGTGGGCAGACAGGACACTGGGCTAGATGGACCTTTGGTCTGACCCAATAGGACCATCCTTATGTTCTTATGTCACCCTGGAGCCAGTGGCCAAGCCCAGGTCTCCTGAGTCCCGTCTAATGCTCTATCCATTAGGCTGCACTGCCTCATTAGTTTGTTCTTAGTGGTCAGTTAATAAGCATCTCTCAGTTTTGTACCAAAGTGCTTCACCAATGAGACAGACCCAGCACCTGACACAAACTGTGGCTACCTCTGGGGTGGAGCAAGGGCGCTGACTGGCACATAGCTCACCAACAAGGGAAAAGGGGAACTCTGAAGGACATGGAGGGAATGTCCTACCCACCCACTTGTAAGGGAGACAGAGAATGCCAAGAATCAGACTCCACATTCCCCTCCTCCCAGACCACAGGACAAGCAGCTGGCTCACTGAAGTTAATGGACTTCAGAGAGGTAGCCGAGTTAGTCTGTAACAGCAAAAACTTCAAAAACAACAAATAGTCGAGCAGCACCTTAGAGACTGACAAAACATGGAGATGGGATCATGAGCTTTCATGGGCACAACCCACTTCTTCAGGTGACTGGAGTATTAAAAGTCCAGATCCAAGAATAAATAGGGGAGGGGTGGAAAGTGTGAGAGAGGAAAAAAAAAGAGAAAAAAATAGTGAATTAGATTGTTCAAGTTACAAGGGCTGATAAGAACAATTCTATAATGAAGAAGTGGGCTGTGCCCTCGAAATCTCATGATCCCATCTCCATGTTTTGTTAGTCTCTAAGGTGCTGCTCAACTATTCTGTTGTTTTTGAAGTTTTTGAAGTTAATGGGAGTTGCAACTAGTCTCTGCATGAAACTGGGTCTTAGTTGTATAGGCCTGGTGCCCTGTGGTGGGGGCAGAGCATGCCGAGGCTCCGCTCAAGGGCAGAAGCTGCCTTTGCCACCCATGGTTTCATCTCTTCCTTCCACTGAAGCATCCCAGGAGCCAGAGGAAAGCAGGATGGAGGGCAGGAGGGAGGGAGGGAGGGAGGGGGCACGGGTGCTGCGGCACAAACCTAGTGTCCACTCCTGCCGCTGCCTAGTGTCCGAGGCGCTCATCTCGTACGTGCGGGAAGAGGTTTTCACGCAGAACATGCACCTTTTCCCATCCCGGTCAGGCAGGACCTGTGGGGAGGGGAAGGAGTTAATGCTACCGTGTCCAGAATAGCACAAATCCCCACTGTGCCCTCAAACCCATTCCTGGAAGGGAGCACAGCCCCCTGCCACCTATCCCACAACCCCAAACTCCCAGCCCAGGTAGCTCCCCACCCAACCCTTCCCCTAGGGCCCTTTCCTTCTGGATAGAAAGGGGCAGGAATTACAAGGGAGAGAAACTTCTTTCTTCCCCCTCCTCCATCAGCCTCTCCCAGGCCCTGTATAAATCGGAGTGCTGGGTTCACCCCTCCTTTGCTGGATGGAAGCCGTTGGGGCAGCACATGGCAGTGTGGCACCCAGCTGCTATTGCTAGGCCGGGTCCCAGTAATGGGCAGACGTCCCCACCCCTGCCGACACACCCATGCTGCAGGTGGGAGTCAGGCAGCGCACAGCTGCTTAATTGCTGCCTTGCTGCTTCACAGGCCAGGTCTGTTCGATCAGCTGACCCTGTATGACCCTATATGACAACAATGTCCCTGCCAATTAGTGCCAATTGTAGCAGTCATTTTTCTGTTGGGGGGGCTGGCTAGGAGCTGGGCTGAGAATGAGCAAACTCATGTCACACAGACTACGTCTACACTGCAAAAAAAAAAAAAAAAAAAAAAGATGTGTTCTTAACCTGTGCTAGTCAACTCGGGTTCAAATAGCTGCAGGGACCCAGCAGCAAGCATCCCAGGGGCCAGAGGAAAGCAGGACGGAGGGTGAGAGGCCAGTGGCTTGTGGCAGTGCCAGGAGTGACCCAATAGGGTTGAATTCATGCTGCCAACCCGAGCTAAAACCCTCCGTGTCGTCTCTGTGCTGCTGTTTGAACCCGCCCCAAGAGCGCCGGTGTTCTGCAGTGTGCTGAGTGGAGCCGTACCCAGAGAAGAAATGCCAGCAGCCACCCTGGTGCCCTAGTTCTGAGGAAATCCTGCTCTTCTGGTTCTTGTACACCGTGGCAGCCGGGCAGCTTTTCTAGCCTGGAGCGGCCACGGAGCTGCTGTGTTAACGGAGGTGAATCAGACTGACCTTATGTCCCGTGCTCTCTTTCCACAAGCGCTGCTGGGGCTCTGTCGCCCATAACAGCAGCACTTGGGGGGGCGCGCACACGGTGGAGACAGAGCAGAGCTGCTCTTGCCCCTCTCTGCCGGAGCCCGGCGAGTTACCTCCACGCAGCAGTGCTTGTCCAAGGCAATGCTGCCCTTCTTCTCCTTCCGCTCCTCGCTCATGTAGTAGGAGAGGGCTCTGGGCTTGAGTGCGAACCATCGCTCAGACCAGTTCCGCCTCAGCTGGCCCTTCTTCCAGAGATAGCCCTGCACCCAGGCAGACAGAGGGGGTCTCAGACAAGGGGCCGCACCAGAAAACCCCTCTGTGCTGAGTGCAGTGGGGGGTTGGCACCTGGTTCCTGCCTCGATTGGCTCACTTTGTGCCCAGCCACCAGAATCATCTCGCTGCCTCCGCAACCCTCCTCCCTATGCACATATTGGTACATGCTGGGAAATTTGCTGCGCCCCCATCCCATAATGCCTTTGGGGAGACAGAGCGCCTAGCAGATATGCATGGAGCACTACGCTCCAGGGTGTCATACTGCACGGGTTGCTGGGAGCAAGAAGAACCAGCCAAACCAGTTCGACATGCACAGGCCAGAGAGCCTGTCCACATAAGCAAAAAATCCCTAGGGGGCCAAAGCAATTATAGAAACCCAGGGTTGGCCAATAGCACCACTGGGTTTACCGCCATGAGCCACGGTTAGAGCCACTAACTGACTGGAGACTCTAAGCGCCGACCTGCGGAACTCCTTGCCAGAGGATGCGGTGAAGGCTAGACATTTAACAGGGTTCAAAAAATAGCTAGATAGAGTCCTGGAGGTTAGGTCCATCAATGGCTATTAGCCAGGATGGGTAGGAATGGTGTCCCTAGCCTCTGTCTCCCTGGAGGTGGGTGACAGAGGAGGGATCATGTGAGGATTGCCTGTTGTAATCCCTCCCTCTGGGGCATCTGGTATTGGCCACTGTCGGCAGACAGGATACTGGGCTGGATGGACCTTTGGTCTGACCCAGTATGGCCATTCTTATGTGTATATATATATATCTGACCAGCTTTTTCCCAAAGGAAACCCCCCAGCGTCTGTGTTCCTTGGCAGCCAGACACACAAGTGCTTTATAGCTCAGAGAGGTTGGGGGCAGGACTGAGATACAGAGAACCCTTCCCCTTCTCCAGCATTTTCTATTCAAGGCTCTCTCTGTGCTTCACCAACATGAATTCCACCAGCCTCCCATTTCCACGGGGCAGGCGAAAGCCATCTCTATAAAACTGACGCAGCGTGACTTGGCCAGGACTACCCTGGGTGACGAAGAAGCCTGCGCGGATACAGAGTTTGTATCCACATGCACATCTGCACCCGCAAAAGTGAGCTGCGGATATCCACATCCACGGACGCGGCTACCAGAGGATACAAAGCAGATATCCACGGATCCGCAGGGCTCTAGAAACTTGGCCAGAGTTATGCAATAAAGTCTACTGTCGTTCCTTGCTACAAGCAGTAGGTAACACCATCACTACAGACAAGCTGCCAGAGGCGCTGCCTGCCAGCAAGGGTCTGTATTCTCCGAAGCAAAGTATCAGAGATTCGAAAACCAGCCTGGTTGCTAACCAGAAGGGCGGGGTAACTGCGTGGTGGCCGGACAGGCCTGGCGGACTCATCGCCTGGCTGTCTCAGTGTAGCTGCAGAAGAGCCCCTTCCACATACAGTTCCTACGCGCTGCCTCAGAAAGATTGGGGAAGGCGGGAGGCTCAGCGCTCCGTCCAAGACTCTAACTTCACCCCTCCCCACGGGCTTAGCATGTTGGCCCGATGACCTTATCCATGTGGAACTGGGGTGGGGTGGAAGGTTGTCCCCGGAGGGCGGGGGAAGGGCCCGGCTTTGCCCTGAGCTGGCCAGACGCACACAGCCCCTAGGCTCAGCCACGAGGTAACATGGGGCAGCCCACTTCTTCTGTGGATCAAAGCCCAGCCAGAGCCCCTCTCCTGGCAGCTCAGCTCCCCAGGTCCCAGCAAGCGCCTTGCCTGTTTGAGCACGTCCTCAATGACCTCCTGGTACACCTCCTCAATGGCCATGCTGACAGCCTCCTGCTCAATCCCCCGCAGGAGCTTCCCTGAGTTCACTAGCTCCAGGAACTGCCAGACCGTCATGCCGCCCTGCTGCTGGGGGTCCTGCGAAAGGTGGTCTTCCAGCTCGCAGCAGTTCAGCTCCACGTTCATGGCCATGCAGACCTTCTTCAGCAGGTACTCCACCTACAGGTGGAGGGAGAGCCATTTCCATCTGGGGGCCCCCCGAGACCTGGGAGCACCCCATTTCCAGCACAGGGATCCCCAGAGACTTTGGGCCACCCAGTGGATCCAAGGGAACCCTCTTTTCCTTCTCAGGACACCCAGAGATCTGGAGGCAATCCTACTTTATTCCACCAACACTACTTTCACCTCCAAAACTCCCAGGGAGCTGGGGCCACCCTCATTTCCAGCCCCAGGATGCAGGGGAACCACCATGCTCACTAAAAGGTAGTAGGGGAACCACCTTTTCCACCTGAGACTATCCCCCAGTAGCCCACCCCAAAACTGAAAGCAATCAAAAGTCAGTGAGCAATTTTGAAAGTGTTGGCCTGACATTTTACTAAGTACAGTTACCATTGCATTCAGTTTTATTTTGTGGGAAAGAATAAAGTTGTGATCATTGCTATTTCTGCCCCCTTTTCACCTGGCAATTATCTGATACGCACAAACAACTGCTGACAATTAGCCATGCAGTGATATGCTTAAAGCATTTTAAATTTGGTCTCAGCATGCCACCACTAGGTTTCAGAGTTAACACATAATTTCAGCTGACTAGGTGAAGCTCACACTGCTCAGATCTGACTATTTCAGGATGCACTATTTACAGTAGCTTGCATTTGGGAAGTGTGTTTTGCAATAATAAAGACTAGAAACTTACTTTTTAAGAAAAGTTTAAATCCTGCAGAAATCTGTCATGGGGGCTGGATCACTACCTCAAATGTGCTGCAGCTAGGGCATATGACAGGTGTCTCATACCAGTGTCATAATCTCAGTGTCAGCTGGGGATTTCTGGTCCCCCTTCTGGCTGTTACTAAGATCAGAGCAAGTTACTATAAGATGGGGTGGGGGGTGAGAGAAAGTCTCCCAGAAACTGGATCAAAATGTCAGGAAATCACCTTGAAAATTTTAAAAAAGTAAATCAGAAAATAAAATTAACAAAAAGTCCTATCAGGAAGTTTTGGTTTTTGTTTGGTTGTTTTAACTGAGGGTTTCAGCCACCTCTCATCTTCTGAGGGCGGAGCTGCCTGCAGCCGAGGCATGAAGAGCCGAGTTTGACATCCATGCAACCCTGCTGAAGTTATTGTGGTTTAGTTGGGGTGTAACCCAGGGCACGGGACAGCTCCAGTCTCAGGTTTGGAGGTACACCCCTGCTCCCAACTGGCTAATACAGAGGAGAAGGGGGAAGCCCCCTTACGCTGCTCCCTTTCCAAAAAGCAGGCAAAAGCCCCTAGGCAGCACCACTCAAACAGAAAGATGATTCAGTTTCTTAAGGTCTGTGGAACAGGAAATACCTCTCTTGGGGAACAGGAAGTGCGGTTGCTGTGTATGCATGCGCACAGCTCCGGTTTTTGCTGATCTCAAGGGGAGATGGAACAAGAGCAGCAGCATGAGAGCTGCCAGCCGTTTGAGGTCATCCCCCACAGCCTGTCAGTGCGCAAGCCAGGCCAGACAATCCCCTTTTTGCTGGCCAGGATGCTGTTAGCTTTGGAGCCAGCATCCATGGGTTTCTTTTCCCAGCTTGCGGCTGTGCAGATTTGCAAACCACCTGATGGGGACTAGTTCTGCATTGGGAGACCATAGAAACCTCCCTCTCTTCCTGCGGGCCTCGCGGAATTTAGAGATTATGATTAGCCGCTTTGGCTGAGCGGTTGGGATTCTTCGCCTTTCGTTAACCCTGGGGAGGCTTCGGGCGTGTGCCAAACATCCACCTCTCCCCGGCGGGCAGAGCCTGTCCCGCAGGCAGACTCCATTGCTCCGCAGCTGCCCACAGGGACCACAGCGCGGTGCATGGGAGTCCAGCTGCATCCAGCGCGGCGCATGGGAGTCCAGTGGGTGCAGGAGATTTTACTCATCAGGGAAGCAAAATGATCAGAAACGTTCCCCCCACAGCACCCTGAGCTTAGGGGCGCTTGCGGCTTTCACTGTGCCACGGGGGGCTCGTTGCTCCCTGTGTGTTTTGGACAGGGGGCAGCGCAAGGAACGGTGGCTGACATGCCCGCAAATGCCATGTGCTCCCAGGCCGTAAGCCCCAGAGCGTGCACAGCACCAGTCCCAGGGGACAAGTCCTAGTCCCGTCCAGCCTCATTACAAACCTGGGGGCTTGAAGCCGCCCACCTTGCAGCCTTCAGGCTCCCATATTTTGGACTGAGAGTTTCTGCTGCTCACATGGCCCCAACACATGGTACCAGCTGATCCTGGGCACAGATCAGGCAGGTGAAGTGTGAGCATGCCAGGCCTGGATCCCTACCCTCCCAGCATCTCCTGCACCATGAAAGCCAGCAGGAGCAGACAGCAAGCGTCAGACATGGCTCTCTGCAGGCCTTTCCCTGCAAAGAGGGGTTGAAAATGCCTGCCCCAGGGGTGCCTGGTGCAGGGAGAGCCACCCAGAGGGGTAGGGATGGGGCTTGTGGGAGCACCCCATTTAGCAAGTAAAATTTTGGCAGGGCAAGGGGGGTGTTGCAGCTCCCTGGAGCTATCTCAAGTCACCTAGGCCTGCCCGTGCGATGGAGGCACGGCCAGCTGAGCTGAACAGCCAGGGTTGCAAACCATACAAGACAGCTGATAAAACACATCGTCTCCTCGTGAACTTGCTCACACCATGGGGCAAGCTGGTCCACATGCATGTGGGCAGAGGCCTGGGGAGGATGGCTGGCTTCCGCACGCTTGTTCCATGGCTGCACCTGCCGCAGCTCCGCCCCTCCCCCTTGAACATGCCGTTCTAACCCACCTCTCTCCTGGCTCAGCAAGCGATTAGCGCAGGGGGTGCGGAACCTTTTCTGGATCAGGGGCCGCTGACCCACAGAAAAATCAGTCGGGGGCCGCACACAAGTCAGAAGCAAAAAAACAACCCCCTCATTGAGGTGGCCCCGACTGAGAAGCAGAAAGACGCTTCCCACATCCCCCTCGCATGTCAGAGCTTAGCGGCACCCAGGCTAGTAGATTTTGTGTGCTCGGGGGGGAGGGGCTGGAGTGCCAGCGTGGGCTCCCCAATGCTGGGGTGGGTGCCCTGAGCCTTGGGGGCCCTATCCAGGCAAGCTGGGATCTCCACTTGGCCCCCAGGCCTTAGGTTCCCCACTCCTGGCTTAGAGCCACTTCCCAGATCTGCGGGACAGCGGCCCTATGACGAACCAGCTCAGACTAGACAGTGTTTCTCGTGCCACTGCTTACACAGCATCACCCCTCTTCTCACGAGCCATCGCCGCACCCATTTCTAGGGCGGCTGCATGAGCTGCCCCCAAGGCCCCAGTTTACGTGTGGGACAGGCAGAGCACAGGCAGCGGCGGCAGGAGCATCCTTCACCCTAGCCTCTCAGCCCAAGCAGGGAATTCAGTCTCCTCCACCCATTTAGCCACTGGCCTCACTGCTGGGACTGCCAACAAACCCAACAATACCCCACAGATGGAGGCTGCCACAATCAATCTTCTGGCGTTTGATTTAGCAGGCCTAGTAAGGACCCGCTAAATCGAACGCTGAGGGCATCCCCATCGGCTCCTCGTGAGGAGTAAGGGAAGTCGACAGGAGTGTTTTCCCCATCAAGCTCCTGCTGTGGGGGTGGCGGGGAAATTCAAAACAAGGTACGTTGACTCCAGCTATGAAATTAACATAGCTGGAGTTGTCTCTCTTAATTCAAGCTTGTCCCTTAGTGTGGGCCGGACCTGGTGTCAATTATCGTGGGGGGGGGCAGGAGTTTGAGAGGTGACCTCCAGCCCCACTGAGACTGGTCTGAGGGGAAACAAAGTAATTCCACCTGGCAAATGACACCTTTGCTCTGCACCAACCCAGACTAGAATTGAACCGGCGCCATTGCGGGGGAAAAGCTCGTGTTTTCCAGTACCAGCCTGTAGCACTATCCCTTGCTGTAACAATGCAAGGTAGTCATGAAAGAGGTGCTACTAGACCAGCTTGCATCATTGTGTTAATCGTCAGTCCCGGGCAGGGAAGCTGGGGAACAGAGGGTGTGTGAAACAGACAAGATGAAGAATTCCTACCTCATCTGGGACCATGACAAGAGGGTATTTGTCTTCAGAGAGGAAGTTAAAGAGACACCAGAGCTTGAAGGCATCCTTATGGGACACGACGCTGTTCCCATTCCGGTCGGGCTTGTAATTCTTCTTTGCCGTCAACGTCCAGCACAGCTCATCAAAATCCTCCTTGACAAAAGCCCCTTCCTCCACCTGCAGTCACAGCCCACGAGCCAGGGAGGATGTTATAAAACACTGGGCATAACACACCAGCCTATTACAGCACCTGTCATCTCAGGAGTGCCAAGCGCTCTACAGACCTGAAACCCCTTATCGCCCCCATGAGGTAACACCCATGTCATAGCTAGGGAAACTGAGGCACAGAGAGGGGATGTAACATGCCTGACATCACACAGCATGTCACGGGCAGAGCTGGGACTAGAACTCAGGGGTCCCGAGTCCCAACTCCCAGGTCCTTGTTCTCCAAACAAAGCACTCTACCGTGAACCCAGCAGTCAGAGTAGTAGGGGCTCTGCTACAGAATTCCTGCCTTTCGGCATGTTACTGATGCACCCAGCACTGGAGAACCTGGGGCATCATGTCATGACACCCACCTTGTAAGTCTGCCAGGCTGACCTTTCCCTTGTCAGACAGACCTGGCCATTCTGCCATTACTGCCCAGTAATAGAAGGCAGCAGAAGATAGATAATAGCCAATACCTGGCATGCACAGGCATTTCCACCCCTGGATTGCAAAGCTCTTTATGCAGTAGGGTTGGTATCAGCTATCAGCATCCCCCTTTCACAGGTGGGGAAACTGAGGCACAGAGCAGGGGAGTGACTCACTCTAGGTCACCCAGCTGTGCAGAAGCAGAGCCAGCTCACTGATGTCCCAGTCCCAAATCCTATCCATCTGTGTCATGTTTCAACAGTTTCCAGGCATGGGAACTAGCCCTTGAGCACAGGTATCTGAACATGACAGTGTCATAGAATCATAGAATCTCAGGGCTGGCAGAGACCTCAGGAGTCATCGAGTCCAGCCCCCTGCCCTAAGCAGGACCAACCCCAACTAAATCATCCCAGCCAGGGCTTTGTCAAGCCAGGACTTAAAAAACTCTAGGGATGGAGATTCCACCCCCTCCCTAGGGAACCCATCCCAGTGCTTCCCCACCCTCCTAGGGATATAGGTTTTCCCAATATCCAACTTAGACCTCCCCCACTGTAACTTGAGACCATTGCTCCTTGTTCTGCCACCTGTCACTACTGAGAACAGCCCCTTTCCATCCTCTTTGGAACCTCTCTTCAGGTAGCTGAAGGCTGCTATCAAATCCCCCCTCACTCTTCTCTCCTGCAGACTAAATAAACCCAAATCCCTCAGCCTCTCCTCGTAAGTCATGTGCACCAGCCCACTAATCATTTTGGTCACCCTCTGCTAGACTCTTTCCAATGTGTTCATATCCTTTCTGTAGTGGGGGGCCCAGAATTGGACACAATACTCCAGATGTGGCCTCACCAGTGCTGAATAAAGTGGAATAATCACTTCTCTAAATCTGCTGGAAATGCTCCAACTAATATGCCATTAGCTTTCTTGGCTACAAGGGCACACTGCTGACTCATATCCAGCTTCTCATCCACTGTAACCCCCAGGTCCTTTTCTGCAGAACTGCTACTTAGTCAGTCAGTCTCCAGCCTGTAACTATGCTTGGGATTCTTCTGTCCCAAGTGCAGGACTCTGCACCTGTCCTTGTTGAACCTCATCAGATTTCTTTTGGCCCAATCCTCCAATTTGTCTAGGTCACTCTGGACCCTATCCCTGCCCTCCAGTGTATCTACCTCTCCCCCTAGCTTAGTGTCATCTGCAAACTTGCTGAGGGTGCAATCCATCCCCTCATCCAGGTCATTAATAAAGATGTTGAACAAAACCAGTCCTAGAACCGATCCTTGGGGCATTCCTCTTGATACCGACCACCAACCTGACATCGAGCCGTTGATCACTACCCATTGGGCCCGACAGACTACCCAGCTTTCTATCCACCTTACAGTCCATTTATCCAATCCAGATTCCCTTAACTTGCTGGCAAGAATACTCTGTCCAGGGGCTTTCACAGAGTTAGTGAGCCAGTGATCACTTGAGAGCTGCCTGACATGCAGGGAATACCGTGACAGTGACTACACAGGGCTCACTCAGTCAGATCACAACTCCGTAGCACTTTTCCTCCAGAAGGTACTTCACAAACTGTGCGCGCCCACCCCCAGTCAACTGCATCAGGATGCACCCAAATAGCACACAGCGCCAGGGCAGGGTGGGAGGGAAAGTTTTGGGCTGTAAACACCAGTGTAAACCACTTACTCTTATCAAACGCCCCCTTCCAGTCTTTCATGGCCTGGAAGACAAGAGCTGGGGTTTGAAATGTCTTCTCTGAAAGGCCCACCCACAAGAAACTCGGTGTAGTTACCCCTGATGGGCTGGGCAGGGCTGACCTAGTTTTGGCTCAGCCCTGTGAGTCTATGGAGTCTTAGCAGGGCAATGAACAAGGTGTAGCTGTAAAATATTCCTCCACTGGGGATGCTGGACAGAGACAGAGCCTGCAGCTCCCTCGGCTTCCCTGATGGACTAGCAGCCGGTGCCGCTTCACTGCAGAGTAGGAGACCCCCAAGTCTTGGGCTAAATAGGGATGTCAGCGAGTAGTCAGCTACCTGATCAGCATGAACTGGAGTATCGAGTACTCACTTCCCCCGCTTGCCACCGCGATGAGAGGCACCAAGGGGGGGCAGGAGACGGTGCTGGGGGGAGCTGGCTGCTATCTGCCTTAGAGGCAGCAGGGGTGGGATAGGGGAGGCTGCTCCGACGGCAGCCCCTGTCCACATGAGTCCCCCCGCTCCGTGGACAGGGGCTGGTGCCACCAAGCAGCCCCAGTTGCTGGCGGCCTGTGCTGGCCACATGCAGGGGCTGCTGCACTCAGCGCGAGCTGGGACTGAGCAGTCCTGGCTCATGCCGCTCCGGGATGCTGCGCCTCTGCATTTTAAATATAGGAAGAGCCCGGCGGCTCCGGGAGCCAGCACAAGCTGGCACTGCTCAGCCCCAGCTCCAGCTGGCTCCTGGAGCTCCCCCCGCTGAGACTAGTTGACTAGTCATGTAGTTGACACAAATTGTATTGACTACACTAAGGATGTTAAATATCGGTTAATTTACTAGTCGAGTAGTCGCTGGAGTAGTCGACTAGTTGATAGGCACTTCCGCGTTCCTTCTTTGAAATGTACAGGAGCCCCAGCGGGGGTTCTTGTGCATTTCAAAGTTGGAACTCTGCCTGCAGCCCGAGCCAGCCTGAGGGCTCTTGTGCATTTCAAAGCAGAGGCGCTTGCGTGGAGCTTGGAGTCAGCAGGACTTCCCGCTGGCCCCGGACCGCATGTGGGTGCCAGCTTTGAAAGGTACAAGAGTCCCCAATGAGGGCTCTTGTGCACTTCAAAGCGGAAGCTCCCGCATGGAGCCTGGGGTCAGCGGAGGACTCAAAGTCCCCCACTGACCCCAGGCTTCATGCGGCAATGCCGCTTTGAAATGCCACATGGAGCCGGGGTCAGCTCAGGACTCCACAGCTGATCCCAGGTGCCGCATGGCATTTCCACGGAACCTAGGATCAGCTGGGGACTCCCCAGCTGACTCCAGGTTCTGTGGAAATGCCACATGGAGCCCGGGGTCAGCTAGGGAGTGACCCCCAGCTCCACGTGGCGCTACCTCTTTGAAATGCCGCAGTGGCGTTTCAAAGGGGCAGCGCTGCACAGAGCCCAGGATCAGCTGTGTGGTGCTGCCCCCTTGAAATGCCGCCATGGGTTCCTTACCAGGCTCCGTGCGGCGCTGCTGCTTTGAAGTACTCCGTCTTCCCTCCCTTTGCTGCCTCTATCTGATAGAGACAGCAAAGGGGGGGGGGCGACTAATCGACTGGACTATCCGATAAGCATTTGCTTATCAGATAGCCGACTAGTCCTTAACATCCTTAGACTACACCATTAGCCAGATAACTGCAATTTAACATCCGTAGGGCTAAGAGCTCCACAAGTGGACTGCTGACAACATTGCAGATTAGGGATGTTTCCCAGAAGAGGCTTCGACCACTATGCTCCCCCACTCCAAGCCCCAGCAACGTGCTTCGCTGTGCTGATTCCTTCGGGTGAGATGCTGACACATGGGGCTACGTGTGCACGGCCTGGCTTCTTTTCCTAGCTGCAGCTAAGAATAGGCCAAGGCACATCCTAGGCGGGCAACCACCCCTACTGAAAGGCGGGCACACCCTGTCCTGCAAGGGAGACACACCCTGCACTAAGGGGGAAGTGCACAGTGACTAGCAACACTGAATCTCTGAGCCCCAGTTCGGTTCTGACTTGCCAAGCGCAGTCACCTACTCCTGGCTAGCGGAGTGTCCTGTTCCAGCACTAGACTAAAGAAGGGGGCCCCTCCGAGCACAGTGGAAGAAAATTGCTAGTAACTTTTCCTCTCCCCCGCATGCCCAGAGGAAGCAGCCCAGAAAGCAACAAGTCACAGTGACTCGGTTCAAGAAACAACATTGCCTTTGAGCTACAGGGAAACCCCAAATACCTGTCGCTTGAGGTGCTGACTTCTATTTTCGTCCTCCCTGACAAACCACCAAATAGGGCAAAAAAAAAAAAAAAAAATCCCACTCAAGGAGAAAGGACTGAGCTTTCCTGCTGGGTTTTCCACCTCCGGGAGTCAGAGCTATGCTCCCCTTCCTGGAAACACTGACTCACCCTCGGCAGGAGGTGGCGGAGTGGAAGGGGTGACTGTTTGCACAGAGCAGCCAGTATCATTCAGCGTTTGCCTGTCTTTTGAACTCCCCCTCCCCCGGCAATGGGGCGGAAAGGCCTGGAGCCGGGTGGACAAAGCGGCTGCAGAGGGCCACTGGCAGGGTGAGTGGGAGGGGACTGGGTGATGTTTTACCTGGATGGCAACATGCATCACAGGGGTAAATTAAGGCCTCAGGCTGTTTTCAGAGTAACCCCCCGACCAGCCCCTCGCCAGGTCAGATCCTCTGAGGCTGTGAATCCGTTACAGCCTTGTTTAGGAAGCTTCATTTCAAGCTGGAGCCATTTGTGCTTTTAGCTCTGGAGGTCCCCAGAGGGCCACGATGGCAGCCGTCAGACACCGACTCCTCAATCCCATCCCAATGGTCCTTCCCAAGAAAAAGACATCTAAGTCCACAGAGGTGGGTGCTCTAAAGGGGTGACCGGCTTTGCCTAAGGGAGAGGAGAGGAGTGAAATGCCACCAGCTCCCAAGCAGAGGGGGCGAGGAGAAAGCAAAGGGGCGTACCTTGTCCAGGATGTATTTGTTCAGATAGGGCATGTAGCCCTGGCTCGACACCGGCCCATCGTCATCGTCCCGGAAATGCTCCTCCAGCGCCACTGGGTCGTGGGGGATACGCAGTACTGTGTACAGGTTGTGAGAGAGCACCTGGCGGGGGAAATAAAAACAGATGCGCTCTGCAGCTTCCCCACACAGCAGCGAGCCGACGGCACCTGCCAGGCGCACACGGACAACAGCTAGCCGGCGCTGACCAAGCTAGCCAGCTGGGCCTGAGTGCGGGGCGCACCAGGGCAGGAGTTGGCTGGGCTAGTTACCGCTTTAAGAGTGGGGTGTTTGCTGGGCCTGCTTTCAGGCTGAGTGGCTGGAGGGAAGTGTCCAAGAACCAGCCCAGAACAAAGTGGGGTGAGTTGGACCCTGCTGCCTTAGGGAGTAGCCTGCTTCTCCCTCTGGCTTCAGTCCTTGTGTGTTTTGGTTCTGACCGGTAAGAGATGAAGGCTCGTTATAGTGCAGCTTTGCGCAGCTTTTGCGCTAACGTCTCTGTTTATATGCTGTGAACGCAACAAGTGTCTGCCTCATCTAGGCATCCTCACGCTCCAACACGCCATCAGTGATGTGCTAATTGTGTAACAATGGAGTCCCCCAAAGTACTCCAGTTTAGCCTGGGATAAACTCCCCTGTTCCAGAGGTACGGCTGCGAGCAGCAGCGCGACGATATGGGGCATCCCATTGTTTATTTCTCCATTTAAAGCAAATTAATTTTTCATGGCTACAGCGAAAGGTGGGGGCCCAGAACCACAGAGCGAACAAACAGTTTTTGGGGTGCCCTTCACTGGGGTGGCTTAGAACTTGTCCCTAAAAATCCTCTGAGCATATTGATAGAGATGTTCAATCGGTGCCATTTGAATCGGGGGCCGGAATTCCTCCCTCATGAGTTGTTACTTTGCAATTCGATTTTGGCTCTTTTGAAGGGGGGGGGAAACGTTCTTTCGAGACACTTTGAAGAGGTTCTGTACCTGTGCAGACCTACCCAGTGGGACCCTGGGCTGTGACTAAGACCCTCTTGATGCTGCAACAATACAAACACCAGCAGGACAGGAAAAGCTGGGCCATAATGCCGTTCCTCTTAGTTTGGTATGTGCTGCCTAGATGCCATGGTGATGGGCATGTTAGTATAACCTACATGGCCCCTGGTGTGATGTTCTCTCCTGTCTAGTGGCACCAAAACCACTGAGAGGGAGATTAATGAGTCTGCTGTAGAGCCTTAGCTAAGAGGCATGTGGCTTTTTTAGCTCATGCAGCAGAGCCAGGGTGGACAACAATTTTTGCAGGGGGGCCACCTCCAGAATTTTGGGAGTTTGGGTGCAGGAGGGAGCTTTGGGCAGGGGACTGCAGCATAGGAGAGGGTGCAGGGTCTGAGGGGAGTTTGGGTGCAGGATGGCATTTTGACATGGGGCAGGGTCTGGGAGGTGCTTACCATAGGGGGCTCCCAACCAGCAGTGCAACGGGGCACACAGGCAGTTTGCCTGCATGCCACAGTGGCCCCATGCCACTTAAAGCACCTGGCTTTCATAGAATCCTAGGGCTGGAAGAGACCTCAGGAGGTCATCAAGTCCAGCCCCCTGCCCAAAGCAGGACCAATCCCAACTAAATCATCCCAGCCAGGGCTTTGTCAGGCTGGGACTTAAAAACCTCTAGGGATGGAGATTCCACCCCCTCCCTAGGGAACTCATCCCAGTGCTTCACCACTCTCCTAGGGAAACAGTTTTTCCTAATATCCAACCTAGACCTCCCCCACTGTAACTTGAGACCATTGCTCCTTGTTCTGTCATCTGTCACCACTGAGAACAGCCTCTCTCCATCCTCTTTGGAACCCCCCTTCAGGCAGTTGAAGGCTGCTATCAAATCCCCCCTCACTCTTCTCTTCTGCAGACTAAATAAGCCCAAATCCCTCAGCCTCTCCTCGTAGGTCATGTGCTCCAGCCCCCTAATCATTTTGGTCGCCCTCCGCTGGACCCTCTGCAATGCGTCCACATCCTTTCTGTAGTGGGGGGTCCAGAACAGGACACAGTACTCCAGATGTGGCCTCACCAATGCTGAAAAAGGGGCATAATGGCTGCTGCTGGCAAACGTGTCTCTGCATTGCTCTTGGTGGGGGGAGGAAGCAGTGGGTCTCCATCTGCTGCCTGCACCCGCAAGTATCCACATCTGCATCTCCTATTGGCTGAAAAGTGACCAATGGGAGCTGTGAGGATGGTGCTGGGGGTGGGGACCCGTAGCCCCCCAGCTCTTAAGGGGCACAGAGGCACGTTTGCTAGCAGCAGCTGGATGCTTCTAGCAGCACGGCTGGGACCATAGCTTCTGCCTGGACCCCCTGCTGCGTCATGGGACTTTTAGAGGCCTCAGGGCCATGGCAAGCTAAAGGAAAATGTTTGGCCAGCCAGATCGGATGCATAGGCCGTATTTTGCCCGCCCCTGCAGCAGAGGCTCGTGCATTTTGCTCCAGAGGACCCAGGTTCGACCCCGCTCACTGATGACCAGTGTCTGTCGGTGTTACATTTGCAACTCCCAGGCAAATGGACTTTGCAGCAAATATGGATGAATCCCTAAACATTCTGTGCGTGTTAACTCCAACGAAACACATCACTTGCT
The DNA here is from genome assembly GCA_032595735.1 of Pelochelys cantorii. NCBI lineage: Eukaryota > Metazoa > Chordata > Testudines > Trionychidae > Pelochelys > Pelochelys cantorii. The sequence goes on along the minus strand of CM064353.1, from coordinate 12,601,247 downwards.
TTGCATGTTTGTTTTCTGGGAGGGTTCCAGCAGGAATACCTACAGCAATGGGCAACTGGTGAGCAACACTCACACAGGGAGCCGTTCCAATTCACACCTGACACTATTTGCACCACAAACCATGTACTGATGCAAAAAAGGAAAAGTACTCAACCAATCAGGGAAGAGAACCATACCACGTGACCTCGGCCGCCAATCAAGACTAATCAAAGCAGCTCGGATTCCAAATTTCAAACCTTCAGAAAGAAGCACCCTCATCTGAGCTCTGGGAGGAGAGTATCAGCCACAGGCTGTGTGGGGAATTGCAGACAATCTCATGCTGCCTCCAGACAACGCACAGATCTCTTTGCAAGACGGACACGCACAGTGCATGCGTATGTGGCAGGCAGCACGGAAGAGCTTAGGGCAGCAATGGGCAACCTAGCCTAGTGGTCACATGAGGGGCCTTCCTTCATCTCAGTGCAAGATTGTCATAACCAAGACGCTGTCCCAGGATAGGGCCTAGAATTTGCGGGATGCCGATTGAACCGTGGCAGCGCTGTGATTGGATTCAGAGGGAGCGCACAGCTTTGGCTGTCAGTGTTGTGCAACCAGCCTGCACCTCACTTCCCATGCCCTGCGCGGATGGAAACCAGCAGAATCTGGCCAGCCGGTGTGTGGGCAGCAGCAAACAGACCCTGAGCCTAACACCAAACCCTGACGGGCCTCGTGTACCCCCCCTTCCCGCAGGGTGCCCATCACTGGCTGAGGGCCTTGGATATTAACCCAAGTGGTTAGCCACTCAGGCAACAGAGTAGTAACGGGAAGGGAAAGACAGTCCCCGAACCCAGGCCTTTGCTGTTCCACACTGGGCCTCACAGAGCGCCCTGCCCTTACAGAGTGAATCAACTCCTTCTCCTGTGGCTGAGTCTGCCCCTGTTCTAGCCCCAGGGCTGTGGCAGTCACTGGGCAGACAACAGAGCTGCAAAGCGGGTGCACAGCGACATTGGCCAGGGCTGATGAGGTGCCAGCACCACTGCTGAGGTGGCCGAGGAGCCGAGCTTTAAGGGCACGCAGAGGCGGATTACGCTGCGCCACTTCGGCTACGTCAATCGCGGGGCTGAAGTGCAAGTAGCTTAACTCGGCTCTTGGCGCTGTCCACGCTGCAGGAAGCCAGAGGAAGAGCGCTCTCCCTTCCACGTCCCTTGCTCCTCGTGAAAGCAGGGCTACCGGCATCAACCGGAGCGCCCCTCTCACTTCAAAGTCGCTGTCTCCACTAGACCCGCTAATTCGAACCCTGGAAGATGGACAGCAGCAGCTTCACTCGTCCTCTGCAGTGTAGATGCACCCTAAATGCGGACCCTACAGTGACTCAGGCTGCAGAGTTGTGTGGGGGTGGGAGGCACGGGCGGTGGGTGAAGGTAGGGCTGGGGGAGGCAAGCCCCGAGCCCTGCCCCGCCCCCTCCTACCCAGGCCCTGCCCCCCTACAGGAACGAAACTGCCCCCCTACAAAGAGGTGGAGCAACACGCAGCCTCAACCTCCTCACCCCCAGCACCATGGGGAGGGCAGGGGGGCCTGTTCCCAGTGTCCCTGGACCCAGAGCACAGGGACAGCAGGCATTTGGGGGCAGCAACACTCCACCTACAACAGGCATTCTGGGGGCGGGGTGCAGCTGGTGGTTTGGGAAGGCAACGGCTCCCGCCACCTAGCACATCTGGTGCCCATTTCCAGCCCTGGGGGTGGTATCAGATGTTGACATGCTGGGAAAGGCCTAGTCACTTCAGGCCAGACTTTTAAAGGTATGTAGACACCTCGGGGGGTTCCAAAGCACCTGGGTGCCCAACCCCATTGATTTAAATGCATTTGGAAATCCCATTAGGTGCTTAAATACCTTGTAGGCCCTTAGCTCCCGGAACTGCAGGGTCAGATGCTGGCGGAACAACTCTACCAAAGGAAGGAAACTGAAGACCATGGAGTGAGGAGAACTGGTCCCCAGGTCCACCAGTGACTCACACTGTGGGATCTTGGGGGGAAAAATCCCGTCACCACCCTGCCTCAGTTTCCCCATCCATGCAATGTATGTATTTGCCTACCTCCTAGGACGCTCTAGAGATTAAATTATTTGCTGTGTGGAAGGCACTAAGGGAGGGGAATGTCAACAGACCCAGGGCAGGGGTAGGACTGCACTCAACAGTAATATTAATAAGCCATTACTAATAGTCAAACATGCCTCTAAAGGGGAAGCAGGCAGGGGAAAGCGAGAGAAAGCGGCCAGGAGAAAGCCAAGTGCGTGCTTGATGCACACTGGCCTGAGAAAGCTGGGTGAGAATGCTGTGGAAGGCACCCAGCGAGATGCCCTGGGCCCTTTTGGCAAGGCTGCGGCTGCGGCTTGTCTGTCTGCACACGTGGCCTTCACACTGTGATCCAGAGCAACCTGCTGAGCCAGCCACCCAGGAGGTTAACAAGCACCAGTGCTGGTGGATACACCTGTGCACAGGCCACACAGAGGGAGCAGCAGTGAACTTGCTTCCCAGTACAGTCGCCCCTGGAGACCCCGGCTGAGAGCAGGGTCCCCTCGTGCGAGGTTCCCACACACAATGAAACCCATTTTAAGAGTTTACAATGAAAGCAAAGACAAAGGGTGAAGGACACTGAGGGCCCGGGGCAGGGTAGTGACTTGCCCAAGGTCACTCAGAAGGTCAGTGAGCCATACTGCCCTCTGAGCCATACTGCCCCCTCTCTGATCACAGGCTGTTGGGCTGAGGAGACCGCACACTCTGAGTTCACAGCTGGCTGGAGTTTCATTTTCAAACTGACTTTTGTTTGATAAAGTACAAGCCTGAGGTTACACGAGAGGCTCGGCATTTGGAGCCCTTCTTGACCAACTCAGTTTGCATTAACATATTGACTCCTGCCCCCTTTTAAGTGCAGTGGGCATCTGACCATTGCAAATATCATACTGCTGCCTACGACTGTATGTTACAAGTACCAGGTACAACATTAGCTGAGATCAGGAGTGGAAGAGTCTGCATTATCCCAGGGTCCTAACTCCCAGGATGGGTAATCAGGCCCCCTCCCCTTCATCTGCTCCAAACTGTGTGTTTGCATTGCTGTGTGCTGTTAAATAGTGACCACACCCACCCCAGAACGAACTGCATTTTGCCAGTGGTGGTGGAAGCAAAACGTCTTACCTACACTATGTGTGTTAGGAGGCTCAATTCACGCATGCCTAGAAAGTGCTGTGTAGCCTGCAGATGAAAGGAGCTAGTGAAGGGCAAGGAATCCTCACTGATCAACAGCATTAGGGGGTGGGAGATGGCCGGGATGGGTGCCAACCAATGGTCCCTCTAATTTTTTTCCGTCAGTGTGCAGAATAAATGTTGTTCTGTGCACCAAGGCATGTGTGAATGTGCACCACCTGGAGAAACACACGCTGCTGGTGGTCTGCTAATTAGCTGTGGGGCATTTGACTCTCTCCTGGGTGGCCACCGAAGTGCTCAGATTACAGGGAACACAGGTGCCAAGCCTAACAGATAAGAACTTGGAGAGACAAAACAAGGGTGTGGTAAGTGTGCACACGTACCCGAGTTGCTGTGCACAGATACCTCTGCTTGCACGCACTCCTCTATGGTGTCTGTGCGCATATGTGCAAGCACAGCCAGGCCTGTGCGGTGTTTGTTGGAAGGAGGGTGTGATAACCAACAAGGTGGAGGCTACAATGGCAGTACAGGATCAAGCTCTGAGTCTGGATGTCCCAGCTGCACAGACCCTGCTCTCCAGTGTCCTTCACTGGGATGTGCAAGCTGCAGTATCCAAAGGTCTAGGCTAAGCCCCACATGGCTGGGACAGCGCCCACCCCCAAGAGCAGCTCACTTGGTTCCTCATGTTTCTTTCCTCAGCTGCGCTGAAGCCATTTATCAGAGCTCTCCATCAAACCGCAAGCAGCACAAGACGTGCTCTGGGAGCTCCCTCCCCCTCTCGGAGCCAGGCTCCTGCCTTTCTAACCAAGCCTCATCCCCGTCTCCATGGTGATGCAACAAGTCGTGTCCAGCCCCAAGAGCCAAGGGCCTCTGCGCCAGTCACGGATGGTTGGAGCTGGACTCCTGCCCAGAGGCGGGTCTGAAGCCCAGCTGTGCAGCTACCAGTTCCTAGCAGTTTTGCAGGAGCAGCATCAGCACCTCCAAGGAAGTGCTCCATGAACACCCCTCTCCGGGCAGGCATACTGGGCCTGGGAGCTCAGGTGATTTCCCTTCTCTGCTCACTATCTCACCTGGGGCTGGTTGAGACACAAAAGCCAATGGTTATAGAATCATAGAACCCTAGGGCTGGCAGAGACCTCAGCAGTCATCAAGTCCAGCCCCCTGCCCAAGGCAGGACCAATCCCAACTCAATCAACCCAGCCAGGGCTTTGTCAAGCCGAGACTTAAAAACCTCTAGGGATGGAGATGCCACCACCTCCCTAGGGAACCCATCCCAGTGCTTCCCCACCCTCCTAGGGAAATAGTTTTCCCTAATATCCAACCTGGACCTCCCCCACTGTAACTTGAGACCATTGCTCCTTGTTCTGCCATCCGTCACTACTGAGAACAGCCTCTCTCCAGCCTCTTTGGAACCTCCCTTCAGGAAGCTGAAGGCTGCTATCAAATCCCCCCTCACTAATCTCTTCTGCAGACTAAACAAACGCAAATCCCTCAGTCTCTCCTCATAGGTCATATGCTCCAGCCCCCTAATCATCTTGGTCACCCTCCACTGGACCCTCTCCAATGCGTCCACATCCTTCCTGTAATTGGGGGCCCAGAATAGGACACAGTACTCTAGATGTGGCCTCACCAGAGCTGAATAAAGAGGAATCATCACATCTCTGGATCTACTGGCAATGCTCCTCTTAATGCCACCTAATATGCCATTAGCCTTCTTGGCTACAAGGGCACACTGTTGACTCATATCTAGCTTCTCATCCACTGTAATCCCCAGGTCCTTTTCTGCAGAACTGCTACTTAGCTATTCAGTCCCCAGCCTGTAACAATGCTTGGGATTCTTCCGTCCCAAGTGCAGGACTCTACACTTGTCCTTCTTGAACCTCATCAGATTTCTTTTGGCCCAATCCTCCAATTTGTCTAGGTCACTCTGGACCCTATCCCTGCCCTCCAGCGTATCTACCTCTCCCCCTAGCTTAGTGTCATCCATAAACTTGCTGAGGGTGCAATCCATCCCCTCATCCAGGTCATTAATAAAGATGTTGAACAAAACTGGTCCTAGAACTGATCCTTGGGGCACTCCACTAGAAACCGACCGCCATCCTGACATCGAGCCGTTGATCACTACCTGCTGAGCCCAGCCTTCTAGCCAGCTTTCTATCCATCTTACCATCCATTTATCCAATCCACATTCCCTTAACTTGCTGGCAAGAATATTGAGGGAGACCATATACCTTGACTTTAGCAAGGCTTTTGATATCACATCCACTGACTTCCCCATGTCTACAGAGCCAGTTACCTCATCACAGAAGCTAATAAGATTGGTCAGGCACGACTTGCCCTTTGTGAATCCATGCTGACTATTCCTGATCACTTTCCCCTCTTCCAAGTGCCTCAAAATGGATTCCTTGAGGATCCCCTCCATGATTTTTCCAGGGACTGAGGTGTAGACCTACCAGTCTATAGTTCCCTGGATCGTCCTTCTTCCCTTTTTTTAAAGATGGGCACTACATTTGCCTTTTTCCAGTCATCCAGGATCTCTCCTGATCTCCTTGACTTTTCAAAGATAATGGCCAAAGGCTCCTCAATGACATTTGCCAACTCCCTCAGTACCCTCGGATGCATTGAATCCTGACCTATGGAGAAGGCCTATTGTTCCCTGAGTCTGTCTCCCTATAGGCCCTCTGCTACAGTAGCTGTCAAGGTTGAGAAGGTCAGTTTCCCCCTGGAAAAGAAGATAACTCATGCTTAGTCTGGGTATTTTCTTAGCCTGAATAGTTTTATGCTATACACCAGTCCTGGAACAGAAGTGGTCACAAACAACGCCCGTGCAGTCCCCTCTGTCTGATACGTCAGTCCAAACACCAAAGGCCAATTCCCACGAAGACCTGCCCAAGTATTTAGTAGATCAAGGCATCCAGCAAACTCTGCAGCTGTTTGCAAAGGCCTCTCCAACGAGCCTGCATCACAAACAGACAGCGCCGCTTTTCTTCCAGGACTGAACACTGCTTGCACGCAAGGGAAAACGTGCAAGACTCCATGTAACAGGCCATCTGCTGATCCCTGACATAACAGTATTGTAGTCCCTGAAAATGAATCCTAGCAATTCCATTGGTGCCACACCAACCTGCACTTAAGGTGGGCCAAAGCTTTTCTGTATTTTCAAAGGGAAGTTGGGTTTTCAAGAAAAAAAAATTCTTCATGGCAAGTGCCTGCAACCCACAGAAAATATTCACACTGGGGTTTGTTTTTTCCATCTGCATCTAAATTTCCCATCAGAGAACAATTCTCCAACCAATTCTCTTTATACAACCTACCCCATAGACCTTCACATTCACTCTCCCACACCTCATCCACCTTCTCACCTTACTTCACAAATCTCATTGACACGGTGACTTCCTGGCATGCTAGTACAACCCTAGCCACTCACCTTCCCCCCAGCCCGGAAACACTGCCTCCTAGAGACGCTGCTTCCTGGAGCGGAGGGCAGAGACCTTGGTACAGTGTGAGTGGGGAGGATTAGCCACCCCCCCCCCAAGCCTGCTTGCTTCTCCAAAGTCTTAGGACTTACCTAAGTGCACAACACGTCCCCTGGGTTTGCCATACTAGTGCCCCACTGGCTGGGACAGGTGTCAGTCAGAAAGCGGAACAATTCTAACTAGTCACAGTTCACTAGAAAGGCGGGACAAAGCAGCCTGGAGGGATAGTGGCCTGTGCTCCTAGTAGGGTCGCCAACCCTCAGGATCGTCCCCAGGAATCTTCAGTGAAAGATTGGGTCACGTGATGAAACCTCCAGGTCTACGTCCAGTCCAAACCGGACTGGCTGCCCTCGCTCTGAAGGCTTGAGGGAACAAGAGGAATATTCATCCCGCTTTCACCTTCAGATCACAGAGCACAGGCAAAGACACTCATGTCTCACCCACTGCAAGCTGCCATCAGCTCCCGGTTACGGCCAGCCAGACTCCCTCCCTGAAGGGGCAAGAGACTTGTCCGAGGTCATGTGCCGCACCGTGGCCGAGCAAGCAAGAGAACCCATGAGAGCCCACTCCCTGCTCCACGCATTACAGCCGTGTCCTCATTGCTGGAACGGCTGCCACAGTAAGAGACTCATCACAGAATTATAGAACCATTGAACCAGAGAGCTGGAAGAGACCTCAGAAGGCCATCAAGTCCAGCCCCCTGCCCAAGGCAGGACCAATCCCAACTAAATCACCTTAGCCAGGGCTTTGTCAAGCCGAGACTTAAACACCACTAGGGATGGAGACTCAGGGATTTCCCTACACGCCCCCTATGGGGGGGTATACCCCCCCTGAATTTCCCCAACACCCACCCAGTTTTGTGAACTATGGTGCCATACAGCCCACCTTCACCCTCACGGTCTCACCCCTCATCGGAAGCTTCTCTCAGTTGTCCGAAGAAAACCTCGTCTACCTCATCCACCTGATTCAGCGGCCTCAGGGGCGGCCTGAGACAAGCTGCCAGCAACTGGTGCCCCAGGCGGAATGCGTGATCAGCGCCCTCACCTCCGAGACAAGCTGCAGGCAACTGGAGCCTTCGGCGGAATGCGCGACAGGCGCCCCTGCATCCAAAGCCCTCAACGGCGGTGCGTCATCATTGGGCGCCCCGTTTAATGAAGCGCCCTAGGCGACTGCCAAGTCTGCCTGTATGCACGGGCTGCCCCTGGGTGGCCTGTAGCAGACACCAACCACATCATCACTGCTGTTGCTTACACCTCTAAACTTGACCCATAGAGTCTCAACAGGCTTTTCTCCCTCTATATACTGGAGTTCAGAGCAATCATAGTGCTCTCTTACATACAGCGCAACTCCTCCTCCTTTTCTCCCCTGCCTGTTCTTCCTGAACAGTCTATACCCTTCCATGACAGCGCTCCAGTCATGAGAGTCATCCCACCAAGTCTCTGTTATCCCAATCAAATCGTAGTTCTTGGACTGGGCCAGGGCCTCCAGTTCTTCCTGTTTGTTACCCAGGCTTCTTGCATTGGTGTACAAACACCTCAGATAACCAGTTGATCGCCCTACCCTCTCCATTCGAATTAGGGGTACTCCTTTGTTGCTCGTTCCTCTTTGCATTTCTTCCCAGTATCCGACTTCCCAGTCCCCTCAGGGTTTTGGTCACTGTCCCCCAACGAACCTAGTTTAAAGCCCTCCTCATTAGGTTTGCAAGCCTGCCCGCAAAGGTGTTCCTTCCTCTCTTGTTTAGGTGGATCCCATCTCTTCCTAACAACCCTTGTGCCCAGAACAGAGTCCCATCCCATAAAGATGACTTGCCTGTAAGAAACAAGACCAGGACAGAGCTGGGAACAGAGCCCAGGCACCCTAGATCCCAGACCCGGACTGTGACACTGTCTCAGCATGCAACAGCAACTACTGAACAGAGGAACCTCACAGCCCCCCGAATGGACACAAGGAAAGCAGCCCCTCTGGAGGCAGGTCAGAATAACACAGGACTAGTTTGGTACGCAGCAGCGGCCTGCCAACATCGCTAGCTTGTAATAGCCAGTAAAGGGCAAAGGTCTGTGGGGCAAAGGTGGTCCAGGCCGAGGAACGGCTGGCCTAAGGAGGGATGTTTGGGATCTGCAGGGGTTAGTGCCCATCTAGCCCATCCTCCAGGGGCCAGTACGGCATCCCACTAGGTAGGGTACATTCTCCATGCTTGGTCCAGTTCTCCTTGTACGTGACTTGGCCTCCACCATAGCCCTGTCCCTCACACTCAAGTACCTCAGGGTTAGGGAGTCAAGCCCCCAGTCTGTGTCTAACCAATCATCTTCCTTCACTCCATTTCATCCCAGTCAGTCCCCTCCCCTCCCCCGGCCAGGTGTTTACACAGGTCACCTGTTCAGCGTCTGATGCTTTCAACAGGCCTCCATGTCCCTGACCTCTCCCTTTACGAATTGTCCCCCCCCGGGCCCTGCGTGATGGGCCGGGGTGAACAAAGTCAGTCAGTCCAGCCCAGGGCAGCAGCTGTGCTCGGACCATCCTCCACACCGCATACTGCACGAGCGTAGCAACTGGAGACATCGCAGAGGGCGGTCCTGTACTGGGAGCAGCCATGCCATGTCCCTGGCCAGCCTGCCCCTCCCTTGCAATCCAGCTCAGGGCAGGTGTGTGCTGGAGGTGGGGAGTGATGTGTGGCTACTTCTGTAGCGGAGACAGGAGCAATGCAGATCGTAATTACGGCCCTTGCTGCCAATCCGTGCCTGCGTTCATAGAGCTCATGCCACCCTGGGACACCTCCACCCTTCAAACACATGCTAATTCCCGAGTAGGTAAGACTGACTTCAATGCCCCTCTCTTTGTCCGTGTGGATCGCAAAAGCACTTCACAACCATTCATTCATGACGCTTCTGCATATCCCTGCCATGGAGGTCAGTATTGCTAACCCCACTAAAAGACAGGGCTAAATCACGACACAGAGGCAAAGGGACTTGCCCAAGGTCCCACTGCAAGTCAGTGGCAAAGCTGGGGATAAAATCCCTCCTGATTCCCAGCTCATTGCTCTAACTGCTGCCGCAGCCCCCTCCTCTGCATTGTCATGGGCACACCGATGCTAATTTAGCATTGTGTTAATAATCAGCTGCCCCCTCTGGGTATGTAGATCTCAGGGCAGATGTTCATTCCCACCAAGACTGACAGACAGGGGCTCTAGTACAGATGACATTTGGGCTCATTTAAAAGCCACTTTACGCTGCCAGAGCCAAGCGGCCAGTGGAGAATCAGGCCCTAAACCCGTGAGTATCCCACACTGCTCTGCTTTGGGAAAAACCTTCCCTCCAGGGGACCTCTGGACAGCGACGCAGACCAAGCCAGTCAACCAGTCACTAACTGCAGGGCCACCCCTTTGGCACTGGGGGGGCTGGAGCTCGGCCAACACCTGCACTGAGGCTGCCAACGCAGGCTGGGATCGCGTGGCACTGGGTGTTATGCAGACACAGCGAAACCGACCAAGACTCGTTAAACCCATTTGACCCTGACCACCAAACAGTCATGGACCAGGCTCCTGCTCACGCAGGCTGGATTCAGGGCAGCACAGCTGTGTCCGAGGTAGCGTCCCCCTTTCTAGCCTGGCCATCACACACTACCCTTTTGGTGCCCGGAGTAACGGGCACTTCCCTTTGACTCTTCCCTACAGCCGGTCCCGTCCAGCCTCCCACAGTCCCCATCCAGGATTCCCCCCATCCACTGCCCCTGCCTTCTCCTAACCCTGTATTCATGCCTCACTTATGGAAAGAGGATCCTTTAATGCCGTAGCCACATGTGGCTATTTGGCTGGTTGAGTGTGTCTAGTTCACTATAGCAGTAGCCACTGCTATAGAACTGGTTGGACCCCACAGCTCTAATGCCATTGCCCTGTTCACCCACCTCTGCACAATACTTTGTCAACCTGTGGAACTCCTTGCCAGAGGATGTTGTGAAAGCCAAAACCATAACAGGGTTCAAAAAAGAACTAGGTAAGTTCCTGGAGGATAGGCCCATCAGTGGCTAATAGCCCACATGAGCAGGGATGTTTAGACTCTGTGTGTCAGAGGCTGGGAATGGGCGACAGGGGAGGAATCACTTGATGAGTCCCTGCTCTGTTCACTTCCTCTGGGGCACCTGGCATTGGCCACTGTGGGAAGACAGGGCACAGAGCTAGATGGTCTGACCCAGCCTGGATACTCGTATGCACAGGTGACAGAAATGCAGACTGGGTGCCAGCGTAACCACATCCCCTCTGCAGCGTGTTGGCCTCTTTTTGCCGAGCTGAACGTGGAAAGACAATCAGCTTCTGTGGGTGGCTCTAAACGCACAAGCTGCAGCAGGCACCAGTTTGAGCCGGGGGTGGAATAGTTAACACCAGCAGAGAATGGCAGCTCCTTTTCGTCTCCCTTGCTGGCCATGCCGGGGGTGAATGCCTCTCCAGGCCAGGTCTTGCGTGTTAAAAGGTGACCCGATGCTGCCACACTGGTGGGACAGGGGCGGGGAGATTCCAGTGGTGGAGCCCAGAGGAAGGGAATGTTATCTAGTGGTTAAAGCCAGAGCCAGGCATTCTAAATTTTGCCATAGACTTTGGGTGTGATGCTGGGGCAAATGTCTTCACTGCTCCATGCCTGGGTTTCCCACCAGGAAAAGGAGGTTAATACCTGTAAGCTCTTGTTTGCAAAGTACCGTGAGACCATCAGTGGAAAGGAGCCGTACTAGCATAAGGTCTCATAACACGAGTGGGGAGCCTCAGGCCCGGGGGCTGGATGTAGGCCCCAGCTTGCCTGGATCCAGCCTCCCGAGGCTCAGGGCCCCCCAGAGTTGGGGAACCCGCGTTGGCGCTCCAGCCCCTCCCTGACTTCTCACTTGTGTGCAGCCCCCATCTGATTTTCCTATGGGTCAGCGGCCCCCAATCCAAAAAAAGTCCCCCCCCCCCCGTGTCTCATAACAGCATCATCAACCTGCGTGTGACAGACCGTGGCCTGGGATGCCAACATACTGACTTCCTACCCAGGCAACGTGGAAAGCCAGAACTACCAGCTTGGTTTGAGAGGGGGAAGGTTTCCCTTGGGACTGTGTCCTAGAGAATGGAGGCGGCCCCCCGGCTGCAGGCACAGCTCTCTGGGAAGCAGATGTGCCCTCAAGCCCCGTCCATCTCGTGTTCAACCCAGCCCTGGATGAGCCTGCTCCTTCCCAGTGTTAGGCCTTTCCGAGCACGGCAACATTTACTGACCCGTTGCTGGCCTCGTGCAAGCCCCAAGCCCATGCTCTGCCCAACCAGCCCCCCCATACCCAGCTTCCTCCTTCTGCTGCCCCTTCACAAAGCAGCCAGCCAGGCCCCGTATTGACCCTGGAGGGCCCATCAGAGAAGCACGGGGAAAAGGAACTACATGCCAGATTGTTCCCTATAAAAGAAAACAATGCTAAGAAGGCAGGAAACACCGCCAGGTTCCCCTTTGAATTTCCTCTTGCTCATTCTGCTGTGGGCAGACTTAAGCCCCAGCCCATGTGAAACTGACATAAGCTGGGTCCCATCAGAGCCATCCATCTCGCGCCGGAAATGGCTGCATTTGTGGTCTCTGTGCGTACCCATTTGTGAAGCGCTTTGATCTTTCAGGATGAAGAGCAACAGAAACGAAGTAACTCATGGAGCCTAGCGGCCACATCTGCGGAGACCCGCTGTTCACTTCTGGAGATATGGATTGGAAAGATATGAAATGTAGTATCCACACAGGGCTCTAGTAATTCACTCCCACAGCCCCCTAGGCCGTTCTGCCTCATTCCTTCTTCCCACCACAGGTCACACCCTCGACATGTCACTCCACGCCTCTACTTTTCTCAGAGATTGTTCATTCCGTTTCCTAGAAGACTCGCTGCCCTTTCCCAGTCTGTCCTGCCAGCCACACCAACAGCTGCACTTCCCCTATCAGTGCTTTGTGGAACTCCACAGCTGCTAACCTTTCGCTACCTCAACCCCACATGATTAAACGGTGACACACGGGCCTTAGGCAACATTTTTCCATCCTTCTTGTAGGAGTTGCAGTTCGACCACGTCTCTCGGCCATGCCGGACTGTGGAGCTGCACTGAATGCCTTTGCTGACATCAAGAATCGTCTATTGTGCTCCCCCAAGCTTCTCGTTTTGACAAAGAGCAATATTAATGAGCCTCTTGAAAAACTCTGAAGAGCAGCTTGTTGAGAAACAAAGCCAGGGCTGTATCCTCTGTTCTTCACTTTCCCTCCTCCCTTGCCCTTGTTGATTCCTGGCCAAAGCTTAGAAAGTCAGGAAAAAGTATTTCTCTTCCTGATTCTGCCACTGATTCACTACATGACCTTGCTTTTAACTCTTGGCTACACACAAGTTGTACCAGGGAAGCTAAAATTATTTCTCATGTGTATTGCGGGAATGTCAGAGAACACCAGTCACAGACCAGGTGCTGTATAAACACAGGACGAAAAAATCTCTGCTCCAAAGCACAGACAGTGTGATCGAGGCCTTGTCTAAACTGTGCTGCTTTAGTTCTACTGGTACGATTACAGTGGGACAACTCTTAGGGCAGACACGGTTGTATTGATACTAGAATATTTACCCAGCGTTGCTCGGGTCCTTAATGCAATTTATTTTTTTTTGGAAAATAAAATGAAAACGGCCACGCTTCAGTTAAATCATTGCTCTGGGGAGGGGCTGAGATGAGAGGTTCAGTACACAGGCTGCCTCAGGGCAGTCCCCCACAGTCCCCCACTGACCCGGAGCTCCATGGCTTTGAAATGCACAAGAGCTCCCACTGGGGACTCTTGTGCATTTCAAAGTTGGCACCCGCGTGCAGCCTGGAGGCAGTAGGACTTCCCGCTGGCCCCGGGCTGTACGCAGTGTTTTGCATTCCTTCTTCAAAATGTACAAGAGTCCCAGTGGGGGCTTCTGTACATTTCAAAGGAGGAATGCAGAAGTGCCTATTGACTAGTCGACTCATCAATTAACCGCATTTTAACATCCTTAATATGAATGGAGGGAGAGCTTCAGCTCCCTTCCTTGCCCTCCCTAAAAGGCACTTGGGAGGTGGGAGGCTCAGGGCTGGGGCAGTCCTGGAGGGGGTGGGGGGACGCGCCTCCAGCCAGCCCCTTTCACATGCCTGGTGATTTGGTGTCTCTTTCTGTCTGGTTTTCTGAGGAGCAGTCCCATTCCAGCCACATCCCATTGTCCTGGCACAACCAAACCCTGACCTTGCTTCAAGTTATGATCAGAGGAAGCTGCCTACCGAATTTAGTGGCCTGAGCTCTTATGGTTTAGGAGTTCTTGAGCAGACAGACTCACTCTCTCAAACACACAGTAGACAAATATGCATCGCTGATATCAGTTTGGGAAGGGAATGGGATTACGCACCTTTACACCCACACAAGGTTATAATCAGTAACACTGCATCCCCCTGACTGCCACAGCTAGCATAAAAACCGTATCTACACCAGGTCTGAGTTAAACTGGAACAACCACTTTCTGCTCCCCTCCCCCACGTGGGCCCATACTGGGCTAAGCCTCCCTCGTGCAGGTTTAGCTTGTGTCTGTAAGTTGATCAATGGACACCCAATTGAAAGAAGCCAGGTGGTTTGAATGGAGTCCTCCACACTGATTTCTGAACTGGTTTCACGAAATCCCTTTTAAAAAAAATCACGTCTTTAGCTAAGCCGGCAGAGCTCCTGGCTCTGAGCCTCCTGGCGAGGCTCCCCCGGGGGTGAGCAACCAGCTGCAAAGCCCCTCTGAGTTCCAGGGTCCACAGGGGCGCTGCCCTCCTCTCTGTGCCGCGCCAGGCCACACACTGCAGTCAGCTGAGCCGCTGGGTGGGTCCTGTGCAGTGGATTGTGGGAAGGCACTGTTGGCGTATCAGCAGGCTGGTGATTTTGCCTGTGTCCTCACTGCAAAGTGGGCAGGCCACCAGCGTGAGTGACCCCTGGGCTCTCACACCCACGCCCCGCCAGGCTCTCTATCCCACTTAACTCAGGTGGGAGAGTTTCATGGTTATGGGCCACCCTGGAGGAGTCATCACCCAACCTCCTAATCTTACACTGAAAAGTCCAGTCCCGTGACTCAGTGTCCCCATCTCTAAACTGTCAATTCGTGGCACGGCTGCAGCTGACAAGGGCTGAAGGTGACTCTGGAGCAGGCCAAAAAGGATAGGGCTAGAGTCCTATGTGTGAACAAAGCAATCTGGCCACATGGACCAATCAAACCCACAGCCAGGATGGCGCCACTGCCCAGCCCCTGCGCTGGAGAGGAGGGAGACTGAATAGAAGCAGAATGGTCCGGCCTTCCTTTCTTTTCCCTTCCCAGGAAGCAGCAGCAGCGGGTCTTTCAATGCAAAAATCACATCAAGGCAGTGCACAGACTAGCCTGCCCTAGGACACTGTTCAGCATTTTTTTGCGGGGGCGAGGGACCACTGACTTGGGGGCTGGTTTTTGGAAGCACTGAGCACCCAGAACTCCAACCAAAGCTCACGGGACCTATGGGTGCTCAGTGCCTCGGACCACAAGGCCCTTTCTGTTTCACTGTAGCCAAGTGGCACGAACACTCAGAGACCTGTGCCTTGCTTGGGGCCTCCAGCAGAGCACTTTCCTGCTGTGCCTCAGTTTCCCCACGTATTACATGGGCCTAGTGACACTGGCCGTCTTTGTGAAGCACTTTGAGATCCACTGTTGTCAGAGTTAGGGATTTTTAACTAGCCTCTAATCCCTGTCGTCTCTCTGCCTCCAGCCTTCCCATCTTACAAAGCCAGGCTCCCGTTGCCCTCCCCCAGCCCCAGCCTGTAATTTACCAGAGTTTCAGAACAGGTGAGCAGTGTTCCCTGTAAGCTGGGCACCTGTGCGGCCGCCCAGCCAATTAGCAAGCAGAGCGCTCACAGCTAGATTTTGGTGGTGCACACTGGCACATGCCTCAGCCCCTGTAAAACATTTATTCACACTTAGATGGGAAAAATTAGAGGGAACGTTGACGTGAAGCATTTAAATTCTGAGACCACAAGTTTCTTTTCTTCTCTCCCTGGCCCACAGAGTACAGAAAGCAAGAATCAGCAGAATCACGCATGAAGGCAAGGGCAGTGCGATACGCCACCGCACTCTGCAGCTTCCAGGTGCCTTCTGTCTTGGCTAGGCTCATCCTCCCCCCAGCCATTTGGCTGGGGATCCCACAGCCACACCCATGTGAGCAGAGCTGGTCAGTCAGGCACAGAGAGGTTCGCTGCCTTGTCCAAGATCACACCTGCTCTACTGCAGCACAGGGAACAGAACCCAGAGCACTTGACACAGTTCCTAACCGCAAGACTACCCTTCCTTCCTGCACAAATACATGAACATGCCCGGAGTTGAGAGAACGACACTCAGCCCAAGAGCTTACCACATCCCCTGCTGCCAGGCCTGTGGGTGGCGGGGAACAGAGCGAGAGACTGTTACATTTCACTGTCCAAAAGCGATGGCTGGGACTGGCAAGAGGGGCCTGGTTTTTGTATCATCCACCCCCAGGGAGACAGGGACAGCCGTCACTTCGGGGCTTTAAAGGCTACAGGGCGCTTTCTTCCCTTGATCAAGAGCCTCCTTTCAGCAGTACGCAAGGCTGCAGGAACGGCAGAGACCCCCATGGCACTTTATTGTCAGACTATGCCAGTGCAGCAGGGGACACTCAGGATAACGTGGGGTCTGTGCCCTGAGGGCAGGGTTTCCTCCAACCTCTGCTCTGATGGCTTGGCATTTCTGGTGTCATTAGCGTCCAGCAATAAGCAGCAAGAGAGCAGAAGCCTTGGGTGGGATGGAAACAAATCTAGGCCAGAGGAATGGCCGGATACCTGGTACCAAGAGAGACTTGATCTCTCCACCCTGCCCACAGCCAGGCTGAAACTCTCAAGCATGGTGAGACCCAGCGTGGGACAAAACGAAAGGCATCCCCACCCCCAGCACAGCACACGAGCTGCTGCTCTCACTGGCCAGCCGACGTTCTCACCCCGATACGTGTGGGAATAAAGGCTTGAGAGGCAAAAGGTGGGGGAGGGAAGCCTGGATTCTGCTCTGAAGAGCAAATCTGGAAAATGGCACTGGCCGTAAAAATCCCGGCAGCCAAACGCTGCACTTTGCAAGCCCAGAGCCATGCAGGCGGGCCTGCAGATCGGTGCCCGCTAGGACTTGCCAAAGTGCCAAGCGGGTGAGGCGCCCAACTCCCAAGGAAAGTTAAAGGGAGTTAGGTGCCCAACTCAGGTGCATTTGGGAGTCCCAGCAGGGATCCATCTGCCTCTTCAGGTGTGTAAATCTCTTTATAAATATGGCCTCACTTCCAAGTGCCAGGCCACATTCTGCCCTCAGCATCCCCGCTGCAGTCCCACTCTGAAGACACCGGTGTTGCAGAGGGCAGTATCAGTCTTGTGGAGGTCTTGCCGCTGGTGCTAGTGCACACACCACAAAAACCCAGGCCTCGGTTAACAACTCTGTAGACACTGCATGAGGCTGGACAGAACTCAGCTCATGATTCCTGACTCATGGCGGCTGGGCATGGCTCACTGGCTAACAAAGGGCAGTGACACTAAAGCAAACCAAAACCTCTGGATCGCTTTCTGTGCAGGGTCCTGGCGCGCTGATGGCTCTCAAAGCAAGGAAGCCACACTGCATCATGGCACATCTCTGTAGGCTTTACTCTTCTCTTGTAATGCCCCAACAGACCCAGTAACCATCTCTGGACCCACACCAGGATATTCTTTGAATGGATTTCACAAAGACCGCAGGTGCACACCCATCAGCAAAATTCACATGTAACCAAATGTCAAGAGTAGGGTTCTTAGAAGCATGCTGAATAGTGCTGTTCTGGGCCCGGATTATTCTCCACAAAACAAAGCCAAAACTTTCATTAATTTCTCAGCCCTTACCCAGGCACAACTCCCATTGAGTGTAGCAGAATTTGACTCAAGAGGACACAAGTAATTTCCCTGCTATTTGGTGGTGGGGTACTTGGCTACTTTCCATACATGAGGCTGTGGCGCATCAAAACTCATCACACGTACATGCAGCAACTGCCAACTTCCTTCTGTTGCAATATTTCACAGTCTCGTGTGTGTTTACCTCGCAGGTTGCATTCCACATTACAAAAATGCTGACCAAATTCTTCAGACTCAGGGATCTACAGCTAAACTAGATACCCTGCAATTCTCATTGGTGTCTACTGAGCTGAATAACAGAGGTAGAAGAAACGTTTTTAAAAACGAGGGAAAATGGGTTTGGGGTTCCGTACAACCCAGGAGCCTTTTTTGAAGCTTATGGGATGATTAGGGTAAAACCAAAAAAAGCTATTTTTGGTCAAACCATGAAGGACTGAAAAGTGTTTATTTTTAAAATGTTCTTCCTGCCAAGGGAGGAGGTGAAATGCAACAGGAAGGAGACACGTACATGTCAGAGAAAGAAAAAAAAAGTGGGTTCCTTACCTGGGATTAAGGTGGGTGAGAAACATTGTGAAATTGGCCAGGATTCAAAGATTTCCACCCCAAAAAGGGGCTACTTCCTAACTCAGCTCTTTGGGAAGACCCCATCGCTTTGCCCCTCGTTTACACGAACGTCAATCAAAGACCGAGCCCGGGATAAGCCGTGGCACTGGCTATGCGCAATGGGAGTTTTGTATCCCCACTGCAGCCTACAGAGCCTCAAAGCAGCATCCAGCCCTGCCTCATGCCTCCCAACAGCGCTGTGACCCCCCCCCCAAGGGCAAAGCAGAGAGCAGATCGGGACTCAGAAACCCCCGAGCCCCTCCCTGTCGCTTCCGCGTCTCTCTACTCACTTTCAGCTGGGATTTGGACACTTTGCCACTTTTTTCCACATCCAGGGCGGTGAAGGCATACCAGATGGATTTTAAAAGCTCTGCTCGCAGGTCCATGGCTAGAGGCGCGGATGACAGCGCCTGCTCTGTCATTGAGGATCCGGTTTCAGGAAGCTGACTCTTGTGCCAACAGGCCTCAGAAACCTGAATTGAGGGGCAGCAGCGCCATCTGATGACTGCCCCTCGGATAGGCCCGACAGCACTCCCCTGCCTGGCCAGATGAAGATACTCCCCTTTCTGCCCTGCACCAGGGGCATCAGTCTACCTCACTCGACCCTGCATTACCTTCCCTCTTCAACCCCCTGCCCCCACATTTTAGGCACAATCCTAGCTCTGGACACGGGATTTGAGACTGGATATTACCAGCACTTAGCCATGGTCAAGCCACTGGCTGATCTGTTAGCTGGGTCTAAAGCTGGCCTGGTTGATCAGACAGCATCTTAATGGTCTGGCAGTGGGACTTCCCAGTGCCCTGCAGCTGCTACATGTGTTCTGCCAACAGCCACTGCTAGGCATGGAGCTTCCCTGCACCCACAAAAGGGGAACAGATGCTAAATTTCTCAGCCCTTTGCCTGACAAATTTAGCTTTTGGCCCAAGTTTGAGACCAGACCTGAGAATCCCAGGGAGCGGGAACTGCCGAGGGCTGGGGAGGTGGCCCGCTGGGCAGTAACTCCGGATTTGTCTACACTTAAAAGTTTAAAGCGCAGCCGCGGCAGCACTTCAAAGTGTGACCACAGGCACGAGCACTGAGAACGCTCCCAGTGACCTATGCAAACCACCTCCACAAGGGGAGTAGGCTCCCAGCGCTGTAGCCTGGGTCACACTGGCGCTTTGCAGTGCTGTATCTTGCTGCACTCGAGGGGGAGGGGGAAAAGGTTCCCACACCCCTGTGCCCATGGGCGGCGGGTGATGTAGGCAAGGGAAGGCATTGCCTTCCCAAATTGTCTACACTGCCCAGTTGCCTGGGAGGGGTTGCGGGCCGCCTGGCAGCCCGGATCCCCGGTGGTCAAGAAAGATTGAGCCCATGCCACACAGCAGCCCTGGCCTTCAGCTGGGTTGGGCAGGGCTTGGCTGGAGAGTGGGGGAAAGGCTGTGAAGGAGCACGGTCTCAGGGAAGGGGTGGGGCTTCAGGTGCCTTCCCCAGCTGGGCCATCCTTTTACAGTCTCTGCAGAGCTGGAGACTCCCAGCTGAAAAAACAGGACTGGCCAAGTCCTCGGGGAAGAGGAATGGCTTTGTGGTAAGATCATGGATGGAGATTTAGGAGAGCTGGGTTCTATTCCCGGGAATACCCATGGGGAAGACTTAGAAGCCAGTGGCACACATCCTTTTGTCCACACCCTTACTGCTTCCAATTCCCAGGTGGTTTCTTGTGTGCTCTTGGACCAGTCAATTAAACTTCAGCTGCTCCCATCTGTAAACTAACCACCCAGACCCAACTCACAGGGCTGGGGGCGGGATAAACTGATCAATGAGGTGCTCAGATGCTAACAAGGGTTGCATATGTTTCTAGATAAAAAATGAAGGGGGTTTGGGAGGTGTCTAGCAACTGACCAATGAGCACAGAGAGAAATTTTAACTCCCCCATGAGCCCAGTTGCATGCTAAGCCCAGGCTCAGTCACCTAGGGAGAGATTCATTAGTGCCTACTAGAGGATCCAATGGGATCGAAATGTTATCAGCAGCCTATAAGACAGTGGTGGGTAACCTCCGGCCCTCAGGTCGCATGCGGCCCATTGGAGTTCTGCGTGTGGCCCACCAGGCATTTTGTTTACCACTTCCCACATGCAGGGTAGCCAGACTCTGCTGGTTTCCGTTCATGTAGGGTTTTTTCCTACCAGTGTTACTAAGTGACACACACATAAAGCCAGGCTATGTGAAGTGAGGTGCGCGCTGGTTGCCCACAACACTGACCATGAGAGCCGTGTGCTCCCTCTGCGTCCGAACCACTGCCCCAGGTCAGTCGGCACAGTGTACAAATTCTAGGTACGCAAGCGCCGTTCGCAAACCTATGCTATCCTGGGAGACTGTCTTGGCTATGACAATCTTGTGGCCCACGGAAGGAGGCCACTTGTGCGGCCGACTCACTAGCCTAAGTTGCCCATTGCTGCAGTAAGAGAAAGAAGCTCCTGGAAAGTCTGGGAGAGCTTTACTGCTGAGACACACAAAGGACCAAGCCCCTAAGGCAATGCAGGGCAGAGAAAAAGAACGTAAACTCAGCAGCTTTATTAAGTACATATCAAACCTTCCCCACTTTCTCCCCCTTTCCCCCATGGGCTGCAGGGATTGAATGAGAAAGAGAAAGGAAATTAAAAAAAACTTTAATTAGTTTTATTTATACTCACTATTTACATCTAACTAGCTTGCGCCCCCGAGAAGTGCTGGCCTGCCCACGTGGAGTCCTACACCCGGCCCCACAGCAGTGGAATCTGGAAATGAGCTTGGCTGTTGCGTGGAAGGGGGATGGGGAGGGTGGAGGGAGAAGTGCTGTTATGTCCAGGTTAAGGCAGATCCTGCCTGTGGCAGGCCCACAGCGTGGGCTGGAGATAAGCTCTGACTTCCAGCGTCAAGGAGTTATCGTCGTTCAGAACACCGAGACCAGGACTGCCTGAGGTTGCTGTGAGGGGGCTTTATTGCTTCTGTGCAGATGCTGCTTACATGCCACTTGTGTTTGTCAGACCCTCTGGGTTCCTTCCTCGAGCACCTAGTGGGAGCATGCAGACTCTGCCTCCCTGGAATGATTGCTGACGCCCACGGATGCCATGTAGGTGGTTGCAGTTCATCTTGCCTTGGAATTCCAACTCTTGGCCACAAAGGAGCACAAGAGCTTCCGTGCCTTCTCCAGAGCCAGGGACATCAGCGTCCATGGAAAATGAGCAGGATAGTCCCAGATGGCAGCAGAGTGACTGCCCAGGACCCAGGAAAGCTCTGAAGCCTCCAGCCAAAAGCCAGCTTTCTTAGAAAGATGTCACTTAAGTGATAGGAGACCTGTTCAAAGAGGGTCCCTGGCAGCCCCGCGAGCTCTGTATCTGCTCTCGCTGCCTGCCTGGTGCAAGACGGATGCACGTAACAGTTATCACAGCCCCCCCCTTCTGCATTCGGTACCACGCATTCGTTTGTCTTCCATGCAGCAGCTGGCACGGCTGTTTCAGATCCTGAAACCCCCAGCAGAACACAGGGGTCCATTGGTTTGCCATCCCTGCCCCACTCAAGGCTCCCTGCCCATGGAATGTCCGATGCCTCAGCACCCATTCTCAGACACAGATGCACTGAGCGTTACAGACTCCTGTTGGATTGCTGCTGTCGCCATGCTGATGGCTTCTTCCAAGCTTTGCTGCTCTTCCAGCTACGAAGGGAGAAACACAAATGAACGGCATCGTTCTCCCACGCTCAAAGGCTGAGCCAGCCTGTATTTGACCTGGATAGCCCGGGGCAGAGTAAGATGCCAGGGGCTGGGGTGAGGTGGGAGAGGAGAGGAAGACGGGTTCAAAGGAGAGAGAAATACCAAGTGCTGAGGCCAAGCAGCGGGAAGAAAGATGGGTGCAGTCTGATGTGGGGGAGAATGCGAGGCATAGGCAATGGGTGCAGAGGAAGAGGAACACAGCAGAGAGAGGTGGGGTGGGGAGTAATGGAGTTCTGCGTGTTGAGGAGATGGCTGCACAGGTGGTCTGGGGCAGCTGCCCCACTCCCCACGCTTTGGGAGGCCCTGCGGTGGCCACCTCCCCTGTCCTAGAGACAGGCCTGGTGCAGCTCGATTCAGCCACCAAGCCCCTGGTAATCTCCCAGCTTGTGGGGCGCAGGGCAGGAGGAAAGGGGCAGAGCAGGGCCTGCAGGGGGTTGCCCCAGGCCTCCGTCCCCCTAGGGCCGGCCTACTGCTGTAAGTGAGGCAGGCACTGTCAAATCCCTTGAAAGGGGGAAGAAGATGGGTGAGGGGGAAAAGCCACCAACAGAAACAGCAGCAGACACAGCCAAGGCACACAGCTGGTGAGGAAAGTGAGGGGAGTCCAAAGGAAAGAACATAGAGGAAAGGGACACAGAGGCAGCCAGGAGACCTGGGTGCTGCAGCAGCCCCCTGGGGACAGCTCCGAAGGAGATGCAAGTGGGAATCTGAGCAGGGTGACTGCACAGGAATGAAGCTCAGCCCTGGCCAGGGTGTCCTCCGGTACCTGCACTGCAATGTGAGTGCCGCTGGCGGTGGCTAGCAATGCCACTTGCTGGTGATGGAGGGACGCGATGGCTGACCCTTCCGACATCACTGCCCCCGCAGTGACGATAGTAACCTGGAACACATACAGCCAAAGACATTATACGGCGCAAAGAGGCTCCTCACACCCAGAACCGCCCCGAGTCGCAGAAAGAAGCCCCTACCGGCTGCGTCTCAGTCCCGTCCGCACTGACCATCGTGACCGTGTGCGTGCCGGAAGCCGCAAGGTCCTCCTGTGGCATCGCAATGGTGCCACTCTGCGTCACCATGCTGATGGCACTGCCCAGGGCCTGTAAGTCCTCATGGGACAGACTGACCTGTGATGAGAAAACAAATGGTTGGCTATCAAAGGGCTGACAGGACTCAGCTTGCACCAGCTGCCCTGCTGGGCAGAGAAGGTCATGTGGGATGTGAGCTGGCCCTTTGCCCATCCCTCCTTTGCAGCCCACTTGGCTTTCTCTAGTCCTGAGCTTGGCACCACGACTCCAGTGAGGAAGGGAGAGACCATGACTCCAGGCATGACCAAGGCACAGAGGTGAAGTGACTCGCCCAAGATCACACACAGTCAGTGACCGAATCGGGACTAGAACCCAGGAATCCTACTCACAGTTCCCACCTCAAATCACTTGGCCTCGTCTTACTCCCACTTGAAGCACCTTCTCTCACGCTCTTGGGGGGCAGTTAG
Organism: Pelochelys cantorii; assembly: GCA_032595735.1. Taxonomy (NCBI): domain Eukaryota; kingdom Metazoa; phylum Chordata; order Testudines; family Trionychidae; genus Pelochelys; species Pelochelys cantorii. The sequence continues at coordinate 12,577,868 of CM064353.1, read as the reverse complement.
TTCATTTTCTGCAGCAACCTCAGAGGCCAATTGAGGAGCTATTCTCAGCAGCTACTTCCTGATCCCTGCGTTGCAGAAACGGGGCTTTCCCACTTGGCCCTCAGGCCCTGCTGCAGAAAGCTGTCTGGTCAGTGAGGGGGGCAGGAACGGTGACTGCAGGGACGTAATCTCAACACCAGGCAACATCGCAACCCAAATCCAGCCAACGCCACAAGAGATCAAAAGCTGTTAGCATCTGACGAGTGCTCAGAGGGCAACGACAAATGGGGTGAACCCTCCTTTGCCCGCCACGTCAAAACTGATGAATGAGGGCAGAGAAATGGAGAAGCTTGGCCCGCATGACCCAGGCTGCTCCAGATGGATGGGTACAGCCCACTGCTCTCCGGCAGCTTTCAGCAAATGAACCCTAAACTCAAAGCAACGAAGCAGCCTGAGCCCCACCGCACAATGAGCGACTAGCCAGCTCTACTTAGCAGAGAAGGAAAGGACCCACCAGCTGCCCAGGATGGAGAATGTGTGTGGTGGTTAGAGGCAGGGACCAGCTCTGTTAGTTGCACCCCAAACTCTGGAGGACCCCAAGGTCTCTGTACCTGCTGTGTTCCATCCTGAGAGATAAGTGAAACCTGGGTAGGTATACCATCCTCCTCCTCTTCCTCCTCCTCCGAAAGGAAAGCAATCTGCTGGCGCTTCGGTGGGGGGCTCCTCTCGGCGGCGGCAGCAGCTGGGCAAACAGGAAAGGGAGCACCAGTGAGAAGGGCAGTGCCTAGCTGAGGCCCTGGATCTAGGACCCTGGGGTCTGCCTGCTCCCTGAAGGGACAGAGCATAGGATCCTAATGAGAACAGCTGGAAGGTAGGCTTTGTCTGAGTGGCTGCAGGCTTAGAATGGGGGCTCCTCCCCACAAAGCTGGCTGTGAGAGGGGGAGGGGCTGCAGGTCCAGGTTGGGGGGCTCATTCCCTCCTTTGGCTGCACTGTCTAATCCAAATCAGTGTGGAGGACGTGTGCCACACCTTCTAGCTGCTGCTGTTCGTAGAGGGCCTGCTCGCTCTCCTCCGTGGCCTCCAGCTCTCCATGAGCACTGCGCTTGTGCATGGCCAGCGTGGAGGTCTGGCGGTAGGTCTTCCCGCAATTGTTGCACGTGTAGGGCTTGCAGTGTGTGTGAACCACATGGTGCTTGTACAGACTGGAGTACTCAGTGAAGCGCTTCCCGCAACCCGGCACAGTGCACATGTACGGCTTCTCGCCTAGGGTGGGGAGAGACATGGTCACAACAACCTGTCAGTGTGGAAGCCTGCACAAACATTACCATGCGGGGGTGGGGGAGGGAGTCACCCCATTTCATATGGGAAACCAAAGCATGAAGACAGTGGATTTGACCAAGGTCACCTAGTGAGTCAGTGGCAGAACCAAGAACAGAATCCATTATTTCTGCCTCCCAGCCCTGTGCTCAGACCAGGCCTCGGTGCAGCATTTTCCAGGCAGATCTCGTCCCGCTCTGCACAGCTTTATGTGTCTCTTCCACAGAAAAACGGATCTGTCAAGCCTTTGCACCTTTATGGAGTGTTTTATATGGCTATTTTATAAGGGAGAAATGGGTTACAGAACCCCAGCCCATTCACAGTTAGCTTCAGGTTGAATCTCTCTAGTCCTGCACCCTTGGAACCTGACTGGTGCAAATCCAGAGAATTTGCTAAACCATGGGCAAATATTGTCTAGCAGCATTACCAACACTTCCACTGCCTGCTGGGCTCTTTGAAGACATTTAAGGGTAAATCAGAGCTAAGGAACAGCACATAACGCTGGCAGAAATCTACGGAACTGGACAGCCAGCATTGTCAGGTATAGGCAATGTAGTTACTTGGCTATGGAATCAGTCGTCTTTCCAGTGCGGGAAACTATACCCTTGCCCCCAGCTCACCTGTGTGAATTCTCATGTGGTTCTTGTAGTTGGTGGCGCTCGTGAATCCTCTCCCACAGTTGGGCTCGGGGCACATGTACGGCCGCTCCCCCGTGTGTGTCCGGATGTGGACCTTCCGGATGTTGGAGGTGGTAAAAGAGCGGCCACAGCCCTCAAAGGGGCATTTGAAGGGACGCTCACCTTCAGCAACAAACAGAAGAAAGGCATGATGTGGCTTCTGCCAGTCAGACCACCAGCTCCCCAAAGGTCCTGGAGTTTGAAATGGTGACCACATCCCCACCACTATGTCTGTTGCCCTGATGAGTTCCTCAGGGCATCTGGATAATCCAGGCTGCCTCGTGCACAGGACTAAGCAGGAAGGAAGGACTGCAAGGCACACACAATGGCTTCATGCTTTTGACAGGTCTTCTTCCCATCCCCCCAACCTGATGCTCAACAGTGTCTCTCCCCAGAAAAGCTCTTTCTACTAGATGAATTTAGCACAAAGCCAACAGCACAGTCGGGGTAGAGCACAAATGTGTCTCAGCCCTGCCTTTTAACGCAGGAGGGAAGCAAAGTCTCCGTGGCCAATTAAGTCCTCTCTGATGGGACTGCCATTTGCAGACATGTTCTAAAGGAAACCAACTAACACCCCAAACGCCTTCCACTGTATTTTTTGTAAACACCCATCAGACTGAACAGGTGAGGCTCTGGTGCCTTTCGCTGTCTCAGTTTGACACCGATGCACTTCTGCTGGGAAGGATCTAAGGGTACAGAAGTTTCATCCACCATGTAGGCACAAAGCAACGCAAATCAAAAAAACAACATGATTGAACTAGCTCAGTTTGTTAGTCATAATGCTCGCTCGGCTTGTGATCTACTCTTCCCCTGACCTGGATCTGTGGACCATTTACACTAGTGGTTTAGACTTGGGGTCCACAGACCATGTCTAAGAGCTCAAAAGTGATCCACACCTCCATTTGACTTTTTTAGCAGTCTGCAACTGAAAAAAGATTGAAAGCCTCTGGTTAAGACAGTATTGTCTCACCGTTTTTGTACTCCTCTGTCTGTCTGTCTGCATCCATCTGCTAGCTCTCACCTTGTACTTAGACTGTGAGCTCTCTGGGACAGAGACCATCTTTTTATGTTTGCACAGCACCTAACACAATGGGGTCCTGGGCCTAATAAACAATCAAGATGGACACTCGCTTCCCTGCCATCGAGAACTTCAGACTGGGGAGGACTGAGCTCAGGCCTCTTGCCATGCGGCAATGCAGCCCACCTGTGTGTGTGCGGATGTGTTTCTGTAAGTCCCCAGAGGTTTTGAAGGCTTTGCTGCACATGTCCTCCGGGCACTTGTATGGCTTCTCACCAGTGTGCGTTCTCACATGGCTCTTCAGCCCGTATCCTGCGAGGGAAGAGGGGACAGGAAGTTTGTGCTGCAATCTGCTGCATGTAACATGACAACACATGGACAACCTCTCATTCCATGGAATTTCAGAGCTTTGTCCTGGAAGCTCAAGGAAAGGAACCAAAGGTCCATATCCCAAGGGCCATTTAGTTCTTCACTTAGATCAGGGTTTCCCAACCTATCGGTTGGGACCCAAATATGGGTCGCCATTACATTTCAAAAGAATTGCCAGGTGTCTCCCCAGGTGGCTCTTAAGGAGCCAGTCACACATTTTTTGAATTGCCCTGGGTCACCAAGTCTTCCTGAATTATCAAAATGGGTCCCCATCTGGAAAAGGTTGGGAACTGCTCACTTAGATAAACTAAACTCTCAGCAATTTACAATAGGGAGGAGGTTATAGGCAGGTGAGGAGGAAATGTGTTTTACTAATGAGGCCTTATAAACTGAGCTCCCACGTAATAACAGAACAGGCAGCCTCAGGAGTGACATTCATGTGCACGGGAGTTTTTTGGCAGGTGATCTGTAACCATTACCTGTAGCGAATGCTTTCCCACAGCTCGGGAAGTCACATCTGTACGGCCGGTCGCCTGTGTGAGCTCGCTCATGCACCTGGAGAAAGAGAGAAGGGACATAATGTGAAGCCAAAACTCAGGTGGACAGGCTAGGGGAGCAGCATGTAGAGAGCTGTGGGAAGAAGCACCCCAGGACTCCCTCAATTCCAGGCCACCCACCCCACCTCAGTCAGACACCGGGCTCTTGTTCGCTTCCTGCGCTGAGCTGTCGTGCAGCAGCGGTGCACTCTTAGCCCTGGTCTAGACTAGGGTTAGCTACCATCTTTTAAACCCCTGGGTGACTGAGTAAATTGGTTTTTAACACATTTCCTGCTAAGGTTCACTGCAACCAACATGTGGTAAAACGACAGCCTATGAGTGAACACATTTTCAAAACACACTTTTCCCCCTCTGTTCTGTACAGTGTTGTAGCCGTGATGGTCCCAGGATCTGAGACTCACAAGGTAGATGAGGTAACTTCATTTCAAGTGACTGCCTCTAATATGAATTGCCCCTTCTGCTTACCAATCTGTCCCACCTTGTATTTAGCTCGGCCACTCTGCTTCTTGATCCAGACCTGAAGAAGAGCTGTGTGTGGCTTGAAAGCTCAGACCTTCCACCAAGGGAAGGCCGATAAAAGATGTTATCCTAGCCCAGATAAGGCCTTACACAAGCGATGAGCAATCTAGGTTAGAGTGTGGGCTGCAAGAGTGGCTCTCCTTCCTCTCAGTGGGCTGCAAGATTGTCATCCCCAAGATGGTCTCCTGGGACAGGGCAGTTTTGTAAACTGCAGTTGTGTACCTAGAATTCATGGGCTGAGCCGACTGAATTGTAGCAGCACTTTGGATGCAGAGGGAGCGCACAGTCAGTGTTGCGTGCAACCAGCATGCTCCTCACTTCACATGCCTTTGCTTTATGAGCATGTCACTCTAGTAATACCAGGGGGAAAAAACCTACCCGGACAGAAACCAGCAGAATCTGGCAACCCTGCATGTTGCAAAATGTCTCATGAGCCACACACACAACCTGATGGGCTGGATGTGGTCCACGGGCCAGAGGCTCCCCACAACTGCCTTACACAGTTGCCGTGCTCTGCTTCAAGCTACGTACTGGACAGCAGGAAAACAAGTGTCTCTAATGCTTAGGTAGGGTGCAGATCCCACTCATTGCTGCAGAGGACACATGGCCTGCCATCAGCTCTGCTCTGAAAGCAGCAGCTCAGCAGCCTCTAGCAGCTAGTGATACACAAGTCCACTGTTAGGAAGAGATCCCTTTCCCCAACCCTCAAGGCTCCTCATCACTTCTCATGTGAACATTCCCAAAATGCCCCCTTCCTCCAGGTGACAAACCCCGTCCCTCTGGCTCTTGACTGTTAGATGCATCCCCAAAATGGCCATTGAAAGTCAATGCAGAGTGCCATGTTCCTTCCACAGGCATCCTGGCCTTTTCCAGCATGAGACCAGGTTTGCGTCTGAGTCCTCTGGCTGAAGCTTTGGGTGCTAGTGCAGTAGCTGGCTTACCTTTAGATGGTGGGCTGTAGTGTAAAGGCGTCCACAACCTTTGTAACCACAGCGGAAGGCTCTGTCACCAACCTGCTGCCCCTTCCCGTTGCTGTGCATCTCTTCGTCCTGCAAATCCTGCCAAGAAAAACAGTGAGGCTAAGCCTAAAAAACCACCACAAGTGACCCTGCAAGACCAGGATGAACGCACCCCTGCACTCTCATCTTGCACAGGGACCCCTCTGGAAAATGAGGCTGATGTACATACAAAGTCAGAGCTGCACACACAGAGGGCAGTCAAGGGGAGGGAAGCCAGGATTTCTGGGCTCTGTTTCCCAGCTCACTGTGTCACTTCACTGCTCTGTGCCTCTGTTTACTCACAGGTAAAATACGACTCATAAGATCTACCTTACCCTGGAGTTGCGAGGCCTCTTTGATTAAGTTTGCAAGGTGTTTTGAAAATCTCTGATGAGAAACACTACGGGAGAGTTAAGCACACTCAGATTATTATCGGCCATATCACAAACTGAACACAAATGTCAGGTTTATGATCCTAATATTCAGCCTTGAAAAATTCTACTGGCCTGCTTGCCCATCGTAAGTCATTCCCTTCACCAGCGAGGGGACTGAGGATCTTTAACTCTCCCATCACCATCTCCCATCACGCCCAGAGTGGATAAGCAGATTGTGTGTCTGGGCTAGTACTTTTTTGGGACCAACTGCAAGTCTAGTTGTATGATCCACAACATTTATGTGCTGAAAAATTCTAGTAGGAAACAGCTCTATAAGTAGGTGATATCAACAGAAATAGCCAGACTAGAAAAAAAGATTAGCCATTTAATTGGTTGAGTCAAACAAGGCACACTTATGGCTCCCCTCCAACCCACACCCACAGTGGTGGGCTGGTAAGTTAGCCGGAGTGGAGTCAAAGAAAGATCTCACTGACTAGTACTAACCTGGGAGGGGGCATTGTTTGAAACCTCATTCTTCAAGAGGCAGCTGCTATTCACTCTCTCTTCCTCCTCAGAGACCTGCAAGCAGAGAGACCAAAGCATGTGCTTATGCCCCTTTGCAGAGCACAGAAGAGATGAGCCATAACCAAGCAATGAGTCGTTCACACCAGGAGATCACTCACCTGGGCTGCTATTCTTCAGACCAGAGATGGAAAATTGGAAAAGGTTCAGGAAAGGGCAACAAAAATGATTAGGGGTTTGGAACTGGTCCCATATGAGGAGAGATTAAAAAGTCTTGGACTTTTCAGCTTAGAAAAGAGGAGACTAAGGAGGGATATGATAGAGGTCTATAAAAATCATGACTGGTGTGGAAAAAGTGAATAAGGAAAAGTTATTTACTTGTTCCCATAATATAAGAACTAGGTGTCACCAAATGAAATTAATAGGTAGCAGGTTTAAAACAAAAGGAAGTTTTTCTTCATGAAGCGCATAGTCAACCTGTGGAACTCCTTGCCAGAGGATGTTGTGAAGACTAGGACTTTAAAGAGGGTTCAAAAAAGAGGTTAGGTCCATCAATGGCTATTAGCCAGGATGGGTAGGAATGGTGTCCCTAGCCTCTGTTTGTCTGGAAATGGATGACAGGAGAGGGATCACCCGATGATTACCTGTTGTGTTCACTCCCTCTGGGGCATCTGGCATTGGCCACTGTCAGCAGACAGAATACTGAGCTAGTTGGACCTTTGATCTGACCCAGTATGCTTGTTCTTATGCATGAAGACTATGGGTCCCTGAACCCAACGCTCCATATTAAAGCCACTCAAATTAAGATGGAGCACTGCATGCTGGGATAGGGAATCTCCACAACCACTTGGATCAAGCAGACATCTGGACTGAGAAATGTTATGGGTCTCATGGTGTGCTACATTAGTCATATCCACCATCAATCTCCTTATGAAGAGAAACATGCATCACTGATTACTTATACCGGAAAACATTAATTTGCCTTCTTATTTCTTCTCGCACTCCTTTCTATCTCTGTCTAATGCTCTGTAGTCTTCTTGCCACTTGCTAGTCTATTCATGTTTCAAATTCTGATTTGCACTTCTCTTTCCCACTGCTGTCCAAGTAGCACTACTACTACCTTCTTCCCTTTCACATTTCATTGTGGAACTCTCTTTCTAAATAGCACACTGATGTTTCCCAAAGAATATCAGTCTGAGTTTTCTTCAGTTCATTTCATTAGAACACTGACTCTCCTCTTCAGTGCAAGCTATAAAGCATTTTTTGTGCTTGGGTCTTTTACTTGCACAGTCTTCTTTTAACTTTCACCATCCTCTTTGCCTTGATAGCAATACAAAGGTGACAATTGCTGCCCACTCCTGCACACACGTCTATCTGTCAACGATCTGCTAAACAATCGTGACATGTAGAGGTGATCTGGTTCTTGTAGTACCGTCTGGAGAGTTTCAGGTCACTTTAATGAATTTCCTCACGAGGAAACATTGTTCCGCCGACCACTAGGTAGTTCATGCTGCAAATTTGTACTGATCAGTCACCGTTTTGTTCATGTCGAAATCCCTGCCATACTTGCCAATAACTTTGTCTGACACTTTATTGCTACTTCCAAACTTTGCATTAAAATCACCCACACTCACTATGATCTCATGCTTGGGGACCTTGGTTAACACATCCTGTAACAAATCATAAAAAGCATCTCTTTCCTGATCCAGCTTTTCGTTGCTCGATGCTGCATTTGCAGCCAACGAAATGTAAATAGCCCAACTCAGGAGCCGCACCACACCTACAACTCAGCACCACCCTGCATGCTTCAGCTGACAGAGGTAGGGAAAGGTATTCCCTAACATGAATGGGGAGCCTTTAAATATTCATTAATGGAGTCTGAAAACACCCATCTTAACCATCAGCGGCTACATTCCCACAAGAACACTGTCCAATTTCTCTTCCAAAAGAAGTTTTAGTGCCAGGCAGCTGCGTATCCTTAACCCGTCCTGATCCGCTCTGGGAATCGGATTCTTCCCATGAGCCCGCCAGTCATGCTGCCGGACCATAAAAGGAGTGCTGCATCCTTACCTTGCTGGCATATTGCTTGAGAGCATTAATAGTATCAGCATCAAAGGTGTCATCTTCCTCCTCCCCAGCCAATTCCTCCAGCCCTGTTTCTGCCTGCACAGCCAGGATGGTGCTGCCAGCTGGCACGACAACAGGACGATGTATGTAGGCAGTGGAGCCGTCTTCCAACTGGACCTCCTCCAGGGCACTGGCATCATAACCCTCTGGAGGGGGCCACAGAAATCAAACACTAGTTAATCGGAGGACTGCTTATGGGCAACTGCTTCCTACCTACTGGCACAGGAAGACTTAATCCTGGCATTTCCTCACCTCTGAGAGCTTGACTCTCCAGAATTAATGTTCTTTTCACTTTTTTGGGTGTAATTATTATGTACAGTAGAAGTAAGCACTCTTACAAAGGCACACATCAGTCTGTTGCTATTCACATTTAGTCACTCACAAAAATAAGAATAACTTTATTTCATGTATCAACAATAATTCCCTGTGTCACAAGCTTTGCTATAAAGTAAGCACCTCCAGCCAGTTGTGCGCCCTTCTGTCACACCATACCTAGAAATGACCATAGAGCCAATAACCTCAATTCATAAAAAACATTCAGCATAAGCAGGGAAAGTTTTCAGAATTCTTGGTTAAAGGTTAATCCAAGTGAACCTGAATAGTAGCAACATTAGCCAGGATGTGGCTTTCATATTATGTCTCTGTTGATGGTACTTTCACATCTGGATTTCTTATACTTTACATCATCCGAGCTACATTCTTAGAAACCCGCAGGACTTTGTTAAATCCATTGGAGGCTTGACCCTGAGAGAAGATGGAAGAATTAATAATTACCTTTAGGTGTGTTGTGTATAAAAGCCATGCTGCCATCTTCCAACACCACTTGCTGCCCATCTTCAAAAGCTACAGACTCTGTAAATCAGCATAAGCCATAGACACTGGAGTAAGGAACGTCACGTCTGGGTCACAGAGTTAATTAGCTCACACAACAGAGCTCACTTCAAAAATGTCCTACTTGTTTTTAAAACCTGCCATGGTCTTGCCTGAACTGCCCCCAATTTAGCAAATCTTCTCCAGCACTCACCACTGCAGGAAACGAGCTCCTCGATCAGTAGTGAATTTATTCTCCCCAAGCCCCTGTGAAATGGGGAAATGAGACTATCTCCATTTTACAGATGGGGAACAGAGGCACACGAGGATTCGTGGACTTGCCAAGGTCACAACAAGTCTTGTGGCAGATAATAGAGCCCAAACATCCTGAGTCACACTCCATTCATCAGCCCATCCTCCTCCTCTTATTCCATTTATTTTGCAGCCAACTTCTCTGTCCCTTTACAATCCCTTACCATGGTTGGTGCAAGATTCTATCCTCTGTGGTTCTTACCATATGAAACAAATTCCCTTCCTCTCTCAGCTATGTTAACGCTATCTCATCTCAAATCCGAGATGAAAACGTATCTATTGATGACCCACGCTATGGGGCTTCTATCACTTTCCTGGGAGACTATTCCAAAGTCTAACATAGCTAATAGTTTAGAAAGTGCTCATGTCTCACTGTTCACATAAATGCAACATTAGGGTGCTATATGGTTAATGCACATGGGCAGAGAGGCTATTTAAGGAAGACACACAGCTTACGGAACTTATCAGATTTCTGATCAGACAGATACACACTGTAGAAGAAGGATCAAGACAACACTATTTTAACCTGCATCTATTTTCATCGGCAGCAAATTTGGCCTTATATCAGTTTACTGCACATTTCACAGGAAGTCACATACGACAGAAAAAGCATCTACGTTTTTATTCAGCACTAAAACAATAGGTGGGGGAATGAAGCACATGCAGGTGGACTCCTTGAAGATATAATTTAGAGATAGGACTGTCAAGCAGATCAGCTATGAGTCATGCCCGTAATGTCCCTCTGACACAGGGGTAGGGAACCTTTTTTGGGTTAGGGGCCGCTGACCCACAGAAAAATCAGTCGGGGGCCATACACAAGAGAGAAACAAAAAAAACCCACCCCAAACCCTCACTGACAAGGCCCCTCACTGAGGAGAAAGGCACTCCTCACATTCTCCGTGCACACCAGAGCCTAGTGGGCCCAGTCTAGTAAATTTTGTGTGCTCCAGTCCATGCAGTGGGGAGGAGGTAATGGTGGGGGGGGGGGGGCTGCAGTGCCAGCGTGGGCTCCCCAATGCTGGGGGGGAGCCCTGAGCCTTTGGAGGTGGATCCAGGCAAGCTGGGGGCCACATCTGGCCCCCAAGCCTTAGATTTCCCATCCCTGGTCTAGCAAAATAGGGATACATAGAATCCTAGAACTGGAAGGGACCTCAAGAGGTCATCAAGTCCAGTCCTCTGCCCTCATGGCAGGACATTCCCAAGGCCATCTGTGTTAAACTCATTCTCACCTTTCTGGACTGTCACTTGATGGATGTAAGCAGTCGTCCCATCCTCAAGCTCAATCACTTGCCCTTCAAGCAGCTTCTCTCCTGCAACAGAAAAACGTCATCGCTGCCTGCAGTATTTCCAGTACACTGGGCGGTTCCCATTTCTTCACAACCCTTTTGCTATGTCTCCTGAAGAGAAATCTCACAGGATCAATCTCCAAATGAGAGCATTACTTTGTCAATCCCTATTTGGATTTAGAACAGGAGTAATAGGCACACTCATGAATACCATAGGGAAGATTAAACCTCCCTTTCCTACATTGTCTGTATGGAGGAAATGGGCCAAGGCGACCTCAACCCATCACTTTGACAGGATACAGGAGACTTTTGCCAGCTCTCTTTACCATATAAACAAATGAAGTAAATGGAACAAAAGCAAATACGGCAGCCGACGGGGTCCCACAATGGCATAAATGAGGGACTACGTGCCTATTTGTCTTTACATGGTCAAGGACCAATTCTTGGAAAAAAAACTTTCCAGGTCCCAAAGCACCGACTGCCTCTACCCTTGGCAGGCAGTGAGAAATGGAACCTTGCAATCACGTAATTAGGATTAACATCTTGCTTCTGAAATATATTTCCAGTTGTGATGTTGAGTAACTTACAGAACCCCATTCTACTTTCAGACGGTGCAAAGCATTTGGGCTAGAGCCATAGAGCAGGGGGATGGGGAACTTACACCCCGGCCCCTGGCTTGCTTTGATCTGACCCATGAGGCTTGGGGCTCCTCCCCCGGCAGCCTGGCAATCCAGTGCTGGCGCTTTAGCCATCAGGGAGAAGGACACTGAGGCACAGTACCCCCCACGTGGCTGCACAGCACACACTCAGCTGAGGTAGGAGGAGCCCCAAGCCTCGCAGGCTGGATCAAGGCAAGCTATGGGATGCATCCAGCCCACAGGTTTTGCCTGGCTGGGAAAAGAAAGCTGCTTTGGGAACAGCAGTGCAGGAAAGCTCTGTCCCTGCATTGGCTTGCAGGCTTGAGCTCGATTGCTCCCACTGGCCAAGATTCAAGACCAATGGGCATGGTGGGGTGCAGTGCGCCCCCTGGCAGTTGTGCCAGGTAGGCACCCCAACCCTCTGCCCTCCATCCACACCCTGCACCCCCACCCTGCTCCTGCACCCCACTTCCTGCCTAGACCCCGACGCCCCCAGCAGCCCCCTCCCAAACACTCAACCCCTCATTTCTGCCAGCTGTGGGTCTGAAGCATAGTTCCTGCTAAGGGTGCGCCTGCGCAGCCATATACAAAAAATTCTTCCCCCGCCCACCTCCTCTGGTGGCAGGCAGCTGCGGCTGGCTGAGAGAGTGTGGCGGGGGGAGCCACTGGGGCAGGGGGAGCTGCTCAGCGGTGGGAGGAGAGACCTGCTCTGGTGGATGGGGCTGGGAATGGGACCTGCCTCATGGTGTGTGGGGGGGAGAAGGGTCCTGCTCCGGTGGCTGGGAACAGGACATGCCACATGGCTGGGGAGGGGCGGGAGTTTCTGTTCCAGCAGCAGGGAATGTGTGTGTGTTAATAAACTGGGCGCCATGGTGGCACACATCCAAATCTGTGCACATGACCTCAATATTGGTGCACAAACCAAAATTCATTCTGCTCATGGTTGGAAAATCTTAGAGGGAACACTGGTCTGGAGCTCGTGGGAACTGAGGTGAGTCTCTCTTTTTTCTGCTTCTCAGTTGGAAGCCAAATCTGTGAGGTTTATTTTTAATCCTTCTCACTTGGGAGCCAGATCAATTAGGTTTTTGTTGTTTTGTTTTTGCTTTGCTTCTCATTTGTGCGTGCACCCTGACTGATTTTGCTGCGGGCTATGACCCCCAACTCTGTGCCATCACTGAAGGAGACCAGAGGATCTGGCTTAGCAGGACGGGGGAGTGGAGAACCTCAGAGGGCAAACGGAAGATAGCCCTCCAGCTCGTGCACACCTGGTATGTGATCTGGGCTGCCTTCTCTTGCTGACCAAAGGATCACTAATGGCATTTTTCTTGAAGGCAACGTTATGCTCTGACAGAAGTCATTCCCCAGAAAGCTGGAAATGCTGTAGTGAAATTATATAATCACAGAACAGGAGAGCTGGAAGTGACTTGAGAGGTTACCTAGCCCAGTGTTTCTCAACCAGTGGTACCCTTAGGGGTACTCAAGAGAAGTCTGGAGGTGCATCAACTCAACTGAAATCTGGAGAAAACTGAATTTTTGTTTTAAGCTTTACAGCGCTTTATTATTTTTGTAATTTTTACACACAAAAATTTCATCGCCCGCCCAGCTACTATTAAGTTGTTTAAACAAATGTGTTGCAATGGTAGAAAAAAAATTGTGTGTGTGTCTGAAAACTGTAGGTACTGGGGGTACTTATATTTTTGTTGTTGAAAAAGGGGTACTTTTTTTTTTTTTTTTTTTAAATAAAGGTTGAAAAACACTGACCTAGCCCAATGCCCAGTGCTGAGGCAGGACTAAGTAAACCTAGACCACCCGAGGCACAGTTTGTCAAATCTGCTTTTTAAAACTTATAGGGATAGAGGTTCCACAACCTGCTTTGGAAACTTAATGTCAGGTGTCTACATTAACAAGCCCAAAGTATTTTCATTCAGCTCTTCTCATGGGAGGATTTCAATTAGTTAATTGAACATGCCTGTGAGTGAGGTATTACCATCCCCATTTTACAGCTGGGAGAACTGAGGAACAGGAAGCTAAGAAACTTGCTTCAGGTTACACAGCATCTCAGTGGAAGAGCTGGGAATAGAACCCAGGAGTCCTGGCTCAAAGTGCCTGCTTAAACTAAAAGACACAGTTATTCACAATATAGAGAACATAAGGTTTTCCACAATCATCTTTGCTGTGTCTGGGTGCAGATCCGGCCCAAAGGTTTAGATTAAACTCACTTGCTAACGTTACAGAGCAGCAGTTATGATCTACATTATAGAAATGCCATGGTTCCTCAGAGAGTTAAGCCAAGGTCTCTTGTGTAAATACATCTCATTAATCTCTGTATTAGCTCTGTATTAATAATTTTATCATTGACATTTTTATTTGAACTTTGTATCAAGTCCTTTTAGTTTTGTAGTAAGTCTTTAGCTTTGTATTAAGTCTTTTTACATAGAAACTTTGTACCTTGTAGACTCTGTACCCCATTTTGCTTAATTGATTGCCCTGTTGAGTGAATGAGGTGTGAAAAGCAAGCACCTCCTGGCACTTGCAACTGTTGGAGAGAAGATGGAAGTCAGATCCAAGAACAATGAGAAGAACAATGAGACCTATGAAGTGGGCTCCCTGAAAGAAGACTGGACATATGGAGGCCTTGGGAGCCAGTAGCAAATGCCTGCTTTTGGAAGCACCCTCTTTGAAGGTGAATGTGGCAGCATTGAGACACCACCAAGAAGGCAGCGCCACAGATGTCTAACTGCATATGCATATGACGACTCTCACAGATTATGCATATGCATGTGATGACTAACTGGTGTAGATCTGCATGAGAGGGAAGATGCTATAAATCTAAGGCATCTTGCAGGGGGACACTGGGTCTCATCTTGTCAACGTCGGAGCATTGATCCAGATCAGCAGAAGCCCAGCTCCAGTCCTCCCCCATCTAACTCACCTGGCCAGTGCAGTTAGCAGGAGCAACTATTGGTAACAACAAGACAGAGTGTGTATGCGCACACGTGCATGAGTGTTACAGATCATATGATATAAGTGTTGATTGATATACGTGCTACCGATAAATGTGGCGCTTTGCCTTTTCCCATGCAGTACTTTTAAGTACAACACTTTGTAGTTCTCTGAGGGCTTGTCTGCACTATGCTGAGGATCAATGCCATAGCAATCAATCCACCAGCCACTGATTTACTGTGTGTTGACAGCGGGGCTTAGTGTAGACTAGGCCTGACCAAAGACACATCCTACCACTATTGTTGAAACAAATGTATGGGATAACCTTAATGGGCTGTCTAACAAAGAAGAGTCATAAAACAGGTTCTAGTGCTGAACAAAACACCACCTTACCTCCTTGTACTCTGTTACTACATTTGAGAGGACCCTGGATGCTCTTGCTAACAACAGTCTAGTGATGATACCTGGGGGAAGGGTATCACAGGTGGAGAACACGGTTCTCTGGATTCCACTGTCAGGTATGATACAGCTCAGACTTGCTGACCTTCAGGGCCCCACACAAGACCTGTTCCTACAGACTTGTGCCCCAGTTTGTAGGACACACAAAGCATCTACTGGATAGGCTTAAGTGTAATGAATTTGACATCAGATACTGCGTGGACTATGTATTTTGTTCAAGTTCCCAGAGACCGCATGAGGTGAA
Organism: Pelochelys cantorii; assembly: GCA_032595735.1. Taxonomy (NCBI): domain Eukaryota; kingdom Metazoa; phylum Chordata; order Testudines; family Trionychidae; genus Pelochelys; species Pelochelys cantorii. The sequence continues at coordinate 12,562,719 of CM064353.1, read as the reverse complement.
CATTTTATAAATTCCCAAGCTAAAATAACAGATGTTGCATTCAGTGTCAGTTTACTTCACTGAACACACTATTCATTTGAGTGAGAAAGATGCTAGCGAAAACCAAATTCTGTGCTCTTTAGTCGGATAAACACTTAGCTGCACTTCAGCAGGAGTTGCAGCCTATAATTAACCTGCAGAGAGAACGCTAATCACTGTACTCTGAACCTATCCTCTGTTTGCATTTCAGTAGCTGTCTTGGCTCTTGTATGTTAGTTTCAACATCAGTGGTATGTTTCCTCTTTGTTAAGGAATCACTCTTCAGTGAAATCTAACAAACACTAGCTTCTTGCCCAGAGCAAGTCAACAAGGAGAACAGCAAGATATTATGGATATGATGCCAACAGCTCTGATTTTTCTGTGTCACTCAACATATCTAGGCTCAGTAGCCAAAGGGATCTCTTACCTTTGATGGCCTGCTGAATGTAGGCTGTTGTCCCATCAGTAAGGGTCACTGCCTGCAGGCCCAAGCTCTCCATAGTGCCCTGATGACTGCTCCTCAGACATGAATTTCACTTTAATTGGCACACAAGGAGCTTTTTGGAACAGGAAAGGAGTTTTCTTCTTTGTTACAAATCTTAGATAAAAAGAACATTTCAAACTATTTTTTCCCCCAAAACATACTCATACTTACACACAAAAACGGGTGAATGTCAAACTACAATTTGGGGAAGTTATTGTAGGATAATGTGCATAATGGGCCAAAGTCCAATTCTGTGGACAAAAATGGGGAGAACAAAGCTTAATGGTCAAGTGAATTGGCAGATTATTCTTTCTCTATAGGTGCAAAGCAAACAGTTCATTTTGAAATCCAGAACAGAGAGCCCACACGAACAACTACTGTAGAAAATCTACAATGCTTTAAATTCACATCCTATCTTATTCCAGAAGAACTTCCCTGCATAAAGAAGTCCTTATAAAAGCAAAAGGAGCATTCAGTCTCCAATCTCTGTGCAGTTGGTGACTTCTCTGCTAAGATAATCTCCAAAGGGGCCAAATAATATTAAGTGATATAGTAGTTTTTGTGATATGGGCAAAATACTCAATAGGAAATGGTATAAAACCTAAAACCACCACATTGCCTTCAGATGCTAACAACTTTGGGTCACTAACAACTTGGACTGATTAAGAACCAGCAACCTAATGGAGAAAGTCTTCTGAATTCCATGACCAGTTCCCTTGCAACAATAGTTTTTAGGAGACATTCTACATTGTATCAATACATTATTTTAAATCTTAGATTTATTAGATTTTTTTATTGGATTTTTTAAAAGTTATATCCAGGGCAACTTGGTGTTTTATACAATTACCACAAGAGGGGCTGATAACATCTTATGATTTTCTACAGTGTCTCACTGTAGTATCTAAGCCCACCCTGGGTAACTCAAATCTCGATATCCAGATCAGCAACAATGGGAGGGACAGCATGCTCAGTCCTGTCGCTGAGCATCACTGTGTTGCAATTTCCAAAAGTCAACAGTGTTGCATTAGCCAAGATAGCAGCTTTGATGATGGGCTCAGGAGGAAACTTGTGGGAAGTGCAATTGGAAACAACTTAGTATTTAGCACCTATGTTTAAAACTTTGGTATTTTACCTATGAATTATCTCAGATCTCTGATAGCAATGAAAAAAAGAGACAGTTACTTTCCAAAACACTAACTGTTATGGAGAACGTAACTTTTATTCAACACCACCACCAAATTCTTATTGGTAGCTTTCATAATTTACCATATAACAATACATGGATCTCAAAGGCTCACAAAGGAGGTCAATTTCATTATCCCAATGGAAAGCTGCAGCACAAAAAGAGGAAGTGACTTGCCCAAGGTCTCCCAGCAGCTCAGCAGCAAAGTTTGGAATAGAACCAGGTCTCCTGAATCTGTCTACTGCTATATCCACAAGGTTACGCAGCTTCTCTAATAATTCAATCTTATGTTTATACAGCATCCTTTCTATTGCTATAAAGCAGTCTTGTAAGCTTTTTGGACCAGGGATCATGTCGTCTTATGTTTGTACAGCATTGACTGCAGTGGAGCCCTGATCTAGACTGGAACCTGCGAGTGCTATTATCAAAGTAAATAAATCTTTCCTACCTCTATAAAACACATTTACAGCATCCACTCCCCTCCTCAATATTTTTTCACCCATCCCTTAAACATTTTGTGACTGTTTAGAAAGACAGTGAAGAATAATGCACACAGTTGATGAGGAAGCAGAATGTAGTTACCTAAATGGGAATATGACATAACCCAAATTAACATCTCCAACTCTGAATCAAATGCCATAAAACTTGTAACGTGTAGTCTGGATCTCAGTTTTGTACCTAATCCAACAGCCAGCCTCCATCACCTATAACTATCCCGGGGACTTCACGTCCTGTCTCTCTGCTATGTCTGTGTGCACGAGAGGGCAAACAGCGGTAATACTGGAAGAGAGCCATTAACAGAGATGTCCAGCTCAATTTCAAAAACCATCTTTTTTCATAATCTATTCTAGACAGACCTTTCAAGCACAGGAAGACCATGAGGTGTTTAACATTGTCAATTGTATATGGGTAATCCTACAGTTGACTATTTTAGCAGCTGGCTGTGGTTAACATGACAGTGCTTGATAACGCATTTGTTAACACAATGTAATTTCTAGTAAGAACAAGTCTTTGATGAACAAGGACAAAACTGCTAACATTTAAGGGGCATAAAATTTAGAAGTTTAATGCAACAATTGGGGAATTCAAACCGGAGATTAGGAACGGGCTATGAGATGGTGGAGTTTGGGGTTAAGGGAGGTTATAGGGTGTTGAGAGGGGATAATAAAAGGGAAACAAAGTGCGGAAATAAACTAGGAGTTAGATTAGGGTAGGAATAAAGTTTGGAGATGTTGACTAGGTCTGGGAACATAAGAAAGAGGGGCTGGTGAGACAAGGAATGTGAGTGTTATTAATGATAGGGATGGTGTTAAGGAGATTGTTGAGGATGTTATGGATGGGGCGACAGGATTCTGGGGCTCAGGGCTGTTAAGACAATAGCCCTAATAGCACTCTTGCCATTCCCCCAACCTTCATGGTCCATCAGCCACACATCCTGAGGCTATGTCACTGCAGCACCCCCAGTATCATCCCTGGGACCCAGCAGCACTTGCCAAAACTCTCCAAATCTTGTCACCGAGTGCTGCTGGTGATGTGTGGCTGATGGGCCATGAAGGCTGGGGGAATGGCGAGAGCGATGATGGTAGCTAAGAGTTTATGACAGGACGTGTTGGATGCTGGGGTAATAGGCCAGGGCGTGTGATGGGGGTGTTGGGGCAGCAGGCAATAATGGGGCCACTGGGAGGGTTTTGGGTGGTGAGGGGGTTATAGCTGCGCAGGGGGTGATGGAGGAAGGGGTACTGAGGATGAGGGACCTGGGCAAAGGCAGTGATGGGGGCAGTGTATCAGTGAGATCATTGGGACGAGGGGCCCTGTGAGCGGCGTAGCGGGGGGGCATTGGGATGACATAGCTTGGGGGCACTGAAGGAGGGTGCCAGGACCTGAGGAGGTGCAGCAGGGAATTACAGGCCCATTGGAATGACAAGGCCGGGGGGGGGGGGGAATGATCAGGGGGCAGAGCCCGGGGGTGCAGCGGGAGGGGTGGCAGGGCCGGGGGCAGCGCTGGGGGGCGTTACAGTGGCAGGGCGGCCTGGGGGGGGGTCTAGCGGGGGGCCGTTGGGAGACCAGGCCCGGGGCTCACCGGGGCGGCGCTAAGGACACGGGCGCTGGCAAACGGGCTCTCCCCGCGGCAGGGCCGAGTCCGGGGGCCGCCTGGCGCCGCCGCTTCCCTCCGCCCCCGCCGCCGGCACCCACCTGAGGCCGCCCGAGCGGGCCGAGTCCGCCGCCTGACCGCCATGCACCGGGCCCCGCTACTGGAGCCCCGCCCCGCAACCTGCATGGCCCGGCCTGCGCCCTGGGGCTGCGAGCGCTCCGCACCGCCCATCCAGAGTCCGGGGCCGCCGCGCGCCGCCCCCGGAAGAGAAGCGGCGCGAGCGTCGTCAGAGCGCGAGCAACTGTCCCACCAAGGCGCATGCGCGGGGGAAGGAAAAAAAAAACAAGCGCATGCGCCCTACGAGCCGCGAGGCCTCTGCCCTCATCCTTTGCCAGGGAAGCAGCTCAACTGTGTCTTGGAGGGCTGTAGAGTGGAGCCCAGGGACACGCCGCCTGAAGCTGGGTGAGGAGGGGTGCAGGCCTGACTCCATAGAGGGGACCCAGGCCTGCCTGTGGCCCTCAGCTCCAGAAGGGAGGAAGCAAAATTTCATTCTTTAAACATAGCATCACATCAGGGGATACCACCCCTTCCTGCCCCCCCCCCATTGATTACACACGGCAGTGTCAAGCTGCCACCCTGCTGTGCTTCAGTGGGACATCTTTGCTTTTGAACAGGCTCTCATGGTGCATCATGCCCTAGCATTGCGTGCACCATCACAGTGTAATATGCCATTTGTACAGTGTCCCTCTGCAGCCTCCCTCTACACAAGGGTATTCTGCTCTTGCTGCAGGTCAGCACTTTTCACCAGTACGCTGTCGTGCACCACTGCAATACATGAGAACACAGCTGGCAATGCTGCTGCAGAAGGTTGTTGCAGTGTGATGTGCGGTCTGATTAGAAAACACTGAATCCACTAGCAGTCACTATTTGCTATATAAGGGGGGCTCAGAATGTAGGTAGGTTGGGGGGCTCCTCCAGTAGCCACCACCAGTTTGGCAATGGATGAACCTGGCACCCTTGGAACAAAGGAAGGATAAGGGGGGGCCAGACTGTAGGGAGGTTGGGGGGCTCCTACACTGGATAAGATACCTGCCTGTGGAGCCAGAGGTGGAGAGCTCCAGCTCCACCCACATGGGAAAAGCCACTCCCAGGCTTCCCAGGGACAAAGCTCACACCCTGGGAACAAAGAAAGGGTAAGTGTGGGGGGGGGGAGCAGAATGCAGGTAACGGGGATTAGGGTTTGAAGGAAACAGACAGCATACATTTTATTGCTTCTTTCCTGGATTGACATGAAGGAGAATCCATAAATGTGTACTTCTCACCATAAGACCTGATGCCACGCTAGTCTAGGATATGTCATAGAACTAAAAGCCTGGCAGCAGGTTGAGCTGACAGTGGCTTGCAGGACTGGGGAGAAGGGAAAGCTGTAGATGTTACAGCTTGAGCTGGAGCCCAGAATACAGGATCCTCCCGCCTCGTGATGTCTCAGAGCCTATGTCCACAAGTCTGGGTCAGCTGACATGGCTAACTACACATCTTTTACTTCAGTGTAAACAGGCTCTACATTGAAACTTTGTATGTGAGATTGCTTTGATAATGTACAGTATAGTTTCACGCTATTTAGAAAGAGACATATTATATATATTTGCCTTGGTCAGACTGGTAGAAATCTGTACTTGTGGGAGAAGTCACCACAGATGATAATTTTGGAAACAATTTTGTTAAATGGCAGCTGGCCCTCCGCCCACATCCTCCAGGGGCATGGTAAAGAGCAGAACATCTCTCCTGGATGGTTCAAACAGTCCTTCCAGTGTAATTCAGAACACTCCTGTACACGCTTCAGTGCAAGATCTGACTGCTCACATTACTGCCTGCACATCTACTAAATTTCTCCACTGGCTGCCTGCAGAGAGTAGGCAACACAATATCTGCGAGGCCCCAGATAATCACTCTATACTACAGCAACAACCCCAGATCATCCTATTCCACAACAATGCCCCTTAAAAAAGGGGACACAAAGCAAACAACACTCAATCACACTTTTTCCCATTATCTTCTCATCTTTTTTATTTACAAAAAAATATAATTTATAAAAGAACCATGGGCACCATTTCCCACTCCTCAAAAGCGTCAAAGTATTTGTAGAAAAAGGCAACATTTTGTAATTAACGTGTATGCTCCCGACCCTTATATTAGTCATCAATATAGGGTTTTAAATATGAACAAATAAGGTATTGTAAAACTTCACTTTGGTTTCTTTCTTCTGCCCTGTTTAAAAGGGAGGGAGAGGGAATTAGTTACCTAAGCCTGAAGTGCTGCTGAAAGCTGATAAGCAAACTCTGCACCATATCAAGGAAACCTCCTCCAGTCCTCTCAGAACCCATGGTCAATAGAATCAATCTAGCAAAGGTTCACCAGTCAGATGGAACAATCTGCCTTGAGAAATAATGTTCTCATTGTATTGATGGAGAGTGAGAAACCAGAAATGCATTCAGAAAGGAAGTACAGAACGCAGGGGTGAGACTGCAGGAGGATGTACATTTGTGACTCTTCAGCACAGAAGCTATGGATGTAGATTGGGTCTCCCAAGGTGTACAGGGAAACAAGAGGAGGACCAGTCACATAGCCCTCAAAGAAGATGCTGAAGGAGAACCAGAGAATTAAAATCCAAAGGAGGAGGAGAGAGAGACAAGGATAAGGAGCAATCTGTATTAGGTATAACAATTCACATTTAAAAGCCCACCACCCCAACTTACTTAGGTTAATCCATGATCTTCTTCATGTAGGGAAACCAATAAAGCAGCACAATGCTCTGGAAAATTTGCTCCATCTTCCTGAATTTAAATAATTTTAATTTTGAAAGACTAGCTGGAGAGAATGCAGTGTGGTCAGTGGGAAAAGGAGCAAGAGCACAAAGAGGAAATGGAGAGTCTGGGATGGATACTAAGAAACATCAGGGCAAACTAGAGGAGCTCATGCAACTGCATCTCTCCAAAACCAAGGTGCAGGAAGTGGTCGGACAGCCCACATGATGCTAGTTCATATGGGACTGGGGATTAAGCCATAGTGCCTGATACTGCATTAAGTGGCCCTTCACTATTCTGGCATCAAAAAGGGTCCTTTGGTTATGTCTACATAGCACAGTAAATGCATTCTTTTGGCTGACCTGTGTCAGCATCTACAGTGCATTTCTGACTCATGCTTGAACCTGTCAGATCCTAGAAAAGCAAGTACATTGGAGAAGTTTAAAAAACAGCACATAAAGTCAAAACAAGCACCAGTGGAACTTTCCTTCTAAGCTGCTTTCCTAGAGATGCTTCAAACACATTGGCTGATTTTTCTCATTATTTCCTTTCTACTGGATTTTTTTTTTAAATCAAACCTGTGGCAAATTGCACAGAACTCCAAAAGATTTCTCTCTGGCCACATGTCCACATCCCAATTCTGCAGAGTGTCAAACACCCTCAACTCCAACTGAAAGCAAAAGAAATGTAAAGGCCATCATGACATGCCTCTGAGATACTGATTACTGCCAGTCCCCCACTGGAACGGTTTGATGTCTGGTTGGCGGTCGGTTTCAAGTGGAGTGCCCCAAGGATCAGTTCTAGGGCCAGTTTTGTTCAACATCTTTACTAATGACCTGGATGAGGGGATGGATTGCACCTTCAGCAGAGTAAACTAGGGGGAGAGGTAGATATGTTGGAAGGCAGGTATAAGGTCCAGAGTGAGGATTGGAGGATTGGGCCAACTGGAGAATTGGGCCAAAAGAAATTTGATCAGGTTCAACAAGAACAGGTGCAGAGTCCTGCACTTGGAACGGAAAAATCCCAAGCATTGTTACAGGCTGGGGACCTACTGGCTAAATAGCAGATCTGCAGAAAAGGACCTGGGATGAGAAGCTGGATATGAGTCAACAGTGTGCCCTTGTAGCCAAGAAGGCTAATGGCATATTAGGTGGCATTAGGAGGAGCACTGCCAGCAGATCTAGAGAAGTGATTATTCCCCTTTATTCGGCTCTGGTGAGGCCACATCTGGAGTATTGTGTCTAGTTCTGGGCACCCCACTACAAAAAGGAAGTGGACACATTGGAGAGGGTCCAGCAGAGGGTAACCAAAATGATTAGGGGGTTGGAGCACATGACCTACGAGGAGTGGCTGAGGGGTTTGGGCTTATTTAGTCTGCAGAAGAGAAGAGTGAGGGGGGATTTGAGAGCAGCCTTCAACTTCCTGAAGGGAGGTTCCAAAGAGGATGGAGAGAGGCTGTTCTTAGTGGTGACTGATGGCAGAACAAGGAGCAATGGTCTCAAGTTGCAGTGGTGGAGGTCTACAGGGCAGGCTTTAGGAAGTGTGGGGCCCAATTCGAACAGTTTCGACGGGGCTCCGGCAGCCAGGATTTTTTGTTGAGCAAAAAAAAGAAAAACAACCCACCACACACAAAAAAAGAGTCACAGCCCCTTTGGATCCCCAGTGTGTGACCCAAACACGTGCGGGCAGTAAACGCTAATGTGAAATGATCCTGAATTAAATCATGAAATAAAAAAATCGCTGAATTAAATCATGAAATAAAAGTAAAATTCGTATTGTGGTAGAGAAAAAGAAAATAACTAAAAAACTAAATGTCTGGAAAAACAAAAATAAGGGAGATAGGAGGCGCAACTTGATTTGTTAAAAAACAGGAAGTTGCTTTAGATCAGTGGTCTCCAACTTTTTTACAACCAAGATCACTTTTTAAATGACAGAACAAGCCAACAAGCCAAGATCTACCGCACCGCCCCTTCCTTGAAGCCCCGCCCTCTCTATTTGCCTCCTCTCCATCACTTGCTATCCCCAACCCTTATACTGCTGCCTTTTTTCTCAATTCTTCTGTAGGAAGAAGTTTTTCCAACATTTGGCCTGTCTAAACTGGACCAAATGTCAGAAAACCCGCTTCTTTTGGAAGCCCCCTTATTCCTCGCGGAAAGAGGAATATAGGGGTGACCGAAAGATCATGTTTGCTCTTCCACTAAAAGAAGTGGAAGAACAAATGCATCCCTGGATGCAGAAGAGTTTTTCTGGGATATCTCTGGAATCCTGAAAAACGCCTGCAGTCTAGCCATACCCTCGCTAGGTTGAGATGGGATGTGTAGGCTCTGGGGTGGGAATGAGGGATTTGGGTGTGGGAAGGGGTGAGAGGTGCAAACTCTGGGAGGAAATCTGGATGCAGGAGTAGGTGGATAAGGGAACGCTTGCTCAGGGAGGGGGCTCCAGGCTGGGCAGTGTGGGATCAGATGTAGGGTTAGGATACTAAGCAAGCCACAGACTTCTGGATGTGAGGGTTCAGGAATTTGGGTTGAGGTATGTGAGGGGCTCAGGGCAGGGGGTTCCAGTGTATGATAGGCTCAGATGTAGGGTCTGGGGGAAAGGGGAGTGCAGGAGTGTTATGATGCTGTGGCCAGATGGAGGCTTGGCCCCAACAGGGGGTTTGTTGGCCAGGCTTCATTTTTAAATAAAATACTGTGTCAAACACAAAAAGTTTCTGCATTGTCTTTATTTCTGAGAAGGGCAGGAAACCTGTTTTGAGTCAGGGGTCACTGACCCACAGAAAAGTCAGTTGGGGCCACACAAGTGAGCTGCACAAAAAACCTCCTCCAACTCCCCACCCCAAAGCTTCACTAATGTGGCCTCAACTGTGTTGGTGGGAGCAGGGGACATAGTACTGGGGACAGGGTGTCAGTGGGGACAGGTTTCTGCGGCTGGGGAGAGGAACAGGGGAGTGGGGAGAGGGAACAGGGGGCCGGGAGGGGAGAGGGAACAGGGGGCTGGGAGGGCAGGGGACAGGGTGCCAGTGGGGACAGGTTTCTGAGACTGGGGAGTGGGAAGAGGGAACAGGAGGGGAGTGGGGGGCAGAGAGTCCCCTGCACCCACCTCCTCTCAGGATTCTCCTCCCCTCCAGAGGGAAGCTGGCCAAACCCCCCTCCCGTGGCAGGGCAAATCTCCTGCTCGCACCTGCCCCAGCCCCAGGGCCGGGGCCAAAACCCCCTCCCATGGTGCAGCCAAAACCCCTCCCGCACCTGCCCTGGGGCCAAACTCCCACGGCTCAGCCAAAATCCCTGTGCTTGACTCACCCCTCTTGAGTCCTGCGGTCACGGTGCAGGGAAGCCGCTGGCGCTATGCTCCTCCTCCAGGGCCGACACCCCCTCCCACAGCATGACCG